>CM057456.1:1382959166-1384322083 GCA_016271365.2 Neoceratodus forsteri | reverse complement strand
CACACACACACACACACACACACACATTCAAGTATGGGGGAGGACCAAGTCAACACAACCAATGACAGACATCCAGCAGCAGGTGACAGAAATAACAAACAATTTTCTAAATGTACTAGAGACATCCCCACCCACCTGACCAGGTACTGCATGCTCAGTGGAGATCAACAGCAAAACTGAGGCCATGTACACCATACGCACATCCTGATTGCAGCTGCACGCAACGTGCACACACTTAGTAGTTGCATGGCCTTACCTACCGATGCCCCACACCACACCACAACTGGTACTGTGCCATTAGTCAATATAAATGCTGAAGGTGCATGATGACAGTTGTAGAAAGGTTTAATACTAGTGAGTATACATTAATTAAGAGAAGTACATAAATTAACCACAAGACACTAGCATGCTCAAGAAAAAAGTAGTGTTACATTTAGTAGGTGATTTACATAGTAGTACATTTACTGCAATGGTTTACTCAAGATAGAGAGGCTGATGTAGCGTGTGGAAAAGCATTGCCTGTTTCAATGCTCTGAAATTTGTACTGCCAGTATCAGATGCATTCTTACTGATGAAGGTGTACTGCTCATGTACATACATAGACCTTCAGTGTGTTTCAATACTAAAGAGTGCAGTAAGTATTCTTTGTAAGAAACATTGTAATTGGTGGATCAGGCCAAAGCAACTTCTAAATATCATAGCACTACTGAGCCAACAATGACGTACTTGTATCGGAGATGTATAATGGATAGATTTTCCTGTAGGCACTTACTGAGTATGTTGTACCTGATAAAGACAATCTCATTGCATCGGTGATGACTAACTTATTCAAATAGTAATACATTTACTATTGTTGCAATGAGTGATCTATGCCACTTATGGACACAGTGTAATTTTTTTTAACAGTTGTTTCATACTCAGGCTGTATGCCTAGTGTTTGGGTTTGCCACACTTCTGTCACTGATGCTATCAAAGTGATAACTATGTTAATTGTGGTACAACAGGAATCAAGTAGGTATGGTGTAGATATAAACAGAATGTCTTTTAGTATTGATTCAACTCACAATGGGGTAAGTGTACTAGGGCAGCAGGGGTTATTCTCTATCACTGACTCTGTCAGTTATAATCACACTAAGGTTTCGATGACTGTAATGATCAAGTTACACTGTTCATCTTCATGAGTTCATATTCACAGCCATTCTCCAGTAACTAGACAGTGTATGGTGTAACTGGGTGGGACACTGTGTTGCAAAGCTGCTACAGTGCCTAGCAGAGGGAGACTATCTACTCATAAAGACAATTAAGCAATAAGGCATGACCAACAGTTATGTTAAATGGTCAGTTACTCACCCTGTGGGGGTTTAATGTTGAATGAGGCATAGCCGAGTGCCACATGTCACTAGACAGCGATAAACTGACCATTAACATAATACCTGGGAGTGGCTTACTGCTATCATAATAAAACTGTTTTTTAAACAACATTAAACCATGTTCATCATATGGTTAGGCTCTACATGTATGTTAATAAAAAATAAACATAAGGCTGTTACAATGTTTACAGTCAATTAAAAGCTGCATTTCTCAAACCCTTGTTATAATCAGAGATATTATACCTGTACAACTCCTTGGTTTTGCTGAACTCTATTGCTCAGGTGGCCCACCACATGGGTCTGGTCTGGTGTGGAGCATCGGTAGGTGAGGCCATGCAACCTACTAAGTGTAATGCGTTGCGTGCAGCTGCAATCAGGGATGTGTACGTTTGGTGTACATGGCCTCAGTTTTGCTATTAATCTCCACTGAGCATGCAGTACCTGGTCAGGTGGGTGGGGATGTCTCATAGTACATTTAGACAATTGTTTGTTATTTCTGTCACCTGCTGCTGGATGTCTGTCATTGGTTGTGTTGACTTGGTCCTCCCCCATACTTGAATGTGTGTGTGTGTGTGTCTGTGTGTGTGTGTGTGGTGCTGGAGGGTGAATTCGGAGTTAGGGTTTTCAACCCTAACAGTGAATTTCCTCACTTTTGTCGCTGTGGAACAACCCTAACTAATGCATTAAATGGAGTTTTTTGCCTCTAATTTCCCTTCTTTTTGAGAATGGTAACGAGAAATAGTGAATGTAATGCAGCAGTGGGAGCACGGGCCCCTTTGGGCCCCAGCGCTCCCACCACATGATGTCTTGTGGCATAGTAACAGGAGCAGCAACGCAAACAGAAATGCTAACAGTGGTACACATGGTAACACAAGCGCGAATGAGAACAGAAAGGGTAACGCACACGGTGGTGTAGACAGGAACGGTCTGCCATGTGATGTGTTATCACATAGTAACATGGTGCCTGCAAATGGAAATGTCAATGGGCATGGTGATGCAAAGTGAAACAGAAAGAGAAACAGTACTGTAGACACAAATGGCAAAAAATAACAGAAAAGCAAGCGCAAATGAAAACGCAAAGGATAGCACATAGGGCCCGCGCTCCCACCACATGATGTCTTGTGGCATAGTAACAGGAACAGCAATGCAAACAGAAGCACTAACAGTGGCGCACAAGGTAACGAAAGCGCGAATGAGAACAGAAAGGATAACGAACACGGTGGCGTAGACGGGAACAGTGTGCCACGTGATGTCTTGTCACATAGTAACATGGTGCCTGTAAATCGAAATGGCAATGGGCATGGTGACGCAAAGTGAAACAGAAAGAGAAACAGTACGGTACACACAAATGGTAAAAAAATAACAGAAAGCATAGCGCCAAATGAAAACGCACGTGGTGGCGCAGACATCAGAGTAAGTGAAGCAGGCATGGAACCTAGCCGAAAGGGCAATGGTAACAGTAATGTAGCGCACAGGCTGGTTTTCCCAAAAAGCTGAATAGAAAAGACAGTGAGTACAAAGAATGTATGCATAATAATGGGTATCGGAGCAGGAAATGAGGACTTGGAATACTAAATAAGTTATATCTCAGGAACCGTATGACGTAGAAAAAAAATTTAAAAGTCGTATGATTTATGACTGTCCTGGCTAGTTTCATAGTGGGGGCTAAGGTTTTTTCTAACGAAAACTCCGTATCTCGCACCGTTTTCGAGATACGGGCCCTGAAAGGTGCGGCGAACGCCATAATGTTATCCTATGGGAAAAAAAGAGAAGTTCGGAGCACCATAACTTTGCCTCCCTGTAATATTTTTTCACCAAACCACTGAAAGGCACATCTGTGAGCTGTTGGCTGTCTTCCCTCCAAATTTCAGGAAAAAAGACCAAACCGTTATTTTGCAGCAGGGATCCAAAGGATTTCTTGTAATGTCGGGCGCCGTAATGTTATCCTATGGGAAAAACCATCAACTTTGGAGTGCCATAACTTTTCCGCCATGTAATATTTTTCAATACAACACTGAAAGGCACATCTGTGAGATGTCGGCTCCGTTCCTCAAATTTCAGCTCAAAACTCCCAGCGGTTCTTTTGCAGCCAGTGCCAAAAGAATTGCTGTCATTTTCCACAGACTAGAAAACTACTGTCGTAATTTGGAAAGCTTTGCTAAAAATTCGACACTTTAAATAACATGATAGGAATTTGCGAAAGTACTTTTCCAGAAATTTGAAAAACATATTTCTGGGGTGTTTTACACAAAATAAAGACATGGCAAGCATCCTCAGGGCCCGACTAGGTGAATACAAAAAATTAGGTTGCTAGAGGGTCCCAAATTTAAATGCCAACCATTTTTCTGATCACCAACTGAAAACAAAATGGCCGATTTAAGTAACAGGCCCATTTGCGAAAGTAAAATGCATTGCGAAGTGTTGAACTTTTGTTAACTTTTCCCATTGACTTATAATGGGAAACTGTTTTTGAATAACTTTTGAACCATTTAATATTTTTCATGAAATCTTTGAAAGGCACATTGGGGACCCAGGCCGCACGTTCCCTGAAGATTTCAGGCTGGTCGCGCAAACCGTACGACCTGTAGGTGCAACCATAGAATTCCAGAAAAGCGTAAACGCGCGCACAGATCACACTTAATAACTCCACAGCCGTATATCTGACCAGTATGAAACTTGTCACATCCCAAGGCCTATGGTTCTTGATCATAAATTCCAAATTTCAGGTAAATCCATCAAACGGTTGCAAAGTTATTAAGGTGCAAAGTTTTGGGGTTTAACATAGAAATGGCTCATCTACATAACATATATATATATATATATATATATATATATATGAGATATGCAGGGGTTCAGTGTGTGTGATAATGCATTTATCTTGTACAGTTTCCAGTGACCTCAAGTAACCTCACGAGTGCTGAAGGCATGAGTGACAATGCAGAGGTCACTGGAAACTGTACAAGATAAATGCATCATCACACACTGAACCTCTGCATATTCCATTTATGCAACAGGTTTAGATGTTGTGTGAACATTTTGATTTTGGTAGGTGTAAATAATTTGTCAAAAAAGAGAAAAGAAAATTGAATTTCATGCTGTTTTTTGCTAATTATAATTAAAAACAAAATGGTGTCTATAAATAAAACACCACTCATTTGTTAGACATTTTTGTGCTGAACATTTTTCGTGCTCATAGTACCATGCTATCATTTTTATTTTAAAGTTATTTACATTTGTTTGTCAAAAAAGTGAACAAAAAATTACTGTTTTCTTGCTAATTATAAAAAATATGTAAGGCATCTATAAATGAAACACCACTCATT
The DNA here is from genome assembly GCA_016271365.2 of Neoceratodus forsteri. Taxonomy (NCBI): domain Eukaryota; kingdom Metazoa; phylum Chordata; order Ceratodontiformes; family Ceratodontidae; genus Neoceratodus; species Neoceratodus forsteri. The sequence continues at coordinate 1,384,317,390 of CM057456.1, read as the reverse complement.
TTGTAGATCATTTTGTGCTGAGCAATTGTCATGCTCACAGTACCATGCTATATTTTTTTCGTTTTAAAGTTATTCCAATTTGAATATGGTTAGTACTGCTTCTGAGGCCGAACATTCTAAATGAATTCTGAAGAGAACTGTGTAGATAAATGGGATACTATGATAATAAATAAATTTATCACCATAGTATCGTAGATAAATGGTTTTATTCTACAGTTTTTATCATGAACCCTGTTGCATAAATTTATTTATGAACTGGGGATCGTAAATGGATGTCACTGATTGGGCGAGGCATTCTTGAAGCCGTGATGGTATCGAGCTACATCGTCACGGCTTCAGAAAACCTCCGGTCACCAGCCTCCTCACTGACCACAAAATCATCCAACTACCTACACATCAGCAGCAAACACCACTTCAGCACTGACTGTTACATATTAAGCTCGTGTTGTGCTGTTAAACAGCAGAGCGTGTTTCATGTGAAACATTTTTTAAACCTTCCATTAAACCTTCACACTTCCACCCCAGTAAATTGACTAGCCAGCCCATAATGCGATCACCGTCCTGGTCTCATCTGCTTGATGCTGACTCCCAATCCCACCTCAGTCTCACAGATTAAGCGCATTCATTGCACTTCCCTTACCAAAGCTGCCTTCCACTGCTGGCCGAAAACAGATAAATTCAGTGCACATGCTCCTCTGAACCGCAGCTTACACACACATGCTCAGGTCAGAGACCATACGGCAGTTAGGCAGGTGAACATGTGGCAGTTAGAGAAATAAAAACAGAGAGGTTACAGACTTATGAATGGCATGTACAGTGTAACAGTGCTACCTATTGATGACAACAGATACAGAACTATTTTCTGAAACTGTATTACTGCACTACCCCTTCTAAATAATTTTTCACATATTACAAAAGTGTTTTCTTATTCAAATTTAAATCCAGTTCATAATAGCAATAAGTCACTCCAGGGTGTGGTATATCATGGGATATCATCACTTCTCGGGCGGTTGGGCGCACTTGGCCTGCGGCCTCGTGCCCAACCACCCTAGGCATGATGATATCCCATGATATACCACACCCTGTTGTGCCTTATTGCTTAAATATATTATAGTGGCATGGTAGTACCACTATAGTTAGGATTGAGTACCCCATTTAAGGTTAAATCTGAAATTGAGCAGCTTAATAACCTTGCCACTGTACAATGGATTTGCCTGAAATTTGGATGCATAGTCTGGTACCATAGCTCTCTGGACCTGCCAAGTTTCGTTACGATCGGATGTACGGTTGCGGAGCTACAGAGTGCCAAAAAACGCACAAATTATGCATTTTTGCACACCCTTTGCTCGTGCCTACAGCCTGCATGGTTTGCTTGACTGATCCAAAACCTTCAGGGAACATGCAGCCAGGGTCCCCGATATGCCTTTCGAAGATTTCTTGAAAAAATATTAAACGGTTCAAAAGTTATTCAAAACACAAGTTTCCCATTATAATCAATGGGAAAAGTTAAAATATATGAAAGTGTCACAAATGCACTTTTTACTTTCACAAATGACCCTTTTAGTGTCACAAATCGGCCATCTTGTTTTCAGTTGGTGATCACAGAAATGCTTGCCATTTAAATTTGGGACCCTTTAGGAACACAATTCTTGTTGTGTTCACCTAGTAGCGCACTGAGGATGTTAACCATGTCTTTTTTGGGGGGTAAAACACCCCAGAAATATGATTTTAAATTTTTTGTAAAAAGTAGTGTCAAAAGTGATTATACTTGAGATGTGGCACTTTCATGATTTTATTTACGAAAGTGTTGTGATTTGCGAAAGTACTTTGCGACACTATGGCCAAAAGGATAGGGAATCTTTGTCACCCTGCTGCAAAAGAACAGTTTTGTCTTTTTAGGGCTGAAATTTGGAGGGAAGACAGCCAAGATCCCACAGACGTGCCTTTTGGTGGTTTGGTGACAAAATATTAGAGGGCTGCAAAGTTACAGCACTCCGAAGTTGACAATTTTTCCCATAGGCCAACATTACGGCATCTGCCGTGCTTTTCGGGGACCATATCTCGAAAACGGTTCGAGATACAGACTTTTTGTCATAGGAATACTTAGCCCCCCACTAGCGGGCTAAGTACAAAACTAGCCTGGAAAGTCATAAATAATATGAGAGTTCACATTTTTTTCTATGTCGCATGATTCCTGAGATATAAGGAATTTAGTATTCCAAGTGCTCATTTTCTGCTCCAAGGGCCATTATTATGCATGCATTCATAGTCACTGTGCTTCTGAATGCACCTTTTGGGGGGAAAAAAGGGTGTGTGTTTGTGTTACTGTTATCATTAGTGCTTCTGGTTGTGTTTCCGTTATCATTTGCGTTAGCGTTTTCGTTTACGTCACCATGTGCATCACCCTTTGCATTTGCATTTGTGCTTGTGTTTGCATTACTGTTACTGTTTGCATTTCCATTACCGTTTTTGTTTGCGTTTACTTTTGCGACACCGTGTGCGTTACCATTTGCGTTTGCATACTCGCTTGCATTTGCGTTTCCGTTTCCGTTACTGTTTCCTTTGCCATCATCGTTGGTGTTACTGCAACTGTTTGCATTTCCAATTGCATTACTGTTACCATTTGCATAGTCGTTACCATTTACATTTCCATTGGCCTTAGCGTTTGCATTTTCAGTACCATTTCCATTGTCAAGAGCATTACTGTTTCATTCTGCGCAACTGCCGCAGTTACCGTTTGTGTTTCTGTTTGCGTTTCTGTTACTGTTACCATTTCCATTACCATTTTTATTACCGTTTGCATTTCTGTTGCCGTTAGCATTTGTGTTACCATTTGCGTTACCATTTCTGTTTTCATTTACATTTGCACTTGTGTTTCTCTTACCGTTTGCGTTAGTGTTTCCATTTATGTCACCATGTGCGTTACCCTTTGCGTTTGCGTTACTGTTACCGTTTGTGTTTCCATTACCATTTTTGTTTGCATTTACTTTTGTGTCACCGTGTGCATTACCATTTCATTTGCGTGCAGCTTGCATTTGCATTTCCGTTTGCATTACTGTTTCCTTTGGCATTATTGTTGGCATTACTGTAACCGTTTGCATTTCCAAATGTGTTACCATTACCATTTGCGTGTTTGTTACTGTTTACATTTCCATTGGCCTTAGCGTTTGTGTTTTCAATAGTGTTTCTGTTGTCGAGTGCATTATTGTTTCCTTCTGCATCGCGGCTGCCATTACAGTTTGCCTTTCTGTTTGTCTTTCTGTTACTGTTAGCATTTTCGTTACTGTTTTCATTGCCATTTGCATTTCTGTTGCCATTAGCGTTTGCATTACCATTTGTGTTACCATTTCTGTTTTCACTTATGTTTGCACTTGCATTTCTCTTATCATTTGCATTATAATTTCCATTTGCATCACTGTGTGTTACCATTTGCATTTGCTTTTGCATTACCTTTAGCATTACTATTTTGTTTTTCTGCACTGTTGCCATCACCATTTGCATTACCATTACTGTTTGTGTTTTTGCGTTTGTGTAGTGCAGAGCAAAATATTATGTTTTTGCTGTTTTTGTGCACTGTCTGCCATGATGCATAGCTCAGCCACTGTGTGGTTGATTTATCTGAAACTTGCCTTGTAGAAAGACCTTTACTCAAGGAACATGCCAGTTTTGGTTTGGTGAAAAAATGCTGTTCCGTTCCAAAGTCATTGCCATTTGAAATTGGCCCCCTCACAGTTATAGATTTTTTTATCTGCCAGGTCAGCTATTTTAGCGCATTTTTGGCCATGATTGCCACCATTTTGTGGTGAAAGTCTTCTTAAAGGTGCAGAAATGTAAAAATGTAATATCTCTGGAATGGTTTGGTCTTTTCACATGAAATTTTGAGGGTTTTGAGTGGATGTCCTGGAGATGTGAATAATGCTGTTTGCATGTTGGAAAAATAATTTGCTGTGGAAATAATACAGGATGCAGTTAACATTTTGTGCACAGCATTCTGCATGGTGCTACTGGTTTGAAATGTATAGCATAGGTAACCCTAGTGGTATGGAGGTGCCTGGCAGTGGTTTGGTGTGTAAAACATTAACAGGTGCAGAATTATGCTACTCCGACGAGTGACAATTTAGTTCAGTATGCTTCAATAACTTCTGAACCATGTGTCTAATTTGCCAGCCATTTGGAATGTGCAAAGATTTATAATAGATCTTTAACTGTGACAATGTTCAGGTCACTGGCACTTACAGTTGCTAAATTGTGCATGTTTCATTCTTTGCTCATGGCGCTGTGCAACTGTTGAATGGATGTGCACACAATTCTGGACACACAGTGTGCTATGGTAAATGCCTTCTTTTAGCAATTTTTTGTTCCATTGGATATATGGTTCTTATTTAGCGAAGTGGTAAAAATGTTCTTTTTGGCACTCCTGCGCAGTTTTCCCAGCGTGACGCTGTGCAACTGTTGAACAGATTCAGATAATATTTGTTATACATGTTGTGGTATGCCACATGTCTTCATTTACCAATTTTCATTTCAGTTGGTCATACAGTTTTTGCACCGTGAAGTGCCAAAAATTCACATGGTGGGCCCCACGCTACCACCACTGCATTCCATTCACTATTTATAATGCATATTCTCAAAAAGAATGGAAATTTATGGCAAAAAACTCTGTTTAATACATCAGTTAAGGTTGTTCCACACTGACAAAAATTAGGAAATTTGGTGTTATGGTTGCCACCCCTTGCACCCCACACTCATCCCTCCCCCACTAACAGGCATCAAGGTGTGCATTGGGGTCATCGGTTCTAACTCTCACCCCATTCTCTTATACTGCATTACTTCAGCTTATTTACACATGGAATGGGGTGAGAGTTAGGGCCGACAACTCCAACACACACCCCGATGCCTGTTGGTGGGGGTTGGGTGAGCGGGGTGCATGGTGCACAATCCTAACACCAAATTTCCTCACTTTTGTCTCTGTGGAACAGCCCTAACTGATGCATTAAATGGAGTTTTTGCCATATATATATATATATATATATATATATATATAATATTTATATATATATATATATATATATATCAAATAACAGCCAGAAATACCTTTTCTGGGCTCTCAAAATCCTGGGTACCAAGCTTAGTGAGAGGAGCTGTCAGCTGTAGTTCAACAGGCCCCATTTTCCCTGGTGTCTAGTGGAACCCCTCACTCACAAACCACTGTCCCCATTCAGTGCTGTCTAGCAGCTCCCACCCTCGAATCTCATTTCCCTACTCACTTTTATATTTAATTTACATATTCCAGCATTAGAATGCCCAACCCCAGTGTTAGATGACCCCCCAACAATGCAGCATGTTGGTTGATTAATGTTCCGACATCGGGGGGCTCAATCCCTGTGTCAGCATTTAACTCCCCCCAGCAGTGTCGGATACAGAGGAGTCCATTTCCAGTGTCCTGAAATCATTATTGTATTTATGTACACCTGTAAAAAAGAAAACAGTCCCCTGATGTATTTTTAATTTTTTATTTTTACCTGTAAAAAAGAAAACAGTCCCTCATCATCCCCGCTGCCCCTCCCCCATCTCAACCCTCCCACTGAGCACCCAACACTCCACAACTTACCAGTGGAGGCTGAGGACTGTCATGTTTTGTGGGCATGACATGTCTGTACTCTTCAAAGCTGAACTGTGAACTGAAGAATCAAGGTAAGTGCTGCGTAATGGCTGTCAATGGTGTTTTGAACTTAGGTTCATAACTTTGCCATTTTGGGGAATTTTTACACCAAATTTTCAACATAGTCTTTTTGGGACCCCAACTCATGAACACTGTCACTGTCATCTTGTTAGACAGGCCTGGAAGGTGATTTTGCGCTCACTGCATGACATCATCTTTTGGGCATTATTCATGCAAAGGCAACTGGCAAACATGCAGATGTACAAGAATATAAAAATGCCAGGAATAAGTACATCTGGGCTATTCACACTGAAAAAAACAAGTACCATAGGGAACAGCTTGCTAACACTTGGGGTGACAGTAAGAACTTTTGGAATAATATAAAAGATGTAACAGGTAAAAATGCTAAGGTTGCACCCACCATGTTAAATATTAATGGAGCCCCCACCCTTGACTCATTTACCATAGCCACTGCTTTTAATAATGCATTCACTGACCTAGGCAGTGTCCTCCTACCAGACTTCTTCACTGAAGACCATGAACAGTGGGCAGATGATTCATTTCCTGCTCCACAGCCTTTCTACTTCAAAGAGGTCCCACTGTATATAGTCAGGAAAAAAATTATTAAAAGTACTCGGGAAGTCAAGGCATAGCGGTGATTCCTTAGACCTCAAATTAGTTACCCTTACCATTGAAGAAATATTGGTGCCCATTGCAAAGATCCTAAACCTCTCACTGAGACTGGCACAATTACCCCAGATCTGGATGTTAGCCCTTGTTACCCCTGTTCACAAAAGTTGAGATCACACTATACACACAAACTATAGACCTATCTCTATACTTCCACCTCTGTCTAAGGCACTTGAGTACATAGTTGTGAATCAGCTGGTGGAGTATATGAAAAAATACTCTATCCAGTGCCACCAGCAGCATGGATTCAGAAAGCGACATAGCACTACCACAGCACTGCTAGAATTCACTGATTTCATTCACCATTCTCTGGATCAAAGTAAATTGGTGGGTGTGGCCTTCATAGACCTCACAAAGGCCTTTGATACAGTGAACCACACTCTACTTCTCAAGCAACTGTCCTCAACTGGTCTCTCAGCAGATACTGTGTCCTGGTTCAAAAGCTATATTGTAGGTCACTCCCAACGGGTGAAGATAGCTAATGTCACCTTTGACCATCAACATGTCTGCTCTGGAGTACCACAGGGCTCCATACTTGGTCCACTTCTCTTTAGCATCTTTCTTAACAATCTCCCTTGCTCCTGTCACCAGCAGATCCTCCTCTATGCAGATGATACAGTCCTATACACTAGCAACACTGACCCTGAACCACTGGAACACCAACTTCAACTCAGCTTTGAGGAAGTGGAGGACTGGTTCAGGAAACACAAGCTGATTCTAAACTACAAAACAGCAAAAGTCATGTTGTTCAGCAGTGTTCACAGCAAACACAGATCCTGTGTCCTAACCATCAGGAACTCCTCTGGTGTCCAGCTTGAACAAATTCAACATTTAAAGTATCTAGGGGTAACTGTGGATAGCTCACTATCATATGCTCAGCATGTTGAGAATGTTGCCAGGTCTGCCAGTATCAAGACAGGGTTACTCCGTAGACATAAACACAATCTAATGCCTGAAACCCTTATGCTGGCTATCAATAGCTCCATAGTATCCATTGTTGACTATGATCTGGTTATCTATGGCTCAGCTTCCACCGCTACCCTCTGCAGAATATCAGTGGCACTCAATAAAGCATGCCAACTTCTTACTGGAGCAACACACCTTACCCACACATGTGAACTGTACGCACAAACAGGTTGGCTTCAGCTAAATGGGGGGATTCACAGTCAAACCTTCAGACTCTGCACTCTCATCCATCCATAAGTGCATATATGTATATGCCCAGGACCACCTTCAAAATTAGCTTGCTCAATGGTGTTTATACCTGGTTAAATAAAGTGACTGATTGATTGATTGATTGATTGAAACCTGCTTGCTAACTAAAAAGGCACTTCTTGGGCTCCTGCCTTCTGGTGTTACAAACTTACTCAACCCCTCTTGCAGTTCTCAGCACACACACATAGCTCAGTCAACCAACTTTTCTCTGTCCCAAGATGCTGGACTACACAAGGGCAATGATCGTTTGCATATAGAGCACCACTATGGTTTAATGCGCTGCCCAGTGATATCTCTTCCTTACCAAAATTGGGACCATTTAAAGGCACTCTTCATCAGCATCTTACAGCTAACAGTTCCTGTGACTGTTTCAACTGACATGGCACTTCTTCAGCAGTACTGACACATCCTTGTGTACCTGCTTCTTCCCCTTTCTCTGCGAATGACCACTTTCACCCTAACCACTCTGCCCTATTTTCTGCCTCCTTCTTTCACCTCACCCCCTCACCCTCCACCTTCTTTCCACTGCTTATTTTCACTTACCGGAACTTTTGTTGCAATGTTAATGCCATATTGTTATTTTAAATACTTTCTTGTCAAAATGTTATGTAATACCATCCATAGGGATGTAAGTTTGTCATGGCAGTCATACACATCATTGATTCCATGATGTTTGATCTTTATTCAGGACTTCCATGACTTTCACTAGTGTCATCAGAATGTAGTAATGATGACAGTGCCATAACATTTACTATTGTCTACTAATGATTTCATGAACAAACAATGAGTCATTAAAACCTCATCCATGACAAATTTACATCCCTAACCATCCGTTTTATGTATGTTACCCTTCCCATTGATGTGAAACCTTTGTAAAAGAGTTGTTATGTGCTCAAAGTTATTACAATCTGAGAATGAATAAATAAATATATAAATAAATATGGTTGTCATGAGCATTCATTGAAATTTTTCTATGCAAATGCACAACTTTGGTCATTTACAATGCTTTGAGTACAAATTTTCAACATAGGCATTTTTTCACACCATCTCATGAACAGTATAGCTGTCATTTTTGACATCCTGTCTGAAACGTGTTTTCACACCTGTAGCATGGAATGGTGTTTTGGCATAGATTTGAAATGTTTTACCTATGGGGGTTATGAGGTAGGCTCATAGGAAGACTATGTTGAAAATGTGGGGTCAAAATATGACAAAATGCCAAAGTTATGACCATTCATTGCAATTTCGGTATGCCGCTCATAACTTTTGAAATTTTAAATATTTTGACACAAGATTTTCAACATAGCCTTCTTATTACCCCCACCTCATGTATGTCACAACTGTCATTTTTCAAATCTTCCACAAAATATTTTTTCACACCTCTGGTGCAGAATGGAATTACAGTTCAACAGAATTACATTTTGGCTGGGAATTGAAAATTTTCTGGAAAGAGTACATGAGGTTGGGTAATAAGAAGGCTATGCTGGCAGTTTGGTCACTGTTGTCCTATAAATGAGCTATATAAACATGTACTCACTTATGGAGGGATGGGAGCGCAGAGTCTGAAGGACCGTGCACTCACACAGCACAATAAGGATACTATTATACTATCTCAAAAAGTAAGTAAATAAGTTGCAAAAAAAACTTTGCTATTGCTTCAGTTAGGGTCAAAGTGACAAAAGTTGGGAAATGAGGCATTAGAGTTTCCCTAACACCCCACCCTCCCAAACCAGGCAGGAGAGCAGATGTGGGGTGTGTCTTGGGCTTCTCAAGACTAATGCTCACCCCATTCCATATGTAAATAAAGTCAAATGTGTAGACTTTATGAGAATGGGGAGAGCCTTAGGCTTGAGAAGCCCAAGGCACACCCTACACCTGCTCTCCAGCCTGGTTTTGGAGGGTGGTGTGTTAGGGAAACTCTAATGCCTCATTTCCCAACTTTTGTTGCTTTGACCCTAACTGGAGCATTAACAAAGTTTTTTGTAACATAACCTGTATGTGCATGTGTTATCTATTCCAAATTACTGTACATGTAACTAACTCTGGGTCGCCCCTGAAAAAGGGTCTTTTGGGATCCAATGGGCCTACCCGGTTAACAAAACTGAAATAAATATATATATTCATTGCAAAAAACTTTGTTGATGCATCAGTTAAGGTTGAAGTGACAAAAGTAGTGAAATGAGGCTTTTGGGTTGAGACCCTAGCACCCCCAACCTACCACCCCACCCTCCACAGACCAACAGGCAATGGGGTGTGCCTTGGGCTCATCAACCCTAACTGTCACCCCATTCCATGTGTAAGAAAGCTGACATGGTACAGTATAGGAGAATTAGGTGAGAGTTATGACCGACAACCCCAAGGCACACCCTGTCACCTGTTGGTCTGTGGAGGGTGGGGGTGGGGTGGTAGGGTGGAGTGGGTGATAGGGTCTCAACCCTAATGCCTCATTTCCCTACTTTTGTCACTTCAACCCTAACTGATGCATTAACAACATTTTTTTGCAATGAATTTCCTTACTTTTTGTGAAAGTGTAATCTTACCCTTATATGGTTTGGGGAGCACAGGGCCCTCCTGGCCCTGCATTCCCATGGTATCAGGTTTTTGGAGCACAGGACCCATTTATCCATAAGTGTACAGACATTGTAATGAACTGTCATTTCCGTCTGGGCCCTGTGCTCACAGTATTGCATAATGGATGGCCCAGCTGTCCAATTACTGCATAATTGTAGCCATATGTGGTCCAGGCCCTGTGCTTCCACCTACCTATAATTGTAGAGATGCAGCCCAGGCCTAGACACATTACAAGTAACCCTTGTGCTGCAAATGGCACACATATCTCAGTAACTGTAGCAACCTTGGAAAAAATTCCACTTCAGTTTTAATCATGGACTGGTAACCTGCATGCATGCTTAGCAGTGTGCTAAGCTGCATTTAGCTAAAAATCCATATCTCAAACCATTTTCGAGATATAGGCACCAAAAGATGCCACATTCATTACAGTCTTAGCTTATGGGAAATTTCTCAACTTCAGAATGCCATAACTGTGTAAACAATGCAAATTTTTACACCAAACCAGCATAAGTCACATCTCTGGGACACCTCTTTTTTACCCTGCAAATTTCAAGCCAAAAGTCTTAACCATTTATTTGCAGTGAAGTGGCAAATAAACCGCAACCTTTAAAAATCCCTGTTCATGAGCTGTCAAAATCCTTGTTCATGAGCCAATCTCTGTTAGCGAGGTAGAGCCATCTGGTCATCTCCTCACAAACATGGATTTTGACAGCTCACAAATAGGGATTGGATCAAGGACAGGGATTCTGACACCTCACGAACAAGGATTTTGACTGCTCATGAACAGGGATTTTTAGGGCCATCTGGTCATCATTTCCCAAACAGAGATTTTGACACCTCACGAAGAAGAGTTTATCATGAACAAGGATTTTAACAGCTCACAAACAGGGATTTTGACACCTCCCTGAGTAAACTTATAACATTTTGTTTGATGAGAAAAACTGAAAACAAGATGGTGGCTCATGAAAAGGGAATTTTTCTCATGAACAGGGATTCCTTTTCAGAATCCCTATTTGTGAGCTGTCAAAATCCCTGTTCATATGAATCTCTTTTCATGAGCTATCAAAATCCTTGTTCATGAGAAATCCCTGTTCACGAGATAGGGCCATCTGGTCGTCATCTCATGAACAAGGATTTTGACACCTCACAAACAAGGATTTCTAACAAGCAATTATTTTGACAGCTCATGAACATGGATTTTGACACCTCATGAACAGGGATTCCTTTTTAGAATCCCTGGTCATGAGCTATCAAAATTCCTGTTCATTAGCCAAGTCCCTGTTCATTAAATGTCAAAATCCTTGTTCGTGAGAAATCCCTGTTCACTAGATAGGGCCATCTGGTCATCCCCATATGAACAGGGATTTTGGCAGCTCACAAACAAGGATTGGCTAGGATTTTTATAACTTCAAAAACACATTTCCGGGAGGAACTAAAGTAAACCAAAGGCATGGGTTGGTAGATGGTGTCATCCTGAACAAAATCCATGCTTGGTTTACCTCACAACACTTCCCCGAGTCAACTTATAACATTTTGTTTGATGAGGAAAAGTGAAAACAAGATGGTGGCTCATGAAAAGGGAATTTTTCTCATGAACAGGGATTTTATAAATCCCCGTTCGTGAGCTGTCAAAATCCCTGTTCTTAAGGCAAATCCTTGTTCGCAATTTATATATACATCTATCCAAAAGATTGAACTGAGCGTGCTCAGAATCCCAAATTTCAAAATTCAATAACTTTGGAACAGATTAATAGTTGTTCACCAAACCAATGCAGGCTTGTTCTGTGGGGCAACCTCTTTCTACTTTGAAAATTTCAGACCAAACTTCCAACTGGTGTGGCTGCAGCTTAATGGGCAAAAATCAGTAATAACTGTTGAAGAAAAGTGAAAAACACACTTGTTTCACTATACGCTGCACGAACATTTCACATCTGATCAAAACACAACTTGGCATGTCAAGAGACCTACTCCATGGGACAGACAGTGTATACCAAATTCCGTGCAAATCCGTTGAACGGTTGCAAAGTTATTAAAGTGCAAAATGTGGCATTTAACATTAAACTGCTTACTCAACCCTAAATATAGTGGTGCTACCGTGCCACTATATATATATATATATATATATATATATATAATAGATATATATATATAATGCTTTTGTATTTATCTTGGTATTTTGTTTGTGTATTTTGCACAGTACCTGAAGACATGCCATACTTAGACTTGCTACTAAAATGACATCATATTGACCTTGAAAGCAAAGCTTGAGAGGTCCATGATGTCATCTTAGTCCTAAGAAGGAAACATACATGGAGTTGGGTTGCCCATATTTTATTTTGTATAGTACATGGGTTTGAAAATTAAATTTAAAGAAACTGTTATTTTTTTGTAGACACTGTTCAGACTGTAAGAGATCTAGATCACATTCCAGTATTTTAGATCTGCTTTTGCCTACCTCTGTAAAGTATGAGGTGATACATTTTATATTGGTGGTGGTGGGTGTTTTGAGAGTCTACTTGTGTTCTTGTTCATGACTGTTTGCAGCTAGAAATGCGCTTTGAAAAAATTGCAGAAGCTACTTTATGGTAATGCTTTGTATGTGCAGTGACTGAGGCAAGGTTGTAAAATGAGTACATTTAAAGACAAAGTGGGCATAAGACTGCAATGACGATTTGGGTACCTGAAAAGTTATTACATATGATTGTAAGTCACAACCATACACAACATGTTTTTGGGACCTGTGAACTGTGCAGCACAGCAGCACTTGCCCATACACAACAAGACGTTTGAGTGTATGAAAATCCTTATATAACAATGGGTAACCATATATTATAAAAAGCTCCTTTTCAGCATGGCCTTGCTGGCTACACTGAGGAACTGAAAAAGCACCAATGTTGTCATCAGCCTCAGACAGCACTATTAAAAGGGTCAAAATACTAATGTACAAAACCTGTATACTAACTGAAAGTGCCTCTAAAAATACCCTTAATCATTTATCAGTAATAAACATACTGTATTTTAGTAGAAGAATAACACAAAGTGGATTGGGGATTTTTGTAAATTACACTGCATATTTCTAAATTACACTACATATATATTTATTTATTTAAAATTTTGGTAACCAGGAAAGGCACTCTGAGCCAAGGCTCATTTCCATTTATGACCTAGGGAGAGAATACAAACAACAAGGATAACCGTATAGAACATGAAATTATACTTAAGGTACAAAATGCAGCTTAGTAGTAAGGGAATAGCAACAAAGCATAATTATGGATTATGCGGACACAGAAAAAAGGTTCACTGTCAAAATACCATAACCTCAAAAGTGTAAGGCATTACAGCACATAGATTAAAGCGCTAGATCATAACCGTGCGTGTTCAAAATATAGAGTGCTCAAAACAGCGAGCCTGCAGTATTGCATCAATATATGGTGTACTTACAAATCTTTCTTTTCAAAGAGGCAGCAGATGATGTGGCCAGCTCCAGTCATTGGGGGGCAGCAATTGCATGCAGACACACAGGTACAGCACAGACGTGGCCCAACTGAAACAGGGCAATGGAACTGTTTGTTCCACCACCAAAACATGCTGTGAAAGATCAACAGAATGTAGTGAAAATAATACTTTATTAAACATCACTTTATTTAACATTACTAAACAGGCATGCATTGAAAAGTGGCAAAAAAACTTTGTCAAAATGACACCAACAAATGAGAAATAAACATAAGTAGGTTAGGGTTGTGTTTGGGTTGGTGGAGGGCCTGTTTAATTCATTTCGACAGCTGCTAGTTACAATTCAAGAACAATATCTATCTATGCCTGTAACTGGAAATTATAGGCGATTCCCCTTAGATAGTCAATTTTGGATTACCCTCCATATTCTGAGACAATGGCACAGATCCATTTAGCAGTGTCTTTATATTTTTTTCTGCCTTCTGCCACAGTTGTATCTGCTACCAGCTGCTCCATGACTGTTGTTTTGCAGTGTTGCTGAGACTTCAAGAACTCCAGGAATCACCATATGGATGGGTGATGGGCAACTATGAAATGATTACATTTCCTGTGCCATGCCTCCATGGAGTTTATGGTTCTGGGCAATTCAGACTGAGCAGCATCAAAACAGTTCCAGAACTCTATGGAAAACATTGGTCACCTTCTCCCACCTCTGGCAAGTGGTCTACCCAGCCAGGTATCTTCAAAGTAGTCAAAAAGTGGAGAAAATATGTCACTATTTGTTTGTAAGAAGTCAAATGTCATTAGCTCTCAAATGCAGGAATGACATTTAGTACAGGGACATATGCCAGTGCAGGTAGAAAACAGACATGGAGAGAAAAGGTTGGGTCAGACATATACTGGCTGCACACCTCTGGCAGTTCTTGAATTTTTTGCCACACCACTTGGCATAGGTGAAAAAAACAACCTCTCATTTGTGCTGTGGGGAAGCCAGTGAAAATGCTTTTACAGTGGCCAGTTCAAAATCGATTAGAATGGTGTCAGGGCACAAGGTACCACACAGCCTGTGCAACTCAGTGAATATTTTGCTTTAAGATGCTACAGCATTGTGATTGGCCACCAGTTCATAGACCAAAGGAAGCACAGTACCATATCTGATGCCACAGATTGTATACAATGGAGCAAATATTGTAGAGCAACATTTAAAGGTTCCAGCTGTGAACCAGTAAGCACAAGATTTTACATAATCCAGATCCTTGGTGGTCAAGAAAATGAGGATACGGTCTTGCACAGGACCAGAGACAAATAACAGAAATTCCTCATTTTTAATAGGGTGGCAATACTCAGAGGAAATCACAAGCAAAATAGAATTAGCTGGTTCAGGAGGTGGATGAGCAGTGGCTCTTCTGCTCCTTCTTACAGTCCTTTTTAGTAAGGACATTGCTGACAGCTTTCCAGATACAGATGGTGACTGTTGGGATACACCAGACACCACAATCTGGTGTGTATTTTCGCATGTGGTGATGATTTTCTCTTTCATGTTAGATACTGCCTCTTGACAGATGCTGAAGCCAGATCTGGAACATGATTATGTTCCCCTATTTTTTTAGCACAGTGCCTCCATTGAGATGTAAACAGGCTCCACAGTGGCCCTTGTTGTACTCAAGACATTTCCAGTATGACCTGGTGCCAGATACGTGTTCCCTGTAGTATAGGAAACCTTCCACCAGGGCAAGATCATTGCCCTTCTGGCTCTGAATGAAACAGACAGCCATTGTGACTTGATCTGATGGTAGCAGGAAAACAAACTGTATATAGCTCAAGTACTTGAATAAACAGGAGTATCTAATTAGTGATGATTAATTGGTCTGATTAAAGGACAGGGTACCTAAGTCCAAGGACAGTCAAGTGTGTTACAAGGTTACAGGTTACACAAGTTCAAAGGCCTTGCAGTTCTCATTTTCTGCCTGTTGGTGGCAGCAGCATTGTATCTAACACCTGAGCTATGCTAAGGCACACTCCCCTGAAAAAAAAAGCTCTCCTCTTGGGTCATCATTCAATCAAGTTTGGGTACTGTTGCTCCTGGCTAACAGAACGGTAAGTGCTTTTATTTACCTGACTTTTAACGCAGTTTTGTATAAGTGCTTTTTTGTACAAGCACTTTGAAAGTAAGCACTGAAAAGGTAGTGCGGTAATTACTTGTGCTATTTTGGTTTCGCGATTTTAACCGGATACCGAAAAAAAATATGCAAATGCAGCAGCATACAAGCAAAAAGCAACAAGTAAAAATACCAAATAATAAAGTGCCATAAAATGGAGGAAACCAAGAGTAACAGAAACTAATAGGGCAGGGTGGGTTAGCAGAAGTAGAGGAGGTCAGGGACAAGAGGAAAAGGAGCCAGTGATGGAGAGGTAGGGGGGATGCAAGGGAAGGAAGAGAGTTGAGAATTAAAGTGGGAGGGCTGGCTTAATGAAGCACTGCCCGCTCCCTCATGGTCCATGCTACCATTCGACTAAGGAAGCTTGGATATGTTGAGCAGGGTGATGAGGAGGACCCTCCCTCTCCTGGCCCCGTGATGGGGATATCCATGGAAGACCTCACTCTGGGTTGAGAGAGGCATGTGATGTTCTTGAGGAGTGGGAACAAGGCTGAGAGTCCTGCCTGTCATCTCAGATAAGGTAAAAAGCTTTATGTGAAAAAATAACTTATAATTGAAGCATTTATCATGGCAAATGAGGTGTGAACATGCACCCCCTTCAGACAAGAAATGCTTACATATGCTGTGTAAATTCATGAGGGCACTCCATATACAGTAGCTTATTCAAGGCCTCCATTATGCATGACAGAGAGTATCTGTGTCACACTGAGTCTCTAATACAGCAAGTCTAGATGGCAAACCTTAAGCAAAATGGGTGCAAACACTGCCCCTTAGGTAAAGACATTTCATATTTGCATCTTCCCAAGATCACTTTGTTAACTATCATAGCAAGCACAGGAGCACGACCCATGTAAAATATACCTCTTTGCCCCTGTCTGCAATACAAAACTGTATACCAGCTTTCAGAACCCTCCAATTCCCCTTAGCATACCTGATGATTCAAATAACAAACTGAAGTCACAGAAAAGGATATAATTTCCCCAGTTGAGAAAATATTCAGAAGTCCCCCACTCCATTATTGTTGTCTTCCCCTCCAAACTCACCCTCATGTTATGCTAGTGTGACTGCCTTCTGTTCTTTTAGCCTGTGCACCAATCATGATCCATCTTTGAGGTTGCTAAAAGAGCATGCTTTATTTCTAACTCTAATTTGTAACAGTGCTGGTGGCAACAGCACAAAAGGAATCTGCAGCTGGTTTAGAACTCACTTGATGTCATCAAAAGCCTTGTGTCGCTATTTGGTAGTGTAAGGCCAATCTTGAAAAATCAAGATACGCTTATCTCCCATTGTTCCTTCTGTCTGTTTGGATTGCCTGTATTATGCAGTTCTAATTCCTGGTAGAAAAGAAAGTTATCAATATTGTAACGCTTCACTAATCTGTTTGTTATTATATTGTATCATATGTGTGATATAAATATATGTGTCATTGAATTTCTGCTTGGAAAATATGGCAGTCAGCACAAGGCATTGTGGGACCTTGGATTTTTTTTTAAAATACTGTTCTTTCACTGAGTGGAAAATCTAATTAAGAGCTTCCTTTAGATACCAGGTTGTAACAGATTGTAAAACCAGCCACTTGTATAAAGTATTGCATTGTATGACCTATAAGGAGAAAGCAACTTCTGACAGATACCCATTAGATTTCTCACCATTAAGAGAAATATCGTTGAAGTTTTCTGTGAAGATCAAAGGGGTAATTCTGATCTGCCATAAAGCAGGCTGACTATATAATTTTATTTGTGGGATGCTTAGCAACATGCAGATGCCTGAGACCATGTGGTATACAGGAAGTGGGAGTGACCTGACAGCCAGTATCACCACTGAGCTGTGACCTCACAAGCTGGGTGGGACCCTTGTTCCTATAGATGGTAAAAGCTAAGGGAAGACTGTGCTTTTTATCTCTGGACTCCTGAAAGGACACATTCTCAAGAGCACGTCTACTACATTTGGTAAATCAGCCTCCACTATTTGCCAATTGAAACTAGGGTAGGATTAAATACTCAGTAATAGGCAGTTTTGTTTAAATTGTCCATTTAATTTGTATGACTGTACACTCAATGCTATATGTTCTGTATTTTGTATTTCATATACTATGTTTAATTTTAGTAAACATTGTTTTTCTTGAAATCCTGCCGGAGCCTTTTCCTCATTTTGAATGTGAATGCTGGGATAGTGTTGATAATTCTGACAGAACTGTTAAGCGCTTACAGTGTGTTACTATATGCACCAAGGTAAGAAAAGTACCTAGGTCTTAACTGAGTCAAAAGGGGGATTGTGAACCATGTTGGGTGCCCACTGGGTTAAGTATTGCACTGCATTTCCCCAAAGAGGGTGTGATATTTGAACCTGTTAACTGGGTGTGCTAGTGAAAAGTGCTCATATTTGACCCCAGTACTCAAGACTGGTGGTTGTTCAGACCCAAAACAGACAGGAGGGTTACCCTGTTTGTCTTCTGTTCACATATTGCACTTCAAGGTTTGGCACTGTGGGAGCAGAGGGCCTGACCCCCAGAGTGCGTTTGTGACAGATCTGGTTGGCAGTGATGCAATTTAAAAGATTTGTTTTTTGCCAGCCCAGTGGTGCTGAGCAGGACCAGTGTGAACTGAGAGCCACCGCAGCAGGGGACGGTCACCACCATACTGGAGCCAAAAGGGATCAGGCTGCAGATAGAGTTGTGGAGAATGGAGCTGAAATTTGAGCAGAAAAGATCTGAGGCCCAGCAACAGAGGGAGCTTGACAAAGAAAGCTGGAGATGGAGAGAGAGAGAGAGAGAGAGAAGAGAAGCGAGAGTGGAGAGAGAGGCTGAGGAGAAAGAAAACCAATGTCAGAGAGAGGCAGAGGAAAAAGAGTAACAGCTTCAGAGAGAGGCTGAGTGAAAGCAGCAAGAGGTCAACCGAGAGGAGCAAGAGCGCCAGAGGAAATTTGGACTGGAGAAGCTACAACTCCAAAGACCAGCGCCAGAGCAGGTAAGTGGCATGGGTGAACCTGGGACTCCAGGATTGGGTTAGAAATTAAATTCTAAACTGGTAGCTGAATTTAAAGAAGGGGAAGATATGGATGCATTTTTAAATTCATTTGAAAAGGTATGCATTCAGGCAAAAATTACCAGAGAGACCTGGAGCTTCCCGATATCCCCGCTGCTTACAGGGAAAGCTTGTGACGCATTGGGTCAAATAGACAATCAGGACAGTAATGGTTATGGCAAACTTAAAGCTGCATTGTTAAAAGTATGACTTGACAGCTGAAGCATACAGAGTTAAGTTCCGTAAGCGCAGAAGAAGCCCTGATATGAGCTACGAGGAGCTAGCCACTAAATGACTTCAGTTTTAAAAATATTGATGGGAAGGGATACAAGCAGACTCTGTAGAGAAAATTGAAAATGCACTTTTGGAGCAGTTCTTTTGGGCTTGCCCAGCAGAGCCAAAAACCTGGCTAGAGGACCAAGATCCAAAAACAGTGCAGGAGGCTGTTGAACTCTCAGACCGGTATGCCAGGAGCAGACCTGCTCTGAGAGGGAGTGGGGCGGGTGTGGCAGTGCCGAAAGGGAAAAGCATGCCTTCAGGGCTGCTAAAACCCTCACTGTCTCCACAAAAAGTGGGCAGCCCCAGGTTACAAAGAAAGGATTTGCCTGATAAAAGAAATGAATGTTGGTTTTGCAAACAACCTGGACATCTTGCAAGACAGTGACCTAAAAAGGAGAGAGTGCACAAAGTGTTCTGCTGGGAAAGAAATGTTTCTTTTTATGTATCCCTGAAAGCATGCCAGTAAACATGAGGGAGCACATACACCCAGTTACTGTGAATGGGGTACAAACCCATGGGTTAAGGGACATGGGTACAGCTTAGAGCAACCTGGCAGCTACCCAGCAATGACAAAAGGTATGGCACAACTGCAGAGCCAGAGCTCACTTGTACACTGTGGGTCAGGAAGTCATGGTCCTAATCCCGGTCTGGAATGATAAGCTGCAGGCTGAGTGGGCAGGACTGTACAAAGTAGTCAGACAGACAGCTGAATGACATAAATTACATTATAGAACTGGCTGACAGGAGACATACCTAAAGAATGTACCATGTCAACATGATGAAGCCATATGTAAATAGGGCTGATATGGCCTTTGCAGTGTGTAGTCCTGGGGAGGGGATGGATGAAGAAGACCTCCCTCTGGACTTGCTGGAAGAAAGCAAGCAGAAGTCCTATGTGGAGACAATTAAAATGTCACTCCAGTTGACCACGGACCAGATCCAGGAAGTAAGGGAGGTTTTAGCAGACTTTGCCCCATTGTTGCCAAGCCTGGACTAACCCCCTTAGCAATGCAAAATGTAGAGATGGGATGCAAGCACCCATACGGTGAACAGCATATTGGGTGTCAGAGGCCATCTAAAAGGACATTAGGAGGGAGGAGGAGGAAATGCTGGATTTAGGGGTAATTCAGAAATCCCACAGCCCCTGGGCCTCACCCATAGTCCTTGTTCCCAAGCCAGATGGCTCTACTCATTTTTGTGTGAACTATCATGGATTCAACACAGTTACAAAGTCAGATGCCCACCCAATGCCATGGACGGATGAACTACTGGACAAGTAGGGAGGGGTGACATGCCTTACCACTACTGATCTGACAAAAGGGTATTGGCAGGTGGAGTTAACTGCCAGAGCTAGGGAGAGGTCAGCCTTCATCACTCTGATAGGGTTATTTGAGTTTAAAGTAATGCCTTTCAGAATGAAGGACGTCCCCGTTACCTTCCAATGGTTGGTGAACCAGATGTTGAATGATATTGAAGAGTACGGCGCAGCATACCTGGATGATATTGCCATCTTCAGTGCCAGCTGGAAGGAACACCTGTCCCATCTTAGGGAAGTGCTGGGTAGGATACAGAGGGCCGGGTTCACTGTAAAAGCTGAAAAGTGCCAGATGGCCATGGCTGAGGTGGCATATCTCAGGCATGTAGTAGGCTAGGGACAACTCCATCCTAATCAAGCAAACATTGAGGCAATCGAGGCATGGCCCAGACCTGAAACATTGAAGCAGGTTCAGAGTTTTGTACGGACTGCAGGGTACTATAGAATATTTGTATAAAACTACAGTGCCCTGGCAGTTCCTTATCTGGCATGTTAAAGAAAAGAATGCCTAAAAAGGTTAACTAGGAACCCACCTGTGAACAAGCCTTTACATGCCTAAATGAGGCACTGTGTGGTGTTCCTGTATTAGCCAGCCCAGATTATAGTAAACCCTTTGTAGTCCAGACAGATGCCTCACATGTGGATATTGGGGCAGTACGTAGCCAGACTTCTAACCAAGGGAAAGATCACCCAATAGTGTACCTCAGTAAGAAGTTACTTCTCAGGGAGCAGGCTTATTCTACAGTGGAGAAAGAATGCCTTCCAACGGTGTGGGCACTAAAGAAATTAGAGCCATATCTATATGGATGGCACTTCGAGGTACAAACAGATCACAACCTCCTGGTTTGGCTGGCACAAATGGGTAAAACAAATGGTAGGTGTTTAAGATGGAGCCTTGCCTTGCAGGGGTACGACTGACTGTTACTTACAGGGTTGGGCAGCAAATGCAAACGCAGATGGGCTATCACGTCAGTTAGAGCAGTGAACTGAATTTGGGAAACTCATCCCATGCCTAATAATAGATTCCCCCAAATTCAGTCTAGGAGGGAGGACTGTGATGCTTCACCAATCTGCTTGTTACTATATTGTATCATATTAGTGATATAAATATATGTTTCTTTGAATTTATGCTTGAAAATTATGGCAGACAGCACAAGGCATTGTGGGACCTTGGATTTAAAAAAAATACTGTTCTTTCTCTGAGTGGAAATTCTAACTAAGAGCTTCCTCTAGATACCAGGTTGTAACAGGTTGTAAAATCAGCCACTTGTATAAAGTATTGCATTTTTATGACCTATAAGGAGGAAAGCAACTTCTGACAGATACCTGTTAGATTCTCACCATTAAGAGAAATAGCTTTGAAGTTTCCTCTGAAGATCAAAGGGGTAATTCTGACCTGCCATAAAGCAGCCTCATTAATTAAAAAAAAATATTTATATATACTGTATATATTTTTTGTGGGATGCTTAGCAACATGCAGATGCCTAAAACCATTTGATATACAAGATGTGTGAGTGACCTCACAGCCAGTATCACCACTGAGCTGTGACCTCACAAGCTGGGTGGGACCCTTGTTCCTATAGATGGTAAAAGCTAAGAGAAGACTGTACTTTTTATCTCTGGACTCCTGAAGGGACACATTCTCAAGAGCACTTCTACTACATTTGGTAAATCAGCCTCCAGTTGCCAGTTGAAACTAGGGTAGGAGTGAAAACATTGTAATAAGGTGGTTTTGTTTAAATTGTCCATTTAATTTGTATGACTGCACACTCAACGCTATATGTTCTGTGTTTTGTATTTCTTTTACTATTTTTAATTTTAGTAAATGTTGTTTATCTTGAAATCCTGCTTGAGCCTTTGTCTCATTTTGAATGTGAATGCTGGGGCAGTGTTGAAAATTTTGACAGAACTGTTAAGCGCTTATAGTGTGTTATCATATGCACCAAGGTAGAAAAAGCACCTAGGTCTCAATTGAGTCAAAAGGGGGATTGTGAACCAGGTTGAGTGCCCAATGGGTTAAGTATTACACTGCACTTCCCCGAGGAGGGTGCAATATTTAAACCTGTTAACTGGGCGTGCTAGTGAAAAGGGTTCATATTTGACCCCAGAACTTGAGACTGGTAGTTGTTTAGACCCAAAACAGACAGGAGGGTTACCCTGTTTGTTTTCTGTTCACATATTGCACTTTGAGGTTTGGCACTGTGGGAGCAGAGGGCCTGACCCCCAGAGTGCGTTTGTGACAAATATTGCTCATGACAGTTCAGACTAGATCACTGCCCCAACTTAGTCACTTGGTAGGCTTTCTTTAGGGCCATTGCCTTCAAGAGACCCAATATCCTTTGCAGCTGCTGTTCCATGAAGGAAATGATGTCTGCTGCTTTAGATTCCTTAAGCATGCCGAGGATATGGAGATTGTGGGAGAGTCACATGTTTTCTACATGTCCAGTCTCAAGTGCAAAACTTAGTTTTCAGAGACCTCAGCCATGTGTGCTGCCAGTGCTTGGTTGGCATTTTTATTGGTTCCTGCAGTCCCAAATTTTACATCATTCATTTGTTGTTTGACAGATGTAAGTCTGGTTGAAATAGTGTCAAGTTTTTTCCTATTGTCTGGACTGATTTGCAGAGTTGGTCTGCTGAGGTTTGTAGGGTTTCTAGTGCAGTGCCTTTTCAGTCATCTTTTGAGCTGGATCCCAAGGCCTTGGCTCCTTCCTGCCAGCTGCCATTTGCCTGGAAATAATGCTGAGAGGAGTTGCTCTGTGAGGTATTTTTCCTGGGGTTCCCCATAGCTGATTTTATATCCACTGAATCCTCTGGACACAGAGAGTTCCAATCCAAGTCAAAAGACACTTACCTGTAGTGAAACTGATATTTAATTAGGTTGATGGGAACTCCTGCAGGAGCGTCCCTGGAGTTCTGTTACTCTGTTAGATGGCTAAGCTCTGCCCTTCCTTATACCCTCTCTGAACCGCCCCCATCAGCTTATTCAATGGTCCGCATTTGGTGGACTCTTCACAATGCTTGAAGAGCTACTGGCAGTCAGTCCTGTCTATTCCTTTGAGAAACTTGAAAGTTTCTATTATGTCCCCCCTCCCATCTCCAGCAGTTACATATTAAAGTTGCTCAGGTGCTTCTCCTAAGATTTCCCCTGCTGCTCCTGAATCATAATAGTCACCCTTTTCTGCACAGACTCCAGCCTGTCCTTCTTCAAGATGGAATTTGAGAACTGTATACAGAACTCCAAAGATGTGTACAGATGCCGAATCATATTCTCATTTGTACTGGAGAATCACCTACTTATAGCATTCTGTTCATCCTTCCATATTCCTTATTCTTATTGGACTGAGCCATGACCTTTACATTAGCTGCTATAAGCATTCCCAAGTACTTTTCCTCCATTGCCCAGGCTACTTTCACACCTCCAAACCAATGCTTGATTTTGGGATTGTTTCTACCAATATGCGTGACTTTGCTCTTTTTTGGTTTGAACCCAGGCAGCCATACCCCTGACCACTGTTCTAAGCCCCATATATCTCTTTTTGTGTCACTTCTACCCTTCTCATTGTAAAGTCTCTCACTCAGCTTACTATCATTATCAAAAAGGCTGGTCTTGCTGTTTATTACAGTAAAAAACTGGGATTGTGATGTGAATTACACAGACAAAGATGGACTCTTCCCTTGGAGCATGGCCCAGAGGGCCCTGTGTGTCTGCAGCTGTTGATGCAGAGGGCCAAGCACCTCTGCCTCTGTAGCTGCACAGAAACACAGTATCCAGAACTACATGGCAGTACAGTGCCTGAAGGGCCCTGCACCTCTGCAGGCATATGAACTCTTCCATTGATAGCTTTTTTAATTACCCCCTTCCCCCCAGCAATACAGCCACTACTTCACAACCCTTGAATTTCAGGTTATGGTATTTAATATATTATTGACTGAGCTCCATCAGTTATACATTAATATGTTCAATAAGACTACTCCTACGTTGTAACAGTAGTGCCACTTACATTCTTAGGGTATCTGAACCTCTTACTTGCACTTTGCAGTTCTCATTCCATAAGTATGTGAGTGAAGTCACTCTTAGAACTGTAACACTGGTCTTGTTGACCATATTACTATAAATTACATTACCAGAGCAACCCAGTAACTATCTCCAACTCCCTCAGTAATACCATCACTACATACTACCCCTTGCACCACAAGGTAAAGTATTTAAAATGTTATTTATTGAGCTCCATCGGTTATGTATTATTACATGTGATGAGAACACTCATGTTCTAATAGGGGTGTCATTTATTTTCTTGGGCTATCAGGTCCACTTTACTGTACTTTACAGTTCTCATACCCTAAGCATGCATGTGATATCACTATTAGAAGTGTAACACTGGGGGGGGGAGGAGCATGGCTAAGCCAGAGACAAGATGTCTGCTTAATTTGTTCTCGGCTGTCTCCGTAGGGAAATATCCGGCAGTATCCTGATAAATAAGTGACATTCCCACCTTTTGAATGGCAGCACAGAAAACTGCTTGACAACAGCTGTTGAAAGATACCATTTCTAGTGAGATCAGCTTCCACCTTCCGATTCTATCTGGGTTGTAGCTTGCGCATGATGGAGAGCATGGTCATGGCCCTAGAGAATTATCCGGATCCTGGGGCCATAGACAGTATGTTCACCAGACTAATGAGCCAAATGACTGAGGTTACAGCAGCCTCATGCCAAACCTAGAGGGTGATCCAGCAGCGGAAGGGGTGAATATTCAAGATTGAAAGGCAGGTCTCAGTCCATAGTATCTGCATCCAAACCATACAGGAAAATGCCAGAGACCAACACAGCACCATTCAAGTACTACTACAAAAAGTTGATGACCTGAAGAATTGCAGTCAGTGAAACAATCTCCGACTGCTAGGATTCCCAAAGAAGGCGGATTTTACAGAAACATTTTTATAACATGTCTTTCCATCGGTGCTGGGCCTGAAACAGGAGTTTCACTTCGATATTGAAAGAGTCCATCGCACGCTCACTCTGGTGCCCAAGCAAGGAGAGAGACCAAGGGCAATCCTAGTCAAATTCTTCAGTTACAACACAAGGCAAATGGTGCTCGCACGAGCCTGGGAAATGGGCCACATGAATTGGCAAGGGCACACGATTTCTATTTATCAAGATTTCTCAAAAGAACTTTCAGCTAAAAGGAGAGAATATACTGCGGCAAGACATATGATGCAAACCTTGGGCCTGCAGTACTCTCTCCAATACCCTGCTATGATGAGAGTAATCCATAATGGGGTGCCACTTTCCTTTATGACTCCGGAGGCTCTAGATAACTTTTTGAATAAATATTTGCTGTGAGAAATGAGAAACCGGAGGAACAGTCCATCCAGGCAGGCACCACTCACAAAACTGATCGCCAGTGAATCCAATCTAGGCTACTATTTGGAGAAGATAGAAGTGCAAGATGGAGGACCGGAGGATGAAGGATGAGGCCTTCCCTGAAGAAACAGGAAGAGGTCCATGCAGGCGTCTCACTTCAGGAGGGACCATCCGGCAACCAGAGGAGGAGAGGAGAGAAATAGAGGCAGCAGGGCCAGAGAGCTGACCATTCACCTATGGGACAGTTTTCAGCAAAGAACAAATATGAGACTGTCCACCCCCACTCTCCTGGATCACTGTACAGACCACCCACATCCCCAATGCAGCAGTATGGACCAGCAAATCACAGCCCAGGGTGGGCCACAAAGCCAGACTGGGTAATGGAAGACACCACAACCTCATCCCAAGAAGGTGAAGACCAAGATGCAGGCCCTGAAGCTGAAGTGGAACAACCAGAGATGGAGATCCAGAAACTGGATAAACCAGATACCTCACCAGAGGTTTAATCAGATAAGTAGTGTGTGGTTTACCTTATAGGGACAAGATAGGTTGTGGAGGGAGGGAAAGGAAAATTAAAATCTGGGGTTGCACTCTGCCGTTCAGAAACAGGCAGGTGTTTTCATTTGAATTACCTTCCCCCCCTCCTGGTGTAGTAATAGGAGACCATAAAATAAAGATCTCACCGGGTACTCCCTAATATCTTCTCCTGATCGGGCACACATTGCACAGCTATCTGCTAAATGGACTTGATGTTAGTGCTGTAACTATATGATTAAAAGGTGTACTAGTGAGTGCTCCTCTGCAGCATCCTTGGGACAACATCAGCAAGATTGCAACAGGTCTCCCTCCCTTTAAGCTTACTTAAGATAAGAAACTGGGATACTCCAGGGTAGGGCACCCACAGATGGGAAGTGTAATTTATTTAATAAGGGCACCAGAAATTGCCCCATCCCCACCTTAGGTCACTCCATTTAATTTTTTTTTAAAGTTAATTAACAAGTGGGGACCTGAGGGGGTGAAAGGGGTGAAATATCCTCTGATCATAGGTCACCTGCTGAGCAATACCCAGAGGGGAGGCTGTGGTGAGGACAATAATTGAACCCCCCCCAGGACCATAAGGATAGGATTGCACAGAGGTGCCTGCTAAGATGGACTGTGGGTGCTAATGGATCTAACTACAGGGAAAAGTCACTCCAGGGTCCCACAGCGGCACCCACTTGGATTCTCCTAGGCAACAAAGGTTAGGTGGGTTTAGTCCTCACCTCTACACTCTGGCTGTGGTTTTCTAAAGCTCCCAGGCTTACAGGCAGGACTCAGAAGGTACCAGATACAATATATCTCAGGTATTTGGTACTTAAGAGAAACCACACAGGATAGGTGACTAGAACAGACCCCAGTAGGAGCTGATGACTGCTCACTTACCACCACTGACCCCCTTCCTCTCGGTACAAGAGGACCACACCCCCAGGAGTTCAAAGGTGGATCTTGCACTAGTCTTCAGAGCCGGGGATCAAATACACCTGGTGCTTCCAATTCTGCATGCAAGTGCACAATGTATATAGTTTATATTGATTTGTTGTTGTTTTAATTTATCTTCACAGGGAATGTGTATCAAAGTTAACATCTCCAGCTTACCACTGGTGCAAGCGTAGAGTACATTGGTTGGCAAGTGCTTACAAATGCTAGTTGATACGAGGCACACTAAGAGGAGTGTTAATGGAATTTTGGTCCCCGAAGTGCAGCAGGCAACAATACACCCTCCTGGAGACTGCAGTTCCAAACTTGAAGTGCATGGGGTCCCCTAAAATGCCAGGCCAATGGGATAGGTACCATAACACTGCACAGGTCACAAATGCCTTAAGTGTACAATCTGGGGGGGGGGGAGAGACCCAGGCATAAATATATACCTTGTTCCTTAGTTAACGGTACCATAATCTGTCCTCCACTAACTTACTCACACCTTGATCATGGCTGACATAATATGCCACACATGGAATGTGAGAGGACTGAATATGCCTGTTAAGAGTAAGAAGGTACTATTGTATTTGAAATGATCCAAAAGCCAGCTGACCTTCCCGCAGGAGACCAAGCTGAATAAGAAGGACCATGAATTATTATGTAGGGAGTGGGTGGGTCATATTTTCTCTGCTTCAGCCCTGGCTAAGAAAAGAAGAGCTGTGATTTTGTTCACAGAAACCTCAAATGGACTCACACTTCCACTAAAGGAGACCCTCTGGGGAGATGGATCTATGTGCTGTTTAACATTCCAGTAGGCCCATTCTGTAGAGCCAGCAGTGGACAGAAGCACAGGTACAGTAGACTTCCATGCCAAGGGCCACCTGGCCTTACAACAGCTTATGAAAGATCTTGGTATGACTGGCATCTGGAAGGTATTATATCCTAGGGCAAGAGACTACTCCTTTTACTCACCCGTGCATGGCTCACTTAGCAGAATAAATCTATAGCTCACTTTCCCAGGCATTTCCCAAATGGCAGTGGATTCTGAAATACTGCACATAGTCATATCTGACCAAGCACAAGTCCAACTGACCCTATTATGGGCTCCCCCAGTCTGACTTCCCCATCCTGGTGGCTAGACCCCCTCCTGATGAAAGACACTGATCTTATCACCTGGGCACAGGGGGAAGCTGTAACCTTTTTTAAAGAAAACCCAATTCAGGATACCATGGCAGGGAACAAGTGAGAGGCATTCAAAGCCACCATGAGGGGTAAAATCATAAACTACTCAGTTGCCAGGAGAAAGTAATGGGAAGGGACACTATGTCAGCTAGAGACAGAGCTAAAAAGGGCAAAAGGCATTTATAAACAACAGAAGCACCCATCCCAGAACTCTTCTCTGGGGTGGAAATTTTGGGTCTCCGGCTTGAGATCAATGCCTTTCTGCCCTGGAAAGTGGAGGTCGTGATTCTACAGCTCAAGCACAAATATTGGGAGGGAGGAAAGGGGGGGATGTTTTAGCTTACAGAATAAGGAAGCAGCACATTGAGCGGCACATAACAACACTTAAAGACACAGCTGGAGCAGTCCACACCGCAAATACCTAGCTCAATAAAGTTATTGAGACTTACTACTCCTCCCTTTATGCCTTTTCCAGGAAAGCAAACCAGCAAGATCTGCTGGAGTTCCTAAACTCAGCTGGCCTTCCCTCCATCCCACGGTAGCAAGCTGAAACACTAGATGCCCCGATTACTACAGAAGAGAGATACAACAGGCCCTGCTCTCCCTACGATCAGGGAAGGTGATGGTAGGAGATGGCTTCTCTGTGGAATTCTGGCAGGCACTAGCCCCAATAATCTCTCCTGTCCTACAACAGGTGTACTCAGAAGCAGAAATAAAGTGCCAGTTCCCCCTACCCTATGAGAGGCAATCATCCCGGTACTTCCCAAAAAAGGCAAAGATCCTACATCCCTGAGCAGCTACTGACCCATATCATTAATCAACGTGGACAGAAAAATTTATACAAAGGCCTTAGCCCACAGACTCAATCTCCTCTTATCACATCTCATCCACCCTGCACAGGTGGGATTTGCTACCGGAAGATATAGCGTGAATCATATTAGAACAATTGACCAATCTAATCTACATAGCCAAAACCCTTCTGTCTCCAGTGGCAGCTGTGGCCATAGACTTTGAGAAAGTGTTTGACTTGCTTGAATGGGACTATCTCCACCTAGTTCTAGAATGCATGGGAACTGGCCCATGTTTTAGAACCTGGATAAATTCCCTATATAACTGCCCTACTGCTTGGGTTCTTACCAACTCAACTCTTTCTCCACCCTTTAGCCTAGAAT
This sequence comes from Neoceratodus forsteri, assembly GCA_016271365.2. Lineage (NCBI taxonomy): Eukaryota > Metazoa > Chordata > Ceratodontiformes > Ceratodontidae > Neoceratodus > Neoceratodus forsteri. Next base: position 1,384,287,849 of record CM057456.1, on the reverse strand, counting down.
GGGGTACAAAGCAGTGGTGTCCCCCCTTCTCTTTGTGCTAGCCATGGAACCCTTGCAGGTGACAGTCAGGCAAAATATAAGAATACAAGGGATTCCAGCAGGTAACAAACAATATACCACTTTAATGTATGTAGATGACCTGCTGGTCACAGTCTCTGATCTCAATTCAGCCATGCCCCCACTTCTGCATACCTTTCAGAGGTTCTTTTACATACTATGGCCTCAAGAATAACCAAACCAAAACCGAGGTACTCCCCTTAAATCCTCACTGCAAACCTCAGATCATAGGAGAAACAGGCCTTCATTGGGCAGGGAAGGAGATTACGTACTTGGGAATTAAATTCACACCCACACTCTCCAACCTATGGGATCTCAATGTACAGCCCCTGATGGCTGAAATAACAGTGTACCTAAGTAGATGGGGCAAACTGCGTTTAACGATAGCAGGGAAAATTGCCACCGTTAAAATGGCTATAGCCTCCCAACATTTTTCCTACTCTCCCACATACCCATGAACCTCCCCATACATTGATGTTCTAAAATTGACACTGCTGCATACTTCTGGTGATGTCACATGTATAGATGGTGGTCTAGGGCAGAGCTCCATAACCTCGGGCAGCTTAAATTTCTGTAATCGATTGCCATCGCATGTTAAAGCTTACAAAAATGAAGTGATCACTGTGCTGTACTCCATTGGGATATGGGGTGAACTAAAAAGAGACCTCCTGCTCCCAGCAGAAGCACTTCAGTGGACAGAACCTCTCAGAGGCCTTCCAGCCTGGCACTCTCCCGGTCCTCAATTTTCACAGCTTCGGGAGACAAATCAGAGGATTCTGGGTTGGATACTGCTTCCACATTCACAAAAGCAGATGGTCATCATATGATTAAAATACTATATCATATTGATGCCAGAATCTCGGGCATACAGAGAGACTTTAAAAAACTAGAAAATCATATGGCAGATGCAGAGGCCCACATGGAGAATTAACAGGGAGAGCATATGGCCTATGGAAGATCCCTCACATAGCTACATAGAAGGGAGCAGGAACTGAATTTAAGGGCAGAGGATGCAGAGGCAAGGGCTTGCCGAAACAATCTACGGATCTTTGGGATCTCAGAAGGAGTAGAACCTCCCAATATGGAAGATTATGTGGATGCCTGGCTGAAGAAGGAGTTAGACCTGGGGGAGGATTTTAATTTGGATATCGAACTAGCTCACCGTGCCATTGCACCAAAACCAAAGCAAGGTGCTCCACCCAGATCTATCATAGTTCAATTCCTAAGCTATACCACAAAGGAAGAAGTACTCAGAATGAGCTGGGCTAAAAGGGATGTCAGTCTCGATGGTCAGAGAGTTTACCTAGATCAGGACTATCCTCCACTGATGCTTTCTAAAAGGAAAAGAATTTTGATGGTAGTCAAAGCCCACAGAGAAAAAGGCTACAAGGCATACCTTAGATACCCCACAAGGCTATGGATCTAAGACAAAGAAGGGGTCAAAGTGTTTGACTCACTGTTAGCGGCTACCCCTTACCTCAATGCCATGGAGATTCCAGTTCCTGATACCAAGGAGGAACAGGCGGAGAAAGAAATAGAAGAATTGCTCTGGTCAGTTGCCCCTGGTCCTAATAAACGTGCAGGGAGAAGAGGAGATATTTTACTGCCTTTGCATGCAGACCTCTCCAAATGGCACCAGAAAAAGAAGACCTGAAGATTTCGGTGCAGTTCGCAGACCAGCCTTCTTCATTGTTCCGGACATTCAGGGCTTTTTATGCTCTGGTGCTTGGGGGATTTACAGTGGAATGGAGACACTTTTGGTTTACTGAACTTAACTTCTTCAATACCTATTTCCAGGATTGTTTTTGATTTGTTGGGCCAGTGCTTTTAGTTAATTTTCAGAGTTGTTTAATCTGAATAGGCCCTGGAACAGCAGGTGGCTCATTTCAAGTGGGACATTGGTATTGAAGCACAACTTCCTGGCTCCCACCTGCGATTATTTTCCCTACTGATCCTCATCACCTGAAGCCAGAATAAGAGCTGGACTGGAGATAAGTGCCCTTTGGGCATTTCTGATTTATTTTCTAAATGTTATAACATGTAATAAGCAGACAGCTTACTGTTAATCTTAGCTGTAATCCAACTAGACTGTGGTTAAATATTTACCTGCTGAGCCATAATGTAGCGATGAATATTTCTGCTAATAATAGGCTGGGTAGAGGCTTTCATCTAAGGTCTAAATCAGATACTAATTGTAGGCCTGTATATTAGAACAGGGAACTTTTGCTCTGATGTTTTGTATTCCAATTAGACTGGAGATAATTATTTGTTTGCTGTGCCATACTATAGCGATGAATATTAAAGCTAATAGTAGTCTGGGAGGAGGCTTTCATTAATAACTTTTAGAAAATGGCCAGAAAGCATTTTCTGTCCTGATTGGCTGAAACTACCTCTAAACTGGGCATTTATTTTTCAATAGATGCCCAGTCAAAAGTAAGTGCCAGTCCAAGTGCCACGTCACTGCGCATGATTCTACAGTGGTACCCAGCCTGCATTTTAATTGGCTGAATACATGCAAGAAAATTGTAAATGCCCGCCATCTTTTTCTCTCGCTTAGCGAGAGGTACTGATCTCCCTCAGCCGAACGCAAACACTCTTTACCTCAATCTGCTCCCTGTTTTTCAGATCAACCAAAAACTACGCTAGTTATCTTACAGTTAGAAGAGTAACAAGCACCATGGTACCACTCTCCCGACTGCACTCTTGCAGTACCATGCTGACCATCTCCCGACCGCAGTCTCGCACTACAGTTCTGACCGCAGACACAAGGTAAGTGATCGATCAGCACAATGCCACCACAGTTGCTGAGCCTCACAGAGAAAAATAAAAATTTACCTTGCAAGTTCAGGAGACCGATAAAACCAAGATGAAGTCATTTTTCTCTTTCCTTCTACATCGCTCTCAAAGGTCACATGACTGGAAGACAAAAAAATACGATAGGAAAAAACAAACAAAAAAAACGATTGTGCACCAAAAAAAGAAAAATAAATAAAAATTACCAGAGAGTCAAACAGAAAAGTTTCAGGGTACACTGCCTTTCTTTTTTAGGAAAGTGTGTGTGTGTCTCTGTCTGGGGAGGGGAGGTGCCAATCCACCAGAATGCCGCAGGGAGGACCAACAGCACCAGGAACATCCTATGGACTACTTTATTTATAAACTTATTGCTAATACTTATGATCATTTGTCAGTCATTTATTATTTTACAACTTCAAGAAAATATACACAGATGGCCATTTTCTAAGCGCAATAATACCCTCCAGGGTGGGCATTATTTGGAAATACCGAGACCTTCCAGGGGCTATAAGGCCCTCTGCCTGTGGCATCAGGCCTCATTACTCCCCTGGGAGGTCTGGTATTTCCCAATAATGCCCACCCTGTTGGGTATTATTGCTTACATATCAGATACCTATCGAAGGCTTGCATATTACAACTGGGGTACTATGCTTTGTACTTTTAAATTAAACACTCTCAGGATTCAGTACCCTCCAGAATCTGATTAACCCAAGCCTAATAGATCCTTTTCTCTTGGGGGGGGGGTTGGAGAGGACTGTACACTTGTTGGTGTTCCCCTTCAGAAGTAGTGATTTATCTGGAGGCCTAATATATTCTTATGCAGAAGATGATACCTACATGTTAATTATTATTACTGTAGAGCTACAGACCTCTGACTTACTAAAACAAACAGTTATATTCTTAAATTGTCATTTCAATGCACTAATGTTGCGATTCGATTACTATAAGTTGGTGTTCAAAATTGCCCAGGTTTATTTGCCCAGACCATCGGATAACCCAGAAGAATAAAAATTAGGAGAGGGTTTAGGCCCCTGGTTATCTAGGTGCTCAGCCCTTAGCGTATTGACGCTTGACTCCTATATTAAGGCCTAGTGCATTATTCTCCTGAGGCTACCCATCAGTCCTCAGGGCTAAGCTCTGAAGAGCTTTGGTACTCAGTGACTAACTGGAACCTATTCTTATTTTTGACCTGCACTTAAAGTCACACTGGATATGTTTTTCCCAGTTTCTTATAGTGTTTTTTTTTACTATTACTTTCTTGTCAAATGTCTTGTGTGTGTCTAGGTATTTGTAATTTTTATTTAACCTATTAAGCACACCTTTCTCCTTTTGGAATGATCCTCTATTGAAAAGAATATGGCATAGGCACAGGGTTTGGGGGTATGATATGTTATCTGTTTTCTCATGATGGCTCTTAAAATTACCTCAATTAATGTTAAAGGTATTACTGGAGCAGTAAACAGAACTGGAGTCATTTAACAACTGGGTTGATTAAAATGTGACTTAGCCTGCATACAGGAAACCAAACTTTCTTTTTCAGAACATGCAAAGTTGAGAAGAATGTGGGTTGGGTTGGTATATTCTGATTCCCATCCAGACACCTCTAGGTCTGGGGTGGCGATTTTGATCAGAAGAGGCCTACCCTTTAAAATTCATAAGACCTTAATTGAGGGCTCAGGCAGATTTGTTATTATTTCAGGGGAGTTTATGGGTCACTCCATACACGTTGCTTCAGTGTATGCCCCCACCCCGCCTACAGGAGCTTTTTTCAGCACTTCACGTAAGGTGGCCTCCCTGTCCCCAGGCCATATCATCCTTGCAGGTGATTGGAATTGTGTGGAAAACCCGGAATTAGATTGTGGGGTGACCGGGTGGGGGCCAGGGGGGTGTTTCCAGTTCCCAGTTACATCGGTCTTTAATCATAGAGGGTGGCCTTACGGATCCCTGGAGATTGCAAAATCCTGGAACCCGTGACTACACCTTTTACTCTGAGTTCTCTGGCTCCTACTCTAGGTTAGATAGGTTTTATATGCAAAAGGTGAATGTGCACACTGTGGTGGATATGATTATCCACCCAGTTACTTTTTCAGATCATGCCATAGTCACTGCGACCTTTCAGTGGTCAGATATTAATGATGAAGAGGCTTGGCACTTTGACTCTGGTCTACTGACCACATGATGATCATCACAAGGTTTTATGAACCAAATGAAGGACACCATCCGATTTTATATACAGGAAAATAGGGAGGAAGATACAGATATTCGGTTCATCTAGGATGGCTTAAAAGCAGTCCTTAGAGGAAAAATTATAAGTATGCTTCTCATAAGCATAGGCTTCATAAAGCAAAGGTAGAGGGGTTATTGAATGACCTGACCCGACTGGAACGAGAACATAAAAGATCTAGAGATCCAACCATTTTTTTGAAACTGAAGGAAACTTGGGAATCGTATAATAGTGAAATGAGAAGAAAGACAGAGAATTTCTTCCGATATACCAGTAGAGCAACTCATTTGTTAGCTCTATGTCTAAGAAAACAAGAAGCGGATAGACATATCCCTCGAATCAGAGCACTGCACTCAGGGTTAGACTTGACAAATCCCCCTCAGATTGCAGATGAGTTTTGTACATATTTTTCTAAATTATATAGTCAAGAAAGATCCCCAGATCATCACAAGATGGTTGCAGAGTTCCTACGGTGAACTTCTCTCCCTAAATTGGAAGACTCCCAGAAAAGATTGCTAGAGGCCACCATTTTGGAGGCGGAGGTGAAAAGAGTAATTAAGCCCCTTAATAGAGGAAAAGCACCAGGACCTGACAGCTTCACTGCTGAATTCTAGCAATACTTTTTGGTTGATTTAGCTCCTCTAATACTGAAGGTTTGTAATGTTGTGCATGAAGAGGGTGCCACTCCACCCTCTTGGGGGGAAGTGGTGGTTACCCTCCTTCCCAAGCCTAGGAAAGATCCCACTACATGTGAAAGTTATCGTCTCATCTCTTTGATTAATCAAGATGCAAAGATTTTCACACACATTTTGGGTGCTCGCTTAAAAAAATTATCACAACTTTGATACATCCAGATCAGATGGGTTTTATTCCTGGAAGACACATCCAGGATAATATTAGAATTTTACTCAATGCTCTGTCTACCTCAGGAGCACCCCTTCCTGGGCCAATGTCTCTTGATGCGGAGAAGGCGTTCGACCACCTGGACTGGGTCTTTCTGGACCACACTTCTTACATTCTGATTTGGGGATATGTTCTGTAGTTGGATTGCTAACCTATATAGGGATCCCTGGGAAAGGTTAAAGGTTAATGGGGTCATGTATAATAAAATTTTAATTTGTAGAGGTACCAGACAACGGTGCCGTCTGTCTTCACTTCTCTTCACCCTTAGTATGGGACCACTTGCGGCTCTTATTAGACAATCAGAGTAATGTAGAGGCATTAGGGTGGGAGGGGTAGAAGCTAGAATTTCGTTGTATGCTGATGATACTCTGCTGTATTTAGAGGACCCAGTCAGCCAGATATCTATGGTCAATTCCCTGTTAAGGGATTTTGGTAAAGTCTCTGGTTTTAAAATTAATGATTCTAAGACTGAATTGCTGCCTTTGGGCAAGACACACCAAAATACACTCCCAATCATTGGCAGCTATAAATGGTCAAAGGAGAGTTTTAGATACTTGTGGGTCTGGGTCCCTAATGATATAAATAAATTATACTCAATTAATCACTTCAAGCTATTACAGACAGTTCTGGCAGACCTTGGTAAATGGGGAGAGCTCCTCCTTTCTTTAATGGGACGTATTGAGAGTATAGGAATGAATGTGCTCCCTCGCTTTCTTTTTTTTTTTCAGTCTCTGCCCCTCAAACCTTCTGTCCATTTCTGGAAATCCCTTAAGTCCTCAATCTCCAAGTTCATTTGGGTGGGCAGACGTCCTAGGATGAGATGGGATGTCCTAACTGCATCTAAAGAGAAAGGTGGTCTTGGTCTCCCAGATTTTAAAAAATGCTACTGAGCCTCCCAGATTCACCCATTGGCCTCTGCCCTGCCAAACGAAGATCCACCCTCTGGGCTGAGATAGAAACACCCCCCTTCTTGCTGGGAGATGTGAGAGACTTGATGTTTATGGACTGAAAAGGAGTTTCATGTCTGCGTATAAATAATCCTTGGACTGAAGTCATTAAAACTGTTTGGTTAGAGGTAAACAGAAGGCTGGGACTTCCTATATTAATAGGAGGTAACACTCCTATCAGAGCATGTCTTGATTTTGCACCTCTCAGATGGGACATGGGGATTGTCAGATGGGCAAGGAAAGGTTTGGTAACTCTAGGTCAATTGTATAGAGAAGATTCCCTTAAATCATTTCAACAACTCTCAGCTGAATATGGGCTTCCTTCCCAGGACTTATTTAGATACTTACAACTTCACCATTTTTTTACTTGAGGAGGAAAGAATAGGCAAATTTGGGAAAGGCCCTAATAGTAACCATCTTTCAGATATGTTGTTACATGAAATCTGTCTTAAGACCCCTAAAGGTTTAATTTCCAGACTGGTTACATTGTTCTCCATCCTTGAGAAGGATTCATTGGTTAAACTTAAACAAGCATGGAGGGCTAAGATGGGTTGGGTGCTGGAGGACTTGGACTGGGTGAGGTCCTGGCAGGCAGTCCTCTCCACCACTGCTTCGCATGCCTGGAGAGAATTTAGATGGAAAATTGTGATCCGGTATTTCAGGACACCGGTAGTTTCCAAGCACTATGGTCAGCATCCTTCGGAGCTCTGTTGGCGGGGTTGTGGGGACAGGGGAACACATACACATATTTTTTGGGAGTGCCCTAAGCTGCAAGTTTTTTGGCAGTTGCATTTGACTGCTTTGAAAACAATTTTTGTTTTTGATTACCAGGAAACCCAGTGAACTGGATCTTGGGGTTATTCCCCCCAGCAATTAAGACCAAGGCCCAGCAGTATTTGTATAATATTGTGGTGGCTGTGGCCTTTAAAGCCATTACTCGCAGCTGGCTAACTCAAGATGTTCCCACTATTGAGACCTGGTATTTGTTCTGTCTGGATGTATTAGACATGGAGGAACTAACAGCTAGGATCCATCTAGGTAAAGAGAAATTTAAGAGTAGATGGCTTCCTTTCTTTCATTATCAGTCAGAGAAAGTAAAGGTCAATGTTTTAGAAATCCTAGCCTTATATGCTTAAGAGGATAAGATCTTCGTTATGCCCCCAGTGATCTTATGTTATGTGTGTCTTTAAGTATAAATATCAGCAATATAATGGTTGAGGATCGATGAATTGTTATTGGTGTGCTATTACCTTCCCCCCTTCCCATCCCCCCTTTGTACCCCCCTCATCTTTCCAATTATATGTGTGATATGTAGGGATGTAAGTTTGCCATGGATGAGGTTTTAATGACTCATTGTTTGTTCATGAATTCATTAGTAAACAGTAGTAAATGTTGTGGCACTGTCATCATTGCTACATTCTGATGACACTAGTGAAAGTCATGGAAGTTCTGAATAAAGATCAAATGTCATGGAATCAATGACGTGTATGACTGCCATGACAAACTTACATCCCTAGTGATATGTTTTGAATAATTTTTATTCTGTATGTCTACATATGTCTATATAAGTTATGTGATGTCTTGACTGTACAATGTGTAATGAAAATTATAATAAATCACGATTTAAAAAAAATTGACACTGCACTGGATAGACTCTTCTGGGAACACAAACTTCCATTTTATAGTCAGAATAAGTTAAGGGCCCACCGAAAAGTTGGTGGTTGGTGTCTCCCATGGGTAGAGGGACACAAATTGACATTTCAGATGGCTCAGATCCTTAATTGGTTCTGTTCAGAAGAGAAGAGAGCACTTCAATGGCTGGCCATAGAACACACCACTAGCCAAAAACCTTCCCTCCTGCTACTGGAGTATAAATCTCACGCCCCCCAAGTTAAAGTCCCATCCTACAATCTGGCCCTCAATACAATGCTGGTCCAAGGTGCAGTGCAGACTTGGTGTCAGTCTTACCCTACTCAAGCTTACCCCACTATGGGGAAATGGGGATATTGTCATTGGTGGACTGGGAGCAAGAAGGTATATGAAGGGTAGAAGATCTCTTAGTCCCTGGCATCACAACAATAGATACATTCTTGGGCTTACGATCACTATGGAACCTACCAGCCACTCATTTTTGGAAATATCTGCAGATATGTAGCACCCTGCAGGGGTATCTTAAAAAGAAGCCACTCCTGGGTAGGCCTGTGCTTCTGCCCACATGGCTGTCCAATCCCATGGGAATAGCCAGCAGAATAGACTCCACTGTCAGAGATACCTTACCAAGCCCCTCTGACAAGTCTAGGGACAAATGGGAGAAGGCTCTCCAGCTCAAATTCACAGAATGACAATGGCATGAATGCTGGCAATTCGCTCAGAAAGCCTTTAAGGACACCAAGAGCAAACTTATTTTTTTTTATTTTATTTAAACTTTTGTTAACCAGGTAAGTGTAATGAGCCAATGCCCTTTTTCATACATGACCCGGGACCATAAAGAAACTGTCAAGATGTTACAAAGAACAAATAACAATTTAGAATTCAAACATGATACAATACAATACAAATACAATTAACATGTTCAACAATAACATTTACAGGTTAAAGAGCTAAGGTGATAATTTTTAAGATGCTTTTTAAAAATTTGATGTCCTAAACCTTGTTGTTGTAAAGATGCTGGTAATTTATTCCAATTTATAGCTACACTTACTGAGTAAGCATGCATACCCATCTTTTTATTCAGAATAAGATTTTGCATTCTTGGTACCGGATCCTTGTGGTCCTCCAAGCAGCTGGGGCCCTGAACTCAGACTTGTGTTGGAGATGCCAAACACAATCAGGTGACTGGCTCCACATTTTGTGGACCTGTCCCAAAATACAGCAGCTGAGGGAACAAGTATGTAAAATTGGTAGTCAGGTACTCCCAAAACCTATACCACACTCCACTCAACTGTTACTCCTGGTCATGAAATCTGAAGCATCCCACCTACATAGCTCAGATCACAAGTGGTTAGCCTTCCTGTCCATGCAGGGCAAATGCTTCCTGCTTTGTAAATGAAGGATGCATGTGACCCCTTCCATGCAGGAACTAATGCCCTCATTGGTCCAGATAGCCTCTCTGGACCGTCTTTCTCACCTGGCTAATGACACATTGCCAGCCTACAAAACTAGTTGGAAACCATTCATCAATTACACAACCCCAAAACCTGAGATGGGTTGAGTCACACATACAATGTATGATATGCTGCATGTATTTACTAAATGTTAAGGTTAGTTTGATAGCTAAGGAACACAATAACCAAGATTTCTCTTTCCTGTGTGTAAATAATTGGTTAACATTTTAAAGTAGAATAGTAGTTCTTTGTGTTTAATTCTTATTTTTTTATGGTGAAGGTTGCCATGATGAGTCACCTGTAACGTTGGGACTCACCATTTCTCCAAGTCTGGGAGCAGATGCCTTGGCCGTTCTCACATAGCATAGGACACAATTATCAAAGGGGTTCAGTGAGTGAGCATTTTCATTATTCAATTTACCACGCTATTGTATTGAGAAGTTTGAGTAATCACACTGCATTCCTTACCCTATGTGTAATTCTATGTATGTTGAAAAATTGATCAAACACTTTAACTTAAGAAGTATAACATTGCTGTTGTCAAGTACCCTAATAAACATTACATAACTGGACACACCTAATAATTATCCCCCTTCCCCTTACTAATACAACTACCACATACCACCTGTTGTACCATAGGGTAAGGTATTTAATATATTATTGATAGAGCAGCATTAATTATTTATTAATACATCCAACAAGACCATTCATATGCTGTAATAGTGCCATAGCTAACATTCTTAGGGTAGCCAAACCGATTACCATACCTGTGCATTGCAGTTCTCATACCATGAGAATATGTGTGAGACCACTCCTACGACCATACGGACTTAAGGCATGTTCTGTCTTGGTTCCAGGTGAATAAACTATTAATGGACATGACCAAATCCCATGCAATGCTATTTGGCATCCCTTCTCATCTAAAGAATATCCCAGTACCACTGCGGGTAACTAGTACTGATGGAAGGCTAGGTTTGCTGGCAAAGGCACCTAGATTCACCTGAGCTCTTTTCATCAATGTTTTTTTGTAAGGACAGAGCAAGGAACATTATCAGAGCAAGGAAAAAGATTAAGGCTTCTTTTGGCTAGGTAGAACTACTGTGTGTTACTATTTTCTTTTGTACTCACAGGGTTTGTTACTGTTTTTTGCTAACATTTTACTGCTTTATTGTTCTCTGATTCAAACTGCTGTTGCAGGCTATACTTTCTGCTGCATTATTACAGGGTGTACCTACAGGTTTGCTACTGTTTTATGCTTACAGATTACTGCTGTAATCTTCTCTGATTCAAATTGTTTTTTTGCAAAATATATCTTCTGTTACTACTTTATTTTTCTGAGTAGCAAAGTGTTTTTTGCAGGGTATATCTTCTGTGAAATTATTACAGGTTTTACAGTTTTATTTATTATTAGGCTAAGTTTTCAGGGCTACTGCATTTGTTGTTGGTTGATTGTTTCTGCTCTTACCTCCTTGTTTCTTTCATCTGTGGTTCTTTTCCAGCAGGGGAAAGGCCCAGCCACCCACCCCCATCTCCAATCACCTTATCCTTAGGAGGATCAGAGGGGTATCCACAAAGTGACCTCACTTACAGGGGCACAAGTTATTCAACTTGTTATAACAAGTTATAAAAAACAAACAAACAAAAGAAAAAAATCAAACTTTTGCTTTCATTTTCCTCCTAATTACTTGGACCAAGTTATAAACCCAGCAACTCATCTGGAATGGATATTATTAAATGCAGGCACTGTGGAACACTTTTCAAAAGGGCAGTTATAAAGGATTTAGGACACTGTCCTACATGTTGAACTAGTGAAGATCTAAGGGCTCAGTTCCAGGCAGCATGGACAGAGATTGCATGCCTCAAATCACATATTCAGTAGGAAATATATTATAAGAATCGCCATTTTCCCAACATCCAACTGAAGCACCTCAACCACAGAGGGTAGTTAGTCCAGGAGGTTGGCAGGTGGTTAGGAGGGTAAAATCGGGCACCCCATCACTCAATGCTCTCCAATGTATCACCTCCACAAGCCATATAAAAACTACAAACAGGTATCTGCCGCTATCTCTGAAATCAAACAAAAGGGCAGAGGACACTGCAGAGCAGGACACTGCAGAACAGGAGCTAGCACAACAAAACTCACCCAAAACAGGGACCAAAAACAAAAAAAAGCAAAAAGGAAATCCAAAACACTTCTGATCACAGGAGATTCCATGAATTGGGGAGTTGATACCTACTTCCAGCAGGGGGTAATGGTCAGATATCTCCCAGGTACATCAGCGTGGAGAGACACTGACTGCATTGCTAAAATTGTGCAGGAAGCAGGAGAAAACATTCATGTCCTGGTACACAGAGGGACTAACAATCCTTCCAGCTGGTCAGTTGTGGAGACCAAGGAACACCTGACCAGGCAGGGAGACAAACTATCATCCATTTCATCTGGCATCTCCTTCTCTGAGATCCTGACAGTCTGGGGGGGGGGCAGATGGATGGAAGGTCAGAGAAGGGGAGGTAGGGGAGCTAAACATGTTGCCCAAGGGCTGGTGCCATGAAAAAGGGTACAAATTTGTAGGTAACTGGCAACAGTTTTGGGAGCAAAAGTTCTTTAAATTCGATGGACTGCATCTGACTGAGAAGGAAGTCAGTGCATTGGGGCAGAAGTTTGACTTTTTGCAGAATATTTAAACTAGCAAATGGAGAGGAGGTGCAGCACCTGAAACATCGAATGGGAAGAACACCCCTCCCCCCTTAGCTAGTGATCAAGCAGGAGTTCAGCATGTTCAGCATGCAATAAAGAAGCACTTTCCTCTACTACACTTGGACCCTTCAAAAGGAATATCAAACTTTACCTCACCTCTACCACTCAATGTGACTGCTTCTCTGAACAGAGATCTCTCTAAACACCTCCCAGCTCACTCATGTCTCACAGCCCGGCCTTTCCCAATCTCATTCCCTCTGGCACTGGGCCTTCCTTGTGACTCCTTTCCTGCTTCACATCTCCACTGGTACAAGACATTTTCCACCACCATCGGACAAGGGCCCATTAGCCTGCCAACTTCCTCTCCCGGTCGCAAGCCTGCAATACTAACTGCCTATGGTGCCCTCTATCTCTTATTGTTACCTCAGCCAGCTGCCTACTCAGGCTGCTCGTTTTATGAATATTATCTCAAAGTATGTTATAACTGAGTATCTTTATTTTTTACTTTTAGTTGTTTTGGTTGTTTATTGTGCATTCTTTTACTACCTCTGTATGTATGTTGACCCTCATCCTTTGACATGGAACCTTTGTAAATGAGCAGTTTCTGCTCAAAGGTATTTGTAATTCGAGAATTTAATAAATAAATAAATAAATAAAATGTTTGTAATTCATTTGCATCACCAGATAAGGAAAAAGGTCCAGCTCCCCAAATGACATGCAGGGGAAATGCTGGACCTCACCCAACAAATAACACTCCAAAATTTGGCCAACGGAAAATCACGTACACAAATGCCCACAGTCTGGGAAATAAGATTACAGGCCTGCAGACAACAATGACAGAGGCTAAACTGGACATAGTAGCCATTAGTGAGACATGGTTCACCAATAACCACACTTGGGAGACTTCAGTACCTGGCTATGTACTGTTCAGAAGAGACTGAGTTGCAAAAAGAGGAAGGGAGAGTGTCCATTTATGTCAATGAAAATATCAAAGCTACAGAAATTCAGAATACACATAAGGAGCCAGAACAACTGTGGGTCACCCTGGAAACATGAAGTGGGACAGCCATATAAACTGGGGTTGTCTACAGGCTTCCAGACCAAGGGGAAGACATAGACACATTACTGTTAGAAGATATACAAAACATGACAGCTAAAGTGGAGATTCTGATAATGGGAGACTTCAACATGCCAGATAAGATTGGTCAGTACCAGCAGGAACATCCACCAGAACTAGACACATAGTGGATTCCCAGCAGGGGCAGGACCTCAAACAACTGGTACAACAAACCACAAGAGACAGGATTATCCTAGATCTAGTACTGACTAACGGTAAAGGATCACAGATCTACAGGTAGAAGGTCACCTGGGGGCCAGTGATCATCACATGGTATGGAACAATTTGGTCACTAGAACTAAATCATCCCATTCCAAGGCAAAAATGTGGGACTTCAGAGGAACTGACTTTGATAAGATGGCCAACAGAGTTAAGCTAGCCCTGGCAAGAAGAAATGCAGGTGAGGGAGTACAGGCAAAGTGGGCAAGCATTAAGGATGCAATACTTAAAGCAACATCCCATTGTGTTAGACAGAAAAGCAAGAGCAAAAGGAGGAAACCACTTTGGTTCTCAAAAACAGTATCAGAAAAGGTTAGAGCCAAAAGGCTGACCTTCAGGAAATGTAAGAGAACGCAGCGGGATGAAGATAGTGAGACATACCAAACCTCCCTAAGGGAAGCAGGGAAGGCAGTAGGGAAGGCAAAGGCCCAAACTAAAGAAACACTAGCACAAACAGTAAAAGAAGGGGACAAGACTTTCTATAGATATATTAGTGAAAGGAGAAAGTCCAGAGGGGGTATTGCTAAGATCAAAGGGGATATGGGGGAGTGTGTGGACTGAGCACCAAGGAAAAGCAACTATCCTAAATAGATACTTCTGCTCAGTACTGAGGAGAAGGTAGGGCAGGGCCCACAGCTCAGCACCATGGACACAGGGAGGAGGGAGGTGTGCACTAGTCCCTTCACAAAAGAAAGGGTCCTACAACAGCTCACTAAGCTCAGGGTGGACAAAGCAATGAGACCTGATGGCATACATCCTAGGGTACTAAAGGAGCTGAAGGGTGAAACTAGCAGAGCCATTATCAGAACTGTTTAGTGAGTCTCTGAGCACTGGAGAGGTCCCAGAAAACTGGAGAAGGGCTCATGTGATCCCACTCCACAAAAGTGGTAGCAGGGAGGAGGCAGGGAACTACAGACCAGTCAGTCTTACCTCAGTAGTGGGCAAGATTGTGGAGGCACTCCTAAAGGAAAGGATAGTGCAACACTTGGAATCCATAGGAGCACTGGATCCAAGACAGCATGGGTTTACAACAGGAAGGTCCTGTTAAACTAATCTCATAGATTTCTTTGACTGGGTAACTACAGTGGTGTACCAAAGGGGTGCAGTTGATGTTGCCTACCTTGACTTCAGCAAAGCTTTGGATATTGTTCCACATAGAAGATTGATTAATAAGTTGGGTAGGCTCAGGGTGGGTCAGAAGTTGGTCAACTGGGTGGCAAACTGGTTGGCGGGCAGAAAACAGAAAGTGGTGGTAAATGATATACAGTCAGAAGAGATGCAAGTCACAAGTGGGGTACCTCAAGGATCAGTCCTGGGGCCAGTTCTCTTTAATATCTTCATCAGTGATGCCGGCCCGGTGGTGCTGAGGGTTAAGGCACTGGACACCACACCTTATGCCACACCAGCAACCAGGGTTCGGGAATGAGCTTGGATCACTGGGAGTCAGCCGGGGGGAGAAGGATTGGGCTTTCCAGGGACTGCTCTCCTTCTCTGGGGAGGGTGGGATGGATACACTGCAGCTCTGTTGGCTCCTGGTGGTGGCTGGGGGTTGCTGCAAGTGATGGGTCAATGTGGGGATGGCACGAGCGGCATCGGACATGTAATGCATTGGAGCATGCACAGCAGCATTGTTGATGTCATTGCATTCTCATGCCAGGGAGTAAAGGGGATCTACATGCAAAAAAAACCTCAGCATGCTACATGACAGATGGCCCAAAAGTGCCACACCACTCTGATTCAGGATGCTGTCCCTGGATCCTGACCCCCGGTTTCCATGGTGATGGATTATGTACCCGCCGTGATGTGGACATTGTGTGGAATGGAGGAGGGGGTCAAGCATGGGCACTTGGAGTGGTGAGGGGGCTGTGTGGCCAGATGGATTGGGGGAGAACCATAGGTACCACCACCCCAGCCATGGAGGAAATAAAAACAAATGAAGAAAAAACTGTCTTCATCAGTGACATTCCAGATGGACTGGACAGTAAGCTTTGTCTGTTTGCGGATGACACCAAGATCTGCAACAGAGTAGATGATCCAGATGGGGTGGGCAGAATGAGAAGAGATCTGGATAAATTGGAAAAATGGTCAGAAAAGTGGCAATTGGGGTTTAATGCAAAGAAGTGCAAGATCATGCACATAGGGAAGAGAAACCCTGAAGCCAGGTTGGGAGGGAAGTTGCTGGCAATCACAAGGGAAGAAAGAGACTTGGGCATCATCACCATAGATGACCTGAATTCTCCAAGCAGACCACTAAAGCAGTAGGTAAGGCTAGAGGGATGTTGGGGTATTTTAGCAGGGGTATTGCAAGTCGTAAGAGGGAGTTAATAATCCCTCTTTACAAGACACTGGTTAGACCCCATCTGGAGTAATGTGTGCAGTACTGGAGGCCGCACCTTCACAAGGACATTAACAAAATGGAGGCAGTCCAGATAAGGGCAACCAAAATAGTTCTGTAACTGCATCAGAAAACATATGAGGACAGATTAATGGAGCTCAATATGTATACCCTAGAGCAAAGGTGGGAGAGAGGTGATATGATCGAAACATTCAAACATCTTAAGGGCATTAACAAGGTGAAAGAGTCTAACATGTTTCAATATAAGAAAAATAGCAGGACAAGAGGACACAGCATGAGATTAGAGGGAGACCAATTAAGGGGTAATGTGAGGAAGATCTTTTTCACAGAAAGAGTGGTGGATGCATGGATCGGCCTACCTCAGAAAGTGGTGGATATGAATACACTGCAGGGCTTCAAACAGGCATGGGATAGGCATAAGGGAGCAATACAGATGAGTATGAATAGATAGGCCATTGACAGAGTACAGGCCTATGGCACATTGATAAGGTAGAAAAAGAAATGGGCAGACTGGATGGGCCTTGGGGTCCTTATCTGCCATCAACTTCTATGTTTCTATGTTTCTATGGTACCCTGATCAATACTGTCCTTTCATTCAGATACGTAGGTATCACTCAAGACTCCTCCCTTGACTTGTTCCTCCACCTGACCAATATTTGTAAAGAAGTTAATTCCAGGTTAGGATTGGCATATCAAGCTAGTTAGGAACCTCACCCTTTCAGCTCATATGTCAATGGCCAGGAGTATTCTACTTCCCAAGCTATCCTATGGCCTTCCTGTCTTCTCAAATACTTCCAATCACAATCTCCATAAATGGGACATGGCTTACAACAACATCTGTGCTTTGCACTAGCTAGCACTTTGCTAGTCCACCACTGTACTTTATATTTAAAGCTACAATGGCTGCTCCCAGCTGGTCAGCGTGACCTTTCTATCAGGAATGTCATTTATAATGTCCTGAACATCCACTCCCCCTTACTGTATACAGTATATCTCTTCTCCCTCTTAGTGCCATACAGAACTGCCCACCCTCTCACTTCTACAGACCTGGATTTGCTCACCACCCCTAGGGTTAAAACCAAATTTGAAATAACATGCTTTGCTATATCTGCCCCGAAATTGTGGAACAAGGTACCCCCTAACATCAGGCAATGTACTACTGTTGACACCTTTCAGAAAAAGTTCCAAACCTACCTCCTACAGTTACATGCTTGTTCCTCTACTTATGTCTTAATATTGTATACCTGCATAGAACTATATAATGTTTTGAATGTTTTCTTACATGTTGTTATCCATCCTTGTCCTGATCTGCCTTTTTGGTTACTGTGTGTTTGTAACTTCTAGGTTGTTACTGATAGTTTGGATTGCATTGCAAATTTTATGTCTGTACTACTCCTGGGTCATGCCTGAAAATACTTCTATGTTCACAGATCTAGAAAAAGTACAAAATTAAAAGGACAGTGAAATATAAAAGACTCTGTGATTACAATGGTGTTCAATTACAGCTGCTCAGCAGAGCGCTAAAATTAATGGATGCAAATATGTTGCCATAGATGAAAGAGTGAACTTTAAACGAAGTGAACATATTCTGCAGTACAGTAGGCAACTGTTTGTCTAGTGCACATCACCTAGTAAACAAAAACAAAATAAATAAATAAATAAATAATGGTCTCATTGACTGTATTAACAAAGATTTCATTAATGGACCCACACATTAATTATCCCCCACCCTTTCTCCAGTGCTACTACAAGCCAGCATCCTTGCACACACAACCCTTGTCCTACACACATAAACGAGTAAAACAATACAGAAGCAGTGCAATGAAAAATGTTTTTATAAAATCTAGTTTCAGTTACAATAAATACAAACAAAGGCAGATGTGTTGATCACACTCTGTTTCTTGAAAAAGCTACATAAATACTAATTATAAATCGACGTTTGTAAAAGTGTGCCCTATTCCCTCTGAATAAAATGGTAAGAAAAAAGGTAAGGTGCATTTTTTTATTTTGCCAAATCTCATTACTCTGCTGGTTTAATATGTGTGAGAAATACATTTTTGAAAAACACAACAAACAATATTATGGACTGGTTTTAAAATATTTATAAAAATTCAAAATAACAAAACTACAAAATTAAATAATTTGCTATATAATAAATAAAATAACACTATTTTTATAAAATTTTTAAAAGTCTATAAAAGAATGAGTGGGAGGTGGGCAGCTGGGCATATTTCAATGTGACCAGCATAAGCAAGCACCTTGTTACAGGCTACAAGAAGTGGAAGCTGACCAAGATGTAGTAAGGGAAAAGGACAGGTAGTTTAATCCTACTCACTGCCAAAGATGTGCTCTGGAAGCTTCTCTTGGAGGACTGGTCCCTGTGGCACAGTGATGAGTTGATGAAGCGAGTTGAGGAAGATGCCCAGGTTCTTCTCCTGGATAATGACTTGTAGGTCCTGCATCTGTGGCAGTTCTGGATGTCATGACCACAGCTCATTTAACACATCATGGAGAAGGTAACAATTCTTTCTTTTTTTTATTATTTAAAGTTTATTGATTTTCCAGTTTACGAAACAATGCAAGCACCAGAAGAAAACATGAGCAAGCATGAACAGGAACAATCAAATAAACCACACAATGACAATAAAATGACTCCCTCCCCAAACATAACTTGCCTACCCCCTCATATAATCGAGAATTAAGCAGGAATGATGCAACAGGGTGAGAAAACCTCCAATACCAAAAAAACCCACCCTTCCCAGGTCTCCCAGAGCATAGAAACACCGGCTTGCAAAAAAAAAAAAAAAAAAGGAGAAGAAGAAGAAGAAGGAAAGAAAAGAAAGAGAAAAAAGAAGGGGAGGGGTAATGATTCTTTCTAACACCACTGGTGTTCTCATGAACAGCTTGTGCCCAACGGTCAATGCCATTAGAGAGAATCACAATATTCTCTGTGTGTTGCTGCATGATCTGAATGCCATTCCACCTAGTTGGACGTTCAGTAAGAGAAGGAAAAACAAAACAATTAATGCACTATTAATGGCATTTTTATTGCATATCATCCTCTGTGGTGATAGCGGAGAGGCATCATGTAGATAGAAGATGTCAATGACAGGTTAACACTGGATGCATGCAGATCATACAGCTCAGCAGGTGATCCCAGTGACGGAAACAGGATGTGTTTCATGGTGGGCATTTGATAGCTGCAAGAACAGTGTATGTAGTGAATAGGGGTATGGAAGAGGACATAAGCTATTCTGAGAGGGTTAATATGGATGGTATGCTGATCGAACATTGACACCTCTACAGTGAACAACAGTACAGTGACACAGCAATGGGTCACTGTACTGTCACCACGGGACCCCAGCACTGCTTTCTCAGGGTGTTGCAACCCCTCCCCAAATCAACTCTGACTCAGAGTTGATTATCTTCAGTATGGGGGATGTGGGAGGCAGAGCTCCCCTTCATGGGGGGTTGGGGTGGCTTTGAAACAAAGTGTCTCAGATGGATTAATGCCGACCGCAATTGCGGTCAGCATAAATCTGTCACTGTAATGTCGGTCAACAAAATATTTGTCGGACTGGCATCATAGAGCCAAATGGATGACATTAATTGCTACTGAATGTAGACATGGGAGGTTGGGATATAGTGCAGATGCTGCCATATTACATTGGAGAAAATGGATTAAGAAAAAAGAAAGTCAAATGTAAAAAATATAGCTTATTAGGTTACAATTGTTAATATCTTATGCATAACTTTTCATGCTATGAAAAATAAGCAATGAACATGACTAACACATCTGTCACCAATATATAATTGAGAACAAAATAGTCACAGTCTCATACCATAATAGATCAACACATTACAAACAAGAAGCATAACAATTTTTGATATACTAATGCAGAGAGACAGATGCATAAGCTCTAATTTAATTTTGATTTTGATCGCATATCTGTTGTAGGTACTAAGCTAAATGTTACTTCATGCACACAATAGGCATGATATTAATGCAATAAAAGTGCTGAAATTACCTTAGCAGTGGTTGTTTAGAAAAGCTGGTGAGGGTGGGGGTGCTAGATGGATGCACTCACATGTACATGCATATAAACACTGTGACAATGTGATGAACTTCAAAATCTTGTGAAACATGGGGTTTGCATTTGTAGACCTGTTTGTTAAATGGATATTAAAAAATACAAATATGTCAATTTGAATATGTAAGGTTACAATTTCATTCCATTTGTATTGTGTGGGTTTTCAATTGGGTAAGTATCCTCAGGGAGTAAGCCTTTGGAAAACAACATGTTAAACACCTTTAACATGCAACTCTTATATAGTAATATTTAGTTTTTTCATGTAACATTTAAAAGGAGTACTGTCACAGAAATAATATCATATGTATTATTGTAATGATCAAAATGGAGCAATGATTACTGTTGTACAATGACATGGAACAGTAAATTACTTTACATAAACTTGACTGATTTATAATAAGCTAATAAGGCATTCAAGAGGTATTTCTTTTGGTATATGAGACCCCTGTCATGAGGTTTGGACAAACAGAACTGCTCAGCCTCACATTGTGGTACTCTTGCTCAAATATGATGCTCACAGTGTCTTATACCATAAGTGACACCCATCGGAGGCACTGTTAACTTACAATAGTGTGTGCATGTGATTGACACCTACATGCATGTAATACCTCAATGCTGTCATCCAATAAATATTACACCATCAATATATAATGTTAGAAGCTTAGTTCCTGTTGTCAAGTCTGTGGCTATGGGCAGTGTGCAGGTCTTGATGCTGATAACAAAAAAGAAAAAAATAAGCAAAGTATAGCATGAATAATCTATTCTATCTATTCTATCTAGTTTGATGAACAATCTATATCACATGTAGTCATATAATATTTAACAAAACCTATTAGTTTCTGTTATAAGTTTGTACTATAATAGGCTACATAGTGATAACATGTAAAAGAAAGAAATAATGCAAAATTCATCGACCAGCATTTATAATTTAGAACTTTTTTACTGTGGGTTCAGAAAAATGGATATTCCAGGGAAAGAATAATTTATCAGGTTTATAATGGTGAATTTAGATGAATGAATGGTGGTGGTTTGAAACCCCGGAACAGCACATAGTAATAGAGTTGGGAAAATTTGGGGTTGTGCAGCATCAGGAATATTATTTAAAGAACATTACATTAAAACCACTTTTCTGTATATTTTTACTAGATCTTGTTAAACATGTAGCCTGATGAAGTGACCCTGGCCATGAAACATAGCCATTGGAGGTGTTTGCAACATGAATAAAATATAACTTGGGAAGATTTTATTTGTGTGGAGCTCGTCCTCATCATTTTATATTATTTAAAAAAACTACTACCCATCTGAAGAGCAATCATGATCAAGAGTCAGTGCTACCAGAAGAGAGGGAGGTAGCAAGCAAAAATTTACAGCAAACTCTTTTGAGAGTTAAAGTTTTTTTTGAAGTATTGAACTGCTGCAGTGCCTACCAGAGAGAGTGGGCACAACTGAAGTGTAAGTTTGTGCTTCAGCCAAATAGTTAAAAAATGTCAGATTAAAATGCTGTAATAATGGGTGTGAGGTTATAGCTGGTTATTACAAAATTTGAAACAACTCAAAAATGAGCTGCTAACGAGGGTTACCAGTTATTATATTGCAGTTATCAGCATACAGAAATGTATGCTACACAAATCTGAGTAATATTCTGATCTTTGGAGCAGTGTAGCTTCTGGTATGTCAATTGCTTCATTATGTGGCAGAACACATGGGTTACAATGTGCATTTGTTCATTGTGAAACTAATGTTTAAAAGATTTGTGAAAAAAAGGAAAAATGGGTGTGAGTTTTCTGCATGTGAGCTCTGATGGGTGGGGGTGTCAACTCCAGCTGATATTGAACTCCTTACAGACTGTCTCACAGAATAATCTTGTGCGATTATATAGAAATGTATGCTCAAGCATTTGTTTTATGTTGTGAGCATGATTTTATTTATTTTTTTTAATTTTTTATTTATTGGAATACAATCGGAATTACAAACCTTTGAGTCACAGACTCTTTTGCAAAGGCTCCACGTCGGTTACATAGGGTGGAGGGTAGACAAATACAGTAGAGAACATACATAAAACAGGCAGAATTTACAGAAACTGAACAAAGTAACATATAGTCACAAGTAAAATAACATAAGTCACAAGACATGTCTTGCAGTGTGCATGTGTATATTCATGATCAAATCTGTGTTTAAACATTTGCCAGAACAAAAATGGTTCTGTAACTTTTGGGAGATGATCTATCATACACGTTATCATAACTCTGAAATACAGTGACTGTTCACTTACATGATTCGGCAGTCATGGCATCCTGAGATGAAGGGCCAGCAGGTCATGCCATAGATGGACCCATCAGAGAGGGTTCCCCGGGGTTGCTCTCATCAGTGGAGCTGGGGGTGGGGGCTACTCCAGTCAATTACAAGCTCTACAAAGACACCCTTTCAGCAACCTCCAGTATGGGTTCCCGGACCTCAATGCCAGCTGGGCTAGATAGCTCATCTGTTTCAGAGGACCTGTCTCCCACACCTTCAGTGGTGTTCTTTTCATGCTCATCATCTGTAAAACATTAAGAAAAACAAAATACAGTTTTTATTATATTGGCACCCTGTTAGGGTTGCCCAACAGGTTCTATGTTTCATTTAATTTCCATTTTCATATTTTATTGTTTACCCTGGAAGGCACATTGAGCAAATGCCCATTTTCAAATGTGTCCATCATACAAGAAAAATTAAGGACATAGATTACATTCAACAGCTTATAACCCACAGTCACAGTAAGATTGAACAGTTAACAATAAAAACAACTGTTTTTTTAAATAAATAAAAAAAAGATTTACAGCATTTGATTGAACTGGGATGATTACTGTAGTTTTGAGCACTGACATAGTAAAGGGCCCTTACTTACCCCCCTAAATGTTCACTTTAATATATTTGTTATCATTCTACAACATTGACACAAATGTGGCACTCAGTGTCAAAGAGGAATTATCTAAATATGTAGAAAGTTTTGGGATGGCAGCTTATGCAGTTTCTCAGATCTGCATATGTAATTTTCCTGTAGAGGGCTCATTTTTTTTCCTATACTTAACCTGAGTTGTAGACATGGCCTGTGCCAAGGTAGTGCCTTTCAAAGGTTTTGTGAAAAAATAATAAATGGTTCTAGAGTTATAGGAATAAATAAAAAAAAAAATTCGGAGCTGTTACAAGCATGCTCAGTAGAGTTTTTTAGATAACCCTCTGATATGACATGAAACATTATGTGTTGTGAGAGCTTTTTGCTTTCTCACAACTTGCTTCTCATAAGACAAAAAGAAAATTGTGCCATGACAGCTGCCATTCTGTTTTTCCTCCAAGCTAAAAAACATATAAAATACATAGAAATGGTGCATTTTTAAAAACAAACATCTGAACCTTCTGGTGTTTGTTTTAAAAAAACAAACCTACAGAAATACCTTTTCTGGGCACTGCAAAATCCAGGTTGTCAGCTTAGTGAGATGAAACATTCAACCTAATTATCTGTATGAGATCTGCAAGACTTTTAATTCCTGCAGCCGCAGACAGAGGGCTGCTGCCAACTTGAGTGCCATCACTGAGACGGCAATCACTGGATCTCTGTCTGTCTGGTACAGTATCTATCAACCTTTTTTTATTTCATAATTCTCCTCCTCTCCCAGCTCAGTCAGCCCTCCCTCATCCTCCCCTTACTTTTATTATTAATAAATTGGATGGGGGCACCCACCTCCAGTATTGCTTCTTTCTCCCCCTCCCACCAGGTGGCCCCCCAAAAAAGGTGGTGGCTCCAGGTTGTCCACCCCTGCTGCAGCGGAAGATTATCCTGACACTGGGGTTCCCAAGCCCCAGTTTTAGCTATAGTCCTGCTTCCCCTGTAAATGAAGAAAACCATCCCTCATTGATATTTTTCTTTTAAATAACCTGCAGAAAAGAAAACAATCCTTCGCCAATCTGACCCCCCAAATCCCCACCCATCCTACCTCAACTCCCCACTCAGCACCCACCATTCCACACCACCTACATGCCCTCACTCACCTGAAGATGTCCCATGATGTAGATCCACTCTCCAATCAAAAATATGTCTTGTTGCTGGAACCAGTGATTGCAATATGAGAAAATAAGGTAAGTGTGGTTTAATACATTTCAGTGAGGTTTGAACTTTTACTCATTACTTTGTCATTTTTCAATATTTTGTACCAAATTTTCAACATGGCCTTTTTGGGACCCCACCTTATGAGTAAGGGTGGTGGAATTTTTCAAATCCAGCCAGAAAGATGATTTTGTGGTCACTGCACAAAATCACCTTTTGGACACGATTCATAACATTTCACCTACTGGATTCATGAGGAGGAGGTCATAAGAACGTTATGTTGAAAATCTGGTGTACAAATAGTTGAACCCTAACTGGTGTGTTAATGCAGTTTTTTTCAAAGAATATTATACTGTGTACTAAGTTAACTATCACAGTGTATGACTGATTAGCATTTTAAGAAAATATAATAACTATGTAAGTAAATCATATATTTACTTAAATTACTTGGCTACCTGTTTGCATTTTATATCCCTGAATTACACTCAAGACTGCAATGTAAGAGTATATCTTATATATAGAAATAAGTATTTAGCATAAGTATTCCGCAGTATATGATGCTGTATGATAGCAGTTAACCATTCATCAAAGATGGTATGACAATATACATATATTATACTGGCACAGTGGCACCAGAACATTTAGGGTTGAGTAGGGTGTTTGATGTTAGACCCCAATTTGCACACCTTAATGTCTTAGGTGGTACTTGACAAAATTGCCCAAAATTTGGCATGCATTGTCTTGGAGGCAAGTTCTCAAGAAGTGATACATTTTGTGATGGTAGATTGTGCAGTTTTCCGAGAAACAGTATGTTTATTTTTAATGAAAAGGAACTTTATAACTTTTCTGTACTTACTACACTTTTTTTCCTCTCACTTACAGCTTGGACAGTATGGAATTTTTTTCCCCAAAACATTTAGGGTAGAAGTGGCCTGTGCCAAGGTACTGCCTTTTGAATATGTCATGTGAAAATAGTAATCAGTTCCAAAGTTATAAGGATTTTAAGTTTTTTTTTCTGAACATGCTCAGTAGGGTTTTAGGATAACCCTCTGATACAAAAGATAAATTTACCTTTTGCAGGAATCTTACATTTGCAAAATTAGTGATTCACTTGCATGAGAAAAAATACAGTTCATGACAGCCTCCATCTCATTTTTACTTGATGGAAAAAAATAGATAATATATAAAAATGAGAAAGTTCACAAAAAATTAAAACTCATGAATCTTGCTGAGCAGGACCTGTTAAGCAAGATTCTATCTGTTTTTTTTTTCCAGGAATGAGCCATAACTATCTTACTGGGGCTTTGGCTGTAATTTTATTGAAATGGCCAATGTATGTCATAAGTTAAGAATTTATGTGTCACACATTTAAGTGAGACACATATATTTGCAAAGCACAAATTTTTGAGTCATACATTTTAGTGTTGCAACTTGAATGTGAGAAAGTAACATGTGTGACACAAAAATTCAATGTTTGTGCTGACATACTTTTACTGATAACTTGGCTGTTTTGTTCTGTTTTAGTCCCAGATTTTGACTATACTATTTACATGCCCCTACCTGATGAACAAGGATGGTGGGATTTTTCAAGTACAGGTCAAAAGCTGATTTTACAGTCACTCTGTGAAATCACCTTTTGTGTAAGATTTAACACATTCTAGTAACCAAATTAATGACATAAGATCAAAATAATTTTTGTGTTACACATTAAAATTCAACACTAAAGTGTGACACTAACATTTGCATCACACACATTTTAATGTTGCACATTGTTGTGTTGCACTTAAATGTGCAACACAAAAATGTGTGACACAAATTCCATTTTTGTGTCTGGCATACTTTTAGTCATAAGTTGGCCACTGTACAATCATTTTGTCCCAAATTTTGAATATACAGTACTGTTTACATGGCCCTATGTCATGAACAAGGAGGTTGGAATTTTCAAGTACGGGTCAAATGGTGATTTTGCAGATAAAAGAATAATGCTCAACCAGTGTTCCAAAAATACAGCTGCCTGAATTGTCACACTCATCCAGTGAAGATATGCTTATTTTGTATACCACTGCAAATGTACCACTCATAGTTATTTCAGTGAGTATTTTTTTCCTCATTTAATGTACTATGCAGCAGACTGGGATCATGTGCACAATTGAGCATGGCTGTTCAAAACTCTCAGTGCTCCAAACTGACCTCAGAGTGCATTCTGATGACAGATCTGCTGATAGTAAACAGAGAGTGTCAATGTGTGCTGCACTAAAACTATAAATGGACAAAATGGGATACGGATATAGAATTTTATCTTACTATCAACTGATCCAACACATCAGGGTTAACACATTGATCAATAAAACATATTAATTCATTGATTGTGCAAAAGTGAGGTTGCCAGTAATCTACAATTCATACATTCATTCTGCAGTTCAGTGACTCACTGGACTGTGGAATGAATGTATGAATTGTGGATTAATGTATTAAACTGCTGAAATAAGATCCACAGAACTGACCATTGACAGTCATCAGGCCTGTGGAACTTTTCCCATGGTTTAATGCAATAATATGCAATTCATGCATTTTTTCTGCCTTTTTAAGTCACAGTTTCTGTGGACGTTGCCAAAGTTCATTCCAAAATTTCATGAATGCAAAATTCTGACTTCTGCCAAAATTCTGCCTGTGGAAGTTTAATTTTGCACAGCCCTATGTATTTCATAGCCTGTTTACTAGTACTGCCACTGGCTCCTGCCACTTATTTAAAGCTTCCATGAATTGTAGAATTTATTTGCAGTATGCTTGTATTTTATTTGGTATAGCATCGCTGTATCTTTTAATGTTACTGAATATTTTGCAATGCAGTTCTTTCTGTTTCTATTTCATTACTTTATGACAATTAAAATATGTTATCTATCTCTCTATCTATCTGTCTTTCACTCCTCCTCCTCCACCTCAGCCAGTCCTCCTGTGTGTTTCCCCTGACAAATAATTATTAAAGGTGGACTGAGATGCCTACCCCAGTATTGCTTGCCAACCCTCTCCCTACCAGGTCTCCCCCCTCAATTGTATAGGCGGAGGCACCAACAGGTGGAGGCACCAGGGTTCCCACCCCCAGTGCCACTGATGAGTTAAGCTGACACTGGGGTGCCCAATCCCCAGTGTTGGATCCCATAGTGAATTAAATTTTAAACCTGCAAAAAAAAAAACAGTCCCTCAATGTCTTTATTTTTCTAAACTAACCTGAAAAAAAGAAAATGGTCTGTTGCTGATCTGCCCCCCTAGATCACAACCCAACACACCCTGACCCAACACTCAGCACCCCCACACACACTCTCACTCACTTGGACATGTCCCGCAATGTAAATCCACTGTCTGATTGAAGACACATCTTGTTACTGGAACCAACAGCTACTGTACAATATGAAAAAATAAGGTAAGTCCAGTTAAATGTATTTCAATGGGTTTGAACTTTTACTCATAACTTTTTCATTCTTTTAATATTTTTTCACCAGATTTTCACCATGGCCTTTTTGGGACCCCACTTCACAAACAAGGGTGGTGAGTTTTCTCAAATCTGTCCTGAACAGTGATTTCATGTTCACTGTGCAAAATCTCCTTATGGATGGAACTTGAACAGTTTCACTTACCCAGTTGATAAAGTGGGTCATAAGATGGCTGTGTTGAAAATTTGGTGAACAAATAATATTCTCTCAAAACTTCACTAATTTTCTATATTGTTCCACTCAACTTTCAACATTGCCTTTTCTTGACCTCATATGATTATCTGGGACCTGTTCCCCAGATAACTGTTGAACCAAGGTAGAGCAGTAGATGAGACTCCCAAGTTGGCAAGTTTTTTGCAAAGCAGAGAGTGGTCCACAAGGTCAAAGCCTTCATCAGGTCTATAAAAACAGCATTAGTGAAGCTGCTTGTATGCACTGCTGAAGTAACACTGTTTGTAACAGGGAGCAGGGCAGTTGTGATGCTATTGCCTTTTTGAAAGCCATACTGCATAGGAGAAAGGAGCTCATGGGTGGAGAGATAATTGGTGAGCTGAGATGCAACAACTTTCTCAAGTATCTTACTTATGATGGAAAGAATGGCAATGGGACTGAAGTTGCTTTAAAGTTTGGGGTTGCCTTTCTTAAGCACAGGAACAATGTGGGAGGTTTTCCACAGCTCAGGCACTACACAAGATGTAAGGGACAAACTGATTAATTTAGCAATGGGGAGGCTAATTCATTAGCCACAATCTTTTTATCTTTTTTTCATATAGCTTTTTCTCTAGCTTGGTGACACAAGTGGGCTTCTTGGCCCTGTCCCTCCCTCATCCCTCCTGGTGTTTACCTCCCATGAACCACCAAGTCTGAGATTTCCCACAGATTACCTCCTGTGCCAGGGCTGGGAAGCAGACAGCTTTCCTCCCCCAACCCAATGACTCTCAACTGCTGTGAGGTTTAAATTACTTGTAGAAAGATCTGGTAAGTAGGGGGAGTGGCTTAGCTAGAAGGAAGCTACATTTAGAGACTGCCTTAGAAAGTTTCTACTAATAGCTTGGCAGAAGACACCAGGAGAAAGGACTGCTGTGTGACTGAACTTCTCTGCTGGGACTAAAGTAGAAGAACTTTTGTATTTGACCTTTAATTTAGGGTGAAAAAACTAACATACAAAAAAAAAGTGTGTGTTTGGGTTAACTGAACTGAATGGGTGTCTGAAGAGTTATCTAGGTGTAAATCTCAGGTTACTGAAAGGACTTAACTGCTGTGAGGTTTAAATTACTTGTAGAAAGATCTGGTAAGTAGGGGGAGTGGCTTAGCTAGAAGGAAGCTACATTTAGAGACTGCCTTAGAAAGTTTCTGCTAATAGCTTGGCAGAAGACACCAGGAGAAAGGACTGCTGGGTGACTGAACTTCACTGCTGGGACTATATTGCCCTCCTTCCCCCCACCCAAAGCTAGTTCTATTTTTATAGGCACAGAATTTGACTGACAACAGGAACTTCCTGTTTAGGGGCAGGAAGTGAGTGATCACAGAACCACCAAGGACCCACCATCCTAGAAGGGCAAGAGTAGCTCTCAGCCCCTCTAGCTGCTGGAGGTCTGCCTCTGAGCAAGTAAGTGTCTACTGCAAAATATAGGATATTCTTGTCTCAGAACAGGACAATCAGGAGCTTAAAGGGCACACAGGCAGAAAGTAAGGAGAGAGAGAGAAAAACAGAGGAAAGAGTAAGGATTGCAAACAGTTAAGGGGCCAGAAATAAGACATGATTGGAGTGGTGCAGTGCAGTGGCTGTGGAGCAGCAGTCTTCGGGAGATGTTCTGGAGGATGTGGTGTTGTCCCATCTGCAGGCACCTCTCTGGACTGAGGGAGGAGGTTGCTCATCTCCAGGCTGAGTTGGCCAGGATTTGTGGGACCTCCTCTTCCATCCAGGGACCACCAGTGCCACTGCCGTTGCCTCAGAGGTTGCCAAGAAAGAGGAGCGGTTGGACCACAGTGGGCTCAGGGAGGGTGAGGGTGGTGGAACAGAGGTGCATCCCTCCCATTGTACCTCTCCACAATTCCTGTGCCATTCTGGAAAAGTGTGGTTCCTCTATGGAGGCACCCACAGTGGAGACCAAGGAGGATGCTGGGAACCTCCACAAAGGAGACCCACAGGAGGGTGGCAGGGGACCCTGCAGGGGAAGGAAACAACTCCTGGTGGGGGACTCCATTGTTAGGAAGGTAGAACTGGGGGAGGAAGGGGAGAGGGAGGTAAGGTGCCTGCCTGGTGCCATGGCTTGCAGGGACAGGAAGCGAATCCTCAGGATTGCCAGAGCAGCTGCACAGGGGAGGGAGCTGGATGTCATTGTCCACCTAGGGACAAATGACCTGGCTAAGAAAGGGATTAGAGAAGTGCAGGAAGAGTTTGTGGAATTGGGGAAGGGCCTTAGTCAAGTAGCACGCACGGTAACCTTCTCGGAGGTGCTACCCATCTATGGCATAGGAGAGGCTAGGGTGTTCCACACCATGGGATTCAATCAGTGGTTGAAAAACTGGTGTGGAGCTCAGGTATTTGGCTTCATTGGGGACTGGGGGTCCACCTGGAGTGATGCAAGCCTATACTGGCATGATGGGCTGCATCTGTCCATGAGGGGAACCAGGATCCTAGGTGATAGGTTTAAATGCTTCATTGGCAAGCTTTTAAACTAGCCAAGGGGGAAGACACCGGAAAGGAGCAGAAAATCCTAGCCCCCCCAAATAATCATGGTAGTAAGTGTGGCAAACACCAACATAGAGGTGTCGATAAGGAGAAGGGCAGGGGTAAATGGAGAAAGTGACAAAGGCAAGAAGGACAGGGATGGGGCAAAAGGGAGTAAGGCCATCAGGAAATGGAGGGTAATGAGTACCAATGCCCATAGTCTGGGCAACAAGCTGCTAAGCTGATGGCCTTAATGGAAGAGGGATGCCTGGATATCGTAGCAGTCACAGAAACATGGTACACAGAGAACCATGACTGGGATGTTAACATACCAGGGTACATAACCTACAGGAGAGACAGGCAGGGGAGAAGAGGGGGGAGGAGTAGCTCTCTATGTAAAGGAAGGGATAAAAGCAACTGAACAAAAGAGTAAACAGGGAGGAGAGGAGGCACTTTGGGTCACCTTGGAGACTGGAAAGGGCACCACAGTCCGCACAGGGGTTGTGTACAGACCCCCATGTCAGGGGGGAAGGAATGGACAAGGATATGATAGAAGGCATTCTTAGAATGGCAGAGAAAGGGGAGATACTGTTGATGGGTGACCTGAATATGCCAGATGTTAACTAGAGCACATTTGCTGCAGCCACATCCAAGAGCAGGGCCATTCTTGATGCCCTACAGTTGGCAGGCATTAGACAGCTAGTTTCGGAACCCACTCGTGAGGGAGCAATCTTAGACCTCATACTCTCAAATGGGGGCAGTGAGAGGATCTCAGATCTAGAAAGTGGGTTGCCTTCTTGGGGACAAGTGACCATCAAACAGTGTGGTTCACGTTAAACTCAGCTACAGAAGTCCAAGCCATACAAAAGTGAGGGTACTGGACTTTAGGAGGGCTGACTTTGGCAAGATGGGAGAGTGCCTCAGAAAAGCACTAGCAAATAGGCTAGAAGGAGGTGTGGAGCAACAATGGGGAATTATCAAAACTGCCATTACAGAGGCAACAAGCCTTTGTGTGAAGCAAATGAACAAATCAAAACGAAAGAAAAAGCCACTATGGTTCTCAAAAGAGGTGGCTGTGAAAGTCAGGAAGAAAAAGATAGCATTCCGGAAGTATAAGGAAACACAGAAGGAGCAGGACAGAGATCTGTACCAGTTAAGGTAGAAGGAAGCAGGGAGGGAAGCCAGAATAGCAAAGGCCCAAACTGAGGAAAAGATAGCCAACTCAGTTAAGAAGGGGGATAAACCTTTATAGGTACATCAGCGAAGGAGAAAGACAAAGGGAGGGATAGTGAGGCTGAATAGAATGAACAGTGGGTGGGCAGAGGGGACAGTGAAAGCAGGAATACTGAACGAATATTTCTGCTCAGTATTCTACAAAGAGGAGGGGAAGTGCCTAATCCAATTAACAGAAGCACTCTTGATAGGGGGGTCGATCCCAGTCCTTTCACAGAAGAAAGGGTTCTGCAAGAACTCCTAAAACTGAAGGTGGACAAAGCAATGGGTCCTGATAGAATTCACCCCAGAATTCTAAAAGAATTTAAGGGAGGAACTAGTGAAACCACTGGCTACTCTTTTTAATAAATCATGGGAGGATGGTATGGTACCCGAGGACTGGAGGAAGGCGGATGTGATTCCCCTTCACAAAAGAGGGTCCAAGACAGAGGCAGGAAACTACAGACCTGTCAGTCTGACCTCTGTGGTAGGGAAAGTGATGGAGTCACTTCTGAAGGAAAGAATAGTCGAGTACCTAGAGGCCAGTGGGGCACAGGACCCAAGGCAGCATGGGTTCACAGCGGGAAGGTCATGTCAGACAGAATCTAATAGATTTCTTTGACTGGGTGACCAAAGTAGTAGACCAGGGAGGGGCTGTGGACATGGCCTACCTAGACTTTAGCAAGGCATTAGACACAGTCCCACACAAAAGATTAATAGTCAAATTAACCAGCCTGGGAGTGGGACCCAGGGTGGTAGCCTGGGTAAAACATTGGCTGGACAACAGGACACAGAAGGTAATTGTAAATGGAGTCCATTCTGAAGAAAGGAGGGTTACTAGTGGGTACCGCAGGGTTCAGTATTGGGCCCAGTCCTTTTTAATGTCTTCATCAGTGACATTGCGGAGGGACTGAAGGAAAGTATGCCTTTTGCAGATGACACAAAATCTGCAACAGGGTTGATACACAAGGAGGCGGAAAGGATAAAAAGGACTTGGCAAGGTTGGAGGAATGGTCAGAAGTATGGCAGCTAGGATTCAATGCAAAGAAGTGCAAATAATGCACCTGGGAAACAAAACCAGGGAAGAATACACAATGGGTGGGAGGTAGTAACAACAACAAAAAGGAAAGGACCTGGGGTAATCATATCAGATGACCTTAAGGTTAGCAAGCAATGTGAGAAGGCAGTAGGAGGGCTGGGGGTATACTGGGATGTATAGGGAGAGCATCAGCAGCAGAAAACAGGAAGTTGTTATCCCTCTGTACAGACAGTTGGTGAGACCCCATCTGAGTACTGTGTCCAGTTCTGGAGACCCCATCTCCGTAAGGACATAGACAGGATAGAGGCAGTCCAGAAGAGGGCAACTAAAATGGTGCAGGGTCTGCAAGAGAAGCCGATGAGGAGAGACTAAAGGAGCTTAATATGTATACCCTTGAGGAAAGAAGAGAGAGGGGGACATGATAGAAACTTTTAAGTACCTCAGTGGAATCAACAAAGTCCAAGAGGGTAGCATTTTTCAGAAAAGAGACTTGCAAGAACAAGGGGACACAATTTAAAAGATAGAAGGAGGGCGGTTCAGGGCAATGTGAGGAAGTATTATTTCACAGAGAGGGTAGTGGATGCATGGAACAGCCTTCCTGAGGAGGTTGTGCGGTCTAAAACTGTGGGAGAATTCAAGAATGCATGGGACAGACATAAGGCAATTCTTGTGGGGGGTAGGAAGAAATAGGCTGTTGGTTAACTAGGATCTGCGGCCTATCCTGTAGGTAGGGAAATGGGCAGACTAGATGGGCCTAACGGTCCTTATCTGCCGTCAAAGTCTATGTTTCTATACAGACTTTGGCTGTTGGCCAGGTAGCAGCACAGGATGGAGGCAAGTGGGCAGGGCTTCATGTAGCCTACACTGGCCCATTTTCCCTTTTCTCCACTTACGACCCAGGGCAATAGCAAACATGGTTGGCATATGTGCATGGAGGCACGCATGCACTCCCAAAGTGCCAGCCTTGTGCCATCCACCCTGCCTTATTCCAGCTTCTTGAGTATTGGTGCTACCACCAGACCACCAGCCACTAGCACCCAAGAGCCAGGAAGACATACCTCCTAAATCAGGAGAAGGCAGCTGCCTGATGCCTGTTGATCCCCTCCCAACCCCCGGCTGACCCTGGTGACTCGAGCTAGCTCCCCAACTTGTGTCACCAGAGTGTGAGGGGTGATGTATTACAGTGACTCAACCCTCTATGCCACTGAGCCAGTCTTTGGCTGCAGGCTCAGTGCTGTCCAGACCTGTGCATTTAGATTCAGAAACCTTCTTTAGAAGTCTGTGAACATCAGCTGTGCCAGCCAATTTAAAAACAGAACAGAGGATGGGCCTTGGAAAGAGGTCCCTAGGATGTAGTCACCATATGGTTGTGGGGAGGACTGAATTGGTAAGGCTTGGATGTATGAGGGATCTCCGACAAACAGTGATTAAAAATGTTGGCTATGGTGGAGTTGCTGTTATAACTTATCATGTCTGAAGAACAGTGGTCACATGATTGACTCAACATTTGTTTTATGTGCCTCCAAAAAACCCTAGTGCTCTGGGAAGTGCAGTTAGTCACTTGCAATGAGAGCTTTTGCTATGTCTAATTGCTCTTTTGCACACTTTAGGCAGTGCTCTGTATGCAGACCAGTCAGAGATGGATGAGGAGGGCTTAAACTTAGACCATTTCCTATCTCTGGCAATCAGTTTTTGCAAGAGTGGCTGGTCCAGTCATTTGGATGCAGAACCTTGTGATAGGGATCAATTTGTCTTTTAGGCCAAATTTACATCAGCGGTTTTATATAGGTCGGACCCATTGATGTTGGCCACTGCTAGCCTGAAGAGCTTTGGGTTCAGGTTAGAGAACTCTTTGAAATGGATAACTCTGGGAGGGAAGGGGGGGCTTTTACTGCTTTAGCCTGCCATGCACAGTGTACTAGGGGATCACTAATAGCTTCTGAGAGAACACTTGATCACAAATTCTATCTGATCTGGGCATAAGTATCCACACAATCAGCATGCGAGTATTACCATATCATCTGGTGGATTCAGAGATGGCCTGGGGCAGGTTTAGTTTACTAAGGGCCTGCACCAGATTCATTACAGTCTTGAAACCAATGTATATTATTTCACAGCTGTTGTACAAAATCATATTTCTGGCAGGATTTTAACATTTCCACCCATGGGTTCATGAGGTGGGGTCATAAGAAACCTATGTTGACAATTAAAATATTGTGAAATTACTAAGCTATGAGTGAACATTGAAATATTTCTATGTTCACTCATAATTTCAATCATTTTCAATATTTTGACTCCAAACATTTAACATAGCAATTTTTTTCACACCACCTGATAAATCTGACAGATGTCATTTTTTTAAAATCCTGAATGAGACACATTTTTGTACTTGAGGTGTGAAATTATGTTTCAGTCATTATACAATAAATGCCATATGTAATGCTTGTAAGGACTGTCATAAAATGACTGTCTTGAAAATTTGTGGTCAAAATTTAAAAAATATATATTTATATAATAATTACTAAGAAAAACTGTGTATAGTGCCAGCTTTTATCCAGCAGGTAGTGCTTTGTGATCTTTTCAGAAATGATACAGTTGGTAAAACATGATGATGGATGACTGTTGTGGTATGTTTAAGAAGTTGTATGTTATTTATGGTGTGTGTCTGTGATTGGTTGTCTTGCCTTGTACTGCCCCCCCAGTTGTGTGTTCTGTGTGTGTGTGTATCTATGTGTGTCTGTGTGTGTGTGTGTGTGTGTGTGTGTATGTGAGGCAGTGGGGGGGGGCCAAAGTCGAGGTTAGGGTTGAAAACCCTAAAGCCGAATTTCCTCACTTTTATTGCTGTGAAAAACCCTAACTGTTGCATTAATGCAGTTTTTTGCAAATAATTTCCTAACTTTTTAGGGCCCCACATTCCCACCAGCGTGCACATTTCTGCATAACATCATAATATAAGATGTTGTCTTGCAAGCTGGTGGGAGCGTGGGGCCCAAACCACATTGTCCATTACTGCATAACAATATACATCTGCCATACCTTTTCAGCTGTCCTATATCTTATAATGGGATGTTTCTGTGCACCCAAAAATGTGCTCGCCATTGTTTTTACAATGCACATATATACTTCCCTTTGACTATAATGAGTACGCACTATGATTCTGCAACCATGTGTCCCACCAAATTTCAAGTAAAAAAACCAAGCCACTCCTGAGATATGCAATTTCAAAGTTGTTAAACCTTTAAAAATGTCTTCTTTCATGAGAAAATGTTTGATTTCGAGCTTCAGCAATGACCTAACAAAATCTTCGGCTGTGAGTGGCCATCTGGTCATTAAAAAAACATTCAAAACACCACCAAAACTGAAATCTGCGGCAGCAGGACTTGGCACCCTGTAAATATGGGCCCAGGAGCACAATACAGTGCCACAATGGAGTGACAGAGGAAGAAACACCAGGGACAATGTTGTGCAGAAATGTAGCCACAGGAACAAAAATGTAGCCACCTAACACTCTACAGCCGTGAGCGGCCATCTGGTCATGATAAAAGCATTTAAAGCACCACAAAAACACAAATCTGTGGCACCAGGACTTGGCACCCTGCAAATATGGGTGCAGATCCACAGTACGTTGGCACAATGGAGTGACAGACAAAGAAACAGCCTCCACAATGTTGCGCAGAAATCTTGCCACAGGAACAAAAATATTGCCACAGCAAGCAAATGTGTTTGAACAGATTGAATATCTTTGCAACCAATTAACTTCCTAATGCCTATGTAGCATAATTCTCATCTCTATGACATCCCCTCAACACCCTGCAAATTTCAAGTAAAAAACATACCATTCCTGAGATAATGAGGATGTCACTGTGATCAAAAAATGTTATCACAATCGTACAAAATGTTTTCATGGCAAGAAAATGTTATCCCGATGAAAGCATCAAAAACACCACCAAAACACACATCTGTGGCACCAGAGCCTGGCACCCTGCAAATATGGGCCCAGGACCACAATACACTGGCACAATGGCGTATCAGAGAAAGAAACACCCTGCACAATGTTGTGCAGAAATGTTGCCGTACTAGCAAACAGTGCACTTATATATTCGCCCATTAACTATAATAGTAGACAAAAAAGTGGCACAACAGAGCAGCATTTTTTCACGAAATCTTCAAAGAGCAGCAGCACAGCCCAGCAGCCATGCATACAAAGAAATCTGAAGCCACTGAAATGCATTCTTCTTGTGCAAAAAAACAAAATGTGATCACGTTATTTTCACAATGCACATATATATTTTCCCATTGAGCATAATGGGAGACCAAAAAATGGCCTTGTTTTTGAACAGAGCAAGATTTTTTCATGAAATCCTCAGACAGGAACACCACAGCCCAGCATCCATGTATACAAAACAATCTGAAGCCGGTCAAATAAAGTCTTGCTGTGCATCAAAAAATGTGATCACCATTGTTTTCACAATGTGCATATATATTTTCCCATTGACTATAATGACAGACCAAAAAATGGTATAACTTTGGAACGGAGCAAGATTTTTTCACAAAATCTTCAAAGGGCACCAGAACAGCCTAGCATCCATGCATAGAACCCAATCTGAAGCCACTGAAATGCATTCTTCTGGGCCCCACGCTCCCACCAACTTGCACATTTCTGCATAGCATCCTAATATAAGTAGTGAACCACATGTATTGGTGGGAGCGCGGTGCCTGATTTCAGCATAACATCCTAATATAAGTAGTGAATCACATGTATTGGGCCCTGCGCTCCCACCACATTGTTCAGTACTGCATAACAATATACATCTGCCATACCTTTTCAGCTGTCCTATACCTTATAATGGGATCTTCCTGTGCGCCCAAAAATGTGCTTGCCATTGTTTTCACAATGCACATATATACTTTCCCATTGAGTATAAAGTCCACATGCTACTATTCCACAACTGTATATCCCACTGACATGAAAATTGTTACCATTGAAGATCTATGATTAATCTTTCTACATTCCAAATTTCAGGTAAATTGGACAAATGGTTCAAAAGTTATTAAAGCAGAACGAATGACATTTTCTAATTTTGGAGTGGCATAATGCTGCACCTGTTTAACTTTTACACACCAAACCACTGATAGGCACCTCTGTAGCACTAGGGCTACCTACCCTATACAATACAAGCCAATAGCACCATGCATAATCCTATGGGAGAAACATCAAATATGTCACTTGATATCTCCACAATTAATTAATTTTCCAGCACCTAAAGAGCATAATTCACATCTCTATGATATCCCCCAACACCCTCCAAATTTCAAGTAAAAAGACCCAACCATTTAAGAGATATTTAATTTTAAAGTTTTTATACCTTTAAAAATTATTTGACTGTGAGGCAGCAAAATAATTGGCCATGACCATGAACTAAGATGATTTTCGGCTATGAGGGGACATCTAGTCATCCCAAATTTCAGCCATCTGGTCTTCCCCATGGACATCTGGTCATGAAAATCTGGCTATCTGGTCATCCCCTGGTGGACTACACTCGTGGTTGAAAACGATCTTGCGGCTGAAGATTTTGCAGGCTTGAGGTCGAAAATCATTAGTAAGCCATGACCAATGATTTAAAAAGTTTAAAACTCTATTTGTTGACACAGCTAAAGGAAACCAGAGACATGGGTTGATAGAGGAGAGTCTCCTGAACAAAATCCATTCTTCATTTACTTCAGATGTCACCCATGGGCTGAGATATTTGTGTTTTTTTTCAACTGCAAACTGAAAACAAAATGGCGGCCATCGCGGAGGATAAATTTCTGGCAGACGAAGATTAATCATCTGCAAGCCTGCAAATTCTTTGACCATGAGGGGAGACCAGATGGCCAGAACCCCATTCTTCTTTCACAAATCATACATATAAATTTTCCTATAGACTTATAATGGGAACTTAAAACTTAAGTAACTTTTGAATGCATTAATATGTTTTCACCAAACAAAAAGTGGCATGTTCCTTGATCTGAGCTCATTCTATGTCCCAAGTTTCAGACCGGCAGACCACATGGTGGCCTTGCAGCACCATGGACAAAAAATGCACAAAATGGGCGAAAAGTAAATTATTGGGCACTTTGCTGTGCAAAATTCATATGTCCTACTGGAATGCAACTTGGTAAATTAAGATATCTACCATGCCACACTGAGCATACCAAATT
This sequence comes from Neoceratodus forsteri, assembly GCA_016271365.2. Lineage (NCBI taxonomy): Eukaryota > Metazoa > Chordata > Ceratodontiformes > Ceratodontidae > Neoceratodus > Neoceratodus forsteri. Next base: position 1,384,248,639 of record CM057456.1, on the reverse strand, counting down.
TTGTGCAAATCTGTTGAACGGTTGCAAAGTTATTAATGTGCCAAAGTTGAGGTTTAACATTAACGTGCCTACTCAACCCTAACAATAGGGGCGCAACTGCGCCCCTATAATATATATATTATTACAGTCTTGATGGGTTCTGGCCTTCTTCTGTTCTTTCATATCAAGTAATACCAAGTAAGGGCTGGTTATCTCCAATGGCCAAACCACTAGTGACCACCAAGAGGCATCCAATGCCTTCAACAGTTTTTTTACTGGTCTAAATGAGTACAAAGATAACTTCCCACCCCAGGCCTCTGACCATCCATGCCTCCCCAGACCAGAACCTCAGCACCCAGAATTCCATCTAAAAAGGGTAAAGCAAACAGATATGCTCCCTCTCTTAAAAAAATAAAGGTCAGAGGTACTACAGGGTCAGATGGACTGGTCCCCAAATTGCTAAAAGATGCTGCCCGTCATAGCCTCTCCCGTCACCTGGCTAATCAACAGGTCCCTATTAGAAGAAGTCATGCCAGCCAAATGGAAACATAGAAAGGTGATGGCAGAAGGAGACTAAAGGTCCATCAAGTCTGCCCAATAGATCCCAAGATCCTAGTTGATCCTGGAGGCTAAATGATACTATTCCTAGCAGTTTTAGTTCTAGCATATTCTCTATCCCACCCACTTTTGAATGCAGATATGGTTATGACCCCTACCACATCCACCATGAGTCTGTTTCATGGCTCACCCACTCTCCCTGAGAAATAATGTTTCCTGAGATCCCTCTTGAAATTCTCACCCCTCAGCTTCATCCATGTCCCCTCATATTGGAGCTCGGAGTGCTGGCAAATATTTTGAAGTAGGGTACTGCACTTAATCCCCACATGTATTTGAAGGTATCAATCATATCCCCCTTTCCCTCCTTGTTTCCAGTGAATACATGTTTAGCACCTCTAGTTGCTACTTGCACAGAAGCTCTTGGAGCCCCTGTATCATTTTGGTCACCCTTCTCTCGATGACTTCAAGCCTGACCTTGTCGTTTCTCAGGTGTGGTCTCCAAAACTGTACCCAAGACTCCAGGTGGGGGTCTCACAATGGATCTATACAGTGGCAGTATCACCTTCCTTTGTCTACTATCAAATCCTCTCCCTATGTACCCCAGCATTTTGTTGTCCCTGCTGTATGTAGCATTGCATTAATTAGCTTGTTTTAGGGTGTCACACATGATAACTCCTAGATCCCTTTCTTCATGTGAGGCATTGAATTTAACCCCATTGAGCCAATAGGATGACCTTGGGTTGCTTCTGCCTATATGCATCACTCTACATTTCTTGGTGTTGAATGTCAGCTGCCAGATATTAGACCACCTTTCTAACCTTTTGCGATCATTTTATAGGTTCTCAACTGTTTCCTCACAATCCACCCTACCCCCTAGCTTGGACTCATCTGCAAACAATGCTATCTTGCCCAGGATACCCACTCCTATGTCACTGATGAATGCATTGAATAGGACTGGTCCTAAGACTGAGCCCTGCGGGACCCCACTTGTCACCTTTCCCTCCTCTGACCTCTCCCCTATGACTACCACTCTCTGCCTCCTGTCATCTAACCAATTTCCCACCCATTTCACAATGCAGCTTGCAATGCCCAACTCCTCCAGTTTCTTCAGTAAGCAGTTGTGCAGCACTGAATCAAAGGATTTGCTGAAGTTGAAATAGTGGAGATCCACTGGATGGCCTCTGTCCACTTCCCTGGTCACCCAATCAAAGAATATAATCAGGTTTGTCTGGCAGGACCTGCCCGCCACAAAACCATGTTGCTTTTCATCCTGAAGGACATACCTGTCCACGTATTCTATTATGTTTTGTTTAATCAGGGCCTCCATATGCTTTCCTATGACTGATGTGAGGCTAACCGGTCGCAAATTCCTGGCTTCCTCCCGGCTTCATTCGTTGTTTGCAGGGTACCACATCAGCTCTACTCCAGTCCCTTAGCACCACTGATGATTGAAGTGACTGGCTAAACAGGTGTGCTAAGGGCTCAGCCAACTCACCTGCCAACTCCTTAAATATTCTAGGATGTATTCCATCAGGTCCAGGAGAGTTGTCCTGCTTTAAACTCTCGAGCATCTCCCTGACCCTGCTTGCAGTAATTATTGGTGTTCCCATTTGTGGGACCCTTGTGCCCTGTGCTGAGATGAAACTGTTGGGCATTGGGCCACTGTGCTCCTTGGCGAACACAGAACAGAAGTATTTACTCAGAACAGTGGCCTTCTGTCTGTCTTCTTCTACTGTCCTATCCCTGTCCTTGAGTCTAACTCCCCCTTCCCCTTTCTTTCTCTTTTTTTGTAAATACCTGAAGAATTGTTTGTTCCCCTCCTTGACTCCATTTGTTATCTTTACTTCTTCGGGTGCTTTTACCTGCTTCATTGCTGGCTTTGCCTCATTGCTCTTCGTTACATATTCACCCCATAGATTGTCCTCTGGCTTCCTTTTGAAGTTGTGGTAGGCCTCCCTCTCTTGTCCCTGATGGCTTCCTTTGCTTGCTCGTGAACCAAGTGGGCTTTTGTGTCTGTTCCTTATAGTCACTGCCTTTGCACATGTCTTGGTGGCCTCTAGAATGGTTTGTTTGATTTCTCCCCAAATGTCTTCTACCTCTAACTGTTCATGTATCTTAGATAGTTTATTTCTTGCAAGCTGCCTCATTTTATTGAAGTTAGCCCTTCTGAAAATCAGGACTTCCTCCTTGGCCTGAGATATGACATCCCTCAGGGATATTTAAAATCAAACAGAGTTGTGGTTATTGTTGGCCAGCAGCTCTCCAACCCTGAATGTCCCAACTTTTTCCAAGTTGGTGAGAACTACATCAAAGAGGTTGTTTTGTCTAGTTGGGTTGGAGACCAATTGTGTGAGAAAGCAATCCTGTAAGGCCTCTACCACTGATTGGTTTCTAGCTGATTTTCCCACATGGTTGCCCCAGTCTACATCTGGCATGTTTAGGTCCACTACCACCACTAGTTCCTCCCTCAGTGAATTTATTTTAATCTTCTTCAATAGCTCCTTGTCCTTATCCTCTGATTGGTTTGGAGGTCTATATATCACCTCGATATGGATTCTCTTCTCCGAGGATGAACTAAGCTGTATCCACAATGATTCCACCCCTTTCTTACTGCTAATGTTGCATACTATGGCCTCTATCCCATCTTTAAAGTAAAGCACACCACCCCCCTTGGCACCCTTTCTATCACTCCTAAAGAGCATGTACCCTGGGGCCGAGAGATCCCAATCATTGTTGTCAGATGCCCATGTTTCTATGATGGCCACAAGATCCAGGCAGGACTCCACCATCCATGCCTGAAGTTCACTGATCTTGTTTCTGAGACTTCTGGCACTGATGCACACCCCATCCAAGAACCATAAGCTGATTTTTTTTCTTCTTCCTGCTGGTATATCCCATAATTGCCTATTTTCTTGGACTCCTCTCTGGTCCCTTTTAGCCTTTTTTTTCTTTTTTTGATTACAGTTGTTGTGTGATCTTTTATACCTAAGTTGTGGGGGAGTGTTGAGTAAGTTCCTATCTTCTATACCACCACCATTAGGTTTCCTAGCACTATCCTCCCCCTTCCCTAGTTTAAACACTCGAGGTGAATGTCGAACTTCTGACCCAATGCACTCACTCCTTGTCTGATCAGGTGAGGTCTGTCATGTTTAATGATCCTTCTTTCCGAGAGGCACCCCGAGCCTCCTATAGTCTGGTGACCTCTTTCCTCACACCATTGTTGTAACCAACTGTTGAATTCCACTAATTTCTTTCTCTCTGAACTTGTCTTGAGCAGTCTCCTTTTCCCCATACAGGAAGAACCTTGGAGAATGTCAGAGAGACCGACTTTGCTTCCAGTCGTTCCCCCAGCTTCTTGATGTTAAGCTTGACCTGTTCTACAGCCTGGTTTGCCAGGTCATTTGTGCTGAGACAGGTTAATACATTGCTTCTCTCTTCAGCCTGTTTTATGATCCTCTCAATACGTAAAGTGTCTCTCTTGACCAAGGTGCCCGGGAGGCATCCGACCCTCACCTTAGATCCATTTAAATGGGACACCGCTCCTCTAATCATAAAGTCCCCCAGTATGAGATTCTTCTTCTGGTTCATTTGCTTCTCCTCTCCTTTGCAGCCCTGTGTTGTCATTGCTCTGATCTGTCTTGTCTTTTTGGGGGGTTCAGTGTTTGCCACATTGTCTGTGCCCTTAGCAATTTTGTCCTGTAGATTCTCAAAGGCTGCAAAGTGATTTGTGGACAATATTGCTGCTGGACAAGTCTGGATCCTATTCTCCTTCTTTAACTTCTTGTTTCCCTCTCATCCTACCACTTTCCATCCCCCTGGGCCAGCGAACCTCTGGGGGAGGGGACGAGGGGTGCCCTCCAGTAAAGTTGTTGATGCATCTTTCAGCTGGACTTGAAGCTCCTTTAGATTCCTACACATAGGACAGTGTCCAATCTTCCAGAATAGTCCCCAGAAAACAAGTCTCCCACAGCTCTTGCAGCTTATTACGTCCATAGCTTCAAATAATTCTTATCCTATACGATATAAAAAAAGGAGAAATAGGAATATTGGATTTTTTTTTATTTTAGGTTTTTTATTTTATTATTGTTAATTTCTCCTGATGGCTTATTCACAGATCCTTAGTATCCTTCCCTATGGGTTTTTTGCCCTTCCTATTTACACCCTGTTGATTTGGCTAAGGGGCCTGTTAGGTTGTCCCTTAATGCAAATGGGTTGCCACTCAGCCCTAGGTTTCCTCCCTGTTTTTTTTTATTTCACAGGAATTTCCTGCTTATTTGACCAGGACCCATCTACTGGCTGCTCCTTCTGCCACTCAGACTTACTGAGCTATGAACTTAAGGAAGGCCTTGGGTGGGAGGGTGGCTCGGGTGGGAAGGTGGGAACAAACAAAACAGTACCGTGTGTGGAAAAGAAAAACTGTATATCTGCCTGTTCTGTAAGTAGCTAGTTGCTAGTTGTTAGCTACTTCAGCTCAACAATCTTGACTGCACAGCCCCAGTGCTTTATGTTTGTTCCTCTCTATTAGTACTCACTGTGTGTTCTGACTTCTGTGCTGATCGCTGTGCTCTGCTGAGACTAGTCGGTGGTCAGATGCCCTCACAACCTTATCTCAAGGTGCTGGTCAGGGATCAGGTATTTGGGGCACAAAGTCTGTAAGATCTGCCACTGAACTTCTGCTCCTCTCTGCCAGAAGTTGTGAAAGAAAGAGGTCTATGTAGTTGCAATCCATGAGGGAGGTCCCAAGGAACCTATTGGAAACAACAAGACAATTGTGCTCCTCTGCATCTTATTCAAGATACAAGAGCGGCTCATCTATAACCAACTCTGTGGCTATCTGGAAACAAATCAGATGCTGGTAGTCAATTAGCATGGGTTCAGATGAAATCATGGAACTGACACTGCACTTATCAAATTCACTACCGACACTCTCAAGGCCCTCGATAATGGCACCTCTAATGGCGTCATATTCAACGATCTTGCTAAAGCCTTTTATTTGGGTGATCACAACCTTTCGCTTAGTCGAGCTAAAACTCACCAGCCTAAACCACCACTCCCTGACTTGGTTTGATAGTTATCTGTCCCGTTGCACCCAACAGGTTAAGTGGAAGGGATCCATATCATATCCACTATGGTATCTTGTGTACAGGGTGACCATGAATGAGCACTATCAAAAAGGGTGACTCATTTACGGCACCTGTGTGCAAGGCTACCTGGCAGGATAGTGACCGGATGGGGGGGTTAGCGAAAATAGCAATGGGATGTCACTATGTATACGTGTGCAGTGGGGAAGGATCATGCCATGCGATGGGTGGAAGGGGAGGGAAGGTCTGTGGGGTATAGTGCAGTAGTGGGCTGCTGAGCTGGCCATTTGGTGTGGTGGGTATGTGGCAGGCTGGGGTTGGGAGGGTGCCAGGTTCAGTTCAGGACGTGACTGTGCTTTTGCGGCACATCCGGGTTTTTTTTTTTCCATGTTTTACACACCCCCAACCTGCACCCCCCCGGAGTTGAGAATCCTTTAGTAGGGGGTCACCGGTTTTCTCACTGCTGCGAGTATACATCACTGTAATTTGTTTGCGGCAATGTACACTCATCCAAATGGCGATCGCTATTCCGCGATCGCCATTATCACATGGAACCATTGACTACTTATTAAGGAGGGTGTGCCCAAGGTTCTGTCTTGGAACCCCTCCAGTTTTCCCTGTTCATTATTGACCTCAGCAATAACTGTGGTGGTAGCTTAGTAATACAATACGCTGATGATGATGTACTGTACAGAACCTCGGACAGCGTATTGGCCCTTGGGCCTGAGTTACAGGAGGACTTCACAACCCTAGAAAGATGGCTGCTGGCTAACAGGCTGCTGTTAAATGATAAGAAAATCAAAGTCATGTTGTATGGACCTAGAACTCTAAGCTCGGATAGAACCCTATAGCTCCCCCTAGTATCCTCATCAGGTATGACCATAGAAGTTGTGAGCTCCTTCAGGTGGTACCGGGCAAATACATCATGGACAAAATATCACCGAACAGTACAAAGCAGGCTAATCATCGCCATCTACATTGTCGTCATGGAATGATATCGCCAACCCAAACCCCGTAGGCAGTGCACAGGATGAATAGGCAAGGTGCCAACCAAGGGCCCATCCCACCGAATGATGGCCCCAGGCACTGTAACTGCAGCCAGCTGCAATGTGATGGCTGCCCCCCCAACCTGCCGTGATGTGGTAGACTACATCTCTGGTGTCTAGTGGACCTCCCAACGCAACACCACCCCAGCAGGTAGATGCCCACCCCCGCACCCCCAACATACCCTGACAATGAGCTGGTGGCCAGCACAGCCCTCCACACACTGCCACGGCTGGCTGCTCCACTGAATGTACTGCATGAGCGTATACGTACGTGCTCATTCAGGTTGTTCAGTGGAGCAGCCAGCCATGGCAGTGTGTGAAGGTCTGTGCTGGCCACCCACCCATTGTCGGGGTATATTGGGGGGTGGGCAGCTACCTGCTGGGGTGGTTGAGATGAGGGGCCACTAGACACCAGGATGTGATCATCACGCAGTGGGTTGGGGACTGGCCATCAAATTGTGGCTGGCTGCAGTTACAGTGCCTGGGGTCTTCGTTCAGTGGAATGGGGTCTCAGTCGGCACCTTGCCTATTCGTCCTGTGCACTGCTCATGGGGTTTGGGTCAGCGATATCGTTCCATGCCGACATTGTAAATGGCGATGATTAGCCTGCTTTGTACTATTCAGCGATATTTTGTCCGTGATGTATTTGCCCGATACTCTTCAGGTAGCTGGGCCTTGACCTTGACCATTCCTCACTTTCAAATGCCATGAGGACCATATCACCAGTGCAATACACCAAAAGCTAGGCCAACTATACAGACTAAACTCACAGTTTATCCCTGCAACCAGGGTAGCAATTGCAAACAGCATCCTCCTCCCCAAACTTACCTATGCTGTTCCAGTTATACAGTCACTTACCAGAAAAGAACTGGGTAGAATGCAAATACTTTACAATAAGATTTCTTGATTTGCAACCGAATCCCACCCGAGGTGCCACCATTATGAAGTACTTGACTCCTTAAACTGGCCGTTCTCTTTCCCAATGGCTTCAATACCCTCTCCTGTGCACTGCCTACAAAATAATAAATGGGCTCACCCAACAGGCCTTGCTGGGCTGCTGGTCCCCAAGCGCCCAGGCAGATTGCTCCACACCTCTTCTCGGAAACTCCTGGAGGTTTCTAGGGTAAGGGCGACAACAGGAAATAAGTCCTTCTCCCATGCAGCTCCAATCATCTGGAACAATCTCCCTGAACAGCTGCATAATGCCAGCACAATGGTTTCCTTTAGAAAAGGGCTCAGAGTGCACCTGCTGGAAAACAACCTATGTACGTGTCAGGGATAATTCTCGCAATTAGACCCCTAGTAACCTCTCCTACACGGGATATAAAAAGCTCCAAGCAAAAAATAATGCACAACTATATAAGCTAAATAATGTGAAAACAGGCAATGTGGCTTGATATCTGTTACTTGTAACCATAGTAACTTGTATTAACTCTGTTATTGTTGGTAGCCACCTCCTGCATATACGAATGTGTTTAAAAAAATGTCTAGGTATGTTCCTCTAAAGTGTAAGACTTCTGGAATTACTGTGATTATTCCTAAAATTGCCTTGTATCATTGAAATGTCCTGTATCCGACAATTTTCTATGTAACTAATTTTGGGGCGCCCCTGAAAATGGAACCATTTGGGCCCAGTGGACCTACCTGGTTACCAAAATGAAATAAATAAATAAAAATAAATAACATTTGTAGAAAGATCTTGGTCCAGTGATATGGTAATGCCTTCCCACCCCTTGACTGCTGTGGGCTGGGGTGCCTGGCAAGCTGTGGAATCCTGCCCCAAAAGTGATATCCATGGTTGGAGTTCCCTCCACTGGTAACTACAGAGAGAGGATCAATGGCACAAAAGGAGAAGCCAGAATGACTAAAAGGTGCAGATAAAGAACCGATAACAACATGCTCACTGAAGAAGAAGCAGTTTTGCCTTCAAAGGATTGATGCCAAGCTTAGAGTCACTGAAGGATGCAAGACCCATGGAACACACCTTAGCCTTCGCCACCAAGACTGCAACACCTCTGTAAACATCAAACACTCATCCCATGTCCTAGCCAAATCAAGGATCAGCTAGCTGGGCTAATATGGTTCAATGGTGAGGGATAGACCTTGATCACCATACAATCAAAGCCAGTTGTCTTTTGCTGCAACATACTCTCAGGTGACTTTGACTGAGGACATTGGGCCTAATTCTCAAAGCAAAGTAAACAGCGCAAGGGGCTTGTGTCATACAGCTTGATGCAAGATGCAGCCTGTGACACAAACTGTGCCAAGAGCAATTCACATATGCAGGCTGTGCCAAACACTCCCTGCATGCGTCAAAGTACCCCTTTACCCTAGCTATGACAAAGAATGGCTAGCGACATGGCATAATGTGCCTTGCAGCATAGCTAAGGTGCAAAAGCCCTGGATTGGGATTCACAAAGGTGCACGTTGCTTGAAATTTCAAACACCTGCTAGACCAGCCCCAGGTGATCGAAGCACACTAGAACATGTAAAAGGTGAAGCAGTGCAGACAGTCAGAGTCCATAAACCCCTGAGGAAACACTACAGCAGCAGTAGCAACAGAGTGGAGAGACTACAGAGATGACACAGTTGAAACGAGACAGAAGACACCACAATGTTGGGTCCTGTGACACTGCTGGGCATCAGGCTTGCAATACTACAGTGCTGGATATGTGCCCACCAACAGGGTGGCACTGTGCAAGGGAATGCAGGGAGCAGGAACCCAGACACAGGGGACATGCCATGTAGCAGGGACCCAGACACAGGAGGCATGCCAGGCATGTATATTGGAGGTGGACATCAGACCGTGATCAGACCAAGGATCATCACATCACCTGATATTGCCTATGTAAGGCTGCAATAGCAGAGCTGTGCTAGGAACTGGGTGATGACCTTCAGAGCAGGACATGGAGTGGACATGCATAACCTATAGAACTAAGAGAGAGCACAGCCCTCTGTCCTCACGAGTCGTGGATTCCAGACACCAAATGGGGATACCATTGGCAGATCTCAGGCCTCTGTATCAAGGTGTTTGAGGCAGGTCATGGATGCCCTGGTATGCAGGGCACACCAGTACATCAGGTTCCCCATGGATACACAGGACCAGCTCAGTATCAAACAGGAATTCTACAGCATTGCTGACTTCCACCCTGTGCTGGGCACCATAGACTGTACCCATCTAGCCATACAGGCACCAGTGATAGAATCTGAGGCATACATTAACAGGAAGGGGTACCACTTGATGAACATCCAGGTTATGTGTGATAGCCAGTGCCACATCATAGACATTGTGGCACAGTATCCTGGGTCATACCATGACTCGTACCTCTTCCAGAACAGCAGCCTGTGTGAGGCATTTGAGAATGTAACACTGCATGATGGCTGGCTCATAGATAGGCCTCTGACATGGACACAGGAACAGTTTGTCCCTGCATGACTGCAATGGCAGGCAGACACACAAATGGCACACAGACCACCCCATGTGTAGCTCAACAGACAGACCATGCGGGGACACTGGTGGAAAGGGTGGGAGTGGTTCGCTAAGGAGGCCACAGGTGGCATTGCAGCCAAAGACATGGTACAGCATGTGATGCATACAGTGTGCCAGCAGGCATGTACCGGTGGGGTCATGTGGCACCATGGTGGATCATGAGACTGGATGGGTGGAACTCTCAGCCAGTTGTGACATGCTGTGGCCATGCAGCCAGCAGGGTAGAGTTACATAGACAGTTGTCTGATGTGCTGGTATCACTAACATATGTGTGTTCCACCCTACAGGTGACAGTAAATACTCCTAGCTACCATGGCTAATGACACCCATCAGACACCCTGTGGTGGGTCCTCAGATGTAATATAATGAGGTGCATGCATCAACAAGGGCCATCATTGATAGGACATTTGGGCTGCTCAAGATGAGGTTCCAGTGCCTCGACAGGTCTGGTGGGGCACTGCAGTTCACCCCTGACATGGCATGCAAGGTCTTTGTAGCATGCTGCATTCTACACAACATTGCACTTGCACACCATATCACAATGTCTGAGCTGGAGATTGAACAAGGTGAGGATGCTGCAGAAACAACATGTCACCTGAGCCATGCCCGGAGATCCATGGGCACAACATACTGTGGCTGGATAACACATCAGAGTGAACCTCATCTTTGCACACTTTATATGAACACATGGTAACAACAGTGTGTAGCACATGTTTTGTGTGTAGTCTAATAGGCACTGTGACAGCCCCACGGTGGTCTGAAGGGCATGTGCCAGCCCACAGCAACCCACATGCATGCACTTGGAGGCATGTCCATGGCAACAACAGCAGCGTAGCTACCTAGTGGCTGCAACAGTGCCATTGTGTGGATGTTGATGCACTGGTCGACCTCAACACAGTGCAGAGAACAGCACGGGGCATGGCTGTGGGAGCCCAACACAACACAGACCTGGACCTGGCTGCGGTGATGCAGAGGTGTCACTGCCTGGAGCTATACACAGGCCATGGTAGCTGTGTAGCATGGAAGGTGCCCATCACCTCTGTGTAGTTTCAGGTGGTAGCATAACAACTGCAGGAGGGCAGTGGACACCACATCAATGCAAAGATGCACAGAGTTCTGTGAATGTCCCTCTCCTGCATGTGAATGGAAAATGCAGATGTGTCCCAGTGCCCACAGTTGGCTATCAGATGTCCATTGTGCAGCAACCCATTTGACACCATCCTGGACACCATATGCAGCAGATCACATATGTCCATGTAACATGCATGTGTGTGAGGGTGCAGTGTTGCCAACACTGTCAGGGTGTGTGTGTGTCTGATGCGCAATTTGTATATAGGAATGTGGTGTAAGTGGCCATAGGTGTCAGGAGGCTGGTAACAGGGGCCACACTACAGAGTGAGCACAACAGAAGGACCACCTTAACAATGATGAACTGTAGTTGCAAGCCCCATGCCGCCCACTCACCTGGCTGTGCTGTCCATGGTGGTGGCAAGGTACATGCATAACATACCTCATGGGATAGCCACAGGAAACTCAACTGGTGCACAGTACACTTGCACTCTGATACCATGGACCATGTACTGTACATATACAACATCCTCCCCCAGTGTACACCTCTACCCTGTCACACTGCATGTAAAGGGAATGATGGATGACATGGAATGGTGTTTCCTTATGCACATATACAGTGTCAGCATGTCTATATGAATGAATAAGGTTAATGCTGTGCTATGATTGCTCCCTGGATCTGTGTCTTTGTGGTACGGATGGCCATATGCCTGTCCATTATCCTGGGACCTGCATATCACATGTCCAGACCTAGAACATGCTATACTGGACAGCATTCAGTGAGTGTTTCTTGTGTACATATTAATGGAAGTGGTGGTCAAGTGTACATATTTCATATTATGCTGAATACAGTGAGATACACAGGAAATGTGGTTACCGTGGATGTTGATCCTGTAGTGGGTGGTGGGTGCCACATACCATAGACATTTGTGCATGATAGGGTGCTCTGACATACCTATAGAGGGATAGGTTCATTACACTACCACCCATCCCCTGCAATGTTCAGGGACACAGCACATTGAATGGCCGATGCAGCCTGTATGAACTGTGTGTGACCGCGCCCGACTTGTAGTCATGTGGGCCAGCAGCATGCACCTCACACCATGCCAATGCATGCAGGGATGCAACATGCATCACTGATGCCATGGCATAGGCTAATGCAGCCACACGCTGTGTCTCTGCATATTACATTGTGTTATATGCATCAGCCTGCATCTGAGTAACATCAGTGTTGCAGGATTGGCAGGAATTGGCTACATGTGACAGTATACAGATACACAGGTATTTAAGGGACATAGTGGTGTGTAAGTGGTGGAGGCAATATAGGTGCCTCAGTCTGGTGACTATAGGGTGAGTTGTGTTTAGGAACAGTACTAGTAACAGTATCTACAAAATTAGGAGATGGCAGGCTGGATATGTGCACCAAATTTCACAGATGATGAGACTGCTTCTCATCAGCTTGGAGGAGCAGTGGTCCCACATACTACTGCCACCAGACAATTGTAGGACAACACCTGCCCAGAGGAACAGGGTGTGGAGAGCAATCTGTCTGAAGCTTAAGGGAGTGTCAGGTGTGAGAAGGTCTATCAGACAGGTGCACCATAGGTGGAATGACCTGACATAGAGAGAGAGGGTGCACTCCTCAACCACCTTAGCGCCATGGCCAATGATGCCGATGTTCAGATGAGAGGTGGATGGCCATGGCAGACAAATAAGTGTCATGTCACACACTGTAGTGAAACACATGTAGCATGCAGTGTTCATTGCAGTGCATAATTTTAAACTGTTTATCCCCCATTCTGTCTCCACAGGAGGACATACATCCACATCCATGGAGGAACGCAAGCGAACACCCAGCGGTGAGGATGAGGGAAGTGGTCAGGGGGACCAGAGGCCTGGACAAGGACCACGCAACACAGGTATGTCATTGTGTGGTCTGCTTGCATGCAGAAGGTCAATTGATGCCATTGGTGTAACTATAGATGTCAGCCCCTCAGCACCAGCATTAGGCCTACTGCACAGGACACATAGGAACTGCAGCCTGGTGCATGTCCATGCATGTGTATATTGTGGACTCACAATATGCATGGGTTTATGTGCAGCATGGGCATGATTGTAGTCACGTGGGGTTGGATGGGGACATGCTCAACTGTGTATGCTTGGCAGTGATGCACAGGGCCACAGAGTCATTCCCATATCTCTGCAACACCATGACATTGTGCACGTCTGCTGGGGTGGCCAAATGACACTATCTGCTCATGCTGTATGGTGAATTGTCACACATAGAGGAGGTAGACCACACAGCATTACGTTGTGTAATGTAAACCTGCCACATAGTGTTGACCCGTGCACGCACTTCTAGTGGCCGGTTGGTGAACGTGCAGCTGACACAGACCTATGTGACCCTGTACAGGAATGTGGCAACAACCGCACGCCCCCAATACAGCACTAAGGAATGACAGCACAAGGGGGAGGGTGGAGATTCAGCAGTAGCAATGCCAGGAGAAAGAAAGTCAGGGGGGAAAGAAAGTAGTAGTGGGGTGGAGAATTTAATATACCCAACTCCAGGGGAGGCAACTCTGGGGATTTACTATTCAAACTCCAGGGTGGGATGCAACATAGGGGGGACAAAGTCGGTGGGTAGAATTTACTATTCTCAACTCCAGGGGGAGACAACTCAGGGGGGGCAACTTGGGGTATAATTTCCTATTTAAACTCTCAGAGCTGGAGATACAACATGAGGGGGCACAGCATCCCCCCAAAAAATGTGAGAATCAAATCCTGGTCTGCTGGATGCAGTAAGCCCATTCATTGCTTGTGACTCTAATTGCTATGCTATTCAGCCAGCATGCTTCAAGGGCACACACTGGCAGAGTTAAACACAACTCCAGAGGGGACGGGGATGAGTCAAACTATGGGAACGCGCTGTAAGTGGACACACTAATTTGTCCACAACGCAATGTCAGCTTATGCTATAAATGTGATGTGGAATTTATATGAGTGGTTATTCTGATGCACATTTGATGGTATACCAGATCTGTGGCCCCTTATTCAAGTGCAGAAAAGGGGCCTGAACACAAGACACCTAAGCAAGGATCGATCTGATCATTGAGCTGGTGAGTGATCACTCAGGGACCCATAGTGGAATCTGCACCACACAGGTAGGAAATGCTCCTTCCATTCAGCCATACATCATACAGATAGCGGCATTGACTACTTTCTGGTCTCTTAATCATACCTATTCTTAGTGCAGAATGTATCCCTGGGCCCAATCAAAATTTCAGACTATGCCTGTGTCCACCTATCAGCAGTTGTAGGAGAGGGTCCAAAGAAGTCCCTATGCTTGTGCCTGGATACCAACATTCCTGAGGGTGCAATTTTTCGGGAAGAGCTTAGGCAATAATTGCAGACTATTTTGATCATAACACGTCCCCAAAAATCTCAAATATCACTCCTTGGTAAGTACACAAGGATACAGTTAGGAGCCTTATAACTGCTCAAGCAGTTATAAATAAGAGAAAGAGGAATAACAGGCATCACTAATTAGAGACAGCATTAAAACATATTGAAGATGCATATCAAAATGAGTCCAGCAGCACAAGAGAAGTCCAAAGGAAAGTTAAAATTTTTAAATATCAGATTAATACTATTTTCCCAACCGTGGTGATGCTAGGAAAAATTATCAGCCAGAACTCTCTGTTGCCTCCCCAGCATTGTAGACATGTTCATGTTTGTTACCCAGACCCCTTGTGCACCCCATATTGTACTTCAGAAACTGCATAATATAGAGAATAATGGCTGGGTAGGTGGCTATAATGAGAATTTTACACACACCCAAGGTGTGGGATGCCACATAAAGCCCAAGAGAGAAGCTTGAGGGGTTTATTATGGCATCCCACAGAGAAGGTATGTGTAAAATTCAAGTTTTGCATACCTACCCAGTCTTTATTTTATATAATTGCTGGGTCACAGTTTTTCGACACAGCAATTATATAAAAAAATGCATTCCTTTTCAGCCGCGATCCCATCTGGCTTAAGTGCGGTCCACAGCTGGTGAGACTTTTTGTTTAATTTTTTTTTACATTTTCTAAGGCTCCTTTGCCCAGGCACTATGTAAAGAACTGTATGAATTCAGGGTTACAGTTCATTTTGTGTATTTAAAAAAAATTTACATATAGCCAAGAGCTAGTGGTGGTGAGGTGTTCTGGTGATCTCAGGGAGACAGATGGTTGGCACATGCACAGAGTGAGGCAAACCTGGCGTGAGTTTGCCGTGATAATCAGATGATTATAACAGCAAATTATAACTGGGTTTCCCAATGGAATAAACTGTGACCCGGTAATTATAGGAGCAAAATATAGAGCAGTACATAGTTTTATGCATTTAACATTATGTGTAATTCAAACAGAGGACAGCATTCATACTACTGTATAACACTAGTAGGGGTGGATATCAGACAGTAGAAGAAACAAAAATCAATGGTCTGGTCCAGAACACTGCCCTCCTCTCCAATCAACTTGTCCTGTAAACCTTGGCTCACTTGGCATATGTGTTCCTACACCCATGTTTCCCACCAAGCCCAAGTCTCCTCACTTTAAAATAAACAGTATTACTGGGAATCAGGAGGAAAAGCTAAGAGGCTGCTTGCATTCTGGACTAAGATGCAGCAAGCTACAAAATGAATTCCTACAGTTCATACTGCTCAAGGTAAGGTATCTTCGCATACACTAGATATTAGTGATACCTTTTGTCGATTTTATGAGCAGCTAAATTATAATCATCTAAATTCCTCCTCCCTCACTTTATGATGTTTTTTGGAAAGCACCTCCCTCACATCTCTTGCCTGGACCAAACTAAAGATCTGGATGGTCACATTACCTTAGAGGAGGTAGAGGTGGCCATCCAGAATTTGGCAAAATCTAAAACTCTGGAAGCAGCAGCTTCCCAATGGAATATTATAAAGCATTCTGGAAAGAATAGCCACCATAACTCTTAAATGTCTTTCAGGAAGCCATTGAAGTAGGGACACTTTCTCCTTCAATGAGAGATGCAATAGTCACAGTTATCCCCATGCCTGGGAAGCACAACCCCTTAAATTTGGGAATTATAGACCCATACCCCTTCTAAACCTTGATGCCAAAGGACTGGTGAAAATGCTGGCTGCCATAAAAAGGAACTATAAAACTGGGTCTGTAAAGCGCAGTTCAGTTACGGATAACTCAAAGATGGCAGCAGACAGTTTATTGCAAGAGAACTGGGCTAAATATCCATGGGCTATAATCAGCAATGACACTGAGAAGCATTTAATTCTATGGAAATGGCCCTTCCAGTATCAAGTGATGGAACAGATGGACATAGGCCCTCATTTTCTATAGTAGGTCAAATTGTTGTACAAAGCCCCTCAAGCCTCTGTTATTATAAATGAGCTAATTCCTTCAACTTCTAATACATAGAGGCATGAGGAAAGGGTGCTCACATTTCCCCTTATTATACATGCTTGCAATGGAATCTCTTCTGGTAAAATTGTGGGAATCACCTAAATGGGACAGAATCACTGTCAGTAAAACATGGCAGAAAGCACTTTCATATGCAGATGACCTTTCATTAGCACTGTCTAACCCTGATAAGGCTATCTCAGTAATACTAGATCTACTGGAGACTTTTGGGCTAACCCCAGGCCTTAAAATAAAAAAAAAAATGAAAACTGAAATTCTCACTTCTCTCCATCAGCTCAGCAGGTAAGTCAATGACAACTTAAAAGGGCCAAAATTCATTTAAAATATTTAGGTATGCTTATAGATTTACTGGTAGGACTCAATCCTACCCCAATAAAAGCCAGTCTGAAAAGAGATTTTATGTGCTGGAAGAAATTAAATTTGAGCCCAGGTGGAAAGGTGTCATCCTATAAGATGATGGCATTCCATAAAACTATGTACTGCCTCATGAATCTTCCTACTGTCAACCCCAAAGAGAAAACAGATGAAACAGAACCTTGGATTATAAAGGCTCTATAGGAAGATGGGAGACCTGACTCAGTATACAGAAACTAAGGGCCCACGGAATTAAAGAATGATTGGGTCTTCCTGACATTATTCTGTATCGTACAGCATTAATTATAAAACAAAGCTTGTTATGCCTGTCCACTCATATACCTTGAGTTCCAATCTGGATTAAAATAAAAAAGGATTGGGCAGTGCTCCACCCTGGCTAAGCAAATTGAACTGAGCAGGAAGGAACACAGACCTTGCTCCCACTCCCACAGTAAAATCAGGACAGGCCTTCTGACAACAACTCATCCGAGTGCTAGGGATCACAGCCACAATGTCAGGGGAATGAGAACCACAATGGCCATACAGTACCTACTGTAAAAATACAAGTGGACACCAGCCCCATAAAGCGGGCCTTATGCAAGCAGAAAGAAATATGGGTGCTGGCACACCTAATGGATCCCAAAAAAATGGAATCGTGGACTACTTTCAAAACAGCTCCTCTAAATATGGGCGGCATAAATGTGAAATATGGAGATTTCTTCAACTCTGGCATGCCCTCACCCCTCTATTAGACACACATTTGCAAACAAAAAACTAACCCACCAGTTGATGAAATACTGAATTGATGGATATCATTTCCTCACATACTGAGAGGTCTTATTTACTCCACTTTAATAAAAAGTAATAGTCTATCATTCAGCAAACCATGAGAAAGGTGGCAAAATAGAACTAGGCATAAATATTACTGGAGAAGAATGGGATGGATGTGTAAGTCAAGCATATATGGTGATCCGAGATGTTTGTTATCAACTAATAAAGAAAAACAATTGTTGCATAGATATTACCAGATTCCTGTAGTCATGAACAAAATTGGCCTATCACGCTCTGATATGTGCTGGTGGTGTCATACTACTACTCAGGATCTAGTACATATTATGTTGGGATGTGATTTTGGATTCGAGACAGCCCAGCAGGTCAAACATTGAAACGATTACACACTATAGCCAAAAAACTGGATAATGATAGCAGCTGTGGAGGCCAGACATCAAATCCTCTTGAAATGGAGGAACACTATTGTGCCTAGTTTTGAGGTATGGTTAGAAGCAATAACACAACTAGCATTATACAAATTCCCATTGAAGAAAGAAAAGGTAAGACAGATGTGAAACCTAATGGCCTCCTTTTCTAAGATATACAGATAAGGTTCCAGCAGAACCCAAAAGGTAGGGTGTTGCAAATGTGAAGAGCCTATAGTTTGTTCTTACAAATGTTGGTCCAGTTGTTTTAACCACCTGGATCTATGCTATTTCAGAAAAGACTATAAATATAGTAGGTGATGTATGTTAACAAATCATGTTATATAGGAGCACAAATGTAGCATTATTATGTGGCATGTACAAGATTGTAGCTATGTTCAGTATGTAAGTATTACAACCAGACATGTACAATATGGTAAATAAAAATATGTATAACAAATGCAGTGGTTCAAAACAGTTTGTTCTTAACCATATCTCATAAAATCCGAAAATAAAAACACAAGGAAAAGCCAACATGCTGCTGAAATTAATTGGGGGTGGGAGATTTGCCATTGCAATACTGTAGCTTCTCTGGTCAGCCTGTTTGATGAGCAAGCAATTGACTGTCAGAACTGAAGCAGTGCATCTTACTTTGGGAAGGGGATGCCCTTTGCCATTAGCTCAGCTGATGGTGCCATAACTAACTGCACCACAAAGAAGCAGCACCATCTTGTTGGGTCTGCTTTTGCTACTTTGTCAACAGGCAGAAGCACACAAGTGCAGGATGATACTGTAAGCTCAACTTTGCAGTGGGGGGATAGGGAGGGGTGACACTGAGATAATGAGAAGGGCCAAAGCTGACCACAGCTCATGGGGTTGGGGTTTTACAAAGCCAATGCACCTTGAAGCCCCATTAGAGGACATTTAAATGAAAAAAATACATTTTGTCCTGACTGGAGGAATCAGCAGGGCAAAGTGCTGCTTTGAAAGGAGATGTGCTTCTAAGGCAGCTGAAAGAAGAGGGCAACCTCTTTGTTCTACCTAACTCACAAAATCCGCCATCCCATTCCCAAACGAGGTAGTGTGGAAGGGTAAAAAAAGTGAAGACATGTCTGGGTTTACAACTCAGGCATGAGTAAGAGAATTAATTACCAAGATAAAAAGAGTAGACCGCTGAAAGAGTATGATCTGATTTACAGCGAGCTTGCAGGAATGACCTAATTTACACTGTGCATGTCTCAAGAATGAACAAGAATGTGTAACCATGCCCTGATTTGGGGCATGTATCATAGGTTAAGAACATAGCATTTTGTGAAATAAAAAGCAGCCGGGTATGTCTAAAATATTTATGCAGTGTTTTGAGTTGTAAATTGAGGCTTTAAGTTGTGTAATAAAATAAGCTCTGTCTAAAGTTATAAGCTGAGTATGTATTTGTGCAATGAAGTTGTGGGTAACCACCATTTGTTAACAAAAGATTTGGGTGGTTGTCTAAAGGGGGGATGAAGGAGGAGTCCCCAACAATGATCTACACCAAGAAGTAAGCCCTTCTCAACAGCACCAACCAGATGGAACAACAAACACTAAACCAAATCTTAGTGCACAACTGTGTACAGGGACTTTGCAAACTGTGCAGCAGCTTAGTAGGCTCAGTTCAAAGATCAAAGGCAATGTGCATTACCACTCCTGCCAGGCAGCTAGCCCCAGAACATAATAACCAGTATTCAACAACAATGTAAGCCCTGACCAAGCTCTGTGCTCTGTGCACTCAAACCCTCTTTATGCCTTCAAGTGGTTAACACCCATTTTGATCATTAAGTTTTCTTAAGATGGTTAGCTCTTTTTTGTTTCTTCTTCCTTACAACAGAGTCCACTTCACTTTGTGCTTAGCACCTTTTATTTTAATGTATTTTTTCTCTGTTTAATTTTTGCTACATTCTAAGGCAGACTACCACAAGCTCTGGTGGAGGAGATGCAAATATACAGCAGGTCACCTCATGCCATCATCTTATCACACACCACTGCTGCTCTGACGAATCTTAAAGTGAGGCCATCATTTAATGGGCATAGAGCTGAATATACTATGTAAATTTTCTGGGCCACCAAATAATTCTGTGATTAATGCCTGCATATCCAAATATATTATTATCTACAACAAATAAAGAATATATTATGTCTGTAATCCGAATCAAAAGTAACTTCTTAAATAACAGCAGTGGTTGAGTGGTCATCCAAACTATATGTTGGAATCTGAAGCATTGTTTCAGGATGAAGATAAAGAGATTTTTGGGAGCTTGGCTAAAGTGTCATTTGTTTTGTGGCTTATTGGGATACTGTGAACACCTACTGTAAGTACTGCATCAATCTGTTTGTGGAAGGAGTGAATGCTGTCTGCTTACCACAGTGATGTTCTTGCAGACTTTCAGGCAAGTTAAGAGAGTGCTGAATGTCTACTGCATGCCTGCCTTTTAGTTTAAAATGCTTGGGGGAGACCAGGAGTGAGTTCTCACATGTTTACTTTTGACAACAGCAATGATTTTATGCAGTAGACCAAATCAGTGCAGTTTCCTTGACTAATTCTTTTGAAATCCACATATTTCCTTAGCATGCATCTATCAGTAAGCAACTTTTTCAGGCTGAACATCCCTTTGCAGAATCTATATTGGGGTGTGAATCAATGCTAAATCCATGCAAATTTATATGTTTTGGCCCAGATATTCAAAAGGGTTGCGCATGGTGCAACAGTGTTGCGCCATGCACAACCCACTGATGCACTCCAGCACGATATTCAAAAGGGAAAAGTGCGCCGCACAAATCCCGATATGCTGGAGCGCATCAGTAATGTATGCAGGCACAGGTAGGGGGGGCGAGCCCATGCATAACCTGCACAGCCCATATTCAGCCCAGGATGTGCAGAGCCGCGCAACCCTACCTGCGCCTGCACAAAGTTAAGCTAAAAAAGGAACAAATGATGGCCACCCACAGGTAAGCTGCCACATTGCAGGGCGCAACACAGCAGCTGCCACCTATGGGTGGCCACCCAAGTTCCTGCCGCACCTGGCTGCGCCCTCCCATCCCCATTATGGGCATCGGTGTCAATAAACCCCCCGTCCAATATCCCTGGTGGTCCAGTGGACCGCTATGTGCCCGATCGTGGGCATTGGTATAATACCCCCCCGTCCAATATTCCTGGTGGTCCAGTGGACCGATCGCTGCCCGATCATGGGCATCTGTTTAAATCACACACACACACACACACACACACACTGCCAATATGCCTGGTGGTCCAGTGGACGCAGTCTGCCCAACTGCGGTCATCTGTAAAACATAAAATAGTCCTATTACCCTGGTGGTCTAGTGACCACTAATCCCCACCTGCCACTGAAGCCCCTGCCTGCTCCCCGGTCAGCGGCCGGCGGCAGCACCCACCCGCCTGCCACCCGCCGCCCGCCGACTGACAGCTCGGTAAGGCTGCCGCCCATTGGTTCACAGGCGTGAGTCAATGGGCGTGACAATGCTCCGTCATCACACGAATCGAATATGTGAAATGATTCATTCACATATCACTAGAATATTACATCGCGGTATGGGCTACACACCCGATGGCTCATGCTGGAGACCATAATGAGGCTACCGACTATCAGTCGGTGGGCAGCGAGGTAACCAGCGGAGGAGCTACCGCCAATTAACCGAGAACGAGCAGGCAATCGTCTCGGCAGGCGAAGTGAAGAGGAACACTAGACCACAAAAATCAGACAGCCCCTATATTTAAATACCAGCGATCAGCGCGATGCGGTCACTGGACCCTGAAGATATTAGTGAAAGTTTATTATACTGATGCTCATGATGCGGGCGCATAGAGTCCACTGGACCACCAGAAATTAGAGGTTTATTACAGATGAATGCCCGATCGGCTGCAGTGGGCATCGGTCCCCAATGGCTGCTGCCTGGCAGGGCGCCAGGCGCAAGTCATCGGGGATCGGTGCACCTGAATGCTAATGGGATGCAAATGGGGCCATAATGACATGCAAATGGCCCCATGTGTGCCTTGCATAAATTATGGCCCCATTTGCATGTCCCCTTTTGAATATCGCAGGTGCTGTGCATGGCGCAATGGCACTTGCGCTAGCACATCTCCATGCTCCACTCTGGCCACCTGCGCTGGCACAGTGCCACTGTGCCATGCACAGTGGGGGTGTACAGGGTGCGATATTCAAAGCTGCTGCACCATAGCGCAGCTCCGATGAATATCGCCCAGGCCACACCCCTGCGCAACAAAGTTGAGCTGCGCCCAGGCTTGCACCACAGTCTGGCGCAGTTTGAATATCCGGGCCTTCGTGTAAAAGTTTAGCAATCATAAGATATCCTCTAAAGCTGCTACACAAGATGTGAGTTCTAGACAGTACCATTTGGTATATCCAGAAGAATGGATATTTTCCTCCTCAAATGTTTTGCATAAAATGGAAATTATATTATCTTATTAACAGTGGTAAAATTGGAAATGTTTAGGTGGGGGAACTCGCATCTTCATTTCTAGGTGGTGTAACTGTCACTTATACTGTAGGTGGTGGAACTCTCCTACAATAATCAATGGACAAAGATGACAGAGGTGGAGGAACTGTCATATATTTTGTAAGAGGTGGTGGAATTGAGTTCCTGTAGGCTCCTGTCCATTTTAATCCCTGCTAATTAAAGAATGAAAGTATAAAATACAACTAGCTATTTGCATCAACTAAGATATTATTTAAAAGGTAATATGATGTCAATGTTTTTGATTGTAACTTAATTGCAAAGATATATATATATATATATATATATATATATATATATATATATACATTTATTTATTTTATTTTGTTTACCAGGTAAGCTCACTGAAAACCATTACTGTTTACAAAAGCCACCTGGGTAATAACTGCACATGCACAAAGACATTAGATTACTGTACATTTGACAAAAGCATCAATACAGACAGGAGCTCTGTGAATAAAATTACTGAGATAAAAAAACAGTTACTTTACATTTTAAATTTTCAAACAAATAAGCTTGGAACTGTTTTTTTTTAATGCACGAGATCTATCGGTGATGGTAGTGCATTGTGGTATGAGCAGCATTAACTTTGAAGATTTTTTGTCCTATATTGTTCTCAATAAATGGAAATTGAAGCATGTTGTCTTTTGTGTAATGTGTTTTGAATTTACTATAGCATCTGGCTGTGAACTTTAATATCTGCATGCAAATAGTGTGTTGTGGAATATCAGAAAGAAAACTAGTTCTAAGAGTGATAATAAATGCAGAAAGGTCATAAATGCATGGCAAACATTCACATATCTCTCACTGATCTTGAGGTATGTTATTGTTAGTGCTGGATTAAGTGAGTGAAAGGAAAAAAAGGGGATGAATTTGATTAGACACTGTGCCTTTCATTCATTGCCCCAGAACATTTACAAGTCATGAACAGTTGCAGCCACCATTACATATGCATAGGGAGGATGTGAGAGTGAGATGGATTAAAGAAAGAACAGGCAGGTTAAACACAAAAGAAGGAAGAGAGATGAGGTTAAGCACTGGGAAGGCTTCTGAATTGCTCATGGTCACACAGTGAGTGTGTGGCAGTGAAGGAATTTAAAACTAAGTATCCAGGTTCCAAGCTCTGTACTTAAACCACTTGGCTACATTTAAATATATATATAGTAAATTACTATTCAGTATATTATTCTCTGTCAATTGCTAACCTTATTTGTTAGGTTTTACTTAATGTGACCCTTTCCTTTAACAGGAAACCTGAATACAATATCACCCTTTCTTCCTTTTTATGGCTACATAGTGATAATAATGCAACATACTGCTAAAAAGAGGAGAGGGAGCAGGGCAGACAGGAACAAGAACTGAAACATAGAAGAGCACACTCGGGTCACAGATTCCTGCATAAGAATAGGGATTATCTGCCATTGAAACTGCACTGTTTCCTGTCCTAACTCAACTGCAGAATACTGCAGAATTGAGTTGCATTCTAGCAGGCTGCAGTATATATTACCTTCTACAGTACTTCCACAGTGGAGTTTCTTCACATCACTGGTATGAATGAGATCCCTGCTCTTCTGTGTCTGTCTGTGCCTCATAACCCCCTTCCCCCTTACTCCTTCCAAATCTACTGCATTCATAAATTTATGGTCATGACACTTTTTTTCTGTTTTCTGTGCCTCCTCTGTAGCTGGACAAATGCTGCTGAGTACACATAGAAACATAGCAGCTGTCAGCAGATAAGGACCTCTTGGCCCACCTAGTCTGCACAGTTTTCTCTGTCTACTGTGCCACCACAGACCCTACCCAATCTCTGGTCATCTCCTCCCCTTGCCTTACTACCAAGGTCCCCTTATATCTGTCCCATGCACTCTTGAATCCTGTCACCATTTTGGCACCCACCACCTCTGCTAGAAGGCTGTTCCAGACATCCACCACCCTTTCAGTGAAGAAATGTATTTCCTCACATTTCCTCTGAGCCTCCCCCTTCAACTTCATAGTGTGACCCCGTGTCCTTGAGCTTCTTTTTCTATGTAAAATGCTACCTTACTGCACCTTATTAATACCCATTAGGTATTTGAATGTTTCTATCATATGCCCCCATTCCTTTAGAGAGTACATATATAGCTCCTTGAGTCTCTCCTAATAGGGCTTTTGATGAAGGCCCTGCACTATTCTGGTAGCCCACTTCTGTACCACCTCCAGCTTATCAATGTCATTCCAGAAGTGGAACCTCCAGAACTGGACAGTACTTGAGGTGGAGTCTTTTCAGTGATCTGTATGGGATAATATTACCTTCTTCTTTCTGCTTCTGATACCCCTCCCTATGTACACGAGCATCCTGCTATCCTTCATCGCAGCCTTATCACACTGCTTGGCTATCTTCAGAGCATCAGAAATGATTACCCCAGTTCCCATTCCTATTTGGCGGCTGCCAGTACTTTCCCTCCCTATTTGAATGTAGTCCCCAGGTTTCTGTGCCCAAAGTGCATGATTTTGCACTTTTTTGCATCGAAACCCAGCTCCCAAACCTTTGACCATTCTTATAACTTTTTCAAATCATCCCTCATTTTTTCCATCCCCCCCATGTGTCTATACCGTTGCAGATATGTGTGTCATCCACAAACAGGCACACTCTCCCTTCTAGCCCTTTCACAATGTTTCTAATAAAGACAATGAAGAGGACTGGGCCTAGTACTGATCCCTAAGTCACCCCATTGGTCACTTTGCCTTCTCCAAAGTGGACACCATTTACCACCACCATCTGACTCATGTTGCTTAACCAACTTCTTAGCCAGTTCATAACTTTTTGACCCACTTCCAGACAGGCCAGCTTGTTCACCAGTCTTCTATGTGGAATGGTGTCAAATGCCTTACTGAATTCCAGGTAGACCACATCTACCACACCTCCCTGATCCACTACCCTGGTCACCCAGTTGAAGAACTTGATTAGGTTTGTCTGGCAAGACCTCACTCCATGAAACCATGTTAAAGCTACACAGTGCTTAACAGAGCTACGGCAAGTGCTACTGCGGGAAGAACAATTCTATCATCAACTAATGCAGATCTAAGAGAGAAGCAACATGTTTTACCTGTATAGTATGTACTATGCTGAGAGAACCAATGGTGAAGAGAGAATGAGATCATTCATTATGCTGATTTTTTTTTTTACATAGGTATGCAGAGAGTGACAATGTAAATTGAAATCTGAGCTCTGGATTTCTCTGCTGCCTATCTGATCACTAAAGAACAGTGCCACTTAAATATACAGTAGTGTTGGTCAGTTACAGCTATGATTGCAGTATATTATCAAAGAACTATACCAAACCAAGACCATAATATAAGTAGTTACACTGCTTTACATCAGATTAAATGAAAAAAGAACACATAGGTTGCAGGTAGGTGATAGCTTGTATGGGACTTCTTACTTTTGAAATCTGGTTTCAAAAACAATTTTTGTTAGTCCAATAAAAGGTATTACCTGCAACATAATTTTTTTCTTCTGCATCATAGACTGGGCAAACACACCTGTCACATTTCTTCATCAAGATAGACCAATCTAGAACCATATTGTTATGTACAATGTTTTCTGCAGAAATGAGTGGCTGAAAGAGAGGGGCAAAAAAAGGATAACAAAAGTGGATGCAATAGTTCTCTTGGGAAAGTGCACTTCAGCACTGGATTCTTAATAGAAGCAGAGTAAACCCCAGTTTAACCTATTTGAAAACACCATGGACCTTGCTCTTACACTAAGCTACTGCAGCTTGCTCTGGATAACATAAGTGGATCTGGTGGGACTTGAACCTGAACCTGCTGTTTCTCAAGCCTATGATCTAACAGCGAGACCCCAAATACCTTCCCTCTGTCACATTTGTAAGGCTGTTTGGTGAAAATTAAAGTAGACTTTAGTGAAAATGGGAGGCAATCAATAGGAACTCAGTTCCAGGAGTGAAATTGTCTGACTCAGTTCCAGGAGTAAAGTGTGGAAGGACTGCTTCTATGTAACATGCACATCCCATAAGCCATAACACTGACTACATAGAGTGTAAAAATACAACATATAATGAAGAAACATATCCCAAGATCCCTGTCATATATGTTCAATACTACATCATATGTGATGGGTTCCCTCAGTGAATTATTTCCATTTTCAGCACTAAAGCAGACTTTTTATTAGTGTCCTGATGGGTGTGGCCTATACCAGAAAAGGTGAACATTGTTGTTTTAATCCCTCTGAGGGAAAACGTTAGCAAGGTGCCAGCTACAGCAGAACTGTAATCCAGTGCTATAGACTGCATAGAAATATATACCATTGCATATCAGCTGCTTGACATCCCCCTACCCTTTCAAGTTATTCTATGAGGATAGCTGTATCCATGCCCCATAAACTTTTTCTCTGTTGTCCAGTAAATGTGGCATTGTTTTTCATCAAAATAATTCATCAAGTAAATTACAATTAAGCCACACATTATTTTCCTTATAGGGAATCAAGGTTAATGCATTAGTAGCCATATTGGCTCTGACAAGAGTTTGTTCATTATTGGAAGTACATTATTACAAGTTGCTCTCTTGTAGTATGAGATCGATCTTTCAATCTGAGCATGTGTGCACATTCACACAGATGTGTGAAGCTCACATTAAGTGAACACCTTGACCAAATCAACTGTGTCTATCCCATTAGTAAAGAATAGCATATTGGTAGAAGAATCACTTGGAAGAAGAAAATCAGATTAAATAATTAGTGTCAATTAGCCCCAGCAAAATCATTCTATAAACAATTGGTCTCAAGTGCCCTGCTTAATTATGTGAGACTTTCACTGCTCCTTATCAAGGCTTGATTCATGTTTGACTCTTGAGTTTCCCAGAGGTGCAATTAATTATTATCTAGTAAACAAACCTTTGGTAATTAATGGCAGTGTCAGACAATGCAGCATCTTCTCCTAAAGACCTGTATTTGAGTGTGCCTATTTTAAATAGGGGAGTGCTATAACCCCTAACTTAAACGGAGAACTGCACAGAATCTGTAAGTTATTTTTCCATGCAGAAGCTGTGCTTCTAAAACTGGCTTGAATTCTATTATTTCATCTTTATTTGTCTTTTAGCAAGTCAAATGGCTGTTTCTGACTTACACACTGGTGGAAAGGACTATTTTTGAACTGTACAATGTAGTTTATGTCCTTATTAAGCTCTTACATTTTTGTCACAATGCATCCACTATCTACTATGGAACTGTATGTCTGAAATCACACTAAACTACATTATATGGTTCAAAGACAGCATTTACTATTTCCCACCAGTGGGCATATAATAAATTATATGTATGGCATAGGCTATGCCATACATATAATTAATTGAAATACCAGTAAGGGCTGGACAATAAATGGCTTGGGACCAGTATTTAAAGCAGTAGTGCAATGAAAAATGTTTTTTCCAGAAATTCAAGCCTTATCTACAATTAAGAAAAATATTAGTACACCTGTCAAATGCACTTGTCTATGTACCTTCTACGCTGTGCATATAAATCTTTTATTATTATTTCTTATCCTAACCTTTGCCAGGTCTATAATGTTATTTCTATGCAAAATTTGGCAGCCATCTTTTTTCTTGATAAAAAAACTCATTTAAAGTAATATAAAATTCTCAAATCTTGGTGGAAGTAGAACATGGTACCACTAAATAAAGGTGGAAGATGCCTAGAATCTTTTATAATGAAAAAAAAGATATCATCAAATATTTTGCCCAATTCATTGCACTGCTGCTGTAAACACATAGCCTCTAAGGAAACACAGCTTAGGTCCAGTACAGTTTCATTTAAAGACCTTGTTGCTCTGCAACTAAAAAATGCATACAGCTGGATGCAGCTGTGCAAAAACAGTTAAACAGAACTGATAACAGCAAACACTTGAATGTAAAGTGTTTACCCAAATCTCTGACCTAAAGGAACTGCATTTCATTTTTGATGGAGCTCTAGAAAACCTTATGAGCCTAGTTTCATGCCATAAATATCATGCAGTTCCAGTATTTTTTATATTTCCTTCCCTCAACACACCTACACCCTGTAACCATTGATATTAAATAGCATGCTGTCTGCATATGCTATGGTATGGCTGCATTCTACCAGACAATCTATGTAGAAAATAACAGCCCCCCTCCCTTTACTAACTTCTGAATAACAATCAATATCTGGAAGATAAGGATGCTTCAGTTCTTCACTTGATTAGCACTGTTGCTCTGGTACAGGGTTATATTGTGTACCTAGCTTCTCCAATAATGAGAAAGTAGTGTTTACTTCCTTCAGACACTAGTGATTTGTATTGCAAGCATCTACAATCATCTTAGCCAGAGTGCTATTGTTAAATGAGTTTTGCCATAGGGACAACATGGGGAAAAAATTCCTTTCAGGAAAAAGGTCTCTTTATTCACTAATATACAACACCTTAGCATGCTAAATAGCTTGCAAGTAATGAGCAGACTATATAAATTGAAAAGTGCAGCCTTTGTTTTGTAGTATGTATGTGTGTTTTAGTAAATAAAATAAAAAAATAAGAAATAATTCATAGGATTGATACCTTGACTTTGTTTTACAATTTAGTCATGCTTGCTAACCCTACTGAGCTGTTACATCTCATTTTCAGTGGGTTCTGTCTTCAATCCAGTTATACAGCTGGGTATACTGAAAGGCAAGGAGGACAGATGCCTTTCTCAAGGACACACTTGGCCAGTGAAAGTGGTAGGATTCAAACTTGTGCCCTCTTACTTTAAAGTTCAGTGACTGAACTAGTGACACACATGTGGTATATGTACAAGCGCATTTTAACCACACAAATAGCCAATCTACATTAAAAACTAGAGCAAATGAATGTGGTTCTCCTTGACAGAATACTATTAGTATCTACCAATGCAGTAGCTAGTATGTTATTAAGTGTTGTCTACCACTAAGGAGAAGTTGGACACCTGCTTTTTATACATTTTAAGTACACTGGCTTATTTAACTTAGTAAATTTATGGTTATAAGTGTATTGATGTGAGTCAATATGTATCAATTCTTGAGACTGCATTGACTGGATACAGCCATTCTGACCTGACTTCAAGCTTTAATTAAACAACAAAAACAGTTCATTTCCCATATGGTTTCAAAGTCAGATCATCTCAGAAGAATTATTTTTAGAATAGTCCGTTTTTGTAATTGTTAGGACTGGAAACATTTTTTTCTCAAATCACTTGGCGTGAGGATAATATGGATAAGTCCTGTCACTATACATTCAGTGTATTGCTACACATCAATAAAATCAATATAGTAAAATGGTTTTTTATAGTAAAACTGTATTGTCAGTATATCATTACTTTGAAATTATATCAATAGGATATAACTGTACTGATCAAACTCAAAGTTTTGATTAAAAAAAAGTTCCTTGTCTTTACTGTTCAAAAGTTAGCCATTTGTTAAAGAAATTATTTGTAGAAAGTATAAACCTTTGAACCATTAGGTCTAGAAACTTAATTTTGATTTTAATTAAATCATGGCTTAATATGTGTTGACACAGCCTGCCGCTATACATTCAATGTAGCAATGCGTTGTGTTGACAAAAATATTTTTTTGTTAATTTCAAAACACTGTTTTAACATATTCTTATATTTGGTTCACATAGAAGCAAAACAAATAACAATAGTATGATTATATTTACTGAAATGTGTTTCCATAGTGGTCTGATCACATTAGGTAAAATACTAATTTCCCCATTAGGTAACAAAAACATATTTTCATGCTCAGAAGATAATAATACACAAACATGACTTTTTAATAGTTAAAGCTAGAAACAACTTACAAAAAATGGTTAAACTCATATAGAAACCTCACTCATGTTTATATACTGTATCTATAATCACAATAGTGTATGTTATTAAAATGGAAGTAAATGGCAATTGATTATGGCCATTATGGGTAAGAAACTATGATCTCAACACAAATGTAGTACTGCAAAATATCACAACATGATTTCTCCTTCCTTCAGAAAATATAAATGGAAGAAATATTACTAATGCAGGTGAAGAAGCTGATACTATGTACAAAGTTAAAGTAGACAGCAGGCACAATGACATATTAAATTACCCACATGATGTATAGCTTAATGAACCCCCTCATGTTGATCAGGCTTGGCATTAATCAAGAGCCATGAACAGATTTCCTTATTTTCTCAATGCTTCTCTGATAAACTGCAATTTCATTTAACCTTGGACAGGAACTTTAATAGCTTCCATGGGACAACTGTCAATACTTTCCTGAGTATACAGTGATTAAATTGCAAGGTGAGATATGTGTCATGAATTATCTTCATTTGAAATTAGAATCTTTAGTTTCAATAACTATTTGCATAAAACAAAGGAGCATTTAAGCATGTAAAGATTTACAGTCACAATGAAATAAATGGTTTCATGGTGTTCATATCTGTAATTCAAAGGGATCTACATTGGCAGTTTGGTGTTGCTGTTGTTGTTTTGAGTCCTGGAGTCTTGCAAATCTCAAAATAAAAATATACAGTAGGGTGATATGTTAAGACTCGAGATAACTTAATCCACAAAAAGAGTACAGCTCCAAACAAGTAGGGAAAAGCAAAAAAAAAATAAAAAGTATGACAATGCCTATTTCAATTTTGCAATTCCACTCTTTTCAGATAATTAGGAGCAGATTTTCAAAAGGAATCTTTGTATCAGATGGTACTTGTTACATTACAATGGGATAATAAGTAAGAATAACAGAATTAATGTAATACAAATCAAACATTGCTAAACTAGTGTGACATATTTACTACCTAACAGTAAATTAAATGCCTATCATTAATTAGCACACTGTCTTATAAACTGTTCAAGACCATAATGAAATACTTTCTAAAAATTGTAAATAAGTATACTGCATAAGTAAAATGTGTATAGGCTTCTGACTATTATATCAAGATTAAAACATAGTACATATGAATTTAGATTATTTAGTACCTCAAGCAATCCAGAGTCTTTATTTCTAATTACAATAACAAGAATTGACAGTTTTAAACCCAGTTCAGAACCTCCTCATCAGTTCACAAATGAATGGCTTTACTAGAGACTACAGGAGATCCAAATTAAAAATATATACAGTAGGCCTGACCAATCTACAGTAGGCACAATGATGGTTCAAATGTAATGTTTTGTCACTGTTTCAATTAGAACATATATACACAATGTGTAATTTTATGGTATCTGTCAGATGGTTAGTATTTCAAAGTACCTTGTAAACCAATGATTTTAAATACTAGCATTGCAGTGGCTAAATATTGATTGACATTGTACTTATATGGTAACCACAATAAATCGGAAACATCATAGAAACAGCCAGGAGAACAAACACACCTTTTAATTTTTTACTTTAAATTGTAAAGAAATGTTGGCCACAGCATTGAGGTTATCCACTACTCTTTTTGAAAAGGTTCATGGGATCTTTAACTTCTACCCGGACAATCAAAAGACACACTGCAGTCAGAAGAAACCTCAGATTAACATTTCACCCAAAAGGCCTGCCCAGTGGCACTGAGGGTTGAGGCGCTGGATGCCACACCTCGGGCCACACTGGTGATCTGGGGTTCGGATGCGAGCCCGGGTTGCCTGGGGTCAGCAGGGGATGGATAGTATGGAGCATTCAGAGGACTGCTCTCCTATCCCAGGGAGGGATCCAGGGTCCCCTTGCTTTATAGCAGCCCCTGGTGAAGACCGGAAGGCGCTACTGGAGTGGCGTAGCAAGGGCGGGTGGAGTATGGCAGATGTTGGTTATGTGCCTAGACATCATTGCATGCAGGCATTCTGCAAGGAGGAAAATAGAAAATCGGGCTTTGGTTGGGCAGCATGAGCTTCCAACTCCCGCTGCCCAACTTGAATGGCGCCTCTTCATCTGGATCCTGCTCTGGTGGGTTGAGCTGGGTAGCCCCTCACCACCCCGCCACGGAGGGGGGTAATCTGTGGGGGTAATGAGGAGGATGGCCTGATGTCAGGTGTCAGGGTTAGGGGGTCAGTCGGGATGTTAACGCTGACCGGAGCCCCGGGGAGAAAAATATGAATAAAATGAATTCACCCAAAAGGTGGCATGTACAACACTGTATCATCCTCCTGTTCTGTTCTTCAGTTGCAAAGTTAGATATGAGTTATCTCAGGCTAAAATGCAATGGTGTGATCCATTAAACCATACTGGCATGTTTTTTTTTTACCCTTTGAATGTTCTAGAACAAGAGTACTGTATATCCTCACTGCATGTGAGGTTGGTACAAAAATGGATACAATCAGAAGAGTGTGACCTAGGTTAGACCACACCGCAGTAAAAATGGAGACTCAAGCTTGAATTCCACTAGTATGATGTACTGGATGATCTTGAACAATTTGGTTAACCTCCTTTACTTATTCTTTCTCTGTACTGAATCTTTAAAACTTTTCTTTACCGCTATCAGTTTCTTAAAGATACCTAGACAGGCATTTATTTACAACTTACCTTTTGAAAATGTTCATTTAACTGTACAGAGGACAGTACATGATAATAAGTATACTACATTATAGTAACATATATGAATAATAGTATAATAGTATAAATAAAAAGATTAATAAGGGAATGTTGTTTCCTAAACAGCCAGACCTTCAGTAGGTTTTTACATTTTTCCGGTGAGAAACCTCTCTTACTGCCAGCTGTTCATGGATTGTACACTGGTTTAGGATACATTGCGTATGAAAGCACCATATAATGCCAAATTCCTTTCTTTGTATCAGGTGAATATTTTGTAAATGTGTATTACCATCAGGTAAGTGGGCAATAAAATTATATCTTCCAATGGGGGATTCTGCTAAACACTTTTGGTCTCTTTACAAGCCCTTTCCCTGTTATAATAAAAGAGAAATATATGTTAAATATGTTAATATTTGTTGAATACAGCCCAGATTCTAAAAGCTGTCTTGACATTTTACATTCATGTACAATACATTGCACACATAAGAGTGTGACTTTCTAGGAAATGTTGTTCTAAGCTGCATAATGTTTACATTTATGTAAGGGCAATCATTGTGTTTTAAACAGTCCATCTGCTGTACTAGGTTCAGAAAGGTATCCATTTTATTTGTCACTCACTAGTCAATAACCCCAAACCTCAATCTAGCAAACTCTCCTATCTATGACTTGTTAGAGGTTGCCTCCACTTTTCTTGATTGTTGTACCTCTTAGACTCTCTAGTTGCTGCCCCCTGTCATCCCTTCATCTTCATATCCCAGTTAACATCTCTGCCTCTCCCCCTTCCTTTACAATCTATGCTTTCACTCCAGCCACAACCCTCATATCCTTGTTGTCTCTTAATCTGACAAAAGGCTGCTGCACTGAGGCCTTAGCCCTCTTTTAGCTCTCTGCTTCTTCTATCACTGCCGTATCTCATCATGCTTCAATTTTTGTTTCATTTATGCAAGGTCCCAAATATGTAGAAATACATAAAAGTTCTCCCACTCCAGAACAGAGATGACCCTACCATCAGGTAACTATCACCCCATACCACTTCTTTCTGCTCATGAAAATGCAAAAGAAACTTATTTTTGCCCAACTTCCCTCATACCTTGATTACTTCATTCACAGCTTCTTCCAGTCCAGCTTCCGCTAATCCCACTCCATCATCTCTTCCTTCTTATAGTTTACTGATTCTGTCCTGAAGGGAGTTAGTTGCAAGAGCTGTCCTTTCTAACCTCTTATTTAGATGCTTCCGCTCCTACCCTTTTCAGCAGCACCAGACAGTCCTTGTAGGTAACATCACCCCAACCTCATGGTCCCAACTTTAGTCTCAGTCTTTCGTAATAACATCCAGTCAGTCAGTGTCTCCTCGTACATCCACATGTATGTAGATAGCACAATTTTTTTTTCCTTCTGAATCCTCAACCACTGGACTGGAAACCACATTTCAGCATTATTTTGCCAACATTCAATGCTTGTTCCATTCCATCTGCCTCTCAGTACTATAACTGCCTGCTAATCAACTCACTGTGTAACCTCCCAGGTGTACCTGTGAAGAAGGCATTAAGTTGTCTAGTGTACTTAGCTGGTCTACACAAACTAAATAAACAAATTAAACAGTCTCAATTGCCTCCGGCAGCAAACAAATACTTGCCAGGCCCCAGCACTCCTCAGGACTCTAGAAGGCTCCTCTTTGAATAGGTGTCTTCTTTCAGGTACTATGGTATTTGACTGAATTGACAGCTAACCATTTTCTGCCACACTAATGCCATCCACAAAAGGTCCTACCCAAACTTGGTGCACTGTACCACAACAAATCATCCTTGCCCTTCCCATTCCACCGTGAGACAATTCTCAAAATGATCCTCTCAGTATTTGACTATCTGAAAATGGTTTACAGTACTGCCCTTTAACCCACCTTAGCCAATCTAGATATTCTTTTCCATTCTTTCTGCTGCTTTACCTTTTATTGTACTCCCCACACTAACCATTGCTCCAATATTCTTGCACTCCTGAGAAGGCAGTCACTTTTGCCACTGTGCTTCATTCCATTTTAAATTCTGATTCAGCTCCCTTCCCTGCTGTCTCTCCAGTCTCATCTCTCTTGTTCTTAACTCCATCTCCCACAGACCTACTGACTCCCATTTCTTCCTCATCCCTCACTGTAAGACCTCAGTCAGTAATGCTGCATTCTTCTCATCTAGAATAACTAGTAATCACCACTCAATTGGTGTCTTCTCATACATCCACATGTATGTGATTGATGCTCCCACTCCAGAATAGGGATGACCCTACCATCAGGTAATTATCACCTCATCCCACTTCTTTCTACTCATGAAAATGCAAAAGAAACTTGATTTTGCCCAACTTCCCTCATATTTTGACTACTTCTTTCACAGTTTCATCCAGTCCAGCTTCTACTAATCCCACTCCAGCATCTCTTTCTTTCTATAGTTTACTGATTCTGTCCTGAAAGGAGTAAGTTGCATTAGCTGTCCTTTCTGACCTCTTGTTTAGATGCTTCCACTCCTACCTTTTTCAGCAGCACAAGACAGTCCTTGTAGGTAATGCCACCCCAACCCCACAGTCCCAAGTTTAGTCTCAAGTCTTTCTTAATAACCTCCATTCAGTCAATGTCTCCTTGTACATCCACATGTATGTGACTGGCACAGTACTTTATCCTTCTGGATCCTCAACCACTGGACTGAAAACAGTGCTCCAGCATAATTTTGCCAACATTCAATGATTGCTCTGTTCCAACTACCTCTCAGTGGTTTAACTTCATGATAATCTACTCACAGTGTAACCTCACAGGTGTACATGAAAACAAGGCTTGAAGTTGTCTGGTGTGCTTATCTAGTCAACAAAAACTAAAGAACTAACTACATAAAAAATGTCTCAATTACCTTTGGCAGATACTTGCCAGGTTCCATTGCTCCTCAGGAATCTATAAGGCTCCCCTTTGAAGAGGTTCCTTCATTTAAATACTTTGGTGTTTGACCAGCTCAACAGCTAATCTTTTTCAGCCACACTGATGCCATCCACAAAAAGGTCCTTACCAAACTTGATGCACTCTGCCACTACAAAACTTCCTCACCCTTTCCATTCCACCATGAGACAATTTTCAAAATGATCTTCTCAGTATTTGACTATGTGGACATGGTTTACAGTACTGCCCCTAAGCCAGCCTTAGCCAGCCTGGATCCCTTTTTCCATTCATTCTGCTGCTTTGCCTTGTATTGCTCTCCTTACACCAACCATTGCTTCTGCATTCTTCCACTCCTTAGAAAGCAGTCACTGTTTCCACTGTGCACCTTTCCATTTTAAATTCTGGTTCAGCTCCCTTGCCTTCTGTCTTTCAATCCCCATCTCTCCTGTTCTTCCCTACTCCTTCTCCCAGAGACCGTCTGACTCCTATTTCTTCCTCATACCTCACTGTAAGACCTCAGTCAATCTGGCTGCATTCTTCTCATATGGAATGACTTCCCTTCCTCTTTGTTCCCCACCTGCTCCCCCTTTTCATTCATGTACCTCCTGTCACTCTTGCTACTGTATCTACTACTGCTACTTCCATCTCGTTTTCCTCATCTGGACCCATTTTCCTTTTCCTCTCCATATTTAGTACATCCCTTGTCCCCATCCCCAGATTGTTTTTTTCTATGTAGAGTATATAATTTTACTTGCTCCTGCAGTCTATCGTCTCCAGTAATATGAAGTTTTCAGTCTACAGTATCTGCCCACATTCCCAACCATCAACTAAAGTCCATACATGCCCTACATCTGCTTTGATAATGTGCCCCTGGCTTACTTTATGCCTTACTGATTTATTTATTTATTTTTCTGTATTTTAACCTATGTATTGCTTTGTATTTAAATTTCTGTTTCCTCTGACCTTTACTGATTTTGGAGACTTATTAGCAAGTTACCATTTTTGTGTATTTATTTCTCATTCCTAGAATTTGGCTTCTGGTGAGTGTGCTCTCCTGTGCAAAACTTTTAAGTATATGTAAGTGCAGTTAATTTATTTTCTCAAGAACTAAGTAGTATATCTCTGAGAACTTTGCAAGCTTCCAAAATGTTGCCCTCTGGAATTCTTTGTCATCATTGAGGCAGTATAGTGCAGTGGTCTAAAGCTCTGAGCTGCAAATCTGGTGACATCCAGCAGACCAGACCTGGGTTTGAATCCCACAACTTCCACTTGCATAGTGTGTGACCCTGAGCAAGTCACTTAACCTCCTTGTGCTCCCAGGTCGCTCTTGTAAAAAAGCTTCCAGCTTAGTGTGCTATACCTGGTTAAACAACTAAATAAAAAAAAATAAAAAAGGTTCTCCAGCACAATGGAACTTTCACTGATGCAATTCCAACAGTCACATTCCACCTTATTGGGAAAATGAAAAAGTTGAACAAGATTTATTAATTTGTTTTTCTTCACTGGGTAAGTTCACTAGAGTGTGGGACTCCATTTACTGAAATGACCCTGAATGGCTTCACATGTAAAGAAGCATAATGGATAAGAATAAATAAATAGTCATTGCAAGTACAATAAACACTACAGTATGGTCATACAAGCAGTAGAAAATATAAATGTTATGTACAAGTAGAGTAATACATAGCAGTACAAGTAGCAACATTTAACTTTTTAGAAACATATGAATTTAAATTTGGTGAGTGAGCATTCTTTTAACTGATGTTTGGTGGAACCATGTGAAGGCATTTCTCTCAAGTAAAGGGTGATGGGATTCTATTCTTCAGCACATTTTCCTGCTAAAGAGTTCTGCCCTCCTGTGGTTTTAGCGAGTGGAAAATCAAGGAGCTCTTCTTTAGCTAAATGGCAGTTGAAGTTACTATATTATGGTTTCAGTAGGTCTCCCAAAAAAAGGTACGAGCATCACTAGTCAAAAGATGATGTGCAAAAGTCGCAATAGGAAATCTGGATTTTAAAATCAATTGGTAGCCAGTGTAGTTTGTGATACATGGTATAATGATATTTGGGGGGATTCAGACGCCCTCTAAAAGACTAAGACCTATGTCTTTAAATGAAAATGTTACCTCTCAACTCACTCTCAGCTGCTGGATACCCTTCCCCATAATGCCTGAACCCCATAATATTTGGATTTAAAAATCAAATGTAAAAAGGTATTTAATTCTCATGCCCCATCATGATCTTTATTGACATTGTCCATCATGGTTTTGATACATTTTCTGAATACCAAACTGTTTATCATCATCATCAGCTGTTAAAAGTCTTACCCAAACCTCTCCAAACCGGAATCATAGTTACACCTGATATGAAATACAAAACATAATTTACAACTAGAACTTGTCTATCCAAATTCCTTAGTTCCATTTTTCTTGCAAGATTACAACTTCCAAAAGCTTCGGCAATTAAGATTGCAATAATGGATCTGGTGACATTTGCCTTGTAATAAAAGAAACATTTGCAACAGAGTTACCACTAATTAGCATTTTGAATCAACCAACTAACTGTCCCTGTCTGCTTAGAGCATGGGTTAAAAAAGTCTGCAAACAAACATGAAAGAGAAAAATAACCAAGTAATGCAAAGGTCAAATAATCCATGTGTTTGAATTCATTACCTTCTTTAGACCAAGATTATGGGACTCTCTTTAAGTGTTCCATGGTGCTATACCATGCACACTGATTCTTTGAGCAAGACTGAAAATTGTTGACCTTCACTTACACTCTGCATACTATTCAACACATTGTGCACGTGTTCTACTTCATTCTATTTATTCTAAGATGCATGTTGTTGAAACAACCTTCACCATTGTGTACCATAGTATTAGTTTATCAGATTACAGTTTTTGAAGCTGCTATTATCTGACTCTTATTTTATGATTTATGGTTTCTTCATTTAAACCTTTGTTTACACTACTTTCATTTGCTATACTCCTTCCTTCCCAGCTCTCTCTCCCCAGCCACCCCCCACCCTCCTCTCGCTCTCTGTCTCTCTCTTTCATGGAGGGCTAAAAAAGGCCTTGTCTTGCAGCACTCCATTTCAAATAGCATTGTATCAGTCTGACAACAATAAAACCCACACATTTTCACTTTAAATACTTGTGTGGCTGCTCCACCCCCACTTCACTGTGACAAGTAGACACAAACTTCTATTATTATTTCTAAAGACTTAGCACTCATTCAGCAGGATAATTATGGTAAGTTCCAAAAGGAAGTCTAATCCAAAATATTTAACTTTATGGGGCTGCTTGACTTACTTGTCTGCCACAAGCTTATGGTAATGAGAAGCAGAATACTTTCCATCTATTAAGATTAAGTCAGCTTTTGAAGATGGTAGTCAGGATTCAGACAAAACGACAATCAGTGGGAATGTCAACAAATTTCAACTTAGTTTTACAAAACATAAAAGTTTATCAGAAGCCTGCACAAGATGGCTGTGTCAGTGTGATTTCTTAAAGCTTTGTAAAAACCACAAACATAAGTACTTTGCAGACAGCAGAGGCTCTGACTGAGGTGCCATGTCATCAGTGTGAATGAGCAGTGATATTTGGTCTGCAGTGTAACCAACAATATTTTGTCAAAGCGTTCCCACATTACTCATGTGGACCTATAGATGAGTGTACTATCGTAGTTAACAAGTAATAACCTGCTGGGATTTATTTGTTTAATTTTAAAATTGTATTTGAGGTCATACATGGCTAAGATGATGAAGTGTTGGAACAGAAAACAGAGAGTCAAAGTGTGTATGTGAGGTCAGGTAACTGGTCCAGTACACACATCTAAATGTGGCAAGGCTTAATTTCAGAATCAAGATAGCTCTTTTTGTTAGAGTGATGGACTGTAAGGCAACATGTTCAAGGTTTAAATCCAGGGTTTGGCTGCTTGTGAAGTACACAACTGTGAACACACCAGTTCAGAGTTAAATACTCACAAACATACACAATGTTCGCTATCATCATACATAAAATTGATATTGTACCTTTTGTGTATGCAGCATATATAAAAATGGAACACTATAATATAACAGATGATAGGACATCAGAATACAAACGATAATTTTAATTAGGTACCATGGAGGGACTGGTTAATTGAAGCAGTAAATACAAGGACAATTATCCACATTCTAGGTAGCCACTAAAAACTAAACCTCATGTGTTTCAGCTTTTAATGTTTAATAATTAGTTTGTTCCTCCATACAGCAGCTATTTTCGAGCACTCTGAGCATTTCTTGGCTAATAACTGTGAGGTTAAACATTTAATTAGCTTGCCAGTGGAACTACCATGTGCTTCGCTGAGGGTGACATGAGTTTGGGGGAGGGGATCCGGGATACTGAGGTTGTGTGATACAGAGGTTTGCTGCTGCAGCATCAGTGTTCCAGACATGAGAAAAGGTGCACACCACACTCCCCTAAAGCTGCCTTCAACAAAATGGAAACTTGGCAAGATATGACAGGAGCTGATGTACACAGATGCACAGACCATGGCCGAGTTTCAAAACAGCTTTAATTAAGGTAAAGCAAAACTATAAATGAAGCAGTATAGAGATCACAACCACATATCACCTTGAAAAAGCTTCATTGGGGTGGGGGGAGGGTCACACAGTTATATCCTGATATTTATAGTGCTTAGCTTACATATTCAAATGGGCCACTTTATTAACTTT
The DNA here is from genome assembly GCA_016271365.2 of Neoceratodus forsteri. Taxonomy (NCBI): domain Eukaryota; kingdom Metazoa; phylum Chordata; order Ceratodontiformes; family Ceratodontidae; genus Neoceratodus; species Neoceratodus forsteri. The sequence goes on along the minus strand of CM057456.1, from coordinate 1,384,207,749 downwards.
ATTGACAACCAGTATAACCTGCTTAAAAAATCTAAGTGCAAAACAGAACAAATGTGCAAATATAGTGATAAAGTGAAAATGTTAAAGTGTGAGTCTTATGCTTATATAAAGTGGTATTATCATTAAAAGGAATTTAATGTCCATTAAAATTGCAATCTTATGAATCAAAATGTAATCGTATTGATGGACCTAAGAGCAGCATCAATATCTGTAGTGCGCTATAGATTAGAGACATTGAGAAAAAGGAATTCTCTAGGTAGAATTTGAGCAGAATGACAATTCCACTTCCAAAATGATTTTCAGAATTTCTTTTTGAATTCCATAGAGATCTGAAAAACATTTCTCTGTAAACCATGGAATAATTTCCACAAATTACATAAAACACAAAAGAGGCCCGGATATTCAGAGCAGTTGTGCATGGCGCAACTGAGTTGCACCAGCACAAGTGCAGAATAGTGCCAAGGAGCCATATTCAGCAGGAGTCATTGCGCAGTGCAAAATCCATTGCACCAATGCGCAACTATAATGTATGCAGGTGCAAGTGCAGGGGGCATTCACATGAATATCCAGCGCAGTGGCATATTCAACCATGAAACCATGGCGCAAGTGTAAAGCAAATTGAAGTTGCTCCGACCAGACTTTTTCATATAAATACAGGGTACAAACACACAGACAGCATTTGTGCCAGGAGTGAGAGTGAGAGTGAGAGGGAGAGATGGAGAGAGACAGACAGACAGAGAGACAAAAGACCTGACACAAAGGGACAGGGACAGAGAGGTGGCCTGGGAGAGGGAGAGAGGGGCAAAGAGAGAGAGAGAGAGAGAGACACACACACACACACACACACACACACACACACACACACAATCTGTGTACCAGGGTGGCACACAGCCAGCAGCCAACCACCCAGGGGGACAGTGGACAGCAGGGGCCATGGACAGTGTCCCCTTCTTTTTTTTTTTATTCTATTTTTTCTTGGCAGGTCCAGCGTCACTCATCTGCCCTGGTCATGGTCCCTGGGGCTACCACCACCATCTATTGCTGCCTTCATCCTCCAGTTACTCTCAGCTTACCCCCGGAGGATGGCAACGGTCCCTTATCCGCGCCAAGGAGATAGCGACTGGTCAGGGACTACAGCGATGGCGGCTAATCGAAGTCCCAAGGAGGGCTTCACTTAGACAGTGGATCCCACCTGCCTGCTCCTTTTTCCTGTGTTCTTTTGTAGGTGGGGACATGCAATGATGCCAGTGTCCACCCCGCCTCCCTGTATGATGAGTGCCGGGTAGCATAAGTGTCTCCCAGCCTCTGCCAGGAGTTCTCAGTTCACTGGACACTTCCCCACCCACCCCCCAGAGAAGCAGAGCCATCCATGGGATGCTCCATCCTTCTCCCCCCGGCTGGCCCTCCGATGATCCTGGTCCATTCCTGAACCCGGGTCGCCAGTGCCGCAAGCGGAAATCCAAGTGCTGTGCCGGCAGGCCAGCTCATCAGTGTAACCTTCTTGATGAGGCAGTAATGCGGGGTGCGAGGAGGCAGAAGGAACAGCTACATGGCCAATGAAGGGCCCGTCGGCAGTATTCCCCAACACGGGTGGTACCATGCCCACATCACCTTTGAGAACTATAGCAACACTGAGATCGTGGGCTGGTACCACCTGAACAGGGCCATTCTGAGGCAGCTCTGCAAGCTGTGCAGTGAGGAGATGCAGGCACCCACCAGACGGAGCCACACCATCTCCATGGAGGTGAAGGTGACCGCTGTCATGTGTCTGCTCACCACAGGCACCTTCCAAAGACCAACAGGGGACACCACGGGCATCACCCAGTCAGCCACGTCCCACCTTCTCACACAGTTCCTCAATGCTCTGCTGCCACATGCTTCAGAATTCATCCGTTTCCCCAGCACACAGGTGGAGCATACAGCAACTATGAAGGACTTCCACAGGGTGGCATGCATGCCTGGCATGATTGGGGCTATTGACTTACCAACATGGGCATCCACATGCCACCTGGCCCTGAGGTAGTGGTGTATATAAACAGGAAGGGGAGCCCAAGTATCAACTGCCAGGTGGTGTGTGATGCCATGGGGTGCATCACCAATGTCTGCACCACACACCCTGGGAGTGCACATGACACATTCATCTGGCACAGCTCTGCACTGTGCCACAGATTCGAATGTGGGGATATCCCCACAGGCCATCTAGTGGGTGAGTAGGCATGGGCAAGGTGCAATGGGCAGAGCAAACCTGGGGATGGGGGGGTGGACAGGGGGTGCATGGTGGCAGGGGTGCTAGGGACAGGCAAGGGGCACAGCACAGCATAGCAGAGGGCTAACCATGTCATTCTCCACACAGGTGACAGTGCATACCCGCTGAGGCCCTGGCTGCTCACCCCCTACCGGCGCCCATCATCCCCAGCAGAAGAACGGTACAACAAGGCACACACCAGCATGCATAACATCATCGAGCATGTATTTGGCATGCTAAAGGCACGATTCCATTTCCTAGGCAGGTCAGATGGTGCCCTACAGTACAGCCCCTTGAAAGGCTGTGGCCTATTCCTGGCCTGCTGCATACTGCACAACATGGCCATTGACCGTGGGATAGCTGTCGAGGCTGATGAGGGCAATAGTAGTGGGGACAATGGGGACAATGGGCCAGAGGGTGGTGAACAGCCACCCCCTGGGTGGAGGGACCCCTAGCTGCTGCAGCAGGCTCGATGCCATTGCGACACTGTCACACAAGAACACTACAGTGAATGCAGGTAGGTGGTGTGGTACACATCCATGGGCCACACATGCAAGGACGTGCATGGCAAGGGGCATGCACACACAGAGGCATGATGGTAGGGGAGTCAGTGGCACACAACCACACAGCAATACACACACACACACACACACACACACACACACACACACACACGAGCAACACACCACCCACCCACCCAGACATTGGAATGTGGCATGGATCAGACACATTGCACCGGTGCATAGGTGCAACTGGTGCTAGACTGCCCTCATCATGCCCATACCACATGGTCCAGCAGCCAGGCAAGCACATACACAAACAGCATGTGGCACAACATACAGGTATGCCACCAGTGGTAAGGCACACACACACACCACCCATGTGAACACAGGGCAGCAGCCGCAGACCACGGTTAGGGTGGCCCACAGATCAGGGCTGCTGCACAGTATCATGACCACCACAGCCATGGGGGCAGCTGCACCGGGGCAGGTCAGCAGCCCCAGGCTGCGCATCAGCCGGGGGGGTGCAACAGCCCCTCAGGGGTGGAAGCGTGGGACTGTGACCGTGTCCTCATGGGGTGTGCAGGCACCCAAACAGGCCAGCCCCGGGCATGCCTGGGATGCCTACATCAGAGTCCGGCATTGACTGTGTTGGGGTTACCTAACACCGGGTCCATGGGGTGGACAGTGCACTGTGGGGGGTCACCTGTGCATGGCCATGCCCTGTGGCAGCCAGCAATGCAAAGCCATCTATGATCACACTGGCAATGCGATCCAAGGATACAGTCGTGGCCTCCTGCATGTCCTGTAAATCCCACCAGGATCTGTGCAGTGCCCCTTTCCTGCTGCTCAGCTAACTGGTGCACCTCTTCACACAGTGCACGCACCTCAGTGACAAGCAGCACCTGTTGCTGAATGGATGCCCGCAGCAGCCAGGTGTGCTCAGCCATATGGTCAGTGTCCTGGGGCTCCAGGGTGGAGTGCCGTTCCTCTTGTGGTGACTGGCCATGTTGCACAGCCTCCCTCTCCTGTGGACACTGCACAGTGAGGTCTGCAGGGGGTATGGGCACAGCAGGTGCACCAGTGGTGGAACCTGTTGCCGGCTGCCCAGTGGCACCCACAGCCTGCTGCTGTCACTTGTCCAGCTGCTGTATGCTGCCCTGCACCTGCGCGACTGCACCAACACCACCACCACTGCAGGACATACCAACGGCACTGAACACCGACACCCCCACAGTGGTGGCAGGCAGCTGTTCTGCTGCTGGCAGAGTGCTTGGTGCGGGACCTGCCTGTGATGCCAGCAGGGGTGACATGCCCACAATGTCACCCATGCTGTCCAGGAGCTGTGAGTAGTCGTCATTGGTGTTGGACCCTGCCCCGATCTGTGCCTCTGTGCACAGGACACTAAGGCTGGCATCCTGCAGGATCACATCCAGGGCCTCCTCCGACCCTAGGTCTAGGACATCCACTGGCACCGTGGTGCTGAGCTGCAGTCTGTCAGGCCCCAGATGCCAATGGATGTGGAAAATGCAACCTCTGGGGCTGTACTGGTGGCCACAGGTGCCACTGCTGCTGCCAGCACCCCATCCTCTGCATGGAGGCATGCTGGTTTTGCAAGAGAAGAAAGGTGTGTCAGTGATGCAATGCCCACATGTGCCCCCCGGACACTGCCACTGCATGTGTCCTGCAGCATGGCATGCACGTGGGTGTGCACACATGCACATGACATGCACGACGGCTGCATGCACACCAGCATGCCCGTGTACACCCTCCAGGCCACCAGCTATGCATGTCTGACATATGTACCATGCAGAGATGGGCTGCCATCCACCTATAAGTCTCCTCCAGGCACACCCTTCACCATGGTGCAGAGCATGGTGGCTGCCACCAACTCCTCTGTTGGCGTCAGTGTGGGTGCATCTACTGGCCCTCCCCTGGTGGCATTACAAGATGCTCTAATGGCAGTCACCTTCTCCTTAATCCACCACCTGTCAGTCCCAACCTTTTTGCAGCATTCCTGCGCCAACTGCTGGTGGTTGCTGTGCTGGTTCACATAGGTCGCCACCTCCACCCATGTAGCAGCGCTGGCCTGTCACTCAACAGGGTCTCCCTGTCGAGGTAGGCCTCAAACAGGGCATCTGTCTCAGCCTTAGTGAAGTTGAGGCCTGCGCTTCCGTGCAGGCCCCTGCTTCTCATGCTCCTTGTGTTCTGACATGTTGCCTCCTGTGGACATGGACAGCACAGTGTGTCAGTGGCAGCATCTCCCTGGTCCATCCCACCCTTCAGTGCTGTCTGCTCCCAGTGTGCTGCAGCGGCATCCACTACTTACCTATCAAGGTTGCAACACCGGTCCATGGCCTCTGCTGTTCCGTGGCACTTATAAGGTGCAACGCATACAAATGAGGTTGAGCCAACAGTAATGACATGCTAATGCACCTCACTGCACCACACATTGGCTGATGAGCTCATTTGCATGCAGTGTCTGAATATCAAGATATTGCACCGTATGCAATGGTATCACACTGGAGCAAGTGGCAGCGCAATGCCCACACTTGCGCGGTGTTTGGGCCTGCAGTGTGCATGCGCACTGCGATGTGATGGTGTCAATCATGCAAGATGTGTGAACAGCACAATGTATCAGCACTGCACAAGCTGCACGTGGCCAGGAATGCACACTTCGCACATGATGGCATGTTCCCTATCGCACTCAAGTGCACTGTGAGCTAACTGCTGACCTCTGACCCCTGGGTCACCTTCATGGCCCCATGACCGCACCAGCCACACCCACTGACGTGGTCCGCACCGCGACGGGTGGCACTGGCCAGTCTCCTGCGTGCTGCAGCAGCATTCATTACTTACCTATCAAGGTTGCAATACCAGTCCATGGCCTGTGCTGTTCCGTGGCACTTATGAGGTGCAATGCATGCAAATTAGGTTGGGTGCAACAGTAATGACATGCTGATGCACCCCACTGCACCACACATTGGCTGATGAGCTCATTTGCATGTGGCATCTGAATATCGAGATATGGCACCGTGTGCAACGGTATTGCGCTGGAGCAAGTGGCAGCGCAATGCCCACACATGCACAGGCTCGGGCCTGCAGTGCACATGCTGACTGCGATGTGATGGTGTCAATCATGCAATACGTGTGAACAGCATAATGTATCGGCACTGCACAAGCTGCGCATGGCCGGGAATGCACATTTCATGCATGATGGCATGTTTCCTATCATGCTCAAGCGCACTGTGCATTAACCACTGACCTCTGACCCCTGGGTCCTCTCCATGATCCCATGACCCCACCAGCCACACCCACTGTGCATGTCCGGCACTGCGCAAATGGGTGGGCATTGCACAGTCTCCCATGCATCGTGCATCCGGCACCTGTACTGAACACATGCGCCTGATGCTGCCATTTTTGCAGCCAAACCTGCTTCAAAGCAATGGCACAGGCAAGATGGAGGCATGCCCTGAACTGGTCCCAGGATGAACTGGCCAACCTCGTGGCCTGTGTGGAACCCCATCCTCCACAGTTGTTTGGGCAGGTGCCCTTGCAGCAGGCCAGGGGCACTGTGTGGCAGGGGATTGCTGCCAGCCTGAAGCGTAGGACCAGGGTGCCCAGAACAGGGTAACAATGCAGGCACCGATATGGTGACCTTGTCAGACGGGACCCTGACTGGCTGAGGAGGCTTCTGGCATGTGCCAGGTGTGGGGCTGTGCCACAGCCAGGTGAGTCATCCCATGTTGCATGTCTGCCCTGGTGCTGTACTGTGGTGTTGGCTTGGCTGCCTGGCATGCCCTGCAGAGGGGGTACACTGTCATGCACATCATGGAGTGGCATTGCCAACCTCTGCTTGCATTGTGATGCAGCCGTGCAGGCATGCAGGACGTGTCGGGTAGGGGCACACCCTGTGCACAGGGTCAGTTACTGAGGTGCAACTGTCTTCTTATCATTCCCAAGACTGGAGGACCACAGGTGGGCCAGGGATGCAGTAACGCAAGACCAAGCGGTGCACCATGACAGCAGAGGACCAGCACCAGCAGGGCCACAGGGGGCAAGTAAGCAGTGTCATGGTCCTTCGCACTTTTCAGGGGGGGTGGCAAGGGGGAGTGGGTGTGGGCATGGCTGCCTGTGCCATGTGCTGTGGCAGCTGTGTGTGTCACACTGTGTATGGCGCATGCCACTGTGGCCTGTCCATTGGACATGTGTGTGGCAGCTGTTGGTGGAGTGGGCATGATCCTGACTGCCACCATTGTTGCTGTGGTGCTGCCAGTGCACTGTGCCATGTGACAGTCATTGTGCAGTCATGTGGCATTCGTGCAGCAGGGACCACCTCTGTGCAAAGTCGTGGTGTGCCATGTTGCTGGCTGGCATTGGCCCAACCCCCTGCGGGTGGCCATTACAGGCCCTCCAGGGGTGTGTGGTTCTGCTGCCCATTGCGCACTGTGGGTGGGCATGTTTTCTTGGGCCATTGCACTGATCAGTTGTCCTGTCCCTTGCTATAGGTGTCCGGCAGCCAGTGTGAAGACCACCGCATCAGATGTTGAGCCGGCTGATGTACCAGACCCTGATCATGATGTCCTCAATCCTAGAGGTATTGGTGACCATGCACCGCATGATGGCAGCAGAGAGAAGGAAGAGGTGGAATGCCAGGGTGGCCGGACGGGGCCGTCACTGAGGGGTCACCTGTTTTCCCCATTTAACCTTCCCCTGCAGTCCCACCTCCCACTGTAGAGTCCCTGTTCCCTGTCCCCTTCCCTCTCTGTACCTACCCTTTGCCAGCCCCTATTTGTCTGTATATAGTTTTCTTACATATATATTTTTTCTGACATACCTGCCTGTGTCTGTGTCTGCTTTGCAGGTGGTGTGAGGAGCCATGCTGCAGTGGCCTAGTGTCTGTCCATGTGGTTTGCATGTGAAGGGGCATGTGCTGTGCTTCTGTGGTTCGCTGCTGAGTGCCTTGGTGTGTCCCACCATTGTGGTGTCCATCCCCTGGGATGATGGCTGTGCCTTGGGGTGCCCATGGGGTGGCTGTCAGGGGTGTGTGGCGGGTGTGTGCATGGTGGTGGCACACAGCCATGGTTATTAGTCGAGTACTGTCCACACACTGTGTTGGGGTCCTCTGTTTGGCATTGTGTGGCCTGTCCCATGTGGTCTGCCATGCTGCCTGCAACTCAGCACATTCAGTGCCCACTGTATGGGCTTCCTGTGTACCTGTGTGGCATGTGTGTGCTTGGCTGCATGGTCCTGGGTATGGCCTGCTATGGTCTGGGAGGGGGAGTACAGCCAGCGGCCTGCGGGGAGGCTCCCTTGGTGGCCCTCCATTGGTCATTGGCACCTCCTGTCACCTGCTATCTGTGCCACTGTTGTGTTCTGGGGTCCTGTGTCTGGGTGCCTGTGTGTGCCCTGCTGGTGGTGGCCTCCTGTGACCTGTCACTGTGCTTCCTTGGCTCTGTTCCCTGTACCCTGCTCCCCTCTGTTGCTGTGCTGCTCTGCTCCAGGGTTGTGCTGGAACATCTCTGTTTGCACCATGGCACAACTCTGTTTGTGCCATAGTGCATCTCTGTTTGCACCATGGTGCAACTCTACCATATCCAGCTGGGTTGCGCTGGTGCAATGTGACCTGTGCAGCCTCTGACTATGGCTCTAGTTGCACCATGGCTCATCGGATTTGTGCTGCATCAGACTTGCGCCGGTCTTTGGTGCATTTCTGAATATCCAGGCCAGAATCATTTTCAGCAGATTTCAGAAAAGGAATCAGCAGTTTAAGTAATCCATGAGAAACATACTGCTTTTGAAATTTTGGAATTGGGTGTAATTTTCTGAAATTCTGCAAAACTGTGTTCTGTACACATTTGAAAATGTCACATAGCCCTACTGGTGAGCTTGTTCATCCATGCACTACAACATATAAGGCCAAGAGTAGAGAACTGTAACTGAACTGCCTGCTTCCTTAGTCTGCAACATAAACTCTGAACTACAAGAATTCCAGTTCACTTCTGTGCATCCCAGTGGTACACTGGATGCATCTATGGTTAGCAAGCAAAGGAGAAGGTGCTCCATTTCAGATAAGAACATTTTGTGTTGTCAGCAACAGGCACAGGTTCAAATCTTAATAGAGGCTCATACAATGGTCTAAAAAACAAATCAATTTGGAATTTCTACTGAGTGTGGATCCATGGTAGCATGAAATTAGAATAGCACATATACAGAAAGGGATACAGTTATGAAAATGAGAACATGCAGTAAAAAAGTGCTGGCTCTGTGGAAGATTTGCCTCGGAGGAATCTTTGGTTGCTCCTTTCTGACTCTTGTGTCTGGGATACTGCATTAGACTTTTTCAGGCAAGGGCAAGAATTTTAATCCTTGCTTTTCCCACAAGAAAGATTAGCTTTCTGGTCTGGAACTCAAAGTGGCAGAGGTACTATAGTAGTTTCTAGTTAAATAATGAGTTGAGGATGGAATCAAGATGGCACTGGACAGTGAGCTACATCTCACTGTTGCTTCATAAGAACCCATTGTAAAATGATAATGAGAAACTTTTTCATGTCACCTAATAAGTCAAAAAAGTGGAACTAGAGACATAGGGCCTGATTCTCAAAGGGGACTTAGGTTGGTGAAAGCTGCATCAGACAGCAGCTTGTGCTGAAGCCCCTTGTGCCAGGGGACCCTGCACCAGATTCTGGTACAGAAGGGGTCCCAGTGCCTGAGTCTCCACACTTGTGGCATCCCCTCCAATGTGGCACACACCTGGTGCACAGGAAGGGTCTTCTGCAGGCTCCTTGTGGTGGGCACAAGCAGCCCCTGCCCTGATCCCTGATGTGCCCCTATCCATACAATTGTAAATAACCCTCATTGGCAGTATTGTGTCCCTCCACCCCAATCCCCAATGCTGCCACTGGTAATATAATGTAATTATACCCCAATCCCTGGTGGTCTAGTGTCCCCCCCACCTCAAACCCCGACAATTGTTAAGGTACATATTAGCCCCTCTGTCCCTGGGAGTCTAGTGGCCCTCCTCCCCAATCCCAAGGACCCTGAATGTATGGTAACAATCATCAACCAGTGGTCTAGTGAGAAACCCACCCTCCACCCTGCAGTACCCTATTACCCTGCCCCCCCATCCCATAAGTGATTTGGTGACTGGCACAGACCACCACTCACCACCACGGCCAGCCACTGAATGAGCACTGAAGGAGTGCATACTGTGTATAGTATGTACTCAGTGAATGACAGCAGCTGTCATTCAGTGAGTGCATACTATATACATTCTATGTGCCAATCACTGGATCTCTTACAGGATGGGAGGGGCGAGGTGGTAGGGCGCTGCAGTCTGGGGGTGGGTTGCCCAAGAGTCAACTGGGTGATCATTTTTGCCATATGTTCAGGGGCTTTGGGATCAGGGAGGGGGGCCACTAGACTATCAGGGACAGAGGGGCTAGTATGTGCCTTAACAATGATCAGGGTTTGGGGTGGGGGGAACACTAGACCACCAGGTATGTGGGATTGGCACCAAATGGGTGATCAGGGCTTGAGGAGTGCCTACCAGGGATTTTTGCATAATAAATGGGTGATTAAGGCTTGGAGGGGCACTAGACAACCATGGGGTCATTTAGTAATAGAGCAGGTGATCAGGGCTTTGGGGGGGGGGCAGCGGCATATTGTTGTAAAAGTGTCCAATGCACCCGGAGGGTGAGTTTCTAAATCCCCTTGCACCAGCCCTGACTGGTCTAAGGGTACTTAGAAATTCATCCTCTGGGTGTGTTTCGTGGAATTCTTATGGTAGAACTTTGGCAGCCTGCATCTGCCACACACCCCATCACCTTGCTGCAGCCCATTTTGTGTTGCAGGGGTGGTGCAAACATGGTTTGGGGTAGGCAGCCTGCGGGTGATGCAAGCTGCATTTGTGAATTGCTCTAGGTGCATCTTTTGGCACAAGGGGCACATTGTCCCATTCTCTGTGGTACATGCCCCTTACGCGCAGTCGGGAGCTTTGAGAATCAGGCCCATAGTCTTCATTTGAAGGTGATACACCTCCAAAGCAGAACCACTTGACATGTTTGTGCCAAACACTTCAAATCCTGGGTGGTCCTGTTCAGGTTCTTATGGTAGAAACAGCTCCCTGCATGGGTGTGTCGTCCAAAGCTCCAGCAGCACCAGGTGGTGCAGACCCATTGGATCAATTGCAAGTCTTGCCAGGTATGAATCAAGGTCAGGCTTTTCAGTTCTGGATCAGACAGAAAGGAGTGTAGCCTGGCAGTTTCTGAGAGAAAAAAAAATTACTTATCAGGAAACTGTACGCATTCCTGAAATCCACAAAAACATGTAGTGATATGACTCTAAACCTTAAGTCCTTGTTCACTGTGCTACAAAATATTGGCAAAATTCATCTCTGATAAATAGGGCTGATTCTGCAGAAAATCAAACTGTTGATTTTTTATATTAAATATGCTTTATGTAAGGAATAAGGCATGACGAGGTGTGGTTTATGGGCTGATAAGAGCACGCCCCAGGTGCATAATGAGGCACGAGGCGCTTGCTCCGAGTGTCTTTAGCACCTGGGAAGTGCTCTTATCAGCCCATAAACCACACCTCGGAGTGCCTTATTCCACTTATAAAATGGGTCCCCCAGTAAAAAATATGTTACAAAATTGATAAATCTAAATAAAAAGTAGAAAATATTGTAAAAGATGTAAAACAAATGTTAGTAGAAAAGTAGTCCTTGCTGTTGGTGTTAATTTAAGTCTGCCTCCCCTCACAGTCCCCCATACAGAGACTAGGATCCTCAAATGTATTTTTTATCATCCCATCACCACACACAGAAGCAAAGTTCTCAAGGCGTTTTGTTTATTTTTTTAAATTTAGTGTGCCTTTTCTCTTTGTTTCAGTTGTTTTTGGCAGTCAGCGTCTTTTAACCATCACCCAAGTAAGCACTTTTCTCCAAGCGCTCACCATACAGACACCCTAATCCTGAAGCACAGTTCAAAGGGTGTTTTTTAATTTAATTTTTTTTATTTTGTATGTTTTTTCCCTTTTTGCTTCTCTTTCTGGTAGCGAGCGTGTCCCACACCAGCCACCGTAGTAACGCTTTTATCCGAAAGCTTGTGGGACTGAAAGCTGTCAGCTTACTGGATTTTACAACGTTATTTTTTTTGAAACAGTATTTCTAAGAGCTGGTGAAGGTGCACATGTTGGCTTCAATGAGCTGGTGAAGGTGGAGATGTCGGCTTCAATATGAAAGCCGTTTGCAAAAACTGGTGGAGTCGCGTGGGTCAGCTTCGAAATGTAAGCCGTTTCTGCCGATCACCACTTGGTGTGTCACTGACTTTTGACTATAGAAAATTCTGTGCATTTGCTAAGGGTAACAGTCTTTTTCCGATGAGTGGTAATGTTGTGTAGCTGGTTGTGCGTGTTCGGGGGGGGGGTGTTACTGTTATGCAGCTCGGTCAGGCAGCTTGTCATACTTTTAAAATTCTGAGGTTGGCACAGTGATTTATTTTGCAAAGCATCCTGAATGGCTGAAGAGGTGCCGGCTGGCACAATATGCCATGATAAGGACACAGCCACAGGTACCTCTCAGCCAATTAGGATGTAGGATTGTCCAGACCCATTTTATAATAAGATTTTAACAACCACACATTGATCAACAAACATGACAGAACAACAACAGATAACATTAATCTCTCATACCCCCATAAAAAAAAGTTGAACTGTTGAAAAATAAACACAGAGACCCTCCCATTCCCTCCCAGACCCCAAACCCCCAATCCCTCCCCCAATACTCTGGAGACAAACTGGAGCATAACACAATTTACATATCTAAAAGAGGGTTTTCCATTATCTAAAACAGAGACTGTAGGGAAGAACAGTAAAAATAAAACAGCATAGGCAGTGCTCCAAGGGGACCCCAGAAGAGTATAAAACAAGTCAATCCCCTCTTAGAATATTGTGAAAAGACTCATGTCTCCTGAATGGAGAGCAAAACATATAAAGGTTCCCATATTTTCTAAGTCTCTAAATGATTGGACATGCTGCAAAAAATTTTTCTGCCCATAACACAAACAGAATCTCTTTCTACCATTCCACTTACAATGGAATGGTTTGATCACTCCAGTGCCTCAAGATAATTTTTTTTGGCACAAGCTGAGATCAAAGCCTTATGACCACACTGATTGCCTATGAGAGTGTCCTGAAAGAGTCCCAATAAACACACTTCAGGGGAAAATGCTGAGTCTAATCCCAGGATGGGATTGCCCAATTGAGTCCCACAGGGGTCTCATCCTGTCGCATTCCCAGAAAATGTGGCTTAAGGTACCCAATACCCTGCCACATTTTGCACATATATTTGCCCATTCTGTACAACTTAACAGGGGTATAATAAAGATTGTAAAGTATCAAAAATTGCATATGATGGTGCCTATCCCACATAATAAACTTATATAGATTAACCCATTAACAAGGCCAGTCATACGGTTTTCCAGAGGGGGGCAGAGCTTATCCCAATATGTTGCAATGCCTGTCACCTTGGTGGGGAGCAAGTCATAAAAATGATTGTATAGGGAGGAAATAGCATGAGATGAACAGGCTTTAGGTGCTATGCTAAGGACAGCAGAGCCATATATAGCAGACCATGGTCTCTAGCAGAAATAGCTACACGGTAAATGCGAAATTTGGAAACATTTAAAACAGTGCCTAATGGGATTATAAAAATTTTGCTGGACTTCCTGGAATGTCATCATATTACCATCTTTAAGAAGGTGTTCCACTATATTAACATCCAGATGGGGTGCATACGCAGAGTTTAGAGTTTGTGCTGCAATTCTAAGATTTAGATTCCCTAGCAGAGGCCATGTGACATCTTTCTTCAGATCAAGCCAAAGAAGAGTACATCATTGCTTATGCACACAAAGTGAAATAGCATTGGAGTATTACACAAGAATTCGGAGAGCTGGTAATAGGAGATATGCAATAAAGCTATATTCCGTTGGAGATGAGCACAATAAAATTGCTCTATCTCCAGCCATTGGGGGATGTACATGTGTCCAGTATCTTCCAAGCAGGGCCTATACCATTGGAGAAAATGGGTAGCATGGTTGCTAGATAGTATAAATAAAAACTGGGGAGATGGAGGGCCCCTTCCTTTTTAGGTGCCGTTAACTTGCTAAAGGCTCTCCTTGGGGGGGTGGGTACCTTTCCAGAGAAAGGAAGATAATACATGGTGCAAATTATTAAACCAAGACCAGGGAATGACTACACTGAGCATAATAAGGGGGTATAGGAACATGGGCAACACTTTCATCGTTTTAATATTCACTCACCCCCAAAAAGAGTTAGGCAATAGGGCCCATCTATTCAAATCAAGTTTAATCCATTCAAGCAAGGGGTCTAAATTACAGTGCTTCATTTTATTGGGGGATGTGCTAAGATATATACTCAAGAAACTGTTGAATTGAGAGATGAGGTTTATATACTGAAGCAAAAGATGGACCTAATATATAAAGCAATTTCAATACTTAAAGAGCTAGTGGACTGCCAGACATTATTAGTAACTATTGAAAGTAGTCTGCTATTGCTTTTTATATCTAAGGTACTTGATTGTTTCCTGTTTGCTTATCAGAAGACTTTCTACGTGAGAGTATCAGGTGTGATGTGTGGAACAGTCCTCAGTCTGGTGGCTGGCATATCTATTTTTGTTTTCCTTCATACCTCATCAGCACTGTGACCTTTCTGATAGTGACATCACAACTGCTCAGGAAGAGCCAGTCACCTGCTGCCAGATCAATCAGATGTGATGTTACAGTAAGTGAGATCACAATGCAAGTAAGGTATAAGAGAAGTAAAACTAGATGCTGTGTGTTAGCTGACAGGTAAAGCTCTGTTCTTCAAATCACACCTAATGCTATCAGATAAAAAACTTTCTAACAAGCAAACATAAAAAGAACAATTCTTCAGAAATGAAATGTAAGAACTGCTAACTTTAAATTAACAATAATTTGCTATTTTTGGTGCTACTTGCTCAAATTCTTAACGGCAGATGCATTAACAGCTGTCAGTACACATAACTCTACAGTCTTACTAAGAAAATAGAAACACCTGAAAATGTAAATATCAGAATTTGAGGGTCATGGGTGGATAATACTCTTTTGATGTTCATTTGGCTCACAAAGAGATATAATGAAAAATGTAATCACTTCATCTTAGGACCTTCCTTTAGATAACCTGCTTTTTGTATCTAAGGTTTGTGTGAGCCCAATAAGAAGAAAAGTGAAGCAATCTTAGACTTTTAGTTTTGCTATCATGTCAAAAGTTTAAAGAAAAGAATTGTTGTCAGAATCACAAAATGATGACGCTGCTGTATTAAAGTCTGGAAGTAGAACAACTATAATCATCACACTCACTTTTGAGACTGATATATTCTCATACAAATGGTAAAAGAAAAGGCTGCCTTGATTTTTAAAAGTATCAACCTCCACATCTTTCCAGATGGATCACCACTGATGCAAGAAAGAGGGAAAAACATTTCATCTTTCAAAAAGGATCTCTTACATTTTGATGCCTCATCTTATAAAATACCATTTACTGGAAGATGTGTTATTCTATATCAAAATAGTCAGTATATTTCTTTGATACTGACCAGTTGGAGGACTTTGTTCTACAACAAAAGGTCCAAAAAGAGTGAAAATAAACAAAGGAATGTGAAAAAAATGAAGAGAAAGGCAATGGAAAAATTATTCAGACCTTACAGAGCTGGAGTGAAAATGCTAAAATAAGTTACAGTAATACAGTCAAACTGTGATGTAGTGATTTATTGATTCAATGATATGGCATTATATTTAATAACTTAAGGACTATACTAGGGGCATTTGAACTCAATTTTTTATTTTTTTTTATTTTACCAAAGTAGACTGACAGAAGGGGCTCCTCTTTTTTTTGTTTCTGGTCCTAAAAAATGTAATTCTGAAATGTTTAAAATCAACTAAAGGCTAGAAAATATATAACAACAGAACTTACCTGATACTTATGGCTCCTGCCTATTTATTTGATATTTTAATTTACTACGTAATAGTCTGAGGTCCACCGGTACTGTTAAGGGCTAATGCTCATGGTGCTGGTGACCTGGGTTTGAGAATGAAAGAAATTATCATTTACATACCTCTTTTCATAAGCATTGTATCCCAAAGCCTTTTACAATCAATAAGATACTGGTAGTGAAGTGACAGTAAATGTGTAGTGGCAGCCATTTTGCACATCAATTCCCACACACAGCCTTGGATGTCAGAAGCTGATTGGAGGGAGTAGGACTGAGCATCCCACTGGATACTCACTTCCTCCAAGGAGGGTGGGCAGCATTCTCCACTGCAATACCACCAGTTGGGTGACTACAGGTGGTAGTGCAGATGAAGAAGTATGAGTCAGAGAGGACGCAGCCTGACATTGGAGTATAGCGACACAATTGCAAGTGCATGCACACTAAAGAGTATTCATTGGCTGTCTTTGGGGCAAGGGACAAAAGAATGAAAAACTCCAACTAGCCATTGACTTCCACACCTTAAGGACTGGAGGGAGGTACTTTCCTTGTCAGGCCACCATCCTAATGGACTTCCATGGGGAAAAGTCGAAGAGGAGACCATGAGGATAGGTAAGTATTAGAGATGAAGTAGGATGGGGCTGGGTGGCAGAGGATGGCATTATCAATGTGACTAGTGTTTACTTTCAAAATGTAACCCTAACTGAGCAGAATTTTCAAAATTTGCTTTCGATGGCCATATTTATTGCCATGAGGCTTCATTCATTCATTCATTCATTGCTTTTTTTATGTGTTTGTTTATTATGGCCCTTCATTCATTCATTCATTCATTCATTCTTTCATTCGTTCATTCACTTTTTATTGCTTTATTTATTAATTTATTTGGTTATTTATGTATGTATTTATTTATTATGAATCTTTGTTGACTGATTCATTCATTCATTTCAAAAGGTTTAAAAGGAAGGGAATACTGAGCTGGTAACAGCTACAGTAGTTTCCAGATGCATCGGGGGCGGGGGGGGATATGAATCAGCAGTTTATAAAATATTAATACATCAATACATAAGGTGTGTAGTGAATCATATTACAGTGGAGTAAAAACACACGATTCTAAATAGTGCACAGCTAATCATAATTATAAAAAGAGTAATCAGAGTCACAATCTGATTGGCTGAAACATGTTATGCCCCTAGATTAGCTACTGGAAAACCTGAGGTTGGAACCTCATCTCAAGAAAGAACAGTAAATCCATACTCCAGAATGGGAAAAACAAGATCTGCCTAAAATTTAAAGCATTCTAAAGAAACTGTCAGGCAGGCATTTACATTTCAGATGAGTTATCCATTGTAGGCACTGGGCACATACTGTTCTATCTGCAATCGAGCTTTGATCTTTAAACTCTGTTTTTTAGTTAAACACAGACAGTACTGCCACATATGAAGAACTGTAAAACAAACTCTTGCATAGTACAACAGTACAATTGATTGCCTCTGAGCCATATGTAAGTATGTTTTGTACAAATAACACTTGCAGCTATATATTACTGTTTCTTCCTCAGTGCTTCAAAAGTAGGAGGGAGGAGCTAGCCACTTTACCATCCCAAGAGTCTTGGACAGCTCCATGGGGGCGGTAACATGACAGTAGATTTGAGTATTAATAAGTCACCCAAAAAAATGCTTTCATTACCAATGTGCTGATTTGACAGTCCTGTGGTTTTAGAGTGAATGCAAGCCAATCAAATGGTTTGATTACAAATTACAAACTAAAATAAATAAAAAAGGTAAAAAGGGACTTTTTTTTCTCATAAAGCAGCAAAGTATAGTTGGTAAAACAATCTCTTTAAAACTTGTAAGTATAGCAAAAAGGTATGGAAACATTTCTGTATATCTGTCCATTTTTATAATAGCATTAAGATACTCTCATGTGTTGGTTTACCAGTAGTTAATCTGACTCCCAGGTGTATGAGGCCCTTGGCTACACCTCAGAGCCTCATCACGCACCTGAGGATTGGATTAACCACTGGTAAACCCACTCCCATTGTACCTTCATGCTTAATAAAACAGCATAAATAACAGTAATATAAAACCTGTTTTTAAAATATATGAGGGATTTAAAAATAAGCTGATGATAAATCTTAGGATATTAGAAATACATTATTGCTAAAAAAGGAATTATGATAACATTTTTTGCCAACTTATCAATACTAGTGTGCTTTAAAATCAGACAGGTTCAGAGAGTTCTGTATTTCCTTTCACCTTGCTTGCAACATGTTCTAGTATTAAGCAAGGTATAAAAATATTCTTACCAGTTGGTGTAATGTGGTCACTAGACTAAATTGTGAGTAGTCATAGACAGTGTAATGGCATCCTTGTCATATACTTTGTACAGGGCAGGTACCTAAAATCTAGTGGCCATATGGTCCCTTAAACAGCATCTTAAGTGATCACTGATAATTTACGTGGCCACTGTATGCTTATAGCCTTTCAGTAAGTTTTGTTTTCCCACTGTAAATAAACTAGTTCCAATTTAACCGTTTATACCAACATGCTGATTGTGGCATTCATTTTCTTTATACTTGTGCACAGGGTTGTCAAAAAGCTGCATACAGGTTGATATACACAAAGGAAAAAAAAAAACAAGAAACAACTATTGCTGTAATCCCTGCCCCCAAATATGTTCTCTAAAAGTTTTGTCAATATATCATGTCAAATAGATTCTAACAAATACCCAGCAATGTCTTCAGCACTGTTTTTCCCAGTTTCAGACACAGAGGTACACTACAGCTATTATCTAGTTTTCTGTTTATTTTTTTTTATGTTGTTGACATCTTCTTGCAGCCATGGAGTAACAAAGTTATGCTTTGTTGTGAGGATTCCATGGGTAAATGCCCAAGATAAAGAGTGCAATGTTGGATATGACTAGGCTAGCGAATCACTCCAAAATCAGAGGAGTAACTGCATAATAATGTTGCTGAAAGGGCTCACTTTTGGTAGCATGAGATGCAAGAATGTGTAACAACAAATAGTAATGCCTTGAAAATTCACAAATGTTTTTTTCTCTACTTACATTCAAGATACTGGAGGATTATCATGCATATAATATTTGTCATTGTTAGTGTATAGCTGATACTTTTTCTGTATGTAGTTCAAACATCCAGTGCTTTTTTAACAACATAAGCTCTTCTATGCAAACAATGCAATCCAATCCAAATGCAGGCATGGGCTTGTACAGGCTTGCTCGCTTTGTTATGAGCACACACTGACCATACATTGGCACCTCCTCCCCCCACCCCATCCCAGAAGTATGGGTAAGAAACAGGACAGCTGTAGTTTTCCTTATTCTAGCCCATGGTAGTGAATGGGGTGACAGATGTAGTGCCACTCTTTAAAAACAGACAGGAACTCCCCTCTGACAAACAGAGAAGATTGACGGTCTCAGGGCTTTCTTTTTCTATGGAGCAGCCAGCTGCTTTTAACTGATGTAGGCAAGACTTCCAATCAAAGATACCTTCTATGCATGAGATAATAGTGTATCAGGCATTGAACTACTTGTGTGCTTAGGAAACCTGTTTCTATGATCACTATTTTGAAGACTGGTGTACGGTCAGGTGCCACAGCCTAAAATATATATTCTGTGAGTTTCTACAGTGTTGCCCTGTTTCAATTTCATGCTGTCAGGTACATGAAAGTGTACTGGCTGCTGCACTACAGACACAGTTAAATAATGATGTAAGAATGTTTTTAGATTAGCAAATTTGCAAAGATTGAGATTTGCATTGCTTAGTTTGATATGCACTTAAATAAGCATTGTGCAAACCTTTCTGGAGTGGGTAAGAAGGTATAGTCACAACTACTTGGAAGGGGGATGAGGGGGACATGCTCCCAGCCTTTTGTTTAAGCCTAAGCCTATCAATGGCCCACCTCTTAAATCCTTCATTTGCCTCGTGTGTCCCACCCCAAACATTCATACATTGATTTGTTTCTGTAAGAAAACACGAGGCTGAATTAACAGTCACAGTTGGGGTGGCAGACTTAAGAGATGCAAAGAGGCTTCCTGTTTTACCAACCCCAGAAAGAACTATATGTAAAGCCCTGACTAAGCAGGGGAGGATTCTTCTCTTGTGGCTAGTCGTATGCAAATGATGGTTACGAGTTTGCGGTCTCAGATTTTTTTTTGACTACATACATACACAGTGCGACTCCCCATCTGCATAATTGGGAAAGGCATTTCAGCATTTGTTTGCTATGATATCATACCTAGGAGCCATGGCATGAGGTGCAACCCCCTATATCGTCACAGCATCCCCCCAGCCCCATACATGATGGACCACTTCTGAGCCTTGTAGTTTTTAAATTATTCTATCCCTGGTCATTCCTTGAGGTCAAGTCGCCCTTGAATGATGCAATATTTAAATCCCATCCCTGCTGTCTAATGGAACCCCCCTTCTCTAGTTCCTTTTCCCCATGCATGACTTTTACTATCTAGTCCCTCACTGAACTCAGCCAAATGTCAATGTAAATTGCAGTCAGTGAATACCTGCCATTGTGTGCAAAGCACAGCACAGCACTTCATTACCATGCTGACCCCCACCTTTTATTCTGTGTTTTTGCAGTGACCATAGTGCCTGTGCAGGGAAAGGCTTGCGATCTCCTTTATGTGTTGCAAAAAGCGGTGCAAGTTTGAACAGTGGCATAAAGTGGTCCTTGTGACCCATTTGTGCCACTGAACTGTGATTGTGTATGCAGCCCCATTAGGCATTTAGTACTACTCAAGTTAAAATAGTACATAGGCTCTGGGAAAGGATGATAGGAGAGGAGAAATATCCACATTGTTTGTTTTTTTGTGCATCTCTCCAAACCACACACATACAATAAAATCTGAATACCACAGCATAGCATCATGGGTATGCAAATCCTTGAGCAAAGCAGAATGACAAGGCTTTGCCAGACCAGATATTGTGTTTTGAAGAGGCTTGCACATCTGATCCAGTATAGGTTGAAAATGACAAACTACAGACACATTTTTTGTATTTTTGGGACTTCTCAGTGTAAGCAGTCATTGTCTCAGCCAAGTACCAAGACAAAGCCCCAAAGCATTATAATTGTCGTCCTTGCAGAATTAGCATGCTAAAAGGTCTGTTTGCAAGAATAGACATAGGATCTGTAAAAGGATACAAGGAAAAAAGAAAACTCTGGTGGACCTATACACAGTTGCATTGGAGAGTGATGGTATTTGGGGTGCATTGGGCTTCCCATACTGCCACCCCTTAAAACTGCCATAAACAAAAGGAAACCACTGTATGCAGGGTGTGGAACATTCCCAGTGAGAGAAGTACAGCATACTTTTATGCAAATATCATTGTGCAATTCCAGATGTTTGTGGCTGCATGCAAGTTCTATGACCTCTACCAGCATGCAACTGTAGCTACCTCAGGGGTCATCCCATGGCATTGCACCAGTCTCACAATGCCGTGCTATGGCCCATGCAAGGCACTCTGTGCTACTGCCAATGTCATTCTCCCATCCACAATCTCATACTTGAAAACCCACTTTTGAGCTGGGTGTTTCTCATTGTCACAGGCACCTTACTGGTCTTTTCTGGTGGTCCACTGGCCCCAAACCCACTCCACTAGTTAATCTGTACTCCCTTACATCCAATGGATTGCCCCTACCTAGCTACATCCCTTCCCATCTTTGTGTTGGCAGTGCTGTAGGCCACCTCATGCTTCCCTATGCCGTAACAAATTTTCCAAATTTTGTGAATGCTAGAAGCCTAGGAAATAAGATTCCAGACCTAGAGAACATCATGGCAGAGGCTGATCTGGATATTGTGACCATTACCAAGTTGTGATGCATGGAAAACCATGACTGGGACATGGCCATATCAAGCTATATTCCATTCAGGAAGGACTAGGTGATAAGGAAAGGAGGGTGTGTGGTGCTTTAAGTGAGGGAACGCATGAAAGCATCGAATATACTGGGAATACGAGGGAGGCAGAGGTACTGTGGGTCACCCTGGAGATGGGAACTGGAACTACTATTTACACTGGAGTGATCTAAAGGCCTCCAGCACAGGGGGAGGAATTAGATAAGGTACTGGTGGAAGCTATTGGCAAGATGGCAGAAAAGGGGGAGGTGCTGCTGGTGAGGGACTTCAACCTGACAGATGTAGATTGGAGCATCCCAGCAGTGGCTTCAGCTAAAAGCAGGGACATCCTGGACTCTTTGTAGGGGGCATTCCTCAGGTAACAAGTCAGTGAACCCACTCGGGATGGGGCAATACTGGACCTGTTACTCGCTAACAAAGACAGTGTTACCAACATCAAGATGGGAGGCCACTTGGGGACCAGTGATCATCATATGCTGTGGTTCAGTATAAGGACAGCTGTGGACTGGAACCCCACAAGGGCAATGGTCCTGGACTTTCAGGATGGCAGATTTTATTAAGATGGGTGAATGCCTCAGGGATGACCTGGCAGGGGGTGGATGGCCTGGGTGGTGTGGAGGAACTGTGGGCAAAGATAAAAGGAAGCATTGTAGAGGCAACAAACCTCAGCATCAAACAAGTAAGCAAAAGCATAAATACATAGAAGTTGACAGCAGATAAGGACCTCTTTGCCCACTCAGTCTGCCCTATTTTCCTTGCCTACATTGACACCTCAGACCCTACTTGGTCGTCGGATTTCCCCCACACTTGCCTTGCTTCTAAGATCCTCCTTTGTCCATCCCATGCATTCTTGAATCCCGTTACCATCTTTGCCCCTACCCCTTTTGCAGGGAGGCTGTTCCAAGCATCTACCACCCTTTCAGTGAAGAAGAGTTTACTTACATAACCCTAAGCCTTACTCCCCCTCAGTCTTCCTAGAATGACCCCTTGTCCTCGAGTGTCTTAATGGAAAATGTTCCCCTCCTATAACTTGTTTATACAGTACCTGTGAGATATTTTAATGTTTCTATCATGTCTCCCTTCTCCTTTCTCTCTTCCAGTGAGTACATGTTTAATTCCTTGAGCCTTTCCTCATAGAGTTCCTGATGCATGCCCTGCACAATTTTGTTTGCCCTCCTTTGAATTGCCCCTACCCTGTCTATGTCTTTTTGGAAGTGGGGCCTCCAGAATTTGACACAGTACTCAAGGTGAGGCCTCACCAATGATCTATACAGGGGTATCATTACCTCCATCTTTCTGCTGGTGATATTCCTGCTTATGCATCCAAGCATCCTGATAGCCTATCCCACTGCCTTTTCCCGCTGTCTAGCCACAGTCAGGTCATCAGATACTGTATGATTACCCCAGGTCCCTTTCTTGTTTTGTTACTGACTGCTCTTCTCCTCCTAGTTGGTATTTAACCACAGGGTTCCTGTGCCCCAGGTGCATGATTTTGCACTTTTTTGCATTGAAGCTCAGCTGCTAGACTTGTGACCATTTTTCCACATTATTTAGATCTTCTCTTTCTTTCCACCCCCTTCCCCTGACATAATCTACTCTGTTGCAGATTTTTGTATCCTCCACAAACAGGCATGCCTTCCTTTCAGTCCCCTGCAATGTCACAGATAAAGATATTGAAGAGGGTAGGGCCTAGTACTGACCCCTGTGGCACTCCACTGGTCGTTTTGCTTACCCCTGAGTGAATGCCATTTACCACCACCCTCTGACACCTGTTTTCTAGCCAGCTTTCTACCCATCCAACTACTTTAGGACCCACCCCAAGGCTACTCAGTGTGTTCACCAACCTTCTATGGGGAACAATGTCAAAGACCGTGCTGAAATCAAAGTAGGCCACATCAACTGCTCCCCTTTGATCCACTACATTAGTAACCCAAACAAAGAACTCCATCAGGTTTGTCTGACAAGACCTTCCCCAAGTGAAGCCATGCTTCCTCAGATCCTGTAGTCCACTGGCCACAAGGTATTCTACCAACCTTTCCTTCAGTAGTGATTCCATAACTTTCCCCCACCACTGAAGTTAGTCTGACAGGCCTGTAATTACCTGCCTCCTCCCTGCTACCACTTTTGTGGAGTGGTGCTACATCAGACCTCCTCCAGTTTCCTGGAACCACCCCAGTTTCCAGTGTTAGGTTAACCAGGGCTGTCAGAGGTACAGTCAACTCCTCCTTGAGTTTCTGCAATACCCTGGGGTGGACCCAGTCAGGTCCCATTGCCTTATCCACTCTTAACCATGATAGCTCCCTTAGTACCCTCCCCACTGTGAAAGGGCTTGTGTCCATCCCTGTTCTCTTGATGCCCTTGTCCTTAATTACTGGGCTACCACCTGGTCCTTCCATCGTGAATACTGAACAGAAATATTTGTTTAGTATGTCTGCTTTTTGGTGATCCTCTTCCACGCAAACCCCTCCTTCCCCTTTTAGCCTAACTATCCCTCCCTTGGTCTTTCTCTTGTCACTTATGTATCTAAAAAATGTCTTGTCCCCATTCCTCAATGATTTAGAAATATATTCCTCTGCCTGTGTTTTGGCTCTCCTAACTGTCCTCCCTGCCTCTTTTTGTTTTTCCTGGTAGTATTCTCTGTCCTACTCTTTCTGTGTCATTTTGTATCTCCAAAAGGCCAGTTTCTTTGCTCTCACCTTTTCTGCTACCTCCCTAAAGAACCATAGTTGCCCCTTTTTTCTTTTGCTCTTGCTAACCTGCCTGACACAGAGATTTGTAGTCTATTTGATCACCTCTTTAAATTTTGTCCACTGATCCTCAACTCCCTCAAGTTCTCCTGCCCCATCCAGAGCATCCCTGAGGTGCTCTCCCATCACTTTAAAGTTGGCCTTCCTGAAGTCCAGGACCCTAGTTCTAGTGTAGTTCAGTTCTAACCCAGTCTTTGTATTAAACCATACAGTACGGTGGTCGCAGGTTCCCAGGTGATCTTCCACTGTGACGTCTGCCACACTTTCCCCATTTGTCAATACCATGTCTAGTATTGCCCCCTCATGGGTGGGCTCCATTACTAGCTGCCTGAGGGACAATCCCTGCAGAGAGTTAAGGATATCCCTACTCCTGGTAGTTGCCATGGCATTGAGGCTCCACTAAACATCAGGTAGACTGAAGTCTCCCACCGGTATCACCTCCCATTTTGAGACATCCTAAGGATTTTTTCTGTCAATTCCCCATCCACTTCATCCCCCTGTGCTGGAGGCCTATAGATCACTTGTGTATCAATAACAGCCCCTTTATTTTTCTCCAGGGTGTCTCACAGTACCTCTGCCCCCCCCCCACCTTCCCGGTACATCTGTAGCGTTTATGTTGTATCTTACATAAAGTAGTAGACCAGGGAGGGGCTGTGGACATGGCCTACCTAGATTTTAGCAAGGCATTCGACACAGTCTCACACAAAAGATTAATATACAAGTTAGCCAGCCTTGGAGTGGGTCCCAAGGTGGTAGCCTGGATAAAAAACTGGCTGGACAACAGGACACAAAAGGTAATAGTAAGCAGGTCCACAGTGAAGAAAGGAAGGTAACTAGCAGGGTACTGCAGGGTCTGCATGGACCGTCCTCTTTAATATCTTTATAAGTGACATTGGAGAACATCTGGAAGGAAAGGTATGCCTCTTTGCAGATGACACAAAGATCTGCAACAGGGTTGATACACAAGGTGGGGTGGAAAGAATGAAAAGGGACTTGGCAAGGTTGGAGGAATGGTCAAATACATGGCAGCTCAGATTCAATGCAAAGAAGTGCAAGGTAATGCATCTGGGAAACAAAAACCAAGGGGATGAATACACAATGGGGGGTGAATTAATAACAACAACAAAAATCAAAAGAGACCTAGGAGTAATTATATCAGATGACCTAAAGGTGGGCAAGCAATGTGAGAAGGCAGTAAGGAGGGCTGGGGGGATACTGGGATGCATAGGGAGGGGCATCAACAGTAGAAAACAGGAAGTTGTTATCCCTCTCTACAGACAGTGAGACCCCATCTGGAGTACTGCGTGCAATTCTGGAGACCCCATCTCTGCAAAGACATAGACAGTGGAGGCTGTCCAGGGGAGGGCAACCAAAAATGGTGCAGGGTCTGCACCAGAAGACATACGAAGAAAGACTAAAGGAGCTTAATATGTATTCCCTTGAGGAAAGGAGGGAGAGGGGGGACATGATAGAAACTTTCAAGTATCTCAAGGGAATTAACAAGGTACAAGAGGGTAATATCTTTCAGAAGAAGAGATGTGCAAGAACAAGGGGGCACAATTTGAAGATAGAGGGGGGACAGCTCAGAGGTAATGTTAGATAGTATTTTTTCACAGAGAGAGTTGTGGATGCATGGAACAGCCTTCCTGATGAGGTTGTGGAGTCAGGAACAGTGGGAGAATTCAAGAATGCATGGGACAGGCATAAGGCAATTTTAGTGGGGGGTCAGAAGGAAGTAAGCTGTTGATTAACTAGAATCTGCAGCTTATCCAACAGGTAGGGAAATGGGAAGACTGGGTGGGCCAAGCGGTCCTTATCTGCTGTCAAATTCTATGTTTCTATGTTTCTATGTTATTTTGGGCACCCTACTCCGTAGGCTCATGGCACCCTTACAAAGTACAAAACAGACAGACATCATAAGTACATTCAAAAAACTTGAAACAAATAAATAAA
This sequence comes from Neoceratodus forsteri, assembly GCA_016271365.2. Classification (NCBI taxonomy): domain Eukaryota; kingdom Metazoa; phylum Chordata; order Ceratodontiformes; family Ceratodontidae; genus Neoceratodus; species Neoceratodus forsteri. The sequence goes on along the minus strand of CM057456.1, from coordinate 1,384,181,388 downwards.
AATATCAATAAATAACACTCGTTAAAATATTTCTTATCAATCAAACATCAAACTGCTTATCATCTTAAATATATTTCTCATACCCCAAAGGCCTGTTGAAAGAGGAAAGCTTTTACCTTTCTTTTAAATATCGCCATGGAGGGCACCTCCCAGAGGCACTCTGGCAAAGAACTCCACGGGATCGGGGCTGCCACATTCGAATGCCTGATCTTCAGACATTTTCAGCCTTGCTCAGGGGACCTCCATTAGGGCCTCTCCTGCTGATTGGAGAGCAACCTGGGGTGTAGGGATGCAAAAGCTCCATCAGGTAACCCAGACCAGCATAGCTTAATACAGGGCCTTATAGGTCCACAGACCTATTTTAAAGGAGATGTGCAAGTGCACCAGCAGCCAGTGCAGTTCGTGCAGCATTGGCATAATATGACAGGATCTCAGAAGGCCCATCAGTAGCCAGGCTGCAGCATTCTGTAGCAGTTGCAGGCACCGCACCACACCCCCTCTGACCCTGAAGTAGAGTGCATTGCAGTAGTCAAGCCTCGAGGTGACAAACACATGTACTAGTGTAGCCAGATCACCAGGGGGGATAAGGGATCTAATTTTTGAGATATTAGGGAGATGGTAGAACCCATTTTGAACAGCAGCCGACACCTGAGCATCAAGTGTCAGCTCTCTGTCCACAAAAATGCCCAAATTTCTGACCTTAGGGGTAGCCTCTAGTTTGGTCAGACCAATAAAAAGCCCTAAACCTTCCTCCGAGGCACCCACTTCCCCCTTTTGACCCAGCTCAACCACCAATACTTCAATCTTCCCTGGGTTGAGTCCCAGCTAGTTCAATGATGTCCACATCCAGATCTCGGACAAGCACTTGTTCAGCATGTCAACCACATTAGATCTTCCAGATGTGAAAGACAGATAGAACTGAGTATCATCAGCATAGCAATAAAATCCCAGCCTATACTGTCATATGACTCCACCCTGGGCAGCATATACACTGCAAATAACATGGGGGAGAGGACAGAACTTTGGGCCACTCCACAGGACAGGGCCATCGGGCTTGAGGAACAATTCCCCAGCATCACCCCCTGGGACCTGTTCCAGAGAAAGGACTCAAACCAACTGATGACCTTGCCAGTGATTCCAGCATATTCCCTCAGCCTGCCCAACAACACCCCTTAATCCTCAGTGTCAAGTGCTGATGAGAGATTGAGGAGCATGAGAATCAATCACTCTCCTCTATCCCTCACCCTGAGAAAGTCATTCAACACCCATACTAAAGCAATCACCATGCTGTGCATAGCTCTAAACCCAGACTGGAATGGCTCATAAATCTGGAAATCCATGAGGTAACTCTTGAGCTGCTCTGTGACCACCTTCTCATGAACCTTCCTAAAAAGGGAAGGTTCGAGATAGGCCAGTAACTTGCAAAGATGTCAGGATCCAAAGATGTTTTTTCTACACGGGTTTCACCAGAGCCTATTTAAGAGGCTCCAGGAAGATTCCCCATCACTAGGGAACAAAAACTAGACCCAGGACTCCAAAGTAACCAACAAGTAATCATGTCGGGCCTGGGTCCAGGTCACAGAAAGTTGGTTTCAGACCCAAGATCACACCACAGAACTCTACCGTTGTCACCGGTCAGAACTCTCCCCAGAGGGGACCAAAAGAGACCGCTGTCGGATGATGACATTCCGACTGAAGAGATCCCAGCACTAACAGAGGACACTCTATCTGAGAACTGAGCAAATCCCTCACATTTTTGAGCTGAAAATGCTCTAACGGGTTCCAGACAGAGTATATCCTGTTATAGCCAAATCTCAGTCATGGTTTTTGTTGCACCAAGTCTCTGTTATGGCTTGAATGTCTAGGGCTTCTTCTAGCATGGTGGCCTCTAGGTCTGAAATTTTGTTCCCTAGACTTCTGGCATTTGCACACATGGCTTTCCAGAACATATTCCTGCCACCCCTTCTACCATTTGCCTTTCCTTGTTTGACCTACTTCTATTCTTGATTCCATTCTTATCTCCTACCCCATTGTTTACTTTACTCTTTGATTCTCTTTGTGTTTATTTTTTCCAGATTCAATTAGTCACCCTTCTGTACCTGTGGGGGGGGCAGACTAAGTTACATTGCTTTACACTGCCCCCCCCCCCGGCCAGTTTAAATGCTTGCCAATGCAGCATCTAAACCTTTCAGTGAAAACATTGGAGCCTCTTTCTGACAGATGCAGGCTATTCCTGCTGTGCAGGCCCTTATCCCTCCAGGTGGGGCTCCAGTTTCCAATGAAATAAAATCCCTTCTTTTTGCACCACTCCTTCAACCAAGCAATGAAGTTTTTGGTGCAGAGAATCCTGTCTTCCCCTGTCATAGACCTGTAGCACCTCTGAGAAGGTTACAGATTGTACCACCTGCCTAAGACCCCTCCCCATGTTCCTAAACTCCTGCATTGCTTCTGGCTCATTCTTAGCTAGATCACATTAGTCCCCAGGTGGATAATGATGTCTAGCTCATCCTCCCATCCTGCAGCCCCAGTGATCCTTAGGATCCTCTCTCCATCCCTCCATGCCATGGTACCATGAAGGCACCAGACTTCCCTTTCCTCATCACTAGGGTGAAAACAACTATCTGTTACAAACCTAGAAAGGGACCTTGAGGTCATGGTTTCCAATGATCTGAAGGTGGAAAGACAGTGTGAAAAGGTGGCACAAAAAGCTAACGGCATCCTCGAATGCATAGGCCGGGCCATCACAATCAGAAGGCACAAAGAGATAATCCCACTTTACAGGTCCTTGGGGAGGCCTCACCTAGAGTACTGCATCCATTTCTGGACACCTCACCTTAAAAAGGACATAGACTCGGAGACTGTGCAAAGAAGAGCAAATAAAATGGTTCGGGGCCTTCACCAGGAACCCTATGAGGTGAGACTTAAAGAATTAAATACTGTATGTACTCCCTAGAACAGAGAAGAAATAGGGGAGCTATGATAGAAACATTTAAATTCCTTAAGGCGATCAACTCAGTGCAGGTTCAGAGCCTATTCATAGAAAACAAGGAACGGAGAACTACAGGCCACAGCATGTGCCTAATGGGAGGGAAATTTAGGACTAACATCAGGAAGTTGTTCTTCATTGAGAGGGTGGTAGAGCCATGGAACAGGCTTCCACAAGAGGTGGTGGAGGAAAAAACAGTCAGGGAATCCAAACTTTCTTGGGATAGGCATCGCAGTAACCTGAAACAAAAAATCTACTAAGGAGGGGGGTATTCATACAGGCAGACTAGATGGATCACATGGTCCACATTTGTTGTCACATTCTTTTTTTTTTTTGCAATTTAATAAACTTTATTAAAATTTTAGAATATACACAGACAGTGTGAAATACACAAAACAGGCAGATAATTCCATCAGTTCATGCCTCCCCCTCCCCTGACCCCATGCCATCACATTCTTATGTTCTTACTACCTGACACAGCTTTACTTCCTTCATTATAGTGTCCCCCATCAGGATTTTCTTCCTCCTCCTCTGGGGTGTCTGCCTGGGAGGATCCCCACATCCCTTACATCCACTACTGTGGGTTCCTCCATGGGACACTACCGCTCTGTGAGGGCAGCATATGAGTTGTGCAGTCAAATCAGTTTTGTAATGTGCTTGCTTTCCACCACACTAAATCTCCCAGAGCCCACTGTTGGCCATCTGCTCCTCCTTTTGGGCAACCTCTGAGGTAGCGGTGGGGGACTAAGTGGTCCCTGGTTGGGGAGAAAGTCTTCCTGACCTATGCCAGCTTGGCTTTGAGTCTGGCAACCTCCTCCCTCAGCCCAGAGAGGTGCATGCATATAGGGCAGCAGCACAATCTCCAGAATTTGTCCCGAAAGACAGCTGCCCCACAGGCATTACATTGCACCACTCCCCATGTCCTGTCCTATCTGCTTGCTCTCGCTTACTCCCTTAAGCGCTGTCATTAGCTAATGTCTGACTGCAGTTGTACACCCAGAAAGATAACTGCAGCTGCCCCTGGGAGTAATATAAAAATTCAACCTCACAGCCTTAGGGTACCAAGCTCCTGATGCAGTATTACAATGTTACCTCACAACCTTAATTTAATACCCCCAGATGCAATACTAAACCTACAACCTTAGTTTAATACCCCAGATGCAATAATTAAACACCTAACCACAGAATAAGATGCAACGCTACCTCACCACTTTAATTTAGTACCCCCAGCTGTAATATTAAAACACACAGCCACAGGATAGTTACCTTAGGTGCAATTTTTATACACCCACCTTAGTCTGATACCCCCAGATGGAATATTTAAACACACAACCACAGGATAGTTCCCCCCAGATGCAATTTTAACTCACAACCCTAGTGTAATAAAATCCCTGTAAATTGTTTTTGAAGAGCTGTACTTATCTGCTGGACTTCCTCTGGCACTCTGGTCTCTTGTCCTACCTCTTGTGGAATCAGTGGCTAACCAGCAGACTACCACAGACTACAGCAGACTCTGTGCAGACAATTTCACTAGTCTTTATCACGTGGTCCTGTGCAGGGGGGCCACTTGCCAGGTACTTCCTTATGAACCGCAGTCCAGGGCAGATGGCCACATCCTGGATCCCACTGATTGGTGGCTTAGAGGATGGGGGGTGGGACCACAGCACTGTTTGCACTCTGCTGTGCTTCCCTGCTGTTTCACTCACCACTGGTGCTCTTCTGCTCCTTGTGGAGTTGTGTTAGGAGGGTGGGTTCCTGTGTTTCCTAGAGCCCCCTCCTCAACATGTCAGCCACAAGTGCAGTGGTGTTTTCTCAAATAGGGATTTTAATCCCCCTAGAACTGCTTCCTAGATCCCGCTGATTGGTGGCTCAGAGGGTGGGGGGCAGAACCGTGGCACCAATTGGCTCTCCAGTGAGCTCCTCAGCTGATCCGCTTGCCTTCAGTGCTCTTCTGCTCCATGTGCAGCTGTGTTTGTAGGGTGGGTTCCTGTGCTTCCTAGAGCCCCCTCCTCAAGATGTCAGCCACAAAAGCAAAAAGCAAGAGAAAAAAGAGACTGCTATGGTTCTCAAAAAAGGTGCTGAAAATGTAATGGCAAAAAGGGAAACATTCAGAAGGTATAAGGAGGCACAAGGGGAGGAGGATATGGAATTGTATCAGGGACAACAGAGGGAAGAAGGGAAAGCAGTAAGGGTGCAAAGATGAAACTGAAGAGAAATGACCAAAAGGTTACAGTACTCACCAGTAGAGTGGGGTGCAAGTTCTGGGTATGGCTGACCCTTTTGTAACTGCAGACAAGCACAGTGTAGGACTGCACTCCACAGGACAGGGCAGAGAAGCTAACAAACAATTCCTCAGTTAGAAGAAGTCAGGGAGACAGTCTCATGTATTCCAAACATTTTATTAATAGCTCCTCAATGTACACATGCACACACCAACCTGAAACTGAAGAGAGACTAATCCAGGAAATAACAAAAGGGGACAAGACATTTTTTAGGTACATAAGTTAAAAGAGAAAGACAGGGTTGGGATTAGAAGGTTAAAAAGGGAACAGGGGACTGTGCAGAGGGGGACTAAGAAAAGGCAAACATCCTGAACAAATACTTTTATTCAGTGTTCACAGAGCAAGGAGAAGAGGAAGGGCCACAAAGTAACAGCAGCTTTGGAGGGAAGGAGGTGAACACTAGTCCTTTTTTGGAGGTGAGAGCCCTGAAGGGACTTGCCAATCTGAAGGTACACAAAGTAATGGGGCCAGATAAGGTGCATGCAAGGGTATTGAAGGAGCTCACTGTCACAGAAATACTTGCTGCACCTCTGACAGTTCTATTTAACATTTCACTGGAAACAGGAGTGGTTCTGGAGGACTGGAGGAGGGTGAATGTAAACCCGCTACACAAAAATGGTTGCAGGGAGGAGGCTGGCAATAATAGGCCAGTTAGCCTGACATCGATGGTGCGAATGTTAATGGAATCACTGCTGAAGGAAAGGATTGTGGAATATCTTGAATTCAGTGGGTAACAAGACCCAAGACAGCATGGATTCACAGAAGAAGATCATGTAAAATGAATCTGATAGATTTCTTTGACTGGTGATCAAGGAACTAGAGCAGTGTGGAGTGGTGCACATGGCATACCTTGATTTCAGTAAGGCTTTCAACACCATTCCAAATAAGAGACTAGTAAATGACCTGGGTAGCTTAGCAGCAGGTCCAAAGGTGGTAAACTGGATAAGAAATTGATAAAAATATGGGCAACAGAGCATAGTTGCAAATGGAGTTCACTCCAAGGAGAGGAGGGTGACTAGCAACATGCCTCATAGATCAGTGCTGGGACCAGTTCTCCTTAATGTCTTTATAAGTGACATTGCAGAGGATCTGGAAGGGAAGGTCTGCCTCTGCAATAGGGTGAACACTCTGTGGGGTGGAAAGGATGAGCAGAGACCTGAGAAAACTTGAGGAGCGATACATGGTATGGCAGTTGGAGTTCAATGTGAAAAAGTGCAAAATAGTGCACTTAGGGTACAGAAACAAAGGGGCAGAGTACTAAACAGGTGGTGTGGTATTGACAACCACCAGGCAGGAAAGAGATCCAGGGATAGTCATATTGGATGACCTAAAGGTGGCCTGACAGTGCAACAAGGCAGCTGGGAGGGCTAGTGGAATGCTGGGATACATAGGGAGGGGTATCACCAGCAGAAAGAGGGAGCTGGTGTTGCCTCTGTATAGATCGCTGGTTAGACCCCAACTAGAATACTGTGTCCACTTCTAGAGACAACACCTCCAGAAGGACATAGACAGAGTGAAGGTGGCCCAGAGGACAGCAACTAAAATGGTGCAGAGTTTGCATCAAATGCGCTATGAGGACAGACTAAAGCATCTCACTATATACACCCTGGAACATAGAAGGGAGAGGGGGGATAAGATAGAGCAGGGGTTCTCAAATTGTGAGGTCAGCCTCCCTGGGGAGGCCCCAACCTGTTCCAGGGGAGGCTCAAGCAAGTCTGAAACAGTACTGTATTTAAATTTTGGGTTTTATGTATTTTGTGTGAAGAGATGAAGCAAACTGAAAGAGGAAATAATAGTAGGTGAATTTTATGCATTTATTTACTAATAGGTGACAAGGGAAGGTGAATGAGCCAAGGTGTACCAGTGGAAGGGTAGGGAGTGAGTACATTTCAAAAAGTAACTGCAAAACAATCAAGAAATATACAATGAACAATAGTGCAAATAAATATGAACAATAAATTAATAATGAGTGGTGATAATTGATCAATTTGTAAACTGATAGCAGAACAGCCCAAATACAAGGGTTGAGCATAGAAGTGCTAAGAGCAACAGCAGGAAGGAGCAAAGTAATTCCCGAGATGTTGCTTAGGAGCAGAGAAGGAGGGGGAGAGGCAAAGTGTGTAGGAAGGTTATTTCATATGGAGAGGAAAAAGAGGAAGTAGTCTTATCCATGAAGGTGCTGCAACAAGGAGTAACAATGGTTCAAGAATGAAAACAACAGAGCAAGTAGGTTGGCCTGTGTGTGTGTGGGGGGGGGGGAGTTACAGTAAGCTGAATAATAATATTTGTTTCTTTTATTTGTTATTCCAATAACACCTTTGAGCACAGGAGCTCTTTTTCAAATGTTCCAAGTCAGTATAAGACAAAGAACTGAATGTGAGTCAAGTACTCAAAGGGGTTTCAATTTATTCATGGTGTACGGCGTAAAGTACAGTATGTTATTTTTTTTTGCAGAAGCCCAAGATTATTTCAATTTTTGGGGGAGGCTCAAAATATTTTCCATGGATTTGAGGAGGCTCACTGTGACAAAATCTAAGAACTATTGAGATAGAGACATTTAAATACCTCATGGGGGCATAAATAAGGTACAAGATGGAAGTATGTTTCAAAGAAAAGGTGCTCGAGAACAAGAGGACATTCTATGTTCTTCACAGAAAGAGTGATGGATTCCTCGAACAACGTTCCAGCGGAGGTGGGGGGTCAAAAGCAGTGTGCGTGGGGGGGTGTTCAATAATGCATGGGATAAGCACAAGGGAACCATAGTGGAAAGGATCAGGGGTGGGAGAAAGAGCTGTATATCAGGCATGGTCTGTGATAATAGTGCAGGTTGTGAGAAGCAGGCAGACTGAATGGGTCAAGCAGTCTTTATCTGCCATCCAATTTCATGTTTGTGTTTCCAGCTCACAGGGCTGCAACCCCATCTGTAACTGGTGTTATCCATGGTCGAGCACCCCTGATGGGTAGCAACTTATGTAGGTATATGTACTAACCTTAGGGCGAAGACACTTATCGTATAAGCATAAGTGTCAGGATCTGTGTTCTATTATGCTCCACTATGTTTTACTGATACATATACTAGCCATGATAAATGCATTTTGCTTTATTCTTACTGTATTTCCATATGTAAGGCAACAGTGCCATCATTAGTAATTGTGCATCATTACAACTGACCTTGGAGTATAGTGGTCTCATTGTGTTGTTATCTATTGCAAGCTATCCAACTTTCCATACTTGTTCGGATAGTTATTCAGACCACCTGTTTTTTATCCAATTATATGCATTTTATGTATCTTCCTTAGCCATTGCTATAGTAATTATCAGGGTATAGCACCCTTTGTAACACATAGCTTCTCTGATAAGAGAGAAACTGTCTGCCTTGCCTAGGTAAGGAAAACAGTTGTTCTCTCAGTGTTCACATTGTATTGGTAATAAGCCTGTATTTCTTATCTGCAATAAATTTAATTTATTACGTGAGTCCCACTTGTCTGTTGTCTCTTCCTTTTGTGGCATTCCACCAAGAACCTGAGAGAGTGATTTATTACCCAAATTACATTTGGTGACCACGTGCAGGTGGAATGTACAAAGGAAGATTCACATTCAATTTATTTTGAATGTCAAGTAGTATAGTGCAGTTCTTGCCTACTTGGACCTACTCATGCTTACAGTGGTAGTGGTTGTGGCAAACCCACACCGTCTTGGGCATGGCAGACCCACTCTTGACCCCTTTACACTCCCTCTGTGAGTGACAGTGTACCCCCTTGGCACGACCGTTCACCTACCTGGGACCGGAAAGCGGTTGGTGACAGTGCCAGGGTATTTTTATCAGTTTTCCAACTGCTTCATTGTTTGTCTACCCCTTATTTGTCATGTCTGATCTGTGCACAGAAATGAGACTCGATATCTCAAATTACCTCACATCCCATGGCAGATGTACCGATTTCATGCTGGATGCAAAATCTGCAGAAAAACCATTGATGCTTATATCTCACCAATACTTAGAGTCCAAACAACCAACCAAGAAATAGAACCATAAAGGTCTTTTGGTTGCTGCGCTACATACCGCTGTTGAGAGTCTCACAGTGAGGTGTGCCTCCCTTGAACTGCAAAATGCATCTCAAAAAATAGAGATGGGCTTGCAGACATCAAAGTTACAGAAAAAGGAAAAGAAACTAGTGGAGGAGACACAGTCACTTTGTGATGCTAATTCAAGGCTGATGCACTGTACTGTTCAAGACACTGAGCAAGAGTTATGTTTAAGAGATGATTGTGAAAGGTTGAAATGTGATAAGAAACAGCACATATGAATTACATTTTGAGTAATATGAATGAGACTTTGAGAGAAGAGAATGCTGAGTTGAAAGAGCTTACGGAAAATGTTGAATTGGGTGCCGCTTATAGAGTGTTGCAGAGAGAGGTTGCGAGAGGTGTTGAGCAGGGCACTGCAAAAGTCGGTCGCCAGAAATGTAGACAAAAGATGGTGAAGTTGCCTCATCAATGGGAGGTTCTTGCTGGCCACATTAAGGCCATAAATGGGTTTCAGTATATGCCCATTGAAATTACATCATCCAGTGATGATGACTCTGATTTGGATGACGAGGCATGCCACGTCACATGCAAGTCCTACCCCCGTAGTGTAGCAACTTCGTCTTGCCATTCATAAGATGGCACCGATGTCGGCATGCACATTGCATCACCATATCCATGCAAACATGGCAGAAGCCATGTACAATGCCAAGATGGTGGCCCCCATTACACAGGCGGAGGGCCTGTATTCTGTGATGCACCTCCACTCACTCGTCTCACTAGGGGTGATGAGTTGGAGATTTGCAGCATGAGTAGTTATGCAATCAGTAGAATCACTGTCCCAGATGATCAAAAGAGGGCCATCCAGGACCAAATTGACAAAATGCTAAAAGATTCTGTTACTCAGTATCAAACGTACAAAGCGATTGCTGATGTGGCAGCAGAGGCTGTGCTTCATGGAGCCTTGGCACGTACTGAACTGGGTGAGACTACGCATACTTCCAACCCCCTGCAAGTCACTCATTCTGTCCAGCAAATTGCACAGAGTATTGGACAGATGGGCCCAACTGACAATCTCAGTTGCCACTTGGAGAAAGTGTGATACCTTTGTGAGAAGTTCTCTCTCCAACCCCAGTACCAGGTTCAAGTCTTGTGACAAATAGTTGAACCAATCATCTGGGCTAAGCTCTCAGAGACAGCACAGAGTGCTGAAACTTCATCTTTGATGAAATTGCTGCTGCATTCATATGTGCAAATTCCCTTGGAATTGTGGGAATGCGCTTGGCCTACAAAGTCAAGCAAGACACAAAGGAAAGCCCAGCCACCTATCACCAACAGTTGTGGCTTGCGTACAAAACTGGCAAAGTCCTAGCAGATGAGCAATCTGACATAGATCAAACTGAGTACAAGAATTTGTACATCCGGAATGTGTGCCCAGCCTTGTGGGAAAAGGCCGAGCCCAAGATTTTCCCGGACACTGACAAGTTTGAGGATATCCTCACTAAGATGGAGTGGGCCTATCAGATCTACCTCTGCACCCTTTCTTCCAGCAAATCCAACAAGGTAGCCACAGTACAGCCTACCCTGATGCCCCCACCCATTATACAGTGGAGGGAAACAACCAAAAAAATGATGCCCCTTCTGATGACAAACAGTCCCACAAGGGGGGGGGACTGGAACTACAAGAACAACTGGAATAATAGGGACAACAGAGACAGCTGGAAAAATCCAAACACCCAATAAAATAGCCAGAACCAATGCCGAACTGGTCCTAGCTATCGACAAATCAGAGAAGAGAATGAAACCCTCTGCAAGCTGTTGGAGGAAATTTGTGCCGAATGGAGAGCTACAGCTATATGAACTATAGCTACCCTAGCCCCGGCTATCAAGTCATCAAGCTGCTGAGGAGAGGTTGCGTCAGCTATTGGCCAGGCCGACGTGACGTCCAAGGCAGAACTACCCGTGCAGACCATCACTGTGCCTGTGACATCACAAGTATACTTGTACCCATTGAAAGACATACAGAAGGCCTTAGAATATCCTGCAGGCCTTCAATTTCAGGAACAGGAAGACGATGCTGATTCTGAATGCACAGATTGACAATTACGGCCCCGGTCCAGATTGTGAGTAACCTAATTGTTGACACAAATAGACGGTCTTGTGTAAAGGCCATGGTCTGGGGCCGCCAACTTACCATGCTTCTGGACACCATAGCAGCCATGTCAGTCCTCCATAATGAGGACCCAACCTCATCTGACCGGTCTACCATCTGGAAGATCAGTGCACAGGGTGTAGATGGTACCCAGCTACACACCTACTGATCTATTCCTCTACCTATGGTGGTAGGCCACTTCAGGACTAATTTTGCTTTTCACCTCATGGGTCTACATCATCACCCCAGCATTCTGGGTATTGATTTCTTAGCATTACATGGCTGTGTAGTGGATCTAGCCAACAGGCTGCTCATTCAGATCAAAGGACAATGTCATGCTGTTACCATCCGGGACTCGCAAGTGGTAGCAGCCATCTCTCACAACAATAAGGAGTATCCATGAGTTCATCCATATGGTTCATGACACCCCCACTGGTGGACACCAGGGGGCAGATAGCACCATCCAGAGACTTAAAACCATTGTCTGGTGGCCTGGTGTGACCAAAGATGTGGAGCACTATGTGGACAACTGCATAGTGTGTGCCCAAAACAATCCTATTTCAGTGAAAAGAAACAACAAACTATTGCCACAATGCAATACAAATCGATTTCATTGTCCCATTAACCAACTCAAATAAGAACAACAAGTATACATGTGTTCTCACAGATTTGTTTTCCAAGTAGGTTGAGGCATTAACACAACAAACACAATTGCCAAGATCCTGGTGGTTCAATTGTTCTCCAGGTGGGGCCTACCCCTTAAAGTAGACTCTGACCAGGGAACCAGTCTTACAGCTGAGCTGATGAAGGAAACACTCCAAATGCTTGGAGTAGATCAAAAATTCCATATCTCATACCATCCTCAATCCTCAGACCAGGTAGAAAGAGCAAATAGAAGAATCAAACAGCTGTTATGCAAATTCATCAATGATAATCCCAAGGACTGGGATTCCCTCCTGCCACTACTGTTAATGCCAATCAGGAGCACTCCTGCAGCAACTATTCAGTGCATACCATATGAGGTTATGACTGATAGAGCCATGAAATTACCTGAGCTCCTGTTGATTGACCTCCACACCCTTACTGCAGATAGAGTATCTGTGGACAAATATGTTGAAAATCTTCAGGATGGCATCATGAAAACACACTTGTTTGCTGCAAATCATATGGGTAAAGTCCAACAATAAGCAAAAGCCCATTTTGATAAGCATGCCAAAGAAGTCAAATGGCAAGTTGGAGATCAAGTCATGCTTCTCCAGTACAGACCACCAGCTCACTCATTTGCCAGCAAATAGGAAGGCCCATTTACCACTGTCAACAAACTCAGCCCTGCTGTTTATCAGGTGACAGTTCAGCATCAGAAACAGACCACCGACAAGTGGTTCCATGCTAATGAGGTCGAGTTGTACAAAGGTGACTAATTACTTTTCCCAAACCTCTTAGGGAGGAATACGACCCCTCACTTAACAATCCTTTTCTGTTTCTTTCAGATATACTGGCAAGATGGCAATCCTGCATCTCCTCATCCTGGTGTGACTACTTTCTTTGACTTACTCCCAAGACAACCCACTTACAACTGAACACAGATAATGTATAGCACATTTGCTTGACAAACTCAAACATTCAGCTAGAGATGCACCCATCTCCGGCCCCCAGGGGAGTACATATTTATGTCCCTAACAAATTGATTACTGTTAAGGAAAGCTCAGACGCCTATCTTAATGCCATGTTAGTAGCTCCAGACAAATCCACATTGCAGATACAATGGGAAATGGACTTTAATGGTTACACACTTCCTGTAGTACATTTATCTAAAGTTACTTTTCACGGATGGCCCAACACAGGGATTGACCAAACGGTATACTCTCTATTCAACAAGCTGCTTCTAGACATACTGGTCTCTACAACTTAACTGTTCTGATAGATCCTACCTTTTGTGACCGTCTCACCTCTGAAGAGACACTCTTTCTGCCTTCACAATTATATGGCTAAATGTGGCATCAAGAATATCCTAGCTTAATTGATTGAAAGGATCCTTACAGACCGTTTTATTGTTTGTTTCGCTGATTTTATTATTGTCTTTATCAGTTTTAATGTACAGCGCCTTGATACCTCAAAAGGCGTTTAATTAAAAAAAAGATATTATTATTATTGTTATTATTATTATTATTACTGAAGCTATGTTCCTTTCTGTAGTCCCACCCACTGAAGAAGAACTGACTGAATGTCCTCCTCAGGACCCTGGTCCTCCTAGTGCTCTGACAGCCACTTCCCTTCTTAGAGCTTTGATTAACAATGTACAATTTATGCATGTTCCAGTCATTTTTAATCTTACACACTGGAATATGGCCAAGTTTGGTCTCTGTCACACAACCAACACTTCTAAATTTTTCAGTATGATGCTTCTAGACATTGTAGCTGTTTACCAAACTTGCACAAATGATCCAGTTAGTGAATTTCATGTTACTGAACATGTAGGAGTTTTTAGACCCGCACCTAATCCTAAGAGTAAACCATGCACTAGGCGTGATACTGCAGATGTTACTGTTGCAGCAGGCACCGTCTCTGGCCTTTTTGGTTCAGGCATGTCAATTTGGAATGCAGCAGACATAGCTTCTATTAAAGCACAAACACTTAACTTTCAACAAGCTATTAAAATCGATGTGTTACCACCACTGTTACATGGTGTAGTTTAAGTAAGGGAGAGCACTTTACTGTATACAACATGCAGGAAATCGCTAAAGGGTTCAACAACATTTGAAACAAAATTAATAAATTGATTTTTCAAAATAACAAGGAGGCAGACCAGCAATATATTGTCCGAGAACTTTTATGCTCTGCTTATGGTTCTTATGTAATTGCCACTGTTAAGAATCTCTTCAGAGATTTGGAAACAGGAAGCATTCCAGATATTATTCATGACAGAAGAATGTCTAAATGGTATTGCCCTCACTGCAAACCTACTGCATGCATTACACTGTGTATGTCAAATTCTGTCAATATTTCTATGTCTACTGCTAGAAATCTTGGGTATGTCTCACATTATCCAAACCAAGCACCATGCTACTTTACTAAATGTTGTTCAATTCGTGACATGTTCATTACTTTCACTGTGTCACTATCTTGCTTTGATCCATAAACTTCTGTCTTTGACAAATTGGCTGCTATAAATTCCATCGGACATCTTGATGAGTACATTTATCAAGAATGAACTGACCTGCCTTCTTTGCTTATTTATCATCCTGTTCTACAAGCTTGGATTGCACCGCATACCAACTGCTGTGCCAAGAAGGGCTATTATTACTTGTGCTGCTGTGACATATTTGACATTGTTAAACCTGCCTGCAGCTACTCTCCAGAACACTTGAACTGGTCCTTTACCTTAGGTGATGATCTGCCATCTAACATAACTGAACAATCTTCACAAGCTGCATCTTCAGCACCCACCACCGAAACAGCTGCATCCCGAAGCTACCTGGAAGAGGAACATCACTTCACATCATGGCTCACCAGTCAGTCATTTACTTGTCCTATACGTCTACAATAATGGAGAGTTCCTATTGTACGAGTTACCTACAACTCCGATGGGCAGTATTGTGTAGTGACAAATCATCAATCTTTTGCTTATGGTGCCAAAACTTGTGCTATTAATGCTCCTAACTTCTGTTTTACTCCACAGCAGAAGACTATAATTGGTCACACTGTGATTACTTCTGTTCCTCTCCCTGAGCCAGATGTTATTAATATTGATCCACAATACTTGCTTGCCTTGTCTCAGTATTTTCCTATTTTTAATGTACATCTTGACCCTTTAACACTTTCTTTGAAATCCCTTTTTGCTAGAAAAGATTTGCATCTTATCTATATTAGCAACAATATTTCTAAAGCTGGTGATTCTCTGAATACTCTTATTCATGATGGCGACTTAAGCACTGCTCTTTCCAATATTTGGTTAGAATTAACTTTTAAAGCTTTTGTTATTATCCAAGCATTTTTGATTGTTTTTCTGATACTAACCCTTTGCTGTCTGCGATGTACTCTTAGACAATATCGCAAACAACTCAAATTCCTTTACAAGGCTCATGCCTCGGGCTGGTAAATGATGGCTTCTGTAGCTCCATTCCACTACTTTTCTGTGATTGTTGCATTTTCTTTCGAAGGCAACAAGGGGCGAATGTTATCCATGATCCAGCACCCCTGATGGTGCCCCCACCTTGTGGGCAGCAACCTATGTAGGTATATGTACTAACCTTAGGGCGAATACACTTATCGTAGAAGCACAAGTGTCAGAATCTGTGGTCTATTATGCTCCACTATGTTTTACTGATACATACTATATATTAGCCATGAAAAATGCTTTTTGCTCTATTCTTACTGTATTTCCATGTGTAATGCAACAGTACCATCTTTAGTAATTGTGCATCATTAAAACTGACCTTGGATTATAGTGGTCTCATTGTATTATCTATTGCAAGCTATGCAACTTTTCATACTAGTTAGGATAGTTACTCAAACCACCTGTCTTTATCCAATTATATAGATTTTATGTATCTTCCTTAGCAATTGCTATAGCAATTATCAGGGTATAAGACCCTTTGTAACACGTAACTTCTCTGAGAAGAGAGAAACTCTCTGCATTGCCTAGGTAAGGAAAACAGGTGTTCTCACAGTGTTCACACTGTATTGGTAGTAAGTCTGTATTACTTATCTGTAATAAATTCCATTTATTACATGAGTACCACTTGCCTGTTGTCTCTTATTTTTGTGCCGTTCCACCAAGAACCTGAGAAGGTGATTTATTACCCTAATTACACTGGTTTCAGAATTTCTTTGTGGCCAGAAGTCACAGCACCATGCAACAAGAAGTAGGGCACTGAGGATCTGCTGTACATAGTATAGTGTCTCTAAGCATCTCTGTGCTTTCATTAGCAGGTCTCCCTGACCCTTTACCCTGCACTAGCACAATGACCTGTGTGTTAGTGCGGGGATGTGCTTATGACCATTTTGCATATTGCACAAAGGGATGCAACCTAGTTATGAGCTGCAAACTTGCAACAGCTTTGTGGTGCACAAATATTATTTGGGTATGAGGCCACAAGTTTTTTTCATCCATCATGCCAAACCACAGATATATTTAAAAATAAATGCAAACAAGGCCACTCAGTGACAAACAGAGCAAGAGATACAAACAGCAGAAGACCAACAGGAAATCTCAGCACACACAGAAACAAAGCACTTACTTGGACTCATCTTGAGTATTTTTTGGATGCACTGCTTGATGGAAACAAAAAACTTGTTGCACTAAGCCTCTTAGCAGGAGTAAGTGCTTTGTGTCTGTGTGTGCTGAGATTTTCTGTTGGTCTTTAAAGGTTTCCCCAGACCAGCCCTTGTACTAAGAAAAGTAAGACGATGGGGCCAGATGGAATCAAACCAAGGGTACTAAAAGAATTGAGCACAGTGCTAGCTGCCTCTCTGGCAACATTATTCAGCACCTCATTGGAGATGGGGATTGTTCCAAAGGACTTGAGGGGGGCCAATATAGTCTCTCTGCTCACAAGCAGCAGCACAGAGGAGACTAGCAACTACAGATCAATCAGTCTCATATTAGTGGTGGGGAAATTAGTGAAAACCCATTGAAGGAGAGAGTGATGGAGTACCTGGAGGAAAATGGGGTGCAGGACCACTGGTAGCATGGCTTCACAGGGGGCAGGTCAAATCAAACAAATCTCATAGATTTATTTGACTGGATAATCAGAGAAGTGGATGAGGGGAGGGTAGTGGATGTGGCCTATATGGACTTCAGTTAGGCCTTTGACACTGTATCACACAGATTCTGATTAATATACTTAGCAACATGGGGTGTGGGGAGAAGGTGTAAGCCAGGTATGAAGCTGGTTGAAGGATAGGAGGCAGAGAGGGGTGATAAGTGTCAGTCACTTGGGGAACAGGAGACTGATCAATGGATAGTACAAGGAATTGGTACTGGATCCTGCCCTCTTCAATATCTTCATAAGTGGCATTGCAGAGGAACTGGAGGGGAAGGTGGGTCTCTTTGCAGATGACACACAAATCTGCAACATGGTGGACACCCAGGAGGGGGTGCAGAGAATGCAAAGTGATCTGGGAAAACTAGATGAGTGGTCTAGGGTGTGCCAGCTGGGCTTCAATGCCAAAAATACAAAGCCATGCACATGGGATGGGGGAACCTGGAGGCTGTGTATAAGATGGGGGGAGGTACAGTACTTACAGTCACCAAGCAAGACAGGGACCTTGGGGTAATCATATCTGATGATCTCAAGGTGGCAGGGCACTGCAGCAAGGCAGTAGACAAGACTAGCCCAATGGTGGAGTGCATGGGGAGGAGGATTTCTAGCAGGAGAAAGGAGGTAATGTTGCCATCGTACTGCTCACTGGTGAGACTTTACCTAGACTATTGTGTCCAATTCTGGAGGCCGCACTTCTGCAATTACACTGAAAGGGTGGACGTGGTATAGAGGAGAGCAACCAGAATGGTATGTGGGTTGCACAAGAAACCATATGAGGAGAGGCTGCAGGAGCTCAACATGTATTCCATGAAGGAGAGGAGGAGAGGGGGGGAGAGGAAAGGAGAGAGGAGGGGAGGGGAAGGAGGGAGTGGAGAGGTAAGGAGAGGAGAGGAGAGGTAGGAGAGGAGAGGAGAGGAGAAGGAACATGATCGAGACCTGTAAAGTACCTCAAGGGGTTTAAAAGGTGCAGGACGGGAATCTCTTCAGAGGAGGAGGAGGAATACAAGAACATGGGGGCATGTTATGAATCCTGAGGATGAGAAGTTTAAGAGGAATGTGAGGGCATACATTTTCATGGAAAGGGTGGTGGAAATGTGGAACAGCCTTCCAGAAGAGATGGTGGGGTGAAGATGGTTGGAAGCTTCAAGCATGCATGGGATATGCACATGGGCATAATAGGTAGAGATAGATAACGGAGGATGGAGGGATACCTGTAACCTAACAGAGTCTAGGGTGTAGAGATAAGCAGGGAAAATAGGGCTGATTAGATAGGCCCACCAGTTCTTTTCTGCTGACACATCCTATGTTTCTATGTTTCCATCTCATGCAGTATAGGCTGAGAATGACAAACTACAGATATGTGTGCATGGGGCGCAGAATGCAAATCTAATGGAAGATATCTGCATCTGCTTATATTTCCAAATCAAGATATTCAGCTGCAACTCAGCCATAGTCTGATAAACCTGATGCCAATATTTGCATAAACAAAAAGAAGTCACTAGTAGAGGTGGAGTTCCCTTCAGCTAATTTAAATTATACAGCATTATCTGAAAAAGAGTGTTTTTTTTTTCAAATGACTGTCCCAACCAACAAAAAAGAGAGAGAGTGTCGCCGGATGAGCAATACCAGAGAAAAGAAGTGTGTCTGGGAACCCCACATCCAACCATGTGAGCCTATAGTTCAGTGGATAGTGTACCAGGACAGTATTCTGGGGGCCTGGGTTCAAGTGCCAGTAGGTCACAATATTTCATTCTCACTACAATTTCTAAAAGAAGGAGAGAAGATTCTTCAACACTTGCAACCTGTGCCAATGAGCTCAGTGCAAAATAAAATCAGTAAAAAATAACATTTCTGCTCTCAGGCATCCTCAAGAGATAGCCTGTTACAAAAATAGCCTACAGAATTTTAAATTTCCCCAGTAGACTATTCTTGTAGAAGCCTTGTGCACATTCTAACTTTTTTCCATTTTAGCTTATATTTAAACTATAACTTCAGTCCCTGGAATTCTGTGATTCTGAGATTGCAGAATTAGCCACTTAATGGCACATCTGATGACAGAAATTATGTATTGCCCCATATTCCATAACTGTAGTTCACTGTTATTAAAAAGATAATAGTTTTCCACAGCACCTCAGTCTTTATCAATATCTGTTAGCCCTGAGCCCCCTTCCCCACACTCAATGTCTGATGTCAACAGTGACATCACACAGTAGGTAAGCCAGATAGAAAACTGTCAGAGAAATAAATACTGTGTGCTGCAGAAGTGAAAGAAATCTGCCACAGATGTCTAGGTGCTGTGCTGCAGAACATAGGGCTGAAGGGCCACAGAAAACTAGGGACCCTGAATATAACCTCTAAGTGTGCAGTTTAGCACCACTTATGAGCAATTGACACACCCATTTTCACAGAAAAAATAATTGTGGTATTCATCTGTAAAATTGCATTAAAGCACTTTCAAATGAGGCTTTGAGGGCATACTGCATATTACTGCTTCTAAAGAATTTTACAAATGTTTACATGTACACACTTCAGAAAAATGTTTCCTTTTAAAACAGATTGCCACTGTACTCAAAACAAAAATACATGCTACTGTATATTATTCTGATTCTGTCAAAAGGTGCTCTGTCCATGTGGTTGCAGTACTTACTCTACTTGACTGAATCTATCTCCTTATATGTTCATGCTGTAATTTGTTTATTTAGTTATATTTAGATTTTTGACTGTGATGTAGACAGAGCCCCGAGCCTTTGGGAAGGGGCACTATAAAAATTAATTTGCCTTCCTTTGCCTAGTGTGATGATTCTGCAAGGCTCTGAATTTCAATTCCAGCATTGCTGGGAGGACTGGAATCTGAAGTCTGCTTTTGCAGCATCATTGGATGTCTCTGCACCAGGTAAAAGCATCACTGCTTGCAGAACAGTATCTTCCCCTGTGGTAGTCCCACTCCGCACCCCCCACCCCCACCCCCCACACACACAGGAGAGAAGGAGAAGTCAGAAGGGAAGGAATTATAAGTCAGTTTGTACTACTGAGCCATCACACATCCCAGTGGATTACAGGCAGAGTTTTGTAGAATACCACTGGGGGGAACATTTGCAGTGGCATCATTCCCATTGCTAGCAGTGGCTGACTGAGTATACCGATAATGAAAATCCTTCAGGGCTGGGGATGTGATACACATGGGCAAAATAGAAAGAAAATGTGAGCACAAAAAAATAATAAAACTGTAATGAAACTTGATACTGCACAGCCAGGTGGTGAGAACAGCCATACCATTTCATTACATAATTAATTTTAAGCAGTAAGATCAGGTCTGTAGACTCATAGCAATCTTACTTCTCTCTCCTGAGAACACTTTGTAAAGTAAAAGTAATTTCTTTATTGGAAGTGTTTGTAACCAGTATAATACTATGTAGACACTAAAGTCTTGTTGGTAAGAAGATGATGTTGACATAAGGAAAGTATATTAAAATATGGAAACAGAGAACCAAAAAGAGAGAGACAAAGAGAGAGAGAGAGGACTTTGCAAATAAAAATACATCTACTGTTTGATCTATCGGGTTCATTTTTAAAGAAATCGGTCATTATTTACAAGCAAGCAAAAATAGTTTGCATAATGCTAATTTTCTTAAAAATATGAGGAACATGAACTGAGAAATAAATCTTTTCTGTTACAGGTGAAGTACCCCAGTGAAAATATTAACAGAAAGTCATACAAAATAAATATATTTACACAAGAGTGAAAAACCACAGAATGCAGTTTAATTCTTCTTCAGGTTCAGAAGCTTTATTACAATGGTATCATTTTATATGTAAATAAATCTTTCCATACTGTTCCTCCTGAATGTTATAAAGTAGGTGGAAGTCAGGATGGATACCTGAAAAATATAACTCACTGGGTTAGAAAAGGTTGCTACATAACTCATAATTTTTAGTCACGTTTTTCTCTCTGTTATAGATTTTCAATAGAAAGTCTTTTAAGTCAAAATTTTAAATGCAGATGGTTTAAAAAATAAAATGCAAGCAGCTGACATTGAAATTATAGTAGCAACTATTCAGTCGAAGCATTCCAAACCCTAGTTCTCGGGATGAAAACATGCAATCTATAAATTTCGTACATTATAACAGCTAATTACTATGTAAATGTTAATGATCATACATAAATATATGAACATACATTATAATGAAAGTACAACTAAAAATTTATGGGTATACTGTAGACAGTATCAAGGGTATTGGACAGCAAACATTACGCAACATCTGTGTAACAGTTGAAAAGGCATAAAAATTAACCTGCATCTTTTATGAATGTTATGAATTGGTTGTAGATATTTTAACTGGAAAATAAATATTTTGTCTTTCTTTTACTAACATATATTTTGAGCTCTCATAAAGGAAAACTTCATTACCACATCTCAATTTTTTATAGACAAAATTATTAATTTTATGTGAACCTTTCGCTTTGCTGATATTTTCACAATCATAGAATTATCACATGGTATACTTTAATCATGGCAAGTACACAATGCAGAATAATGCAATTTCTGTCACATTTTCTAAACTGCACTCAGTGATCTCCTTATGATTTTGAACACTTAAGAAAATATCCCTTCATGTAAAACAAATACAAAATGACTTCTCATAAAAGATAAACCCTTACTGAAATTTGCAGTCACCAAACAGATGGTAATGTAGGTTAAATTTAAGTGGCTCTAAGGATACAGTCATCAGCTTTGCACAGACAAGATAAAATGATGTAAATTACCTGGTACGGGCCCCTTGTGGACAAAATATACTTCTGAAGACACAAAATATGACACCTGGGTTGCCAAACTATATAACATCTTTTTATAGTCAGTACTGCCAGATCCCGAAATAACCCCAGTTTCTAAACACTTGTGACACAAACAAGGATTCTGTGAAGCTTAGCAATTTATATTTAAACACCTCTATATATAGACCAGTCACATTAATTGTCTATCACTGAAACAATAACCTTTTTTTAAACAGAACGCAGTTGTCATGCACAATTACGTGAGTCCTGCATGCATCTGCCATATGGCTCATTTCAAGTGCACTGACCCAAACCAATGTTTCAGCCATGCTTTACACCCAGTACTATGTAACAACTCTTCCTGCTGCATTTCAGCAGTATTGACTTGGCATTACACAGTCTACAACACCTTGATGCATTTTGTTTCCTTGTTTATTATTTATTATTTTTTATTTATTTGAGATTTCGGAATTAACAACCTTTGAGTCAGAGACTTATTTCCAAAGGCTCCACATCACAGGAAATACATATGAGACATACAGAAGAAAACAGCAGTGTAGTACAATACATGCAAGCTATATACAGGGTATGGTATATACAGTAAGCTGGCGATATGCCAGAAATGCATGCCTGATAGTGCATATTATGCAGTCTGAGGTAAGACTGTCAAATATTATGAGACTCAGTGGGGAGCTTTGTGCAAATTGTCCCCATTATACTGGTGTTCTCGTCTGTTGCTAAATCCTAGTACAGAGTGAGATTGTAAAGTAACACCAATTACGCATTCTCTCTAAATCATAACTAATTCCAGAACTTAGTATTTTTGGGAGTAACAAATGTTTTGCTGGGACTTTTTGTTCATTAGCAAAATGTGTGACTGATCAGATAGACTCAATTCAAGATGCAGGGACAGTTTGCTACCACAGTAGATGTAACTACAAGTGGCTTCCATTCCCTAGCATTTATCAAACAAAATCAGTGTGATGTTTGACAGCCCAAAAGAACATAGCTTGGAGCAGAGAAGCTTTGGAGAGATCTACGAAAATTGCTCCAGTAAACTTGCTATGATCCATGGCAGCCCTAACCTCAGAGGTAACCATAGCAAGGACAGTATAGGTACTATGCCACGCTCCTGAAACCATATACATACATACATACATAGCTGCTAGCATATTAGGCCTAATGGTCTATCTTGTCTGCCTGACGCAGCTCACTGGTAATGTACCATAGCTGCTCTACCTCTTCCCATTTTGTCCCCCCTCCCACCTACATCTTCCCCCTGTACAACTCTGGTGTTCACTTTACCCCCACCATACCATGCCCCTGTGCCTGTACCATCCCTTCTTGAAACCTCCCACAGTTCCCATATTTACCAGATCATCTGGAAGTGCATTCCAGGGTGCCACCACTCTCTCTGTGAAATAGTGCCCCTTGCTTCCCCCTTGCACCTCCCCCTGATAACTTTAGACTATGACCTCTCATAGTCCCCACTTCCCTCAGCTTGAGCAAATACTAGCTGTTTGCTATGTTGAACCCCTTCAGGTATTTGAAGATCTCTAACATATCCCCCTATCCATACTGTCCTCCAGGGAGTACATGTTCAGCTCTCTGAGTCTATCTTCATATGACAATCCCTCCAGACCACTGATCATCCTTGTTGCCCTTCACTGGACCTTCTCCAGCAGTATGATGCCCTTTTTTAGGTGTGGTCACCAGAACTGCCCACAGTACACCAGATGCGGTCTCACTGGTGAGGTGTACAGGGAAAGTATAACCTCCTTTCTCCTGGATGTTATCCCCCAGGCAATACACCCAAACATTTTGTTTGTCTTGGCTGCTGCTCTCTTGCATTGCTCCAAGAGGTTCCCTTTTGCATCAGTCATAATCCACAGATCCTTTTCCATCCTTGCTACAGTTAGCTGTATCCCCCCCCCCCCCCGAAGTGATAGATATGCTCAGGGTTCCCAATACCTAATACATGCTGTGCTAGGAACAGTAAATCATATTTGTAAGGTACTCAATTAGTAGGGATGCCACAGTTTTCTCTAGACATTTGCTGATGACAGACAGGACAGCAATGGGGTGACAGCTTTTAATATATTTTGGGTCCCCTTGCTTAAATACCTGGACACCTGGACAATCCTAGTTATTTTCCAAGTGTCAGTAACTATGCCATTAAGCAGGGATACATTAAAAATATGGGAGATGGTTAGACCATAAAGGGGGCACCTGATTGGATGAGTTTGGCTTCATATCATCATTAACAGCACTGGTTTAAGGGGAGGGATTAGCCAGGAATCTACCAATCTCACCTTCTGTTACAGTTTTAAGGTAAAAGGGGGAGTGGGGAGAAGGAGCAAAGGAGGACATAGACTCATCCTGTGAAGCAGGGCCAGAGAACAAAGAGGCAGGGGCAGACAGGTCAGAGAAATTTTGCAATTGTATTATTGTTATTACAATTAACTCCTCCACCAATAAGCATATAAATGGTTTGATGTTTGAGTGAACCACCAACTACACTTTTAATATTGTGCCAGAATCTCCTGAGGTCTCAGCCCGGTGCCAGTCGGGTGGCTCTACATAATTCACTCCTGGCTGCACGTATTGCTTTTTTACAAATATTTCTGAGTCATCTATACTCAAGAAAGTCAGAAAATGCCGGGGTAGACATAAATGTAGCCCAGTGCCTATCCCTGGATTGCATTAGGGATGCTGTAGCAGGTCACTGTGTAGCCATTTGTTGCCAGTGCCCCCTGACTTTCCCTTTGATATGTGGGGCATGCTTCTTCTGCAGGGACAAGAAGACAGTTAGGCAATTAGGGAACTGAGGCATCCTCAGCAGATATCACAGCAGACCAAACAGAGAGTGCAAAGTCACTATGAAAAGAACCAAATTCTAGCTTAGATAAGTCTCTAAGGATAATGACCTTAGAGAGGATTCTAGGTAATGTGACTCTCCTAATACAGTATGTATGGCTATGATAAGAAACAGAATCTGGGAAGGTCCCAGACAGTGGAATCTTCTCAGCCAGCCCTGTTTATCAGGATCCAATTATGGACGGTATGCTGACAGACGGAGGAGGAGAGTCTGGTTGGATCAGAGATAAGCTGTTTGAGGCTCAGCCCAGCAAGCAGGAGTTCATAATGCTTAGCATTTCTCCTGGACTAGTCTAGGTTAAAGTCACCAAAATCAACTGCTCATTTGAGCCAGTTTTGTTTTTCTAATATTATCCAAGAGATAGTTTAGGCCATTAAGTCCACCAGTAGGAGGGTTATAGGCACAAACCAGAGATTTTCTTAGCATTACCCAGAAGGGGTAATGGGAAACATTTAGATGGTTTTTATGTTTGCTTGCATGCATGTGCAAGAAACATAGTGAGATGATCCAAAATGCAGTGCCGTACAGCTGAAAGGGAGAGCACCGCTTGAGTGAGCAGCACTCCCCCTCCCACACACACACACTGTATGGCTGATGGGGTGCCCAATCCCTGTCAGCTCTACTGTTCCTCCACATTGCCTGTATGGCTGACAGGGTGCCCAATCCTTTGTCGGCTTACTGTTCCCCAAGAGACTATTGGGTGCCATGCTGGGGAGCCCATCCAGCATGGCAACAGTCCTATGGCCGGCTAGGGTGCCCAACCTCATCGCTCCACTTTCCCCAATAGCTTCCAGCTATGCTGGGAGCCCAGGCAAACTTCCATGTAGTCCAAATAAAATAAAAACCTGAAAGAAAACCTTCCTCGCTGCTGTCTTCACCCCTTCTCCCACCCGTGCCCACCCACTGCACACCTTGCCTCCACACCCCCACATCACCCCATACTTACCTTCTGAGCTTGACGGGACGATCTTTTGTGGACCAGGAACACGTCTGCACTCTTCAAAGCCGACCGCGAACTGAGGAAATGCCGGTAAGCTGTATAATGTAATGAATAGGGTTTTTTCAACTTTGCTGCATATCTCAGGCATTTTTGGGAATTTTGACACCAATTTTCAACATGGGGTTTTTGGGACCCCTCCTCATGAATTCTGTCACTGTCATGGCATTAATCGGGCCTGAAGGGTGATTTCTCGGTCACTGCGCAAAATCACCTTTCGGGACTGATTAACAAAATGACAGTGCCAGTGTTCATAAGGTGGCTCAAAAAGTCTATGTTGAAAATTTGGTGAAAAATTCCTAAAATGACTGTTTTACGAGCGCATGCTGCGCTGTTCCTATGCACGCCATAGGTTCATGTATCTTTCAATATTTCTTTTCACCCGATTTTCAACATTGCCATTTGACCACACTTCCTCATGAGTAGTACAGCTGTCATTTTTCATCATCTCACCCAAAATGTGTTTCCACAGATGTAGTGCACAATGGCGCAGTCGGGTGCAAAATCAATGTTTGGGACACATTAAGAAAATCACAGTGACACTGTTCATGAGCAGAGGTGTTAAAATGACTATGTTAAAATTTGGTGAAAAATTCCCAAAATGACTGTTTCGAGCGCCTGTTGCGCTGATCTCACGCAATGCTCATAAGTTCTCGAAATTTCAATATTTTCACTCCAGATTTTCAACATTGCTATTTTACCATACCTCCTATGAGCAGTACAGCTGTCATTTTCACATCTCGCCCAAAACATGTTTCGCCCATGTAGCGCACACAATGGCGTAGTCGGTGTATGTAAATCAATGTATGGGACACATTAAGAAAATCACAGTGACACTGTTCATGAGCAGAGGTCTTAAAATGGCTATTTTGAAAATTTGGTGAAAAAATTCCTAAAAATGACTGTGTTGCCGTTAAATTTTTTTATTATTTCAGTTTCTTTACAATAATGATAACCCTTATACTAAACAGGATTTACTAATGAGTTGTTGGTTACATATACAACTCAGCGCAGGAGCAGAAAAGAAGTAATGTTACATATGACCTGTTCTTACCCCACTATATACGATTCATTATCTTGAAATAATAGAGAGGCAAGGCATCCATGCTCCACATTCATACCGCATAGCAGGGAACAAAAAAAATGTTATGTGTCTCAGGTGCTATCCAGGCTTCTGGCACCCTAGTTAGAAAAACAAACAAACACAAAGAATCACTATTCTATATATTATTAGGTACATTGCATATAAGTAAGTAAGGAGGCATTATATTGCCACCTATATATACAGCCCTGGTTAGCCAAGTTTTACAGTTCGTTTACCATAGTCCTGTTACCTTAGTCGAGATCCTGGTTGCACAGTTCAGCCCACACCAGTCTTAGGGGTAGCATATCTAACAAAGAGGGTCCAACACTCCTCGTATACTGCAAGGAAGTTATTTATCAAGTGGGAGCGCTTATCCATAGTAGCGATGTGAACCATGGAGGCGAGGAGTTCTTGAGTACTAGGTAACAGTGTGGTCTGCCATCTACATACAAGGAGCCTCTTCGCCTGCATGGCCCACAGGGCTAGCCAACGGTGTTCCAGTTTCTTTAAATGAGGAGCTTCTGACTTCATTCCCAATAAAAGCAAAAGGGGGGACCGAGGAATACTTTTTTTTAACACTTTGGTCCCTACTTCACAGATGTTATCACAGACTGGTTGCATCATTGGGCAAGACCAAAGAATGTGAACCAAGTCCCCGGGGTGGGAGTTGCATCTCCAGCATAGATTAGACTTTATCACCTCAGCCTTCTGTAACATTACTGGTGTGCGGTACCAGGAGTGTAGAATTTTATTTTGTATTAACTTACTTCTCACATCTGTAAAATGTTTTTGAGCCCCCTTCCAGCATTCCTTCCATTGTGCATCAGTATTTTCCAGTTTTAATGCCTTTTCCCATTTTTGTTTAGATTTTTCACTCTGGCAGGGGTATTAATTCCGGAGAGCGTTATAAATTAAACTGGCCATCTTTTTTTGGTTATCCAGGAAGGTGTATTTAAAGTGTCTTTGCCACCTGGGTCAGATATGTTTGGGCCACACTCCGTATTTGTAAATACTTCCAAAAATCAGAAGTCAGGATTGACCATCTGACCAGCAGGTTGGCAAACGAGTCCACTACCAGGGCGGTCGGGGCTAATATATCCTCCAACCTGGTACTGCCCTTTTCTACCCAACTTTTCCAGTACACAGCTTTTTTATCTATACACAGGTTTCCATTTCCGCATAGCGGAGTTAGTTTAATAGGTGCCAAGTCTACCTTCAGCTTCCTCCTTACTTTCTCCCAACACTGCAAAGCGGCCCCTATCGTGGGATGCTTTTTTAAAATTATTGGAGGATTAAACATAGAAACATAGAAACATAGAAACATAGAAGTTGACGGCAGATAAGGACCGCAAGGCCCATCCAGTCTGCCCATTTCTTTTTTTACCTTATAAATGTGCCATCGGCCTTTGCTCTGTCAGTGGCCTATCTATTCATAGTCATTTGTATTGCTCCCTTATGCCTATCCCATGCCTGTTTGAAGCCCTGCACTGTATTCATAGCCACCACTTCTTGTGGTAAGCCATTCCATGCATCCACCACCCTTTCTGTGAAAAGAATTTCCTCACATTCCCCTTAATCGGCCTCCTCTAATCTCATGCTGTGTCCTCTTGTCCTGCTATTTTTCTTATATTTAAACATGTTAGACTCTTTTCACCTTTGTTTATGCCCTTAAGGTGTTTGAATGCCTCGATCATACTCCTCTCCCTCCTTTGCTCAAGGGTATACATATTGAGCTCAGTTAATCTGTCCTCATATGTCTTCTGATGCAGTCCCTGCACCATTTTGCTGCCCTTTTCTGGACTGCCTCAATTTGGTTAATGTCCCTTGTGAAGGTGGCCTCCAATACTGCACACAGTACTCCAGATGGGGCCTAACCAGTGTCTTGTACAGAGGGATTATTGCCTCCTCTTATGACTTGTATACCCCTACTAATACACCCTAACACCCCTAGCCTTACCTACTGCTTTAGAGGTCTGCTTGATGATTTTAGGTCATCAGTGATGATGATGTCCAAGTCTCTTTCTTCCTTTGTGACTGCTAGCAACCTCCCCAGCCTGTAGGTGGCTTCAGGGTTTCTCTTCCCATGTGCATGATTTTGCACTTCTTTGCATTAAATCCCAGTTGCCACTCTTCTGACCATTCTGCTAGTTTATCCAGATCTCTTCTCATTCTGCCCACCCCATCTGGATCATCGACTCTGTTGCAGATCTTGGTGTCATCTGCAAACAGACAAGCCTTACCCTCTAGTCCATCTGCAAGGTCACTAATGAAGATGTTGAAGAGGACTGGCCCAGGACTGATCCCTGAGGTACCCACTTGTGACTTGCATCTCTTCTGACTGTATACCATTTACCACCACTGTTTTCTGCCCATCAACCAGTTTTCCACCCAGTTGACCAATTCTGACCCACCCCGAGCCTACCCAGCTTATTTATCAATCTTCTATGTGGAACAGTGTCAAAGGCTTCGCTGAAGTCAAGGTAGGCGTACATCAACTGCTCCCCTTGGTCCACCACTCTGGTTACCCAGTCAAAGAAATCTATGAGATTAGTTTGACAGGACCTTCCTTTGTAAACCCATGCTGTCTTGGATCCTGTGTCCCTATGGATTCCAGGTGTTACACTATCCTTCCTTAAGAGTGCTTCCATAATCTTGCCCACTACTGAGGTAAGACTGACTGGTCTGTAGTCTCCCTCCTCCTGCTACCACTCTTGTGGAGCGGATCACATGAGCCCTTCTCCAGTCTTCTGGGACCTCTCCTGTGCTCAGAGACTCACTAAATAATTCTGCTAATGGCTCTGCTAGTTCCTCCTTTAGCTCCTTAAATTCCTGGGATGTATGCCATCAGGTCCCATTGCCTTATCCACCCTGGAGCTTAGCAGCTCTTGTAGGACCCTTTCTTTTGTGAAGGGAGTAGTGCTCACCTCCCTCCCCTGTGTCCATGATGTTGAGCTGTGGGCCTGCCCTACCTTCTCTTCAGTAAATACTGAGCAAAGTATCTATTTAGGATAGATGCCTTTACAGGGTCCTCCTCCTCACATGCTCCCTTTTCTCCATTAAGCTTAGCACACCCTCTGGACTTTCTCCTTACTAATGTATCTATAGAAAGTCTCTGTCACCTTCTTTTACTGTTCGTGCTAGTGTTTCCTCAGTTTGGGACTTTTGCCTGCCTTACTGCCTTACCTGCTTCCTTAGGCAGTTTGGTATGCCTCCCTATCTTCATCCCGCTGTGTTCCTTATATTTCCTGAAGGCCAGCCTTTTGGCTCTGACCTTTTCTGCTACTGTATTTGAGAACCAGTGGTTTCCTTCTTCTTTGCACTTCCTTTTCTGTCTAACACAATGGGATGTTGCTTCAAGTATTGCATCCTTAATGCTTGCCCACTTTGCCTGTACCCCTCACCTGTGTTTCTTTTTTGCCAGGGCTAGCTTAACTTTGTTGGCCATCTTATCAAAAGTTGCCCTCTGAAGTCCCATATTTTTGCCTTGGAATGGGATGATTTAGATGTAGTAGCCAAATTGAACCATACCATGTGATGGTCACTGGGCCCCAGGTGACCTTCTACCTGGAGATCTGTGATCCCTTCTTTGTTAGTCAGTACTAGATCTAGGATAGCCCTGTCTCTTGTGGGTTGCTGTACCAGTTGTTTGAGGCCCTCCTGCAGGAATCCACTATGAGTCTAGTTCTGGCAGATGTTCCTGCTGGTATTGACCAATCTGTATCCGGCATGTTGAAGTCTCCTATTATCAGAACCTCCCTTTAGCTGTCATGTTTTGTATATCTTCTAACAGTAATGTGTCTATGTCCTCCTCTGGTTGGGCCTGTAGACAACCTCAGTTCTTATGGCTGTCCCATTTCCTGTTTCCAGGGTGACCCACAGTTCTTCTGGCTCTTATGTGTATTCTGAATTTCTGTAGCTTTGATATTTTCATTAACATAGGGCCACTCCTCCCCTTTTTGCACCTCGGTCTCTTCTGAACAATACACAGCCAGGTACTGAAGTCTCCCAAGTGTGGTTACTGGTAAACCACGTCTCACTAATTGCTACTATGTCCAGTTTAGCCTCTAACATTATTGCCTGCAGGTCTGGGATCTTATTTCCCAGGCTGTGAGCATTTGTGTACATGATTTTCCATTGGCCAGATTTTGGTGTGTTAGTTGTTGGGTGAAGTTTGGCATTACCCCTGTGCGTCGTATGGGGAGACAAACCTTTTTTCTTACCTGGTGATGCAAATGAACGGCAAACATGCTGAATTCCTGTTTGACCACTAGCTGAGGGGGGAAGGGTGTTCTTCCCATTCGACGTATGGGGTGCTGCACCCCTCTCCCCATTTGCTAGTTTAAATATTCTGCAAAGACGTCAAACTTCTGCCCCAATGCACTGACTCCTCTTTAGTCAGATGCAGTCCATCAAATTTAAAGAACTTCGCTCCCAGAACTGTTGCCCCCTACAAATCTGTGTCCTTTTCCTGGCACCAGCCCTTGAGCCACGTGTTTAGCTCCCCTATCTCCCTCTCTGACCTTCCATCCATCTGCTCCCTCTCCCAGACTGGCAGGATCTCAGAGAAGGAGATGCCAGACGAAATAGATGATAGTTTGTCACCCAGCCTAGTCAGGTGTTCCTTGGTCTCCACAACTGACCGGCTGGCGAGATCATTTGTCCCTATGTGTACTAGGACTCAATGTTTTCTCCTGCTTTGTGAACAATTTTAGCAATGCAGTCAGTGTCTCTCCATGCTGATGTACCTGGGAGACATCTGACCATCACCCCTGGCTGGAGATGGGTATCAACTCCCCGAATCATGGAGTCCCCTATGATCAGAAGTTTTTTGAATTTCCTTTGTGCTTGTTTTGTTTTGGTTCCTGATTTGGGTGAGTTTTTTGTGCTAGCTCCTGTGCCACAGTGTCCTGCTCTGCAGTGTCTTCTGCCTCTTTATTTGATTTCAGAGATAGAGGCAGATACCTGTTTGTAGTGTTTATATGGTTTTGGAGGAATGTGTTGGAGAGCAGAGAGTGATGGGGCACTGATTTGTTCCTCCTAACCACCTGCCAACCTCCTGGACCAACTACCCTCTGCGGTCGAGGTTTTCTGTTGGATGCTGGGGAAATGGCGGGTGGTTCTTATAATGTATTTCCTCTTCAATATGAAATTTGAGCGTGCAATCTCTGCCCATGCTGCCCGGAGCTGAGCCCTAAGATCTCCAAAGGCCCAGCATGTAGGACAGTGTCCTAAATCCTGTAAGACTGTCCTTCTGAAAATTGTTCCACAGTACTTGCAGTTAATGAAATCCATTCCAAATAAGTTGCTGGGTTTGTAACCTAGTCAGAGTAATTAGAAGGAGAAAAAAAAGGAAAAAAAAAATGCAAGTAATGGTTTAATTGTGCTTTGTTTAACTTGTTATAACAAGTTAAATTACTAGTGCCCCTGTAAATGAGATTACTATAGATAAGCAATGACAGAGAGACTTTTTGGCTTACAACTTGCTCTATGTCCACCCATTGTGGTTGAGGGGAGGAATCTAATCCTAACCAGTGTATGGACTGTGCTAAGTGAAATGACCACTTTTAACCTGTAAACCAGGGAAGACACCACCCCCCTACATTCCAGTGCACCCGAAGTTTATTCCTACTATACCTGGGGGTTTTCCCTTCCCATAGAAAACTCCCTATTGCCTTATCTATCTTCTGGATCCAGCCCTGTGGTAATACAAGAGGGATATGTGCCAGGAGATAAAAGATCTTGGGGGCCAAAATCAAATCGCGGCTATTTTACCCTCTAGGGTTAGATGAAGTTTAGTCCACCTGGACATATCCTCTTGTATTTCCACCAAGAGAGGGCGGAGATTATATTCCCATAATTTCGAGAGGTTGGCAGAGAAACGAATACCTAAATATGTGATATCTTCCTTGGCCCACTTCAAGCCTGTGTCCACTAATACCGAAGGTTGACATCTAGAGTTAAGAGGGAGAACTTCGGTTTTGGTGGCATTTATTCGAAGTCCAGAAATTCCCTTGAAGTGGCACAGGGTAACAAGTATAGAGGATAACGCCTCATCTGCATCCGCTACTAGGACCAGGAGGTCATCAGCGTATAAGAAGGTGGTGTATTCTGTGTTTCCAGCCATTATCCCTTTTATAGACTGACTGCCCCGAAGATGTGCCGCTAAGGGCTCTACAGCCAACACAAATAGAAGGGGAGAGAGAGGGCAACCTTGCCTGGTACCAAGTACCAACTTGAAGGGTGGGGATAGGGTAGAATTGGTCAGTAATCTGGCCGTTGGGGAAGTATACAGGGCTTTTACCCAGGATTGAAAGCGAGAGCCTATTCCCAGCTTCCCCAATACCTCATGGAGATAATCCCACTCCAGGGAATCAAATGCCTTTTCGAAATCTATAGCTACCGCTGCCGCTGGAGTATGTAGCTGAGATGCGATATAGGCTAAGTTGGTTAAGGTTCTAAGATGATCTGCACTGTACCTACCAAGGACAAAGCCTACTTGAGAGGGGTGTATTAACTGTGGTAGCAGAGAACCCAGTCTTAGTGCTAGTGCTTTGGTAAATATTTTACCATCTACATTTAAGAGTGAGATCGGCCTGTAGCTACCAGGGGAAGTGGGATCTTTCCCTTTTTTGGGCAATACGGTGATAACCACTTCGCGTAATGTGGGCGGAAGTATCCCTTGCACCTCTGCTTCAGCCTATACTTGTTGAAGTATTGAGTAACAATGTTCTGCTAACGCCTGCCAGAATTCCACTGAATAACTATCCTCTCCGGGCTTTCCCAGTTTGAGAGAGAGTAAGGCCTTGTTTATTTCTTCTATAGTTAATAGGGCATCCAATAATTTGGCCTGCTGTGAGGTTATAGAGGGGAGTTCCACTGTTTGTAGAAAATCCTGAATTACTTGGGGATCCACCTGTCTGGATGAAGCATACAGGGATTGATAATATTCTGCCATGACTGCATTTAACTCCCCACTGTTAGTACGCATCCGTCCTGCAGTGCCTCTCAGCCCAGCTATATATCTGTCCATTTGCTGTTTCCTTAGCCTATATGCTAACACCTTCCCCCCTTTCTCTCCCCCTTCCCAGTATTTGTGCTTCAGCCTCAATATTGATAGTTCAGCTCTCCTTGATAAAAGAGAATTTATCTCCATTTCAAGGCCTACTATCTTTCTTCGAAGAGAGTCATGCCTTGCTTTCCCTTTTTGCTCCTTATGCTGTCTTCCAGCCCTGAGATCAATATGCCCTGAAAGGGTCAAAGTCTCAGTGTCTCGTGATCTCATGGGCCTGGATTTAGACAAGCCATACACAGCACCCCAACCCAGGCAGTATCCGCTCTACCTGGATACCTTTTACTGCCCTGTACTTAAACAGAGACGTTACTTATCTAATCAACATCCGAAGTTACTGCTCCTGTCCTGAACTCTGATGCCTTGATGCTGCTGCTTCTGCTTCAACGGCCTGGTCTCCTTCATGGGCTTTGGATGCTGCGCCTGGGGAGTGCTGCTCCTTCTGCAGCTCTTCGTTGCCATTGTCCTCCTTACCCGCCTCACTTCCCATGATACAGCTGACCTGGGAATCTTCTGTTGCCCTAGAGGTTCCCTCCTCAAGATGCACATTGAGGGGGGGAGACCACAGAACTTCATAGGGGTTACGTGTCATGTAGCACACCAGGGCCGTACTTTCTCTCCGTTGTTCTTCGCGATCTGCTGTTTCAGTATGCAAGTTGGTTCTGATGTGGGGGTGACCTCTTCACCTATGATTATCCCTTGCTGTTCTCTTTCTGCTCTAGTGAGGGGAGGCCAGTAGCTAATTCAGACTGTATTTCAGGGTCTGTCGTCATCTCTCCTGGTTCCAAGGGGTCTGGGTAAGCGGTAATACTAGACGGTTCACCTAGGTGTCTATTCAAGAAGTCCTCCAGGGCTGCTGGGGTATCAAAAAAGAATGGGGCCCCATTGTGTACCATCCGCATGGTGGAGGGGTACCTTAGGGAATACTGAATCCCCAATTTTTGCATCTTATGTCGTAAGGGAGTATATTCTCTTCTCTTGAATGACAACTCCTTGGAAAAGTCCTGATACAGTGATATGGGATGCCCCTGCCAGCTCAGGTGACCCACCTCCCTGGCCCACTGCAGCAAAGTCAGCCACGTGTTAAATGATAGCAGTTTGAATAAAATGGCCCTTGGTTTGCCTCCTTTCTCTGGCACTGGGAAAGTAGCTCTGTGCGCCCTTTCTGTCTCCAAATGAACTTCTGATTGTAGCCCGAGAATCTCAGGAAGGGCTTGTTGAAGGAACCAAACAGTGTCTTTTTTCTCCACACCCTCCGGAAATCCTATTACCCGTAGATTGTTCCTTCTACTTCGGTTTTCCAAATCGTCCACTTTGGCCAAAAGCATATTAATTTTCCCCTGTTGGTCTCTCTGTGTTCCCTTAATCTCTTCAATTTGGGATTCTTGCACCATCGTTTTCTGTTCAACTGTTATTATGCACCCTGTTAATTGTTTGATTTCTTCTGTAGTATGATGTGACGCCTCCGTTACTTCATCCATCCTGAGCAATAGCTTTTCAAACAGGCTGTTAAAATATGTGAGATTGAGCCCTGAGCCCGGCGCCTCCGCCATTTTACAGGCCGCAATGCTGAAAGAGGGACTTCTTAGCTATTTCAGCTGTCTGTATCGGAAATTCCCCCCACGTCGTACACTGGAGCTCTTTATGCTCGTTAATCGGTTCTTTCGATCGTTTCAAATTCTTCCCAGATGCAGATCGACGGATGCAAACGTCCACACGCAGCAGCTCGAAGATTTAAGCTGCCATTCGGTTTAGCCGCTAAGCCACACCCCCCAAAATGACTGTGTTATGAGTGAGCATTGCACAGTTTCCATGCACCCTCGTAAGTTCATGAATTTGTAATATTTTCAGTCCAGATTTTCACCAGTGGCATTTTTCCACACTTCCTTATGAACAGTACAGTTGTCATTTTTCACGACGGGCTTAAATGTGTTTTCACACTTTAGCCAAAGAAATGCATGGTCGCTGTGGGAAATCATTATTCGACAGATGAAGAAAATCACAGTGACACTATTCATGACCGAGGTCCCAAAATGCCTGTGTTGACAATCTGCTGTAAACAATTCCCAAACTATTACATTACGGCTGCACGCTCCACAGTTTCTACATGCTCGTGACTTCACAAGTTTTTTTAATATTTTCACAGCAGATTTTCAACATTGCCATTTTTTACACCTCCCCATGAACAGTACAGCTGTCATTTTTCACATCCTGTTCAGAATGTCTTTTTGCACCTTGGTGACAAATGCCGTAGTCGCTGTGCAAAAGCAGCATTCGGCTAACAAACTGATATTGCCACTGTTCATGAGGTGGGGATCACAAAAAACATTTTGAAAATTTGGAGTGAAAATACCAATGAATGCCTGAGGCATTAGGGTTTCTGACCATAACACCCCACCCTGTAGAGAATGACAGGCATCAGGGCTGTGACTTGGGATTGTCACGTGCAATGCTCATACCATTCCACCCCCACCCACACCCTGCAGCCACTGAGAGGCATTGAGGTGTGCCTTGGACTCTTCAGCCCTAAAGTTTACCCCATTCTCCTATACCGCACCCATCTCACAATATTTCCTGATGGAATGGGGTGCGCATAAGGGCCAAAGACCCCAAGGCACACTGTGACACTTGTCGGTGTCTGCACGGTAGGGTGTGGTGAAATGGCATGGCCGTTATGCCTGATGACCCAAAGGCACACCCCAATGCCTGTCACTATCTGCAGGGTGGTGATGAGGTTGGCTTCAGTTCAATACTTCACTGCCATTCCTATTATGCAGCTCTGTAACTCCTACACTACCAATGCCAATGCCAGCAAGCAAACATTCGGCATTGACAAATGCTCATTATAATATAGCAAT
Organism: Neoceratodus forsteri; assembly: GCA_016271365.2. NCBI lineage: Eukaryota > Metazoa > Chordata > Ceratodontiformes > Ceratodontidae > Neoceratodus > Neoceratodus forsteri. Next base: position 1,384,144,520 of record CM057456.1, on the reverse strand, counting down.
AGGCTACCCACTCATTTCTGGCCGAACAGTCAAGCCTGATAAGATTAAAGCCAGGGATTGCACAGGCAGTCTGGAGTCAAGAGTTTAAGCCACATCTCTGTCAGGCCAACAATATCAGGATTATAGTTAGCTACCCTGGTGGTAAATTCTGCTAAATTAGGTAAGAGACTTTGGACATCTAAAACACATTTGTTCCAATAGATGCCATATGGCGTCCGAACCATTCATTGCTAGATCTGACCCAAAATGGCCACCGGGAGCATTGTAAGACCTTTTGCATTTAGCCAGATAGGGAATCCTGTGTACTGGGTTGCAGCAGGATCAGGGTTTGGTTCGGTGTCCACCACCAGAATGATTCATAGTATAGATAGCCAGCAGGAATGTGTCAGAACCACTGAGAGAGAAGGGATCCTAGTGTGGCATAGTCTGTACTTGTAAAATTATCTGATTCTTAAAAAGCCAGGTTGGTTGTAGGTCCCCTTCACCAGCAGCGATAAGGCTGGAGAACATGTAGTCCACTAAATTGACACTGGGAGGAGGGTTAATAGGCGCAGTGAGTGAAGGGAGGAAAACAAAAGCAGCCTGCAGAACGAACAAGGTGACACTAATACCAGCAATAAGATACATTATTAAAGGGGAAGACCCCTCAGCCTTTTATTGTGTTTCCCTGTGTAGTTTGGAGGCATGAACAATGATTGCATCTGTTGTACCCTCCAAATCTCATCAGGATTTAAAGATAAATGAAGATACTCATGTCTGGTGTAAAAGGCTGCTTAATTTCAATGGTCATGATCTGACTTATGTAAGGCATCCTGGAATTTTATGATGTTTTGATACTAAAGCCTGCAGTAGTTAAATCAATACTGTTGCTGTCCTCTTCAGTCTCTGTTTTTTGTGCTGGCCAAGAAACTTTTCAATGCATAGTAAATGCCCTGCTTTTTTCTGTAGTTCAAAGTGCATCTGAGTTAGAAAAAAAAATGCTTTAGAACACAGGGACTTTACAAGACATGTAACAGAACTGAATGAGAATATAATTTCTGCTGGTTGGTGCATGTATGCAACATCAACCCCCATGATACCTTGTATGAGTGGGGTCATGATCTTTGAAATGGTGACAACAGGTTTTCACACCAAGACAAAACAGAAAGAATCAACCACATTTATACTGTATATAAATTTGGATGACATTACGGGGATGCAGGAGAGGGAATCATTGTTCATGCCTACAAACAACACATGTATACAGAAAATAGACTGAGGGGACATTCCCTTTAAAACTCTGGAAACATAGGTCTGCAAGGTAACAAGCTACTGGGCAGTACTAATGCATATACAGTCTACCTAACCTAGAGTATATCACAGATTTAGCACACTAATTCAGGGACATAAGGTCAGACAGAGAAGATGCTGTAAACTCATTTAGACTAGGTACATTACCCATACAGACAATTAAAACTGTGCAGGTGGTATGCTCAACCTGAAACCCAACTTCCCTGGTTGATTCCAGAAAATAACACACTAAGAGTGAAACAATTCTGCCATGGAGGGAATATAACGGTGTTTACAATGCAGTTTGGTTTACATCTGACAGTATAACCTGCCATATTCTGTCCATTCAGGCTGACTCCAGCAGACTCAGCCTCTCAACTCCTGCTGTCCCACTCATGCTGGATCCCTGCTCACTGACCCAGATGGGTGGGTGTTTTGAGCATCCTAGTTTCCCCCTGGAATGCTCCTAGTTGCCTAGCTGTAGTCCTGGGACAGGTCTCCTGATTTGCAGGAGCTCCTGGTGCTCAGATTGGTTCAGAGCAGAGAAGCTTGCTAAGCCTGATTGGTTAGGCTACAGGCTGAACAGTGATCAGTAAGGCAGGCTGGATAGTGGTTCATGTGGGTAGAGCCAGGGTTCTCCAGATTTTTGGGGTTCTAGTTTGGTTCTGGTTCTACAGTGTGGGGTTCTGGTTCTGTTCGGTTCTGCTTAAAAATTACATGTTTGGGTTCTGGATCAGTTCCGTTCTAGACTTTTAGTTTATTTTCTAGTTTTGGTTCTGTTCTGGTTCTGGATCAAGTTAAGTGTTACTAAATTCACTTTATATTGCTAATATATATATATATATATATATATATATATATTTATAAAATGGGTAGGGAAATTGTTGTTCTTTATTGGATGATGAGCATCACATGACCGTGCATATATGAAGCGCCACCACACACCTGCACTTTACCCCTCCAAAACAATTTTGACATTTTATAAGATAGATAAACCACTCTGAGGTGTGCAGTCATGCCTGATATACGCACTCGAGGCGATAACGCATACCAAGTCGCTGCGTATCAGAGCTAAATCGCACACCTCAGAGTGGTATATCTATTACATATATCTATATATATATATATATATATATATTGTCTTGGGATGCCTTGGTTAGTTGCATCATAGCAGTTCCACTGGCTGTGAAGAAATCTGGGCTGTTGTCGCCTTTGTCTTCTGTCCATCCTCCCCAAACAAACATCTTCAAAGTAGTCATAGGATGTAGCAAATCCTCATGCTCACCATAATAGGCAATGTAAATTAAAGCCTCAAACACTTTCACTACATTGTGTACAGGCACTGATGCCAGTGCAGTCTACATTCTCACAGAGATGAATACAAAAGCAATCCAGCGCTCACCACCAATATAAAAGCAGGTGCTGCTTTCCAGAGAATTATAAATGTGCCCAAATTTTATTTGAAGTGCTACAAGTAATGCCTTGATGCAGTTTGCATATAAGCTATCCTTTCAAAACTCCCACAGAGAACTGATAATCTAAAATGGGGGGGGGGGTGCGGGGGGCAAAGCGTCCTGCAAAAAAACACTTTGGTTCCCTGACAGCACAATGCCAAGTGTTGTCATTGTGCTGTCGCTGTGCTGATGATCGACACATTTTGTGTCGCTGCAGCATGGTGGAACCATAATGGATATGGTGCTGGATATACTGTGTGTAATTTAAACAAAAAGCATACTCAATCTCATGATTTCATTATTTAATTATTTAATTATACAGACAGAAGTAATCAGACGGCAACTTGGAAATGGCATTGGAGTATGCTAAGAGCAAAAAGGGGAGAGACATGTTGCTGTACATGGGATACTGCTATTGAAAAAGAGAAGTCATTTGGTGTCAGGATGTTATGGAAGTGCTCAATTTATCACCATTCAAAATGCCCAGGATGAGCTTATACGCTGAATGATGCAGGGGTACGATGTACCAACCATAACCGCGCATCTGATGCTGCTGGCAATGCTGTCAGATGTGTTATTGACAAAATGAAGTCCACTGTGGCCACAACACATGAAATGACACATATCATCATTTCTGGGGCCACTCAGGGACAGTCAAATGTAGTTCTAGCATGGCTGCCTGACGGGCAGAGGATGAAAAGGACAGTACAGAGACACATAGCAGCCATGTCTGGTGCACCAAGTAATCCAGCAAGTCTGCAGGAGCTGGAAATCCTTACTACATACTGTGCAACAAGTGCAGGTGATGCCTTCCTCTTGTTTGACAGTGGACCTGGAAATGACAGAATCCTGTTATTTAGCACCATTGCCAATCTACTGTTCCTCAGTATGTCACCCCACTGGTATGCTGACGGCACCTTCAAGGCCTCCCCACCTCTCTTCGAGCAGCTGTGTACCATTCATGGGGTTCATCAAAACAGAGTGCTTCCTGCTGTATATGCGCTGCTACCAAATAAGACCAAGCAAACATACTTGCGATTGTTGCAAGAGTTGAAAAAGCTGCAACCGGAACTTAGCCCACAATCAATAATGACAGACTTTGAGACTGGTGCTGTGTTAGCATTCCAAGACACCTTTCCATAGACAACAATGCGTAGCTGTTTTTTTTTTCATTTCAGTCAAAGCATCTGGTGGCAAGTACAGAACTGTGGACTTCACAACAATATGGAGCTCATCCAGAGTTATCACCGAATGTGAGAATGTTGACTGCACTGGCATTTGTGCCTGTACACGATGTAGTGAAAGCGTTCAACGCTTTAATGGACAATGTGTATTACGGTGAGCATGAGGATTTGCTACATCCTATGACTGACTATTTTGAAGATGTTTGGTTGGAGAGGATGGACAGAAGACAAAGGCAATGAAAAACCCAGATTTCTTCACAGCCAGTGGAACTGCAATGATGCAACTAACCAAGGCATCTCAAGGACAAACAATGTCTTTGAAGGATGGCACAACAGATTTGCGAGCCTCCTAAGTGTTGATCACCCCACAATATGGAAACCTATCGATGCTATGAAAAAAGAACAGTCTGACAGAGACTATAATGGAGCAGTACATTGCTGGTGCCCACCACAAGAACCTAAGAAAGTGTACAAGAAAGTGTGAAAGAATTCAGCACATTGTCAGAGAATACCATGCAAGGGAAATAGTGGAAGTACCTGAAAGGACTTGCACACATTTTCATGTTTTAACTAAATGGATGCCTACAATTCTCTGAGTATGTTTTAATGCTCTACTCTTGAGCCTTTCCTCCTTTTTTTACAGAGGACATTTGTCTGCTGGGAGAGTACTCCACCCTTCCCACCATTAAGCAAAAAACCCAAATGGCAGTTACATCCTTAGTCACTGTCCATTCTAGTATTCACATCTGTAGCTGCTAAAATGTGCACATGAGGGTCGGGTGGATTAGTCGGGGGTGGTTTGGGTGTTGTGTGGGTTAAAAGGTTATGTTGAGGCTTATTTGTTTTCTGTTCATTTGTTTTTCTGTCTGATGTATGTGATTGGCATTTGCTTCGTGTACCATATCTGCAAACTATCATTTTAAGTAACGTGTACTTAATTGCAAAAAAAAAATGTTTTAAAGCTTTCAATAAAGCTTAAATATGTTTACATTTGATGATGATGATGATGATGATGATAAATGTTTTATTTTTATCCAGGAACAGAATTTAAGGGAAAAAGTCCCTGTTTACAATTAATGCCCTGTACATGAACATTTAACCTCTGCAATTGCAGTATATGACATATAATATCGACAAATACAATGTATGGACCATTCACAATACAATATAAAGAAATGATTACATAAAACAATAAGGGGGTACAATGAATTAGGAGGAGGCATAGAAAATACATCCTTTGTGGTAATATTTAATCAACTCTGTTTGGAGTGCACTTACTGTTTCCTTCAATTTTATAAAAGTTGTAATAGCATTCCATGTACATCCTAAAGCAAGAATCAGTGCAATATCTCCAAATCTATTATTTACCCTAGGCCATTCCATATTAAAAGAAGTCTCCCTCAATCCATATCTATTTTTTCTATTGCTAGTGGTTATCTGGGACTTCAGGGGGTGAGTATGGGCCGCATTTGTCAAACTGAAACACCAAATGGACCACTGGATTTCCATATTTGTGTCAGGACCCCACCATTTTAATCTATCATACACTTTGCAGTGATGATCTCCAGACTTGCTACCACTGGCAACTCTTAAAAGCCTATAGTAGGCTTGGTTTGCTTTTTTTAGAACACAATGTGGGGCATTTCTGTACACTAGCGCACCATAATTTAAAACAGGAAATTGGGAGCAGATATTCACCTTAGGGCACCCAATTTCTGATTACACTGCTTTACTATTGAATTGACATGTTCCTCATATGTTAGGCTTTGAACAATCCATACCTCAAGATATTTGTAAGCATTCATCTTGGGTATCTGTTGTTTATTGTTGAAGAACAATTGCAGTTCCCCACCAGTCTGCGTTCTGTTGTTTCTAAAAAATGTCATACACTGTGTTTTCTTAAGGTTCATCATTAAACTGGCCCATCTAAACCAATTTTCCATAGCAGACATGTCCTCCTGCAATTTTGCCTCCAAAATGGGGTGGCTGGACACGGACACCACCGCAACGTTGTCGTCTGCGTACAACTGATTCTCTCTATTTTTTATGACATCAGGAAGAACATTTATGTAGAAATTTAAGAGAAGGGGCCCCAGTATTGACCCCTGGGGTACCCCCCTCCTCACTGCTCATGATGCTAACAAAAATTTACCTACTGCTACACACTGTTTTCTCTGTGATTTATAAGATCTGAACCAAGATAGGGGTTCTAATGTGGTCTGATATCGTACAGTTTTCTTAGGCCAATACCATGGTCCACAAGGTCAAAGGCCTTGCTGAGGTCCATGAACATGACCCCCATGCTGCAGCTCTGATTGATGAGTACAGCTATAAGAGTGTTAAAGTCAATGAGGGCCGTGTCCGTGGACCTCCCAGCCCTAATCTCATGCTATTTGTAATCAAATCATACTGTTCTAAGTACTCAGAGTGCTGCCTATAAACAAATCTCTCAAGCATTTTCAGTAGGGCTGAAAGCAGGGCAATTGGCCTATAATTTGTTAAGGCAAAAGAATCCGCCCCCTTATCTATTGGAACTATTTTCCCTATTTTTTATTGGTCAGGAAATATTGCTGAACTCAAACACCAGTTAAATAGGTAAGTAACCACAGGGGTAGAATGTCCGCTCCTAGCTTCAGAAACTCTGAATCGATGCATCCAGGCCACAGACCTCACCCATTTTTAACCTCTTTAATTCTTTTCCCACTTCATAAATATTTAGGGCCCAGAATCTAAACCTGGGTTGCCCATCCCCCAGTTCTGAGCTTCCAAAACCCCATCCCCGAGCCTGTTGAACCATGTCTGGAAAACCCAGACCGGGGCCTGGGAGATACAGGTCAGTAAGATCGATATAATGATCATTCAGCAAATTTGCGACCAAGCTCTCATTCTCCCCCAGCAGATGATTGTCAATTATTTGGATAGATCTCTTAGGATTTACTGGGTTCTGCAGCTTTTTTCATGTATTGCCAAAACTTCCTTAGGTCAGTTGCATATTCTATACCTGACTTATAGTACTGTGTTTTAGCCACCTGTACCATATAAGAGCATTTATTTCACCATTTTTTAAAAATAGCCCAATCGTCAGGAAATTTCATTTGTTTAGATTTTTCCATAGCCTGTTTTTTATTCTAAGGATTTTTTTTATTCTTTCATTAACCCACGGCATTTGATTCTTCCCTATTTCCTTTCTAATCATGGGGCATGTTTGTTATTGATTTTAACCAATATATTGGTAAAATCCTGAACTGCTAAATCTAGTTCGGATATAAGTATAATACGGTTCCAGTTCTCATTATACAAACTGTTCCTAAAAGTCCCTGCACTAAAAACCTTCCAATTTGTTTCCCAAATGACCTCAGGGGACTCCCGCACCAGGTTTGCCCACACAACTACACATTTAGTGGGACAGTGGTCACTTATAGTCAGTGGCATTATGTCTACCAATGTTACTGATGGATGTTTAGATATGAATATTAAATCTAACAAAGACCCCTGTTCTGAACTACCTGTGCTTCTCGGGGTCCCATGTATTACCTGATTTAGTCACAATATGTCAAAACTTTCTTTTAGTCTTTTCCCCCCTACCCTTATTCAAATCGGCATTAAAATCCCCTAGTAAAATAAAATCTGCTTCCTGTACTGAATCTGAAAACGTAGCCTCTAATTCATCAAAATAAGTCAGCTTGGTTTTAGGGGGTGCATACACTATACCTACCATAAGCTTACTAAATATTAATTCTACTACTAGACAATCCATGCCCTTTAAGTTCTCATCTTATTTAATCCTATAGGGTTCCAGACTGTTTTTTTATATATATATAACACAACCCCCACTCCCCACCCCAAGTTTGCCTCTGCTCCTGTCTAGCTAATCCAAATCCTTCCACCTGAGCCTCATTATCCAAAATGCACTCATGAAGACAGGACTCAGAAAAGCCTGTAATGTCTGGTTTGGAATTTTCAGCCATATCCTGACCAGATCTATCTTTTTTATCAAACTACATGCATTCTCATGTGTTACTTGTAACCCCCCCTGTTACTTTAGCACAAGATTTAACTCTGTATCTCCACTAGCAATTAAAAGTAACAGACAATATTCTGAATGTTGAAGTCTATGTCTATGGAAGGTTGGACTCCAAGAATAACACCCTAAGTTATAGAGGTTCCATTCAAAAGTTAAGGAATTTCTTCTCCTTACTTGTGACTGTATTTTTGTATTCATAAGTTGTCCCATATGATATCATTTGGCCAATAAAATCCCAACATGATTCCCCCAGTTTTACCTTTTGCAACTTTCTACAGTCGTGTCTTTGCATGAGACATACTGTGATTTATATTATGTCTAGCCAGACAAACAAATAGTAAACAATAAGTTAATATTGCAACCTTCACTGTTTTTCTTTAAGTTCAAGATTCAAGTACAGTTGAACTATTGTAATGTCCATAAGTTGCATTTAAAAGCACCCCTAGTTAAAAAGTTTAGTAACTAAACATTATTAAAAACTTTAAGAAAACAAAGGGCAATATCACCTTAAAAAGTCCTAGAGACTAAGTTTCCATGTGTGCCAATGGTTTCATTCAGGTACAAACACCTAGTTAGCCTGTTTAAAACTTCTAAGTAAACCCAATGGGTATGTTACAGTACCTCAGTACTTACTGAGGTAATTCACATCAGGAAATACCTCGTAACCACAGAGTAAATAGACCTGTAAATTATATTGTTACCTTTTTGCTCCAATCTTAATCGTTTGCTTTTGGGTCCAATCACTAAGTAAATTCCACGGAGGAGTGGCGCTCACGCCACTCACTACCACTCACGCTAGTAAGTGACACGAGGTTGTTAAATGCAGCAAACCCCACCCCTTTCCTGACATCAGCAACCGACTCCCTCCAGCCCCCTGCTCACTGAGCATGCAAGTAAGCCAAAAACAATTCAAGTCCCTTGTAAAGTGCAATGTTCTAGATGGCCTTTCACTCTGTAAGGATGTTCTCTCAGGACTGTTGCAGAGGAATCAGCTCTGGGGGTGAATGCAGCTGTAGATGTGTTCTGGCAGCGAGTGGCACAAGGTTTTTAAATGCAGCAAACTCCAGGTTCTAGCCACCACAAGTCAGGAGAGAGACCTGGAGGTTATCATATCCGATGACCTGAAGCCAGCCAAACAATGTGAAAAAGCAGTGGGGAAGGCAAACAGAATACTGGGGTGCATAGAAAGGGGCATAACCAGTAGGAGGAGTGAAGTGGTGATGCCACTGTATAGATCACTGGCGAGGCCTCATCTGGAATACTGTGTCCAGTTCTGGAGACTGCATCTCAGGAAGGACAGAGACAGAATGAAAGAAGTCCAGAGAAGAGCAACAAAAATGATACATGGACTGCACCACAAGCCTTACGAGGAAAGACTCAAGGAACTAAACATCTATTCACTGGAAGAGAGAGAAGGGAGAGAGGGGATGTGATAGAGACTTTCAAATACCTTAGAGGAATAAACAGGGTACAGCAGGGGAGCATATTTCAGAGAAGAAAGTGCACAATGACAAGGGGACATAACATGAGACTGAAGGGAGGAAGGGAGGCTTAGGGGCAATGCTAGGAAGTACTTTTTCACAGAGAGGGTGGTGGATCTATGGAACAGCCTACCAGTGGAGGTGGTGAAAGCGAAAACAGTACAGGGATTCAAAAGTGCATGGGATAAGCATAAAGTCACCCTGCTGTACAGCAGAGTGGGGGAAAGGCAGTCCAGACAAGAGTAGGGATTGCCAAACCAAGTAGGAAAAAGGGCAGACCAGGTGGGCTATATGGTCCTTATCTGCCGACAGATTCTATGGTTCTATGACTTCAGCTTCACTATCCCAGAGATCTCACAGGGTCAATGGACTGTGATGATGGGAGTATGGAGGGACTCACAGGCCAGATACAAGGAACTGGTTTGCATCACTGGGAGAATTGATTCAGGATGCACACTCTAAAGGGAAAGCAGCCTGCAAATCCCTGAGGGAGGAGGCTCCACTAGAAAAATATGTATAGAACAGGGTCAGACATGACAGGAGAAAGAGGGGATTCTAGTGCTGGAAAATCCCATAGTCAGGGGTAGAGGGAGGGTGGTGTGTGCCAATGGCTGAGATGAAAGAACTGTCTGCTGCTTGCAGGGGCAATGTTGAGCAGGCTTCCCCCTCAGCTGAAGAAGTTTATTAAGGTAGGGGATGGGAGGCAGGATGTAATTATTCATTTAGGCACCTGTGATCTAGCTAGCAGCAGTGTAGATAGGATAAAGGACAGTTTCTGAGAACAAAGCAGGAAGTTGAGGGTAGTAGCAGTGACAGTAACCTTTCTGAGCTCCTTCCAGTGCCATGTGAGGGTGTGGTAGTGCTGTGCAGAATTTTCTAATTCTGTGGAATGAAATTTCACAAAATTTCAGCAAATTCTGCCTAATCTGCCTAAATCCAAGGGAATTACATCAATATGGTAGTGGAATTCCAAAAATTCAAAAGTGCAGTGTTTTTTATGGATAATATATCTGCAGTTTACATAAACTGTGGATTCCTTTTTTGCAGTTGGTGAAATTTTTTTCTGCAGTTTACATAAACTAAACAAACAGAAGAGAGAAAGAAATAAGTGCCTTAGCTGGTAGTGCAACCAGAACGGTATTCCAGGCGGTCAGGGTTCATTTCCCAGCTAAGACACTTATAAAAAAACATGGAATATAGACAGTGATGGCAGAAAAAGACCAAATGTCCATCAAGTCTGCACATTGGGCCCTTTATAACCCTGCTGTCTAGTGATAATACAGGGTTATAACCCTCCCCATCAGTCTTCATATTCCTTCCCTTGGTTTTGTCTTTACTAGTGAGCACTATTCTGTTTGCTCTGTCCCAAGCCTGCTTGAAGCCCCCATGATCTTAGTTCCCACTACCTTGGCTGACAGGCAGTTCCATGGTTCCACCACCCTTTCTGTAAAATAATACTCTGTCACACCCCTTCTGAACCTTCCTCCTGTCAGCTTCTAGTCATGCCCTTTTGTTGAACTGATATTCCTGCTATATAATTCCTCAAAGCTCACTTTGTTTACTCCTTTCAGGAACTGAAGGTTTCTATCAACACCCCCCCCCCCTCCTTTTCTGGTCTCCAGCGAGTACATGTTCAATGCCTTAGGGCATTCCTTGTAGGACTTCCCCTACTGGCTCAATATCATCCTTGTCACCCTACATTGTATCACATTCAGCCTATCCTTGTCATTTCTAAGGTGAGGGCTCCAGAACTGGGTACAGTATTCCAAGTGTGGTCTCACCAAGGATCTATACAGGGGGCAGTATCACTTCTTTCTTTCCACTATCAGTACCCTTCCCAATACACCCCAGCATCTTGTTTGCCTTACTACAAGCTCTGTTGCATTGGTTAGCATGCTTAAGGATATCACTGATGATGACTCCTAGGTCCCATTCCTCAGCTGTGGTGGTACTAAGGTTAACCCCTCCCATTCAGTTTTCTGTTCCTGGATTCTTTTCTCCTAGGTGCATCACCTTGAACCTTTTGGTGTTGAATTTCAACTGTCAAATGTTTGAACTCCTCTCTAGCCTATGCTGGTCATTTTGTTATTCTCCAATTCCCTCAGTGCTATCCTTCCACAGAGTTTAGTGCCATCTGAGAAGAGTCTTATCCTACTCCAGATCCCTTCTACAATGTCACTGATGAACATGTTAAAAAGGACTGGGCCCAGGACTGACCCCTGTGGCATCCCACTCGTGATCTCTCTCTCTCCTTTAATTTAGCTCAGTTTTCCACAACCCATTGCTTCCTCCCTTTTAGCTAGTTTTCTACCTATCTAACTATATTCCTAGTCACCCCCAGGTCCTCCAACTTTTTCAGCAGGCGTCTGTGAGGCACAGAGTTGAAAGCCTTGCTGAAGTCAAAGTAGAGTAGATCTATGGTATGGCCTCTATCCAATTCCTTCAACACCTAGTCGAAAAAGACTATTAGGTTTATCTGAAAAGACCTGCCAGACAGAAAGCCATGCTGTCTTCTATCCTGGAGACCATTGCTCTCCAGATAGTCTACAAGATCTGTTTTGAGCAGTGAATCTATCAGCTTCCCCATGATACACGGCATGATACGGCTAAGAGGCCTGTAATTTCCTGTTTGTTTCTTGTCTCCCCTTTATGGAGCAAAACCACATCTGCCGCCCTCCAATCCCTTAGGACAGGATCCCTCTTGTATCTGCTTTGATGCCATTCTCAGAAAGTGGGCCACTCTCCTCCCTAGTGAAAATGGAGCAAAAGTAGTCATTCAAGACTGCAGCCTTTTGCTCATCATCCTCTACCTCTCTGCCCCCTAATAAACTAAGTATTCTCCCAACATACTTTCTTCTTTCACTGATATACCAGAAAAAATATTTTTCTCTGCCCTTGACCCCCTTAGCTAGTTGCAGCTCCCTGTCTGCTTTTGCCTCTCTAATCACCTTTTTTGCTTTCCTATTTCTTTGGACACACTCCTCTTGGTATGCTTTCCCTGTTTCTCTTTCAACCTATCTAAGGCTCTCCTTTTGGCCCTTAATACTTTCCTGACCCTCTCTGAGAACCATACTTGTCTCCTGAGTTTATTTCCTTTGGTTATTTTTCAAAAGCACAGCTGCGATGCTTGAGGGATGGCCCCTTTTATTACTCCCCATATCTCTTCCACCTAGGCAGTCTAAACTGATTTGATTAATTTAAAGAATGAGTGTGCAACTGGTAGACGTGCACTCATAGCCTCTAGCTTGATATGCAAAAAATGCATAACTCCCTCAGCAGATCAGGGGATCTACTGGAAAAAAGGCAGAGTGTTCCCACCATAGTTAACTGATTCAGTACAAGCTGCCCTCCTCGCGAAGGACCACAGTGCATAGGATGACGAGGGAGTCTGCCAGGAAGGAGTCTGCCAGGGGATGCAGCCAGCAGCCGGTTACTCTGCCCCATTTATCGGGCCCATTACTGGTAAGATGCCTCAACACAGAACATTGCTATACACACTCTGACTCCTGCAACATAATATGTGAGCATAGAGCTGTTACAAATCATTCAGATAATTGAACTATTGCTTTCTTAAGACATCTAGGTTATTTTGCTTCATAGGTGCTGTCAAATACTGTTCGTGGGTGTTGGTAGTCATCCTTATGCCTGTTTATGATACATAAAGCAATGTACTGTTGATACAAATTTCACCATTGTTTGCACAAATCAAAACTGATACCATCACTTGTATCCTGTCCTTGTATGTTGCTAGTTTCTCTCCTAAATTCACAAACCCTAGAAACTCCCTATCTGGGTAACACCTATAAAGGTGTTGTATTGCACTGTTTTACACAAATTGCAAACTTTCCACAATTCTCACACACCCCAGAAACTCCTTATCTGTGTAGACCTCATTAAGGTGTTATATTGCCTCATGTTATGTAAGTTGCTAACTTTCCACAATCCTCACACACCCTAGAAACTCCCTATTAGGGCAAACCTCATAAAGATGTTATATTGCTTCATGTTACATAAGTTGCTAACTCTCCACAAATCTCACAAACCTTAGTAACTACCTATCTGGGTAACCCCCACAAAGGTATTGTACTGTCTTATTTTATATAAGCTGCTAACTTCTCATAATACTCACAAAACCGAGCTCCCTAGAGGCATCTTGTGCTCCACAGTTTATCACCTTTTCCACTTTTACTCATCATCATGAGTCTGTTTCTATAGAATGCATGGCTCTCACTAAGCCTCTGTAGTTTACTCTGCTTCACTGACTCCTTCCCTCTATTGGTCATGCCAAGCACTGAACCCTATCAATGTCAGGACTTTACTATGTCTAATCTCCTAATCCATCATACTTCCATGGTATCAACTGTAGGCCTATTGCCATCTTGCTCTTACTCCCAGATGACTACCATCCTAACAAAGTGGAACTAGTTCTGTACACTCTTAGTCTGTGCCTCAGATTGTGTCCCCTTATTTACCTAGCCCTTATTGGTCAACTACTCGCTGGAGATGTTGAGCCAAACCCAGGTTCATGCCTTGCCACCTCTGCTTATAAGCCTGTACTATGGCAAAATATTAAAGGCCTCAAAATTGCCCATATCAACATCAGAAGTCTAGTCCTCAAGTGTGATGAACTACTAACATGTGTCATGCACTACCAACAAGATATCCTTCGTATAACTGAGGTGTGGCTAAAACCATCTGCACCTATAATCTGTGTGCTCTCCCAGGATACAGTGCTATTCATTGTGATCACCCTGGCCCCAAAAAAACAGGTGGCATGCTCTTATATTATAGAACATACCTACACGTAATGGCCACAGTGTGCTCCCTTCCTCTAGAACTACTAGTGGAATGCTGCTATGGAGAACTCACCTTGGGAGGTGCAAAAAAAAATCATCTTTTTTGGGTATACATTCCCCCTACTGGTTGTTTATCCTTACTTCCCTCCCTGTTCCAACCCACTAGTTCAGTAGTCAAAAATAATGACTTCATCATTTTTGATGATTTTAACATAGTCAGTCTCAGCGATTGAAGAAAAAAGTTACATACTACCTACTACCTCAATATTCTAAACCTCACCCAAGTCACTACTGAGCCTACTAGGTGCTCCAATAATGGCAGCACACAGACACTTATTGACTGGATTCTTACACCAAGCCCTGAAAGAATAAAAATCTCTGGAGTTCTTGCTGATATTCTGCATCTGGCGAGCAAAACTGCCTAAAGTCACCACCACTCCCTCCCCCAAGGATTAGCTATCTCCAAAAATATGGTAATCTGGACCCTGACCTCTTTAGGCAGGCAATAGTAAATACAGACTGGACCTACCTGTGTAATACCACTGATATAAATTCAGCAGCTACTTTCCTCACCAATGTGTTAATCACCATGTACGACAAATTCATCACATTCATCTGCAGCATTTCCACTGCCAAGGACACTGGTAGCCTCACAGGTGCCATTTTTATTGATATGACAAAAGCATATGACCTTGACTTGGAACCTTTGTAAAGGAGATTCACAGCTCAAAGGTTATAATCTGAAACCGAAACAAATAGAAAAATTAAAACATTTACCAAGAGAAGGCTGTGTGCCCCTCTAAAAAAATGGCTGGACCATGAGCTACTATCTAAATTTACCAAATGAGGTAAAAAGATTCAAGGCTTTTAAGGCCTCCTCACTGCCCCCCCCCCCGGACTGGTTTGCCTATAGGGAGCTGTGTAACATACGCAAGAGGGAGGTCAGAAAAAACAAAAGCAATCACTACAAAATGTTATATAGTGCTCTGGCCAAAACCCCAGGCTGTTCTGTCAATAAATCAAAAACATGCTTGGCAAACAAGGTAGTTACTCATCCCCTGATATATTACTAAATGGAATACACTGCAATAATATCATGACAAAAGCAAATGCTTTCAACTCTCACTTTTCAGACCTCTCCTCATATATGAGCATCTCCTCTGATGGTCCCCTATGACCCTGCAAGCCTGCACCTACACTGGATCAACACAAACCCAGTCTCAACATCCATTCTACTTTAAATGTGTCAGTTCTTCAGAGGTCCATAAACTCCTTATGCAGATTCCTGACTCCAAATCTGTGGATCTAGATGGTATTGAGCCCAAACTTCTGAAAATCACCACCAAAGAACTAGCCTCCCCAGTAGCTAAATTAATTCACCTATCCCGCTCTACAGGCATAATGCCTGATGCGTGGAAAGTTGCACAGGCTGTTCCAGTCTTCAAGAATGGAGACCACAGAATCTTGACTAATTATAGGCCCATAGCCATTCTACATGTGCTCCTCCCAATTTCACATCTATCTGACAAACAGATTCCAGAAGGTCATGTATGCATCCTCTCTCTCAGACTCTGCACCTTCCTAAGGAGGGTCCCTGCAGGCTCCATACTTGGCCCACTGCTGTTTGCTTTGCACATTAACAATTTTACAGATAGACTAACCCACTCCTCAGCCATACTTTATGATGACGATTTGGTCCTATATACTAGCTCTAAGAATATCAATCAGATAAATCAGTGCTTGACAGCAGATCTACAATCTGTGCACACCTGGTCATCACTAAACAAACTAATCTTAAATACCACAACAATTCAATCTGTGCCCTCTGTCACATCCCCTAAACTCAGTGCCTGTTCCTCCCCCCTATCTGTAGCATATCACGATGACACCTTGGTCCCAACCAACTCTTCCTTCACATACCTTGGAATCATTCTTGAGCCCACTCTCAATTACTCCCACATCTGAGGAGTTTCTGCAAATCTGTCAGCTCTATGCTTGGTGTTTCTTGTAAAGTAGCCCATGACCTTACTCAACAGACACACCTTGCCAGTGCCAGAGGAATGCTACTTCCCAAACTGCTCTATGGAGCCCAGTGTACACTTTGTGATACTTGGCCAGGTGGTTATGCTATTTGTAATATAAAAAAAATATAGTATGTGCTTATCTCACATAAGACAGCCTGTGCTCCATGAGTGCCACCCCCCAGGTTTCAGTGAAGCTACTTATATTACACTAACAGGAGATTGCTGTAATGTAATTAACTTCCTTGAGGAAATTACATTTTATGGCTATTTTATGACCTGTTGCTGCTCTGAAGCTGGGAAACTAAAATATACATTTTATGACTTCAGAAACAGGACATCGTTAAACTGATTCCTGTCAGATATCTTGCACCTAGGTGAGGGATTGCAGGGTTGTAAAACTTCGAGGGAACTGGTGGATCAAAAGACTCATAATTTGGGAAATGTGTATTTGCTGATGTCACCTTATTTAATATACTTCCTGATAGGACATCCTGTTTTGTACTTTTTTTTATATTCTAAAAGGAGGGAGGAGCTAGATGACTCACAGAAGGGGTGTGGAGAGACACAGTTTAAACTATACTGTGTCTGAACTGTTTAGTCCTATATTCCATCCTGGGACTCTAGAAAGACACAGCTCTAATAAGCACTTAAAGAGGTAATAAATTAGATAGAAAAGATCTAAACTGTATGTTGGTAGGAGTTTGCCTGTAGTTTTCATTGCTTTTTCTTTTAAGTGATTGTATGCTGTTTGATATATTGTTCTGTGTTTACATTTTTCATATTTTTATCATCTTTTAGTAAAATCTTTATCTGAAAGACTGCCTGGGTGTCTCTCAGTTCTTTTTGCATGTGACGTATAGAGGGTTAAGACTGACAAGAACTGTTTAAAGCTTGATGGTGTTACTAAACTGGGAAAAGGTAAGAATATTCCCAAGGTCTTTTATAGAGCTTTAAGGGTTCATTTTGGAAGCCTAGCTTGGTGCCCCTGGTGAAAGATTGTACTGCAATCCCCCTAAGAGGGTACATATCTCAGCCTGTACATTGGGTACACTAGCATAAGGTTCACAGTTTGAATCCCCTAGAACTTGAGACTAAAGGTGATTCAAACCCAAAAGCAGACAGAAGGGTTACCCTGTCTGTTACCTGTTTACATTACTGCTCTCGGAGGTTGGCACTGTGGGAGCAGAGGGTCTGACCGGCTGAATGCATTTGTGACACTCTTCAGCCTCAAAAACCACTCTGCACAAATGGGATATCACCTATAACAGTATCAGGTGCTTTGGGTTGAAGTCACTCAGACTCACTCATCACTGCTCTCTCTACTACAAGCTGGCTTAGCTTCCCCCATCACTTCTACTGTACATGACCACAGTTATGGAAGGGTCATCTTTATCATATTAATAAATGGGCAGCACTGATCCCTTGCCTCTTTTCTTCAGTTCATTGAAAATGGCTACCCCTGTGATCTACTGAAAATTCCCTTCTCACTGTCCCCAGAATTAAAACTAAAGCAGGTGAAGCATCCTTTGTCTACTCTGCCTCCAAACTGTGGAATTCCATCCCTCCTAAAATTTGACAATGCCCCTCTACTCATTCCTTGTGTGTTAAATATTGTGAACATCTCTTTATCTGGTACCCCCATTGTCCCCTTTCTCCAGAAAGAACGACACAGACACCAACCTTGGAGGAAATGGCCACAGCCATGCGTTTATTGATTACAATCCATATTGAGAGCAGTGTGCACACACAGGAGGATCGATGGTCCAAGGTTGTAATGGCCAAGGCTATTCGCCCCCCCCGGTCAGGTGCCGTTAACCTTGCCGGATAGTTATACTTGCTGAAGGTGGACCTAGACCCCTTCCCCGGGTCAAGGTGCTCCTTTTCACCTCCATGCCAACCAAAGAAATTCGGCTCATTACCACCCCTACTGACCATTCACTGTCATCATGATCCTCCCAACATGCCATCAAAATGACTGCGACAAACTGACATACACCTATGCCCTGACTATTTTCTCTGGCCTATTTTTTGTTCTCATGCTTCTAACTCAGCTTGACACCCTTTTGGAGGAGGTGAAAAACCTGGGGAAAAACCCTTTTGCAGTGAAAACTGGGAAAAGCCACTCCCCAACCCCTATTGCGGTCACCCTTAAGGGGTCGCGGCTGACTGCCTGGCCCCCACTACCCTGCTTTTACGAGGGAGGGAGGGTGGGTGATCCAACTAGAAGGAAAGAAGAAAGAGGAAGGACTGCTGGCTACAGTCCAAGATATCCTCTTTCTCCTCTCCCCCAACAGGATGTGTTCCCCCCTTCCCTAAGTGGGAGGCCTCAGTGGTCCCTGAGCCCAATCACTGAGCTCTCCGAAATTCCCCCTAGGGACCACCTTTCTGATCTCACTCCCCCACCTCTTCCTGGATCCAGGGAAGGATGGCCCCAGATAAAAGTATGGCTGCTGCCAAAATGATGCAGCCTCTGCATTATCTGGTACCCATCCATTGCCCCCTTTCCCCAGAAAGAAAGACACAGACACCAATCTTGGAGGAAATGTCACAGCCATGCATTTATCAATTACAATCCATATTGAGAGCAGCGTGCGCATACGGGAGGATCGACGGTCCAAGGTTGTAAGGGCTAAGGCTATTTGGCCTCCCCCTGGCAAGCACTGTTAGCCTTGTAGGATAGTTATACCTGCTGGAGGCAGACCTAGACCCCCTTCCCCGGGTCAGGCTACTCCTTTTCCACCTCCACGTCTACGTCAACCAGAGTAGAGGGGTCACGAGCCTTTCAGAGGAATTTGGCTCATTACCGCCCCTACCAACAATTCACTGTCATTGTGATCCTCCTGAGATGCCACAGGACAGACTGCGTCTGACCCCCGAAGCTGACTGCTTCCTTACTTCCTCCAAGGCCTAAGCCTGCCCTTCCTACCACAGAGCTACCCCACCTTTTGGTCCAAGGTGCATATTGACTATCGTGCCTTGCCCAAAAGCCTGAACTGACTACATGTCTCCATGATCCCCCGAGCCCTCGCATGACCAGTCCCCCCCAGGCTGATCCTGCATTGGACCTCAACTGAGAGGGGGCATACACCCCCCTCCGGCCTGCAAAGCACCAGATCGACCCAGACAGGTGGGCAAGGCATGCAATCACTATTCCCCCCATGGTTTGAGACCCCCCAACATGCCACCCACAGCAAGTCCATGGTCTTCCACCTTCCGGCCACATGATGTGAACCTTCGGATGACCCCATTCCACCAGAGCTGCCACCTAGCTCTGTGGTCCTTGCAGCATGAAGGTCTGTCACTAGTCCAGCTTGAAACATCCACTTGTGGATGGGGGACCCTGAAAACAAAGCTGTTATTGCAAATGGGGGCGCACATACCTCAAAAACACTTGTGACTTCCATCACCCCAGCACCTAAATCTGCCCATCTGTCCATCCCAGGTTCCTAGCATGTGTGGCTGTGCCAATTCTGAAGGAGTGTGTCCCATAATCCCTCAGATCCAGCCCCACCTCCTGGATTAGTCTAGCCAGGATAGCTCTAAACTGGTATGCCGTGGCTGGAGACCCATCTCCATGCCTAAAAAAGGAATCCCTTCTCTTGAGCACGGCCACCATGTAGGCCTGGACCCTGTCCTGGACCTTCCAAGACACCCCGGGCATGGCCTCCACCACGCACCAGTGGCCTTTCTGCTTCTGGTCAGTCTTACTCTTCCGGAGCCTCACCCAGACTCCTCCTTCTGACACAAGGACATCCCCCTCCCTCAGCCCTATTAGCTCAGCTCTCTGGGATGGCTGGGTAACCTCTGATACCTGGAACACCTTGCAGAAGACAACAGAAACATGATATTAAACAGGAGCACTTTGAAAGGGATCTGGCAGACCTTTGGCAAGACCCTCCTAATGTTCTCCAGGGTATCCAGGGTGATTGAATGCCTCATGTCCTGGTGGAAGGCGACCACCTTCACCCACCCCTCTGGGACCTTCCACACCTTAAACACCTTTGTGGTGTCTGAAACCCTCAGAGTCCTGGAAACCCAGGACAAGCCAGTGAGGCACGAGGCCACCTCCCCCAGTGATACCCCATTCTGTCTGGACCACATGATATACTGGCACAGCTCTCCACCAGAATGGGACAATCCTCCGGCCATGCTAACTGCACCCTCACCCTCATAAAATGTTCCACTCCCCACCAATATACTTCTCTTGTCCTCAGTGCAATGGAGTTACCTATGCACTTCCAAGCTGAGATGTCGCTACCCTCCACAAGAAGGGAGGTACAGCCTGTGGCTGTTGCTTCACTGCTGGAGCCAGCTCTCAAAACCATAGCCACTGTGAACGAGACAAAGCATCAGCAATCCCATTGTCAACCCCTGGTATGTGAATGGCCTTAAATGAGATGTTCAAGAGTAAATACTTCAGGACAAAGATGCACATCAAGTCCCCTGTTGAGCCTTTCGGCCCCAACTGCTCATTAATGATGTGCACTGCCCCTGTGTTGTCTGAGTGGAAGTGAACCCTGTGATCCTTCAGCTGTGCCCCCCATAAATACAGGGCCACCACTATGGGAAATCATTCTAACAGGGTGACGTTGGTGAGCAGCCCAGCTGCCTCCCATTCCGGTGGTCATTGTCCTGCACACCAGTCACCTTGGAAATATGTTAGTTAGTTAGTTAATTAAAACCTTTATTTTTATACAGGAATTCAGATGGAGAAACATCACATCATTAGGACAAAGTCCTATTTTCAAGATGGTCCTGTTAGGTACAATTGCTCATAAATTATAACAACAAAACATTACAATACACATGGTTCAATCGTTCACAATATAATACACAGAACATCTAAACAATCATCTAAAGCAATCACAATGTATTTTTAGTACAGGCATCAGACTTGTTAAAAATACCTTCAAATCATTAGTCTGGCTACAGTATACAGATTTCAAAGCTCCCCACAAATCCTTAACAATAATCGGGAATCTTAAAGCACTATATGCATTTATAAACCTTGGGAATACATAGTCCCTTAAATTTATGTCTCTCAAATTATATACACATTTTCTCAATTCCAATTTATCATGAAGACTTTCAGGTTGTTGAAATTTTATTACCTTAAAAATATGAACATATGCCCTAAACCCCAATGCCTCTGCTGCATCTGTAAACAGCTGCAGCTCAGGCTCCTTGCCATCAGCCTGCTATAATGCCACTCCATTGAAATGCTGCAGGAAGACCTTCCAGACTCGTAAATCCTCCCTGAAACCCTGAGTGACCCACAACCTGTGATATGGCCTGGTGAACCCCCCTCCCAGCTTAGCCATGTGCTGTAAAAAAATGTGACCCATCGGGATGACCCGGCAGGCAAAGTTGAGGTGCCCCAATAGCTGCTGCAACTACCTCAAAGTTACCTTCCTGGCCTCCTCCATGGAGTCGACCAGGCGTCTAAGCACTTCCACTTTTTCCTGAGGCAAGCGGCAGAGCCTGTTGACAGTGTCAATCTCAGTTCCCAAGAACACCAAGGCCCTGGTTGGGGCCTCTACCTTCCCAGGGGCTAATGGGACCTCAAAGTCTTGACAGATGGCCATGAATGTGGCCAATGTCTCCTCACAGTCTTTCTTCCCATCTGCCCCGACAAACAGGAAGTCATCGAGGTAGTGAACTACCGACTTGTTCCCCGCTACAGTCTCTGTCACCCAGTGCAAGAAACATCTAAATGCCTCAAAGACTGTGCAGGCCACCAAGCACCCCATAGGCATACAATTGTCAATGTAATACTGGCAATCAAACTTCATGCACAGCAGTTCCCTGTCCTCTGGATGAATTGGGAGTAACCTGAATGCAGACTCAATGTCTGCCTTTGTCAGGAACGTGCGAGATCCCACGTTGAGCACCACCTGAATCGCAATATCAAATGATGCATATTGCACTGCTGTGTGCCTTGGGTCGATGTGGTCATTGACAGAGCCACCCTCCGGATAAGAAGATGATTGATCATCCTGTATTCTCCAGGTGTCATCTTTGGTACCAGCCCAATGGGTGACACCCTGAATGCAGGGGTCGGTGGGTTAGCAAACGGCCTGCTAATCCTCCCCAGCTGCCTCTCTTTTTTCAAGTTTCTCCCAGACTACCTGCAGATGGTCATGTGCAGATTTCAGATTCTCAGCCTCCTGCCCCCGGGCCCTTCATACTTCCAGGAAGCTCTTGTGAAGTCATGCTAGTCCTTATGCACTCTGTGTTTTTTTGCCAGGGATTTCAGCAGAGTCTATTGCTTTTTTTTTGCATTTCCAAACTGTGCATCCACAGTTCTTTTTAAATGCATCTTGGAGGAAAGGTGATCAGAGATGGTAGACTTCAGAACGTGATCCAGGACAAAGTTGCAAGGCGTGAAGAATAATTTTCCTCCATCTTCAGGTAGAGGCTGGTCTCCAAACTGCTTGCAGCAGTCTTTTGATGTCATGTGCATGGCCATCATTGATCGATTCTGGGCAGATGGGGTAGAATTGATCCATTCTGTAAGAAGGATGTATATAAATGTTAGAAATTGCTTTGAAATCCAAAAGAACATGTATTTTATACTCAAAAATGTGCATGCATTGTTAATAGTCACATGCAAGTTGCCAGTGAGGCAGGCACATTCAAATTACATATGGAGATTGATTCAGCAGAGGAGAGCAGACCTGAACATAGTATTGGCTGCCACCAGCTTCAGCCATTACTATGCTAGATAGCCTGATTTATATATGTTTGCAGCAAAAAATAAAACTCTAGGAGAATGCAATTACAAGCAAAGAACACATGGAACAGTACAAGCACATGTGATATTCTTAATAGAACTTACCTGGATCACAGCCCCCAACCCCACCCCCATCCAAAAAATGTACCTGCAGATTTTGGAAACAGAAGAAAACACTTGGAATAGACTACCTCCAGTACAGGAGATATTTTAAAGTAGAAGCCAGACATAAATACAAAGACAACCTAGGTTGGACCCCCACCCCCCAGCCAGTCATGGAATGTACCTGCAGACTTTGACAGCAGCAAACACTTGGAATAGACTACCAATATTTTTAAATGGAAGGCAGACATAAATTCAACAACCATCTAGGTTTGAGAACCCCCCCTGCCCAGACACCCAGAGAATGTACCTGCTGACTTTGAAAACAGAAGCAAACACCTGGAACAGACTACCACCAGGACAGGAGATATTTTAAAATGAAAGCCAAATATAAATACAAAAAGCATATAGGTTGGAGTCCTCCCCCCCCCCAACAGCAACCCAGAGAATGTGCCTGTGGACTTTGATGGCAGCGAACACTTGGAACAGACTACCACCAGCACAGGAGACATTGCTGGTGGCAGACTGTTCCAAGTTTTCACCACTGCTTTCAAAGTCCAGAGGCACAGCCTCTCAGTGGGTGGGTGGGGGTGAGGTGCTTCGACCTAGGTTGCTGTTGTATTTATGTTTGGCTTCCTCAACTTAAAAATATTATATTTTTAAGTGGCAATCAGACATAAATACAACAATTTAAGTCGGAGTCCCCCCCCCCGCCAGCCACCCAGAGGCTGCACCTGCTAACTTTGAAAACAGCAGCGAACATTAGGAACAGACTGCCACCAGCACAGAAGATATTTTGAAGCGGACATCAGGCTACGAGATAACAACCTAGGTTGTAGGCCACCCCGTCCACCCAGATAATGTACTTAAGGATGTCCTTTCTCAGTCAGCAAAACATAAATTAAAGTAAATAAATTTCCACCATTAACTAAAATACCACCAATACCTTAATCTGGACTGGATCGCAAAATTTAAAGCAGCCAAAAACACTAAGCAGCCTACTAAAACAAGAACAAAGCCAAACATAAAACAAACAAAAAAACACACAGAGCAAAATGTAGCAGCAGCAAGATGTCATGAACAATAGCAGCAATCTTCCTTCAGCAGGCAGTGTTGTGTTCTTCTTCTTGGTGCTCTCACCACCTCTCAGTTAGAATCCAGGAAATGTTGGGAAAAACTTCTGAAATGTGCCCATTTTATGCCCGTTAATCACATATCTCCACCCCTGACTGTTGCACATTTTGCTGCCAGTTGGGAAATTAGGAACAGAGGAGCTTTTGATTTACTGCCAATCTGAAGTACTTAGATGATTGGCTGCAGCATGTAGCCAATCAGCTGTTTGCAAATTTGATCCACGGGCAGCTTTAAAACCTCAGGCTATACAGGCTACAAACTTTTGCTTTGGTAGGGCCAGGGAGACAACAAGGAGTGGAACCAGCCGTATCCTGCATCCTGCCCAGCACAAGCTCAGAAAACACCTTGCTGCATGCTGACTGCATAAATGCAAACCAACTTTAGAACAGCATGGGCGTTGGGGCCTTGGAATGGCACAGAAAGGTAGGGAACCAGGATGGCTGAAATCCCACCCTCTCAAGGTGGGGGGCACGCAGGAATTGATGCTGGAGCGATGCTGATGGGGGATTTTTGGAAACTGGAAAAAGTACATTGAGAGTCTGAGACAAGGCTGTTTCCACGCCAGGTGCACCTGAATTGATCAAAGGTGCGTGCAAACATGATTGCATTTTTTTGAAGATGTTACATTTGCTTCCCTGACCACTGGACGCTATGTTCTGAAGTTAAACTCTAAAGATACACAAGTTACCAGCCGATGGGCAGAATTCCATCTCCAGTTGCAGTCTGGAGTGCAAGAAATGGTATGGATGGTTTGAGTAGGGCCGTCAGGGCAGGAAGCATTGAATAAACTGAATTTGTGGCATCCACTTGGTTTGCATGAATGGCTGCATAGTGTATGTCTATTCAGCTACTGTGCGAGGTGGGGCTGTATTTTATGTGATTTGCTACATTTTTAAACTGTTGTGCTGCACTTTGATCCATGGGGTGTTTACCATGTTTTGTGTCCTAGATTTTGCACCTGCGACCATGTAGTGTCTATTGAGCTACTGTGTATATGGGGGGGGGGGGATTCGCAAACTGGCAGTAGAGCAACCTAATGGAATCCTGCCCGCCAGCCTTTTGTGACCTGTGTAACTTGAGTGTTCCACTTATTTTTCCTTTTTTTGTTTATTATTGATTCGGAGATACACATTTGAGCAGTGCTCGTATACAAAAATTCCACATCAATATTATGGTGCAATAGCAATGCTGGTACATGGTTACATTAAACAACAATGTTATAGGTAAACAGTGAAAGGATACTAAGTTATATAAAATAGGCAAAAAAATCACTGTGTCCTGACTGACTAAGACTTGGTTCTAGCCATTGCAGTAAGATAGTGCCACCACTGGCTGAAACAAGTCTCTGCCAACCACCACTGGCTGAAACAAGCCCCTGCCAGCCTGGGCAACTCACAGAATTCATAAGCCACCTATTTCTTAGTTTCCATCATAAACATGGCTGTAACCTTTACTCATATTTAAAAAACTTCAACTAGGCCCTAAAAAAATTCCATTGAATTAAATAAAGTAAGTAAGTAAACAATTTAATGTTATTTACACTCATGAGCCTCCCCCCTTACACACATACACAAATTTAAAAAGTCAAGTACTATTCAGAGTTTCCATTGCTGCGGTTTCTCTGATGGCCATGGAAAATCCCCCTCCTATCCCTACCACTTTGACAGAGAACTCCCTGCTCCTTACCTGGCAACAGATAAAACTGAGGTTCTGGCTCCACTTCAGGCCTGTGTGTGTGTGACTCTTTGTTTGCATGCCAGTTGAGCTCTGAAGAATGTTGAATTCATTTATAAAATGGCAGGGTAAAATCACGTAATCTGATTGGCTTTTATTTATGTGTAAAACATGGTTTACACATGGTTAAAAAAATGGACTGCTCAGCGTGAAGAGTCTGCAACCCAGATCATTGGGCATTTGGAACACAGGCATTTCCGTTAGCCCCTACTGCCAGAACTGATCTTCCACCACAAACATGACTGCTACCTTTACACTGTAAATAAAACTTCAACTGGCCCCTAAAAATAAAACTACTTAAAAAAAATAAAACAAATGAATTAAATGCTGTTTTGCTGATTATCACACTCTCCTTATATACATAAACAAATTAGAAACAATAAGTATTGTTTATAGTTTTCACTACAACTGTTTCTTTGCTGACAGTGAAAAATCCCCCTTCTATCTTAACCTGCTTATCAGGGAACTCTCTTCTTCTTGCCCTGACAGTGAGATAACTGAGTTTCTGGCTGTAACAAAGACCTTTGTTGCCTGTGCGTACAGTGTGTTGGGAGAGAAACATTCTGCCAGTGGAACTGAGCAGAATTTTGAATCCATGTATTCCGTGGTAAACATTCCATGATAAACATTCCATATCTTGAATGTGGAGAACAACAGAGGGAAAAAAAAACAGGAAGAAGAAAGTAGGCAATAATACAAAGACATCATCAATGACATCATTTGCAGTGGGTAGAAGGACTATTTTATCACAAATGCACACAAGTAAATCTATTTTTTCTACATATAAACATGCTTTTCCCAATAGTCAAAAGTAAAAAAAATAAAAGGAGCCAATTTTATAAGTGCAATAAGGCACTCAGGGGTGTATGTAAACCATATTTTACAGCATGGCCAGCAGCTGAAGTCACCCAGCCTTCTGCCTTGTGCCTTACTACACCCCTGGCCATGCTGTAAAATTAAGCAATAAGGCATGACCAAGGGTTATGTTAATAAAAGATTAATATAAGACTGTTAGAATATTTGCAGCCAAACAGAAAGCTCCATTTCTCAGACCCTTTTTATAATGCGGTTTACACACATTCCTTTGTGCCTTATTGCTTACATATTCCATATTACCATTCTGTGTGTGTGGGGGATTCTACTACTGGAGTAATGCAGAGTTTTGAATTCTTATATTCCATTGTAAACAATCATACAATGTATTGAGAGTGAAGAAAGACATATGACTGACAGGTGAAAAACATCTGTGGAAGGACTATTTTACATTATTTAGCAACATTTTAGTATATTTTATTTGACTTTGAAAACTTTTAGAATGTTATTTTTTTCAAAGTTGCCTATGAGCTCATTTTATATAAGCAATAAGACATAGCTGGGTGTTGGTAGTACTGAGATACCCACACAACCAGAGGCTGAAGGCACTTGACCTTCGGTCTCATGCCTAACTATGCCTCTGGGTGTGCAGGTATCTCATTACTACCAACAGCCACACATCTTATTGCTTACACAACCATAGCAAAGGTACAAATAAACTATGACAGGATACAAGACAATTTGAACTAAAGTTTAAGTTACTAATAATTGTGAACAGATGTAGTCAGCTACTTAGAGAAGCACTTGTCAAGTTAACAAGTGCATAGGGATAATCCTAAGAGTAGAGTGTGAGTTTAGTAGAGGGGTGAGGGTGAGGGAGGACACATAGTAGCTGGCGGGCAGGAAACAAATAATATCTTTAAAAAAAATGATCCTGTTTGTAGGTGCCATTTTGCGCTCAGGGGCCATTTTGTAGTGAAAGCAGCACAGAGCCTAATTCCACAGCAAAACACAATTTTTATGGGTGGGGGGGGATTCCTGCAGCCATTACCATGCCCATGGAATCACGGAATGCCAGGGGTGCTGACTATAGGCCAGTTAATTTTACCTCTATAGTAGGTATGCGCCTGAAAACAGTCAAAAAGGTGCAACTAGTGGACCTTCTTTAAACAAACAGTCTCTAAGACAGGAGGTTGCATGGCTTTGTGAAGGGAATGCTGCATTAGACTAGCCTGACTGAGTTTTTGGACTATATAGCAAGGGCAGAAGAACATAGATGAGTGCAAGGCATTTGATGCACTGCATCCAGATTTCAGAAAGGCCTTTAACTTGGTACCCAGTAGAAGGCTTATCAAGAAATTGGGCATCTGAGGGTTGAGTCAAAACCATCCAGGTGAATAGAAAATTGGCTATGAAGAAGAACCTTAAGTATGGTAGTAAGTGGGGAACATTCAGAGCTCAGGGAGGTCACAAGTGATGTACTGCAGAGGTCAGTACTGAGACCAGTACTGTTTAGATAGATAGATAGATAGATAGATAGATAGATAGATAGATAGATAGATAGATAGATAAAATGTTTTATTTTTTTGATAGGAAAATAACTTTTAGGATCAAAAATAGGCCCTGTTTATCAAAGTTGTCCTGTTTAAAATTATAATTTCACAGTACAATAAGCCATCATGTAATACAATATTACAGGAAACAATCTTGAGTACAACACATTCTAAAATTCATACAAAGCATACAAAGACAAGACACACAATATACCAGAAAAACATGGTATAAAACCTTATTTTAAAAACGGAGTATATTCCATTTGAATGGTCAGGGAAATTTTATATAAGCCTTAATATGAGGCACGAATTTATGGGATCCTGATCAAGAAAGGAGAACATCCATAAAGGGGGACACAATGCTACAGTGTCTAAACTATATCAGTTCATCCACCTACTTCAGCCAATAACCTCAGCCCAGGAATGAAGTCAGGAGAGTTTAAACATACATACATTAGAGGAAAAGACAGCAGATACAGAAATCACTCAATAGCACCACAGCAAATACATTTGTCTTTCCAAACTAAGTCTAAGGAGTGTTTACATTGACCCAAATTTTCAATAGTCCTAATTTCTGGATCTATTTCATTCCATATTTTTGGTAAATAGAAATGTCTTTGCATTCTACTATAAATATTAGCTTCCAATGGAATTTTTAAACATCTATGTTTCATATCCCTCAGATTATACTTATGAGGGGTAGAAACATCAGGGGAATTTTTTCCATGCCTATTTTTACCTCCGTACTCCATATAGGCTTTATACCCTTCTCATTTTTTTTCTATGTAGTGCTAAGAATCCCAGCCTAGACTTTGGAGCAAAATACAATGCTGAGTAAAGAAAGGGCACTTCATCACATATCTTGACATTCTATAGTATGTTTTATCCAGACTATTCAAGAGTGTTTTGGAAGCAAATTGATATATTACGCTGTCATATTCTAATGTTGGTAAAAGTAGCCGAACAGCCACTCTATTTCTAGATTCTCTAGAGAGAATTGAGGTTTTCCTTCTAAGCACACCCAGTCTGGAATTAACCTTTTTAACTACATTAGTTATATGTTCAGAGAAAGTAAGAGTACTATCTATATAAACCCCTAAATACTTATAGACCAAGACTTGCTCTAGCATTTGTCCACTTACTGTATATATATTTAATGTCTGATTATGTGATGATTTACCCCTTGAATTAAACATTACCTGGGTTTTCTTTATACTAAGAACCATTTTTGATTGAAGTAACCAGTACTGTAAAATATTGAAATCTGATTGAAGAGTTTTTTGTAGACTATCTATATTTGTACCTTTTTCTATCAAAGCCATGTCATTGGCAAATAAATAAATCTTGCTATTTTTGATATGTAATGGAAGGGGGTTTATGTATATCAGGAACAACAGGGGGCCCACAATAGAGCCTTGTGGGACACCCCTGAAAATAGCTTCCCTTTCTGAGAGTGTTCCATTTATACCAACCTGTTGTGTACGTTCAGTCAGACAGGAAAGAATCCAAGTTTGAACCAATTCGGACATATCTATTTGAGCCAATCTCCCTAGTAATATATTGAAGTCGACCAAATTGAAGGCCTTCAAGGGGTCAATGAACACCGCACCGACAGACTCCCGTGACTCAATCCCACTTGCCACTATATCAATGAAGTCTGTCAGGGTGGTGTTCGTCAACCTCCCAGGTCTAAAACCTGCCAGGCATTCAATAAGTAATTTGTACTTCTCCAAGTATTCATACAACTGGGCACAGATCAGATGTTCAAAGACCTTCGATATGATCGACAACAATGCCATCGGACGGTAATTAGATTGATTATTCCCCCTCCCCTTTAAATACTGGGATCACTTTTGCATTTTCCAAAACTCTGGGAAACTTCTCTGCTATAAACTAAAGTTAAACAATTTAGACAAAATTGGACTTATTTGCTCTGCTGAAGCTTTTAAGAAGCTTGTCTCCACATTATCCAGGCCAATTGCCTTTCATGGATTTAGTTGACTTATTTGTTTCTTTACTTCACTGACTTTAATCACTCAAAAGTAAAAACATGGAATATCCCCTTTATGTTGTCTCTCCAACTACAAACTTTGCTGGTTAGCACATTTCTGATCGCTATCTACCTGATTCATTGTTATATCTGGGAGGTAGCAAAAATATTGATTCAAACTATTTGCCATTTGTTTTGTTGACATCTCCCCTCCCCATTCATCCTTTAATGTTATACTTGAAGGTTTGCCTTACCTACCTTCCAATTCTTTTATTAAATTCCAGTACTGAGCTGTATTTTTTGTTTGATTTACTTTGTTTTGATAGTATCTTTTCCTTGCCTTTTTTATCATGCTTTTACTTTTATTCCTAATCTTTTTAAACAATTCCCAATCTTCTACTTTTAAGGATCGAGTTGCCCTTTTCCATACACTATCCTTCCATCTTATTTGTTTTTTGATTGCTTCATTTACCCAAGGGTTGTGTTTGTTTCTTTCCTTTGATTCTTTAAAAGGGACATTTTTGCCACATATTTCCAGATAGACCTTTGTAAACTCTTTAACTGCCATATCTACTTGGAATTGAAAGGAAGACATATTGAAATGGGTATAGTCTCTAACATACCTATGTTTTGGCATTTCAATGTTTTCACAATTTCATTGTATATTACACTCAAGATAGCAATGGTCTCCCAAGTTTGGGGAACCCACCCTGTAAACCAACAGATGTATACCACTTGTTAAAAATATTAAGTCCAAAATATTCCCTGTGCTAGCATGGGTGCTTCTGCGTGTTGGAATTTTCCCAATTTGATTTCGGCCTAAAGACTGAAATTCAGACTGAAGCTTAAGGCCTCTTGCTGCTCCCCATGCTGCATTAAAATCTCCTATCAAGACTGTTTCCCTTGCCTTATTAACTCACTTAGCCTCATGGACAACACCTCAAAAGCTAATGTTTTTATTTTTGGATAGGAATACATTACACCAAAACATATTTTCAACCCAGTTGTATAGACCAGCATTATCTCAATGCCCTCAGTGTCTCCTGAGAAAAGTATCTCTACTTGACCCAAATTACTTCTAATATAAAAGGCTACACCTCCTCCTATAGTTGGCCTATCAAACCTGTAGAGATCATAATTTTCTTTATTAAATTCAGAGTCAAGATTTTTTTTGAGAGCCACGTCTCAGTGTTACCAACAATATCATGATTGTTCTCAAATATCCAATGGTCCAGCAAAGGCTGTTTTCCAGCAAGACTTCTGGCATTGTCATGGGCTATCCTGACAATACCAGTCTGATTCCCTGGGCCTGGATTTGGTTCACTATCCCCACTGGCCAATGCAATGACAAGGAGAGATACTAGACCTTTATTGACCCTGGGATAAATTACCCTAAAAGCAGCTTGACTTGAACTTTGTCCAGTAGGCCTATATCTTCCCCCATAAGAGCAGATATGAAATTTATTTCTTCTACTAGACCCCTCTGGTGGGGGAGCTATTTTTGTCATAGCCACAGAAAGTGAACATGTCCTAATCTCAGGATCTGGCTGAAAACCAGGAATTTGTTTATCCAAAACTGCCAAAACCAACATTCCCATCCAAAGAGTAAGGCAAGCCATAATTTATATTTGCTTAAACTCTAAGTCAGGGAAAAAGGCAATTTATGAGAAACAGACTTAATATTTTTATGATATCACAGAAAATATGTGTTTAAAGAAAGGCCCAGTAATACATAAGCATAGAAAGAGACTAAAACAAATTAAAATTATTTGCAATAAAAGCTTTCAAAATGAAGAGAGAAGCCAGAATACATAAACTTACTTAATGTACAAAACTAGACATTGAGGTTTCTCCATTCATTGCAAGTCATATAAATCTGATTCCTTAAGTAGGTTTACTTCAAACACTGTAAAATTCACTTCTTAGCAATATCATTGTTCTGTGCAATCACATTAAGCAAATGCAATAAACAATCCCCCCATCTTACTACGCATCTGAGACTATTTAAACAGATGCTAATCTTTTGAGGAGAGCATATATCTACCTGCTAACACTATATAAACAGTATAGACATGGGTTAAAGATAAAAACCAAACCTTTAACTGTGGCAGTCCATGGAGCTTTTTCTCTTCACACCACTCACACTCGCGCAGTAAGTGGCATGAGCATTTTATGCTGCACTGCCCCTCCTCTTTCCTTCTGATGCACTGGTGCATCTCTCCTCCCACTTGGCACCGGCAGGTTACCGGTATACAGGTATTCAGAGTGACACACACTCGGGAGACAGAGTTTCTGTTTGCAGCATTCAGGCACAGCGTTTAAGTTAGGAGACAATAACCTGCAGTCCACAGCACAGCCTGTCAAGATGTTCCACAAGCAGGCAGGCTAGATAGCACACAGCTGATGTAGATGTGCCATCAGTAAGCGGCATGAGCGTTTTATACTGCACTGCCCCATCTCTTTCCTTCTGACATGCTGGTGCATCTCTCCTCCCACTTGGCACCGGTAGGTATTTTCATCTGAAATGTAGGTGAAAGAGTCAAGGGAAAGCTTTGCCTCTTTGCAGATGATACTAAATAATGTGGCAGGATTGTCTCCAAGAAGGGGTCAGAGGCATAAAGAGGGACCTTGAAAAGTTAGAGAAGCAGTCCAAGGTATGAAAACTGAAGTTTAATGCCAAGAAGTGCAGCATTATGAACATCAGCAAGGGAAATCTGAAGACAAGTTGGTTGTTGGGTCAACCACTGAAGCAAGGGATCTAGGAGTCATCATTAATGATAGCCTTAAGTCAATGGCCCAGTGCACCAAGGCACTCAAGAGGGCAAACAGGATGCTGGGGTGTACTGAGAGGGGGCTCTTCAGTAGAAGTAAAAAAGTACTCTGCTGCCCCTCTATGGGCCACTGGTGAGGCTACACTTGGAGTACTGTGTTCATTTCTGATGCCCACACCAAAAAAAGAATAAGAAGCATTTTGAATCCATGACAAGGTTGTGCTACAAAGATGGAACATGGTCAGCAGTGTAAATTATTTGAGGACTATCTGGCCAGACTGAATATGTACTGTTCATGCTGGAATCCAGAAAGGGGGGCATGATAAAAACCTATAATTATCTGAGGGGGATAAACAGGGTAGAGTGTCATGAACTGATTAAGCATAGTGAGAGGTCAGCAACTAGGGGGCATGAGTATACTTTGTTGGGGGTAAATTCAGGAAAGACATGAAGAAGTATTTCTTCATTGAAAAGGTGGTGGATAAATGGAACAGTTTGCCAAAGGAGGTGGCAAATTGTGAGTTGGTGACAGCTTTCAAGAGGATATGGGAAAGCTGTAAGG
This sequence comes from Neoceratodus forsteri, assembly GCA_016271365.2. Classification (NCBI taxonomy): domain Eukaryota; kingdom Metazoa; phylum Chordata; order Ceratodontiformes; family Ceratodontidae; genus Neoceratodus; species Neoceratodus forsteri. The sequence continues at coordinate 1,384,110,896 of CM057456.1, read as the reverse complement.
GGTTTCTGAAAACTTAGAGAAGGAAGGAGATGAAGGACAAGGGCGGCAAAGCTGATCTGCCTATGGGCATATGGCCTAGGCAAGACCAAGGGTAGGTAGATGAGTGATGGTGCTGAATTTGCTGTTATTTTGTTTGTTTTCCTCCCAGCAATTTTGGTAGTAGTCTAGATTTACCTTAACTGCTGATGATTTGCAGAGATTCAGAAGTGTTCTATAATACTGCCTGTCATTGAGGTATCTGGTCTTTCTAAATTTGGTCACAGCAGCATCCCTTTGCAAAAAAAAATTCAATAATCTCTTAAAGATCCTGGGGCAATTGTATCCATTTTTTTTAACCAGGAGAGGCACACTAAGCTGAAAGCTTGTTTACAGGTGCGACCTTTATCATGCATGTTCTGATTGGAGTATGATTGTTACAGATATTGAGAAATTTACTGGCAAACAATTCCCAGGTATCATCTACTAAAGGAATAAGGTTGATATAACCCCAACATTTGGCTCACAAGTCTGTGTAGACATCCTCCTGTATGAAAAGCCTGTACAAGTTAGCTGTAATCATTTTAGAGGTATTTTTTGCTATGAATTTTTCAGACACAGAGAGTAATAGAATGATCATTGAAGTAGTCTGGAAGTACACCAGCAGGGAAGCTTCTATCAGGGTGGTTAAAAATAATCCTGTCTAGAAACCTGTGATTGTTGGTGGTATGGTCTGGTCTCATGGGAAGTGTGACAATTTGGAAGAGGAAAGAGCATGTTTGCATTTGAATGAGTCTTCTTTCAACTAATTGAGGTTCAGGTCACAGAGCAGAAACATCTCAAGGTTGTGCCTACCAATAGTAGCACATAGTGCACTTACAAAGGCATCAAAATCATGAGACCCCTTCAATGTTCTATAAATACATGCCATTAGTAGTGCCTTGACAGAGTTAACATATGCTTTCTTGCAGAGGCTCTCCATAGCATCAGGCTTGTCCTCCACTGCTTCAGGCACTATAGGCTTGTCAATGAAATATAGAGCAGTACCCCTTCTATGACTATTTCTGTCTTGCCTGTACAGTGTTTGCAGTGCTTGTTTTTATGTGAAATAGGAGAATGTAGACCCCATCCAGCATACACATATACTATTCCCAGTCTAAAATGATATTGGGACATCTGTAGGGGGAGGAGTAGAAAATGTTAGTGAGGGCTAAAGAACAGGTTGTGGGAGGAAAATGAGAGTAAAGGGCAATTTGGTAATATTTGGGGTAAGGTGTTTCAAGTTTCCTGAGGCTGCTTTATGTATAGTAAGTGTTAGGGGAGATAGAATCAGGGCAAAAGAAAGGTAGAGCAACGGTAGCCACATAGTTTAGCGACAGGCATCAGGTTATTTAGGCAATTAACATATGTGAATAAAGGTGGCAAGACATGCTAGGTTCAGCAACTGGAAATCCCCTAGATATGTAGAACACTAACAGTCATTCCTTGGGTAGGCAGGAAGGTGCCCAGAGTTGTTATAATCACACCAAGCAGAGCAAAGACATAATTATGACACGATACCATTGTACAGTACAGGGTCCAACAAAAGTGAAAGTCAGAAAATGAGGGAGGATCACAAAAAAGAGAAAAGGCAGAGTACAGATGCAATACAACTTTAAAAACGTTATTAGAGCATTTGGTTAGGGCACACAGGGCACATGTTTAAATAAATAAATAATACGGGAACAGGTTTCTGTGAGAATTGTGCAAAGAAACAATACATTCTTTAACCAAGTAAGGTGGTTTGTATTAACAGTTAATTGAAATCAGCATTACTGTATTCTCTTTGAGGATTTAAATTGGCTTACAAATAAAGATTAAGTGTATCTTGAATACAGCTTCACCAACACATAACGTTCTGACTCAAAACACTCCAAATTCACTTTTAACTTTAGTTATTAGGGTTGACTCCAATCATTTCTTTATGTCAAAACATTTAAATTTACTACAGACCTCTCATTGAAAACAAAAACTGGTCAACAATATTTTTTTTGTCAGATGTTGAAAGTCTGGAATAATGTTCCTCAGGAACTGAAACAAGTTAGCCCACATAAAAAAAATTAAAACTAGGTTGAAAGAATTGTTATGTCAGCTTCTTACTGTAATTGTCATAATGTGGACATGTTTCACTCATCAATATTACTTTCGTTATCTTATTTTCCATCACCGTATTATTTTGTTTTTTACTAATGTTGTATTATGTTTTTATTTTGGGTCATTCCATTAAACAGATGTTAATCCTCTAGAGAATTACAAATCCTCCAGACAATCTTACCTGGTTAAAAAAGTTTCAGTGTGAGAAGGGTGACTGCAGCAGGGTGCCCCATCAAAGGGCGATGGCAAAACCGCGAATATGGAAAGGGCAAAGGTGCAGCATGGGCATGTGTCAAAATGGTGACCACAGGCTTTAAAAAAAAAATGCAACCGCACTACCACAGGGATGCAGGGGAAGACAGGGTACACACAGTAGCTGACTGGTGGGGGACAAGAACTGGAATGGGGCCACAAATCAAATAAACAGACATGACGTGGGGGAGACAGACAGAGCGCAGTGCATCAGCACACATGGAGGGGGTAGGTGGCAAGACAGCAGCAGAACACAACAGAGTGCAAGGGGGGTGGGGGTGCACAGGGACAACATTGGACAGCAGAGACACAACAAGGGTACACAAGGGAAGGCCAAGAAGCCAGTGGAGGCTATGAGTAGGTGGTGGGGCCAAGGCATGGACAGGGTGGCAGCCGCTATAGCCAGATGCAGTTGGTCAGGAGCAGGAGGCCAGTGTCCATGGCATGGGAGACCTCACCTAGGGGGCACAGCAGTGAATGGTGGTTGGTGGGTTCACGCAGTGGACCAGGGGTGGATCAGGGACAACAGGTGTGGCATGGCAACAGCAGGCTGGACGGGTGGGGCCCAGAGACAGCAACCATGGGTGTTGAGGCAGTGGCCCGCACGGCGGGTGGGCACAGGGATGCAGGCAGCAAGAGATAGGCCAGGGCAGCAGTGGAGGTGCCAGGCATCATGGCATTGTGGGTCGTGGCATGTGACGGGTGGTGGCCACCATGGTGGTGTATGCCTAAGAGAAGTTCAACATGGTACAGCCATGGTGGGTGCTGGTGTGGGTGCATGGCACAGGTCCTGACGGTGGCATATGGGCAGAGGATGGTAAACATGTGCCATCGCAGCCACAGGTGCAGTGGACTACACCTGCAATTGGAAAGTATAGGCCAGACCCCTGAGGTAGTCTGGCATGCTGTGTACACCGTACTCAACCTCAATAGCTTCAATGTGGCATGTTAGGTCCTTGTATGCCTTCTGCGGCTTGGCAGACCCTGAACCCAACACAAGCTGCTTCATGCGCAAGGCACTGAGCTGCTGCTCCTCCCAGAGGCAGACCAGGAAGTGCCATATAGTCGGATGGCTGGCACCAAGCCAGGTATTGATGCCATGCTGCCAACCCTCCAACACATTGTTCGCTCTCACCAGACCACCACGTGTCGGCTTGTACATGTTCCACATGGTGACCTGGAATAGTGGGCACCACCAGGCAGTCCTACCAACAGGGCATATGACCCATGTGTCCTCCATGTAGTCGTGAAGTGGCTGGAGGATTGCCTTGTTGTCATGGTAGAAGGGCATGTCTACCAGCTCCGTGTACACATTGGCCACGGCATCCGCTGGTACGAATGCCAGGGTAAGGAGCATGCATATCTGCAGTGCGAAGTCCTCATCCATGGCATACCATTTGTGCAGCACAGCGCTGCTCTACACACATCACCACACAGCCGGGCAGAAGTGGAAGAAGCATCCTCGCACTACTGCCCCATTGAACATGGCTGTGAATGCAAGCCAGACTGCGCGCTTGAAGTCAAACAGTACTGTACGCAGTTGTACATTACACAGTAGCCGGTGTAGCTCAGTGCACACACGCATGTGCAACCACTCTGTGTGCGTACACATGAGTACATACAGTACACGGCTGGCAGGATGACCCCAGACTGCATGCCATGGACAGTGTAGATCTGTCTGAAGAGTGGTGGCATGGTGCGAAAGGTGCCATCCAGAAACTAGTTCTGGCACCCACTGAGGTACAGCAGGTCACACTGCATTGCAAATACGAGTGTGCGGTCCCCGGATGGACTGCTATCATATTGCAGAAACTGGTCACCATCATGCTGACCATATACGATGGTGGAATGGTGAGCACTGTCACACTGCTGGGCATTACTGGGCAGCCTCTTACTGCCTGGCACACCCGGTGGATGGTGCAGGGCAGCAGGGACAAGGTTGGCAGCCTGGCAGCAATGGCATTCATCACCCCTGCTGTAGCCTGCACAACAACCTAGGTTGTACATTCCAGGCTGGTGAGTGCGTAGTCCCAGACATCTGCCAGCACACCATGGAAGCCAATCTCCCCAGCATCTGGGACGTGGTTGTGCAGGCAGCCAGTATGGACCACATGGTCCACCACAGTGTGTACCCATGCAGGACAGGCATGCCTGTGGTCCTGCATACACCTCCAGTACACTTTCCGTTGCTGCTCCTTGTCCCTGCAGTACACATAGCTATGGTGAGCAAGAAGTGGTCTCCTCTTTTGGCTCGTGAGGAAGGTAATGTCCTCCATCCTACACTTGCTGACACAGAGTGACAACCTTACTTCCTGGTGCCTGCCTATTTATGGGTGTGCTGTGCAGTCCCATGCCTGATTGCCACATCTTGCTCCATGCTACTGCTGTCAAAAAGGTTCATGCATGGAGACATGCCCCTATGTGCTCCTGCCTGTGCACAGTAAAATGTGGTCACTCACTCCCTGCTGCTCCAACCTGCTACTACAACAGAGTGGGATCATTCTGGCCATGCTACTGCCTGGACATGTGGGCTGTGAAACGATGTGGTTGTATGGTGGAGGCGAATCCTGTGCTGCCATCCTGTGTGCTACTGTGGTGGTCTGTGTTGCTTGCGCCCACTGATGGGCCCCAACGAGGCATGGTAAGCATTCTTCTACATGATGACATCCTATTGCTGTGCTCTGTACTGCTGCCATTGGCCTACCTGTTGAAGCTGCCTATGGTGTTCAAACCCATGGCAGTCTTGTCTGTGCTTCCATAAGTGGCACACTTGTGGAGCATGCCATGACAGCAGCATGCCTACAGCCTGTCTGACGGGGCCCTTTATGGCCTGACTGGTGTTTATGGGGAGTTGGGGGGGTGGACATCACTACAGGCTGTGTCTCCATGGGTATGTGTGTGTGTCATGGGTGTGGTTTGATGTGCGTGGGGGACTGTGGTGGGCAGGGGTGGTGTGTTGCTGGTGCTGTCTGCAGTCGTGTGTGTGTGCATGCACCCACGGGCACGGGCGCCAGCGTCTGCAATTTTGGTAGCTGCCGACATGTTCTGGTCACCTTTTTGTTCATATTGCCGTAACTGCAAGTCAACATTGTGCCACCTTTGCCCTTGCTGCATGTTACCAGCATTGTATGTGAGCCCCCATCACTGTTGGCCATCAGGTGTCACTATTGTGCGACTCATCATTCCACAGTATCCCATGTCACAGGCTACTGTTAAATAAAATACATTTAACAAGCTATGTATTTTTCTGCACATCTGTCCTGTACAAACTAATATATTTACAAAGATGCATTTTTTTTCTTTTAACTGGTTAAGAACCCATTTCCGTTTCACCCTAAACAATAACCACACCTTCGAATGGGTTAAATGACTGTAGCCATATGTTTATTGAAGACATAAAAGCAGTACACATGAGTGTTTTGTGTGCAGCAGGGAATCTGGGAAAAGAAATCTTCACTATAGGTGAGGCATTCCAATGGGTGACCCCTCCAGTTGCTCCCCACCACCACCACCAATAAGGAAGGCAGAGCTAAGAGCCAAACAACAGAGGATTGCTGCTGGCCCCTCCTATCAATATGGCACACTGCGTTCAGTAACAAATAAAGAACTGGAAATTAGTTTACCTCATTCTTCACAAATGTGCTTGTTTTATTTTTCAGTTAGTTCAAACGTGCTTCATTTAATTCCATAAAAAGCAACTGAAGGTATTCATGTTGTCTTGTTTCATTTCCTGGGTCCCCCTCCCCTCACCCTTGTGACATCATCATGTCACCACATCATCCACCTGACACACTAAAAGCCACCTTGGAGGCCTTTTGAAGTAGGGAGGAGTCACAGTCCACCATGACAGGTGAAGCATAATGATGTCACTTCCCTCCTCAGCCATGGCTCAGGAGCATGCCATGCCTGGCAGTGCCCCTCCCCCTTCCAGTGCCATTTCAGGCTGTTCTGCTACATGCGTGACACCCCCACACCTAAACTCCCCATCCACTTACAATAGCTATGACAGGTTCCTGCTTCCTACAATGCTAAAAACAAGAAAACCTGCACACTGCAGCGTGGCTGAAAGTGCAAACCACAATGACTCCGGCCAACATACAGCAATAAAACAAGAGGGTACACACAACACCATGTGTTTGTGAAATTTGTTAAAGAATTGCTTCCATTAGACATGTCAAGGTACCCCTACGTAGCACCAGGAAGGCTTCATCGGGGGAGATACTTACCATGCTAACTGGCGCTCCCTGAACTCAGCCCCGATGAAGGTAAAAACCCAGAAAAAAATTCCCTCATTACCCCTGAAGCTATCCTAATGAGAAGGGCTGCATTAATGTCACTCTGCCTCTTTTCCACCCTTTCCCCCATCCCTGGTCCCTTACTCCCTCAAACCACCCTCCCTTCATTCCACTTTCCAGAGTGGGTGGGCAGGTGTCTCAACCAAGAGGCGAGGATTTATCTACCCCTTGAAAATCCCTCCTATTCGCTGGACTCCTGCCATATTACCTGTTCCCATTTGATTCCCTTGACCCATAAATTACTAGCCCCTGTCAGCCTAGCCCCTCTGGCCAGCCAAAGACTTTGCTCCCCCCCCCGGCTGAGGCCAATTTGGACTGCTTGCCATTTGGCCATGAATGTGGAAGAGAGGTCATGGGAGTTTTCTATTTAGCTGGGGGAAAGGGGACTCCAACAGCCAAAATCCTTTCCAGTTCGAATTCTCCTGGAAGAATCAATCTCTACAGAGTTCATTGTGCTTGCCGTTAGCAAAATCATGCTTACCCTGGTCAATAACTAAGCATCCATTTTTATTAGATCATGGGTATTGGATATATAGAACAAGATCTGGTCAGAACCAAAGCAATGACTAATTTATTAATATGATAAAAGATATAGAATTGAAGTGTAGGCTGGATTTTAATTTTATTTGTTATATTAATGTGATATCAAAATTCCAGAAATACTTTGCAATAAAAGATAAATACTAGTCAGAACTGATAGGACTACAGGGGAGGAATTTGGTGTAACAATATTGAAAATTACCAAAGTTACAAGTCTTCATTAGCAAAATGTAGTGTAGGCTCTTACATTTGTTGTTTTGCAATATTTGTGCACCAAATTTTCAACATAGCCTTCTTATGCCCCTGCCTCATGAAGAGGGGCCAAGTAAATGTTCAAATCCTGCCTGAAAGGTGATTTCACTCAGAGACTGCGAAATCAACTTTCAGTACTCAAAAACACATTTTGGGCAGGAGTTGAAAAATGACAGCTGTCATACTCATGAGGTGCTGTAAAGATATGGCTATGTTTTGGGGAAATTTTGGGGAAAACATTGACAGTTACCAAAGTTATGAGCCTGCGTTCACAAAATTCAATGTAGGCTCATAACTTTGTTGTTTTTGAATATTTTTACACCAAATTTTCAACATGGCCTTCTTATGACTGCACCTCATGAACAATGGCAGAGAAATTGTTCAAATCCTGCCCAAAAGTTGATCTTGCACAGGGACTGTAAAATCAACTTCTGGGATGTTAAAAAAAAAACATTTTGGCCAGGATTTGAAAAATGACAGCTGTCACATTCATGAGGTGCTTTAAAGATATGGCTATGTTGTGAATCTGGGGGAAAAAATATCAAAAATTACCAAAGTTACTGGCCTGCATTCGCAAAATTCAACGTACGCTCATAACGTTATTGTTTTTTTAATGTTTTTACACCAAATGTTCAACATAGTCATCTTATGACCCCACCTCATGAACAAGGGCAGAGAAAATGTTCAAATCCTGCCTGAAAGGTGATTTCACATAGGGACTGTGAAATCAACTTTCAGGACAGATGTGCCTAATGACAGTTCAATTATTCATGAGGTAGCGTCCAAAATAAGGCATGTTGAAAATTTGAGCCCAAAATATGCACAAATGCCCAAGTTATGCCACTAAGTTTAAAACCTCATTGAAATACACTGAACAGCATACCTGTTTCTTCAGTTTGCGGTCGAACTTTGAAAAGTGAAGACATGTCTGGGGTCCAGAGAGGATTACAGCACTGGACTCCCAATCGGTAAGTAAGGGCTTGGAGGGATGTGTGCAGAGTTGGAGAGTTGGGTGGGGGCAGTTATGGTGGCAAAAGACATCAGTGGACCATTTTCTTTTTACAGGGTTTTAAATTAAAAAAGAAAACAAAGCACAGAGGATTCCTCAGTGCGACTCTGGGGTATTGGGCATCCCCAGTGCCACTGCTATGTTTCGGGGGGGGGATTGCTGGGTGAATAAAGGGTTGGTTGAGGAGATATCACAATATATTAAAAAGAAAGAAGAAGAAATAACCATGCATGCATGATAGTGCGGGGATGCTGTGAAAAAAAAAAAAAGTTGAGGATTCTTCATTGGGACACTGGTGGATTAGGCACCCTCAGTGTCACTGATATGTTTCTAGTTGGGATGGTGGGTACTTAGAGGGAGGGGTTGGTGGGGGGTATATCACAGTGCTACTTTCTTGCCGACAGCGAGTGGAGTGCTTAACCATGGTCATGAAGCTGACTGAGTTGACACTGCAACATAGTGTTCCTTTGCAAAGAATGCAAGGAATGCAGAGTCCTTTTTTGAAAGCAATAGGTCTGCAGGGCTCCACCCACAGCAGCCCTAAGAAAGGAAAAACTTAGAAGTAAAGATAATATAGAAGCAGGTGCTGTTGGCTCTGGACATACAGTACACCCCCTTCCATAGAGCAACATTTGTACATGCCGACACATACACAGCCACACATGCATGTGCACACATAGACACAGAAACACACACATGTAGCTGTTACAACAGTTGTGCACACACAAAGGGCATTGAGTTCTAGCTAATAGTGTATTATTGTAGTTGCTTGTATAGTGATACAGGACTTCCATGCAGCAGATGGCACCTGGCTGTGGAGATCAGTAGAGAATATGTGCCAGTCCTATTCTGGGACTGGGGTGGGGGTTTCGGGGTGCAGTTGGTGTTGGGGGTACTACTGGATACTTGGGATATTTGCAGTGGGATAGACAGGGTGTGGTGTTCCAGTAGACACAAGGGATAATGTCTTTGGAGGATCAGAGATGAGGGTGGAAGGAAATCCCTGGGATATTAATCAGGATAGAGTAGCTGATTCCAGGGTAGCCTAGTTGAGATGCAATATCTTGTGTTGAGCAAAGTCTTGCTTGTTTAACAATTTCTACAATGTATGTAGGTACGATACCCTACTGAGATGCAATATGTGGTTTTCTGTGGGTTCCTGCTTTTACCCATCTTTTCCATGTATTTACCCAGTATAGGAGAACTGAGATGAAGTATCTCATTTCAGGGAGGGTGCTGGTTTTACACATTTTGGCACTGCATTTACCCAGGATACTACAGCTAAGAAACAATATCACATTGTCAGTCCTGTTTTTACCCAGCTTTACAGTGTATTTTTTCCAAGGTAGACATGCCGAAATGCAGTATTTTCTCTTCAGCAGGGTTTTGCTGTTAAACGTCCTTACATTGTCTTCTTTCTAGGATACAGTGTATGAGATACAATACTGTATCTTGTTTTCAGTGTGGTCCTTTCAGATTTTAGCCATTTTTACAATGTATTTACCTAGAGTAGGCCAGCTTAGATGCAATATGTAATTCTCAGTGCAATCTTGTTTGTTTGTTTGTTTTTTTTTTTTACCAGTTGTTACAATGTACTATCTACAACAGCCCAGTGGAGATGCAATATTTCATTTTCATTTAGGTCCTATGTTTACCCATTTTTTAATATATTTTCTCAGGATAGCCAATCTAAGCTACAATTGCAGATATTCAAAACGGTGAGCCCCGGCGCGATATTCAAAAGGGAAAAGTGTGCCGCACAAATCCCAATGTGCCGGAGTGCATCAGTAATGTATGCAGGCACAGGTGGGGGGGGGTGTGCCCATGCATAACCTGCACAGCCCGATATTCAGCCCGGGATGTGCAGAGTCATGCATGCACAACCCCTACCTGTGCCTGCACAAAGTTACACCCCCAAAAAAAGGAACAAGTGATGGCCACCCACAGGTGAGCTGCCATGCCAGGCGCAACACAGCAGCTGCCACCTGTGGGTGGCCACTCGAGTTCCTGCCGCATCTGGCAGGGCCCCCCCATGCCCCATCGTGGACATCACTATAGCCCCCCAAGTCCAATATCCCTGGTGGTCCAGTGGACCGCACTGAGCCCGATTGCGGGCATCATGAATAGGAACCCCCCCAAGTCCAATATCCCTGGTGGTCCAGTAGACTGCACTGAGCCCGATCACAGGCATCATGAATAGGAACCCTCCCCAATCCAATATCTCTGGTGGTCCAGTGGACCGCACTGAGCCCGATTGCGGGCATCATGAATAGAACCCCCTCCCAAGTCCAATATCCCTGGTGGTCCAGTGGACTGCACTGAGCCCAATCATGGGCATCATGAATAGGAACCCTCCCCAAGTCCAATATCCCTGGTGGTCCAGTGCCACCCCCACCGCCCACTGAGCCCCACGCGCCTGCCCCCGTCAGCCAGCGGGCGGCAGCACCCCACCCGCCTGCCGCCCGCTGCTCGCTGACTGACAGCTCAGTAGGGCTGCACACCCATTGATTCACAGCATGAGCCAATGGGCGTGCAGCAGCCATGTCGTATTATTTCAGTCTCGATATGTGATTCATTCACATATCTGACTGAGTAGTATGGTATTGGCTACACGCCCATTGGCTTATTCTGTGAACCATCGGGTGTGCAGCCCTACCGAGCTGTCAGTTGGCGGGTGGTGGGGCCGGCAGGCGGTGGTGTGCCACCCACCAGCTGATGGGGAGCGGGCGGTGGCTCAGTGGGCGGGTGGGGTGGGGGCCACACAGACCACCAGGGATATTGGACTTGGGGGTTCCTATTCATGATGCCTGGTCGACTGGCTCAGTGCGGTCCACTGACCACCAGGGATATTGGACTTGGGGGGGTTCCTATTCATGATGCCTGCGATTGGGCTCAGTGCGGTCCACTGGACCACCAGGGATATTGGAAGGGGGGACTATAGTGATGGCCGCGATCGGGGCACATAGAGGTCCACTGGGCCACCAGGGATATTGGACATTTTTGTATATTACAGGAATGCCCATGATCGGGCTGCAGGGGGCGTCGGTCCCCGATGGCTGCTGCCTGGCAGGGCGCCAGGTGCAAGTCATTGGGGATCAGCACACCTGCATGCTAATGGCATACAAATGGGGCCGTAATTAGATGCAAATGGCCCACTGTGTGCCTTGCATATATTATGGCCCCATTTGCATGTCCCCTTTTCAATATCACAGGTGCTGTGCATGCCGCAATGGCACTTGCACCAGCGCATCTCCATGCTCCACTCTGGCCACTTGCACTGGCGCAGTGCCACTGCGCCATGCACAGTGAGGGTGGCCAGGGTGTGATATTCAAAGCTGCTGCGCCATAGCACAGCTCCGTTGACTATCGCCCAGGCCACACCCCTGGGCAACAAAGTTGAGCTGCGCCCAGACTTGTACCACAGCCTGGTGCAGTTTGAATATCCCGGCCAATATCTCATTTTCAGTTGGGTCTAGTTTTTACTCATTTTTGCAATGTATTTACCCAGGATAGGCTAACTGACAGGCAATATCTCATCGGGTCCTGCTTTTACACATTTTTTTCACTGTAATTATCCAGGAAAGCATATCGGAGATGCTATATCTCATTTTCAGTGGGGTCCAGATTATACCCACTTTACCATGTATTTTGCCAGGACAGCCCAGCTGAGATGTAATATTTATTTATTTATTTATTTATTTATTTATTTATTTATTTATTTAAGAGTTTAAGCAGGAAGTACATACTGAGCTAATAACAGCACATTTCCAGATGAGTCCTGGGGGAGAGGGGAGGGGGAGAAAGTTAACAATAAAATAGCAAGGTAGAAAAAAATTGAAATATATAATGATTGCAAACAGTATCATAAACAACAAAAAGAGACTCTAGATACATACAAAAGGTAAACAAATAAAGGAACAGCAAGAGGAGGGTAAGAATAGAGAATAAAAAGAGGAAAGGTCAAAGACAGTTACAGATTGGATGACAGAAGTCAGAAAGAAGAGACTTAAGGGAGTAAGGAGAAGAGGCAGAACAAATAGGAAGGGGAAGGGGAGACCAGAGTTTAGGAAAGTGATAAGAAAAATCAGATTGACCAACAATAGATTTTCTAAAAGGAATAGTGAGAGAATGAAGAGTATTGTTGCGAAGGGAGTAGGAGAGAGAAGGAAAAGGGGAAAGAAGGGCTTTAAAGTAAGACGGAAGAATGCCAAACCAGAATTTTGACAAAAAAGAGACAAAATGAGAAAGATGCCTAGCATCAAGAGAGGGTAGAGAAAGAGATGAGTAAAGAGAGCAGTGGTGAATACAAGGAGGCAGTCTAATGGAAAGCAGCAGAAAGAATGAAAAAGGGGGGTCCAGTCTGGCAAGGGTGGTTTTGAGGGCACTACTATAGACTAAGTCACTGTAGTCAAAGATTGGAAGGATAATTTTAGTACAATATCTCAGCAGGCAGGGACCGGTATGTACCCTTTGTTCCTCTACAGAGCACCAAGCTTAGGGTGAGGCTTACAGTGAATAGCATCAATGTGCACGCAGAAATGAACATGCTGGTCAAGGCAAACCCTGAGGTACTTAAAGGAGGACACATCTTCAATATTGGCACCATCAAGGGTGTTAAATAGTGGAGGAGAAGTAAGTTTGGCAAGCTTTTGATAGGTACCAAAAGTCATAGAGACTGTTTTGTACATTAAGGGACAGTTGGTTAACCTTGAACCATCACTGAATATTGTCAAAATCCAGCTGTAGTTGAAAGGTAAGAACACATAGAGAGGTGCCAGATGCAAAAAGAACAGTGTCATCAGCATACATATGAATGGACTGAGAGGAACAGACATAGGGAAGGTCATTTAGAAATATTTAAAAGAGAATAGTACCCAGGACAGACCTTTGAGGAATTCTTAAGCTGGGAAGTGAAGGTGAAATGGATTTTCCTATCTGGACAACTTGAGACCTATCTTTAAGGCAGTATCAAAACCAAGTGACTGAAGAGACAGATAGACCTGCAGCTTTAAGTTTTTCCAGCAGGAGGGGGTGTGCCTCAGTGTCAAAAGCTTTAGCAAAATCAACAAAAATGGTAGACGTCAACAGTCCTCTGTCCATACCTGTAAGTATAGAATCAGTGAGCTGAAGGAGGGAGGTAGAAGTGGAGTGGGATTTCCTTAAACTGGACTGGAAGGAGGTGAAATAGGAGGAGTTGTCAAGATTGAGAAAGGATGTGAGCTGAGATAGGACAATGTGCTCCTGTAACTTAGCCAAGGTAGGAAGGAGAGAAACTGGATGGAAGTTGCCAGGAGAGGTGGGATCACCACTTTTGTGAATTGGTATGACAATAGCCTGTTTCCAGATGTCAGTAACAGTAGTGGAGGAAAAAGAGAGATTTAGAAGTAATGAAATGGGGAGAGCAATGGCAGATGTTGAGAAAAGGAGAAGCTTAGGGTCAAGACCACCAGGACTACCTCATTTTAGTGGATTAAGGGAGAGCAGGGCCTTATGGGAAACAGTAGAAGCGATAGGAGTGAAAGAAAACAAAGGAGGAGAAAAAGGTGGGGAGAGGGAAGGGGGGTGGAAGAGGAAGGGATAATAGAAAGGGCACAGGAAGTGAAGTAGGAATTAAAAGAGTTTACAACAGCAGAAGGGTTGGAGATAAGGGAGTCACCAGTATTTATAGTGGGAGGGGAGGCTGGGCCTAAGGGAACTAAAGGGAATGGATAACCTTCCAAAAATTGGAGGGGTTATTCATGTTCTTTTGGAGTTGGAACCAAAATACTCAGATTTTTCAAGCCTGATGGCTTTGGTACAGGTGTTACAAAGGCATCTGTAGTGGGTCAAAGAAGACTGGGAGACAGTGATTTTGAAAGTACACCAGGCAATGTCTCTAGAGCAGAGGCAAGCAAGTACCTCAGCTGACATCCATGGAAGGTGTGAACCACACAGTCTGGTTCTATGCAAGGGTGCATGACTATCCCAAACAGCCAAGAATTTAGACTGAAAGTAATGTAGGGCAGAATTTATATTACAGGCTGCAGAGATGGGGGACCAATCAATTGACCAAAAATCAGCATGGAGAGAGGTTAGATTCAAAAACTTAAAAGACCTGAGGTATATGAATTTAGGGGAAGTTTTACGGTAGTGCAGTTTATGCATACAGTAAACCATATGATGATCATTGAGTGCATCAGGAAGTAACCCTGCATCAACTACATGGTGGGGAGGGGAAGCGAGGACCCAGTCAATATGAGAGTGTTTTAAGGATCTGAAATTTAAATGGATGGGTTCAGAAATGAATTGGGTCAGCTGTAGTGACTTAACATTTTGTCAAAAGTTATTGACATTAGTGGTGAGCCAATTTAAGTTAAGCCACCAAGTATAAATAACCCACCATACAAGGAGGTAGAACAGATTGAGAAAAGAAGCTCAGTAACAGAAACAGATGATACACAAGTGCAGCAGTAAACACCAGCAATAAAGATGGAAAAAGAGAAGGGAAGGGAGAATCAGCTCATGGGAAGAGGGGGAGGATACAATGAGAACTGTTGTACACTGGAACCTAGTTGATATGTAAACTGCAACACTACCTCCCCTTTTAGAGTGATCTAACCTGACTAGAGAGTAGCCAGGTATAGTTACAGCTGAATTAGAGACCTTAGAGGAGAGCCAGGTTTCAGATAAAACTAAAGCATCTAGTCGAAGATTAAGCAAGTTAGGGGGGAGCTGATCAATTTTAAGGAGATAGCTACAGATGTTAAGATGAGCCACCCTCTACCCTTTGGGAAGTTGCAAAGTAGAAGGTGAACTGGGACCAAGATTAATCTCAATGTCACCTGCTAACAAAAGTAGTAAGCAGACAATGAGCTTAGACACATAATTATAATGCTTGGAAGAGGGGGATAGGGAGGAAGACAAAGAGGAAGAATAGGAAGGGAAATGGGACAGAAGACATCAAAGGGTTTTAAGGTTTCAGTGGGGTCCTGATTTTACACATTTTTACTGTATATTTACCCAGGATATGCCTGCTGAGAAGCAATATCCTTTTTCTATATATTTAGCCAGGATAGTACAGCTGAAAGACAATATCTCATTTTCAGTAGACATGAACCCCCATATTCAAATGTTTGCCCCGGCACTAATAGGGTTAGCGCCAGATGTTCAATCTGAGGCACAGACAGTGCAGCATATAGTCACTACACGCTGCTATAGCCCCATATTCTGACAGGTACTGCATTCTGGTTGGAATGTGCTGTCAGAATACTGTTCAGATGCTACCGTGCGCTCAGCATGCTCTGAATACTGGGGACATAGGGCTGGATATTCAAACTGCACCATTCTGAGGCGCAAGCCCTTGCGCTGCACAAAATAGTTGCGCAGGGGTGTGGCCCAGGCGATATTCAAAGGAGTTGCGCTATTGAGCAACTCCTTTGAATATCACCCCCAGCCACAGCCGTGTGCATGGCGCAGTGAAACTTGGTGCCACCGCAGCGTCGAGTGGAGTATCCAACCTATGTGGCTGGCACCATTGCGCCAGGCACAAAATCATATTCAAAAAGGTGACATGCAATGGGGCCATAATTCATGAAGATGCAGGGGGGCCATTGCATCTGATTATGGCCCCATTTGCATGCCATTACATGTAGGTGCATCGATCTCGAGGACTTGCGCCTGGCCACCCTGCCAGGCAGCAGCCGTCGGGGACCAACGCACCCTGCAGCCCGATTGTGGGCAGCAATGTGGCTCCCCCACCTCCTCCCGATACATCTCCCTGGTGGTCCAGTGGACCAAAATGCCCAATCACGGACAGAATGTAAATGAACCCCCCAAAATGTTCCTAGTGCCCGATCGCTGGCAGTAAGTAAAGTGCCCCCACCCGTACATCTCTGGTGGTCCAGTGGTCGAATGCCCGATCACGTGGCAGAATGTAATTGACACCTCCCACCCAAACATCTCCCTGGTGGCTAGTGTCCCCACCCCACCCACCCATGAAGCCCCACCACCTCGCCTCCCCGCAGCCGGCGGGCGGCAGCATCCCACCCGCTGCCGCCGCTGCGAGCTGATGCCGAGCAGACGTTGATTGGTGCAGAGCAAGACCGGGCGCAGCCATTACAGTATGACAGTCCAGATTTGTGAATGAATCATTCACAAATCTGACTGTCATGGGCGGTATGGCTGCACGCCCATTGGCTCTTGCCTGCACCACGGCATGCAGTCTACCGGCAGTCAGTCGGGCGGGCGCAGGGTGGCAGGCTGGTGGGATGTTGCCGCCGCTGGCTGCCGGGGCAGCGGGATGGTGGGGCTTCGGGTGGTGGGTGGGGGAACACTAGCCACCAGGGAGATGTTTGGGCAGGGGGTGTCATTTACATTCTGCCCGGATCGGGCACTAGGAACATGTTCGGGGTTTATTTACATTCTGCCCGGTGATCGGGCATTTCGGTCCACTGGACCACCAGGGATGTGAACGGGGAGCCACATTGATGCCCGCGATCAGGCTGGTGGGGGAGTACACTATGCCCGCGATCGGGCTGGGGGGGCACAGGGACTGAGTTAGTGCCAGCTAATAGGTGGCTGCTGCTGTTGCACCTTGCAATACAGCAGTCCCCTGTGGTGGCCCTAATAAGCCTTTTTTTTTGCCCAAGGTCCTGCAGGCTCAGGTTGGGGTTGCGCCAGACACTCTGCACAGCCCGGCTGAATATCGGGCTCTGCAGTTTATGCATGGTTCCTCCCCCTCCTGTTGAGCATGCATTCATTTGCATTGCGCTGTTGCTCAGCCTGTTTTCAGTGGCACAACTGCCTCCTGCTGAATATCGCAGAATGGCGCAATGTAGGACTTAAGCATGGCGCAACCCTTTTGAATATCTGGCCCATAGTGTTTCTATGACCCCACCTTGTGATCAAGACAAGCAGAATTTTTCAAATTCCATCCAAAAGGTGATTTCATACAGTAACTGTGAAAACATGTTTCGGGAAGGGTTATTCGAAAAATGACACCTGTCATGTTTACCAGATAGGGCAATAAATTGGTTATGTTGCACATTTAGGCCCAGAAACAGCAAAAATCACAAAGCTATGAGTAAATGGTGACAAAAATTAAATTGTTCCTCATATCTTTGTTGTTTTTGATATTTAAACCCCAACATTTCAACAGTCTTTTTCTAACCCCACCATATGATCAAGACAGGGGGAATTTTTCAAATCCAGTCCAAAAAGTGATTTTGTGGGGTGACTGCAAAAACATGTTTTGGCGGAAATTTGAAAAATTAAACTTCTCATGTCCATGAGGTGAGATAACAAGAGGGCTATGTTGAAAATATGGGCACAAAATCTGCAAAAATCACAAACTTATGAGTAAATATTGAAAAATTATACATTTCCTCATAACTTTGCTGTTTGTTGACATTTTGACCCCAACATTTTTAACATGGCCTTTCTGAGACACCACCTCATGAACCAGGTAGGTGAAATTTTTGAACTTCTGTCTTAAATGTGATTTCGCAGAGCAACTGCAAAAAGATGTTTTTTGGGGGGGCGATTTCAAAAAATGTCATCTACCTGTCTCATGGGGGGTGTTTAAAAAGGCCATGTTGAAAATTTGGGGCAAAAATATTAAAAAATGGTAATTTTGTGAGTAAAAGTTTAAAACACATTAAAAAGCCGTTAACCTAACTTACCTTATTTTCAGTCAGTTCTCGGTTGATGGTGGAAACAGCAGGATGTTCTGGTCCTTGGAGGATCTCATTAGATAGGTAAGTGAGAGGTGATGGAGATGTGGGCTGGAAGGTGCTGAGAGGGGGTTGGGGTGGGGGAGGCCTCAGGGTGTGAAGGGAACAAGAAACATTGAGAGACCTTTTTTCTTTTATAGATGTTGTGGGGGATGGGGTTGGGGGTCAGAGACCAAGCAGAGGGAGGGATTGGGAGAGATTTGGCCTATTTCAGGGTATGGGGTTAAAGGGTCGGGGAAGGAGACCACACAGAGGGGGAGAGATCAGGAGGAATTTGATCTGTTTTAAGGGACGGGGTTAGAGGGTGGAGACAGGAGACCATTTGGGGGGACAGGGAGCAGGAAGGATTTGGTCTGTTTTGAGAAATGAGGTTAGAGGGCGGGGGCCAGAGACCATACAGAGGGAGGGAGCAGGAGGGATTTGCTTAGTTACATAGCTCCTTGACCCTAGGGCAGGCAGTGGTGTTGAGAGCAAAGAAGAGCTGGCACCACCATTACTTGCTCCCTTACCTCAGGGCAGGCAGCAGGTTCAGGAGCAAGTGGTGGCACTGCTGGATCTTCAGAAGACTAAAGAAAAAAGTGCAGGGGGTGAGAGAGAGCGAGAGAGAGAGAGAGAGAGAGAAGAGAAAGAGAGATGGAGAGGAAGTGCACTAATTCGTGCATACTTATAAGCTTAGGTGCCACTGCACAGAGAAACATTATGTGATGTGTTCAGTATCTGGCCATGCCCTTCCAGACCCCATGTATTATGTCCTCCTCCTTTATTTTTCAATATTTCAGCATAGCTCTTGTTATGCAGCCATAAAAATGTATGGGCAACAATACACAACAAGGCTGTATATATCCAATGAGTGATTGATATTACATCATTTGGATCTCAACAGTGAAGCTGGAGAGGTCCCTGACATCATCTCAACCCCAAGATGAAAACATGTGCTGAACTGTGTATGGCTCACTGTACATTTATGTTTTTATCTAATTTGAGTTTTAAAAAGGTTGTTGTCCATGGTGCTGAGTGGAAAGGTACCTGTTCAGCACACTGGTGACCCAAGTTTGCAACTCACGCCTGGGATGACAGAAGCAGAGACCAGTGAGGATGGTTAAGAGCATCTGTGAAGACACTTTCCTCCCTGGGAGGGAGGGATAGGCCTGCACCACTATTAAAGTGGCTCCTGGTGATTGGCCAGTGAAGGTACACTTGGCGGCATGGGTGACCATTTGCTTTCCCAGGAGGCTGTAGTGTGCAGCTCTCACATGGAAGGGGGAGTGACGAAGGGTAAAAATGGGAAAATGGTCCATCCTGGGGTGCCAGATGATGGCTCCCCATGGACTCCCCTTAGCCACCATCCATCCAGTGCACTGTCCTTGCCCCCCAAGACCTCCACCTCCCGTGACCAAGGTGCTTCTCCCCTGGTGGCAGCAAGGGGGCCCCCAGGCTGGGATAATCTGGAACACTGGGGACTGTCAATGAAGCTTGGGCAGTCTGGAGACAAGAGATGGCATCTAGGTACAGGATGGATGGTTGAAGGGGCTGAAGCTTGGGGAGTCCAAAGGAGTGGGGCTCCAGGGAGTGGGATGAAGCAAAAAAAAAGGCTGTTGTCTCCCCACCTGAAAACTAGTACCTTTATTCCTTAACTGAAAACTCTTGAGCTTGTTAATAAATATCCAACAAGTTTCACAAATAGTAGCTTTGATTGCATTTAACAGCATACGTCTTATTACTTTGTAAAAGTTTCTCACACCAGGTAATGATCCTTGCTTGCTAAGTGCTTCCATTTGAATGGCTGCAGCACAGATTCAGATGGAAGTGCTCACTCAGTGAGGACCATCAGCCAGCATGGCTCACTTTTTAAAATGTAATAAGACTAATGATGTTAAATATAATTAAAACTGGTATGTGTGATGTCATGTGGGTGGTAATTCAGCAACTATACCGCAGTAGTTATTTTCAAATAAGGAGACAAACTGTACATTTTAGGGTAAAGGGTCAAAACTGCAGTGTGGGTTTGCATTAAAAAAATGGTAGGTTTTAGTTCAGAGAGAGGCTTTTCATGAATGTAAAAGTAAAATGTGAGTAAATGTCATGCAGAAGTATTGAGGAATTTGAAAGCAGTTACCGGCAAGGGCACTTGGCACAAGCTTCAAAAGGAAAAGTTGTTGTAGTACAGCATAAAAATCCATTCACAAGTGGGCCGTACCATGAAGTATGCTATAATAGCATTTGTCCATCCCTTCCTCCTGGTTTGCAGTTCTTTAACCACGGGATCACACTGTCCTCCTTGACTAACTAGGCCATTTATCCTGGAATCTCGGCTACTATATATGGCCTATGGTTTTACTTCAACAGGCATCACTTTCTTCTCACATAAATGGGAAGTATTTCTGATATTTAAAAACAAACGCTGCCACTTCAGTACAAGGGAAAAAAATGAGGTCAGCCCAAATGAAGCAAAAGGTAAAGCGGTAAAATTATCAGTAAAATTACCTGACAATATGATTGCTGCTATTATTAATAATATAGTTATTATGATGATCCGGAGTCAAAGACATTGAGTTTAGGTTCAGCCAGTGGCATGGTGGCAGACTGTGGTTGGCATTTGAGCCCTGCAATCATGCACTGTGGCTGGCTGGAGTTAGGGCACATCATGAAGGTGAGGTGCTCCATGGTTGTGAGGGGAGGTCATGGGCCACCAGTCATATGTGCAACCCAGCAAGGACATCATGTTTGTTGTTGTGCACTGGTGATGTTGATTTATCCTGTGAATTATAGTTCTGGATACCAATAAATTTGCTACATCTACTCAGAATCTAGAATTTGTTACTTTCATCAGACAGGAAGTGGTGAGTGCACTTCTTTCTGCCTTGCTGGATTGTTTCTGGGGTTGCTCACCCCAAGAAAGCACTGCAGTTCATGCACCACAGAATGTAGGCCCTCTCCTGACTGATCAGTGCAGTCCAGACCACCCTTCCCAGGAAGGGTGGCATTGCCATTGGCTGTGAAAACAACCACTCAAACATTCCCCTGGCTAAAGGAATGGTGTTGTCATGGGAAACTCAGCATTTAGGTGGTGGACAGGGGGGATCTGGGATGTCAGGGGAATCAGAGAGAATAATTAACATTATCAGTGGCTTAATAAGCTGCATGCTTGCATCTGAAGTCAGAAATCAAAAGATTATGGGTCATAGTCCTCATCAGGAACTTGGTCTAATACTCAATACACTGTAGTATGGCACTAGAGAGGTGCCACATACTTTGAGGTGCTGTCCTTCATATGAGATGTTAAATTAAAGGTCCCTTCTGCCACCTCTGGTGGCTGTCCAGATGAGAGTATAAGATCCCATTTTACTTATCATAAATTTAGGGGATTTCCCAAGTGTCCTATCCAACATGCTCCTGTTAATCAAATAGGTACATGCCCCCCACCTCTGAAGACACCTGGGACTGATGTGTCACAACTCAGTGTACCCTTTCTGGACAAAAATAAATTGCAAATAAAAAGAGAAACAATAAGCTTTAAGTGTCCCTCACATTGATATATTTCCATATCTGCTGCTTTAAATCATTCTGTTGTGTATGTATCTGCAAATCACCTATTGCATGAGAATGTAGAATAGGTTAGTTATATTTTAATAGGAACATGTTTCTAGGCCTGTGGGTTTAAATACAAACAGCTCAGCAGATCTTCAGGATCAGCTATTGGTGCTTGATCATGTCCCATGCTAAAACTTCCTAGGTATGTCTTCTGTACCTAGATAATGCACTTACAATTTGGCATCATGTTAACTCCCGTGCCTCAAAACCTAATGGCAATTCTATGCTTATTTTACTGGCACACAGCTTTGTTTGGCCTTCAAATTGAAAAACAACTTACATCAGTTCTATTTCTTACCAAATTTAACTATAGTCATGCTGTATATTGCACCACCTCTAAAAGTTTGCTCTGTCTACACAACTCTCTGTATCACAGCATTACTTTTTACTGGCACATCCTTTCACACACATTCCTGCAATCTTTACAGCCTTGTGGGCTAGTCATCAAAAGCAAGACTCCACCACTGGTATATCTTTTGCTACAAGGTCATTGGGGGTAATGCTCCATCCTTTCTAACTCTGCTCATTACATGTAAACCCACTCTGCACAGACTTCCTTCTGCCTATTTGGTTTTGCTTAGAAAAACATAGAAACATAGACTTTGGCAGCAGATAAGGGCTGCTCGGCCCACCCAGTCTGCCCATTTTCCTACCTAATGGATAAGCTGCACATCCTAGTTAACCAATAGCCTACTTCTTCCTAATCCCCAACAGAATTGCCTTATGTCTGTCCCGTGCATTCTTGAATTCCCCCACTGTTATGGACCCCATGACCTACTCAGGAAGGCCATTCCATGCGTCCACCACCCTCTCTGTGGAAAAAATACTTCCTCATGTTGCCCTTGAGCTGTCCCCCTTCTATCTTCAAATTGTGCCCCCTTGTTCTTGCACACCCCTTTTTCAGAAAGATGCTATCCTCTTGGACTTTGCTGATTCCCTTGATGTACTTGAAAGTTTCTATCATGTCCCTCCTCTCCCTCCTTTCCTCAAGGGTATACATATTAAGCTCCTTTAGTCTCTCTTCATATGGCTTCTGGTACAGACCCTGCACCATTTTGGTTGCCCTCCTCTGGTTGCCTCCATCCTGTCTATGTCCTTGCAGAGATGGGGTCTTCAGAACTGCACGCAGTACTCCAGATGGGGTCTCACCAACTGTCTCTACAAAGGGATAACAACTTCCTGTTTTCTACTGGTGATGCCTCTTCCTATACAGCCCAGTATTCCCCAGCCCACCTTACTGCCTTCTCACATTGCTTGCTTACCTTTAGGTCATCTGATATGAATATTCCCAGGTCCCTTTACATTTTTATGGCTGTAGGCCAGCCATCTTGCTATCTGTAGCTGGAAAATGGAGTATCATGGAAAACATGTTTTGAACTTTTCAATGTATCCTTCCATGCCAGCTGAAATAAAATACTCCCTTCTTTCTGTTAAGAATGTTGGAGACATAACTCCAAGCTGCTTATCAGATGCCATTAGGAAACTGAAACAGCTTGTTAAATATCTGTTAAATATTGATTGCCTATTAAGCTGGATATTTGTTTACCCCCTTCAGAATGCAACAACTTGCACATTTAAATACTTAGCATTTAAACAGCATCTTACTACTAATTTCACTTGGGAATGTATTGACTTTCAAGAAAGATTCATACCTCATAAATGTCATCCCTTTCCCAGCAAATCTGTAAGTTACACTGTTTTTTTAACCTCTAAAGACACTATCTGATGAAAACCGTCTCAGACATATGCCATGTCTTCAGTGAACTACAGTACCCAGACTAAATATGTAGCATTCAGCAGGCATTTTCTACTATGCTTTTTGGGGAAAAAAATATATTGAGCTACAGCAAACACACACACATACACACACACACACTCTCTCTCTGTACACACCATCCTCATGGCCACAACATTCAAAATAAATACTGCATTCTAATACATTATAAAACAAGAAACTGTTTATGTCAGTGAACACAGTGAAGTTCAGTTTAGAGCAGATTTCCTGTAAATATTTCTTATCCTATATTTTGTATCCTGGATACACACGCACACACACACACATACACACACACACACACACACACACACACACACACACACACACACACACACACACACACACTGTGCACCATCCTCATGGCCACAACTTTCAAAATAAATATTGCATTCTAATATGTTATAAAACAATAAAGAAAATGTTTGTTTATGTCAGTGAACACAGTGAAGTTCAGTTTAGAGTAGATTTCCTTTAAATATTTCTTATCCTATATTTTGCATTAATCAATCAATCAAACTTTATTTAACCAGGCAAAATCATCCATGAGCAAGCTCATTTGCAAGATGGTCCTTGACAAGTAGGACATATACAACTACAGCAAAATCACCAGATAAGCAGTGTACACACAATGAGCAAATAAAAGACAGTTACAGAAAAACAGATAAGATCAGGGCTGGGGAGTACATATGGTGAACACTATCTGGGTTGATAATTGACTGTATATATAAAGAATTCCCTCAAGATGTGGGATTATTCAGACAAAGGTCACAACGTTACAATAAGATGAGGGATACCAAGTAGGGTAAGTGAGGGAACAACAACCAAAGGTTTATGGGCGGGGGAAAAACAAAGGAAAGGGTCGGTGAGGGGTGGAAATAGATGTAGTTAAACAAACAGGTGGGAGCTGGCAGAATAATCCCAAGGTGGAATGAAGAAGAGAAGTGCTAGGAGAATATATGTAAGTGGCAAGAGTTTGGGGAGCCACAGGAGATGGAGGAGGTGGTTATTTGTGGCATACACACAGGGATCTCAGTTTAAGAGCGAGCAGCCTCCTGAAAGAGTGAGGTCCCGGGAAGGAGGACAGTCTGAGAGTTTTTTGCATTACATTCCAAAGGGTGGACAGAGAAAAGATGATAGCCGCTGAGCCATGTCGTGTTCTTATTTTGGGTACTTTAAGAGAGACAAGAGACAAACTCCTTAGACCATACATTCCCTCAGTACGCTGAAACAGCGTAGAAATATAGGTCGGTGGTTTATTGGTTTGGGCCCAGTATGTCCACATGAGGGCATTTTTTTTGCCTCAGAGTGAGGGAGGGCCAGTCTAGCACCTGATAGAGCAGGCAGTGGTGGATGCATAATGGCATGTTTAGGATAAATCTCAGCGCGCGATGGTAAAGAGTGTCAAGTTTACATAGTGCCTGAATAGGACAGTGACTATAGAGAAAGTCAGCGTAATCCAGCAGTGGTAGAAAAGTTGTTTGGACAAGTCATTTCCTTGCTTCAAGAGCAAGGAGGTGTCTTATCCTATAAAATATGCCTAGACGTTGTCTTAGCTTTTTAGATAGTTCATTAAGGTGAGCCAAGAAGTTCAGCCTGTTATCCAGCCAAACACCCAGGTACATGAATTTTTCTAGTAGTTTCAAGGCTTCGGCAAGCAAGGTATAAATCTGGAGGCTCCAAGATGGTCCTGTGTAGTGGGCAGCACAAGGCCAGATAATCATAGCTTTGATCTTTTTGGCATTAAGCAGAAGCTTGAGCCTTATTAAGTTGCGTTGAAGGATGTCAAAGTCTAACTGAAGCTCCTTGTGGGCTACGCCTAGGGAGGTGTTAGTAGTATAGAGCACGGTATCATCAGTGAATAGATGAATGTTACTTGTGTGTATATAGGAGTCTATATGGTTTATATAAATAGCAAACAGAATAGGACCCAAGACGGAACCTTGTGGCACACCACGCGGCAGGGACTTTAACTGAGACAGTTCCCCTTGATCTTTGATTTGTTGCATTCGGTTGGTGAGGTAACAATCAAACCACTTTAAGGCAGTGTTGTTTACCCCAATGCTGCTCAAGATGTTAAGTAGAATATGATGATCCACTGTATCAAAGGTCTTGCTAAGATCTAGAAAGAGGTCATAGATGTATTGCTTAGTATCCAGGGCAGTTTGCCATTTGTTGGACACTTTGGCAAGGGCTGATACAGTACTGTGCTTGAGCCTAAATCCCAATTGGGCAGGGTTTAGGATGTTTTCGGTGTCAAGGAACTCTCTGAGTTGAGAGTTAACAATTTTTTCCAGGGTCTTTGATAGGATTGGGAGAAGGGAAATCAGGCAGTAGTTGTTCAGGTCAGTTGGGTCACCAGATTTAAAAAGAGGAATAATGTGTGCTATTTTCCAAAGTGGTGGCAACTCACCATGATCCAATGAACTATTAAAAAGGTGAACGATTGGAGCTGTCAGGTGATAGCAGCCAAGTTTCAAGAAGAATGGTTCTAAGAGGTCAGCACCAGCACACTTTTTAGTGTCCAAGGCTAGGAGGAGGTCCTCCACCTGTTTAAAGGTTACTGGATGAAAGCTAAATGAGAAGCAGCCTGGGATAGCTGTGGTGACAGGGCTAGGGCCGTAGTTGCCATCACTGCAGACACTCACTTTACCGGCAGATGAGGCATCAAACGCAAGGCCTGTGGTGGCAAAGTGGCTATTTACCTTTTCTAGGACGCCCACCCTGTCCATGTAGGAAACTTCTCTCCTACCACAATCTTGGCAGGCAAAGCTGAGGCTGACGAGTGACCTACTACCTCTCTAAGAACTTTCCAGAATTTAGTGGAACAATTTTTGTTTTCATGGAGAGCGGACTGGAAATAACGTGATTTTTCAATTCTAACAAGTTTGGTGTAGGCATACCTGGCAAACCGAAAGG
Source organism: Neoceratodus forsteri (assembly GCA_016271365.2). Lineage (NCBI taxonomy): Eukaryota > Metazoa > Chordata > Ceratodontiformes > Ceratodontidae > Neoceratodus > Neoceratodus forsteri. Next base: position 1,384,084,445 of record CM057456.1, on the reverse strand, counting down.
CCAGCCAGTCAGAATTCAATTTTGTTTTCCATGCCCTTTTCCACAATACATTTCTGTCCTTCAGAGCTTTCTTTAGGGCGGGTGTAAACCAGTCGGGTAACCTTTTCCTAGATTTGATTTTTCTAATTGGTGCATGTTTATCCTTGTTAACACTGGGGAGATGCTACATCTCGTTATCATAGGGATCTTCATTTATACATTTTTGCACTGTATTTACTCAGGCTGTCCCAGATTAGATGCAATATCTTGTTTTCAGTGGGGTCATGATTTTACCATTTTGATAATGTATTTCGGCATGGTAGCCCAGTCCAGGGCCCCCATATTCAAAGGAGATGCGTGGCACATCCTGGCAGAAAAGGGAGATGTGCCGCACAACTCCAGCAATGTGCCACAGCATGATATTCAAATGTACAGGATGCGCTGGCCACAAGGGAATGGGCCAGGGTGCACACAAATAGTATGCAATCCAAGTCGAGGGTGCATTCCCATGCATATGCCATGCTGCAGCATACACAGTGGGAATGCGCCCCTCGCAGTCCAGAGCAGCGCGGCCTACAGTTAGGCCATGAATAGCTGACCTAACCCAGCCAGCCACCCACAGGTGGGCTGCAGAAGTGCACCCAGGTGCACAGCAGCCTGGCAGCCCTGGTGGAATAGAGGTACCCCCTCCCATTCCTGATTGATCCAAGTCCATCCCTGAAGAGCTCCATAGTGTAGGGCCCCCCTGGGCCCAGTTGCACCAGAGGAAACCATGGTACATATCCATAGCATAGAGAACCCCCACCCACCACCTTGATATGTAGACACCACCGCTCCCCCCATACCTGACCTGTTACAGAGACTGGCACTGCCCTCCACACCTTGCCATGGCCAGCCACCAACTGCACTGGATCCGGGCCAGGGACCTGCACTCCGGAATGACCCAAGTGGCTGTACCATGCATTGGTGCACTATGCAAGCTGAGCTGCAGACCCACTAGTGTATGCAGTCGTGTGTATGTCCCTGGAAAAAAATAAGAGGGAATTGACATACCTCCAATGCATGCCTTGTTGATGCTGTATCTTCCTGCTGTCATACACCACAGCAGGTCCACACTCTTCCCATTCCCCTGTGTAACATGCCACCCTCTGGACTGCTGAGGTATCCTGGGTACCATAGGGTGTGGTATCCAGCAATGCCATTTGCAGTGTACGCTCCAGGCTATGGATAATGCAACCATGATTCCCCAATTGTACAAACAAATGGGAGGTCGACTGTAACATGCCTGTTCCAGGACCTGTGTGAGTGGGTACAGCACTGGCTGTTACCCGCACTGAGCAGTGCAATAGCACCAGGACGATGGATCCGCATGCAAGCACCTGAGGTGTATGGCCAACAGGTGTTATTGCCTGCACACAGCTCATGCCTATGTATGACACATTCCAGAATCCTATTGCCTGTGCTCCTCCACCCAAAAATAAGATGCCATTTCTTCTGTGAACTATCCAGACTAAATATATAGCAATCAGCAGGCATATTCTAGGAAAATACATTGTAAAAATGTGTAAAAGGAAGACCACATTGAAACTGCCTCTCAGCAGATCTGCATTGTGCAAATTCATTTGAAATAATGGGTAAAAGCATCCCAAAAGCTCTCCACAGCCATATTGGCTCTGACCAGAGTTTGTTGTTGTTGTTAATATCTCCCCCCCATTGTGTACTCCTCCCCTGGGTTTTTGTTTCCCAGGTGCATTACTTTGCAATTCTTTGCATTGACTCTAAGCTGCCATACTTTTGACCATTCCTCCAACCTTGCCAAGTTCCTTCTTATCCTTTCCACCCCCCCTTGTGTATCAACCCTGTTGCAGATCTTTGTGTCATCTGCAAAGAGGCATACTTTTCCTTCCAGTCCCTCCTCAATGTCACCTATAAAGACATTAAAAAGGACCAGATCCAGTACTGAACCCTTCCGTGCCCCACTAATAACACCCCTTTTTTCGGAGTGGGCTCCATTTACTATTACCCTCTGTGTCCTGTTGTCCAGCCAATCTTCTACCCAGGCTACTACCCTGGGACCTACTGCCAGGCTGGCTAATTTGTTTATCAATCTTTGTGTGAGACTGTGTCAAATGCCTTGCCAAAGTCTAGCTAGGCCATGTCCACAGCCCCTCCCTGATCTACTACTTTGGTCACCCAGTCAAAGAAATCTATTAAATTCGTCTGACATGACCTTCCCACTGTGAGTCAATGCTGCCTTTGGTCCTGTGCCCTGCTGGCCTCTAGGAACTGAACAATTCTTTCTTTCAGAAGTGATTCCATCATTTTCCCTATCACTGAGGTCAAACTAACAGGTCTGTAGTTTTCTGCCTCTGCTTTGCTCCCACTTTTGTGAAGGGGAATCACATCCGCCCTCCTCCAGTCCTTAGGTATCACACCATCCTCCCATGATTTGTTAAAAAGGGTACTCAGTGGTGTCACTAGTTCTCTCCTTAGTTCTTTTAGAATTCTGGGGTGAATCCCATCAGGGCCCATTGCTTTGTCCACCATCAGCTTTAATGGTTCTTTCAGAACCCTTTCTTCTGTGAATGGACTGGTATCGACCCCCCTATCCAGAGTGTTTCTACTGATTGGATTAGGTACTTCCTCTTCCTCTTCTTTTGTGAATACTGAGCAGAAGTATTTGTTCAGTATACCTGCTTTTTCACTGTCACCCTCTGCCCACCCTCCCCTTTATTAAGCCTCACTATCCCTCCCATGGTCTTTCTTCGCTCCCTAATGTACCTATAAAAGGTTTTATCCCCCTTCCTAACTGAGTTGGTTATGTTTTCCTTGGAACCTATATTCCTCTCTAAATTGAAACTGAAATAATGTGGGACTGAGTGCAATGTACAGTACTAGCTTTTCATTACTGAAGACAGAAGGTCAAATCCTAGTTTTGCCCATAACTGAGGATTGTTTATTGGTGTTATGCAGTGCCCCACATCACAAAATCATCACACACACCCACACATGCATGCCTCTCTCTCTCTCTCTCTCTCTCTCTCTCTCTCAGGACAATTTGCAGACTTTACTCAAAAGGGAAACAAAAATGAATGGAGGTGGAGATTAAATGATCATCTTTGCAAGTAGGTACTGTCACAAACGCACTCAGCAGGTCAGGCCCTCTGCTCCCACAGTGCCAAACTCCGAGCACAACAGTGTGAACAGGTAACAGACAGGGTAACCCTCCTGTCTGCTTTTTGGGCCCGAATCACCTTTAGTCTCAAGTTCTGGGGGGGGGGAATTCAAACTGTGAACCTTATGCTAGTGTACCCAATGTATAAGCTCAGATATGTACTCTCTTCGGGGATTGCAGTACAATCTTTCGCCAGGGACACCAAGCCAGGCTTCCAAAATGAACCCTTATAACTCTGTAAGAGACCTTAGGTATATTTGTACCTTTTCTCAGTTTAGTAATACCATCAAGCCCTTCAAAACAGCTGTCAGACTTAACCACGTATACATCACATGCAAAAAGAACTTGGAAGACACACTCAGGCAGTATCTCGGAAAAAGATTCTTTACTAAAAGATGATAAAAATATGAAAAATGTAAACACAGAACAATATATCAAAGCGCTCACAATCACATAAAAGAACAAGGGAAAAGTACAAAACAAAAACTCCTACCACAATACATTTAGACCTTTGCTGTCTAAGGTTTTACCTCTGGAAGTGCATTTTAAAGTTAGATCAGAGAGCTATGTCTCTCTAGAGTCCCAAGATGATATATCATACATTTCAGACACAAGTATCAGTTTAAACTCTGTGTCTCCACACCCCTTCTGTGAGTCATCTAGCTCTTCCTTTTAGAATATAAAATTACAAAAAATGATTTCCTATCAGGAAGTATTTTAAATAATGTGACTTCAGAAGAAAAAAGACATTTCCTAAATTATGACAGTCTTTAATCAAACCTTTCCTTTGAACTGGTGGCTGGTTCCTGTTTTCGCAATGAGATAAAAGGGTTTTAACACATTGCAGTTATCAATAGGTTCCTCTTGGAATTTATAAAAGTTTATTAGGCTTATCCTCTAGCATATGTCCAGAGCCTTAATTAAGAACAGACAGGAAACTCTAGGTGTCCCCTTTACTGGTCAATTTCACACATCCTCTGGTCAGTTTACATATCCTGTAGCTTCACTGAAACCTGGGGGGGGGCACCCATGGAAGCACAGGCTATCTTATGTGAGACAATCACATACTATATTTTTATTTTGCAAATATCATACAATAATCATAACCAGCTGGCCAAGTGTCACACTCCTCCCCACCGAGAATGAATTTGGAGGCTCTTTCCCCTGCATGGGATGAGCTCCACAAATCAGTTCATTCCCCATATAGATGTGACAAGCCATCTGTGTTCTGATTGGTCGCTCCAGCCCAATGTAAGATCATCATGTCATACCCTTGCAAGGCAAGACTCCATCTTAATAGTCTACCACTAGTTTTTCCTATTTGTGTCAGCCAAACCAGGGGGTTATGGTCAGTTTGCACCTCAAAGTGCTGCCCATGTAAGTATGGCTCTAACTTCTTTAGGGCCCACACTATGGCAAGACACTCTTTTTCCACAGTAGAGTAAGCCTGCTCCCTGGGAAGTAACTTTTTACTCAAATACACTACGGGGTGATCTTTCCCTTGGTTGGATGTCTGACCCAGTACTGCCCCAATACCCACATCTGAGGCATCAGTCTGGACTATAAAGGGTCTGCTGTAGTCAGGACTTGTCAACACAGGAGCACTGTACAGTGCCTCCTTCAGTCTGGCAAAGGCTTTTTCACAGGCTGGTTCCCAGGTAATTTTCCTAGGCATCTTTTTCTTTACCAGGTCAGACAGGAGAACAGCCAGGGCACTGTAATTGGGCACAAATTTCCTATAGTACCCTGCTGTCCCTAGAAAACTCCTGACCTGCTTCTGCATTTCTGATCTGGGCCATGCCTAGATAACCTCTATTTTTTCTTGGGACAGAGCTGTCCCCTGCCTACAACATGCCCAAGGTATGCCACTTCAGCCATGGCCACCTGGCATTTCTTAGCTTTGACAGTGAGCCCCGGCCTCTGTATTCTGCCCAGCACTTCCCTAAGGTGGGAAAGGTGTTCCTCCCAGCTGGCACTAAAGATAGCAATGTCATCCAGGTACACCACGGTGTACTCCTCAGCACTATTTAACACTTGATTCACCAACCTTTGGAAAGTGGCCGGGGCATTCTTCATTCTGAAAGACATTACTTTAAATTCAAATAAGCCTATAGGAGTGATGAAGGCCAAACTTTCCATAGCTCTGTCAGTTAACTCTACCTGCCAATACCCCTTTGTCAGGTCAATAGTCATAAGGTATGTTGCCCCTCCCAACTTGTCCAGGATTTCATCTGTCCAGGGCATTGGGTAGGCATCTGACTTTGTGACTGCATTCAGTCCATGATAGTCCACACAGAAATGAGTTGAGACATCTGGCTTGGGCACAAGGACTACAGGTGAGACCCAGGGGCTGTGGGATCTCTGGATTACCCCTAAATCCAGCATTTCCTCCATCTCCCTCCCAATGTCCTTTTGGATAGCCTCTGACACCCGATATGCTATTCGCCATATGAGCATCTGTGCCCATGTCTCTACATTGTGCATCGCTAAGGAGGTTAGTCCAGGCTTGGCACTAAACAGTGCGGCAAAGTCTGATAAAACCTCCCTTACTTCCTGGATCTTGTCCGGGGCCAACTAGGGTGACAATTTAACTGCCTCCACAGAGGATTCTCACTTGCTTTCTTCAAGAAAGTCCAGAAGGGTGTCTACTTCATCCGTCCCCTTCCCAAGACTATACACTGCAAACACCATGTCAGCCCTATTAGCATATGGCTTCATCATGTTGACATGGTACATTCTTTCTGTATGTCTTCTGTCAGGTAACTCTATGATATAGTTCACGTCATTAACCTTTCTAACTACTTTGTATGGTCCTGCCCTCTCAGCCTGCAGCTTGTCCTTCCAGACCGGGATGAGGACCATAACTTCGTGACCCACCATGTATGAGCAAGCTCTGGCTCTGCAGTCATATCACATTTTTTGTTTCTGTTGGGCAGTTGCCAGGTTGCTCTGGGCTGTCCTCATAAGCTCCTTCAGCCTTTCCCTAAACCTAAGGACATAATCCACTATGGGAGTTCCCTGGGTGGTGTGCTTGCCTTTCCAGTACTCCTGGATCAAGTCTAGGGGCCCATGTACCCAGCGTCCATATAAGAGCTTGAAGGGGGAAACCCTATCGACTCTTGGGGCACCTCTTTGTATGCAAGCAACAGGTGGGGAAGGTATTTTTCCCAGTCCCTCCCATGCTGTTCAGCAAACGCTTGGAGCATTGACTTCAGGATACCGTTAAATCTTTCTACAAGTCCATTGGCTTGCGGGTGATAAGGTGTTGTGCACCTCTGCACCACCCCACACTTCTCCCGTAAACATTTCATCAGGTTCGACATGAAGGAACCCTCTCGATCGGTGATAACCTCCTATGGAAACCCAACATGGGAGAAAATCCCAAGTAAGGCATCTGCCACTTTGTCTGTTCTCAGTGAGGATAGGGTGACTGCCTCTGGATACTGGGTGGCATAATCCACCACAGTCAGGATGAACCTCTTTCCGGGGGAGTTGGGAGTATTTAAAGGCCCCACAATATCCATTCCCACCCTCTGAAATGGCTTCTCCACCATGGACAATGGAATTAGGGTGACTTGGGTTTTCTTACCTGCCTTGATTCTGAGAAATCACTTCTAACCAGTTCAGGAAAAATGAACATAACACTCTCCTATAAAAAAAGTAAAAATATAAAACAAAATCTTAATATACAACATTCCAAACTAAACATCCTATTATTAAATGCAAGAAACCTAAACTATAAGATTGATGAACTCAGTCTAACTTTAATAACTAGGAAAACTGGCATATGTGGGGTAACTGAGACTTGGTTTACTCAAGAATTTTGAGGGCAAAATATCCCTGGTTACACTTTATTCGCTAAACATCGTGGGCATACTGGGGGGGGGTGTTGCAGTCTATATTAGAGAAGGAATAAATTGTTATGAAACATAAAATGACATCCCAAACCCTGATTGTATAGAATGTGTGTGGGTTAAATTATTATTAGAACAAGAACCTATTACCCTGGGTATTTGTTATCACCCGACCTCTCTAGATAAGGAATGTAATAATTTATTTCTGTACTATATTCAGAAAATCAATCCTCTTGATAATATTATATTAATGGGTGACTTTAATTATCCAGGAATCAACTGGGACACACTTATGGGCTCTAGTCAACAGGAAGCTAAATTTCTTGACTTAGTTATTTCCATGGGCCTGGAACAACTTGTACTTAATCCTACTAGAAAAGCTAACATTTTGTATCTAATGCTCACTAACATTTATGAACAGACAGAATCCCCAACAATTGTTGCCCCTCTAGGAGATAGCGATCATTGCATGGTATTATGGGCAATTAATTATTATGCAATGAATGTCAAAGGTATTACCAAAATGAGAAACTATTCTAAAGCTAATTACAAGGAAATAAAAACATATCTAATGGAATGGAATTGTGAAAAGGAACTGAAAGAGTTACAAGTAAAACAAATATGGCACCGTATTAAGGAAAAATTGAGTTACTGTGTCAACAAATGGGTACCTGTACGCAGAAAATATTTAAATCACAAAAGACTTCCTATACGGTTTTCATCTAAAATTAAAAAACTTATAAGATAAAAAAAAAGAGCCTTTAACAAATACAAAAAGCACAAAACTGTAATTACCTGGAATAGGTTCAAAATAAAAGCAAATAAAACTAAACAAGCAATTAGAAAAGCAAAAAAAGAAATGGAGCTCAGACTAACTACTACCAATAAAGATAATAAAAAGCAGTTCTTTAATTATATTGGCTCTATGAGAAAGAACTCTTCGAAAGTGGGTCCACTATTAATAAATAATAAATTAATATCTGATGAAGTGAGCATGGCTAACAAATTCAATAGATACTTTACTAGTATTTATAAAGCTAACAAAATTATTGACTCTAAAATCCCCAAAATTCAAGATAGTCTGGAGGTAATTACAATTCCAGAAGTATATTCTGCTATAAACTCCTTTAAGTCTTCTTTATCTGCAGGTACTGATGGTTTTCCTTCCCAGTTTTTAAAAGAAATTTCTTATGAAGTAGCCGGTCCCCTAACACTGCTATTCAATAAATCACTCTACACTGATATAGCAATAGATGACTGGAAAGAAGCCTGGGTCATACCTATTCACAAGGGAGGAACAAAACAGAGGGTGGAACAATATAGACCAATTAGTTTAACGTCCTGCATAGGAAAAATTTTGGAAAAACTTATAATGTATAAAATTAACACACACATCACAAGGAATGGCCTAGAGGACATTACACAGTACGGCTTTGTTGCTGGTAGATCTTGTCAGAGCAACCTGATTAATTTCTTTGAACCTATTAGTGCCGCCCTGAATGCAGGGTTCCCTGTGGATGTTGTTTTTCTCGATTATGAAAAGGCGTTTGACTCAGGTTCTCATAAGATCCTAATAGAAATCTTGGTCAATATTGGTTTGCATAACAATATTGTCAACTGGATCTCTGCGTGGTTAACCAATAGACGACAACAGGTAAATATTAGGGGTTATACTGCAATCTGGAGCAAGGTGACTAGTGGTGTGCCTCAGGGGTCGGTCATTGGCCCTACTTTGTTCAATATTCTCATCTCAGGTATGAAATCCAAGAACGGAGTTTGGGTCAATAAATACGCTGATGACACTAAGTTGGGGTGTATTGTTAATGATTGTACATCTATTTCTATGTTACAAGAAAACCTAAATGATTCATTCAATTGGGCTGTGAAACATAAACTTAATTTTAATATTGCCAAATGTAAAGTTATGCATATTGGATTTAACAACAGATGTGCTAACTATTATCTGAACAACCTTTTACTGAACAAAGTAACTTCTGAAAAAGACCTGGGCATTTTTATCACTAATAATTTAAAATTTTCTGAACACATTCAAAACACTTCCCAAAAATGTCATAGATTAATAACTTGCCTATTTAAAAATATTAAATCTAGACAACCGGAAGTCTTACTTCCTATTTATTGTACTGTAGTAAGATCAAATCTAGACTTTTGAGCCTCTTTTTCTGCTCCAACCTTGGTAAAGGATAAGATACTAGTTGAAAAAATACAGAGAAGATTTAACAGACAAATGAATAATTGTAAAACTTTATCATATAACAGTAGATTACAAAAATTGAAACTTTATTCCCTGGAATATCATTCTTTAAGAGGGGACTTATGCCTAATCTATAAAGTTTCCAGGGATAATTCTCTGGCTGAAACAATATGCTTAGAATGGTATAAGAAAAGAAATAACACCAGATCCCATATACTACAATTAAAATCAGTCACAAATAGGTCTACTAGTCGATATCAATTTTTTACCCAGAGAATAGTCCAGACTTGGAATTCACTGCCTCTTGAAGTAGTATACAGTAGTTCCTTCCAGTTATTAAAAAATCTTGACATTTTTATGGGTAATAAAAAATATGAATTCCATCCAGGTTAGGGATGGCGAGTTCATTATGGGCTAGTCCCTCGAACTCGTATAGGCCTATGAACCTATGAACCTTCCCTATTTCTTGGAACTGGTGACAATACCTGCAATACTCCTTCACCTGCTGGTTGAAGTTGGGCCAATAGAAATTCTGGGCCAACCGCTGCATAGTGCGCGTGATTCCCAGATGACCAGACAAGGGAATATCATGTGCAATCTTAAGCAACTGCTCACGGTACCCCTGGGGAATGATAGACTGCCTGCCTATCAAGCCTCCCTCTGTCTTAGCATCCTGAGTATTCATCAGTCCATTTTCCCAATAAACTTTATGTTTTCCATCACCTCCTTGTACTCTGTCAGAGTCTGCCAAAACCCTCAGCTTCTCTAGACTAGGGTCACTTTTCTGAGCAGCTGCAAACTCCTTGCACATTCCCAAGGCATGAGACAGGTCCCCTTCAGTCTCTAAACTAGGGTCCCTAGCTCTAGCATCAGGGCACTCATGATCACTGTCATCCCTAACCCTCTGACAATGGATCACCTCTCCTTCTTCAGAGTAACCCTCTGTAGCTGTGTGGTTAACTGTTACTGGGGAAATTTCTACCCCTTTTCATTAGTCTCCATATCAGGAGACACAGGCTGGAGAATCAGCCTCCCAGTGGTTTCCACAGTGGCTTCTATGGAGTCCAAGGAACTACAATTTCCCCTTGCCGCTTGGCTATGGGTAACTGCACACACCATCCCCTGTTTGAGATTGTTGCCAAGGATGATGTCAACTGCTAAAGTTTTGGCTTCAGCCATCTGTTGCACAGTTCCCCTGTTTCACCCCAGTCTACGAGAACACTAATGAGTGGCAATGTTTTCTGCTCACCAGTGAACCCTTGTACAGTTACATATTTATTGGGTATAAACTGACCAGGATCTCCCAGATCCCCTTTTACCAATGTCAGGGTGCCTCTGTGTCCCTTAACCCTTATGTCTGTACACCATTCACAGTGACTGGGTGCGTGTGTTCCCTCATGTTCACAGGCATGCTTCCAGGAATATGAAAACAACCCACTTCTTTACTTCTTTCCTATCCCCATTTTGTGTATTGCTTGTCCTTTTGGGACACTGTCTGGCAATATGCCAAATTTCTTTGCAAACCCGACATTCATTTCTTTTCTCAGAAAAAGGTTTTCTTTGAAACCTGGAGCTAACTGGTTTCAGTGGAGGCAGTGAGGGTTTTAACTGGCCTGAAGATGTGCTTTTTCCGTTCTGCACTGCCACACCCACCCCATTCACTCTCAGAGCAGGTCTGCTCTTTGCATAGCAGTCCGAGAGTTCAGCAGCCTCTTGCACTGTTTTGGGATCTCGGTCCTCCAGCAAGGTTTTCAGCTCTGCTGAGCATGCCCAAAAAAACTGCTCTAACAATATAGCATTTTCAATTTTATCTACAGAGTTTGCTTCAATTCTCTCCCACCAACGTTTTAAAAACTGACGTTGTTTTGTGGCTAGCTCCTTGTAGCTCATGGTAGGGCTTCTCCTGAGCTTACAGAATTCAGTTCTGTATGCTTCTGCAGTTAAATCAAACTTTTTCAAAAGTGCATCTTTAAGTTTGCTGTAATCATTACTGCCCTCATTGTCCATTTAAACTAATGCATCCCAAGCTTTCCCGGTAAGTAGCGGAGATAGCTGGAAGCTCCAGGACCCTCTAGAAATCTTTGCCTGAATGCAAACTTTTTCAAAGGAATTTAAAAAGGCATCCATATCCTCCCCATCTTTAAATTCAGCTATCAATTTGAAATTTAATTTGTAACCCAGTTCTGTATTTCCAGTTAAACCCAAGCCACTTACCTGCTCTGGTGCTGGTGGTTGGAGTCATAGCTTCTCCAGTTCATGTTGCCTCTGGCACTCACGCTCTTCATGGTCTGCCTCTTGCTTTCATTTTCAGCTTCTCACTGTTCTTGCTTCCTTTTCTCCTCCTCTGCAGTTAACTGGCTCTCACGGTCTTCACGGTCAGCTTTGTGCCGTTCTTGCTCTGTCTCTCGTCGTTCTCATTCAGCCTCCCTCTGGAACTCTAGCTCCATTCTACCCAATTCAATCTGCAGCCCAATTGCTTCTGGCTCCAGAATGCTGATGACCTTCCTCTGCTGCTGTGGCCCTTCACTGGCACTGGCCCTGCTGATTTCCTCACCAGACATGGACACTGCACTGGCCACTGGCCACGTCACACCCAAGGTTTGGTCCTTTACAGTCATAGTCTGTGACTTGATACTCTGGGCATCTGCTGCCATCAGGGCATCCATGAGGTTCTGCTTGGTAGCCTTCCCATCATGCAGGACTCCTCTCTCCTTGCACAACTGCTTCAGACAGTCTGCAGTGTGCTCACTGTAGTTGGAAGCCATCTTCTTCCCTAACTACGGCTACTCTAACTTGCACTTTGAAAAAAAAATTAAACAGGTAGGAACTTTGACTGTAAGCAAAATTATATAGTTCTGTTCCCTTTTTAGAAAAAAATCACTGCCTTCTTTTGCAAGTGAGCTGTACAGTATTAAGCTGACACACCGAACAGTTAAAGCTTATGTTACCAATACTTTCACACCGCTGCCAATCAAATCTGTCACAAATGCACTCAGCAAGTCAGGCCTTCTGCTCCCACAGTGCCAACCTCTGAGCACAATAGTGTGAACAGGTAACAGACAGGGAAACCCTCCTGTCTGCTTTTTGGTCTGAATCACCTTTAGTCTCAAGTTCTGGGGAGATTCAAACTGTGAACCTTATGCTAGCATACCCAATGTACAGGCTCAGATACGTACCCTCTTCAGCGACTGCGGTACAATCTTTCACCAGGGGCACCAAAGCAGGCTTCCAAAATGAACCCTTAAAATTCTGTAAGAGACCTTAGGTATATTTGTACCTTTTCCCACTTTAGTAACACCATCAAGCCCTTCAAAACAGCTGTCAGACTTAACCACATATATATCACATGCAAAAAGAACTTGGAAGACACACCCAGGCAGTATCTTGAAAAAAGATTCTTTACTAAAAGATGATAAAAACATGAAAAATGTAAACACAGAACATTATATCAAAGAGCTCACAATCACATAAAAGAACAAGGGAAAAGTACAAAACAAAAACTCTTACCACAATACATTTAGACCTTTGCTGTCTAAGGTTTTACCTCTGGAAGTGCATTTTGAAGTTAGATCAGAGAGCTGTGTCTCTCTAGAGTCCCAAGATGATATATCATACATTTCAGACACAAGTATCAGTTTAAACTTTGTGTCTCTACACTCCTTCTGTGAGTCACGTAGCTCTTCCTTTTAGAATATAAAATTACAAAAAATGATTTCCTATCAGAAAGTATTTTAAATAATGTGACTTCAGAAGAAAAAAAGACATTTCCTAAATTATGACAGTCTTTAATCAAGCCTTTCCTTTGAACTGGTGGCTGGTTCCTGTTTTCCCAAGGAGATCAAAGGGTTTTATGAGGTTTTAATACATTGCTGTTATCAATAGGTTCCTCTAGGAAATTATAAAAGTTTATTAGGCTTATCCTCTGGCAGATGGCCAGAGCCTTAATTAAGAACAGACAGGAAACTCTAGGTTTCCCATTTACTGGACAATTTCACACATCCTCTGGTCAGTTTACTTATCCTGTAGCTTCACTGAAACCTGGGGGGGGGTACCCATGGAAGCACAGGCTGTCTTATGTGAGACAATCACATGCTATATTATTTTTATTTTACAAATATCATACAATAATCATAACCAGCTGGCCAAGCGTCACAGGTACCACTAGCAAAGCTGTGTTGGAAAACCTGCAGCATCACTGCCTATACTCTACCTAGTCTGCACAACAAACCTTCTCTTGCCAGAAGTACCTCATGTCGTACACAAAAATATGCATTAAGTAATTCAAAAAGAAGAAACTAACTAAATGTATTAGAACTATGTATTTTACATTGTATTCCCCGTAGCTCAGGTAACGTGTAGTCTGAACGATGTAGCTCCTTCCTATTGTAATTCAAAATATTATAGTTCCCTTCTACTGTAATTTCTGCCCTGTCCTAGTTTTAACTTTCTGTCTGGATTTGTCTTCATCACCCTCTGATGTGGAACTTTTGCAAAAGAGCTCTCAGCTCAAAGGTACTTGTAATCCGAATCAAAAATAAATAAATAAATATAAGCTACTGTCTACCTATTTATGTTAGAGGGACACTTTCAACCTCCAACAGGCAGAGGTAAGCCCCTTGTAACTAAAATCATGGCATTTGTTGCTCCTGGAACAAAGATTTAAAACATAGAAACAGAGATATTTATGGACAGAAAAATGCTTGTGGTCAATCTAGTCTGCCTAGTTCCTGTTTAGCATTAGCTCAGGCTAAGCCTGAGGCAGATCAATCATCCTTCAGTTCCAGCTGAATTAACCCCCTGCCCCTGTTAACCCCAACCCCACCCCCATCATCTTTTCTATTACAATGTGTCAATCCACCCCTACTTGAAAATTACAACCATCTTAAGACTGACCAGTTCCTCATGCAAACAGTTCTGCTTTTACACTTCCCTCTACATGATGAAGTATTAACTCCCTTTCCTGCAAAATTTCCTGTGCCATATTATAGTTGTGAGCCCTTGTGAGGGACCTCTCTCTAAGGTTAAACAGTTGCTGACTATCTACCTTGTTTATGCAACTCAGGTACTTGAAGGTTAAATCATGTCATCCCTCTTTCTCCTGGCCTCTAATGAGTACATATTGAGGTCAACCAGTCTTTCCTCATAAGTCCTCCCTTGCTGCTGTCTGTGATTTATTTTTGTTGTTATCCCTTTGGATCGACTCCAGAATGTCCATGTTCTTTTTTTTAGGTGAGGGTTCTTGAACTTCACACAGTATTCCAGGTGCATACCCACCAAGAACCTGTAGAGTGGTAGAATCACTTGTTTCTGTCTGCTGGAGAAGGCTGAAAAAATTATTCCCAGCATCTCGCTACAGTGTAGCCCACCAGGGAACAGTGTCATAGTTTTCAGCATAACAAAGGGATTAACTCCAACTGAAATTGGCTAGTTCACTGCTGTAATAGTGCAGATTTCTGGAGAACTTGGTTGCATCAATAACTCCTAACTACTTCTTCTCAGTGTTCTTCTCTGGTCATATTCCCTCAACCATCCAATATTCCTCTCCCCAAGTGCATAACCTTTTACTTTTTGGTGTTAAATTTCAGTTTTCAGATCTTGGACTGCCTTTCCAATTTTCCCAGATCTTGTATCAATTCTTTTACACCCTTCCTGGCTATCCACCCTGCCATACATCTTTACATCATCTGCATATAGACACAGCTTGCATGGATCCCTTTTCCAATGTCACAAATCAACACATTGAAGAGTATCAGGCCTTGGAGTGAACTCTGCGACCTCCTCACCTTAGAGTATATACTGTTTAATACTACTCTTTGGGTTCTTTCTCCTAGTCAGTTGGCTATCCATCTAGTAACTTTATCCCAACACCTAAGTTCCCCAATTTCTTTAATAGCTTCTTGTGGGGAACAGAGTCAGAAGTTCAGCTACAGAGCTGAAGTTCAGCTGCAGGACATCCAACACTTGACCCTAGCCCAGTGCTTGTGGGACAGTATTGATGAAATCAATTAAATTCATTGGACTGGACCTCCCCTTCACAGACCCATGCTGCTTGTTGTTGTGGAGTCCATGGGTCTCTATAAAGTTGGCCAACTTATCCTTAATTATAGCTTTAAGAAGCTTTCCAACAATGGAAGTCAGGGTAACCAGTCTATAATTCCCTGAGTCTTCCTTGTCTCCACTATTACGCAGAGGGATGACATCTGCTACCCTCCAGTCCCTGGGTACTGCACTCAACTTGATCAAGCACTTGAATATGTCTGTCAGGAGAGCTATCAGAGCTTCCCCAACTCTCTGAGCACCCATTGTTGTAGCCACCCAGACCCAGGGAATTATCCACATTTAACCCTGCTAGACCTTTGAACACTCTTTCCTGCATAATGCAACCAATTTCCATATTTTTTTCCTGTCTAATCTGGATGCTGCATTCTGGCAGTGCCCATCCCTCTCAACTGTGAAGATAGAGCAGAAGTATTTATTGAGAATATCAACATTCCAATGGTCCTCCTGCTTCCATTCCTCATCTTTTTTTAGTCTCTCTATTTCTGCCTTGTTCTTTCTCATTTCAATGGCATACCTTTAGAAGGACTTTCATTTTCCTTCACTCTTCCTGCAGTCTTAAGCTCCACCTCTGCATTGCCTCTCCTTGCTGCTTTGCTGGCTTCTTTTATTAGGATTGGTAAAATTCCCTATGTGTTTCCATCTGTTTGTGCTTATACACTGAAGGGTGCCTTCTTTGCCCTCACTGCTGCCCCAGCCTCCCTAGAAAACCATATAGGCCTCTTATGTATCTTGCCCTTACCCACGTGCCATAGGCAATCTTTTAATGTGGCAAGAATCCCTTCTTTGATATATTCCCTCTTTTCATCTGTCTTATCCAGTCGGTGAAACTGCAATAGCCTCTTTCTAAGCTCCTCCTTCATCCTCCTAAAGTCCATCCTACTGAGGTCTAGGATCAGTGTCTGGGGCATCTCTATTTTTGCTTTCATCACTATATGAAGCTACTCTGTGCTGTGGTTACTAGACCTCAATGGCTCCTCCACTGTTAACCCTGTGGTGCTGTCATGGTTGGTCATGACTAAGCTGAATATACTGGCAACTTGGGTCTGGGAATGAGCCTCATCCATCAAGGGCCAGCTGGAGGGAGGAAGACTGAGCATCAGAGGAAACTCTCATTCTCTGGGGTGGGACAGCTGTAACTGTCCCTGCTTTGCTAACACCTGGAGGACCACAGGTGGTAGTACAGGCAACAGCGTTTGTGGGAGGGAAGGAGGACACAGGCCAGCATCTGCATGATGCCTGCTTGTGTGCCCCTTACTGGATCCCTCACACGTGCTGGTGTCTTATTGGAAGAGACTGAAAATAGAAAAAAGGTTCACACCGTCACAATGACTCTGATGTGTTCAGACCCTGACAACTGCTACTGGCTGTTTGTGATAACACCGTGAACTCCTGCCCCCATTTGCAGGAGGGGGAGGTGATTGGACTTAGTACTGCTGGCCCAGCCATGGGGAAGGTAAGCACATGGGGTTGAAATCCGTAGGGTAAGAGCCAGAGATGTGGTGGGATGAGGATCAGCCCAACAGGGTGAGGTGAGTTAAATGTCAGTGTGAGATGGATAATAAATTAAGAGAAGAAAAAGCTGTCCAGGCAATATATCATGCCTACTTGCATCCTCACTTATGATAGTAAAAATGCAAACATACTAATTTTGCAAATAAATATGACCATTGTCCCAGTGAGTTCTTGTCCCACCAACTTAGTGGGAATACCAGGTCACCACCTTCTCTATTACACACATATCTAGTTTGAGTTGAAAATGGAAACCGTCTGATGACCCCCACCTGCTTTGGAAGTGTATTCCTAGTGTCCACCAAGTCCACCTAGTGTCAGTCAAGTCCCAGGATCAAGCTTGGGTACGTTTCAAATTCTCCAGTTCCCTGTCTGACCTCTTATCCCACAGGACACACAAGGAGCAATACCCTTCAACTTGTAGTCCCTAGAGCTAATACAAATAAAAGAGACTTCAGTTTCACTGTTTGTGCTGCAAAAACTTGGAATAAATTACCCAAGAAGTTGTAGAAGCCAGTGAATTCACACAGTTTAAATCCCCCTTCCTTGGTGGTCTAGTGGACCCCCACCACCCCACATCAGTAGGTAGTGCCTATTACTCTACCCCCCAACAGTTATAATTGGCATACACCTCCTCTCCCTCTGTAGCCAGCCATTGACTGAACTTTCACTGAGCATGAACCATGCAGTGTACGCTCTCATTAATTGACAGTCAGTCAATGAGCTTGTATACTATACAGTATGTGCTCAGTGGCAGTTCAGTCAGTGGCCATCTACGGAGGTGAGAGGAGGGCTGTGCCAGTTGCTGGCTCTGTTTTGGGATAGGGTGGTGGGGTAGTAAGCATTATCTGTTGGGGTGGGAAGGTCCATTAGACCACCTGGGAAGGGGTTTTCATTAATTATTATTACAGGGACATTAGGGATTGGGGAGGGGGGTCCGCTAAACCACCAGGGAAGGGGGTTTTATTAAATATTATTATTATGAGTTACATCAGGGATTGGGGAGGGGTCCACTAGACCAGCAGGGAAGGGGTTTTTATTAAGTATTATTATTACAGGTGACATTTGGGGGTAGGGTGGGGGGCCACTAGACCACCAGGGAAGAGGTTTTTATTAAATATTATTATTATGGGCAGGGCCCCGAGTTTTCCACGATTCCGCGGATGCGGCAAACTGCGGAAATATCCGCAGAATTTGCGATCACCCGCGGAATTCCCGCCCGTGGAACAAACGTCTGATTATTTGGCCGATGGGGGTGCTCAATCCCCATCGGCTGAACGCCTCGCTTCCTTGTGCCACGCTGGGAGCCCACCCCAGCATGGCAAATGTGCCAATAGTTTTTTTTTTTTTTTGCCGACGGGGGTGCCCAATCCCCCGTCGACTGAACGCCCCACCCAAGGTCCTTGTGCCATGCTGGGAGCCCACCCCAGTGGCAAGCGGTCCCGATGACGCCTTTTTTTTTTTCCTGTAAACAAAATTGTCCCACGTGCGCCTCCCCGAGCCCTCCCACATCCCGCACCCACCCACTGCGCACTCCAGCCTCCCCACACCCCCACCCCATACTTACCTCCGACCGCCGATGATCTTCGTGGACCAGGAACACGCCTGCACTCTTCAAAGGCGAACCGCGAACTGAGGAAATGCCGGTAAGCTGTATAATGGGCTAGATAGGAGGGGTTCAACTTTATTGCATATCTCAGGCATTTTTGGGAATTTTTGCACCAAATTTTCAACATGGGGTTTTTGGGACCCCTTCTCATGAATGATGTCACTGTCATGGCGTTATTTGGGCTTGAAGGGTGATTTTGCGCAGTGACTGTGCAGTGACTGCGAAATCACCCTTCGGGACTGAATACTGCCATGACAGTGACATCATTCATGAGAAGGGGGCCCAAAACCCCCATGTTGAAAATTTGGTGCCAAAATTCCAAAAAATGACTGTTTAACGAGCGTGCGTTGCGCAGTTCCTACGCAGGCTCGTAAGTTCACGAAATTTCAATATTTTCACTCCAGATTTTCAACATTGCCATTTCACCACACTGTCTTATGAGTAGTACAGCTGTCATTTTTCACATCTCACCCAAAAGGTGTTTCCACCCTTGTAGCGCAGAATGGCTCAGTCGGTGTGCGAAATCAATGTACGGGACAAATTAAGAAAATCACAGTGACACTGTTCATGAGCAGAGGTCTTAAACTGGCTATGTTGAAAATTTGGTGACAAACACCCATAAAGTGACTGTGTTACGAGCGTGCATTGTGTCAGATATGGCAAAAAAACAAAAAAAGGAAAAAAATTAAGGGTAAAAATGTGCCGCAGAATTGCCACAGGAATTTGGTGTTGAGTGCCACAGAAGTTCTGCGGCAAATGAGAACCCTGCCGCAGAACTTTGCTCCGATGTGCCGCAGAAAAATCGGGGCCCTGATTATGGGTGACATCAGGGATCAGGGAGGCTTGCCACTAGACCACTAAGGAAGGTTTTTTTAATTAAATATTATTATTACAGATGACATCTGGGATCGGGGAGTGGGATGGTTGCACATTGCCACAGGTTGCTCAACTGTCCCAGTGGGACATATTCTAAGTACCCTTAGACTAGCCCTGGCTGGTCTAATGGTGCTTAGAAATTTGCCCTCTGGGACAGTTTTAAGAATTACGATATGGGGAATGTGGCAGCTTGCATCTGCCACATGACCCCTAGCACCATGCCGCAGCCAGCTTAGTAGCACAAGGCTGGCCCAAGCCCCCTTTGGCACATGCAGCCTGCGTTTGACACAGGCTGCTTTTCAGAATAGCTCAGGGCACATTGTTTGATGCAAAGTGCCACTTGCATCATTTATATTTTACGCAGGCACCTTGTATCAGTTTAAGAGCTTTGAGAATCAGGCCCTGTGTGTTTTGGTCACATACAAGAATTGAAAAAGCTTTTCTGAGACAACATAGGTGGGGTAAGTTGTGGAGAAACTTGGAGAAATGGTGTCTTTATTATTGTCTGGCATGTTAGATTTCAGAAACATTGTAGGTACAGGTGAATCATCCTATCTAAGGTAGCAGTAATTAAGGGTTTAGAGTGAACAAAACAAAAACGGACAGAGTAGAGGTGAGTTGGGGTCAAGCAATAGTTGGACGGGGTAAAAGGGGCTAAAGGAGGCAAAACAGAAAAAGGAAGGACATAGTTGCGCTTGGAGTGGTGTAGTGCAGTGGCTGGGGGGTGGCAGTGTTCAGGCCAACTTTCTGGAGATTGCATTGCTGTCCCATCTGCATCCACCTCTCTGGGCTGAGGGAGGAGGTTGCCAGACTCGAGGCTGAGTTGACTTGGGTTTGAAGGACCTACTCCCCCACCCAGGTACCACCTAGTCTGCCACCACTACCTCAGAGGTTGCCCAGAAGGATTAGTGGCTGGAAAACAGTGGGCTCAGAGAGAGTTAGGATGATGGAGTGTAGGCACATCCCCCATCCAGTATCACCATGAAACACCTACACTACATTGGCCGAGTGGGAAAGTTCTACAGAGGCACCCGAAGTGGTGACCGGGGTGGATATGGAGGTCCTCCATAGTGGAGATCCTTGGAGTGGAGGGGTGGCAGAGGACCCCAGAGGAGGTGGAAGTGAATCCTGGTGGGAGACTCCATAGTGAGGGGGATATAGTTGTGGGGCAGGTAAGGATGAGGAGAGGGAGGTTAGGTGCCTTGCTAGTATCACGGCTTGCAGGGATGGAAAGAGGATCCAAAGGATTGCTGGGGCAAAAGGAAGGGAAGGAGAGCTGGACATCATTGGCAATCTGGGGATAAATTACCTGGCTAGGAATAAGCCAGCAATAGTTCAGGAAGAGTTAAGGGAATTGGGGAGGGGTCTTAGGCAAATAGCAAAATCTATGACCTTCTTGGAGGTGCAATCTGTGTAGGATGGAGGGGAAGATAGGATTCTCTGCACCAGGATCTTCAATGTATGGTTGATGTATGGTTGAATGATTGGTGCAGAGAGAAGGGTTTTGCCTTCACTGGGGACTGGGGACTGGGGCCCCACCTGGAGGGATAAGGGCCTGTACAGGGGCAATGGTCTGCATCCAGGAGGGGAACCATGGTCCTCAGTGAGTGGTTTAAATGCTACATTGGTGAGCCAGCCCAGTGCCGTGGAGGGCTGAGGCACTGAGCACCATACCTCCTGCTACACCAGAGACCCAGGGTCAGGAATGGACTCGGGTTGCTTGGGGGCTGGCTGGGAGAGGAAGGATTGAGCATTCCAGGACAGCTCTCCTTCCTTGGGGGAGGGGGGTTCATGTGGCATGCTGCTTGACTACCACCCAGCAATAGCTGGATGGTAGCACATGCATGTCACCATGTTAGGGGAAGGGTAACCCGCATTCAGGACGCTGGGGCTGTCTCCATGGAGGTGGAGCTCAGACATTTTGTCCATTGCACATCCATGGGCCCCAGCAAAGAAAAACAGTGGGAAAATATAGAGGCTGGGCTTAATAAAGCCCTCCCCAAGATCACAAATGGCCAGCTCTGTCCTGGGAGGTGAAAAAGAGGATCAGGATAGCCGGCGACCATAGGACAGGCTGATACAGTCACCCACCCTGCCAGGAAGCAGAAAAAAACTCTATAAAAAAATTCTGCATTGGGGAGCATTTAACGTAGTCGAGGGGGGGAAGAGAAATAAGGCAGGGAGACATAAACTGCACCCCCCCAACAGGCCCATGAGGTCAGCAATGGGAATCCTGAGGAGTGAAATCCCAAAAGGAAACAAATAGCAAAGGAATCCAAGGGATAAAAGGAAAGAGAGATAGTAAAAAAACAGTGGAGGAAGCAGGGAAAGCAAATGGGAAATGGGGGGGGGGGGAATAGCAGTACAATCTGGAGAGCCACGTGTGCAAATGCTCAAAGTCTAGGCAATAAGATTGCAGACCTAGAGACCACTATGACAGATGTAGACCTGGACATAGTAGCAATTACTGAGTCCTGGTGCAATGAAAACCAGGACTGGAATGTAGCCATATCAGGGTATACTCTGTTCAGAAAAGACAGGTTAGAGCCGGCCCGGTGGTGCTGAGAGTTGAGGCACTGGATGCCACACCTTGCACCATGCCGATGACCTGGGTTTGGGTACGGACTCGGGTCGGCAGGGGGAAGGAGGATTGAGCATCCCAACGGGTGTTCTCCTCCTTCGGGGTGGGTTACCAGGGATGCTGTACGCACCCGACATCCCTGGGGGCCTGTGGGAGCACTGGCTCTCATGGGGCACTGGCAGCTTCAGAAGGGCTAAAGTTGGGGAGAGGAGGACGTGATTAGGCACTTGGCAGGTGTGCTTCAGCACGCACTTGCCTGAGCCGACATCCTCAGTGGAGGGGGGACAGGAAGCACAGAAAACGGAAACCAACCTCGGTGGTCCTAGATGATGGCCACTCCAGCTGCCCAGTCCCAGAACCATGGGCAGACCCCGCCATGCCTGGGTTCTCCACGAAAGATGGGAGGAAAGGTGGGAGTCACCCATGGGCACTCTAGGGGCAGACTCAGTGTCAGGGTGGGTAGCATGAGCGAACCCGAGGGAGTGGAACGACCGGGCGATGGGAGGGGATAAAAAGAAAGTAAAAAAAAAAAAGAAAAGACAGGGTACGTAAAAAAGGGGGAGGAGTGGCTGTTTATGTCAGGGACAACATGAAAGCTACAGAAATATAGGGAGAGTAGGGAGGAGCAGAAGTACTGTGGGTCACCCTGGAAACATGAAAGGGGAGCCGCTATTTGCAGTTTGCACAGAAGTGATCTACAGACCTCCAGTACAGAAAGAGAGGTGGATAAAGGTATGATGGAAGCAATTCAAAGGATGGCACACAATGGGGAGATGTTGCTGGTAGGGGACTTCAGTCTACTGGATGTGAATTACAGCCTACCAGCTGCAGCAACAGTCAGAAGTAGTGACATCCTGGATTCCAAGCATGGGGCATTCCTCAGGCAACTAGTTAAGGAACCCACTTGTGGGGGAGCAATACTGGATCTGGTACTGACAAACAGGGATAGCGTTGCTGACATCACAGTGGGTGGCCACCTGGGGACCAGGGATCACTGTACAGTGTGGCTCAATATAGCAACTAGGCCAGAATCGAGCCGCACTCAGATGAGGGTGCAGGGTGCTGGACTTCGGGAGGGCTGATTTTAAGAAAATGGGAGAATGCCTCAGGGACACACTAGCAGACACTGGGAAACTGGAGGAGTTGAGGGACAATGGGCAAAAATAAAGGGGGTATTGAAAAGGCAACCAATCTCTGTATCAAGCAGGTTAACATTAGGGCTGTGTGAACCTGTAAAAGTTCTACCTCGTGAACTTTTCAGAGTAGAACCCAAAAAAGTTCTACCTGGTTCTACCAGGTAGAACCCAGTAGAATCAGGTTCTACAATTTATAACCAAGTTCTAACAAGTAAAACCAGGTTCTACCAAATACAATTAGGATCTGCTAAGTAAAAAACCAAGCTCTACTAAGTAAAACCATGTTCTACATGATATAACAAGGTTCTATATTATATAACCCCCCAAAAAAAACATTTTGTTTTACATGGTTCTACTTAATTAAGAAATCCACAAAAGTTATTGTTTTTTGTTTGGGAACGTACATGTAGAACTAAGAATGGTACGCACAGTTAAGTATTGCAAATCTTTGGTGCATAGGATTCTGTCTCGGTGCTCGAAAGCTTTGCAAAACTTACCATTCTTAAAGTTACGGTCTTACTACTACAAGTATATGCCCAAACATGCAAAATAAAATATGTGGATTTTTTTATAGTTAAGTAGAACCAGGTAGTATGTGGTTATATATTGCAGAACCACCTGGTTACCCAGTAGATGCTGTAAAATAGTGCTGAAACAGATTTAGCAAGCAGTAAAGGTCAGGGATGATATATGACTCATATATTATCCCTGACAACTTTAGCTTTTTAAATCTGGTTACAGGCAACCCAAAGGGTTAACCCCCTGAGCTACACCCTGTTACAATAATTTTAAATCTTCCCCCACTGTTAGACCCAGGCACTAATAGAGCCCAGTTCAAAATGACTGGTGCCCGTGACACCTATAACCTCAGCTGCTTTAGTACCAAATAAGTACATGGACAAAAGTTCAAAGTAGAAAATGTATTTAATCCACACAATGTGGTAAAGCAAAATGCCACACTGCACCAGCGCTTCTGCACCTTACCTCTTACCTTCCTCAGTGCCCCCCCGAGGAAGGCAAGGTGCCGAAGCACTGGGGCCATGTGGCATTTTGCTTTACCACATTGTGTGGATTAAATTATTTTTCTGCTTTAAGCTTTTGTCTGTGTAGTTATTATTTAGTACTATAGCAGCTGAGGCTACAGGTACCAGGATCCCCAGTCATGTTGAACATTTCAGAATCCAATGGTGGTCCCCTTTCTGACTGAGTGGCTCCTGCTTGAAGCTTGATACAAGTAGTTACCCCTTACTGAACTACTAATAGAGCCCTATGGCTGTGGCCATGGGCCATAAAGATATGCAGGGGTGTTAGGCATCTAGTACCAGTTTGGGGCATTCTGTTATTCTGAGTAACTGTCAATATTAGTAATACATTACCCACCCTCGTTTTCTCCTTTCCCTCTAGTACACTCTCCTGCCCTGATCCCTATACTTCCCATTGGTAACTATGTCAATATTACTTCATTTGTCCCACCCTCCCAAACACCTACCCCTTCCTCATCTTTACTCAGAATAATTGAAAAACCCATAACAGCATACCACCTACAAATTGTCTTTATGATGCCAGGTGCGTGGTTTGGTGTCTAACAATGGAGGGTGAATTGTATTTGTAAGAGGGAGTGTCGCAGGAGGTTTGGAGGACTTGGAGTTTTGGAGTGGGGCTAAAGTAAGATCAGGTATTTTTTTTTTATTGTCATGACAGTCAATTAGGGCAGTATGTGGGAACAGCATTTTTAAAAATCTATTCTTTTATTTTCATTTTACAGGTTATGATGAAAATAGTTTCTATCTGATGGATGGATTGCTCCTTCAGAAAAATTGGGAATGTATTGTAAAGTTGACATTTTAAAGCAAAAAAAAAATTATTAAAATTCTGGAGTCGAACCAGAAGAAAAGTTGTTTATTATTTTTTTTTTTATGTTTTTGCTTGTTAATAGCCTAATAAATATTCATTGCGTGTTTATTTTGTAATCAAAGTCCAATAAAAACAAATAGATGAAGAGCTGTGTGACAATGTGCAGTCATTTCTGGTTGTTTTAGGTGAACTGCCATATGTAGTGGTCCTTCAGTTTCTGGTGCTGGCTAGATTGGGTCTCAGTGGCACATGAGAACCAGCAGTGGATGTTTGTTTCTGAAATTAATGGAACTCAAGGAAGATGAGGAGGAGGAGGAGGCCCCACCAGTGAAGGAAAGATGGCTGGAAAGGCCAGTGGCTACTAGTGGCAACAGAATCCTTCACTATCATCATCATCATCAGCATGGCATGCCATCTGGGTGATGTCAATCTGCATAAATTTGGGACAGTATATGTTTTTGAATTGAGGTAGGTTCATTTTTAAAAAAGTAAGCCTCTCTACATTCTTCATGGAAAGACATGTTCTTTTGTCATTCACTATTGCCCCAGCAGCACTAAGAATTCTCTCTGAATATGTGCTGGCGGGTGGGCAACTGAGGTCTTCAATTGCAATCTCGGTTAAAGAAGGTCAGATTGATTTTTTCGTTTGCCAATAAAGCCATGGTTCATCACCTGCAGTGAGATGTACAGTCTCCTCCTTATAATCCTTAACCATTTTTGCAGCAGGGACTTCTCTTACCACTATAACCGACTGTGCCTTCCCAGCTGTCTTTATTAATCCAAAGTCTGACAGCATGTCCTACAGTGGTTTGTCCTCTTATGGTGTAGCAGCAGTTCTGGTTGCTGTTTGATGACCCAAAACATCACTAGTGGTGGTACAGCGGCAGCAGCAGCAGCAATGGCAGATCCCCCCCCCCCAACAGATTTTGTTCAGAATTTGAATGTTGCCAAAAAGGGCACTGATGATGTATTACTTTTCCAAACTATACGTGCTGACACTTTCTCAATTAACAGTTCACAATAGTGTTCCAGGTCTTTAAAGTCATGTGGTTTGAACAATGTCTCAATTGTATCCTTAAACCGAGGGTCCATAAGTGTGGCCAAAATGTAATGTTCTGCTTTGCACATATTTACAATGCACTCGTAAGCCAGGAAGGTTTGTATAATTTTTCCAACAAGTGATGCAGCACTGATGTCATCATTGTCAAAGAACTGTGGCTCAAGATGCTGCAGTCTCATCCTGATAAGTGAAATTAAGGGTAGGATCTGGCTTAGTCCGGCACTATCAGAGCTCACCACTCGGGTAGCCTCCTCAAAGGGTTTAAGGATTCAACAAAGATTCTCCATCAGATGCCACTGATTGGGGCTGATATTCACATCTCCTTTCCCAATGCCATGTTGAACTGCATGTTGATGGATGGCTTTCTGTTGTTCAGGCATTCTCTGCATCATATAGTAAGTGGAATTCCACCAGGTTGGAACTTCCTGTATCATCTGGTGGAGAGGGAGGCTGTTTTCAATCTGAATCTGCCGCAACAACTTTCAGGCTTTCACAGAATGGTTAAAGTGGTGCACACAGTGCGGGCAACTGCAATCAAGTTCTGAACATTTTGGTCCTCACTTATAAAGTCTTTTACCACCTAGTTAACAGTTTGTGCAAAGCATGGTACTTGTGTAAACCTACCAAGTCTTACTGCTTTCACAATATTTGAAGCATTGTCAGACACTATAAAACCTGGTTGCAAGGACTTTGGAGTCAGCCACTCAGCAAACTTTTCTTCAAGGCCTTTCAAAAGATGTTCTGCTTTGTGGTTTATTTCAAAACCATAAATATATTAAGCTGCCTGCCTTCGAACAGTGAAATTCCCTTGCTTCTTGTTGCAGCTGCTGCTGCTCCTGCTGCCAGTGCCACTAAATGATGATTTTTTAAATTTTTTTTATTTTTTTTTTATTTATTCAGTCTCAGATTACAATTACCTTTGAGCACTGGATTGCTCATTTACAAAGGTTCCATGTCAGTTTGGGAGGGGGTAACAAAGACAGACGAGGGGAGACAAATTCTTTAACAGTGTACAGCAATAAATCATAATACATAGTTGTTGGCAATCTGTAATACAGTTATGATATCAGAAAGGGGATAATCTGATGCTAAGAGAACAGTGAGGAGAGATAGAATTAGAAGTAGGTCAGGAGATGGGGAAAAGTTGCCGCCAGGTGGCATTGTCATGGTGCATAGCGAGGTAGGAAGAGATAGGGGTATAGTGGGAAGGGAAGGTAGGGAAGGGGAGGGAAGGGGAGGTGGTCAGGGGAAATGAGTGTGAGGGGTGGAATACTGAAGGGTTAGGAGGTAGCCAGAGCCCAAAGGCAGCTAATGTTTAACTGGGCAGTGGCAGTGTGTGTAGATGAGGAGGACGTGGGGGGGTGAGTGGGGGAGGACGGGTCAGACACGGACTCTGTCTTAGCTGCAGGGGTAAAACTGTGAGCAATAGTGGGCTAGTGATATGATTATTTGGGGCAATCACTATGATAACGATGAAGAGGAGGAGGAGGGAGGAAAGTTTATCCAATGGCCAGTCACAGCCATATAGTCAGTCATCTGACCACTGGTCCACATATCTGTCATGACATGAATCTTTGTGCCACTGAACCTTTCAGAGCATCAGACATGCTTTTCCGAACAGTGTCATACAAGTCTGGGATGGCAACACTGGAGAAATAGGTCCAGCTGGGGAACTGATATTTTAGCACAGCAATTTCCATTAGTGCTCTAAAACCTGGGTT
This sequence comes from Neoceratodus forsteri, assembly GCA_016271365.2. NCBI lineage: Eukaryota > Metazoa > Chordata > Ceratodontiformes > Ceratodontidae > Neoceratodus > Neoceratodus forsteri. Next base: position 1,384,056,816 of record CM057456.1, on the reverse strand, counting down.
AGCCACAAAGGAGAATGGGAGCAAGTCAGTGGCTATCATTTCCCCAATTATCTTTGTCATTCACCTTGCCTCAGGCCTGTTGGGCTTATATTTCTGTAACCACTCAAAGCAGTCTTTCAAAGAAATTTGATGCCTGCTATGCTTGCTGCTATCACCTGATTTTCTGGGCTGCTTCCCTTGACCTTTACTGCCATGAGAGGTGGATGTTGTGGCTATGGATGGTATATGGCTCCAATTGGGCTGTCGTGGTGGACTCTGGGGGGTAGAGAAATAAGAAATTGAGGATGCTGTGCTTTGACTGGAAGGAAGACTTTCATCATACTCTACCTCCGCATCAGTTACTTCATCACCTTGGTAAACATTCATTACCTCATCCTCCTCAGCTGAGTGCAGAAGTGCAACAACTTGTGTGTGCTCCTTTTGTGCTTTTTGATACTGATAAATGTGAGACTTGTTCATATGCCTTATCATTGTTGATGTTCCCAGCCGATTACCTACTTTACCATGACTTAATTTTGTTTTGCATAATTTGCAAACCACATGGCTACCAGATGATTTATCATCCCACACAACTGATTTCACAGATTTTGTTGCACTGCTATTTATGGGGAGAACATGTTCATTACTACCACTGCCACCACCATAGTCACTACTACTTCCACTATCTCTTTGAGGTCTTTCCATGCCCATCTGCTTGTTAATTTGATGCACAACCTCTGACTAGTTGAACTGCATCTCTTTCTTCCCCTCGTGAAGCCTCAGCCTGTCCATCTTCTGTCCTCTGTTGTTCCTCTGCATGTGTGGGTGTCTGACTCTTTTTATGCCCCACTATCATTAATGTTCTTTTAACACCACCACCATCCTTCCAAAAACTCTTTTTTGCTCTTTTTCTGCCCCTGTATTCCTCCTCTTCATCCCACTCCCCAGAACTACTGCAAGTTGATATACTGACTGCTGTCTTATCTACTACAAACTCACTCTCATCAGTTTTCTCCTTCTCATCATCATCATCCATCACTCTGCTTACTAAGACTGGCTGCCGCACTATGATGGCCCTTATGCTCATCCTCTGAGTACCACGATGGGTTTAGTAGTAGTACATGTTGTGACAAACTTTACATTTTGATTTTTTTGCCACAGCCCTGACTTGTTTTTATTTTAAATAAAAAAAGATTTATGTTCAAATTCCAAAGAAGATTGATTCCCAATTAAAGCAACGAACTTTGAATGAAGAACCAAAGCAGAGAACTGAAATTTCAATTTCAATAAAATGTGCTCCTCGAGGTATCCGCCTCCTGATCGCCACTCAGTCACTAATTAATAACTACTCAGTCTCTCAGTCCACTCAATCAAGTGTGCTTCTTTTATAGGTAATGATATGATTTTTTTTCCAGAAGACCAACAAAATGAACAACAAATGATTAGATTCTCTTTCTCTGGCGATCACAGATTTGTTTGCGTTCTACTGCGATGAACAATTACAAAACTGGGCAAGCTTAAAGCATCCTGCTCACACCACCACACTCAACACTATGACAGGAAAAATGTGGAGCAGGCCTAAAGCATCGTGGTGTTCAACCACGTGTTTGTGTGACCTGCTCCACCAATGATTGCTTTACTTGCTTCCCTGTCTGAAGAGTGGGTGGTGTGAAATCCTCCTTCCTCCAATCAAAGAATTTCTTACTGAAGGAAGGCTGGATGACAGACAGACAAGCTTCAGACTGTCTCATGGCTCTCCTCTTTGTGTACCACATAGGGAGGACTCCAGGGGAAATACAGAGCATGAGCTGCAGATAGGAGGAGGAACTGCAAGATATGAAAAAAAAAACTGTTTTTTGAATTGGGTGGACCGTGAACCAAAGTTCACATTTTTATGTTGCTTGCACGCATGTGCAAGAAACATAGTGCCATCATCGGAGATTTCGGAGGTGTGTCACCTCCTCCTCCAATTCAGTCATTGTGCTGGCAGGCGCGGCCCCTGTAAGCCAATGCATTTTGGAGCTGTGTATGACATGCTCGAAAATGCAGTGGCATACAGTTGAAAGGGGGAGCTACGCTTGGTGAGCACCGATAAGTCTCTCCAAGCTGCTCCGCGGCGCAGCTCCGCCTTTCTTACGACCGTCGCGGCACCACCCGCACTGAATAGCTGACAGGTGCCCAATCCCGTCGGCTAAGCTGCGTCCCCCCCCCAGTAGTATGCTTTGGCCGACAGGGTGCCCAATCCCCGTCGCTGAACACCCCCAAACGTCCTTGTGCCATGCAGGGACCACCCCAGCGTGGCAAACCAGTCCAGACGTCTTTTTTTTTTAACCTGAAAACCGAAGCGGTCCGGCGCATCTCCCGACCCCCCTCACAACCCGCACCCACCCACTGCGCACCAGCCTCCCACACCCCCCTCACCCCATACTTACCTCCGGACTCCGGTGACAATCTTGAGTGGACCGGGAACCGTCTACACTCTTCAAAGCCGAGCCGCGAACTGAGGAAATGCCGGTAAGCTGTATAATGGGCTAGATAGAGGGGTTTCAACTGTTTGCATATCTCAGGCATTTTGAGAATTTTTGCGCAAATTTTTCAACATGGGGTTTTGGGACCCCTTCTCATGATGATGTCACTGTCATGGCATTATTCGGGGCCTGAAGGAGTGATTCAGCAATGACTGCAAAATCACCCCTTGGGCTGAACCTACCATGGTACAGTATGAAAAAGTCCCAAAAACCATATTGAAATTGATGCCATCAAAAATGACTGTTCTGGCGTGCATTGCGCAGTTCCTCGGGCTCGTAAGTTCTAGAAATTTCATATTTTCCTCAGATTTTCAGCATTGCCAATTTACCACACCTTCTTATAAGTAGTACAGCTGTCATTTTTCACATCTCACCCAAAATGTGTTTCCACCCATGTAGTGCAGAATGGCGCAGTCGGTGTGCAAAATCAATGTACAAGACAAATTAAGAAAATCACAGTGACACTGTTCATGAGCAGAGGTCTTAAAATGGCTATGTTGAAAATGTCATGAAAAAATTCCTAAAAATGTCTGTTTTACGAGCGTGCGTTGCGCAGTTCCTACGCAAGCTCATAAGTTCGCAAATTTTCAATATTTGCACTCCAGATTTTCAGCATTGCCATTTTGCTACACCTTCTTATGAGCAGTACAGCTGTCATTTTTCACATCCTGCCCAAAATGTGTTTCCACCCACATAGCACACAATGGCGCAGTCGGTATGCGAAATCAATGTATGGGACACATTAAGAAAATCACCATGACACTGTTCATTAGCAGAGGTCTTAAAATGGCTATGTTGAAAATTTAGTGAAAAAATTCCTAAAAATGACTGTTTTACGAGCGTGCGTTGTGCAGTTCCTACGCACGCTCATAGGTTAGCGAATTTTCAATATTTTCACTCCAGATTTTCAACATTGCCATTTTACCACACCTTCTTATGAGTAGTACAGCTGTCATTTTTCACATCTCACCCAAAACGTGTTTCCGCCCATGTAGCGCACAATGGAGCAGTCGTTGTGCAAGCTCAATGTATGGGACACATTAACAAAATCACAGTGACACTGTTCATGAGCAGAGGTCTTAAAATGGCTATGCTGAAAATTTGGTGAAAAATCCTAAAATGACTGTCATTTAGGCTATGCAGTAGTTCCTACTGTGGCTCGTGAAGTTCACAAATTTTCAATATTTGCACTCCAATGACTTCCAAATACCTAAACAGCACATAGAAGCAAGCAACATTCGGCATTGACAAATGCTTGTTATTAATAATGTTCGCGACCCGTAGACAAGCGTGAACTCGGAGAGTTCGAGCATTTACTGGGATAGAGTGAACTGAACTTGCAGCCCTAGTTAACATGGACAAAGAAAAAAAGAGACTGCTTTGATTCTGTAGAGAAATAGGAAACAAAGTAAGGGCAAAAAAAACTAGCATTTAGAAGGTACAAGAGGATACAGACGGAGGAGGAAAGGGATAGTTAGGAGCTCAAAGGCACAAACATAGAAGAATATTTCCCATTCAGTAAAAAAGGGGATAACACATTCTTTAGCTACTGTATATAAGAGAGAAAAGAAAGACCAAAGAAGAGATAGTAAGGCTAAAATGGGAAAGGGAGGGTGGGAGGAAGAGGACCAAAAAAGCGGACATATTGAACAATTACTTTTGTTCAGTATTTATGAGCCTCCCCTCAACCCCCTATTTCTCCTTATACCTTATCGCCCTTCTTCCCCCACCCATCACCTCCACTGCAGTACCTACCTCTCTCTCATACCTCCTTTCTTCACCTCACTGCCAGCTATCACATCCCTCTGAACTACTGACAATGCACTTTGTGGTTGCTTATCCCCCCCACCCTCATAAAGTGTTTTTCTTGTTATTTTAACTTGTACCTATGTTTTGAGCTATTCTGTAAGTTCTGAATCCAAGCTGTATCGTTCATTGTAATGTACCTTTGCTTTCTCCTATTGTACTTTGTTTTGCAATCTATGATGTGGAACCTTTGTAAAAGAGCTTGTGCTCAAAGGTCTTTTCTGAATCACTAAATAAATAAAAATAAGAATAAATAAAATGGAGGAAGTGGAAGGTGATGGGCCAATGATAAGGAACAAGGGCACAGTGAAGGGAGGTGGACATTAATCCTCTTACAGAGGGGAGAGTCCTAAAGGAACTAGCACAATTAAAAGTAGACAAGGCAATGGGACCAGATGAGGTGCACCCAATGATACTGAGGGAGCTCAAGGAGGTGATGGCTGCACCTCTGACAGCTCTGTTCAACCTATCACTAGAAACAGGGGAGGTTCCAGGGGACTAGAGGAGGGCAGATGTGGTCCCACTACATTAAAGTGGAAATAGGGAGGAGGCAGGAAATTATAGACCTGTCAGCCGGGCTTCAGTAGTAGGTAAAGTTATAGAATCACTACTGAGGGAAAGGATTGGGGACCACCATGCAACCAGTGGATTACAGGATCTGAGGCAACATGGGTTTATAGGGGGGAGGTCTTGCCAGGCAAACCCGATTGAGTTCTTTGACTGGCTGATCAGGCAAGTGGATCAAGGAGGAGGAGCAGTAGATGTGGTCTACCTAGATTTCAATAAGGCCTTTGACACCATTCCACATAGAACACTGGTGAGCAAGCTGGGCAAGTTAGAATAGGTCCAAAAGTAGTAAAATAGGTAAGAAGTTGGCTAAACATTAGAAATCAGATGGTGATGGTAAATGGGTCCATTCTGGAGATGGTAAGGTGACAAATGGGGTGACACAGGGGTCAGTACTAGGCCCAGTCCTCTTCGATGTCTTTATTAGTGACATTGCAGAAGGGCTAGAAGGGAAAGTAAGCCTGTTTGCAGATGACACAAAAATCCACAACAGAGTGGACACACTGGGGAGGCGGAAAGAATGAGTGACAATTTGCGAAAGCTGGAAGATTAGTCAAGGGAATGGCAGCAGCTGGGTTTCAATGCAAAAAAAATGCAGAATCATGCACTTGGGGCACAGAAATCCAGGTGCAATGTACCCATTGAGCAGGGAGGTATTAGCAACCACAAAACAGGAAAGCGACCCGGGGTAATCATTTCTGATTAACTGAAAGTAGCCACGCAGTGTGGTGAGGCTGTGGGGAAGACTAGCAGGATGTTTGGGTGCATAGGGAGTAGCATCAGCAGCAGAAAGAGGGAGGTAGTATTACACCTGTATAAATCACTGGCAAGACCCCACCTCGAATACTGTGTCCAGTTCTGGAGGCCCCACCTCTCGAAGGACATAGAAAGGTGGAGGAAGTACAAAAGAGGGCTACCAAAATGGTGCAGGGCCTGCATCGAAAGCCCTATGAGAAAAGACTCAAGGAACTAAATATGTACTCTCTAGAGGAAAGGCGGTAAAGGGGGGGGTATGACAGAAATGTACAAATACCTCACATGTATTAATAAGGTACGGGATGGTAGCATTTTCCATAGAAAAAGATGCTCCAGGACAAGGAGTCATACTATGAAGCTGGAGGGTGGGGGGAGGCTCAGAGGAGATGTGAGGAAATACTTCTTCACAGAGAGAGTGGTGGATGCCTTGAAGAGCCTCCCCGCAGAGGTGATGGGTGCTAAAATGGTAACAGGATTCAAGCATGGATGGGATAGACACAAGGGGACCAGTAAGGCGGGGGGGTAGAAGACCAGAGATTGAGTAGTGCATGTGGCAGCACAGTAGGTAAGGAATAATATAGGGCAGACTATGTGGGCCAAGAGGTCCTTATCTGCCAACAACTTCTATGTTTCTGTGTTGATTTGGGATGAAAAATTACAAGATGTAAATAAAGCCTGCAGTGCAAATAAGTACCAGGAGCAGGTAACACCTCCCTCTTGGGAATCAGGGATCAGCAGTGTGATATGAAAAAATAAAACATCACAGGGATTAACACAACACACACAACAGGGGTGAAAGGGTTAAACAAAGTATTAACAACCAGCAGCAGGCAACACCTCCCCTTCAGAATCAGGGATCAGCAGTGTAAACAGAATGGGGATTAAAATGACAGGGGTAACGGGTAATTTAATATTAAGTGTAACAAAAAGTGACAGAACGCCATCACTTTAAGAAAAATATAACTAAAAAAAATCACTAAAACTGCTACAGAATGACACTGACAAAATACTTTAACACACCAAACTAAACCAGAGAAATAAAAATGTGTCACTACAGATCAAAAATGATGAACAAGAAAAGAAAGAGTGAGAAAACCAAAATATAACACAAATCTCCTGCTTAGACAAAAAAGCTCCAGATCTTTCTGGGCTACTTTGCTTGTACATCTACGGCTCCCCCCACCACTGTTTCACTGACTGACAAAACAGAAACCACTACTTTAAAGTAAATAATCCCTGAAAAAAACACACACAAATCTAGCAGCACAAGGCCCTCTAGAACAATTTTTTTTTCTCAGACAAGCACACACAGACTTCACTCCTACTCTGTCTTCAGAACACTGCACTGAAGACAGCCTCCTCATGGCATACAGCATGTTTCAGCAACATGTGACCTCCAGTCCCATAGCACATTGCAAACTTAGCCTCTGTACCAAACTTCACCGGTGAAGTTGCCAACTTCGCATTTTCAAATTTTGCCTCTGTGCCTACTTTGCATTTCACTGAATCATCAGTTGATCATGAATTTGGACTTCACATGGCAGATTAACTTTGTAAAATGAGGCAAATTAGCAAATTAATCCATGAAGCAAAGTTTTCCAGCTTTGCACATCTCGTGTCCAAAAACCCTAAGCCCAACCATGTGAGCCTACAGCTCAGTGATTAGAGCACCAGGATGGCATTTTGCATTCCTGGGTTCAGTTCCAAGTAGGTCACATTATGCCTTTCTCACTACAATTTATTATTTAAATTGCTTAGCAGTGGCTAATACTGCACCAGAAACATCAAATTGTCATTTTGATTATTCCTTGTTGCATGATAATGCATTACCAGTGAAAGGAAGTGTGTCCAGTAACCCCAGTCCAACCATATGAACTTGTAGCTCTGTGGTTAGAACACTGAGATGGTATTCAGGGAGGCCTGGGTTCAATTCCCAGTAGGGCACATTATTTCTCTCTCACTACAATTTGTGATTTAAATTGCTTAGCAGTGGCTAACACTGCACCAAATAACATCTCATTGTCATCTTGATTATTCCTTGTTGCAGGCTATGCAATACCAGAGAAAGGAAGTGTACCTGGGAACTGCAGGTCTAACATGAAAGCCTGCAGCTCAGTGGTTAGAACACTTGGATGGTATTTTGGAGGCCTGAGTTCAATTTCCAGTAGGTCACATTATTCCTTTCTCACAGCAATTTGTGATTTAAACTACTTAGCAGTGGCTAGTACTGTACCAAAAAAACATCTAGTTGTCATCTTGAGTATTGCTAGTTGCAGGATATGCAATACCAGAGAAAGGAAATGTATCCAGGATTCCCAGGTCCAACCATGTGAGCCTCTATCTCAGTGATTAGTACACTGGGATGGTATTCTGGAGGTGTATACCGTTGCTTCAGTGAAAATACTACAATGACAAGTCACTGTAATGATTCTGTTACAGTATCAGGACCCCCGGCACAGCTTCTCTGGGTGTTGTGCCCCCTTCTCGAAACAACTCTGCTGTGCAGGAGATTATATTAAGATCTCGGGTTGGGGAGTACAGCCCCCTGCAGAAAACACACTAACATTCCCGACTGCACAATGCAGACCGCGATCATGGTTGGCATTTGTGCCATTGCTGTAAAGCCGGTCAACAGGTTTGCTGTCAAACCAGCATTGTGGAACCTCTGGAGGCCTGAGTTAAATTCCCAGTAGGTCAAATTATTTCTTTCTCATTACAATTTGTGATTTAAATTGTTTAGTAGTGGCTAATACTGTGCCAAAAACCATCTATTTGTCATCTCGGAATATTCCCAGTTGCAAGATATGCAATAACAGAGAAAGAAAGTGTGTTTGAGAATCCCAGGTCCAATCATGTGAGCCTGTAGCTCAGTGGCTAGAGCACTGGGATGGTTTTCTGGAGGCCTGGGTTCAATTCCAAGAAGGTCACATTATTTCTTTCTCACTACAATATGTGATTTTAATTGCTAAAAAGTGGCTTAAACAGCACCAAAAAACATCTAATTGTCTTCTTGATTATTCCTAGTTGCAGGATATGCAATACCGGAGAAAAAAAGTGTGTCCAGGAACCCCAGGACTGATCATGTGAGCCTGTAGCTCAATGGTTAGAGCACTGGGATGGTACTCTGGAGGACTGCGTTCAGTTCCCAGTAGGTCACAATACATACTTAAATCTCACTCATATTGTGTACATACCACTAAACCCAGTACACCCATACTAATGCACACATACACCTAATACAATAAATATTACAGTATACCAGTAGCACACACTCAGCCATTTACCCTATCCAAATACAACAATCATACAGACAACCAAGATTCAAGACAAAAGCTTGTTTCTTTAGCACCAATAAGTATAGCATTGCCACGTAGTCCAAGAAAGCAAATGCAAAATGCACTTCACTTAAGCCCTGACTAGTCTGTGGTGTTCAAAACCATCATTCAGTTCAAATGCAGAGGGAGAAAGTTTCTCCTACCAGTTCTGTGTTGTGCTTTCACCAGAAATGAGCTCAGTACATATCATTCAAAGCCTGTATAAGCAGTTTTCTCACCACTACAGTAAATAAATGCAAGAAATAATGCAAAAGGTTATGAGTCAGCTGACTCTTTCATCACCATCCAACCCACTTGCTTCGGAATCCAGAATCCAATAGGAATATGAGCAAAACCACTGCAGTCTCAGCCAGGGAAAGGAAAGGAAAGGAAAAGTTTTCAATGCAAGCAAATGGTGGATGACAATGTTTCACTGCAGACAAGCCCTTGTCTGCTCCAGGTCTCTAAACCTGCCGCCCAGAAGGAACCTGCGGCTAGGTCACCAAGTCTCAAACTCCCCAGCTTGGGAGGACTTACTGACTGATCCTTTTCAGACAACTGCCACTAGTAAAACTTCTCTCCAGTCCAACCACAGCTGATTCCCAGTGACTCCACTAGCCAGCACTTCCGTGATCAGTTTGGGCATCAGACCAAACAGCAGATGCCATACACCTGCTGCTTGCTTCTCACAGGACCAGGAATCTGAAACACAAGAGCAGCTTAAAGGGCTCAACACTGTCCGGAGCTCAGCTACTCCCATTTGCACATATCTAGCATGAATTCCAAAGCCATAGGAAAATAAGCATCAGGTCTAGTAGACTAACTGAAGAAAACTGAAACAACACCATGGCATTACTATACTGCAAACAAAAACGAAAAGCTAAACTCCTGCCACTGCCACACTTAAATTCCTGACTATCACTAGTAACATCCTACAGTAAATTAAAAATTAACATAAAACACTAAGGGACACTGAGACAACAGAAGTAGTGGAAGTAGTAACAATTTTATTCATATAATAAAATTTATTAACAGGGATGGAATTCTGTTGAGCATTGCTTATTTGCAAAGAGGTCCCTAACAAATGTTGCAGCTGTACTTGCTCACACAGTCTACTTGAGCAACTTCAAAGTAATGACATCTACCTGACCATCCCATTCTGTCTGAAATCTGCAAAAGCACAAGGCTAAAGACAGAGACTGCACAAGGTGGGCCAAATTTAATTTTTGTGTTTATTCATGTGCAGTACATCAATTTAAACAGTACAAAGTAGAATCAGTTTCTCAAGTACAATTATGTATCTCTTGTTGCCAACGGCATTAGCAACTGCTAGATCCATTTTAGTGCTATTAACCACATCATTACTTAAATGTTCTTTTCTGTCTCTGTTTAGAAATATCAACTTTTTCACTCTAAAACTACTGAAATCTGTACCAATGTCTCCATCTCTGACATATGTAAATATATGTGTTCTCAACATACAGTATCTCCCCACCCCACTACAGTCTCCCCCAAAAGTATTTTTTCTCCTATCAACGTGTGGCATGTATTTATGAGTGATAATTAGTAACTGAAACTATGCCATCTGTGTTTCTGATTAATGAAGTGGTCAGCAAGAAAGTAAAGCTTGTGCTATTTGTTCCAGCTGATGACGTGATCAAATCCCTCATGAACACTAATGCTGCAGCAAAGGCAAACAGTCTGTTTGAACCCCCAAGTCCATCACATTTTATTGTCATTCATTCATAGAAATGTTTATTTGGGGCTTAGATTTGTATTGTAGTTCTGTTGCATTTTCTTTCCATAATGCGATGTAATCTGTTTTTGTAACTGGTTTGTGTGATGAACGCTAGCAGTGGGTTACCTTAGAAAAGTCTCACACCTCGGCTATGAGTGGCCTCGTTCTCCTGCATCAGCCTTACAGATATTTAAACTATTCTCTCCCTCTCTCTGGCACTGTCTCCACTTCAGTACTTGTGCATTTTAGATATAATTGCTGAGTGGAAGCTGCTACAGCTTGTTTGTCATGTAGGAGCTTCCACCAATTATGGCTTGTTTGTCACTTCCCCCCTTCAGCCATGGATGAGGAAAGAGGAGCCATGGAATTCCACTGATTGTGGCTTGTTTTGGGGAGGCAGAGGGTCTGAACAGTGACTAACACAGTGAAGCACTCCTTTACATGTACCAGCCTAAAATAAAACACTTTGGGGCTCTAAAATAAACATGACTCATTGAGTGGCATAGAAGAAACACATTTTGAAAGGTAGAATTTACTGTCATGCCAATCACTTTATTGTGATACATTCTTTGGAATTAAACTAATGGTTTCCTCAGACTGGTCAGAATAACTTACTTCAGTTAATTCCCTGGCTCTTATAAATAGTCTGAGTTCTTGAAGGAAGAATTTTATACAAATACATTTGTATGACTCTCTCCCCACCTAAAAGGCATACAGTTGTCCCTCAGAAGACAAGTGATCTTTGTCACTAGAATGTAGATTCACATGACTCAGTAGCATCTATTATAGCTTGTGAGTAATGAATGACTGCAGGAGACTTAATAGTAACTTATGTTCATCAAGAGAACCATTTCCTACTGCTCAGTCTAAACTGAGAAACTCAGCAGAGCAAATAACGCATTTTTAAAACATATATATTAACAAAGTAAGTAATGAGTCATTAAATATGACCAAAATCCCTACAAATACACTTGTTACAGTTTTAAAATATCACATTTATTTCCTATCTCCTTTAACTGGTTGGACTTCTGCCTTAGGTTACAACCAAGGAAATCTTCAACATCAGTCTGTTTATAATCCTTTATCTCTCGTCCCATTTTCTTCACAAATTTTAGATCTCTGACTTTCACTTCATATATGACAGACATTATTGATTCTTCTGTTACCAAAGGAAATTTTCATAACTCCATCATCTCACTGCTCCTCAACATCTTTCCCTTCAGCTGCCCTGCCAGTGCAGCAGTGGTGCTACAGCTTGTGGCACTCATTAACTGAGTCCAGGAACGAGCTTGGAGCATAAGAAGGTCAGCCAGGGGGAAGAGGAGAAGGAGGATCAAGTATCCACTGGACTGTCCTCTTCTGGGAAGGGTGGAGTGTGGTGCCCAGCACTTGCCTGGCCCTTTGTGGTGGCTAGGGAGGAAGGAGTCATGGACTACAGATTCAGGGGTGGAGGAGCAGTGACTGTCAGTGTATTGTGTTCAGGATTATGCACAGTAATGTCCCTGATAACATTGCACACATGCTTCTCCCAAGGACCAGAAAATGAAGGAAAAGAACCACCAAATTGGGAAGCTGAAACTGCACCTTGCCACACCACAATCACAGCTGGGCACTGCTGGCCATGTACTGGATCCCCCCCATCCTGCAGTTCCACTGTGGTGGTTTACTGGATGGAGTTGGACATCACTGAGGAGCTGCAGGCACCCCATGTTGAGGTAAACTGAGATGGGACAGTCAACTATGGTGTGTCATGGGTGGACTGTATGCCAGAAATCCAGTTAGGAGGGCCTTTGGAGGAGAGGAGTGAGTTCTGGTGCCAGCTGAAGAGGTTCAACTCTCAGCTGAATGGAAGAAGGATAAGTAGAATAAAAAAATAACATCCTACGCATAGTCCTCTTTCCTTCACAAATCCAGGGCTCGATTCAAAAAACTCCAATTTTGATGCAAGGTGCCTTCATCAAACAAAATTGATGTAAGGTCATCTTGCATCAAAACTTGTGGAGTTTGCAATCCTAAAGGCTGGCTGTGGCAAACTGGGGAGTCCTGAACCAGATTGCCATGCGCCAGGCATGCACCATGTTTGGGGGTACTCCAGGGCACTAAGGACTGGCCTGGTGCCCAGAGAAGTGGGTACCTGAGGGATCAGCTGTGTGGAGGACTGCAGCTGTGTGGCCATGTGCAGACCATACCATGAATGGTGCCACCCACACCCCCAACATGTGCCCCACCTGCCTACTGGACCTACAGCAGGCACACCTTTTGACAGTACTATGAATGTCCTAGGCATGGCCCTGTTCCCCCCCTGCCACCTGTCCCACCTCCGTCACTTCATCCAGCATCAGCTTCCTGGGACATTTGTCTGTCCCTGTGCTGTGTGGTGGGGATGACAATCCATGCCACCCTGCCACACCCTCTGCCAAACATCTGCCATGTGCCAAATGTGTGGCACATGGGAGCAGTTGCTGCAACCAGAGAGTGTTTCACTCTGGAACCCCTCTCATATCAGGCACAGGTCCCAGGCTCATTGAGGGTCGGCACAAGCTGCCGTTGACACAGCTTGCACAGATCTTTGAGAATCGAGCCCCCAGTCTTTAATCTGTCATTTTTTTGGTAAACTAGTCAAGTTGTCTTTACCCTCTTGTTCAATCTGCACACATTTTCAGAAATTATTTACTTTCAAAAACTAAACTGGGATTTTCCATGAACATATCTCATTTCTGACTCATCTTGTTTGGCCCTTCTAGCAGTACAAAGCCATGAATTTAATCAGGAGGTCTTCCCCATAAATTCAACTAAATAGTGTGCATTTGTTAGGAAACCCAATAAAATAAAATGCACATTACAAAATGAAAAAAAGCAATGTGGCCCTTTACTCATGGCTAAATTCCATCACACATGGGTAATGTCCAACTCACATAATCACACATTGGTAAAAACCTATTCCTAAACCAAAGCAGGTAGAATTTTCAAAAATTAAACTGCTACCCTGTTTCTTTTCCAAAATCATATTTGTAAGTGTTATTTTAATCTGTTCACCCAATATTTGAAACCTTTTTTGTATTGGCTTTGCTCTATTATAAATAAAATAACGAATGGCAATCTATCTGTTATGGTGCTGTAAATCAACTGAAGTGTTCCAGTGACATTATAAACCTCAAGAGAGAAGCTGATGTCACTAGAATCCCAAGATGAATTTGCAGCAACTGTGACAGACAGATTATCATCTGTTGTTGTTTGCAATACATGGCATGGCAATCTATCTGACGTAATACATGGCATATCAAGCTATATGTTAATCTTGGAGAGAAAAGAAATGCAGCTTCAGCCAGGATGCAGCTGCTAAAGCTTTTGTCCCCCCCAGCCATAAACATTGCAAACAAAAATAAATACTTACACACAGCTGTCCATTGAGGAGGTTAGAACACCTGAGTTGTTCTCACTACTTATAGCACCATGTCTGTTGTCAGTGCATCTCCAGAGGTTTTGAAGCCATGGCAGGAGTGCGAGCTGAACAGCTGAGCTGGGTGCTAGCAAGAAAAACATATTCCAATCTGTAATATTATTGTTTTGACATCAGACCCATAGTATTATGGATTGCTGACATCAGAATGATGGTATTACAAGTTACAGAGCCTGCTGTTTTACAATGGAGAAAAACTGAACCACGTATTACAGAAGCATTTATTCACATGAGAACATCCACAAGCTGATTTTGCATGCCCCATAAACATATTTAATTTTTGACATATCATGGTGGGCTCTCCTATCAGCTTTTCCAGTAAAGTCAGAATAATAGTGTGCATTTTTGTAGTGCTCCTAGATTGATCTGGCATTTTCCCTGTAACTCCAGGGGAATTTTCCTGCATTTTCCTGTAGATTACATTATTTCCTATGGAAGCCGGATTGCTCACTTTTACTGTATAACCAATGTAAATCTATAGGAACAATTTTTCTGTAAGTGGATCCATTTCCCAGTAAAATACAGCAATCCCTGTCAATCTGGGAGGCCTGTTTTTGTTGAGGAAACCCCACTGAAATACACAGTACCTGACCAATAGGAGGATATAAACTGAAATATTTTGAGAATCCCAATGCTTTACTAAACGCAAATCAACCACTCAAACATTTCAATTCGCAGCACTGACAGTGATAAGGGTTCTTTCTCATTATTACAATTAGTTAACCTATACTACTTTTGTAGTAATATTATCCGCTCTGTACTATTAGACCAACTAGACAGCTTCATGAGAATTTGGCATTGGCTGAATCTTAAAATGGTCACTTTTTCATCCCATGTAGTGGCTATTCTGCATTGATGAAGAGACTCTTCTATAGCACAAGGCTTTGCCCATGCTCCTTTATTTTCCTCCGGTCTCTGACTTACTTTTCATCATTTGATTTCTCAGCATAGTCCAGACTACTGCTCCTTTGCTTCCAGCATTGAACTGCATGAAACGGTTCTACATCAAAATGGTGACTTTAAAATGGCACCAACAAATCACAGCACATGCAACACAGCCCAAATCAAAACAACTAACAGCTCAATGGCAAGCTCCAAAATGAACAAACATACATTACTTTTTACTTTTTCTGAGGGGGGGGGCACTGCCTCCCCACCTCCCTTAATTTATATAACTGATTTCAGCGGGGATGACGTTGGGGAAAGTTGAAACTTTGAGAGGGGGATACTCCACAGGAGGAGACAGGTCAGCAGGGGGAGAATGTTGGGGGAGAAACCTGGGGTTGGAAGGGTACACACTCAAGAGGGCGGGCATAATGGGACTTCAAGAAATTAAACAAAAAAAAATAGCATAATTTTTCCCAGCAGCCAGTCCCACACCCAGATCCGTCAGACATACAGGCAGTGACTGTAACAGCTGCACTATGTGGCCAGCTCAGAAATGGACAGACAAACAAGCATCTACATCCTCAACAAAATCACTATATATAGGGCTCCCTGCTACAATGAAATTGCTTTGTTATTCACAAGAACACCAAACCACTGAAATAATAAGGGTAGCTCATGTACCAGTCACTACTGTTACCTCACCTAAATGTACTCACTATAATTCCCTTGCTATATTCACAGACTACCGTGTGCAAACCTTGACATCTTTAGCAACAATATCATCTCCTCACTATTCTTGAGTATTTCATTAATGCATAGCTCAAAATGAACCTGCTGAAAGTAAATGTCTTCAGATAAGAAACAATGCTCCTAGGCAAGAAAAGTATCCAAAAGACAGAATCTGACTCCTTTGCATACTTCCACTTCGATTTCAGGGGCAATGTCAGAACTGTTGGTGTCTGCTTTGTCATTGAATTAACTTCTGCATCTGGAGTCAAGCTCCACAACAAAACCTGTAACTTTTAAATACATAACATTGCTCACAACAGCCTTGCATCTGCTGCTGTTTACTACAAACTCAAATCCATCCTTTTGTACACTCTTAGCTAATCTGGAAATGGCCTAGAAATCGGGCCACACATGAGTGAGGACCCTGGACTTCAGATGGGCAGATTTTATAAAGACAGGTGCATGACTCAGGAATTACCTGATTGGGGGCCTGGGAGGGTGGAAGAACTGTGGGCCAAGTTAAAAGGGGCATGGTGAAGGCAACAAATCTCTGTGCCAACAAGTGAGCAAAAGCAAAAGTAAGAGGAAAAAGAGACCACTATAGTTCTCGATACAGGTGGCAGAAAAAGTAAAAGCTAACAGGGTTGCATTCAGAAGATACAAGAAGATACAAAGGGATGAGGACAGGGAGGTATATCAGGAGAAGCAGAGGGAAGAGGCAAAAGCAGTAAGGAGCACAAAGGCACAAACAGAAGTGAGAATAGCCCAGGTAGTATCAAAAAGGCCAAGACACTTTTTATATAAACAAGAAGAGAAAGATCAAGGAAGAGATTGTAAAGTTAAAAAGGGAAGGGGGTGCGCTGTGGAGCACACCTACAGATCAGATGCACTTTAAGCTCCGCTCTGTGTCTCATGAGCTTTTAAGCTTAATTTAATTATCTCAGCTACAATTGGTGACTGTCTATAGGGCATTTTCGGAAAGAGGGCTCCATCCTGACAAGATCGGTACCAAATACTGCAATGGGGTGCATGCAGAAGGCAGGAGGGAGCAGAAATAAAAATCCTCTGCAAGTAGACAACCAGGCCACATCTACATCACTGTTTCTGGCAGCTGGGCCTGAACCTCCATGGAGAATACAACAAATTTCTATACAGGCAATCGACATGAAAATGGAGTCAATATTGCAATGCTTTGCAGAGCAAGACATTAAAGTGGAAGCTGCATTGCAAACAGCGGCTTCAGCTGAAAAAGTCACCACACAAGCTTTGACTGCCACCTCTAAGTTGGTGCAGGAGAACACACAACTACGTTACCAGTTGGAGGCGTTGGAGAATACTAACAGGGCCTCTCATGTACGTTTGATTGGGCTTCCAGAGGGGAGTGAAGAGGACAACTTGCTGGTCTTTCTACAATCTTGGCTCCCTGAAGCATTACGACTCAGCTCAGATACAGTTGCTGGTCAACTGCATAAAGCATACAGAATTACGCCTCGCGCAGCAGGACCTCAAACAAATGCTCCCTGAACAGTCCTGTTAGTGACAGCCAGCGCAGCAACTCAGGACCTACTCCTCCAGCCACAAGATCCACGGGCTACCTTAATTATAATGGAGCCACTTTACATCTATTCCCAGACCTCTCCTATGCAACAAGAGCACGTAGGAAGAAATTTGATGCGGTTCGCGCTAAACTCCGGACTCTTGGGGTGACACACTCCTTACTGATGCCAGCTCATCTTTGCATCTTTTATGGAGGGAAGACTTTTCAGTACATGGATCCCCTTGAAGCT
Organism: Neoceratodus forsteri; assembly: GCA_016271365.2. Lineage (NCBI taxonomy): Eukaryota > Metazoa > Chordata > Ceratodontiformes > Ceratodontidae > Neoceratodus > Neoceratodus forsteri. The sequence continues at coordinate 1,384,039,264 of CM057456.1, read as the reverse complement.
GGGAGGAAGACTGAACTGATAGCCAGGGAGTTTGAAGCTCGAGGAGTGAGCTAGCCAGGCAGAGGATTCTGATGAGGAGACCTAAAAATGGGACTGTAAAGTAACGATCTGATCGTTCAGTTAATTGACCTTAATTAATTAACCTAGGTTGATCACTTATTCTGTAGGGTGCCTTCTGGATAGTCACTGTTTTATTGTTCTAGTCCATTTAATTATGGTACTTTAAAATGTTGTTGTAACAAAGTTTTATATCTTTTGCCTACAAATATTTGGGGCTTATCTAATTTTAGAAGATAGAGCCTAGGGGTTTTTCATCATTGAACTATTAATGCAAGGTTCTGAGGCATGTGAACTAAAACTTATAAGTGTTTCAAATTAAGTTAACAATGTTTGGATCTGGGGTCATATCAACACTTCATGTTGTGGTAAATCTAATGGACTTAAGCATTTTGGGTTTGACCACGAAAAATCTTTGTGAGGTGCAGCTTATACTGGACTAAAATTTAAATATATGTACACTTATTGGAAATCCCCCCACTTCCTTACTCCAGATTGTATAGGCTTGTTAAACCTGATACACTGGATGTATAACGTGTATAATTTTGCTCTTGTGCCTTACATGAGTATATTATATGATATTGCTTATGTCAATACGCAATAAATATAAATTTCGAAAAAAAAAAGGGAAGGGGTGGGGACTGTACAGCAGGGGACCAAGAAAAGGCAGACATCTTGAATAAATACTTCTGCCCAATGTTCACAAAGGAAGGGACAAGGAAGGATTGCAAAAAAGTAACAGGAGCCTTGAAGGGGGCAGGTGAGCACTAGTCCGTTTTCAGAAAGTGGCCAAAGCAATGGGGCCAGACGAGGTGCATTCACAGGTGTTCAGAGAGTTCAGGGAGGTCCTGTCTACACCTGTGCCAGTCCTATTTAACAGATCACTTGAAACCAGTGTGGTTCTGGAGGAATGGAGGAGGGCAGATGTAGTCGTGCTTCACAAAAGTGGTGGCAGGGAAGAGGCTGGAAATTATAGGCCAGTCAGCCTGACATGGGTGATGGAAAAATTGATAGAAACACTACTAAAGAAAGGATTGTGGAATATCTTGAATCCAACAGGTTAAAGGACCCAAGGCAGCATGGATTCACAGAAGGGAGGTCATGTCAGACAAATCTGATAGATTCCTTTGGGTTACCAATGATAGACCATGGAAAAGCAGTGGACATGGCCTACCTGGATTTCAGTAAGATTTTTGACACCATTCCACATAGGAAATTAGTGAGCAAACGTGATAGCTTAGGGGTGGGTAAAAAGGTGGTAAACTGGGCAAGAAACTGGTTAGGGGATAAACAACAGAGGGTGATGGTAAACAAAGTTTGCTCTGAGAAAGAGGGGTGACCAGTGGGGTACCTCAGTGGTCAGTGCAGGGACCGGTCCTCTTTTATGTATTTATAAGTGACATAGTGGAGGATCTGGAAGGGAGGGTCTGCCTATTTGTAGATTACACCAAGATCTGCAACAAGGTGGACATTCCAGGGGGGTGGAAAGAATGAGCAGAGAACTGAGAAAACTTGAGGGGTGGCAAAGGATATGGCAGCTGAGTTTCAATGAGAAAAAGAGCAAAATAATGCACTTTGGGCACAGAAAGCCAGGGGTGGAGTACACAATGGGTGGAGTGGTATTAGCAACAACCAAGCAGTTTGAGACCTAGGGGTAATACTATTGGATGACCTAAAGGTGGCCAGGCAGTGCGACAAGGCAGTTGGACGGGCTAGTGTGATGCTGGGGTGCATAGGAAGGGTATCACCAACAGAAAGAGGGAGGTGGTGTTGCCCCTGTATAAATTGCCAGTAAGACCCCTTCCTGAGTACTGTGTCCAGTTCAAGAGACTACGGTCTGGATTCCAGAAAGCATGCGGCAGACACAAGGGAGATGCGTCATGTGCACCTGACGCAACTCACAAGATACATCAACAAATACATCCAATGGTATTTCAGATGGGCTGTTGCATCAAAGCACCCTGCAACTGCATCAAAGAGACTTGCGGCACCACTTGTGACATGACGTAGCTACATCATGTTGCAAACCCCTATTTGCGTCTGACAAGGTGGCCACCCCCCACTAGATATTCCAGAAGGCTGAGGGAAGAGAAATGTATCGCACATTGGACACACCTGCTAGATCATTGATGAGGTGGTCTAAATTCACACTATAAATTGACACAGGCAAAGCACCACACAGATGTCAGTGAAGACTGTTGTGAGGCAGAAGCAACACATTGTGGAATACATGCCTGGCCTACCACTATTTATTGCCCTCAGACTGGCACTGCGGAGATATGCGTGCAACCCAACAACCCCGGGGAGGGGGTAGCCCAGGTACATGGGAGACAGCACTCTGGAAGGGTGTACAGGTGGCGATATCATTCCTGGACCTCTTGGTGGAGCAGTGCCTAGCACAATACCACCTGCCATGCAGTGTGATACAGGAGCTCTGCAATGAGCTCAGGGCAGAACTGCAGAGCAGAACCAGTAGGGGGCAGCCCATACCAGTGGAACTGAAGGTGATGGTGGCACTATGCTTTTTGGCAACAGGAACATTGCAGACCCCCACCAGAGACACTGTTGGCATCTCCCAGTCTGCAGTGTCAAAATGCCTGAAGTGGTTCCCGAATGCCCTGCTCTGGTGGACACACCAGTACATCCATTTCCCGATGGACATACAGGAGCAGAATGCAGTGCGGCAGGGGTTCTATGGTATTGCATAGTTCCCCTATTTACTGGGGGCTGTGCACTGCAAGCATGTGGCAATACATGCACCACCGACTGATGCTGAGATGTACGTGAACAGGAAGGGGTTCCACTCCCTGAATGCTCAAGTCATCTGCAACAGCCAATGCAGGATCTTGGATGTAGTGGCAAAATATCCTGGGTCATCACATGACTCGTTCATATTCCGGCAGAGTAGGGTCCATCGTTTGCCAGTGGATATCAGCATGGCGGCTGGCTGATTGGTAGGTGAATGAGCATGCAAGGCTGACATGGCACACCAGCATGGCTGCAGAGTCCTTGCTCCCCCCCCCGCCCCGAAAAATGAACACCACAGAGGAATATGTGTGTACATGCCATCATGCACACATCTGATATGTTGCAGGCCACACATATGCCAGCCCTGTTGTGGCACTGGGGTACTGTCACATGGGTGATGTGGGTATGCATGCCACAGCAGAGCCGGCAACTGGAGGGGTGTGGGGGCAGAGTAGGCAACATAGCAACCGTGAACATGTATCTGGTGATGGCAGGGCAACAGACTAGCCATGTAATCTCCCCTCTCCCTAGGAGATAGTGGGTACCCCCAACAGCCATGGCTTATGACACCACTGCTGAACCCATGCACAGCAGCACAGTACAGACATAATGAAGTGCATGTGACAACCCAGTCCACCATGAGAAAACATTTGGACTCCTGAAAGCCAGATTCAGATGCCTGGAGAGATCAGGGGTTCCCTGCAGTATAGCCCAAAGATGGCATGCAAGATCATCATAGCATGTTGTATACTGCACAACCTGGCACAAACACATGGGATAAAGGAGGCCCAACCTCCAGAGGAAGCACCAATGAGGAACAGGATGAGGAGCCCGAGGAGGAGGATGGTGGGAAGCAGGCCTTGTTGTGACCAGGCACTGTAGCAACTGGGCAACCAGTGAGGCAGCAACTCATCGAATCACACTTCAGCTGAAGACACACCTGATACTAAGTGGCAGACATGACAACAGCAGGTGTGCTCCCAGGTGGCAATATAAATAACAACCTGCCACCTGGGGCAGGCATGCGGGTGTTGCCACGTGTCAGACTAGGTGGCGTGCACACCCATGTGGCCACCCCAGACCAGGGCAAGCTACGTAGAACACCACATTGGTGGATGCTGCAGCAGCATTCTGGACATAGGGATGTAGTGATAGGGGTGAGGAGGGAAGGGAGGAATATTGGGGACATAGAAAGTGGTGTCAGAGGTCTCAGATGTAGGGGAGGGGAAGCGGCAGAAAGGCACATGTGCATGGACACTGCTGGCATCTGCATCAACATGTGCAGCCTTGCTGCTGGAGGTATACGGCATGCAATGTATGACCATGTGTGGAGGCAGGACTGTGTGGTTTGCTGCAATGCACTGCAATGTGGACACCGTGGCATGTTGCAGAGGCAAGTGGAGAGAGACGCCATTTTCCCATACCCGCATGCACGCTGTAGCAGGACAAGGCCATATGGACACAATGCACAGCACAGACATTGCACACACAGCAGTGGCCCGGTCAGGCAGTACAGTCCTAAGTGACATGTCCTGCACCCCCAATAGTGGGCAACTGTGGCCAGGGATAGGCAGTGTTTGCACCATGGTAGTGGCGCCAGTAAGGGAAAAATGCACAGCCACCAGCAGACAGGACCATGGTACAGGACACAACAGTCTTGGCCTACTGTGTACACTGTGCAATGCCCCCTAAACAGTCACATGTCAAGACCGTTGCAAAGCGTCATGGTGTCACAATGTAATGTGCCCCTGCTACGCTGCTGCCCACTGCTGTCCACAAGAATGTCCTTGCCCTCACAGGACACACAAGGCACTGAACTGTCAAGGAGCATGACAGGAACAACCATCACCACCAACTATATGTGGCCACTGTATGTACATGTTGTGAGATGTACAAACATGTAGTGACACACAGGCTGGCCCCATAACCCCCAACTGTCCCTAATATCCAGGGGCGTCCCTGATCTTGCCTCAAATGTTTTCCTCTGTCCCTCATAAAATATGTGGTTTGGTGACAGAACAGTGGGGTTTAAAACACAATATGATGTCACACTTTAAGGTTACGGACATGTACTTGTTCAGGAATATGCATCTCAACACAAATCCAGTTCTCATATCATTTTTCTGAGTGAATAGTACCAGTTTTTAAGATGTGTCCCTGAGTTTGGATCTTTGACCCTTATTCCAGAAAGCCTTGTCCCTGAGTCATGAGGCAAGAGGTTGAGGGGTATGGTGCAGAAGAACAGGGGAGGAGACCTCATTAGGACAGCAGGATATGTACAAAACATCGCAGGCTCACTCGTGACACAGTTGCGGCAAATCGGGAACTGTTTTTTCATGAAATTGCATGAAACCTGTGAAATCTGATGCAAGTGGCGTCACACACCAGGAGCATATTGCGTCTGCCGAATAACACGTGTAAACTGCAAGTGCAGGCCTACAAAGTACAAGGAAGCATGATCCAGCCCAGCAGGTGGGTGGGAAACCATAGGACCACAACCAGAGGCATATAACACCCATACAGGCCAGGTCACCACACTGGAAAAGACCAACATGCCTGGCAGCCAGCCTAGGAGTAAGGGTCATGCCCTAAACTTCTCAGCTGAGGAAACAGCTGTGCTGATCAGCTGTGTCAGCCAGTGAGGCTGTATCATCATGCCCCCAGGATGCAGAATGCACACAAAGGAGGAAAGGGACAAGGCCTGGCTGACCATATCTGAGAAACTGCGCTAGGTGCAGAGACGCCACGCCAGGTCAAACACAAGATGAATGACCTGGCACTGAGGGACCCTGACACACTAAAGCTGCTGCAGACCATGGCCAAAGAGACGGACATTGAGATGTGGTGTAGTCATCACTGTGTACAAGGTAAGTGTTGGTACAGTAGGCCAAACAGTAGCATCACAGGTGCCCAGCCATGCTTGCATGCAGGTACTTATGTGCACTTTGTTTCATACCCCGGTCCAGATGCACCACTGAACCAGGACGTGGACAGGACAGAGTCAGATGTATCGGAGGGAGGCCACATGTCAGATGGAGGTGATGGCCATGCTGGACGTCAGGGAGGTAGGTGTAAACCACTGTTCAAGCACATAGGACATGCATGTGTAAGTGTGAGTATGGTACACATGTGTCACGTGGGAAAGACCATGTGGGACAGGGCACAAGATCGATCATGTGTCCAAAGGGAAGGGGGGCACATAGGTATCCAAGGAAAACCCACAGGGTGCCATATGTTGGCATGTGTCCACACACATGGACTAGGACACAGACACATGCACAGCTGGTGCCATGGCCTGCACATGCTAACAAGCCCATGTGCCTTCTATGACAAGAACTGTGCAGACACCCACACAATGGTACACATCAAACAGTCCATAAGACAGTGTCTGTCATGCTGTTGCAGTCATGTGTATGCCACAGAGTAATCACATACATGCATTGCACACAGACACGCAGCACATGAATGCATGGGCTGCCCTGGCATGAAAATGTGCATCACATGTCCAACAGCATGACACTGTGTGTGCTTGGTGGGCTGCACCAATGTAGGGTTATAGATTTGTGTCACCTGAGTGGCAACATTGCAACAACAGCTCTGTGGCACTGTGTTATACACAGTGGCTGTGTGATCTGTGGCAGTGGGTGACAAACAATCATAACACACACACGGCGATACATGTATAGCATGCACAGGGAGTAGCACAGACTTATGCAAGCCATGTGTTGTGCTGAGGGCTGCAAAAGTGTGACAAGGTGTGAGTCACACACAGTTACATCACAACGCAATGCACTGGTTGGTGTGTGGTGAAGCAACACCATGGGATGGCAGGATACACACTGCTTAGGTGGATCCTGCAGGCATGTCCACATGCAAACATTGTCCTATAGGGTGAACAACACTAGTGTGTCATGTGAAGGGATGCAGAGTGTGTGCATGGTGGGGCCTCGCCGTATGCATGCTGTGGTGGGATATGGTATCTGTGAGTCCATCGTTCCCCGTACATGCATGGGGAGGCCTATTCAATGCACATGGAACAATGTCCAATTGGCACCAGGGCATGGCCAACAGTGCCTATGCAAATACACATGCACATGACTTCCCCCACATGGGATGTGGTACTGTGTACACCCCCGGAATACACACACAACACACAGGATGCAGCCCTCAATCCAGCACAATGGCTGTCTACTGCTGGGGCAGGGAAGAACAGTGTACAGTGTCGGGGGGAGCCACATGGCCAATGCCAGACAAATGGTTGGTCATAGCACTGTGTGGGACAGTACTGTCACCGTACGCTGTGTACTAACACATGATGTCCAGCCACAGGGTTGTGGGAACACAGGTGGCCATAGACTGGCCAACATGTGGCATTGACTGGATGTGCTGCTGCGGCAAACACATGACACACAGCATGCATGGGTCACGTCCGAAGTGTGTGTGTATGACAAAATCCAAAAGTATGCTGCCCAAACACAAAAGGGGATGCTGGTAGTAGGCAGCCAGCCAAAAAACCCAAACAGAACTTTAGGAAACTAGCACTTCAGCAGAAATAAAGTCAAAACAAGGATAATCCAAGTAATCTCAGTGTTTTAATGGTGAAACTACACCTTCACCTGTACCCCACCCCAGCGCTTTGGCTGTTAGGCCTTCCTCAGGGGGTGTGCAATGTGTATGACACACAGATACGGTGTGTTTGGCAATGTGATGGCGGCTGAGGGTGGGTGAGGCAGAAAGTTCCACTCAACATCCGGGCCAGGCCTGTGTCATAATGCAACACTGCACCTTGGTTTCAGTGAACATGCTGTGTAGGCCATTGGGTGGCACAACCAATCAACAAGTATGGTAGCTACACACACACCACAGTCAGCAGTGCTGCACAGCCATCCCTGCAGACATGGTATGCGTTCCTGGGCCCAGTGCCACAGTGTGTGTGTGTGTGTGTGTGTGTGAGACTGTGGCACAGCCTGCTGGAACATGCATAGCATGCCCAGTACACACACATTCACAGTGTGTACAGCCTGCATCAGGCATGTACCATGGGGAGTGACGGTGTCAGCGTGGATGCAATGGGAACTGTGTGCAGCCCCATGTGCCATGCAGGTACAGACATGATTGCAGGGTGAACCTATGCCATGTGCGTCTGTCACCTAATGGAACACATGTCTGTTTCCACAGGTCATGCAGGACCCAGCAGGAGGACCCCACCTGTACACACTCCCAAACAACGTGCACTGGCACTTGCAAAGCAATGCATGAAGCTGAGGGAGGCACACCTTTACAGGGAAAGGACACGCCACAGACAGGAACAGGCAGCAGCAAGGGGACAGGAAGAGGGGCAACTCATGTGCCAGGCCAGTGCAGGAGCAGTAGCGCATAACAATGGACATGGACAGAAAACCAGCAATGGCAGCAACAGTGACAGACAACCTGCTGTGATGCCACAGGAGGGGGAACTTGGTGATGGCAGGGAGGGAGGAACAGACAGTGGGGGTGCCACAGAGATGAACGTTCCTGTGACTGAGGAACAGGACAGCACCATACAAGAGGGGGAGGCCATCGACCATGGCCAGGACAACAGAAGGGGTGGGGATGGTGTGTGTACATTTGCGGCTGTGTGGGCTGGACAAGGCAATGGCCATGTGGAGGCACTCACCGACATCATTCATGCCAGCCTAAGCAACCTCAGCCGTGACCTACAGAGGGTGAAGGCCACCATCACCACGTTACATAACCTGTTTCCTGTTTCATGCATTTGTCCCATGTGCATCCTGGTAGTGATGTTGTGGACCTCTATACATATGCTCTGGGGCCACATGTCATGTTGCCATGGACACATGGCACCCCTGAACATCCACCTACATGGTGGGTGTGACATGTCCACTATCTGGCAAGTAACCCGCCACCACATCCACATGTTTGGAGGGGGTGAGGGAACAGTACATACAAGCATGTTGAGCCATTACCCATGACATCTGGGCCTGGTAATGGTGTCTCCGTGAGGAGAAGGATGTACAGTGTTCATGTGCTTGTTCATGGTGCCAACAGGGAGTCGGGGGGGGGGGCTGCTTTGACAAAATAATCTACATATTTTCAGTGGGGATGTGAACAGCAAACCTATACTATGGGCACATCATATGCGCTAACGGAGACATAAACATTATTAATGGTGGTGTACTGGGACACACAGAATGTAATGCAGGTGGCCATGGCAAGTCCTGACCCATCCATGGGTGCCATATGCTGTGTTGTCCATGCCACCTGTACATTCCAGCAGGTTGTGCATGGTGACACCCCTGTCTCATGTATATCCTGGGCATACCCAACCCAGTTGTGGTGATGTTGCCATGAAGGGCCAGGTGCGCACCTGTGGCATCCCTGTGTCCACCCACCATGCACATGTGCTTTGCGGCATACATGAATGTGTCTGCACATCACAATGGCATCTGTGGACACATGACCACAACATTGGTGCAACATGCTGACCACCATGTCTCTGGCTCAACACAGCTGGACCTACCTCATGTGTAGGGTTCATGTGATAGTTCTAGGTAGGGGACATTCCCCCTTAGTAGGCAAGACACTCAATCAGTGGATGTACCCATGTGTTGGTTCACCATATATTGTTCTAGCTGTGTTGGCATGCGTCCATTGTTATGTCAGCCCATGGGCTCAGGTAGGTTGTGTTGCAGGCTCACTGCCTGCCAGACACTGTCTTCATGAGTGTGCTGACCCTCCCCAGTCTGACACAGCAACAAGGACTGCCCAGCACACATGTGCACTTTACCATGCATGTGTACCTTCAGGGCTCTGTTGCACGAACGGACACAATGCACAGCAGTGTCTGCTGTATGTGTGTCCAACAGTGTGGGACTTTAGGCTGTGTGACAGATGATTGCACAGTGTGTCTGTCAGCTGACAGTGTGAGGTACAGGCCATGGCATCACGCACAATGCTATGGCAACAGCAGTCAGTGTTGGTAGACTACACCTGCCATAGCCCATCACAGTGTGTTTTCGCACACCATGCCATCTTGAAACCTACTGTTGCCATGGTCACCTACAGAGACTGTCCCCTGCTCCAACCCCTCTGCCCCATGGACACACCACACCCAACACTATATGACCAACATAGGGCATGCACATTCCCCTGTGGTGTGATATGGATGTGCACACTGATGTGCCCTGGTAAGGCAAATTACTTGTCTGTGTCTTTCTGTATGCACTCTTTGCAGATTGTGTGTAAGGCCCTTTGGCAACATGCATCTTTGCATACCGCTGAACCATCCTACACCTTTGTGGTGATTTGCATATACAGCCCATGATGCTTTGCATTATGTGTGTATGTGTGATGTTGTACCACTATGTGTATACCCATCAGGCCATGGACACAGACACAACACACCTTGTCTCACTTGTGCATGCTTTATTCAGATGTGTGCACCTTCCACAAGTGTACCACACCCGGTTGCACCACACACACACTACTAGCCCATGTGCATTCCCACCCCTCCACATTAAAGCCCAAAACTGTCCGTGTATCCCCACACACACGCACATATGCATGCCCCATGGTGCTGCCAGCGAATGGTGTACATGGCTGAACACCACAATTATGTGTACCACAACACCGTGGCATGTTGCTCCTAGCCTGTGTGTCCCAGTATGCACCCCCTATATGTTCCCATCCAACCGATCCTTCACACATCCTTGTGGGAGCATGCTGAAACTGTGCTTTACCACTGCTGTCCTGGCCCCCTGTACTGCTGTCTGAATGCCCAGTCTGCTGTTCCTGGGCTACCCCTGCTTGCCTTGAGGCCTGCTGTTGGGACCTGTGTGGTTTTGTCCCCCCAGTGGTCCCCCTCTGAAACCAATGCTGTGTGGACCACGTGCACCCCTGCAACCTCTGGGTCATCCAGCACCATGTGATACAATAGACATAACTGTCACCATGTCACAGTCCCCACCAACTGAGAGGGGCATTCCTTCTGTTGCAGTCTGGGGTACTGTGTTGTTATGCACATCCATTGTGGACATGCTGGCCACTGTCCCCCTGACCTCCACTGGCTGTCTGTCTGTTGAGTGTGCTGTGTTCTCCCCCCATGGCAGCTGCATTTGTGTTGGCCCTGTGGCTGTCATACTCCAGCCCACGGTGCTGTTGCATGTTCCCTGCAGGTCATCATGGGTTGCTTCACCCAGCACATTCTGGGCCTTCGCCACATTGGATGCTGTAGGCTCAGCGGGGAACCCTCTACCTGCTACCTCCATGTCTGTGGCATGTCCACCTGTACACCCTGAAACATATCCCGCATCACCATAGCACATGCTGGTACATTGGTTGTGGCCATGCCCACAGGGCCACCAGCTGCCACATCCATACAGTGTGCAACACTGTGCATGTCAGTGTGTCGTACAGCAACTGTGTCAGTGGTGTGTAGCATGTGGTGTGCTGTCCTCCCACCTGTCACTGGCATGGTGTCCCTGCCCAGTGTGTGCAGCAGGTTCTGAGGGCCTGTTCCTGGTGCTTCACAGGTGTGTCTCTGTGCCCATGTTGCGTGGCATTGGCCAGATGTGTGCTGGCCAAGGCCATGTCCCACTGCACTGGACAAGCCCATTCCACCTAAGGTGCCCTGTATCTGGCCTGGCACGTACACCATCTGCATCATGTCCACATCCCTGTGCTGGCCTGTGGTCCCCATGCCCCCGCCCTTTGTGCAGCACCAATGTTCATGGCTGCACCATGTACCATTGGCTCTCCATAATGATGGCCATGTGACATGTTGCCTGCCTCCTGCCGGCTCTCCATGTTGCTCCCTCCTGGGATTCCAGTGTTGTCTCTCCCAATGTACTCTACACCACTCACCATGTCCACCTGCACCCCGATGTCCTGCCTCCCAGTGTTATGATGCAGCAGTGATGTCAATCCATCCAATATGGATGCCTGCTGCTGTAATGCAGCTGCAAGGGCCTCCATGGCTGCTGCTGTGTGCCGGGCCTAATGGGTGGACATGTGCTGCGGGGCCCTATTTATGGACCCAGATACCTGTGACACCTCCCCCTCCATACGGACATGATGATTGATTGTTACGTTATGCATGCCCTGTATTGCTGTTCTTATGGCCGTCAGTTCCCATCCCACCTCAACCTCTAATGCAAGGATACTATGGAAGAGGTTGTTAACATCGTCCATCTGTGTTGGTGTTTCAGTTTCAGCTGGCTGCTCCCTGACAGACCATTCCTCCCCATCTGCTGCTGGCTCAGGGGACAATTCATCTATGACATTGTCCTGTACACCGTCCACATCGCTATTCCCATTGGCTTCCTGTTGTGTCTCCCCACCAACATCCAGTGTGCCCACAGTGGTGCTTGCTGCTGCCATTGCTGCTTCTGTGTCTTCCTCCCCCTCCTCCTCTGCCGCCTCCTCCTCCTCCCCGGGCTGTTATCCTTGGTTGTATGGGCTTTGGACTGTGGACTGTCAATGTCATCAGAGATGCTGGTGGCATCATCTGACCCAGTATCACTCTCCTCATCCTTGTGACCTTGCCTACTCTGTACTCCAGATGAACCTGACTCCTGGTTGTGGCCTGTACCTGGAAGACAGAAGCTGTGTCACCACTTGCATGCATCAACTTTGGAAGCACATATGCATTGTTACTATAGTGTCTACAGGGCCATGTGGTATGTCCATGACCTTGCTGCCACAAATCCCAGCCCCTGCATCCATTGCACATGTGTCATGTCCACTGAATGCCGCATTGGACCTTTTGCCATGTTGGTGTTGGCAGACATTGTGCTGCTGACACATGCTGTTGTGTTGAGAGGGGGTGAATATGTAGTGCACACATGTGGTCCCACTGCATGTACCCAGCATGGCTGTTGTGTTGTGCAGCGGCATTCCATCTGCTGCTGCCCTGCAGGTGACATGTGCACATGGGCAGCTCCCCTGGGTTGTGTGGTGTTACAGTGCATGTGTGCAGTGCATGGGAAACAGTTGTGTCATTTGGCCAGGTGCATCACGGTAGGCATGGGTCTGCCACCATTTCAGGGGTGGTGACACATCATGCATCACTTCCTGTCACTTGCCCTTGCCTCAGTTGGGCATCCAACACACCCCTTGCATACCACTGACATGCTGTCCCATTGCCCATCTCCATTTCCACATGCACTGATGGCATGGTTGCCTTCTGGCTGTGGGGCACTATTTGCCAGACCCCACCACACATCCATCACATGAACCCTCACAGATTGTCAGGGTTGTTGGCCCCATGTTGGCTTGGCAGTGCTGGACTCCTCACCCCGCACCCTGGGCCACAGCCATGTTCCTCACATACTGCACACATATCCATGGTACCACCATCTACACAGGGCATGCACATCCCACGTGTTCTTGATGTGGGTTGTGTTGCAGCACTGCACATCCAGGCCACACTGTTCAGCCTTCATACCACACTGATATGTGTGCCACGGGCTATTGTACTGTGGCAGCAGACTACCCATCGTGTGTTGTTCCCTTTTCAGTATAGCTGTCTTGTCCACCCCTACAGTGTCCCTCAGCTTGCTTTGCATTGGCAGCATTGTGCAGTATCTATCTGCTTACCAATGTGCATCAGGGGTTGGTGGTCAGGCTGTGTACTCCAAATGCCACATTATGCACATCAAGACAATAACACAGTTGTACGTCAGGCTCCCTGTGCCACTGTGGCACAGCCATGGCACAACTGTGACGTTGCCTGCATCACATTCACAGTCAACACAGGTGTACACACCCTGGTGTGCAGGGGAGCATTGGACTTGCTCCCACTTTGTATCCTTTACAGCGGCTGGCACGTTCACGTGTTCCACCCCTTACATGCCTTTTCCTACCCCAAGTGCAATGCACACTGCGGGGCATAATTACCTTGTGCAGCCCATGTATTGCCTCCACCATTGTGCCATTGCACACCTGCCTGTTCCAGGCATACATGCATAGCCTGGTTTGGTCATGTTGCGGATTTGCCCATCCATGACCCACTGTGCATGCTGGTGTGGACATTGGCCCATGGCCTCTGTAGTGTGTGTTGGGGTTGTTCTACAGGTGTCATGTGACTGTTGTCTGTTGGACCATTGCATGGGGCACTGTGGTCAGTGTTAGGAAACCTCTGTGCATGTCCCTTTGTCCATGGGCCGCATGAACAGTCTTGGCTGTGTTACCATCTGTGTCATGTACATCCTCAAGAGGGTACCTGTCTGCACACTTGCCAGTCATGCCAGCTTGTGCACATGCTAGTGTTCCATCCTTTGTTCCCCTGGGTGCTGCAGATGCCTTCAGGGTGACGTTGTTCTGTGGGACTGGGTGTGCAGCTCTGGGAGGGGGATTAGCTGTGTGACTGTGAGGGTTTACACTGTGCCTTTCCTACTGTCCACCTGCAGTCTATGTGTGCAGTCCACAGTGTGTTACCACCTATCCCTTGCAAGAGGCCCACCCAATCATTCTACTTACACATGGCACACATTTGCTTCCATCATGACATGTCCACTTCCATTGTTTCTCAAATGGAAGATGTCAAGGTTGCTGTCGCCTTCCACACTCCTGCCATTTAGGCTGCTGACTACCCTCTCCTCCTGGCTGGTGAGTGGCTGTGTGTCCCCTGGGCCCCCTCCTGTTACCAGGCTGCCCCTTCTATTGTGAGCCAGCTTGTCCTTCCCATGGTGTTTCAGATCGTTCCAACACTTTTGGATCTCCTGGACAGTCCTTCTGCTGTGGCTCACAGCATTCACATGCCTGGCCGCCTCCTCAGAGGCAGCCTTTCTCTTGTCCCTTAGGGCCTTATTTCCTCCTCTGCTGAACAGAAGGTCATGCCTGGCAATGATCTCCTCCACCAGGACATCTGTTTCATTGTTTGTGAAGTTCTTCTTTCGGGGTGTTTTTCTTTTCTTTGCTTTCTTGCATCTGGAAGAGTTTCGTGACCTTGCCTCTGCCACCTGCAGCATAGTTCCTGTTTGTGTCATGGATCTGCACTGCCACCAGCAATTGTATCATGCCATGGGATGCGCCCACTATTTCTGTGGCAATTCTAGGAAACATGACGCAAGTGGTGGGCTTTCTGGAATGACACGCATCCCGTATGAAGCAATTACATCGGACGCTGGCGGGTGCCCTGACGCCTCGTGCATCAGGCGTACCACTGTTCTGGAATCTGGCCCCGTATTTCCAGAAGGACATAGACTGAGTACAGGTGGTTCAGAGGAGAGCAACTAAAATGGTACTGGTCTGCATCAAAAGTCCTATGAGGAGGGAGTAAAGGACCTCAACATGCACACCCTGCAAGAGAGGAGGGAGGGGATATGATAGAGGCCTTAAATGTCTCAGAGGAGTAAATAAGGTGCAGATGGGAAGTATTTTTCTTAAAATAAAAAGCTGCTTGAGAACAAGGGGACATAAAATGAAGCTGGAAGGTTGTAGATTCAGGAGAGCTGTGAGGAAGTACTTCTTCACAGAAAGAGTGGTGAATTCCTAGAAAGGTCTTCCAGCAGAGGTGGTGGGGGTGAAAACAGTGGTGGAGTTCAAAAATGCATGGCATAGGCACAAGGGAATTATAGTGGAAAGGAAAGTGGGGAGGGAGAAAGAGCTGTAGATCAAGTAAGGTCTGTGGTGGAAATATAGGTAGTGAAAAATGAGCAGACGGTGGGATAAGCGACCTTTATCTTCCATCAGATTTTATGGGTTGAATTCACAAAAGGGCCAAGAATGCCACAAGACCCAGGTACAATGAACATATGGCACATGTGGCTTAGGGCATGCGGCGGCCGGCGATCAGGATTCTCAATCCCATGCACCGACTGCTGCAAGTTAGACCAGCTTTTTCTTGTCAAGCTTGTGGGAATCTCGGGTACCCTTTTTATGGGGTTGTGCCAAATATTTGGTGCAAGCTGCCGTAAATCAGAAACATTCTCATAAATGCACCCGATCCTCTTGAATTGGGCAGAGTGTGCAGCAAAGTTTTTGGTGCAGCCACGCTGACCACCGGGTTTGATGCAGGGCTTGATACAAGCCCTGCATCACCTTTTGTTAAATCAGGCCCTATGTTTCTAGGTTTCTATGCTGTCTGCCTACTTGCTCATGAACACTAACATAACCACAGCATACACATACATGCACGTGCACAGATGCGTGCATGTGCACATAAACAAATCAGCCTTTACTAACTTCTAATAATGCATAGGTTTCAGTTTGAAAGAGATCTATCTCATCATCTGTAAAACATTATGTGGTCTGTGTCTGTCCTATCTTTTACTCATCTCACATTTAGTCAAGTGCCTTGTTTTCAAGGGGATCCTGGGGGACAGTTACAGCAGCAGCAGAGGAACTAATTAGCAACTAGTGACTAAACATGTTATATATGTAAATTATAATTTCAGAATTATATATATATATATATATATATATATATATATATATATACAGCAAAAAACTTCATTAATGCTCTAGTTAAGGTTAAAGCCACAAAAGTAGGGAAATGTGGCTTTAGGGTTTCCAACCCTAAACCCCCCCCACCCTGCTTATACCAACAGGCATTGGGGTGTTCCTTGGGGTCATCAGCCCTAACGCTTACCCCATCTGTAGGTAAATAAGCTTAGATGGGTACAGTATAGAAGAATGTGGTGAGCGTTAGGGCTGACGACCCCAAGGCACACCCCTGCCACCTGTTGGTGTGTGCAGGGCGGGTGGGGTGCCAGGGTTGTAAACCCTAACACCATATTTCCCTACATTTGTGGCTTTAACCCTAACTAGAACATTAACAACATATTTTTGCAATTTATTTCCTTACTTTTTGAGATAGTATAATTGTGTCCTTATTTGCCTGTGCACTGCAGAGCCCGGAGGGTCCTGCACCCCCATCCCTCCATAGATGCGTATATGTATGTAGCTGTGGGAGCACATGGCTCTGCGCTTTCATTTATAGGGCAACAGTGACCAAATAGTCAGCATAGCCACCTTATTACCTCAACTTATGTACCCAGTACAGAAAATGTGTGAATCCATGCCAAAATGTAATTCTGTGCACCTGCAATGCCATTATGTGCCACAGGTGTGAAAATACATTTTGGTCAGGATTTTAAAAATAACAGCTGTAGCATACATGAGGTGGGGGTAATAAGAAGGCTATGATGAAAATCTGGGGTCAAAATATTTAAAATTTCCAAAGTTACAAGTGGGCACAATGAAATTGCAACAAATGGTCATAACTTTGGCATTTTTTTATATTTTGACCCCAAATTATCAACATAGTCTTCTTATGACCTCACCTCATAAACCCCATAGCTGCAAATTTTCAAATCCATGCCAAAGTGCCATTCCCAATGCAAATGCAACACCCACCCATGCCAGAATGATGGGAGGGGGTGTTGGTGCAGGGGGACTCCATACTGAAGGTGATCAGATGGGGAGGAAGGAGGGAAAGGCACAGTCATATCTGGGTTGAGGCAATTCCAGGGTTGACTGCAGAGAGGGCAGGGCAGGCACTTCTCAAGTGCTAAAAAAGAGGGAGGATGAAACAACATGTTGTGGTGCACGTGGGAAAAAAGAACTTGGCTGGGGAAACAGTGGAGGTGGTAAACGGGTGGTTCAAGGACTTGGGTAGACAGTGTGAGGAGGTGGGAGTATTGGTGGCATTCTCTGAGGTGCTACCAGTACTATGTGCAAGTACAGGGAGAAAAAAAAGATAGAGGAGTTCAATGGGTGGCTGAGGGACTGGTCCCAAACCAGGAAATATGGACTGGTGTCAGACTGGGGCAGGACCTGGGACAACAGCGACCTATACACAGGGGACAGGTTACATTTGAGCAAGGAGGGGAAAAGCATACTCAAACAGGGAATGGAGGGGTATATTTCAACAAGGGTGGATTTAAACTAGGAAAGGGGGGTGGCAAGGGGACCATTGTTAGAAACAATGTCTGGAAAGGGGAGCATAGGGTGCTCCCCCCCAGTTAGAGGTGAAGGCAGTGAGGAGGGGGCACAGAGAGGACCAAAGGGGGAGAAGAGGAATGATAAGGTTGGGGAGGCAACAGGCTGGAAGGTGGTCTCACCGAACACAAGAAGCCTAAGGTACAGAACTGCAGAGTTACAGGCTCCCTTAGCAGTGGAATTGGTGGACATAGCGGCCATCATGGAAACATGGACCACCCAGTACCAGGACTGGGATATAATGATCCCAGAGTGCAGGCTATTCAGAAAGGACAGGGCCAAGGAGAATGGGGGTGTGTGTGGTGATCTTTGTGAGGGAGGGAGTTAAGTGCATAAGGGAGGAAGGGGAGGACAGAAGCTCTGTGGATGCAGTACCAGGATGCGAGGAATAGGACACTGAGGATGTGGGTAGTCTACAGGCCACCATCACAGGGTTGTGACCTGGACTGGGAACTGACAGATCAAATTCGAAAGGTAAGCAGGAAGGGAAGCACAGTGGTGGGGGGGATTTCAACCTACCAGGGGTGGATTGGAGCACACCTGCCACCATGAGTGCAAGAGAGGGGGTCCTGATGGAAGTTTTTCAGGACAACTTCTTGACACAGCTGGCACAGGGGCCAACACAGCTGGAAAGGACTCTGGACCTCGTACTTGATAATGGGGAAGCTATAAGGAATCTAGAAGTGGGGGAACTGCTTGCTGGGATTGACCACTACTTGGGAAGAGACACAGGGGGCACAGGTACAAGGGTGGTTGAGTTTGGGGAGTGGACTTTAGGATGATGGGGGAAATTCTGAGCAAGCACCTGTCAGACATCCAACAACACATGGATGCAGATCAGAAATGGAGTATCATAAGGGGAGGGCTGGCAGAGGCAACAGAGATCTGTACTAGGGAAAAAACATGAAGGGCAGGGCAAGGAAACTCAGTTGTCTGTCACTGGAGGTCAGGGAAGGGGTGAGAGTAAAGGGGGTGGCATTTTGGAAGTGTAGGAAAATGGGGAGGGGAGAAGATAAAGATGTATACAGGGAAAACTCTAGGGAGGTCACCAGACTGGTTGGGGGGCCAAAGCATCTAGAGAGCTGAGACTGGCACAGGGGATCAAAAGAGGGAAAAAAGACATTCCATTACATAGGCAAGAAAAGGAGAAGCAAAGACCAGCTTGTGAAGATCAAGAAAGATGGGGGGTGGGTGGAGAAGTGGGCAGAGCAGGCAAAGGCACTGAATGAGTACTTCTGCTCTGTGTTCATGCAGGAAAAGGGGGCAAATACATCAGGCAAGTGAAGTGTGGGTAAGGGGGGAGAGGACAACAGATGTAGGGATTACAGAGGACAGGGTGCTGGAGGGGTTGAGGGCATTAAGAGTGGACAAAGTGCCTGGGCCAGATGGCATTCACCCTAGCGTACTGAGGGAGCTGGCAGAGGTCTTTGCAGGGCCACTGGCAGACCTGTTCAACACCTCCCTGGACACTGGATGTGTGCCACAGAACTAGAGGATGGCCCATGTGGTTCCCATCCATAAAAGTGGGCCAAAGGATGAACCAGGGAACTACAGGCCAGTGAGCCTCACCTTGATCATGGGCAAACTCATGGAGACCATCCTAAAGGAAAGGCTTGTGAGCTTCTTTGAGGCAAACAGTATCCAGGATGACCAGCAACTTGGGTTTGTCACAGGCAGATCATGTCAGACAAACCTGATAGAGTTCTATGACTGGGTGACACGGGAACTGGACAAGGGCCATGCTGTGGACATCCTGTACTTGGACTTCAGTAAGGCCTTTGATTCAGTGCCACATGGAGATTGGGGGAGGGGTGAGCTGGAGTACATGGGGGCAGGACCAAAACTGGTGACCTGGATCAGGAACTGGCTGAAGGGGAGACAGAAAAGGGTGGTGGTAGGGGGTAACTCTCATCACCAACAGCGGTGACGAGCAGGGTACCACAGGTATCCATGCTGGGACCAGTACTGTTCAGGATTTTCATTGCAGATATCTTGAATGGAATCCAGAGCAAAATCAGTTTGTTCGTAGATGATACCAAGATGGGAGCTGTGGTAGATGACACAGATGGGGGAAGGGGTTGCAGGAGGACCCGAACAAGCTGCAGAAGTGGTTATATAAATGGCAGCTGGGGTTCAACCCCAAGAAGTGCAAGGTTCTGCACTTCGGAGCACAGAACTAGGGAAGGGATTATCACTTAAATGGGGTTCAGTTGGGTTGCTCCACAGAAGAGAAGGACCTAGGGGTGATCATAACAGGAAGCATGAACAACTCTGTTCAATGCAGAAGGGTGGTGGCAAAAGCCAACAAAATTCAGGGGTGTATAGCTAGAGGGATCTCCTCCAGAAGTAGGGAGGTTATCCTGCCCCTTTATAGGTCACTGATCAGGCTCCACCTGGAGTACTGCATGCAGTACTGGTGCCTGTTCCTGAAGAAGGACATCAAATTGTTGGAGGGGTACAGTGTAGAGCTACAAAGATGATCCAGGGATTGGAGGGCAAGCTGTATGAGGAAAGACTGGGGAAGCTGAATATGTACTGTATGGAAGAAAGGAGGAACAGGGGAGATATGATTGAGACCTTTAAGTACCTGAAGGGAATAAACAAGACTAATACAGAGAGGATTTTCCAGAGGAGAAATGGGAGGGACACGAGAGGAAACCAACTGAGATTGGGGGGCCGGGTTAGATTCAGGAAGAGATGAGGAGACATTTTTTCACAGAAAGAGTGGTGGACAAGTGGAACTCCTTGCCGGGTGAGGTAGTGGCCTGCAAGGTGGTAGACAGCTTTAAGAGGGGTTGGGATAGGGGAAGAATAGGGGTAATGGGATGGGCAGCAGCATTATAAGCTGCTAGCTGCGCACTTGAGCAGACTCGATAGACCATGAGGCCTGTTTCTGCTGCCATTTTCATATGTTCATATATTCCAAGCCAAATGTGCAAAAACACATTTTGGACAGGATGGGGAAAATGACAGCTGTACTGGTCATGAGATGATGTGAAAAAATGGCTATGTTGAAAATTTGGGGTAAAATATTTAAAATTACCAAAGTTATCCGCTTGCATAGAAAAATGTCAACAAATGCCCATAATTCAGCCATTTTTAAGAATGTTTTCACCAATTTGTCAATATAACTTTTGGGACCCCACATATGAACATTGGTGGTGAGAAATTCATTAATCAGTCCTGAAGGTG
This sequence comes from Neoceratodus forsteri, assembly GCA_016271365.2. NCBI lineage: Eukaryota > Metazoa > Chordata > Ceratodontiformes > Ceratodontidae > Neoceratodus > Neoceratodus forsteri. The sequence goes on along the minus strand of CM057456.1, from coordinate 1,384,018,324 downwards.
ATTTCAGGCAGTGACGGAAAATCACCTTTAAATGCTAAATAATGAAATGATAGTACCAGAGTTCATGAGATGGGGTCCCAAAAAGGCCATGTTGAAAAATTGGTGGAAACATTCCTAAAAATGGCAAAGTTAGGAACATAACTTCAAAACGCCATTGAAATACATTGTAAAGCACTTACCTTGATTCTTCAGATCATGGTTCAGCTTTGAAGAATGCAGATGTGTCTCGGTCCACAGAAGATGACACCGTATGACCTCCAGTGGTAAGTATAGGGTAAGGTAGGTATATGGGTTGATGGGTGCTCAGTGGGATGGTTGGGATGGGGGAATGGTGGGGAAGATGAGGGACCGTTTTCTTTTTTTAGGTTAAAAAACCAAAGACATTGGGGGACTGTTTTCTTTTTTACAGGGTAACAATAAATCAATATTTCAGGACCCGAGGGTGGAATCCTCAGTGTCCCACCCTGCAGGGGTGGGGGGCTAACACTATTAAAATAAGGGGGACAGCAATCAAAGGGTGGGGGGTGCCACTAGACACCAGGGACTGTAATAAGAATTACAGGATGGCGATCGGAGGGTGGGGGGTGCCACTAGACACCAGGGACTATAATAAGACTTAGAGGATGGTGATCAGAGGGTTGGGGTGCTACTAGACACCAAGGCATAATGTTTTTTTGTTTATGTGGACAGCAATTGATGGGTGGGGTGGTGCCATTAGACACCAGGGAGATGGGTGGCTCATAGCTAAGACTTTAGCCAGCAGCACGACTTCAGCTGTGGCTGCAGAAGTCAAGAAATTCCCGGTGTTCTCCTACAGAGAACGCAGGGGAAGTGCTCCTCTCGCTAAGCTGGGCACCCAGGATTTTGGATGCCCAGAAAACATGTTTGTGGCCCTAATGTAAATAAACAAGCATCATAATCTAGCTAAATGAGTCTCATTTAGCTAGGTTCTAATGTTTGTTTTTAAAAATCATAGCATTTTTATGTACAGTATTTTCCATGTTTGACAGTTTGTGGAAAAAATCAGCAAGATGGCAGTTGGCACAGCACAAAAAAAAGTTTAGTGCCTTACCAAAGAAGTGGCATGCAAGCAAACCAGGCATTTGTGGCATCAAAATTTTACTTTCACCACAAAATGTTATCTCAAAAACTCTACTGTGTGTACGCAAATCAGAAAACACTAAAATTTAAAGCCTTATAACTCTGGAACCCTTTGATATTTTTTCACCAGACCTGTCAAATGCACTAGATTGGGACATGACACATGTCCCCTGCAAGTTTGGGGCAAAAATGTATTTCTATGTAGGCTGTAGGCGACAGCAAAAAAAAAAAAAACAATGGTAAGTATAGGAAAAAATTTTTTTTTTTTCTAAAAATGACATGCAGATCTCAGAGGCCACACAAGCTGCCATCACAAAAATTTACACACACCAAGTTTGCCTCCTAGACAACACATATGAAATTTCAGCTTATTCTGTCAAAAAGAGCCAAAGGTATTAATGTGCAAAATGTGAGGTTTAACATTAAACAGTCTACTCAACCCCTATAATAGAAGATATATAAAATGATCTATTATAAGACCAAGTCTGTGACAATATAACATACTAACATACTAACATACTATTTGCCAGCAGATTAGGCCTTATGGTCTATCAAGTCTGCTCGAACCTAGATCCTTAGTTGGGTGCCGAGACCCTCCCATCCCTTGTGCTCCAAAAACCCCTATCATCCATCCCCACCCCCCCGGGACAGGCCATCATCTGATACATCCACTTTCTGTGTCTGTCCCACCCTTTCTATATAGCTAAAGTAGTTTGCCTACATTGATAAAAGCATGGAGTTAGACACAGGGAAACAATGATGATAGTGAGTTGGATAGTGTAAAACAAAAGTGCAGGGAGCTTGTGAGTGGAAACTGATTGATAGGGGATCCACGTTATCAGTATGTGATGGAGGCGTGCAGTTTTGGAATGTGGCAGTGATATACAATTTTGAAATGTATAAGGGACATGCAGTTTTGGAACATGACTGGGATATGAAATTTGGGATGTGGTTGGGATATGCGATGTTTAAATGTGCTGGGGATGCACAGTGTTGGAATGTGGCAGGGAACTGCAGTTTTGGAATGTGGTGGATGTATGTAATTTTAAAATGTAGCAGAGACAAGCAATTTCAGAACATAATGTTGTGTCCAGCCATATTCAGACAGAGTGCATTTCCACTACATTCTTAAATTACATATCCCACCACATTCTGAGGTTACTCATCCTCCCCACATGTTGATATTGTCCTAGTCAATTTCCTAGATTGTGTGTCCTGGCCACATTTCAGGATTGTGCAACCCCACCACATTCTGAGAGTGCATGCTCACACCACATTCCAAAATTGCACATCTCTGCCAATTTGATGATTGTGTGTCCCACTATATTCTGAAATAGTATGTCCCTCATCCCAGAATTATGTGTCTGTCCCATCACATTCTGACTGGCGGTGTGTGCTGTGGCTGGGATGCCTGTGGGAGCTGGGCCCCCTCCAAAAAAACCTTGTGAAACACTTGATCCGATTGCAGCTTAGTCTTCATGACAGGCAGTGTGTGCCATGCCTGGTCTGCCTGTGGGAACTGGAGCCCCCCCCCAAAAAAAAAAAATCTTGTGAAATACTTTATCCAGCTGCAGATTAGTCTTTGAGGCAGGCAGTGTGTGCTGTGCCTGGGCTGCCTGTGGGACCTGGAGCCCCTCCCCCCAAAAAATGTCTTGTGAAATACTTTATCCAGTTGCAGGTTGCAGCTTAGTCTTCAAGACAGGCAGTGTGTGCCATGCCTGACCTGCCTGTGGGAGCTGGAGCCCCCAAAAAAAGAAACTAAGTCTTGTGAAACACTTTATCCAGCTGCAGCTTAGTCTTCATGACAAGCAGTGTGTGTCATGTCTGGCTAGCCTATGGGAGATGGAGCCCCCCCCCCAAAAAAAAAGAAACTAAGTCTTGTGAAATGCTTCATCCAGCTGTAGCTTTTTCTTCATGGCAGGCAGTGTGTGTTATGCCTAGCCTGCCTGAGGGAGACGGATCTCTGTCCCCAAAAAACCTTGTATCCAATTGCGGCTTAGTCTTCATGACAGGGAATGTGTTCCATGCCTGGGTCGCTTGTGGGAGCTGGAGGCCCCCACAAATTGTGTGAAACATTTTATCCCATTGCAGCTTTGTCTTCATGACAGGCAGTGTGTGCTGTGCCTGGGCTGCTTTTGGGAGCTGGAGCCCCACACACACACACACAGAAAATCTTGTGAAACACTATCCAGTTACAACTTAGTCTTCATGACAAGCAGTGGGTGCTGGACATGGCCTGCCATAAAGATGAAGCAAGGACATCCTGAAAGGGAAGCAGGGAGGTCTGGGAGAGGAGGAGGAGCTGCAGGGAAAAGTTCCAGTATGGTACCCATCCCCAGAGCACGAAGCAGTTCTGCAAGTAGCAGTCATAGTCATGTGGCCCATGGTGGGGGTGATGTACATGGTGAGGATGTTAGAGGGGGAAGGACAGAGACAGGGATGGTGTTGGTGTTAGTGCTGGTGGTGGCACTGGTGAGTCTGAGACTGAGAGGCATGCTAGGGTAGGTCTTGTAATAGTGCTTCCAAAGAAATCATAGGGATTTGTAAGTCCTCAGAAGTCAGCTAGTTGTATGCTCACCATAATCAGGAACTTACCCAGTCAGTCACAGTCAGTGTCCAGTGTTGCATGTGGTGGTGCTGAAAGTTGCCGAAGCAAAGCAGAAAAACACAGGTTTTCCACTGCTCATTGCCCCTCTCCTTCTCCTCCTCCAAGTCCCTTGCTTTTTACTTCCCACAGCAACCCATGATGGTGATATGATGCCCAGGGATCCTCCATCCCATTCAGAAGAAGCACAGGTAAGTGTTCCACCTGTGCATCTTGTGTGAACCATGCAGCAGCAGCTGGCAATGCCAGGTGGGGTGCCAACTCAGCAGCCTGTACTCCTGCACCATGGCGAGTACCACGGGCAATTTCCAGTCTGCCGCTGGCTTGAGGCACTATATGATGCTCCGTCCCAAATCAGAGTGAGTTGGGGGTCTAACACTAGTGTTATCCCATCCCCTGAGGAAAATAATTGGTTGGTGTAAATGGCCGAGGTGCTGCTTTTGGTATACCAACTCCTCTGTTTTGTAAAAGCAAGCCAGTAGCATGTTGCCACCAATACTGCTGGTTGCAGTGGTTGAAACTGACACAGGGAAAGAGGATATGGAAGTGGAGATGCCAGAGGAGGAAGAGGTGCTGGTGATTCAGAAGGGGAAAGCAGAAACACAGGAAAAGAAAGAGGTAGCAGGAAATAGAATGGGAAGAGTGAAGCATCAGTTGAGAGCTAGGTGGAGATGGGAGGGGAAGGAGGAGTTGCGGAAGAGAAGCAGGCAACATTGGAGGCAGAAGCAGGAGTAGGGAAAGAGGGAGTGGAGTATGAAAATCTGTTTTCAGTTATAACAAGCTCCTCTGATGAAGATTATGATTCTGAGGCGTGGAGGCCACTACCACCACCTGTACAGGAGGAGAAGAGTGGGAAAGTAAGACAAGCAATGAAGAAGAGAAAGCAACAGAAGCAACTTGATGAAGAAGGGAAAGACTGCTGATGTGCACTATGATCATAATCCAAATTAATGATTATAGAGTTACCTTTTACTCCTAATGCTGTGTTCTCAGCTCTTCTCGTTTCATGGGCTGGTTGGTGCATGCACAGTTCAACCCTGCCCAACTCCTTTGTGTTAATTCCTGCCCTGTACCTAACCCCTTTTGTTCCTCTTGCTTACCTTAGGCCTCAGTGTAACCCTCCCCCCCACCACTCGCTCCTCTGAAGGAGCGCAGAACCACAGAGCACATCAGACATGTCAGCTGGCCAGCAAGCAAGGTACAGTGAAAAGGCTTCAGCTACTACACTGTGGAGCAAACTGTTTTGTGCCAGGTGTTAGCCAGTCAACGCCATGCATTGACTGCCCCACCCACCCCTCCAGGGCCATCCCTAGCTTTATAGGGCAGAGGTAGTTACGTGACCTATCATGTGACACTTTTCAGTCCTGTTTCTAAGTCTCTACTTTGCCATTAGCAGTTTATTTTCTGTCACCAGCAGGGATCAGACTTGAGTACTCCCTATCTCACTTCACCCTCAGCCTATCCTACTCTCACTGTCTGCCTCCTCTCACCTTTTTCCCTGATCTCCCACTCTTCTCCCTCTCCTTTCACTGACCAATCTCCCATCCCTCTGCTCTCCCCCCTCCAGACTTGAACCCTTGACCTCTTGTACTGTAGTTGGGCACTCTGCCTCTTCACTATCATTTCTGTCACACTTTTTCCTGGCTAATTGTCATCCCAAAACCTCTCACTCGTACTTCACCTGCCTCCATTGATACTGATAGCTTTTCTACCTCCACTTCTCACATTACTCAATGTGCTGCCCGTAACTGTCTTCCCCCCCTTGACTGTCCTATACAGCAATTTCTCTTTCAGTAATGGGACCCTCTGTTAGCTGTTCCCGGCCTTTGCTACTACTGCTTGCTATCCCACCTTCCCTAACCCTAACCCCCAACCCATCCACCACCGGCCCCTTGTTGCTTCACCAGTGCTGTCTACTGTTACTGCCAGTACTACCCCTTACCTCCTGCCTACTTTCTTGATTCTGCCTGTCTATTCTGGCTACCCACTTAACTACTGCTCACTGCTTTTAGCTACTCACATCTCCTCCCAACCACTTCCCGTTTACAGCCACAAACCTGACCATCGGAGAACCTTGGCTAAACTTAAGCTTCTTAGAGTCCTAGTAATACGGCATAGCTTACTCCTACTTCTGCTCTCTAGCAATGTCAACCCTAACCCTGGACCAGTTTCACAACCTTTTCCCACCTTAAGTAACCTGGGTGGCCTCAAGATTGCCTCTGTTAATATCCACAGCCCTGTGCCTAAGCTTGACCCTCTTCAGGACTGGGTCATGTAACACAGTCCTGATGTCCTTGCAGTAGTTGAGATCTGGCTCTCCCCCAAAATACCCAACTCTGTTGTTGCTCTGGATGGCTACACGTTGTTTAGGGATGACAGGCTGGGGAAGGGGGGGGGCTGTTATCTATCTAATCAATTCACTGCATGGGCTGGTCCTCCCACACATTGTAACTGGGCATGATGCACAGGCATTGGCAATCAAAATTGCAATTGAGCACAAGGGTAAATCGCTCATTGCCCTTTCAGTTTATATTCCTCCCTGATATACTACACAAACAAGGCTTCAGTACTATTCTTGATTGGGTCTCTAACCTACCCAACAGATCTGAGGTAGACTCGCTGGGTGACTTTAATGTAAATCGGCTGGCCCCTGAGTCTGCCCCCACTCAGGGATGCAGCTGTGGCCTTAGACCTCTCCCAATTAGTATCCTCTCCAACCAGAATCAACTACAGAACATGAACTAGTTCTCTAATAGATCTTATACTCACTAACCATCCTGAGAAATTCTCTAGCATAGAGGTCCTACTGGACTTGCTTAGTGACCACTCTGCTGTCCTTTGCTGTTGGTCAAACTGTTCCCCCAAACTCCCTGCTAAACCAACATATCACAGTACCCTCAAAAAAGGAATGCTAAAGCAATTCCAGGCCTGCTTCTCCAACAATGACTGGTCCTTAATCAACACTGCCACTAATATCGATCAGGCTTTAACACATTTTATCTCCACCTTTAAAAAAGCTTGTGACACCTTTGCCCCATACTCTAAACAGACTATCAAAGGCAAAACCCATCCCTGGATCACCCCTGCCCTTCTCAAATCCATAGTCTTATGGGACAACCTCTGGCATAAAGCCCATGCCAGTGGACACCCTGCAGACTGGTAAAGGTACAAGATGGCAAGAAACACCTGTACACATGAGATTCACCTAGCTAAAGTTGCCACTTTCAGGAGAACCTCTTTTCCTCCTGGGGGAATGGAGGAATGTTTTGGGACAACATAAAAGACCTCACCAGAAAGCATAAAACTCCCCCCACTCTATGTTAAACATTAAGGTAACACCACTCAAGACCATCAGCTCATTGCTGACACCTTTAACGCTGCCTTCATGGACCTTAGTGGTGTCCTCCCTCCTGACTTTTTCTCTAACACCCCCTTAGCTGATGGCACCCTACATACTCAAGGTCCTGGCAACACCCCTTCCCTTCTGTTTCAGGATAGTCTCTCCAAAGGAAGCCAGATCTTACCTGCAGCATGTCCTGGGTAAGTCCGGACACAGCAGTGACAGCTTGGATTTGAAACTCCTGCACCTGGCCCTTGATACAGTCCTACTCCCCCTCACCAAGTTACTAAACCAGTCCCTCTGCCTCGGTCAATTCCCCTAACAGTGGAAGGCTGTGGTGGTAACACCAGTCTACAAAAGTGATGATAGGGCCTCCTATAGTAACTACCGCCCAATATCCATCCTCCCTCCACTATCTAAAGCCCTCAGAAGGATCGTCTCTGATCAATTATCAGACTATCTTGTAAAACACAACATCCAATGCCACCAGCAACATGGCTTCAGGAAGGGCATAGCACCACCTCTGCACACCTTGAATTTACTGACTATGCTCACAAAGCCCTTGATCATGGTCACCTTGTAGGGTCTGTGTACATAGACCTAACAAAAGTGTTTGACATGATCAGTCACACCCTCCTCGTTGCTCCTGTCCCTGCCATTGGTCTCTCACATGAAGCCACCTCTTGGTTCTCCAACTATCTAAGTGGGAGGACACGTGTCAAAATTTGGGATACCCTCTCCTCAAGCCACCCCGTTCTCTCAGGAGTCCCTCAAGGATCAATTCCTGGTCCTCTTCTTTTCAGTCTTTTCCGCAACACCCTCCTCCTAGCCTGCTCCAGCAACCTGCTTCTTTATACAGATGATGCTGTTATATACTCAAGTCACTCCAACCTTCTTCCCCTTGAGCGTGCCCTTCAAAGGTGTTCTACATAAGTTGAATCCTGGTTCTCTGTTCATTAACTCATAATTAACTATAAAAAGTCTAAGATTATGGTATTTGCTAACACCCAAAGCAAGCACAAGGGGTCATGCCTCAACATCCTCAATAATCACTGCCAGCTGCTGGAACAAGTGAGCAGCTTCAAATTCCTGGGAGTTACTCTCAGCTGCTCCCTATCATTTCATGAGCATGTCAACCAGGTCTGCAAGGCAGTGAATATTAGGATTGGGTTACTCTATAGGCATAGGCGCTGCATGACACCCGACGCCCTCTGTCTGGCAGTTACTAGTTCAATCCTTTCTATCATCAACTACAGAATAGTTATCCATGGCTCTGCCACTGATACTGTCCTCAATAGAATAAAGACTGCCCTGAACAAAGCATGTCACTTAGTAACCGGAGCCCATAGACTCACCCACACATGCGACCTTTACTCGCATACTAACTGGCTAAACCTTAAAGGCAGGATCTCCTACCAGTCCTGTCTCCTAGCAAAGAAGATCACTCTCGGCCTCACCCCACCCTCCTCACAGTCACTCCTCATGCATGCAGCCACTCCCAGGTACACGAGGAGTGGCTCCAAAGCTTCCTTCAATGTCCTGTTCTGTAGGACATCCCAATGCCAGCAGGCTTTTACGTACAGGGCTCCAGTATGGTTAAATAGCCTGCTTGCTGAAGTCATGGCTGAACAAAAGTTGGGGCCCTTTAAATCTAAGCTTTGGCAGCAGCTCCTAACAAGTTGCTCCTGTGACTGCACGTAACCTTGCCTGCATTCTCACTCCCCCACCCAGCCCTGCCCCTCAATGTCTCTGATGACTATGTCTACTTAGACTGTTACCTGCTATTTTGGTGTGTTTGGTGGATTGTCTTTACTGCCTTGCATTTGCCTACTGTATACTGTTCTGTATTCTCCTACCATTGATCCACACTCTGTATCAATGCTGTTATCTAGCATCCACCCTGTATTGTATTTGATTCTCACTTTTACTGTTGGTGTTGCTGCAATTATTGTACCTAACATCCACTCTGTATTTCTGTTTGATTCTCAAAACTTACTGTTGTTGTTACTGCAACTATTGTACCAAGCACTATACTTGTAACTTGTATACCCTGACATGGAACCTTTGTAAATGAGTCCCTGACTCAAAGGTATTGTAATTCTGACCAAGTTCCCAATCCTACCTGATAAATCTGACATTACTGCTACTGCTGCTGCTTCTGGTGGTTATGTGGAGCAGCCACATCATTCCATCCCCACGATCAGGAAAAATAAATCTTGCAGTGGTCACCCTAGTTCTTCTAAGGTCACCTGATCCCTCAGGCTGGTAGTCATATAGTTAAGAAAGCAAAGAGATGTTCCCCAGTATGGACTATTTTAGGGATGAACCCACTAATCCACTGACAGCATGTTGCAATATGTGTGACAAAATAGATCAGCAGGGGTAAATCCACATGGACACTGGCTGATCATCTGAAGCATGAACACGGCATCTTGCTAACAGTCATTTCCCTTCACAATCCACACACAGATCAGACTCAGCAGCAGACAGGTATGGGTGGCAGTATCAGAAGGTTTGTTCAGATTATGCAGCCCCATTGCAGCAGAAGTCAAAGTCAACTGATACCAGTGCAGCTCCTTCCAGATCACCAGTCTAACCAACAACAGCAACACCACCATCACTAGGGAGGGATAATAGTGGTGGTGGATGTAACAGCACTAGTGCTAGTCCAGAATTTATTGCCACCAAACAAACCACACTGCAGGAGTCATTAAATGCCTGACAAAAATGCCACCTACTCACCCACCTGCTGTGTGAATCATTCAATTGATAGGTGAGATGATGGCACTTGATCTGCAGCCATTCTCCATGGTGGAAGACACTGACTTTTGAAGACTCTTGTAAGACCTGAAACCCAAATACAGCATTCCATCACACCATGTTTTCTCAGCATGTTCTCCACGCATTGTATGAGGTTGTATACACACAGATGGTGACCCTTCTGAAGCAGGCAGAAGGGGGATATGTGCATTTCATTAGTGACATCTGAAGAAGTACTGCAAACCAAAGCTTCCTGAGTCTCACTGCTCATTGGGTTTTGTCAAGCACCAGTAGCACCACCACTGCCCCACCTCCATCACCAACACCAGCCCCTGCAGGAGCTATCATGAAGCAGACATCCACACAGAGGAACAGCATTATGGGGAGTGCTTTACTTAATGCATCAGTCATGGAGGGGGCACACAGCAGAGAGAACATTCTGCATTTCCAACAATCAGTGCTGGACATCTGGATATACCCCAAGTAACATGCTGAAGGACATGAATTATGGGGGGCTTCTGCCATGCACCTTGCTTTGCACATTCACTGAATCTTGTGGTGAGCTATGTGCTAGAGAAAAATGCACAGTTAAAAGAAATAATGGGCAAGGTTAGGAACATTACAAGATATTTCCATCATTCTCCCAAACATGCTGAGCTCCTCCAACATTACCAACAGAAGCACCACATCCCACAATACTGCTTGATTAAAGACATAGCAACACAGTGGAACTCTATCTTTTACATTGTGGAAAGGCTGGTGGAACAGAAAGCTGTGTTCTGGGCTATGGAATCTGATGATGTAGCTTGTGGGGGATACCTGTCCCGGGTGCAGTGGTGTGTGCTGCTAAGACAAACAAAGAATGCAAGAAGGGAAAGGATACCTAAAATGGGACAAACAACAATGAAGGTCAGGAAATACAAGGCATGAATAAAACTAAAAAAACATATTGGACAGAATAAGGGAGTGCAAAAGGAAAAAAGGATAGAGGGTGGCAACATAGCCTGGAAAGTCAAGTGTGCAAATGCGAGAAGTCTGAATAACAGGCTTGCAGACCTGGAGGCCACCATGCTGGAAGTGGACCTTGACCTGGTCACCATCACGGAGACATGGTGCAATGCAAACCAGGACTGGGATGTAGCCATTCTAGGATACACACTGTTCAGAAAGGACAGAGTAGGTAGAAAGGGGGAGGAGTGGCTCTTTATGTAAGGTATAACATAAAAGCCATGGAAATACAGGGGGAGCAGGGAGGTAAGGAGATACAGTGGGTCACTCTAGAAAGAAGAAAATGGACCACTATTAGAACAGGAGTGATCTACAGACCTCCAACACAGGTGGAAGAGGTTGATAAGGAAATGATGGAAGCAATCCGGAAGATAACTCACAAAGGAGGGGTACTGCTAGTGGGAGACTTCAATCTGCTCAACGTGGATTCAAGTCTCCCTGCTGCAGCTACAACCAGGAGTAGGTACATCCTTGACTCCATGCAGGAGGAGTTCCTCAGGCAATTAGTTTTGGAACCCATATGGGGGAGGCACTTCTGAACTTAGTACTGTCTGACAGGGACAGTGTGACTGATGTCAGAGTGGGTGAACACCTAGGAAACAGTGACCACCGCACAGTGTGGTTTGAGATAAGGACCAGGTCAGAATTGAATCACACAAGGGCAAGGGTCCTGGACTTCAGAAGAGCAGATCTTAAGAAAATGGGAGAATGCCTGAGGGATGCCCTTGCAGGGATAGAAAAACTGGAGGGAGTCAAGGAAAGGTGGGCAAAAATAAAGAGGGCATTAAGCAAGCTAGAACCCCTGTGTAAGACAGGTGAGAAAGGGCAACAGAAAAAGGAGACCACTACAGTTCTCTAAGGAAGTAGCAGAAAAGGTAAAAACAAAAAGAAAGGGAATTTAGAATGTACAAAACACACAGAAGGAGGGGGATAGGGAGGCTTACCAAGACAAACAAAGGGAGGCAGGGAAAGCAGTAAGAAGTGCAAAGCCACAGACAGAGGAAAGAACTGCCAAGTCAGTGACAAAGAAAGATAAAACATTGTTTTTAGATACATAGATGAAAAAAGAAGGACAAGAGGGAGATAATAAGACTGAAAGGGGAAGGAGGGTGCAGCATAGAAAAGGACCACCAAAAAGTTGATTTATTGAACAAATATTTCTTTTCAGTATTTACAGAGGAGGGGAAAGGAAATGGGACAAGGTTAAAGGGCAAGGATATAAACGCGTTCATTCACATATCTGGTCCTGTGTAGTACAGTATGGTCTGTGCTTCCATTGGTCCATGGCTGTGGGACCAATAGGCATACAATCATACTGTACGCTTCGTCATTCAAGCGGGCGTGCCAGGGGCGGATGCAGGCAGGGAGCTGCCACCGTCCAATGGCAGGGGTGCTGGGTGGCTGTGGGACCTCTGTGGGTGGGTGGGTGGGTGGGAGGGGGGTACCACTGGACCACCAGGTAATTCAGTATTGCAACAACAGCTCACGAATGGGCGAACTGGGTGGGTTACTGCTAGACCACCAGGGATTTCATTTCCATTTACCTTGGCCCTCAATCAGGCATGGGGGGGGACCACTAGACCACCAGGGATTAATGTGATACTTATAGATACCCACAATCAGGCATGGAGGACGCTAGACCACCAGGGAGTACTGTACTTCTTACAGCTGCCTGCAATCGGGCATGCTGGGTGGGGGGGCCACTAGACTACCAGGGGTCTTGGTGCTTGTGGCCGGTGTACCTGCTGGGTGGGTGGCCACCCACAGCTGGTGGCTGTTGTGTTGCACATTGCACTACAGCCACCCGCCAGCATTTGAGCTTCTGATTTGTGGCTCAACTTTGAGCACCAGTGTGCGGCGCATGTACGGGTTGCGCCAGCATATGCGCCACACATCCCAGGCTGAATATTGAGATGTGCCGCATATGCATGGGCATGCCCCCTGCATCTGCACCACATACATTACCAATGTGCCCTGGCGCATCGAGGATTGCGCTGTGCACCTTAACCCTTTGAATATCATGCCAGGGTACATTGGGGGGTTGCACATGGTGCACCCTGTTGTGCCAGGCGCAACCCCTTTGAATATCCCACCCTATGAAGTCCTATAGCCCTGAGCAGTGAGCACTAATTTTAGCAAAAAAAATTTTTTTATATTTACAAACAAATTTAAAAGTAGGGACTACAGAGTGGGGGGCCTTGAGTTCAGCCAAGGAAATTAAGAAATCCTGTAGCTCTTAGCACTACATGGTAGCAAAATATTTTAAAAAAGAGAAAAAAACATAAAAATATTAACAAAAAAAAGTAAATATGCAGATTTGGAAAGGTAAGGTTGGCAAAGCAATGCCCTTGTATAGTGTAGTAGGACTTGCATTTTTTTTTGTATGCATATTTTTTTGGGGGGTATATTTTAAAACTGCATGTAGAACTAACATAGTAATTGGCATGTAGGGCAGGGGGAGCCTTGAGGTCAGCAAAGGAAACTATGAATTCCTACAGTTCTGATGTAGGTGCTTAACAGCCATATGTGTTTGACACTGTGGCAGTCCCCAGCCGTGGTATGCCAACACCACCTGCCACACATAAATTATAGTAATTCATGCCCATTGCCGACCTCAAGGCTTTTTTCCACTTTTCTGTAGTGTGTTTGTATGCCCTATGCCAATTACTACATTGGGAGCTGAAGTGATTTGGCTGAACTGTCGAAGCAGAATCAAATTTCCCCCCCTCTGGTGTCAAAGCTGAACTGAAGCTGCTGCCAGGACACTACACTCACACTTAGTTCTGGGCAGTGTCAGTATAGTACACGGTCTTTGTGCACAATGCTGGCTCACCCCTATATTCAGACAGTGCTCTCTGTTGGAGCATGCTAACTGTTCAAATATTGCTCATGGCTGTCTGAGCATGATTTTCTGCACTGCACTACTGGCTGTGTGGCACCAGTGGCTAGCTTCAAATATCAGGGCCCTTATTCTTTCAAAGAAAGGGGTTTAGAATCACTGGAATATATGCTTAGAGGATTTCAGATATCAGTGAATGTTCTTCATTGCTAGGAGGCAGTATAGTGCAGTGGGTTAAGGCTCTGAGCTACAGATCTGGAAACCTGGGTTTGAATCCCATAGCCACGTAGGTGCCTACTGTATGATCCTGAGCAAGTCACTTAACTTCCTTGTGCTCCCAGGTCACATCTGGAAACAGGCTTTGTGTGCTACTACTGGTTTAACAATGTTCCCTTTCTCTCTTTCTAATACAAAAACAAATATTTCTTGGTTGCGGAAATGAATGAACTCATACTGACTAAAGTGACTGTTTCAAATGTACAAATGAAATAAAAATAAAACATGTTTCTCTATTGCTCATGCATGTATCTAACCTGTGCTATTGTGCTGACTATTGTAAAATATTATTTCTGTATTTGTGCAGTTTGCTAGTTGTATATATTGTACCAAATTGTCTGTTCAGGACCTCCTTGTAAATGAGCATGCTTAATGGAGTTATTCCTGCTAATAAACTTGACTTGAACCTGAGCTTATATAAAGAAAAAAACTAACAAATGGTTTGCTCAGAGACATTTTGTGACATTTATAAGTAAACACAGTTGGAAACTGAATACAGTAAACAATAATAATGGCTCTCAAAATAACAGCAGCACAGCTCAGAGTGGAAAAGTGTTCCTAACTCTTTGACCTCTGAGCTTATCATGAGTTTAATGGTAGCATTCCAATGCTATTTAAAAATCACTATAGTAATCAGAGGCATAACTCACCCTCAACTAACGTCTGACCCATTTCATTTGCAGCAGTCACCCTGGAATTACCCCTTTTTTTCATGTTGTCTAAGAAGTATGAAAAAGGGTTGCCATCAGAAAAGAAGCATGTGGAGTTGAAACCACACCAAGATTATGTTTCAAGGAACTTGTTAATCCTCCTAACACCATGTTTCCGCAATTTAATATTTTCTCCTAGCTGTCTCTCATATCCCATGAGTCTGTGGAACCCAACTGTTGTACTGGGTGAGGTTAGACTGTTTTCCCTACCCACAACAGATCATGTTTTGGGAAGTGCAACTGATCACATGGATCCCATCGACAAGGAACTACCTGTAGAAGATCTTCAGACAAAGTTAACAATTTTATTTTTCTTTCTGAAAGTGCGTTCAGGAAAAATTACAAATAAGTGGCTCCTTGATCCCAATATTCTGTTCAAGGTTCAATGAAAAAGTCTAACTTTCTGTAACTCAAGTTTTTTCATTATTGACAGATTTGATAGTACTGGATAAGGCAGACCCTATAGGGGTAGTCAGTGCCAATAAAATGAACACACTTGCAATCTCTCAGACGGGTTCCAAAGCAGCTACTTTTGGCAGTTAGCATTAAAGACACTGCAGGCCCTGTAGGAGTAGCAAACAAGAGCAAAGTAGACACATTTCTAATGCTTCAAACTGGCTCGTAAATACATTGCGATCCAGATATTGCAGACCCCAGAGCAGTAACAAAGTAAACCAAGAGTGCACATTATCTGAAAAGGTGAAACAAATAAGCTGCCTTTAAAGATAAGTATAGATCCAGAAGCAAATGGTTTGATACTTTTTATTGGACCAACTTAGATGTAACAAAAGAAAACTGTGCTTAAGCTTTCAGACCAACCAAGTCCTTCCTCGGAAGCTTATGGCAGTTGCTGAAAGGTAAGTGAAAGTGGAAACATGCTTGCAGGAAAACTGGATAGCAGTATTAATGAAAGAAAAAGTTATTGTCAGGGAAAAGATGGCAAGAGTGTTAAAAACATGACAGTAGTGGGACTTTAGTGCAACAGCCTGTACTGGCAAGTAAAAAAATGTACTGGTACTCTTTCATATTAATACAGGCACCTTATCCCAGCATGGTACAGGACCATGTATAAAAGGACAAAAAGTGGTATGAATTAGACTTTATACATAATAAAGCATATGTCAACTGTACATGTTAAACCCAGTTCCTTCCCATAGCACTATATGGCGTTGGAACCATCCATTGCTTAACCTGCCCAGGAAAAGCATAGAAAATAACAGATGTACAAAATGTTTAGAGGAAATCAGTAGGAAAGTTCAAGAAACAGCTTCCAGAACCAATAAAATAGAGGGAGGAATTTCATATTTAGAAGATATGGTGCCTCCATGGGCCAGACAAAATCAAAACTGACTGTGATAGAACAGACAAATTGCCGAAGAATAAAGATTTTAAATGTCATGTCAGAAGGAAAAATGTTTGTGGAATTGGGGTACAAGAACATTGGGATCGATATATTCCTCTATTAAAGACTATCCAGGATATTATTGCTGAAAATATGGGATTTGAGCCTGCTCCAATAAACTAGGAACTGGACCAGGTACTCCGATCTCTGAGAGAAAAAGACAGTTCTGGGAAGTCCCCCAAGGCTATTTTTGCTAAATGTTTCAGTAGCAATGATAAGAATATGTAATTAATTCTTAATTAATTCATTAATTAATTCTCAAATAAATTTAATATATAAAAAGAAAGAGACACTCTGCAGGAAGCTAATATTGCCATTTATCATAGTTTTTCCTGAGTTTGCCCAGAAGTGGTAGCAATATGGACAAACTTGAGGAGGGAGCTCTGGGATTATAAGTAAAATGATCATCAGTTTTATTTTCTACCAAATTTGAAATGATTTTCAAAAAGGCAGTTGGTGGTCTATAACAATGTTAAGTATGAAGAAAAAAGTCCTGAAAATTGGACTTCTATAAATGTTTTATTAAACTGATCTTCTGTGTGCTTTGATAATATTATATGGATTATATGCCCCAAAAGTAGATATGTTTATCTGATGTGTATTGAGGAGAGGAATGCCCCCATGGAGGAAACCTTTGTACAGCTGAGGCCTTAATTTGCCTTCTTTCAGGCTGATGTTCAAAGACAGTTGTTCTTGAGTTATCTGAAGTTATGAATTTGCATATTAAAACAAAACAGAGAAGTGCTGGTAGAATGTAAAGTGCCACAGATAAGCGCAAGGTAATCAGAGATATTTATTTTGTTGTGGCCGTGGTTGGCAAATGTGATAATCTATTTAGACTGTTCAGTACTTGAGTATAATGCTGCAATGAGGCACTGAGGTTTAAATGGATCAAAAAATTGTTAGGATTCTGAGAGATGGGAAAGGAAGTAATGAGGGAAAGTTGTGTCTTTACAGTTTTTAAACAAAGCTCAGTTCAGCCTAAAGGCTTTCAATTATGGCACCACATACAGGAAAGCAAAAGGCACAGCAAAATATATGACTGGTACATGGCTGTACCCGGATACATGTAGTTCAGGAAGGTTAGGAAGAGGAGGATGAAAGGTGGGGGATGAGTTATATGTCAGGGAAGATATCAAGGCAACAGAAATGCAAAGGGGGGAAAGGAGGGGCTGGAGGTACTTTGGTCACCCTGGAGACAGTAGCCACAGCCTCCATTCACACTGGGGTGATTTACAGACACCCAGTACAGGGGGAGGATCTAGACAAGGAAATTGGGGAAGCCATCAGCAAGATGGCAGATAAGAGGAAGATACTGATTGGAGCCTCCCAACCATGGCCTCAGCAAGAAGCAGGGTCATCCTACACTCTCTGCAGGGGGAGTTTCTTAGGCAACTACACAAGGAACCCACTTGTGATGGGCAATACCCTACCTGGTGCTTATGATCAGGGACAGTGTTGCAGATGTCAGGGTGGGATGCCACCTGGGGACCAGTGATCACTGGATGGCATGGTTTAACACTAGGACAAGTGGAGGCAAACCACATAAGGATGAAGTTCCTGGCCTTCAGAAGGGCAGATAAAAAAAAATAATAGGTGAATGCCTCAGAGACACTCTGGCGAGAGGGGTGGTGTTACTGTAATTGGGTAGAGGGACAGTGGGCCAGATTCAGGGATGGAATAGTGAAGGAAACATACCTTTGTGCAAAACAGGAGAGCACAAGTGGGAGGAAAATGAGACCAATATGGTTTTCATAGGAGGTGGAGGCAAGGGTACAGTCAAAAAGGGCAGTATTCAGGAGATACAAGGAGACACAGATAGAAAAGGATAGAGAGGTGTACCAGCAAAAACAGAGGGAAGCAGGGAAGATGATGAGTGGCACTAAGGCACAAATTAAAGAGAGAATAGCTGGGGAGCAGGAGGGTAACAAAGGGAGACAAGATTTTTATATGTATATAAATGAATAAAGAAAGACAAGGGGAGGAATTGTGAGGCTGAGGGGTGCAGAGGGAGACTGCAGAGGATGATCAGGAAAAAAGCAGATACCCTGAACAAATACTTCTATTCAGTCTCCACAGTGGAAGGGGAGGGAATGGGCCACATATAGGTTACAGAACCACTAGAGGGAGGAAGTATACATAAGTCCATTCAAAGAGGGAAGTCTCCTAAAGTGATTCATGAATCTGAGAGTGGACAAGGCTATGGGGCCGAATGCAGTACATCCAATGGTATTGAAGGAGATCTGTGAAGTACTGGCTGCACCTCTGACAGTCCTGTTCAGTAACTCACTAGATAAAGGGGTGGTCCCAAAGGACTGGAGAAGGGCAGATGTAGTACCGCTCCATAAGAGTGGCAGTAGGGAAGAGTTTGGCAACTACAGGTAAATAAGTCTGGCATCAATAATGGGGAAACTAATGGAATCACTTCTAAAGGAAAGACAGATAGATTACCTCGCTTCTGGAGGGTTATTGTACCCAAGGCAGCATGGATTCATGGGAGGGAGCTCATGTGAAACAAACTTATAGATTTCTTTAAATGTGTGACAAGAGAAATAGATCGGGGGAGTGGTGAACATGGCCTACTTAGACTTCAATAAGGCCTTCAACACCATGCCACATAAGGAGCTCATAACTCATAAAAGAACTGGGAAGCTTGGGGGTCAGTATCAAGGTGATACATTGGGTATGTAAATGGCTGACAAATGGGCGGCAAAGGGTGGTGATTAATGGCACTCACTCGGGGGAAGGGAGAGTGAGCAGCAGGGTTCCTCAGGGCTCAGTACTGGGTCCAGTCATCTTTAATATCTTTATAAGTGACATTACAGAAGAACTGGAAGGGAATGTGGGCCGCTTTGCTGATGACACCAACATCTGCAATAGGGTGGATACTCTGGAGGGAGTGGAGAGAATGAATAGATACAATACCTGAAAAATCTTGTGGAATGGTCATGGTATGGCAACTGGGTTTCAGTGCAAAAAAAGAACAAAATCATGTACCTTGGGTGCAGAAACCCAGAAGCAGAGTATAGAATGTGGGGTATTGACGGTCACTAAACAAGAAAGGGACCTGGAGTAATCATAAAAGATGACCTTAAGGTGGAAAGGTGATGCAACAAAGCAGTAGGGAAATCCAGTGGGATGTTGGGGTACACAGGGAGGGGTATCACCAGCAGAAAGAGAGAGGTAATGTTGTCACTGTATTGGCCATTGGTGAGACCACACTTGGAGTTCTGTGTCCATTTTTGGAGACCACATCTCAGAAAGGACAGAGACAGGGTAGAAGCCATTCAAAGAAGGGCAGCAAAAATGAAGCAGGGGCTGCACCAAATTTTCTATGAGGAGAGACTGAGGAATTTAAACATGTACATCCTGGAAGATAGAAGGGAGAGGAGAGACATGATAGAGACCTTTAAATACCTCACATGGATGAATAAGGTACAGGAAGGGAGAATTTATATGACAAGAAGGTGAACAAGAATGAGGGGACATGCAATGAAACTGGAGGGGGGAAGTTTAGATGGGATATGAATAAGCATTTCTTCACTGAGAAGGTGGTGGATGCCTGAAATAATCTTCCAGCAGGGGTGGTGGGGGCAAAAACAGTGTTGGACTTCAAGCATGCATGGGATAGGTATAAATGAAAACTGGTATCAAAGCCGAGGGGGTGGAGGTGGCCAGAGACCACGTGTGGTCTGTGGAAGCAGAATAGGGAGAGAAAAGACAAGCAGAATAGGTGGGCCAAGTGGTCCTCATCTGCAGACAAATTCTATTTTTCTGTGTTTCTGTGTTACAAAGGATAAAAATCTGGGGCCTGATTTTCAAATGATCGGGAATGGCGCACAGTGCTCACACCACCAAGAAATGGCATTAGGGGAATCTTGCACCACACCATGCACCATTCCCAATTATCAGATGCCACCCGCACCAGATGAGAGGCGGCCTGTGCCTGCCGGGCTTGCACCACTGTTGTGGTGGACACATGGTTGCATTCTGGTGGATGAGGGTTTGCGCCTCAGTGGTGCTGCCACATCTCCTCTGTCAGGAGTTTAGAAGAGCCACTATGGGTGCAGGGCTCACTAGGAGTTAGACCAGGCAGAGCTTTTCTAACCACCTCTATGTCACTACAGGGGACCCTGCTGGGTGGGAGGTGCACCCGCGCCCACCTCTGACGGTCAGACTCCCATGCCCACAGATCACCCGAGCAGGCTCGATAGCTATTATGCAGGATCACCTACATGAGTGAGTACACTAATACAGAAACACCCCACTGGTGCAGCCAGTGTCCAGCTATGGACCACCCAGGCCACCACCACTACCTCAGAGGTTGCCAAGAAAGAGGAGTGGTTGGACCACAGTGGGCTCAGGGAGGGTGAGGGCAAGGATGGTGGAACAGAGGCACATCCCTCAAGTTGTTCCTCTCCACAATTCATTTGTCACTCTGGCGGAGCATGGTTTCTCTATGGAGGCACCCGCAGTGGAGACCAAGGAGGATGCTGGGAACCTCCACAATGGAGACCCACAGGAGGGTGGCACAGGGCCCCACAGGGTTAGGAAACAACTCCTGGTGGGGGACTCAATTGTTAGGATGGTAGAACTGGGGGAGGGAAGGGAAAGGGAGGTAAGGTGCCTGTCCGGCACCATGGCTTGGAGGGACAGGAAATGAATCCTCAGGATTGTGGGAGCAGCTGCAAGGGGGAGTGAGCTGGATGTCATTATCCACCTAGGGACAAATGACCTGGCTGAGAATGGGATCAGAGCAGTGCAACAGGAGTTTGTGGAGTTGGGGTGTGGCCTTAGACAAGTAGTACACAAGGTAACTTTCTTGGAAGTGCTAGCTGTCTATGGCATGGATGAGGCTAGGATACCCCACACCATGGGATTCAATGACTGGTTGAAAAAATGGTGCAGAGCTCAGGGATTTGGCTTCATTGGGGACTGGGGCTCCACCTGGAGGGATGCAGACCTATACAGGCATGATGGTCTGCATCTATCCAGGAGGGGAACCAGTATCCTGGGTGATAGGTTTAAATGCTTCATTGGCAAGCATTTAAACTAGCCGGGGGGGGCACTGAAAAGGAGAAGGGGAATCCTAGCCCCTCAAAAAAAAAATCAGGTTAGTTAGTGAGGTAAACAGCAAGACAGAGCAGTCAAAAGGGAGAAGGGCAGGGGTAAATGGAGAAAAAGACAAAGGCAGTAAGGACAGGGATGGGGCAAAAAGAAATAAAGCCATAAGATGTGGAGGGTAATGAGTAGCCATGCCCATAGTCTAGGTAAAAAGCTCCCCGAAATGTTGACCTTGATGGAAGATGAATACCTGGATATCATGGCAGTCACAGAAACATGGTACACAGAGAACCATGACTAGGATGTCAACATACCAGGGTACACAATCTACAGGAGGGACATGGAGGGAAGAAGAGGAGAAGGAGTAGCTCTCTATGTAAGGGAAGGGATCAAAGCAACAGAACTAAAGGGTAAACAGGGAGGAGAGGAGGCATTGTGGGTCACCCTGGTGACTGGAAATGACACCACAATCCGCACAGGGGTTGTGTACAGATCCCCATCTCAGGGGGAGGAAATGGACAAGGAAATGACAAAAGGCATCCTTGGGATGGCAGAAAAAGGGAAGATATTGCTGATGGGGGACCTGAAAATGCAAGATGTTAACTGGAGCAACTTTGCTGCAGCCACATCCAAGGGCAGGGCAATTCTCAATGCCCTACATGGGGCATGCCTCAGACAGTTAGTTTTGGAACCCACTCAGGAGGGAGCAATCTTAGACCTGGTACTCTCAAATGGGGATGGTGAGAGGGTCTCTGATCTTGAAGTGGGCAGCCATCTGGGAACAAGAGACCACCAAACACTGTGGTTCATGATAAACTTAGCTAGCTGTAGAGTCAAGTCATACAAAAGTGAAGGTACTGAACTTCAGGAGAGCTGGTTTTGTCAAAAATGGGAGAGTGCCTCAGAAAAGCACTAGCAAACTGGCAAGAAGGTGGGGTGGAGCAACAATGGGGAAACATCAATATCGCCATTACAGAGGCAACAAGCCTTTACGTGAAGCAAATAAACAAATCAAAATGAAAGAAAAAAAACACTATGGTTCTCAAAAGAAGTGGCAGGGAAGGTAAGGGAGAAAAAGATAGCATTCAGGAAGTATAAGGAAACACAAAAGGAGCAAAACAGAGAACTGTACCAGTTAAAGCAGACGGAAGCAGGGAAGGCAGTCAGAATAGCAAAGGCCCAAACTGAGGAAAAGATAGCCAACTCAGTTAAGAAAGGGGATAAAACCTTTTAAAGTACATTAGGGAGCAAAGAAAGACTAAGGCAGGGATACTGAGGCTGAATAAAGAGGAATGTGGTTGGGCAGAGAGTGACAGTGAAAAAGCAGGGATACTGAACGAATACTTCTGCTCTGTATTCACAATGGAAAAGCAGGGAGAGATACCTAATCCAGTCAATAGAAGCACTCTGGATAGGGGGGGGTTGATATTAGTCCTTTCACAGAAGAAAGGGTTCTGAAAGAACTCTTAAAACTGAAGGTAGATAAAGCAATGGGGCCTGATGGTATGCACCACAGAATTCTAAAAGAACTAAGGGAAGAACTAGTAACACCAATGACTACCCTTTTTATTAAATCATGGGAGGATAGTGTGGTACCTGAGGACTGGAGGAGGGCAGATGTGATTCCCCTTCACAAAAGTGGGAGCAAGACAGAGGCAGGAAACTACAGACCTGTCAGTTTGACCTCGGTGGTAGGGAAAATGATGGAATCACTTCTGAAGGAAAGAATTGTTTAGTACCTAGAGGCCAGTGGGGTACAGGTCCCAAGGCATCATGGATTCACAGCAGGAAGGTCATGTCAGACAAATCTAATTGATTTCTTTGACTGGGTGACCAAAGTAGTAGACCAGGGAGGGGCTGTGGACATGACCTACCTAGACTTTAGCAAGGCATTTGACACAGTCCCACACAAAAGATTAATAAACAAATTAGCCAGCCTGGGAGTGGGTCCCAGGGTGATAGCCTGGGTAAAACACTGGCTGAACAACAGGACACAGCGGGTTATAGTAAATGGAGTCCTCAGTGAAGAAAGGGGGGTTAGTAGTGGGGTACTGCAGGGTTAAGTAATGGGGCCAGTCCTTTTTAATGTCATTATAAGTGACATTGCAGAGGGACTGGAAGGGAAAGTATGTCTCTTTGCAGATTACACAAAGATCTGCAACAAAGTTGATATGCAAGGTGGGGTGGAAAGGATGAAAAGGAACTTGGCAAGGTTGGAGGAATGATCAAATGTATGGAAGCTTAGATTCAACACAAAGAAGTGCAAAGTAATGCACCTGGGAAACAAAAACCCAGCGGAAGAGTACACAATGGGGGATGAGATACTGACAACAACAAAAATGGAAAGGGATCTGAGGGTAGTCATATCAGATGACGTAAAGGTGGGCCAGCAATGTAAGAAGGCAGTAAGGAGGGCTGGGGGGAAACTGAGATCCATAGGGAGAGGTATCACCAGTAGAAAACAGGAAGTTGCTGGCCCTCTGTACAGACAGTTGGTAAGACCACATCTGGAGTACTGTGTACAGTTCTGGAGACCCCATCTCCACAAAGACATAGACAGAGTGGAAGCTGTCTAGAGGAGAGCAACCAAAATGGTGCAGGGTCTGCACCAGAAGACATATGAAGAAAGACTAAAGGAGCTTAAGATGTATAGCCTTGAGGAAAGGAGGGAGCGAGGCAACATGATAGAAACTTTCAAATACCTCAAGGGAATCAACAAAGTCCAAGAGGGTAGCATCTTTCAGAAACAGAAATGTGCAAGAACAAGGGGGCACAATTTAAAGATAGAGGGGGATGGCTCAGAGGTAATGTGAGGAAGTATTTCTTCACAGAGAGGATTGTAGATACATGGAACGGCCTTCCTGAGGAGGTCGTAGAATCAAAAACAGTGGAGGGATTCAAGAATGCATGGGACAGACATAAGGCAATTCTAGTGGGGGGGTAGGAGGAAGTAGCCTGTTGGTTAACTAGGATCTGCAACTTATCCGTTAGGTAGGGAAATGGGCAGACTAGGTGGGCCAAGCGGTCCTTATCTGCCATCAAATTTTATGTTTCTATGTTTCTATGGTGCAACGTTGTAGGATGGACTCTACAGTACAGAAGAGATGCCCATCTACTGCACGACTGTACACTATTGTCACTCCATTAAACCCCTCCCAAGTCACGCCTGGTAATGCGCTACACCACAACACTGCTTTTCTCTGTCACTGCAATTAAATACAGCCACTGCCAGAGGAGCCGGGGAGGGGGACATGGGAAAGAATGAACAAGTACCACAGTCAACAAATGGAGCCACCACAAAACCTAGTGTAGCCTTTCTGTGTCCTACAGCTGGGCTGCTGTGTCAGACATCCCTGCTATAGTGCAGCTGATATGTGACCTAACTGGTGCAGACTGATGAGATGGCTAGTCCTTCCAACCTGTGCCAGCAGTACCATTGGGTATGGGGGGGGGTTGTGTGGTGCTCAGTCACATTGCCACTTGATACTGCAAGGGGAGCCACTGAAGGCTATTGCTGCTTGTCCACCCACCGAGCCACTTGCACCACACTGCAGTTGCGTACCATCCCCAGGCAAACAACCAGACCACTAGTGCCTCTGTTGCTCCCCCACCACCACACAGTGATGCCAGCGGGTTAAAGTCTGTGGTATCCCTGCATATCCTGGGGTGACATGAGCACAGTGACACAGTCCAGCCACAGGGTGGGACATGAGCCAAAATCTATCTGCTCCACAAGGGCACAGGCCTTGGATCTCCAACAGTCTGTCCCAGGTGGTCCAGTTTATGACATAGTCGGCAGACCTCCTCTGTGGGGCGGTGGTGGACACTGGGGTGGGTGGGGTCCAGTCACTCGCAGTACCATGTTTGGGTCCTTACCATGCACTCTTTGCAGGAACACACCATGTCAAGGGGACAAATCCCTGCACCTCCTGGATGGCATGCCATTTATATTTGCAGTCTGCCCATGCTGCCCCTGTCGTCCTTGGTAGGTTTCACTCATGGGGTATGGGGCTGATTTGATGCACACTGTGATGGATACCTCTGTCAATCCCCTCAGTTGTGCCATCATTTTGATGCACATCTTCCCTTGCAGCATCATGGGGGACTTTAGTGCTGGGGCTCATAACCTACTAAAATACAGTGCCAGGGTCCCTGGTGCACCCAATGATGTCTCAAGTGGCGGTTGGTGTACTTTGCGTCTGCTCTAATAAGCCTTTGAAAATTGGGCCCCTTGTTTTCATACAAATTGCCATACCTGTAACAGCCATGTACTCACTCTGTGACCATGAGCAAGTCAATTAATTTCCCTGTGCTTGACCTCTCTGTAATCTCTCGATAGGCTTTTATTGTGCACTTTCACTCTACATATGTACAGAAAACAGAAACAAGATTCCCTCCCCTCTCTCCTGGATAGTAAAGCACTCTGGGATACATTTTATAAGGAATACACTATTTAAAACCAAATTCATTTACTGTCCTTGCTAATAAAGAATAAGGGAATGAAAGGTATACATTGTATGCCCACTGCACAAAATTAATAGATGAAACACTGATGACACTAGTGACCCAGCATTGGGAGCACTCTTGGGTCTTTGGGGACAGGCCAGGGGAAGGGGATTGAGCATTTCAGAGGATGCTATCCTCCTACAGGAAGGGAGGGATCCTGTTGCCACTGTGCAACCACCACCTTGGTGTTCTCTGGTGGTGGTTCAGGCAGAGGCACCATGTCAGGTGGGGAGAAACACTGACTGGTTAGTGGGGTGTGTGGCCATGCTCCACACCTGTGCTTAGCCCCACCTGGTGTCTTCGAGTTAGGAGGTCAGGAAAAAAGAGAAAACAAAGCCCATAAGCATCTCAGAATGATATGCTGCCAGCATCTTGAGCCCCGACTTACCGACTGCCCACCTGCCTCCCCAGAACTGTGTATTCTGTGGGGAACCTGGGGAATGCCCCACTATCTCACCTTGGAAAGATTAGTCCATAAGTAGGAGGAGGCTGGGTAAGAGCCAGGGGTGGCAAGTATGGAACTAGAAGCTGGGGCAGAGACTGAATGGGGGCAGCTCGGGGGAGGGGGATAAAAAAATAAATAAATTGATGAACTAAGGGTCTCCTTTCTTATTTTCTTGTGTCTGAAATGCAGAACATAAAGCTGAAGTATGTTTTTTTTCCCCCTGGCTATCAGTCTGCTTACCTCACACTTCCAGGCATCCTCCTGAGGTTTCCAGATGCCGTCCCAAGGACCCCTGGCTCCATATTCGGGCCCGCGGCACACCCCCATGGCTTGTCCTCTGCAGTGGGGAGGTGGAGAGCTCCCCTCGCTCTCTCACACCAGGACCAGATCCAGTAGAGCCACACATCCTCGGCACCAAGTCAGTCTCCTACAGAGACAGCCATCAAGCCACCATGACTGGTGCCCATATTTTCCATTTTCTCCCCCTTGGATGTCTGTCGCATGCAATGACGCCAAGGGACAGGAGCACGCACGCTACCACACGCACCCCTTCCTGGTGTCTGCCACAGCACATCCCCAAGTCTGCCCATGGCCTGCCATTGCCCCCAGCCACCACTAGTGGCCACTAGGCCACCAAGGTGTCCCGCCCCCCTTCCGGAGAAGCGAGAGCTGTCCTACGGACGCCGCCCTTCTCTCCTCTCCTGTTGACCCCAATGACCCAGGCTGTTCCTGAACCCTAGGTTGCTGGCGTGATGCAAGGTGTGGTGTCCTGCACCTCAATCTTCAGCTCCACCGGGCCGTCCTGAAGTATATTTTATATAATAATTTGCATTGTTTTCCCATTTCTTCAGAAGTTCTTAATCTTATGAACATTGAAAATTAATCTGAAGAAATGACTATGTATGATGTAAGTTTTTTCAGTGACCTCACTCTGGAATATGAGAGCTAGTAGGTTATGCTAATGAGTAGCTGGACCTTTTCATGTGCTAGGCTTCCCATCACTCATTTGCATCACTTTTCCCCAGGCAGAACACTGGAGTGGGAGAGGACAGCATTGGAGTGATTATGGCATCATCACATGTGAGGAGGTGTGAAGGGAGGATTGATGATGATTCATCAGTTGATATCCCGTAGTTCTAAACTGTCCTGTAATGTCCTAAAGTGTTTTCGTTCAGCACAAAAAAAAAAAAAAAAGACATTGGTTGTGTGTAACCCTTTGGATTGCTACACTTACAAAATTCAGCGGATGATCATGTTTTCAGTGAAAAAAATCTGTTTTTCATGCACCTAACCTCCAGACTGACTTTTATCTCGAGGTTAGATAGATACATCACAATCACTTTCCTTGACCTTTGTACAGAATAGAACCAATCAGGGAGCAGCTCTAACAATGATGATGACATCATAATAGGCCCGTGGAGCACTGAAGCCAGCAGTTCAAATCATAGAAAAACAGTCATATCTTCCAACAGAAAGCTGATTTAAGAAGTTATAACTGTTAAACTGATGTATCAAATACGCAATGGTTTGACTCAATATGCACAATTCATCTCCATTTGTGAGGTGTTTGTGAGGGAGCAAGACTTTCATAACTAACTTGTGACTTTGCCGCTTGTAGGTTATGGTCCTGCTCCCTCATACTTGGGAGAAAAATTGCATATTTTGAGTAGGGCATCCCCTATTTTTGAACCAGGTAACAAAAGCAGTAACTGGAGAATATTGTACAGCTCATCTATCAAAGACACTTGGATACTGGAATGACTGCTGTAGCAAATAAATTATTAAAAACTGCTAGTTTTGAAAGAGTTCATTATTTCTGTCAAGGGAATTTCAGACCTAATTAACATTTTTTATTTTGCATTATCAATTCAGTGGTAAAATTTTACCAGCTGAATACTCCTGAGACACAGTCTCCAGTATGCCTATTCATAACAAGCCTTGTATAACACCTCTCCCACTCCATCAACAGTTGAGGATCGTTGAGCACATCAGCTTCAAGCCACAAGTGTCAGTTATTATAGTGCACTGGTCAGCCACATTGTATTTTAAAGACTGATTGGCACTGGCTTCTAATTAGGTAGTGCACCACCTTCATGAATGCATCATTAACATAAAAAGCCCTGCATAGACTGGACCCTGTCTATCTGAAAGACAGAGTCAGCCTTAGGGTAGGTGCAGCCTCTAGGCAAATTTGCAAATAGTGACTCTGATTTTCTTTTAAATCATCCTCTCCCTGGCCCCATCAAAAATTGATATAAAGTCCCAAACCCAAAACCCACAGGCAGGAGCAGCCCTACAGCCTCCCTCCAAGCAGCTGTGATCTCTCTGGCTCTCTAGCCTTGCGAGTGATGGTTCAGCAATCCAAACCCTAGCTGAGTCCAGGCAGGTCTCCACCCACTGACCATCATAATCCTCCCTTCCCATCCCTTCAATTCAGTACTTCAAGTCCAATCTCACCTCAAGGTACTGATGGCTGACTGCTGTTGGCTTCTGTACCTTGTGGGCATGAAAACAGTGGCTTTCTTCTTGAGTCCCTAGTCTATCTAGATGATTATCCCTGTCCTTCTGATGCCAGTGTTGAACTTATTCAATTGGCCTACCTTGTTGGTCTGCTTCCATGCTGCACACATCCTGTCTGGCAGCAGGGCCCAGCTGTTGTCGCATGTGAAGTGCCACTGCTGAGACTCACTTGCTGTGTGGGGCCCACCCATTGACAACCCTGGGTGCTGTCATCAGCATCATACTTCACCTCTGTGTCCTCTGGGAATCTGAATAGCACTTACTGCTATTATATGCCCAACTGCAGCTCCAAAAAAACAACAAAGTCCATTGGTTTTCTCTACATCACGCTGATTGGCTGCCAAAACTTCTGTCTGCCTCTCTGGAGCTACACTCTGTCTGCTTGCTTCTTCTTGGTGCCAAAATCAGGGAGATAAGGTGTACAAAGGAAGGTGCACCACCACTGGTCCATGCTATGCTGCTACTTGCTGCTAACATTTTAAGTAAACATACACACACTAAAGAAAAACATTTTTTTTTTAAACGGTAACTGGCAATGTATTTTCAATACCCCCTTTTGATGGGTACCCTAGGTATTTGCCTAGTTCACCTACCCTTAAGGGGCCGACTTTGCTGAAAGATCTATTGGCTTGGTATGTGCTGAGCTGCTCTCTCTGCTCCACAAAGGAGTTATCATTACCAATCCTGAGATCCCATCTGAAACAATCCGAGGTATGACTTTCTCAGTGGTGGGACTCTCTATCTGGAATTCCTTGCCATACCACCTAGAGTGTTTTCCCTCAGTGGAGGTGTTTGAGCAGGGTCTGAAAAATAATCTTTTTTTAATTAGTGTATGGATTTGATGACTAATATCTGTGACTAGTACCTCAGCATAGTTTTAGTGTTTCTGGATTTTTTTGCTGCTATGTTGTTTTATGATTGTTACGGTAAGCACCCTAAGCCTCTGGGATAGGCTGCTATATAAATCAAATTGCCTTGCCTTGCCCTTGTCTTGCATAGGCATAGCCAGTAGATTTCATGAGCCTGATTTTAGAAGGTGGGTGCAGGGCTTGCATCAAGCCCTGTGCCCACCGCAATGTTTGATGCAGCTGTGCCAAAGCCCTCGGAAGCAACGTAGTCCGATTTTAGTAGGAGTGGCAGAGCTGCAACACTTTTCACATTTTATGGCAGCTTACACCAATGGTTTAGTGCAAGCCCTGTTAAAGAAGCACCCCAGGAATGCAAACTTAGACCAGGAGGGAGCTGGTCTAACTCCTTGTGGCAGGTGGTTTGCATCAAGTGGCTTCCAAAATTCCACTTTCTGCAAAATTTGACACACATCACCACTTGCGTCAGGGTCTCAGTGCAACTCCCTTGTGGTGACCACAACCCTTTCTAAAATCAGGCCCCATGTATGCACACATGAGTACATCTCTAGGAAGGAATCAGGAAAATTACCCACTGAATTATGAACTATTTTTATGTGTACTTTTGCTTAATCTTGCCTAAGGACTTAGATAGTATATCAAGGTCCACATGATGCAAAGTATTATGGGAAGTATATGGAAATCACCTTGCATATCCTTTCCATGATATATTGTATTAATGAGGTATGTTAAATTTGGTATTTCTTAGAAATTTGGCATTTTTCCTAATGCACATCCAGAGCAAATATGGCGTCACTGCTTTGCACAGTTTTTGTCTTTATATTGCTTTTCTACTTTGGGCTGAACATGATACAAATTATACCATGAGGCAGTTTCTTCCTCTTCCTCAAACTACATACCAGGGCTTATGTACACTGTTGCAGTGATTGGTTGTGCTCTATGGAGCACACACACAGGGAATATTCCTTCCTGCAATAGAGGCACAGCATATAGTTATGCAAATAACAAGAGGCCCTTAAATTGGCAATCACCTCCTATGTCCTGTCGCTAATTGACTATGGGCTGCCCATCTATGCTGCAGCTGACAACACTGCACTTGCAAGAATCCAGCTCTCTGTAAACGAGACCAACAGGCTAATGCTCAGAGCCCCTAGGCGCACCCATACATGCCTGCTGTACTCCACCACCAACTTGCTCAACCTTGAAGAAAGACTCCGCTTCCAAATCTGCCTTCTTGTAAAAAAGACCCTGCTAGGGCTCTCCCCCCACCGGAGTCGCCACCTTCCTGCAGAATGCCTCCCCCTCAGTCTCCACCCACAGCACTGTCAAAACCTCCCTTATTGTCCCCAGGGTAAGAACCTCTATGGCCCAGAGATCCTTTTGCTATTGGGCTCCCTCCTGGTTCAATTCTCTCCCAGCCAATATAGCTAACTCCACTAAGCTTGGTCTTTTCAAGGTCTCCCTCAGAAGCCATCTGACAAGCGCTCACTACTGCAACTGCCCTTAATCCCCCACCTGCCCCTTACCTTCACCCCTAGGCTGGGTTTGCCCTGTCTACTTTTGCTGTATATACCTGGGTTCTCATGCAACATCTGCTGACTAATGTAATAAATTATCTCTGATTGCTACTTTACGTGGTACTCGTGTACCTATATTATGACTACTGTGATCTACCTATTACCAAGCGTGTACCACCAGTGAATGCCTGTAACACTGGTTGCTTTGTTAATCTAAGCATTATGTACTGTACTGTTTGTTTGCCGTGATGTATTGCTCTCTTGATGAGGTGCCTTTGTAAATGAGTCTGTGACTCAAAGGTCTGTAAACCGATGATCTAATAAATAAATAAATAAATTCCTTGTCCAGATATAAACAGTGACACCTACCAGTTATGATCCATAAAATGATAAAATGCACCATGCTTTGCTTGTGCTTTATGCACACTATGCTACCACTGAAGCATCTCCTCGCCCCATACTGTGATGGCCTTGCCTAGATGTATATATCCTGAACCATGTTTGTCTTCCCTTGTGGTCCTAGAATTGTGTGAATTGGTTGTCTCTGTCCTTAGTATCTAGTGTACCCGCTTCCAAACTCCTTTACCTTCCATTACTGTGCACTAATTGCTGTGCACTGCCTAACTCTTCCCCCTTCTGAAACAATTGTTTTGGTTCACAAGGCTGTGACCCCTACAAAATCTGCTTGCAGCAATTCTTCTGTGCTTAGGGTTGCTGAACCTTGTGTGTTGGAGCTCAGGGCAGTGGGAAGCCACTGAGCATAGTGCAGTACCTCTGTGCATACCAGAAGCCTCCTTTGGACCATCTTCCATTACCCATTCCTTATGCTGGCTCACTGAACTGTGTGCTGCCACAGTTAAAAAGTTGTCACCCCTTTGTCTGTGAGTCCCTCCTGGATTATACATGTATAGATTTCAGCCTGATCCTGCCTGTTCAAGAAATATCCCCATAGGCATTGCAAAGCAAGCCTTATCCATTATACAAAATTACACATACCCCACTAACACAAAGCATCTTGAGAGTATACACAAATCGCCATGCATGTACTTTCCATTATACTTTGCATTAGTGAGGTATGTGTGGTTTGATATTTCTTTGAAACACGGTTGTGTTGCCAGTGCCCTGAGGGTATCGCTGGCATCAGTCCCTTTGCACTGACATTATTTTCATTTAAATTGTTTTTCTTTTTTGAGCTGACCATGACCCAGATAAAATAAATAATGAGAAAGGCTTCTTTATGTTCCTGTGTTTAGATAACAGGAGACCCATACACAGTTGTGGAGGTGGATGGTGCTATTCTGAGAAATACAGAGGTCCTTTTATTGGGATTTAGTAAAATGGCAATATACAATTAGGTGTTGCTATCTACAAGAGTTTTGTTCTTTCCTGCCACTATGACACAGCTTCACTTGGATTACTTGTACAGCTATTAATAGTAGAAGATAGACTGCAAGATGGCTGTGCTGCTGCTCCACTCCACACCATGCCACTTCGACCCCTGAATTGAATATTTTCCATTTGAGACTTTTAAGCCTCATAAGCTTAATTTGATTTACTTTTATTTACATTTACATTGAATAGACTTGCACTTTGGTGCTATGAATTATTTGTCTTGCTGAGTCTTATCTGAAAAATTCCACACCTGTAGCTCTAGCATGTGGGTTCTGGCTGGCATTTGCTAAGGAGTTACGATTTTATGTACCTGGTTTAGGTATATGCAGATAAATATTTTCATAATATCTTATACAAACAATTAAATTACATTTACATTACAATTACATTTAAAGCTAGAAATCTGAAACTGCTGTATGTCCATATACAAATGTAGTGATAATCTGTATACCTGTTAATTTTTGTAACATTTCAATGGATACTATTAAAATTACACTAAAATTACAGAAATCCAAATTTTGGCAAAATATTTGGCTACTTATAACTCAGCTCCCATTGAAGCTTGAGACTAAAAACATGATGCATACATGCATTCTAGGTGCTGCTCTAAATCCTGATATTGTGGAGAAATTTGGATAAGAAATTTTAAAATTGTCTCAAAATAATTGAAAATTAAATTTTGATTAACTGTTTGGCCACCCATATCTTCATCACCTTTTAGTCTATAGCTCAGAAATTTGGCACAATGTTGTAAACTATGGCAAACTGTTCACATTCAAAATATGGTGTTATTTTGTCATGCACTTTTAAAATGATAGAAAAATAACTGAAATGTAACATTTTGCAAATGTCCGTGGAATTTTCACAGAAATTCAGCAGAATTCCATGGAATTGGAATGGTCATTCAACAGGCATTCCTAGGAAAGAATTTTATATTCCACACAGCTCTATACATAGTACAAAAGTTGTGCCACGGATTGGAAAATGATGAAACAAGGCACTATGAGGAAGTATTTTTAAAGCAGTGTTTGTTTTATTGGATTGCTGATTCAAATACTTTGTACCATATTTCCTTCCTACATTGCCATTTGGATATTTTACTATGGAGAGTAAGTTGCATTTGGATTTGAATCTGGTGCAAAACAGCCCAGAAGCTTTGGACTGGAGG
This sequence comes from Neoceratodus forsteri, assembly GCA_016271365.2. Taxonomy (NCBI): domain Eukaryota; kingdom Metazoa; phylum Chordata; order Ceratodontiformes; family Ceratodontidae; genus Neoceratodus; species Neoceratodus forsteri. The sequence goes on along the minus strand of CM057456.1, from coordinate 1,383,984,805 downwards.
AGTGGCTTTGACACCCCCACTAAGAGGAGAACGTGTATGGGGATCTCAGAAGAACTGGGGAACTCTGGAATGCACTGTATGTGCTGAAATGATTAAAGCACTCACCCAAAGGTATGACAATATTGCCTATGGGAGGGTAAAAGGGTTCTATGAATGAGTACTTGAAGTTATTATGCTCAGTGGAGCAATTATTCTTCTCTTTTGTCTCCTTTTTAGGTGAGTCCAGACAAGAACTATACTAGTCCTGTTAGCCTTACTCCTTCCGCACTTACTGTTTGCTGTAATAAGCCTAATCCCCAAAAACTCCACTCCTAGGATCTATACCTCTCCCTCCTTCATTTACTGTTAAACTGTTTCCTCCGCATTGTGGCAATGGCCAACTGTTCTGTATTTGATTTCAAAGAACTATTTAACTTATTGTCCTGCTCATGTTCTCGGAGACTATGTATCTACTAATTTTTGCTCATTGTACATTGCTGCTGTATCTGGCCTATCTCTATGACTTATTGTACATTCCTGTTGTTTGAGGTTTACTGCAGTGTTTTGTGTTTCCCTGCCACTTGTTCATGTTTTATTGTAAACAGTGTACTTTGCTCTAATCAAGATGTATGACTGTACTTACCTTGTATTCTCCTGGGTTGTGCCTGAAAATAGGCATTTTCTATGTCTAGCACACCTCCCCAGTAATCAAAAAGAAATAAATAAATAAGGGATTAAACACCTGAAATGCTCTACTATGGACAGGGTTATGTCTGGGCCCCTACAATTTAATGTACAACAAACTAAATGGAGTGTGAGGGAATCCATAGACCAAGATTTTTTTTCTGTTCAATCCAAAACATTTGGGGTAAGCTGCAATGGCTTTCAAACTATTTTGCCCTCCATGGCCATTGTGGAAGTAGGGACAAATTGTGTTTATTCTTTAGCTTTGAAGCTAAAAACAAGTAGAAGAACTCTTGTCGGTATATTGTCCTCCATGTTCTCTAAGGAGAGTGGAGAACTGGGAAAGAAACCTCATTTTTTTACTTTGTGGCATTATTAAGCCTACTCCTTTGAGCAATAACTCTTGGCCTAATCCTTACCTTTTATGCAGCATATTTGCAGAACTGGCTTCCTGACCTTGGTAAAATAGATTATGGAGCACGAGATGGAAAGTGTTTAATGAACAGGACTCAAATTGAATTTGAAAATTATTGTTCAAGACTTTAAAAGACTTTTAAAGAGATACTGCAGTAATAGTTTTTTAGAAAGTGCTTTATGTGTTTTATGACTTCTTCGTGTTTTAATTAGGATCTGCTAAGTGCTGAAATGCTTGTGTTTATTATTCCTTATAGTCTGCTTAGAAATTGATTATGGCTTTATTATACCAAAACTTTTTAGAGGTCACTCACATGGACAAGTATCATGAGCAAGAAATACACAGCTAAGTGCTGGTTCAGGACTCTGCCCCTTACCTTTCCTCCTACCTCTTTCAGGCAACCTTCTTAACTTACTCACTAAGCCATAGAGACTCTTGTCCCTTTTCTATCCCTCAAGTGCATATGGCTGCTGGCCAGTCTGCATTCTTCTGTCATCTCCCACTTCTCTGGAACAAACTTCCCACAGATCTTTGCCTATCCTCATCTTTCTCCTCTGTCAAAAGACTTCTCAGACTTCTCCCTTCACCAGGTCGCCCGCAGTGCTGTACTATCCCCACCTTTCCTGAGCTACCTCCCTCCCTTAGCCTATGTGTTGTGGTCACCACTCATGACTTCCCCCTCCTAGGTGCAGGGTTGTGTGCCCTACCCTTGCCAATGTTAGTCAGCTTTTTCTTCAAATCAAATGTATCTATCCTGAATTGGTTCAGTAGTTCTACCTTCACTGTGCTTTATTTCCTGTTTTTTTGACTGTATATTACCATAACTGGATTTTGTACACTGCATCTTTCATTTGTTTTATACTAATGTTGTATTTCAATGTTACCCCTTTTCCCAGGTCACACCTGGAAACAAGCTTTGGCTTAGTGTGCCTTTCCCAGTTACCAAATTTTAAAATAAAATAAAATACACATTATGTGTGATTGTATTAAAGTCTGTATAGTCAGGCTGTATGTTGTGGCTGTAAGTGTTTTGTGAATGCTCCTAAGACACTAATGGTGGTATAGACACATATTACCTTTAGAAAGTGAACTTTCATTGTCCTGCAAGGGGATATGGAATCCAAACTGGGGATTAAGCTTCTGGCTGAATTTAAGATGAAACATGGGACACAATGACCTAATGAGAGAGTGCAGACCTAGTTCTAGGATCTTATACCAAGATTCCAAGATGCATTCTATTTTGGACTAGTTGCCCAAGTGGACAGATGGAGGAGCCCTGTGTGGTAAGCCTTTGGGGCTCTTAATCTGATTATTCCTATGGGGTGATTTCTGAATGGTAGCACAGGTTGGTCTGTATTGGTTCCATTAGTAATGGCCTTCCAATTCGATTTGGTCAGAGTAACTGATGTAGTAATCCTGCTAAGCAGCGGTATGGCCTGTTACCTAGGATATGGCCTTACCACCTTTTGAGGACTGCTATTGGTCCACTGAGTGAGGAATATGTTGGCTAATGTACCAAATTGCACATTGGGGTTCCAACATTGGGGTTCCAACATCTGTTTGAAAAACATTGGGGTTCCAACATCTGGTTGAATAAACTGAAGTCATGGGTGTGTTATGGCTATTCTAAGGCAATCCATCATGCCCCCTTGTAAAAACAAATACTGAAGAATGAACAAAGTATCTCTAATAATGTCCAGAAATAAAACTGACATGCATAAGTTTTGATTGCTTAACTCTGTAATGAAATTATTAACTTAAAGACCACTATGAAAGTATTTTATTTATTGAAGCCATGGACGATGACTTGTATATGCCTGTGATACAGCTATTTCTATATGTACTTTGTACTGTATTTTATGTCCTTTTTCATTTTAGGTAGTGTTGTAATGGTTTGTTTAACCAATCAACAATTAACTAAACTTGAACTTGAACTTGACTGTCTAACCAATAAAGGAGCAGTACAGTCATAATTTGCAAAAAACATATGTTGTACAGAGTATTTTAATTTCTATGTGTAGTCCTGTTGTGTCCTTCCCTTTATTTGCTATAAGTTTTTTATTTTCAAAATTAGCCTACTAGTTATATGGTTAATTTCATGGCCCCTGGGTATCTCTATCTCAGCAAGATTTATTGCACTTCTTTTTCCTACAATGCATCCTGTCCCATGTGACAGTGATGTGTCCACGACCACTGATTCAACAAGTATTAGAGACAGGAGCCTCATGTTCTGGTATTCAATGAATAGCTCTAATTCAGTATTTTTGTTTTCTGTGTGTGTGTCAGGTCTAGCCAGCAGGAGTAATTGTTTTGCTTTTAAAACATTCTATTTCATCAAATTACACACAGCCATAAAAAGCACATCAATCACCCCAGATCATAAATGCTAGAATTAGTAAAGACTCTAGCTGTTTTCTTACAGAATAATACACTCAGTTAGCCCTCAAGTGTTTGCCAAACAGTAGATGTAGCAATTAGTGCTCACTGGATAAGGCAAAATGCTTAATATCACAGTTCTGTTGTTATAAATTGACTCTAAACCAGTACTTTACTGATTCCATGGTCCTGGATATGTCACTGTCACATGGGAAAGGAGGTATTATAGGAACAAGAAGAGCAACAACCCTTGCTGAGATGGAGATCTCCAGGGGCCATAAAGCTACAGTAAAACCAGCAGACTAACTTAGAAATAAACTCCTAATAGCAGACAGAGGGAAGGACACATCAGGACTACACACACAAATTGAAACACTCTGCACAACATATGTTTTTGCCAATTCTGACTGTATTACTCCTTTAATATGCAAGGCTGAAACAGCATAGGTGTTGGGCCATGCAATGGTACAAGATTCGTGGTGCTACTGCCAAAGTTGTTCCCTCACCTCAGTTGCACCAGACCTTGATAGTTGCTTGTTAGCCATGCTAATATATATATATATATATATATATATATATATATATATATATACCATTCCTTATCAGTCTGGTGAGTGAAAGATGGTGCTGTTGGGGGGTCCACAGAGCTCCCTGTACTTTCACTTAAAATAACTTCTATACACAAATGAGTGTCACTGTTTGCAGTGGATAGATTCTCCCCTACAACAGCATTGCAGCATACCCTCATGCAACTCACCTGTCCAGATTTTAGTGGTTGCTTAGAGACTGTATAAATACTAACATACTGGACTGTGACAGCTACAGGAGTCAGTCCACATCTTATGCCCTGGGCACACGATGCTACAGCCAAAGTTATCCCCCTAATCCCATCCCTTGATAGCAATGCCAATATGTGTATATATATATATATATGTATATATATACACTGTATACTGCTAATTTCTATCCCTTGTGATCCCATGGCCCTGGAATCTTGTTAAGTGATTGCCCATGTCCCTGGCATCCAGCAGGTCCCCCTTTCCCTCATACCATTCCATTCTGTTACTGATGTCAGTGGCTCTTCCCTCTTCTGAAAAAAACATTTTGACATACAGAGCTGTGGCATGTGTAGGACAGGATTGGGGATGAAGGCACCAGGGATCTGCTCTTAATAGAACAGCACCTCTATTCATACTAGTGCCCTCAGTAAGACAGACTCCCACTACTACTTTTCTTGTGCTGGAGTACTGACTTATTCCCTATTACAGTGAAATACCTGTGACCTTCTTATATATAGCACAAAGGGGCACAACACAAAAATGTTTCACAAAGCAATCACAAATTTACCCTTTGCTCATGGATTGCATTTGTGTGTGCCTCTGCCCAACCCTGTCTGCCTATGATATCCCCAATGAGACTGCATATAAGGTCTTACGTCAAATACTAAATGACACATACACTCTAATAGAAAATGTCATTTGAAGTATATGTAAATCGCCAAACATATACTTCCCTTGATGCTTTGCATTAGTGAGGTTTGTGACATTTGGCATGTATTTGAAACTTAGCTTTGTTGCCAATGCCCATTCAGGATATATAATGCATCAGTATTTTTGCACTGAACGTCTTGTCTTTTGAGTTTTTGTCATTCAAATTTCTCTTTTTATTTTGGGCTCACCATGACCCAAAGAAATTAAATCATGAGGCAGGTTGCTTTCTCTCCAAGAGCTGAGACGACAAGAGATCTGTACACAATGGTAGTGATTTATGGTTTAACTCAGGGGAATGATGCACTCCTTATATTGCTAACTGTCAAAACTGCTACACAGAAGTGATTGTCACTGTGTCCTCCTGTTGCAGTAAGACAACTAAACATGTGCAGATTTTCTGTTTAGATAATAATGGTTTCACAAAGGTTGTACCGCCAACTGCATAGTGCTTCTGTCAGAATTATCCCTCTGTACCATATATTGATGGCTGCATGTTGGCCATGTAAAGGTGTCTGGGCACTTCAGGCTTCTCATTAGTCAGGGCCCATTCACATGGTACTACACTAACCTAACACATACCCCTGCTTTATGGCATCATGGCATTGTAGAGAAAAGAACAGCCATATAAAATGTGAACATGGAGATCCCCAGGGGCCACAAAACTAGCAGACAAATTAAAAAAAAAATACTCCTTAAAGCAAACGAAGGGAAGGACACACTAGGACTACACCTACAAATCAAAACACTCTACAAAACATATATTTTTTTATAAATTTTGTCTTTAGTTCCCCTTAATAGCACAAGCAGTGGTTGAGTTGCAGTAGGTTAACTCAACCCTAGGGGGTCACAAGACATGGGGCAAAGCACAGTGTCTTAAACTCCTGGGGCTCAATTTTCAAAGGTCGATGTAGGGCATGCATCAAGTCCTATGTCAGCCCATTCTTTGGCACAGCTGCGCCAAACTCTTCCGGTGCAACTTTATTCGATTTTAGTACATCAGGAGCAGTTATGACACTTTCTAGACTTTACAGCAGCTTGCGCCAAATATTTGGAGAAAGCCCCATAAAAAAGGTCTGCAGCATGCCGCAAGTGAGACCAGGAGGGAGCTGGTCTAATTTGCTGTATTTGACACACAGGAGTGAAAATCCTGAATGGCACCAGGAGAATGCCGCAACCCCATGCACCATATGACCGGCACACCAGTGGCTTGCGGCATTCTCAGGCTTTTGAAAACTGAGCCCCTTGAGTTAACAAAGGCAACCCAATCCCTGGTCATGCCCCAGTGTTAGTATAATACTAAAATATTCATTTTCTTTCTTTTTTCCTCATTGTTTTGTTTCATTGTTTGTTTGTTTTTTTGTTTAGTTGTATTTTTGCATAATGTGCTAATGCAGAGTTAGTGCTGTATGCTAGTCACCTACACATCATCCTGCTCTGAAGGCCAGTGTACCTGTCTTACCCAAGAATAAATTGCAATCAACTGCCTGGGACTAGTGCAGCACTAAAATCACAACCTAACCCAACCGGAATTCCTACCTGTCAATCGCTGAACTACAAATCACTCAAAGTTCCTGTAGAACAACACATGATCATGCAACTGAATCTCTCCTAGCTACAAATGATAATTATTAATGTATACAGCGGCACTGTGCATGTACATTTTGTTTTATTTTTTATTTATTTAGTTGTTTAACCATTTAGTTGTTTAACCATACTGCACAGTAATCGCCACAAAGCCCTACAACACTGAATGAATAAAAAAAAAAACAATTAAATTACAAAAAGCGGAAACCAAGGAATGTGACACTGACAAAAAAAATGGAACCCTAACTGAAGGTTGCAGCACACACAGGGTGCAGAGACCTACGTGGGGAACAGAGACATATATACTGCAATACAAAGAGCAGACTACTCTTAATTTTCAATAAACCCATTTATCAATGAAATAAGGCAAATTTATTTAGGATTAAGCTAGTGTATATACCTTGTGGTTTTTGGTGTCCTTTGCCCTTCATCATCCAGATGCCACCCACCACTCAACATACTAACATAGCATGATACCCCCTCCGTCATGCCTTATTTTTTATATAATGTTACTTACTTGTCTGGCCACAGAATCACAGGAATTGGATGTCCATATCCCTACTAAGTGTGGACACTGTCCTTATCCCTGTTCCTTTCCTTTATTGTTGTTGGAAGTGTGATCTAACCCTTTCCTCTGTTTGCAAGTCTGTGGCACATGTAAGAACTGTTTCCAGCAGTTCTACCATGGTATGGGTCACTTTGTCTTGGGAATGAGTGGGTGAGGCCACCCAGGAGCTGTCTGTTCAGCCACTAATGTACTCAAACTGTGACAGCTGCAAGAGTGAGGACATGGCATAGTACTAGGCACAAGGCGCCATGCCATGGCCTGTGTCCTAGGCACATGGTGCTACTGCCAAAATTGTCCACCACCCTCCTCTCCCCATGCCTAAATGACTGATTTATGGCCATGTTGATATGTGTATATACCACTGAGGACTTGTGTTCCCTGATGGTCAGTGGCACTAGAATCCTATGATTGGTTGCCACATCACTGGAATTCAGTGGATCACCCCATCCTACCACCATTTCCTTCCATTTTTCTTGTTGGTAATGCTGTGACCTGCCTAATCCTGCCCCCAAACCAAGATGCATATTCCATCTCACATGGTTGTGACCCCTGGAAGAAATGCTTTCAGTAGTTCTGTCATGGCAAGGGTCACTGCACCTTTGCAACCAGGATTGTGGGTGTTAAGGAGCTGATGTGCATAACCCAGCACTTCTGTGCAGCCCAGCATCCTTATTAAGTCTGACTTATCTGTATGTCTTTTGTCTGACAGGGTGAGCATTCTGTCACTATTACATGCTTGATCCCTTTTGCTCTGCTTGGCACTGTGATTAAAGCACGTTCAAACGTCTTTACCAAGTTATGAATTTCTGCAGTTTGTTCTCTAGGTAAGGAAACATTCCCCCTTACAGCATCAGAGTTTAAAGTCTGTTCCAGTCTGTCATGAGCTACATCAATATCTTCTTCAGAAGTTTCTGGTAATACTAACAAAGCAACCACTGTAGTATTTATTCAACCAGTTTCGGCAAGAGGTTGGCATGGTAAATCTTGGTAGGATTTTTCCTATGAGGGATCTTAATCTCATAGTTAACTGTACTAGTACATCTAGTCAGTTTATAAGGTCTTTGCTATTTCATTAACAGTTTGCTTTCTGTAGTAGGTAACAGTAACAAGACATTTTCACCTGGCTCAAAAACTTTATTTTGTACCCCATAGTCATAATACACCTTATGCTGTTTTTGAGCTTCTTTTTGATTACTGTGGGCAATTTCAAAATATTTACCAGTTTCTTTTTTAGCACACACATATAAGAAGTAACAGATTTTTTCTGAGCAAGGTTATCTTCCCTGGTTTCTTTTATTACATCTAGTGGCTTATGGGTTGTCCGTTTCAAAGGATGAAAAACCTATTGATTCTTGTGGCACTTCTCTGTATGCAAAGCAGGTAAGGTAAGTATTGGTCCCAATCTTTTCCTTCACCTTTTACAAACCTTTGTAACATGCATTTTAGGGTTTGATTTAAACACTCAACAAGAACATCTGTCTGAGGGTGAAAAGGGCAGATTCTTATGGAAGTGATATCTAATAGTCAGTAAAGCTCTTTCAGCAATGCAGCACTACAATTACAACCCTGATCATTAATAATCTCTTTAGGTATGCCCACCCTGTTGAAAATTTTGGTAAACTCTGATGCCACTTTTAGGGCTGACATAGTGCACATTGGAATTGCCTTTGGATATCGAGTAGCATAGTCACTACCCAAACTAATTGCATACTACCCAAATTAATTGATTACCCTTGTTACTTTTGTCTAAGGGGCCAACCACATACATTGCAATTCTCTCAAAAGGCACTTCTATCAAGGGTAGGGGCAACTGGGGCACCTTGCCTTTTTTAGTCACTGGGACTACTTTCTGACATTCAGCACAAGAACTGCAATAGATAGCAACATCCTCATGAATCCCATGCTAGTAAAATCTGTACAACAACGTGGAAAGGGTGAGTCCCTTCCCAAGTGACCAGCCATAGGACTATCATGTACTACCTGTAACAACTCAGTTCTACACTTCTTTTGTATGACCAATTATTCTAATTGTTCATTTGTCTAAGGATTAACACAAACTCTGTACAGTAGCCCATTACTTTTTTAAACATTGGTTAGTCCTGTTTTTGTTTCACCCCCGCTGCTTAAAGTAACCTTAGAGAGAAGCACTGGTAGTTTGCTCAGAAACAAAATTACAATCAGTTAACAGTTTAGTTTCAGCATTTTTATATACTGTATCAGCCGCTTATGATCATTAATCTTTTGTTGCCACTGTTTTTTTCAGGTGTCTTCTTTCTTTCCTGGACTTCCAGATTTTGGAGCTGGGCTTAAAGATGTCCAAATCAAAATCATCAAAAGGAAAAGAGTTCACAATATCTGAGATTTTCTTTACTTGTTCTGTTGTTATCGCAGCTGCTGAAACAGCAGGGTTTATTCCCTCTGTGATTATCATAGCAAATCCTGGAAAGTTATTTCCAATAATCACAGATAACCTTGATTCTACCCCCACTTTCATTTAGTGCGACACCCCATTAATGTTCAGAGTCAACTGGGTAGCAGATTAGTATCAAGTGTCCCTGTGGATACATATGACCCCAGCTCCTTGTCCTTTTGTGCAGTCCTTTCCCAGCACTTCAATATGAGCCAGGGTCTATCTGCTTTCTGTATCTATAAGTTCCTTCACAGTCTTATCTCCCACATTTGACATCTGTTAAATACTTACCCCCAATTTGTTAAGGCAAAATTTACTCCAGTGTTACCCTTCTTATTTTTAGGACAGTTTCTTGCAATATGGCCTGTCTTATTATAGTTACTGTATAGCAAATAAAGTCTTTGGGTGCAGATTTGGTACCCACATCAGACTGCTTATCTCAGCTGGAGTTAAATTGTGAAAAAGAGAGTCTTACCATTCCTTGATGTTACTTCACTGCTGCAGTGTGTATCTGTCTGGCCATCTGATAATCCTCAGCCAAAGCAATGGCCTTTATCCCACTTTTTGGTCAGTGTTCTTTTACTCTAAGCTGCATGTCTGTAGGCAGGATGTTGAAGAATTGCTCCAGAGCAAATATGTCAATGATCTGTGGGACTAGTTTTGCCCTCTGGTTGGAGCCATTTAATAAAAAGTTCTCTGAGTTTGGTGGAGGCTACTCAAGGATTGTCAAATGAGTGATACTTCAGGCACTGAAATCTCTGCCTGAGATGTCGTATCTCATAAGGATTTCTCTTCTCACCAGGTCATACTTGACTGTGCAGTGTACATATTGCTGTAGACAAGTTAAGCTTTAACTATCAGATGGGGTACCATCCTGATAGTCATTGATGTTTTGGCCATTGACAGGCTCCAACACATTTCAAAAGTTGTCAGGTATGCTTCCATATTATCCGAGGGACACAGCTTTGTAAGTTTAATGTCTTTTAAGTCATTTGTGTTTTGTTGATCTGTGGAACCTGTACCAGATTCTCCAACTTAGACAGCTTGCAAGGCATCTAGCCATCACTGCTCCTGTTTCTGCAAAAATGAATAATCAGTGTAAATAAAAAAAGTCCAATATATAAATTGTATTGGTTGATGCTTTCCAATAGGTAGCACCAAACTGCTTTACTGGCAGTACTGAGGGAAGACTGTGGTTTCATTTGTGGCTACAGTGATGTGGAGTGGGGCCAAGTGGTTTTCAGTCTGGAGTGCCCGCTGCTGCGAAATGCTTTACATGGAGTCAGGCCAAGTTGTTTGCAGTCTGGTGCATGGCTGCTGCATTTTTACAACAACTGATGGAATCTGACCCAGTGGTTTGTGGCTGGGTGAGAGACATCTGATCTGAGCATGAGCCAGTTAAATTACTCAAGGTTGGCGGGTTAGACGGAGCGAGTGAGCTGGTGATGGTGGAGTGCAGCCGGGTGAGAGGTGGAGAAGGTTTCTTTTAGACATGGTTGGTGGCTAAGGTAAAAATTAGGGCTGGAAGAACTCAGTGAAGTCCTGACCCTTATTAAATAAGAGCCAGAACATGCTGAAGTTCTGATTAGTTCTGATTTATTGACAAATATTTGAAAAAATGCAAACAAGTGCATTAAAGTGGCCAAAGTCGATGCAGAGGCCCAAAGGAAATAATTTAATGGATTATTTATATAAAAATTAATGTAAAACTGCTAAATAAAAAAGCAATCATTCACTACTAGCCCCTTCATGACTGGCCTATAATGGTGGCATATCCTGCTCGGGTCCATGACATCAGTGTGCTGGGAGAGTCAGAGAGAGATGGAGACAGAGAGAGACAGACAGATGCAAATAGCTATATCATAGCACCACCAAGCACTGCAGGAACTGCCAGGTAGCTAAGATTTTTTATTTTTTATTAAATGTGCTGTGTGGGTATAATTTTGATGGATGTTCCAGTCAGAACCAAACAGGTAAAAGAAATGGATATGAATGATCAAATGAGCAGCTCTAAGAGAGCTCACCCACCCTACCCATGCGAATGATGCAACTGCTTCGCATGCCCAGGTGTACTGTGGTATATGGTACACTACCTGGTCCAAGAGGTGGTAATGTTTTCTAGTAGTATAACTATTTCTACTGAATCTGATCAACATGTTGAATCCTAAAAGAAGAAAAAATGAAAGACATAGTGATCACCACCACACAGGCAGGCAACCAGTCACCCATGGTCAAGTGCAGTGTAGTCATAAAAAAGCATGTCACTGCCACCCGAAGACCTGATGACACACAGCACAATTACATCCTCCCTAGTTCCACAATTGCTGCCAGCCATTGCCAGGTAATTTAAGTATCAAAAGTAAAATACAGTGATATAATAATCTCTACCCAGTTACTGTAAGTGAGATGTAACCAGGCTAGCATACCACACACACACAAACAATAAAGAAATTATATGAATTTTCAATTTAGTAGCATTTTGTTCTGTGAAGTTCTGTGCTAATAAACAGATCCCTGCAGGATGGAGTTGTCCCCACTATGTGAAAACAGGCCCACGTGGTCCCAATCCACAAGGGTGGATCCAGAGATCCAATTGGCCACAACAGACCCATTTCTATTCTTTGCCATCTAGCAAAGATCCAGGAGCGGCTCATCTACAGCCAACCGAGGGACTACCTGGAAAACAATCAGCTCCTGGCCCCCTCACAGCATGGGTTCCAGCAAAAACATGGGACTGACACAGCCCTCATCAGGTTTACCTCCGACATCCTAGCTGCCCTGGACAAGGGCACTCCCACAGGGGCAGTCTTTATAGATCTGACCAAGGCATTCAACCTGGTGGATCACCCACTCCAGCTAAACAAACTGAGCACACTTGGACTGGACCAACACTCCCTGAACTGGTTCAGCAACTACCTGACTGACCGCTCCCAGCAAGTCAAGTGGAGAGGTGCTACCTCTGACCCTCTACCGCTAAAGGAGGGCATGCCACAAGGCTCCATCCTGGGTCCACTCCTGTTCTCCCTGTTCTTCAATTACCTCTGTCACCACTGCAGGGTCAGCTCTGTTGTGCAGTACGCTGATGATGCAGTACTCTACAGAGCTGCACCACATCAGGATGATCTAGGACTCCTGCTCCAGGCTGATTTCTCCCAGGCTAAAGCATGGCTGGTCGAGAATCACTTAATTCTCAACCCTACCAAGACCAAAACACTCATTTGGTCCCAAATCCCTGGGTCCCTCCTGGGCACATCTTCTCCCATTGGTCACCACATCCGGCTCTCCTGTCGAAGTGGTACAATCCTTCAAATATTTAGGTCTTACATTGGACCAAGGACTCACACTAAAACCACACATAGATTTGGTGGCCAAAAACATCCACCAAAAACTCGGGCTGCTCTACTGTCTAAGCACCAATCTGATACCTGAGACAAGGCTGGCAATCACTCAGTGTCCTCCTACCTACTCTTACCTATGTGGCCCCAACCCTACTCAGCATCGCTAAGCTAGACTATGGTAGACTACAGACATTGTACCATAAAGTCACATAATTCACTTCAAAAGCCCATCCGAGGACCCATCATTGTGAAGTTCTTGCTGCACTCAAATGGCCCACCCTGAACCTAAGACTTCAGTACCCCCTACTAAACTGGACATACAAGCTCCTCTCCAATGATACCCCCACAGGGCTTATTGGGCTAATCACCCCAAAAATGCCCCAGCAAGCCCCTTCGTACTTCGGACAAAAAACTGCTTGAACAGCCCAGGCCCAGATCTGCAGCAGGTAGTAAGTCCTTCACCCATCATGTACAAGAAGCACCCTCCCCAGAGGTTTTTCAGATGAGGTGGTGTGCTCACCTCCAAAATCTCAGCTCCTGTGTATGTCAGGAAGGCTAGCTAAATCATGCCCCCAGCGTCTAATTACCACTGTTGACCTGGGGTACTCCCCCTGTAAATAGTTGCCCTCTCCTATATAAAGCTAGCAACTCCAATTGTAACACTGCACCTTTTAAAGATGTATACCACTTTGTTTGTATATATTAAAGTACTACCTGCCCTCAACCTAACAGCTGCTAATTTTGTTGTGTTGTGTTGTCCAAATATTGTTGTACAAAAACATCATACACTTGTATGCAATGTACTACTCTGTATCTACTGACTGTACTTGTTCAACTCTATGTAACTAACTCTGGGTTGCCCCTGAAAAAGGGATCTCAGGGGCCCAGTGGGCTTACCTGGTTAACAAAATTTAATTAATAAATAAATAAATAAATAAATAATAAGTAATCACAGCTAAATATGGTGGTCTTGAGAAATATGTAAAGAATATTCAGTTTCTGGGTTTCAGGCATCTGCTAAGTCATACACTGTACAAAAATTAAAACAGTACAGTCAGGACCAGTTGCTGAGGGCAAAAAAAGTGACAAGTTGTAGTAGTAAGGACTGGAGTAAGGACAAAAAGTGATAAGTAGTAGTAGTAGACAGCAGTACCCTACTAGGGATGCGCAAAATTGGAAAATTTCACCCAGAGAAATATTTTGCGTAATTGGCGCATTTTGTGAAATATTTTGCCTGAAATTTCACCCCTAAGCCAGCAAAATTTCAAACCCATGGGTGAAATTTTGCCATCCATGGCAATATTTCACCACCTGCAGGAGTAATTCCACCTCCTGTAGCGAAATTGTAAGTTCTCCCTTCTCCCTGGTGTCTAGTGGTCCCCCTCCCCCACCATCACTGGCTGTAAACTGTAAATAAGCACTTCCCCCAAAGTAACCCCTATACACACACCAAGTTGCCCTGCACCCCACACCTCCCCATTTGTTTTATTAAAAAAAAACATTCACCTCCTTCACTCCCTGGTGTCTAGTGCTCCCCGGCTGTCACTGGCTGCAAACAGTAAATCGCTCCCAAAGTTACCCTGCCACCTCCATTTGTTTTAAAAAAAATCACCATTCACTCCCTGGTGTCTAGTGTACCCCCACCCCATGAGTAGATAGCAGGACCACCCAGCCCCAGTACCCCGATCGGACCACGGCACAGCCCTCCACTCACCTCCATCGCGGAAGTCAACTGAGTGCCACTGAGTGCTTGAATGAATGAGTGCATGGGCTGCCAGCTGTGGAGGTGAGTGGAAGGCTGTGTCAGTGGCCCGACTGGGGTACGGGGGGGAGCTGGGTGGGTCCTGCTATCTACTGATAGGGTGGGGTGTCCACAAGACACCAGGGAGTGAATGGTGAATTTTTTTTTTAAACAAACGGAGATGCAGGGTAATTTTTTTTGTGGGATTGCTTATTTACTTTTTATGGCCAGTGGCAGCTGGGGACCACCAGATACCAGGGAGTGAAGGAGGCAGGAAATTTCTGTTTTTTTTTTAATAAAACAAATGGGGGTGAAGAACTTGTTTATGTGTGTGTGGGGGGGTTCAATTTATAGACTTGTGGCCAGCAGTGATTGGTAAAACCGAGGGCGAAACTGATAAATTTTGCCTCAGTTTTGCCAAACATTTCACATGGTGATATTGCCTATTTCGCGGCAATTTTGCTGGTGAAATTTTATTTGGCTGCATCTCTATACCCTACATTTCAGATCAGAAAGTGGTACCATGTACCACCAACTAAGTTTGTGACATGAAATGCAGTTGCATGCTGTATTTGGACTCTCAACCCGCTGAAGGTATTATTATTTTTTTTTTATTCTGTGCTGCTCATGTGATCATTCAAGTAACAGTGGCTTGGTCTAGTCTGTCCTGACCTGACTTGTTGCAATTAATTGCTACCTCATGTAGTAGCCCCTGTTCAGAAAACATTTTCACCACAGGCACAAATTCCTGAAAGTGTTTTGTGGATAGCGCCTGCTCAGAGCAGTCAGTGTATGTTTTATTCGGGTATCATATTTGAAATTAAAGTGAGGAATGCTGACTTTGAGAAATGTGAGGTGCTCAGCATTTTCTGATGTCAAACAGGATCGTGTGTCACGAATGACGTTATCAGCTGAACTAAACAATTGTTCTGAACAGATGCTAGTCGGAGGACAATTCATGTACTTCATTGCAATGTTTACTAAAAAAGTCACATATTTTGTTTGAATTTCTAGTATTGCAAAGGGTCTGCATTCCAGCTGACAGTGGGCTCTGCAAGGTACATTTCAACAATGGTCTGTGCTGAGGCTGTGTTACAAGAGGCAGAGGAAGAAGATGTTACAATTACATCTAAGTGACTCCAGAGACATGACGCTGAACCAAGTTACTGTGAAACAGTGCTGTTTGGCTGGTGGTGAAGAAGAAGATTCGGCTGCAGTGGCTGAGGAGGAAGAGGGAGAAAATACCGCAACAGTAGAGGATGTTCCACCTGATGCTATGCTGTGTCATGAAGAAGATTCTGAATGTGGTGCTGCTGTTGTACTTTGTTCCATGACAGCACGCACCTCATCAATTTTTTCTTGTTTATCTTGAAACAAGTGGCATCATCACTCAATAGTTGCTTAGATTTGTATCATGGGTCCAAGATTGTTGCTTTAATGTAGTATTCAGAATGAAGCATTTTACATAGTTTGTCATCTTCTTCAACTTTTTTGATCATACGTCTCGTTAGATCTTGTATTCTGGGGGGCAACCTGCATGTGTCAGCAGTACCATTGGCAGCGTGTGTGATCATGGAACTGTCTTGCTTCTCTAACTTTTCCTTAATCAGATTCAACCTGAATTTTAACATTTTTATTAGGGGTATCACCTGGCTGAGAGTTGCTGTGTTTGCACTAGCCTCCCTGGTGATTTCCTCAAATGGCTGGAGCAGAAAAATTAGAATCTCCAGCATGGCCCACTGTGGTGGACTAATATAGATGTCTGCATCACCGATTTTATTTTCCAAGGTGTATTGCCTGATGCCTTTCTTTTGTTCCAGCAGCCTTTGGAACATATAAAAGGTTGAATTCCACTGAGTAGAAATTTCTTGGATCGGTATGTGCAAAGGTGAACTGTGCTCCTGCTGTATTTTTTCAAACAAGTGATAGGCTTTGCTTGAGTGACTCAAATGAGTGCATATTCTTTTAGCAGTGCTAATGAGAGCCTTAATATCCCTGTTGTCGTAGAGAAAACTGTGAACTTTTTAAATGTAAGCAATGTGCAAAGCAGCAGATGTGAACAAAGCACCCCTCCTCCAAGGTCTTCCTTATGATGGACCAATTATCTGCAACTATAAAGCCAACTGACAGTCCCTGTGAAGTGAGCCATTGCTGTATTGGTGTTTGGAGCTCTTCATTGATGTTGTATGAGGTATGTTCAGATGGAAAATAAAATTTTCTTAGAACAGCAAACTGCGATGCTTCACTGTCCCCAGCCCCATGTGAATTATCAAAACATGCCAAATGTGCTGTGACAGACATGAAGGGTTCAGGCTGACAGCTTAACACGATATCAGTTGTGAGATGCACCACCCTCCCAACAGCATTGCACAAGACGCATCTTAATTTTTTATAAACAACATCATAACGATCTGGAATCCCTGTTGTTGAGAAGTATTTCTGCGATAGTATACTATATCGAGGTTCAAGGTACTCAAGAAACCATCTGAATCCTATATGTTCAACCACATTATATGGTAGCAAATCAACAGCTATCATTTCTGAAATCTTTTGGTTATTGTGACAGCAACAGGGTGAGTCGAGGCAAATTTGGCTTTACACTCATGTTTCTGAGATGGTAAGCTGTTTCCTTGAAGGAGGAAGGCTTTTAAATACATGGTCACTTTCAGTAACAGTAGAAGGAATCCTTTGAATGGGAGGAAGTGGTGGTGGAGGTGTTTCAGTAGTGCTGTGGATACTGCCACTGCTTTCATCTATGGAAGTTACCCCCAAGTGTAGTGAGCTATCACTGTCATTTTCTTTTTGAGACTTACAACTGGATTTCTCAGTAATCATATGACATCTGTCTAGGTGCTTTTTCAGTGCTGAAGTTCCCAATGCTCTTTTCTTTTTATCCCTGCTGATTGGCCATTTACAAATAGCACCGGTTGCTACCAACTCATGGGAAGCACTAATGGAGAAGTTTAACCAAACAAAAGATGATATTGTTTTAGTATTTTTCACAGGAAGGCATGGCACCTCGGTTACCTTTTTAGGGCCCCCCACCCTGGATTTTTCTTGGGCCTGTTCTTCTTGTGGTTTATTCCAACCGCCCACTCCACAACCAAAATATTTCTGCTGTTTCTTCCTTGTCTGCAATTTCCATCCTCTCCAGTAAACCTTGTGCTGCCTGATCATTCTCTTCATCTTTATTATTTCCCTCATCAGGTTCAACCTCAGAAGAATCGGATGAGGGTGAGAGACTGTCAGTAGCATAGTATGCAATTGTCCCATACAATTGGGTGCCTCTGTGGGTGGGGTCCACCAAGCCTTTAGCATTTTTAGCTCCATAACCTTTTTTTTTACTTGGGATGATAATGATCTGAGATATTCACCTTTTTTGGATTCAAGCATTCGCTTGGAAGACAAAATCTTAGACGTGAGAAAATCACTTTTTGAGGTTTGATTTTGTATTCCCTTTTCAGGCTGATTACTGTCTTTTGCAGTGCCACTGCCTACCTGAGAAATAGAATGCTCTTCATCAACACTTTGATCCATTTTTTTCATAGTATTCTAACCTGTAAAAAAAGATCACTCTAACTAACGTGATGTCCTTCTGATAACTCCCACCCACAGGCCAGGGACAAATTTACTGTCGTGACTCGTAACTTTGCACAGCACACCGACAGCACAGCAGTCCACCACCACTTCCTTCCAAGATTACCTGACTGACTCCTACAATACAGTTAGTTACTGTTAAGTGACTAAATTCAGCAACTGTTACGTGTGCCTCAGAATTTGAATTGGAGATGCAGACACATCTGATGCATAGTGCCACCTGTTTCAGTATACCTCTTCCTTCCCATCTCCCCAGGCAGACTCTCTGCTTGCAACACCAGCACAGTGCACTACCCTCAGCTATCCTTCCCAACAAATGTCTAAAAATCCCTCATTCTACTTCAAGGCAATCTCAAGGACTGAGGTCTTAAAACTATTACGGATCGTCTCTGAGAACACTAGCTCTGGATCAGATACACTTGAGTCTCGGCTCCGGAAACTAGCAGCACCATTCATAGCCTCCCCTCTGGCTAGAATTGTCACCTTGTCTCTCTCTAATAGCCAAGTTCCTGACCTCTGGAAGATTGCTCGTGTAACGCCGGTCCTCAAAAAATGTGATACAAAGGAGATTACTAACTACAGGCCTATAGCTATCCTACTGGTTCTAAGTAAAATTCTGGAAAAACCTGTTGCAAATCAAACCAATGACTACCTCACAAAGTACAGCCTTCTCTCTGACACACAACATGGCTTCCGTAAAGGTCACAGTACCTCTACAACACTTCTCAAATTCACTACTGATGTGCTTACCAGTATGGATGCTGGCCAGCTGACAGGGGTGGTTTTTATAGACCTTACAAAGGCCTTTAATCTTGTTGATCAACCCCTGCTTCTCTCTACTCTTTGCAATCTGAGCTTTTCACTCCCAGTTGTCACCTGGTATGGAAGCTATCTATCAAATAGAACTCAAATTGTGAAATTCAACTCCTCTTTATCTGATGGTGCTACCATCAATATTGAAGTTCCCCAAGGCTCTATTCTGGGACCTCTTCTTTTCTCACTTTTTATCAATAACATAGATTAGGTTTTTCTTTCATGCTCATCTATTCTCTATGCAGACGATCTTGTATTCTAGTCAAGCTCTGATAAGGTTGCCAGCATGAATGTATCCCTTTCTTCTGATTTCATAAATGTCCAAAATTGGTTTTCTGCACATAAGTTTTTACTTAATACTAAGAAAACCCAAGCAATGTTACTTGGATCTACCCCTAAACTTAGGACATGTCAAATTCCCCTATTGGTGCAAGACCACAGTGGCACACAAATAGAAAGCGTTACATCTTTTAAGTACCTGGGAATTCTTCTGGACCAATCTCTGGACTTCAGCCTGCATATACAATCTGCCTGCAAGACAGTGAATGCTAAACTGGGGGTTGCTTACAAGTCCAGTTTCATGTTACCTCCCTCTGCTAAACTTGCTATTGCCAGAGGCATATTACTCCCTGCCCTCACCTATGGCATGCGGACCTTTGCTGCCACACACAAAACCATCCTTCATAAGTGGGATGTCACTTATACTAATATCTGTCAATATGCCTCCTTGTCACCAGGGCTTAAGCACCACTGCCAACTGTACAGGGACCTGGGCTGGTTATCCCCATCAGCTTGCTGCCAACACTCTTTTGGCTCCCTGATTGACTTTATACTCAGAAACCAGACCCCTTCAGCGCTCACAACATTGCTGGTACCTCAAACCTCCTCCTCTAGACTGCGATCGGTAGATGAATCCCTGCTGAATGTACCTACATGTAAAACATCAAAAGGCTCTGTTGCCTTCAATCACTCTGCTCCTAAGCTTTGGAACTCTCTCCCCCAAGCACTTCAAATATATGGATCCCATAACAGCTTCAAAAAGGAGCTGCACTTACATCTATCCCTTGCTGATCTCTGCACTTGTTTTAATTCTCCCTAATCCACTCACCAGCCAGATGCTGCCTGGCCTAACTTCAACCTGCCTACCTCATAGCACTTCTTATCCTTACTATCTCCTTGAGAGCTAATCTACTGCAACTCCACCCCCCACACACACACACACCTGAGTCTTGTTTCAGAGGCCGTGATAATGCATCCTGCCCAGTCAGGAATTTGCCCTTGCCTTGCTTCACTGCCTATTTAAATCTTCATTGTTGTGACAAATTTGAACAATATTTCTTTGCTGCTATGTTGTGGTATCTCTTTCTAGACTATGTAGGTTTTCTCTGCCTAAAAATTCTATGTGAATTGCATTGATTGTTATTGTCCTGGCTGAATGTATTCATTACTACTAACTCTTTTGACCTATGCTATTGTAATTTCATTGTACTCATGCTATGTACCTATCTTTGACTGTTGTACTCTCCCAGGTCATGCCTGAAAATAGTAATTTCATGGCTAGTGCACCTACCCGGTTAACAAAAACTAAATAAATAAATAAATAGTCACACTCAGCATAGTCCCACACTAGGGGTTGGTTAATGCTTATACATAATCTAATGTGATATACTATAAAACTAATGATAAGTAGGAATAATGGGGAATGAGTGATGATAATGATGACACATGTGGACAGTAGTTGTACTTTACATGTGTTGTACTGTAAACAGCCTGCTACAAGTCACAAAGTCAGATTATCCCCTGGGCCACCCATAGCCAGCAGCACAGGCACATCAACTTATATATTGTTTGTCTGAACAGTATTTTTTTAACACATGAAATAATGAATGAACATTAACAAGTAATCATGATTCATGACTGGATGGCACAAGTCAAAGATTTATTTTGCCAGCCTGCTGCCCTTGCCCTGTGCACACGGCCACACTGAAAAGCCAGGAAAAAAAATTATTTAGGATTTTCTATAACTGTAAAATTTCTCTTGGGTCCCCAGTAGTCTCTCCCTCTCTCCTCTGGATCAGGAATGGTACAAGTCAAAGGTTTTGCCAGCCTGCCCTTGCTCATGTACACAGCTACACTGTCTGAGGTCAAGAAAAGAAAAAACTTTCATTTGGGATTTTCTGTAACTGTAAAATTTCTCTTGGGGCCCCAGTAGTCTCTCCCTCTCTCCTCTGGCTCTGGAATGGCACAAGTCAAATATTTTGCCAACCTACCCTTACTCATGTACACATATCTACACTGTCTGAGGCCAAGAAAAGAAAACAACTTTAATTTGGGATTTTCTGTAACTGTAAAATTTCTCTTGGGCCTCCAGTGCTTTCTCCCCCTTTCCTCTGGATCTGCTTCAATGGCACAAGTCAAAGATTTTGCCAGTCTGCCCTTGCTCATGTACACAGTCACACTGCCACACTGCCTGCCATTTCCCCCTCCCCAATAGCCGTTCAGGCCACCACTCCTGAGTCCCTCTGAATTCCTCCTTTATCCAGTCCCAACCCACCACCCTCACTCAATGATCAGTTTCTCTCCCCCATCACCTTCCTAGTTTCTTTTCCCTCCCCTCCCCTCCAAAATGTATATTTTCTTATATTTATATATTTTTTTTCCTTTTGGCAACTTCTGGCAGCTCTCTGCTGCAGTGAGTGGGCGAGGTGCTCCTTCAAATATCCTCCTCTTGTCTGGACCGCATTGTGCACTCAGTGTTGTTACTTACCATGAGTGCATCACATAACCGTCTGTTGCCTGATTGGATGCTACCAGCTGTCTGTACATGGAGCAAGCATGCCAATGGCATCCCCATGGCAACAATACACAAAATTGCACAAATGGCACTTCCATAGACCCAGAACCGGATTTCTGTGGCAAAGTCCATATTTATCTGGGTCCATGGATTGCAGGTTCAATCTAGGGGACCAGATCTCCTGCAGAACAGTCCTCCTAGCCCTAGTAAAAATGCTACTTTCAAAGCTGTCATTGTTTAGGACAGCAGACTGTCCTGATGTGTCTCATTGTATAGTGGACTGCTACTATGTGCTGTAAGTCACTTGTGGCCATTTTGCCCTGATGAGAGAGGCTGATTAGTATAGCTGGAGTGTAGAGACTTGATTTTATGGGAGTTTCTTTTAGCTAGACTGTTTTGCTGGGACAACAGCCTGATTAAAAGTAGCTGTCAGCAAATCAGGATTCAGCATTCTTTAGACCCGTTTCATAGTTAATATTATCAGCAGTCTGTCTCTTGGAGATGAAATCTGCCTGATCTTTATATATCATTTCAATACAGCCACATAGAGTTTGTACTCCATATTGAGGACTGAGGTTGGGCGATAGCATTCAGAACTTAGTTTTTTTTTTTTGGTGGGATTTCAGGATTGTGGAAATGTTAGCATATTTCCAGCTGGGGGGAGAAGGGCCTCCTGCTAACAGTGATTGAAAATTGTCTTACAGGTAGGCGAGCAAGAGCCCTTTAAATTCCTTAAAAAAACCCTGCTGTGCACCTGTCAGGGCCAGGGCTTCAGTATCCTGCCTTTAATAAAGCTGGTGTAGTCCAAGTGAACCAGGGACTCAACCCACTGCTGCAATTGCCCAGCGAGTACAGAAGTAAAAACTTTCATGCCTACATTAAGGAAGGTGCATGGATGATAGGAACTGCACAAAGTTGCATATTTTCCTGTTTTGGGAATTACTGAGATCTGGGCATATTTCCAAGAGGTGGGTGCCCCCCCCCCACACACACACACACATAGCCAAACAAACCTCTGTCACCAAAGGTGGAAGCAAGTCAAAAATCACAGACATGCAGCTGTTGTGAGAACTCACCAAACTTACTTACAGGAAAATACAAAATCACACATGCCCACACAATGCAATGCATCATGGGCTGCATATGCAAATCACCACAGAATGTTATGCTGGTTCAACTTTAAGCAGAATTGCATGGTGCCAAAAGGCCTCTCACACAGTTTGCAAAGGGTGCTAACAGATGACATAGACACATGTTTCATTCTACCAGAACTCATCAGTATGCCTCATCTGTTTGACACCCCAGTGCAATGAACCAGTTACCCTAAGACGGTCTGTCTGGGTTAGGTTGTGGTGAACCCATTAAAATAAAAAAAACTATTTAAAAGACAAAGAACCTCTGTGCACAAACACTGAGGCAAGGGTTACCCCAAAGGGCATTTGGCTGGGAAGCCAAGTTTCAAGAAAATACAAAATCACACATGCCCACACAATGCAAAGCATCATGGGCTGCATATGCAAATCACCACCGAATGTTATGCTGGTTCAACTTTAATCAGAATTGCATGGTGCCAAAAGGCCTCTCACACAGTTTGCAAAGGGTGCTAACAGATGACATAGACACGTGTTTCGTTCTACCAGGACTCATCAGTATGCCTTGTCTGTTTGACACCCCAGTGGAATTAACCAGCTACCCTAAGATGGTCCATCTGGGTTCGGTTGTGGTGAACCCATTAAAATAAAAGAGCTATTTAAAAGACAAAGAACCTCTGTCGCAAACACTGAGGCCAGGGTTACCCCAAAGGGCATTTGGCTGGGAAGCCAAGTTTCAAGAAAATACAAAATCACACATGCCCACACAATGCAAAGCATCATGGGCTGCATATGCAAATCACCACAGAATGTTATGCTGGTTCAACTTTAAGCAGAATTGCATGGTGCCAAAAGACCTCTCACACAGTTTGCAAAGGGTGCTAACAGATGACATAGACGCGTGTTTTAATGGGTTCACCACAACCTAACCCAGCCAGATCGTCTTAGGGTAGCTGGTTCATTCCTCTGGGGTGTCAAACAGATGAGGCATACTGATGAGTCCTGGTAGAATGAAACATGTGTCTATGTCATCTGTTAGCACCCTTTGCAAACTGTGTGAGAAGCCTTTTGGCACCATGCAATTCTGCTTAAAGTTGAACCAGCATAACATTCTGTGGTGATTTGCATATGCAGCCCATGATGCTTTGCATTGTGTGGGCATGTGTGATTTTGTATTTTCTTGAAACTTGGCTTCCCAGCCAAATGCCCTTTGGGGTAACCCTTTCCTCGGTGTTTGCGCACAGAGGTTCTTTGTTTTTTTAAACTTACTTATTTAGATATCCACATTTCTAAATGTTCTGTGGACTTAGTGAAGAATGATTTAACACCCCTTTTACATACTGTTAAACTTGATTTGCAGTGAAGGACGACCTTACTCCTATCCCTTTAGGGATGAATTAGTGTTATAAAAATGAACCTCTTACACTGTCTATTATATCCACTAGTTATGCTAGGTCTTTTCCTCCCTAAGACCTGTTTTTCTCAATTACAATATTTAATTAATGATTTTCTTTGGCAGGGCATGGCAGTTCACCGATCGTACTTTAAATTGACGATATCGAAAAGACTTGTGGGGTTTGCACCTCTCTAATCTTATCTTGTATTGTTTTGAATGGCAGCAAATATTTTCAGTGGGGGCAAGATGGAATAAAGGGTCCAGAAGCTGCATATGCCCCCATTTGACTTACCATTGAAAGAGATATTTGCCAGAGGCTGGGAATCCAGCTCAAATCTGTGCTCTATATAAAGCCTTCTCAATTACGGTCTTCTCTCAAACAGATACAGATTTTATAGTCCCTTAATGCCCATTGACAAATGAGCTCCTACTTAGGACTTGATTGGACTAAAGCTCCTATTCAGCCAATTCTTGATAACCCCAACATTCAGATCACCCATCATCCTATCCCATTTGCCATTTGCCCCCATTGAGAAATGTCACTATAGACTCCCTCCTACATAATGGCAAGTTTATAACATATAGTTTCCCTCCTTTCAAGAATGATTTAGTGTTCCCCAGTCTTCCTTCTTTAAATATATTCAGCTGACCCAAGCCTTGACTCATTATTTAGGTCCTTTGCCATGGTCACAATCTGGGAGAGACAAGCTTCAATTCTTCCTATCATCCATAGGGAAGCCTCACCCCATATCCACTCTTTACAGTGCTTTTCAATTAATGGATCAGGCAAATCTCCATGGGATAGATTATTATTGACAGCAAGCCCTAGAACTGAATTGGGATTCTAAAACCTGGTAGACTGTTTGATACAATCTGTATAAGTATATAAAACAATACAGATACCAACTGATTTTATTTAAAGTTCTTCAGAATCTATATTGCACACCCAAAACTTCATATAATTGGTAAGACTACTTCTCCTGAATGCTTCAGATGTGGCCTTGCTGAAGATCACCTCAGATACATACTATGGGACTGTACTAAGGTGCTTCCTTTCTGGAATGCCATTAAAAGCTTGCTGGATCCTTTCTTGGGATTGGAGAAGTTTTTTACTTCACAGATTTGTTTAGTGGGTTCTTCTCCTCACCAGCTCTTTGGTCCCTGTAAAGACCACATGGCGTTGATATCAATCATAATGAAACAAATTATTTTGTGTCACTGGCCGGACAATGAGAGTCCCTCATTCAAGGAATAACATCAGGAAATATTGCACACTCTGATGGTTGAGAAACAAATAGCCCTCCTTCATCGATGTCCTAACTTATTTCATGGCAGATGGGAATCACTTTATGTGTTATCTTCAGTCCCGGCGAGGAGCTAAATATTGTATTCTTAAATGAAAGCTCTATTCTAATTTCCTCATTGTTATTTTTTTAATTGCACCTTTTGTTATGCTCTGCATTGGGAATATTGTGCTCTAGGATAGTGGAGAAGGGGGGTTATAGGGATGTATCATGCTTTGGATGGTTTTACTGTTTTTGTCTCTTAATCCTTAGGCTGCCAACAGAATTAGAATGCATATGAATTCTAGACTGATATATCAGTCCATGGCACAGCAAGAGTTAAGTTGTTTATATTTTGTTTGTTGTAGAGAAGTGTATTACTTGTAATCTACCTTTTACAATAAAAAGAAGAAGAAGAATCACCATTTATATAGCGCTTTTCATACACAGTGTATCCCAAAGTGCTTTACAAGCAATGCTAGACTGGTAGTGAAGTGACTGAACATGTGGTGGTGGCCATATTGCACATCATCAAAAAAAGTCTATTCAATTAAAACAAGGTGGAAGCAAGTCACTTGAGGTCTTAAAAATATTGATTCCTAGCCATCAGGGCCAATAAATTTGCCAGATCTCAAGCCAGTTATTGCTGTTGCAACTTCCTTCTGAACAGCAGGGATGTCAAGTGCTACCCTTGCCTCCTCAGCTACTTGCTTCACCAGGACCCTACCAAAAAAAGAGTTGAGCTTTGCCTCAAAGTGCCCTACCCCATCGTGCCTATATGAGGATTTATAATATGTAGCAAACTTCTGCATTGTTTGCCTTGGGTCTGAGATGGTCAGTTGTGAACCTGGCCCACCATTAACCCTAAGTACCACTCTGCTGGCAGCCTCCTGTTGGAGTTGCCAGGCCAACAGTCAGTCCATATGGTTGCTTGAAGTACCATATTCCCCCCCTTCAATTTTAGCTTCCAGTACATTATTGAAGTTTGCTCTACATTTATTTCAACATTTTCTTTAAGGCTGCATCTACAGTGACATAATTTTATGTTCAACCGCAATATCAAACAATTTATGTTAAAGCTCCATTTGTTCCCTCTTGTCCTTTTTCTTCCTAGAGGCATAACTTATGATGTGACCAGTGAGGACAGCTTTAAGACCATCTCACCATGCCTCCATAGTCATATCCTTCTAGGCTTACAAGCTAAACATTCTTGATTTTTGACTTCCTTTAGAATTTTAAACTCTGAGTCACTCAAAGGGAGACATTGGGTTTCCAGGCATACTTTTATTGATTGTATAATATTCAGGCCCAGAATGACTGAGGTGAGGTGAAACAGGTCACACCTATCTGCTCCATGAAGCTACTCAATGAAGTGCAAAAAAAATAAACTCTCAAATGCATGTGGTGCAGATGAAAATGAAACATATAGTCCCTCATAGAGGGACTGAGGAATCTTTGGACCTCAGTCAAGCCTAGTTCTCTGGTTGATTGCTTCACATAGCATCCCACTTTAATTAGAGCTCACTGTACTTTCCCAGACCTGTCAAGTCTAGGCAGCATAACCCCATTAAAATCTCAGTCTACCAGGTAGAGGCTTTATAGTTCAGAGATTTGTGCAAGGAGAAGATGTTAAGGCATCTCCTTTGGCTCCAATTGGTGACCCTAGCACTCACGGGTGACACTGAGCTTAACCCTGGTCTGCCTTTCCAAGCCTCCCCCTCAGCTGTGGTCTGGTCAGCTGTCAAAGGGCTGAAAATAGCTCATCTCAATATTCGTAGCCTCCTGCCCAACTTGGCGGAACTTCTTGCTTGGGTCACCTACCACAGACCTGACATCCTTGGCATAACTGAAACTTGGCTTAAACCCTCCACTCCAAATTCCGCATGTGCCCTTCCTGACTATGACCTCGTCAGGCTTGATCTTAAGGAAAAAAGAGGGGGGGTGGCATCTTGGTGTATTACAGGAGCCACCTTACCCTGTCAGTTTTACCCTGTCAACAGCCATTGAAGTCCTTCTGTGAGTTACTACACACAGTACTGTTGCTTGGGATGACCAAAAAGATATGTATTATATTTACCTACAATCCTCCCATGGGGGGCCTAGAGGGGTTGTCCGTCCTCCTCGACACAGTTGGTGCTGTGACCCGGCATAATGAGTTAATGATCCTGGGTGATCTTAACCTTAACTGGGCTTGGTAGTAACAGTAAAGCATTTGAGCCGCTGCTTGCTGATCTCTGCTTGTCACAGCTCATCAAGGATCCTACCAGGTGCTCTCCCAGTGGTGGAGTGAGCTCTCTTCTGGACTGGGTCCTGACAAACAGACCGGAGAGGATCAGCTCATCAGGCATCCTTCCCGACTCCATCTCTGACCACTCCCCTGTGTACTGTGTGTGGAAGATCCCCTTCCTGAAAATTCCACTTAAGATCATTCAGGTCAGAGACTACTCCGGGTTTGATCTTGGCTCCTTCCAAGATGATCTTCAGCACACCGACTGGTCTGCAGTATGGAATGCCCAGGACTCCTCATCTGCTGTCAGTCACTTCCTCAGCACTTTCAGGGCTCTGCAGGATAAGCATGCCCCCCTCATCAGATGGAGGGTCAGGGCATCAGCTACAAAGTGGTTACATGGGAGCCTTTTAGCCCTTATGAAGTCTAGAGATAAGTGCTGGGCAAACTTCAGGGCCACGGCAGATCAGGCTGTATTTCAGCAGTACAGGAGAATCAGAAATGAGTGCAAGAAAGCAATAAGGGCTGCTAAAAGCGAGTTTTGTAAAACTGCACTGCTGAACTCAGCTAGGGAGCCCAGGAGGTTCTGGAGGAACATTAAAAACATAGTTAGTGGTTCCCCGAGTAGTGATACCTCTGATATGCTTATTGATGGTGCTAGCTGCAACAACTAGCTAGCCATCGCAAATGCATTTAACCTGTATTTCTCTGACCTGTCTGCTTTCACCTTGTCATTTCCCCCTGGTGGAGGTGATAACAGTGAACAGGTCCCTGCCCCTCCACCACCCCACCTGCCCTTTCATTTTAAGCCTGTGATGGTGCAAGAGGTGCAGAGATTGCTCTCAGGCCTCTCCCCTTTCTCGAGTGCTGGCCATGATGGGTTGGAACCAAAGCTCCTCTGTCTTGGTGCTTATAGTATTACCCCCCCAGTGGCCCATATTTTCAATCTGTTCCTATCATCTGGGGTTGCTGCAGACATATGGAAGGTCACCAGGGTGGTCCCTATCCTTAAACAGAGGAACCCCAAACTGATTGAAAACTACCGTTCAATAGCCATTTTGTCAGCGGTCAGCAAACTTCTTGAGAAAGTTGAGGCAGGGCAACTCTCAGAGTATTTGCAGTCACCTGACCTATTGTCACCTGTGCAGCATGGCTTTCGGAAAGGGCACAGCACATTCTCTGCCCTTGTCACTGTCTCATCCTAGCTCAGGGAGGCTATGGACCAGGGCAAACTCTCTGGGGCTATCTTTATAGATCTCTCCAAGGCCTTTGATCTTGTTGATCATGCCATGCTCTACACTCAGCTTAGGTTCTATGGTCTATCACCTGGTGTGCTCCATTTGTTCTCCAACTATCTACACGGCAGAAAGCAGCTTGTCAAATATGGCAAGGAGCTCTCGGGCTCTACTTCTGTAACCATTGGTGTCCCCCAAGGCTCTGTCCTGGGGCCCCTGCTCTTCTCCATTTTTGTAAACAATCTCCCTGCCACCTCTGTCCACTGTAAGTCAATCCTCTATGTGGATGACCTGGTCATCCTCACTCACTCCCTGGACATAGGGGTCATTAATCGCCACCTGAGTAAGGATTTAGGAAACATTCAGTCCTGGATCTCATCCCATAAGTTGGTTCTTAATCTTAAAAAAAAACAGGCCATGCTCTTTGGGTCCCAGGCCAAGATTAAGGCCTCTCCTGCTCCGTTATGCGTTACTGGTACTGACGGTGTTCTGATCCCTGTTACTGACAACTTTAAATACCTTGGGGTGACACTTGACCAGCAGCTTGACCTTGGCCGCCATATTCAGAATGTATGTAAGACTGTCAACTGCAAACTGGGTCTGACCTACAGAGCTAAGAGCAACCTTACTCCTGCTGTCTGTCTTGCTCTTGCCAGAGGTGTGTTCCTCCCTTCACTTTGCTACGGGCTCCTTTTGTTTGCCCGCTCCTCCAAAGCTCACCTTTCTAAGTGGTCTGCTGCCTACAATAATGTCTGCCACTTTGCTCTGGCTGCCCCTTGTCTCACCCATCATTGTGACCTTTATAGCAAGCTGAACTGGCTCTCCCCCTCAAATCACATAGATTTTCTCCTGAGGTGTTTCACAGGCAAGGTCCTTGGCACTGTCACCCCTCCAGGGCTGGCGAAATTCCTTGTCCCGGCAGCCTCCTAATCCTATTCCCTCAGGTCTCTGGGTCCCATCATCTGTAAGATACCTGCCACCCAGACTCTAATGGGGGATACAGATTTTGCTGCATGTGCTCCTAGACTGTGGAATTCATTCCCTGCCCAGGTTCGCTCCTCCCACTCACAGGTGTGCCTTCGATCCTCCCTATGGAACCACCTCAAACTCTCTTCGGCCTCTAGTTGTCCTAAATCCCAGTGATCTATCCTGATCCTTCCCAGCACTCCTTTCACTTGGTTGTGTTCTGGACAAATATGGGTTGTTTTTTGGGTATATAATGTACCATAGAGGAGTGTTGCTCTAACTGAGACTCCACTTCCTGGGGCCTTTAAGTTGTAAATAGTGTTGTATCTGCTGCATCTCAACTTGTACCTATTGCACTGCTCTTAGTTTCTACATGTGTTGTTCTGTTGTGTATATACTGTACAAAATTATGCCTTACCTGACCTGTAAGCTGTTTTAATCTGTATCATGTTGTCCTATGTACTTAAATCTGTAATTCCTGTACTCTCCCGGGTTGTACCTGAAAATAGGCAATTGTCTTGTCTAGTGTACTTACCTGGTCAACAAAAGCTAAATAAATAAATAAATAAACATTTTCTGCCTCTTCGTTAGGTGCATACTGTATAAGTTATTGATTTACAAGGGACTGTATGATATGTACCTTTCAAATGTACTAATCCACCTTCTGAGTCTTGGAGAATCTCTGTGACATCTATTGGGCAGGTTTTGTGTATTACTATCACCATTCCATTCCATTCCCCATCTGTTAGGGTGACCTACATAGGCATATGCTGCCCCAACCCACTGATGGCCAATTTTCTGATTCTTCAGTGGGGTGAAACTTTCTTGCTGCATAGCCACCGAGACACCTAGATGCCCTAATTGTTGTAGCAGCTTTCTATTCTTTACCAAGGTATGAAGCTCCTTTACATTACATGTAATAATCTGGTAGTCAGTAAAAGTAAAAAATGAAGAGCTCAACGACTTGTTTACTTGTCTGTAGAATCCTTTTTATTTTGATAATGTTACCAATTGCTAACAATCAGTGTTTCATTGACTGCTCCACTTTGTCAAGGTATGTGGTAGTCATCAATGTTGATAGGTTTTCAAGCACTCATAGATGAAAATGACACTTAAATGGTAATCCTGCTTGCTTGGCCCTTGCTCCTTCCTCTTATTTCCCTTCAGAACATGTGCCTTTCTGGTTCTAATTATAATCCTGTCTCAGGCACCTGCTTCCCCACCAAAATTTCTTCATCCGAGCATTTCCTAGATGGAAAGTAGAGGAGCAGAACACAGGGACACCACATTCTCCCTCACATGGGAAGCCCCTACTGAAATATTAGGCCAGCCTCATAGTCTTCATAATCTTTGCAGTGCCAGAGACCATGTATGTAGCATTAACCCCCTTAAGGCAATAGTGACTGCTACTCAAAGTCTATCTAGGAAATAACAGTGTCCAAGAGAGGGAAGGATTGTTGCAAAACAAAAACATATCAGCCATTTGTTTTAGCTTCTGACACCCCACCAGCAATCGCTATCCTTCAGCTGACAGCCAAATTATAAGCAGTGCATTTGTGCTAGTAGCAATTCCTCACTTGTATATCTTGAGCAGTGATGCCACTCTAAGATCTAGGCAGTGCTCACCAGCTAATGACCTGTATAGCATTGCTTTGGGATGTAGCCATCTATGCTACAGAATCAAGAATTCAGTCCCCATTGGCATCCCAAGACAAACTTCAGGCATTTCCACTCACTTCCTGCCAGGTTCTGCCAAGCTAATTAGGGCAGCACTACATAACACTCTAACCATGGTGAGTCAGCAATTCAAAGCCTCCAATTTACTGCCCTCACTCAAGTCCTTGGCCCCCAGGACAAGCAAATGTACAACATAAGAAAGATGTTGGTTGATGTCAGGAAGTGGGAAGAGGGCAATGATATGACCAAGGTTATTATTCCATCTTCTCCCTGCTACAGGCCAATCCATCACCAGTAGCCCAGTGTCTTGTAGCCTTCATAACCCATGAGATCAATGTTCTTCCACAAGGAGAGATCTCAACACTGTCAAATCCTCAGAGGGCTACATGTCTAAACCAAGGTATTGCTTTCAGGGCTGGATAGACTCAGAGAAAATTCCCTTGCACACTACCACCCTCAGTTAGTGCCCCATACTCACTGCATCACCAGCCCACATAAAAAGGAAAAAAGACCTCTAATCCAAAAGATAGAGTCATTAAATATTAGCTCCTGAGTCCAGTCAGTGACTCCAGCAATAGTGACATTGATACCACACCGTGGCTGCAGCATGTAGAAAAATGTAAAGTAAAGTCTGGTTATTCCAAGACTCTAAGAACTGTCCTATTCCTGAAGCCATCTCTCCATCATCAATTCCAGGTTACTCCCTTCTGTCACTCCTCCATATGGACCGCAAGCTTCTGTCGGTCACTGGGGATGAAGGGTGACAATCCTGCTTGTGAGCTTTCTGCAACACCTATCTGTTGTTTTTTTGGGGGGGAGGTAGCAGCAGTTCGACAGAGACTTCCAGATGTTTCAACATGGGTTTGCATTTGGCTAATGCACAGAAAAAGTGAGGTCCCTCTGTGATATTAGTCCCATGCTAAATTGAGTTCATGTATTCAAGATGGCAGTCGTGCTGGACTAGCCCTTACTACCTGTTTTGCTGCCCTGTCTGATTTTGTTTTATTTTTTCATTTTATTTTTTACTTCTTAGTCTAAAGATATTCCCTGGTAAAGTGCTTACCTGCTTTGGTTTTAGCAGTCGCTATTTTTGCTGCCGGTCAGTGTTTTGGCATTTTTCATGTGTTTTTCATATCGCCTTGGTGGTAGAATCCAAGTTGGATCATTTGACAGAGCTGCAGTTTCTGCTTACAATTACTTTTTCATTAGTGTTTGGCCATGGCATTGGTCAATAGCTCTGGTGCTTGTGCTCATGAAGAGAGCATTTTGAGCATTTGAGCTAGCGCCAGCTAGCCAGCTAGGAGTTGAAGAGTTGGAGAGTGGATTACCGTTCTGGGAGCTGCCCTTTCAAATTGGAACTTGAAATTGGTGAATTTATTCCGGATTTGTCCCTGGTGTTTCAGCCTCAGGATGTCTCTGCCCTAAATTTGCTGATCTGCGATGTACTTCGCAGTGCAGGATAAGGAAGAACTGGGACTAGGATCTTCCGCACTGCAATAGTTTTGGATATTGGCCGGAGGGACTGCTGTGGGCTTTCTTGGAGTACTGTGAGTGAGGGGGTCTGATTCATTGATCAGAGCCCCTTTTCTTCTTGCAGCTTTATTTTTTAATTGTCTCCTGAGTCCTGAGTCCAGAAGCAGGGCCATAGCAGTGGTCTGGTGGTGGGAGGCTCTGCCCCCCCTTTGTGCCTGGGTAACCTTGGGTGCCACTTGGGACTGAGCAGGAGCTACCTCACTTTTCTCTAGGGAGTTCGGGATTAGCGGGGGGCCCCCAAATTATCTCAGGGTCAGTCCGAGTGGTCTGGCCTTGGGATATCTGTAGCTGCAGGTCCTGGTGGTATAACTAAACCTGATTAGGCAGTTTGGGGGTGTGGGAGGGGGGAGCCCCCACTCTCAGTGACTTGGCCTGTTTATTTTTCTGGCTCTTTTTGGAGACTTTGTGGTTCTTCTCTGGATCTATACTGAGTCCGTGTGTTGCCACATTCGAGAAGTCCTAATCTGAAATTGATGGAATTTCTGTTACTTGGCCTCTTATTTTTTTTTTTGGACTTTACCTATGTTGGATTATTTGAAACTTTCATTAGGACTTGGATTTAAATTGCTTTGAATTTGTCCTATGGCTCCTCCTACTGCTTGATGTCTTTTCTCCTGGACTTTTTAATTTGTTTTATGGTCTCCTAGTGGTGAGAGGTCCAGGGTGCCTATATTTTATTTTTTATATTATTTTGATTTTTATGTTTATGTTTATTTTAGTTGCTGCTTGATTATTTTCCTTTCTTCCTCGGCTGTGAGAGGGCTGTGGGAGGGAGGAATTTATATTTGTGTATGTTTTTTTTAATCCTGTGAGAGGGGATTGTGTTATTGTATGATTTTTAATTTTTCTCTCCCTCAGTTGTGAGAGGGCTGTGGAAGAAGGAGAATTTATATCTGTGTGTTTACTTTATATCCTGTGAGAGGGGACTGTATTATTGTTTTATTCTCTATTCTGGGGTTAAAAGTCATCCTATAGTGGGAGGAGGGTAGTTTAATATGTTTTGTTAGGGCAAGGATTACTGTATAAGTTATTATTGGTTTTGGGGCTTTTTAATTGTCTACAGTTTCACTTTGGATCTTGGAATTTGGTGTTTTATGTGCTTTCCCTGCTATTTTGCTATAATTATTAGTGGAATGTGCCTGCTCACTCTCCCTGTCCTGTGCTATTCGGCCTCCGCTCTCCGCACCCTCCACCCATTTTCTTCTCCCCCCCCGCCTGCTTCTATTTATCAGTGCTGTCAAGCGCTGGGGATTGCTCGAAGGGAGGGAGTCGGGGTGGAGGGGGGTCACGGACAGCGGGGCCCGAATGAGTGGTGCTCTCCCATAGGGGTGGTTAGGACCAGAAGATGCTCTGGGTCGAAATGGTACCCGGAACATGGTGATTCAGTTCTGGTTCCCATACACAAGGACACCTCCGGTTTGAGAGGGCAAGTAGTTGAGACAGCTCGCCAGCCTCGTCCAACTCGGGTGCTGTTATGCAATGCCAGATCTGTCTGCAACAAGGCTGTCCTTATTGCAGACTTTGTTGGAAGGGCAGATCTGGTTTGCATTACTGAGACCTGGTTAGATGGGAATGCTGCCCCTATTTTAGAGGCAGCTGTTCCCGCCGGGTACTCGGTTTTACATCACCCGAGATTGGACGGGGGGGGGATTTGCGGTCTGTTTGAAGACCGAATTGGGCATAACTAGTGTACCAGTTGAGGAGGCCATTTCATTTGAGTGTACCATGGTAGCTGGTGTGGAGTGCAGGATAGCTCTCATCTACCATCCACCAGGTGATGAGAAGCTGTTCCTGCAGGAAGTAGCAGACTTCGCCGCTGACATAGCATTGGAGTTGCCCAGATTGATGGTTCTGGGTGACTTCAATGCTTGGGTCGACAACGAATCCTCGCTTTTTGGTCAACACTTCCTCCAGCTGATGACATCTCTGGGCTTCACACAGGTTGTTTCCTCAGCTACTTACAAGGCTGGCCACTCTCTTGATTTGGTCTTCCTCCTGGGGATCGAGGCCTCCAACTTGGTGGTGGAATCAGTCGGTTGGTCCGACCACTACTCTGTTGGGTTAAATTTTTTGGCCCCCCTGGGTAATTCATTGGAGATGGTTAGTTATTGTCCTTTGTGGGATGTGGTCCCTGAAGACCTGATGGTGGTAATTGACCTCTTGTTATTGGGCAAGACTAGCACAGATCCTGAGCGGTTAGTTGCAGCCTATAATAGGGCTGTTTCTTCAGCTTTCGATCTGATTGCTCCTGTTCATGTTTGCCCCCTCCCGCGTCACCCTGGGGCCCCTTGGTTTGATGGGACTTTAAGGGACTTGCAGAAACAGGGGTGTAGGTTGGAGCATTGTTGGTGGAGGACAGCCTTAGATGCCGACCACCTTATTTTGGTAGAGCATTATAAACTCTATCAAACAGAAATTTCCCATAAGAAGGCAGAATTCCTATCCAAGGAAATAGCTGTCACACGGAACTGACTGGCTCAGCTCTTCAGAACTGTTGACAGACTGTGCAACCCAGCCTATCAGCAGTTCCATTGAGTTTTTTCACAAAATGACTGTGACAAGATCACTCGCTTCTTTGCGAATAAGGTGGCCGACATCAGGCAGCAATGCCTCCAACTTCACTCTATGGGCAATGCTGTTGATCGGTGCCATGTCACAGAGCCCAGAGTTTCCTGGAGTACCTTTGATCTGCCAGAGTTCGTGGATATTATGAGGATTGTCCAGGCGATGCATCCCACCTGCTGTAGTTTAGACCCGGGCCCTACCTCCCTGATTTTGGGTTGTAGTAACATCATTGGCCCAGTCTTAGCTCAGATTGTCCAGTGCTCTCTGGATTCGGGTGAGTTTCCTTGCTCCCTGAAGGAGGGGGTGGTGATAACCCTCCTGAAGAAAGCTTCTTTAGACCAGGATAACCTTGCAAACTACAGGCCTATCTCTAACATCCCTTTTGTGGGGAAGGTTATTGAGAAAGTTGTGGCAGCTCAACTGGATAACCATTTAACCATCCATAATTTATATGAACCTCTCCAATCAAGTTTTTGTAAGAGGCATAGTACTGAGACTGCTCTGGTTCGGGTGCTCAATGATCTCCTGATGGCGAGAGATCAGAGACACCATTCCATCTTGGTTCTCCTTGATTTATCATCAGCTTTTGATACTGTGGATCATGGGGTTCTGCTCGAATGTCTGAGGTCCATCTGTGGGCTGTCTGGTACAGTTCTCAGATGGTTTACATCTTTCCTCACTGGTAGAATGCAGAGAGTTGTCTCGGGTATATTTTCTTCTGGGGCTTTCTCTCTGCCTTGCGGGGTATCCCAGGGTTTGATGCTGTCCCCCGTGTTATTCACAGTATATATGCTGCCCTTTGGAGACATTGTAAGATGGTATGGGCTGAGGTTTCACTGCTATGTTGATGATACCCAGCTTTACCTGTCTTTTGGCCCCGACCAGGTTAGTGCTA
This sequence comes from Neoceratodus forsteri, assembly GCA_016271365.2. NCBI lineage: Eukaryota > Metazoa > Chordata > Ceratodontiformes > Ceratodontidae > Neoceratodus > Neoceratodus forsteri. Next base: position 1,383,948,148 of record CM057456.1, on the reverse strand, counting down.
TCTCAGTATTGAACACCTGCCTCATAGAAGTCCAAGATTGGATGAGTACCAGCAATTTAAAGTTGAACCCAAGAAAGACTGAGGTTTTGGTGGTGGATCCGGGTCATAGGGCAGAGGGGTTGAGGACTGAGCTCCCCTCTGGTTTAGTCTTGGGGGGGCCCAGATTCTCACCTCTGAACGGGTGCATAACCTAGGAGTGGTGCTTGACAATGGTCTGACCCTTCATCATCAGGTGTCGGCAGTCGTCAAGCTGGCCTTTTACCATCTTAGGAATATTGCTAGGATTAGGCACCTTGTTCCGTCTAGTGACCTACTTGTTTTGGTCCATGCCTTTGTGACATCACGCCTTGATTACTGCAACTCCCTTTACTTAGGGCTTCCTGGGGTTGATATCCACTGCTTGCAGCTAGTGCAGAATGCGGCAGCACGTTTGTTGACTGGGGCATCTAGAAGAACTCATATTACCCCTGTGCTGCACAGTCTGCACTGGCTGCTTATTCAGTGGTGGATCACCTTTAAGGTAGGTCTACTGACTTACAAAGCCCTACATGGACAGGGTCCTGATTACTTGAAAGAGCTCCTTGTTCCCTACACCCATCTGCGACAGCTCCGCTCTGCTGACGAGGGGTTGCTGGAGATTCCGAGAGTAAGTTTAAAGTCATCTGGTGCACATGCCTTTGGGTTTGTGGCACCTACCCTCTGGAATTCTCTGCCACGTCAGGTTCGGGAGTGCAGGATGGTGGGGTGCTTCAAGCAGGCTCTTAAGACTTTTTTATGGGGAAAAGCCTATTCTGTATTTTCTTGATTTTACTGTATTTATTGTATTTTGTTTTTATCTTGAATGTACAGTGCTTTGATACGTGAAAGGCACTATAATAAATACATTTTATTATTATAAATCTTGAACTAAGCTGCTGCTATAAGTTTCATTTTAATTCTTTTTTCTCTGCAATCATCATCACGTGTCTAGCAGTTTCCTTCTCTTGAGGAGGGTCAAAGGTGTGAAATTGTGACCTAGATAAAGTTTTGTGTCGCCAAATATAAATTCCTTTTTTGCCAGGCTACCATCTTGACTCTAGTTTTAATCCAGTAGTCCAAACACATTATAATCAGGGATCGCAGGGGAGCATGGGGGAACGACAGGCTTTGGCATCAGTGCCTGATGTGCTCTCTCCAGATTTAGAGCTTTCTTTGCTGGCCAGCTTAGCAGCACCTTCATCAGAAACTCCATGAATTATTTAGTGTTCCCCTGATCCATCTCTTCAGGCAAACTGTGAATTCTAATGTTATTGTGCCAGGAATGGAGCTTGAGGTTATCTAACTATTCAGTCAGCTCCTGCTCCAGTTGATACAGATAACATAAAGCACGTGTAATGGTGGTTCAGCATGGTTGAAGCCTCCTTTAAACTGCCTTGCACTGGCTGTCCATTGTTTGACCTCCTGGAGTCCCTTCTTTTTATCTGCAACAGTTCCTCTAAGGTCAAGTCAAGTTTCTGTTGCTCAAAAAAACTTCTTTTTTCTTTGGACATACAGTATTAGTAAATTGTTCGTCAGCCATCTCATCACTTAGGTTGCAGACGGATTCGGACAGCCTTGAGATGGAGCAGTGCTGACTGCAGGCCTAGGTCAAACTTTTAGTCAGTGTATTCTGGTGTCTAGATCCTTCCTCTGACAAACCCTTCAAGGAGTGTTGCCAACCATCATTGCCCAACTAATGCTGATGCCTGTTATATGATAAATCAGCCAATTTAGGAGTATTAAAACAGATTATGAAACGGGTAGAAAGAATGCTGGCTCCTGACTGGCCAAAGAACACTTTCAGCTGGGCCATTATCCCAGTACAATGGCCCAGCTGAAAGTAGCTCAACAAAAATATGTGTAAAACATACATCCAGTTTATTAAGAAGTACCCATTTCATAATCACAATAAGGCACTCTAGGGAGTGTATTATGGTGGGCTAACGACACTTTATGGTTGGTGGAAGCACTCAGCTTTGCCTTGTGCTTCAACCCACCTGAGTTGGGATGTTATCCCACCATAATGCACCCCCTGCCATGCCTTATTGCTTAATTAAACATGCTACAGGAAGGAGATACAAAAAATTATGGCATCAGTAAGTTATAACAACAGTAATCTAAATTTATTTTTTATGTTTGGGCTCTCCATGACCCAAACGCAGGCAATTCCTCTTGTATGCATACTGCTGGAGAATGTATACATCTGAAACTGCACGTATGCAGAAAATGAACTACACATTGTAAACATCTGCAGGAAGACATTTTTAGCAGTACAGTAATTATCTTGTCTTACTTTATTCCACACAGGGATGACTTATCAAACAATTAAACACAATTTGCTTTGTTTTCTCCATTGTTTGGCAGTCAACTTATTGAGTGACCAAGTCTCCACACACATTTTAACCTGCAACTTCGACATAAATTGTCACTTAATGATGTCCAGAATCTGAGTATTTACTATCTAAGCCAGGTCAGAATTCCAGGAGAAAAGGCTAAAAAAAGTTGTAGTTAACCAATATTTGACATTCTTGCACTGGAAAATAATGAATAGCATAAAACAGAAATTGGTTTTGGAATGAAGACAAATATGTATGTATATATTCATATATTACATACATCCAAATAGCATATAAGAGGAATTTACAGTTAATGAAATTATATAGCATTTTCTATTCTCTCACTGAACTGAGACAACTGGAGACCTATATAGAGAATACTGGATGAGCAACTATGCACAACCAGTGTGTTCTGCCACAGAGTGGTTCTGATTCACTCTGCCCTCCAGAGTAAAGTTCGAGAGGTCTGTCGGAATCAAAACCCCGAGGTGGCAGAACACATTAGTTATGCATAAAGTTGCTCATCCTGTATTTTTATAGTGTATAGTATTATGTGACAGGTGTGCATTGTGTTTGTTTCTCTTTCACAGAGAAACTGACTTGTGCAGTCTCTAGAGGTTCTAGAATGCTGTTGTACTACAGAAGGGTACAATCACATTCCATAACCTTTGAACTGTGATGCAACAGCATTTTGAAAAGGATTGATTTCTACTATAGAACAATGCTGTACTATACACTATAAAGTCATAGTGGTGGGTGATACTTTTCTAGGGAGCACAACAATACCTTTACTGACACCCACTAAAACTGCCATACACAAATGGGGTTTGCCATCTGCAGGAGTTGCCTTATTTCCTGTGACACTGGCAGAGCTTCACATTCATAAATTGTTTGTTCAGATATTAATGTAGTACATAGGCTGTCCATTAATGAAGTACATAGGCTGTCCACCCATTAAAATGCTAGATGGTCAGCATAGGATTTGGACCATAGCATGACACTAGGTGGATGGTGCCACTGCAGAAGCTGTTCCCCCATCCCCTCTTGCACCAGACCTTGATGGCTGCTTGTTGGCCATGCCAATATGCATATATACCATCACTCACCAATCAAGACAGCTGTGGTTAGGGCTATTTGAGGAGTACCCAGGCTCCTTGTACTTTCACCTAGGAAATCTGCCTTACATAACATGTGTCACTTTTTGTAGGTGGTGGACTCTCCCCTGTAAAAGTAGGGCAGCATGCACGAATGCAAATCATCCACCTATATGTTAGTGACCTGTACTGTAAAAGTAACAGGGGGTAGCCCATGGCATATGCCCTGGGCACATGATTCTACCATCATAGTCATTCCCTTACCCTGTAGATCAATCTATCTATATATCCCTATATATACATCTATATATAGTGAGAAAATAAATGATGGCAAAGTGTTATATATATATATACCATCAAAGTGCTGAAAAAGCCATAAAGCCACAAGCTCAAAGGGCAAGTGGCCTTTATGAGGTTGTTCAGCCCTGAAATGGTATTATTTCCTCACAAACGACTTTGCCATCTTTCATTTTATTGATTACATTAGGTTGGCCAGTTTTGCTTTAGTACAAAGTGTGCTATATTTTTTTTTTATTTGCATAGCTTGTTTAGTGTATTTGCTTAAGTTACAGTATTTTCATAGTTCTCTAGTGTTCCCTCTAGTGTTTGTTCATAGTATTCTTCCATATTGCAAGGCATTTTAACTTTTTATTTGTTGAGTTTGTAAGCACCAGAACTTACAAGACATAATTACACAGGAGGATAGTATTATAAAACAGTACAGTCATAATTCACTTATACAAGATCAATAAAAGACACCCAGTCTTGCGGTACATCATGGGGGGATTCCTTATTAAAACTGAAGTTCTGCATAGTTTTGTCCCTTTAAAGTTTCCATACTGCAGTGACTTTGTATAAAAGGAAGGCTGGTTAAACAGTATTGCTTTAGTGTGTTTGAAGACTGCATCATGGAAGGAAGCAGGTGGAATGTTCGGTGAGCATTTCAGTAGGCCTGTTTTACAGTTAGGAAAGTGGAGCACATCATGTGAAATGTTTGGTGTGTGTTTTAATAGGCATGCTTTACACAGTTAGTAAAATGGAGCACAGCACATTAAATGTTTGGTGAAAGTTTCAGTGGGCCTGTTTTACACGTTTAGGAAAGTGGAGCATAGCATGAGAAATGTTTGGTGAGTGTTTCAGTAGGCCTGTTTTACATGGTCCATAAAATAGAGCACAGCATGTGAAATATTTGGAAAGTGTTTCCGGAGGCTTTTGTTTTATACAGCTTAACTCTGATTTATATGTGTGGTTGTTAGTTTGGCATGTGATATGGAGGGAGGAGTAAAAGTGGTTCATAATGATATATTTGAAATTGAAAGCGGTTGGATCATTACTTCTCCATTTTGATTATGTCTGTTACTTATATCTGAACCTGAAGTGTGCTGAGTATAATGTTTTGGCAGGTGCATATAATAATATTTGTCAGTTTATTTTGGCTCTTCCATTAAGAACACATCAATGTGGCTTATATTCCCAACTGAATTGGTTGTCTCCTATGGCTGGAATAGAATACTTCTTAGGATGTCAAATTCATAAATCCATATTTTCATTAGGTTCTTTTCCTTTATCTGATTTGGCAACTATTCATACAACTATTTCAAAACTGAGATCTGCTAATGGAATTGCTTTACAAGCTATACTACATAAAAATTGATATGACTTATGGTCTGTTTCTATTCCTGCACCCTCTTTTTGGAATAGCTTGCCTGAAACTCTGTGTACCACAACTTTCCTGGGTTGTTTTAAGGTTAATTTTAAACAGATTTTATTGCAAAAGCCTTCTTGTGTTTGTTATAATTAATGTTGTTGTAATATTAATTTGTCATTTGTATTGTAAGTTTTGCTTGTATTGTTTGCTTGTTTTGTTGTGAATACAGGTCAGACATGAAAAGGGACCCACCCATTGTCCCTCTCCGGTTAACAAATTAATAAATAAAAATAAAATTGATTTGGGGGGGGCTGTTTTTTGCAGGGGCTGTAGTTGGAGAGGATGTTAGGGCTGTAATGTGGGTAGTTAGTAGGTTGCTGTTACATGTGTTATTCAGATGGATTTTACACATGTTAATAGTTTTGTAATGACTTGTATTTTTCTTTTTGTCCAAACTTGTAATAGTAATAGAGTGTTAATAGTGTGTTAATTTCAGTGTAATAGAGTGTTCTAATTTCATAATGTTAGTAAATTACCATCATATATGGGGAAATATGGAAGCCTTCCGGGCGCTGATGTCCCTTATCCTGTTACGTCTAGCCCTGATGGCCTGGACCTCAGGCTCCTCCGAATCTATGCCTCTTTCATTGAGCACCCTCTCACACACATGCTTAATCTCTCCTTCACCTCCAGTACAATTCCACTGGTCTGGAAGCTCACCAAAGTTCCTCCCCTCCACAAAGGTGGTGACCTATCTTCCTCTGGCAATTACCAGCCCATTTCTCTTCTCCCCTCCCTAGGTAAGATACAGGAGTCCAGTGTCTACTTCAGGTTGGCTGACTACCTTACCTCAGCAGACATCCTCACCCCTGTCCACTCTGGTTTCAGAAAATTTCACTCCACCACCTCCTCCACACTGTGCTTCACCAACTTCATCCTCTCCAGGATGGACCATGGTCATATTACTTCTGCAATTTTTATAGACCTTGTTAAAGTCTTTGATTCCATCTCTCCGAAGCGCCTCCTCAGTAAACTGTATTCCATTGGGTTATCAGCCATACTGTGAAATGGTTCAGTTCCTACCTTATGGACAGACAACAGGATGTACAGGCGGGCAACGTCCTCTCCCTCCATCCTCTCTGGTGTACCTCAGGGTTCCATATTTGGCACTGCCCTCTTCTTTCTATTTAAGTAGGCTGCTGGTTAACTAGGATCATCAGCTTATCCATTAGGTAGGAAAATGGGCAGACTAGGTGGGACAAGTGGTCCTTATCTGCCGTCAAATTCTATGTTTCTATGTTATTAATGACCTTACCTCTGTCTGCTCCACCTCCTTCAAGCACATGTACGCTGACTATGCCATTATCTATCTGTTTGGTCCTTCATCATCTGACATCCTGGCTCCTCTTTAGAGTGATTTTCATGCAGTGGTAAATTGGTTCCACATGAACAATGAACACCAAAAAAAATAATGTCTTTGACATTTGGCACTAGGCAAAATTTGGCCAGGCTTCCATCCCCTCCTGTGTTCAATACCCCTAGGTGGCACCCCCTTGATGTGGTTTGCTCATTCAAATTACCCTTGGGGTTTGCCTCAACCATTGTCTCAATTTCATGACCCATATATAGACCATACATTCCAAACTCCACCCCAAGCTCAGTATGCTATACAGAAATAAGAACTGTCTCTTTCTCTTCCAGTTCATCATAACTTGCTAACAAAATGGATCCTCCTGGTTTTTGATTATGCTGATATTGTCTATGAATCAGCTCTGGCCACCTTCCTCTCAAGGCTCAATACTCTTCTTAATGCCTTTTGTCACTTCACCTCTAACTCCCCCCTTCAAACTCATCACTGAGACCTCTACTCCTCCCTCTCCTTATGTGCCCTCTAAAACAGGTGCCTGACTCACAGCTTTGCTTTCATCACTAAATTCTGGTTCAGGTCCCTTCATCCCTACCCCTCCTCTCTTCTTTCCCCTGCTACCACCACTCCCTGCCTCTTGTGTTCATGTACTGCCCATACATTCACCCTCCCCCATCCCCACACCTTGGCAGGTCAGTAGGTGCTCTCCTTTGCCTTTCCTCCTCCCTCCCTCCTCTGGAATCAACTCTCCTTCTGTTCACCTCACTCCTCCTCCCCACCTTCAAGCATCTGCTCAATCCTTCTCCTGTTACTGCCTGCTGCTGCTAATTCCTTGCTTTCCTCCTCTCTTGCCCTTTATTAACAACTTTATTGGCCTCCACCATTCCTGCCTGCTCACCTGCTATCTGGTTCTTGTTACTTTTATTAATTATTTTAATGTATTTATTGTACTCCAGCTTTGTTGCAATTTGCCTATGTCTTGCTGCTTTTATCGCTGTTTACATCATTTATTGTTGTTCCTACCAGCTGTATGATGTAACCTCAAATGACATTATGCCTCTATTTGATTGTCTCCCTACCTCCCCAGGTCACAGCTTGAAAACGAGCCTTGGCTCAGTGTGCCTATCCCAATCACCAACATTTTAACTAAATAAATAAATGATTGTTTTTACAATGGGTACAAGGGCCCAATCATGTAATATATATATATATATATATATATATATATATATATATATATATATAATCACACATGCCCCCACAATGCAAAGCATCATGGGCTGCATATGCAAATCACCACAGACTATTATGCTTGTTCAACTTTAAGCAGAAATGCATGGTGCTGAAAGGCCTCTCACACAGTTTGCAAAGGGTGCCAACAGAAGACATAGAAACGTGTTTCATCCTACCAGGACTCATCAGTATGTCTCATTTGTTTGACACCCCAGTGGAATGAACCAGCTACCCTAAGATGGTCTATCTGGGTTATGTTGTGGTGAACCCAATTAAAACAAAAAAATAATTTAAAAGACAAAGAACCTCAGTGTGCAAGCACTGAGGCAATGGTTACCCCAAAGGGCATTTGGCAGGGAAATCAAGTTTCAAAGAAATACAAAATCACACATGCCCACACAATGCAAAGCATCATGGGCTGCATATGCAAATCACCACAGAATATTATGCTGGTTCAACTTTAAGCAGAAATGCATGGTGCTGAAAGGCCTCTCACACAGTTTGCAAAGGGTGCCAACAGAAGACATAGACACGTGTTTCGTTCTACCAGGACTCATCAGTTCCAGATATATACATACATACATACATATATATATATATATATATATATATATATATATATATATATATATATATTTGTTGCAAAAAACTTTGACAATGCACTAGTTACGGTTAAAGTGACAAAAGTAGGGAAATGTGGTGTTAAAGTTTCCAACAGAACAGAACTCTCTGGTGGTCTAGAGGACGCACCCTCCCTATCCCCAATCTCCCCCATTAAATATTTATAAATCTGTCCTGGTGGTCTAACAGCATAGGTGAAGAGTTTGGGGGTTTCCAGGCTCGAGTCCCCATCCAGGAATGTTGAGCCCCCCCAAAGATAGGGTAGTCTAAAAATAGGTTCACTATTTAGGCCAATAGTTTTGAGCCTGAGAGCCCCATCCCTCCACCAGAAAAAACAAATCTCTACACCCATAAGCAGACCCATCTCCCTATCCCCAATCTCCCCCATTAACTATTCATAAATCTGTTCCTGGTGGTCTAGCAGACCCCTCTCCCTATCCATGATTTCTCTCATTAAATATTCATAAATCTGTCCCTGGTGATTTAGTTGACCCCTTCCCTATCTCTGATCTGCCCATATAATGTAGCATATATAATTTCCTGGTGGTCTAGTAGACCACCACTCAGCAGGCAGAGCCCCACCACTCCTCTCCACCCTCCTTCCCATCCCCAAGCTAGCAACCAGCACGGCCCTCAACTCACCACCACAGCTGGGCACCAGCTGAGCTGTCAAGAAGCATGTACTGTATACAGTATGTGCTCATTGATTCATAGCTCAGTCAATATGCTACAGAATGCCTCTGGGAATGATATAAATTTGACCTAAGTCCTTCAAATGTGAAGTGGCTTTATTATCACCCAGTGACAGCACTTTACAAAGAAAATTACCACACATACAGCATAACAACAGTTGGCACTTAGAAAAATTTGACTTCAGCTGGTGAGGGAGGGCAAACACTTTTTCAAAGAACTTAACTTTCACAAACAATTCCAGTTAGATGGGTGACTAGATTACAATTAGGATCCTGGTCTCTTAATTTCTAGTGCAAGGTCTAATTCATATAATTCCCAGAGGCATTCTGGGAAAATTCTAATAGATCAAAGGCAATAAAAGAAGCCTGAATGGCTACCCTGAGGGACCATAAAACTTGCAGTGAAATGTGAAAAAAAAAATTGCCACAGACACAGATAACAGAACACTAGGAATCATCAGATAAACCAAACCTAATGCACAACATATGTTTTTATCATTTTTGCATGTAGTTTTCCTTTCAGGTATATGCTAGTCCCTACAGGACTGTCTGTATCCCATAATCACCATGCGGAGCAGGGTTCCACTCATATGGCTGCTGGGCCATCTCATTGGATGGCCATGATCAATCACTGTTCTGGATCCACCACACCCCCACATGAGCTGTGTTGGTGAATAGAGGCCAGCAAAACTAACATAAAATAATATTCATAAGCCAGAAGTGATGGCAACCTAAGGCTGTAGAAGCCTAGAGGATTCCTCCTCAGGAGGTTTTTCCTCTCCTCTGTGCTGAATGTCTTAAAGACATTTCACTGTGAGTCAGGCTTGGATGGTGCATTCATCAATCATCGGTGTGCTGCTCCCTCTTTCTTATGGAAATAGCATTCATGCATTTTCCTGCAATACCTTTAGTCTAACAGGACTACATCTCTGTGGCTCATCAAGGGGTGGAACTCTCATCCCACTGAAGTTTCCTTTATTCACATAACCAAGCTCTGTGGTACCTCACTAGGGTAGTAGTAGTAAATAGTAGTAGTAGTAAATAATGTTATTCTTAAAACTGTTGCTCAGGAAAAGATAGCCCAATTGAGTGACATCTCATTTCCATAAATGTGATATCTCCCTCTTTTCACAGGAGACTCCTGGTTTTTTGACTGAACTCTCTCCCTCCCTCCCTCCTGGGAAACAAAATTTCCTGCTTAAGTAAAATTCTGTCCAAAATATCTGTCCATGTTTTTTTTTTGGCAGATAAAGACACATAAAAAGTAAATTTATGATGAACAATGTATCTGATAACTGTGTACATCTAGTTGCTAATTCTTTTAGTGCTTATTCTTGACAAAATGAAATATAGTAAATGTTTTAAATGTTTTTTTCTTATTTTTTGATGCCATTTAAGGACAAACTCATGACATTACAGCATCTCCCTACTAGCAGGCCACTCTCCCTACTAATTTGACCCAACTCTCCCTCTTAAGCAAGTTGGGCATATCACATATATGCATTTCCAGTGGTGTTCATACAATATTATTCACACTCACAGTTTCGGCAGGATTTAAAATATAATATGTATAATAATAAAATGCAGTTCAGCACAACATTGTGGAGCCATAAATATAAAAGGTGAAAAAATAAAATCATAATGAAAATTTAAATAATTATAACACCAACACATATACATATAATTATACAGTAACAATAAACAAGATTGGTAAGTCATATTCAAATTCTTAACTAAGTCACAGAAAATTTGTGCTGTAGTCAATGTCATGTAACAAAGTGTGTGAATTCAAATAAACGTTGCACAAGCATTCCAATGTGTACACTCATACAGTGGTTCTTCTTTGTAGTGAATACTTCTGGAGTCAGCTAATTTGTTCCTTATAGCTGGTTCAGCTACAATGCACTGTACTGAGGTATTAATATGCCTACTTTGGAAACAATGGTAGCCATCTCATGTGCTCACTATAAAACAGGTGTTCACTGCAAGAAGGATTCATTAAAACAGTGTCCATTATAGCAAGTTATCACTGTAGTTGATGACCCTATTAATTAAAGGGCTGTGGCCTAAGATTCAGTAGAGCAGCAGGTGACATGTCCACTGCCCCCACACATAGTACTATGTAGCATTCATGCTCCTGCACTCCTTTCCAGAACCCTGTTTCTATGCTTCACTCTATTCCTTTCCTCCACCAGGTGCTTCTTCTCTTTCATTATGGGAACATCATCCATATATTTCCCTTAGGTACCTTTAGTATCTATGGACTATGCTCCATGACACATCTGGAGGCAGAAGACCCTCACCCAGTTGAGGTTACATTTGTTATACTACCAAACTCTAAGGCTCCTCACAAACATGGAAGTCATAGTCTTGGGTCAAAGAGTAAAAGGCCAAATCTACATTGCACAAGCAGGCCAACATACACTCTCATAGTTGCCCAGTGACTACAGATGAACATGCCAAAAACTGGCATTTTGAACAAAGCTAGACCTAAGAAAATAAGTTACTCTTTGGTTGGTTGACATCCTGACACAGCACCTTTTACATGAGTATGTCCAAGTTGTTTGCAAGCCACATGACCTGCAGCAACCAATTAAAGATGTCTGAGAGTGAGAACTTCTCATGCTGCGCACATCTCAGTCCAATTTCCAGCAGATCCATGACTGGTGGTCGACAAAATTTTTGTCGAATGACCAGACAGCAAACCCGTCAAGTTGACCACATTTCATGGTCGGCAGGTGGGTTTCTACAGGGCAACATGTTTTTATTGGGGGGCTGTGCCCCAACCCCCCCCCACTAAATATAATCAACTCTGAGTCAGAGTGGATCAGGGGGTGCAAGACCCCTGAAAGACAGTGCTGGGTTCCTGTGCAGACACTACAGCAACCTGGCTCTGTAGTCACTGTAGTGTCTGTCACTGTAGATTTGTCACTGTTGGGTAGGTATATGATTTCCAGCTATGGAATCTTTGTCCCAATCAAATCTTTCCAAGATGTAGTGCATGAACTTCCACTCCATGTGATCAAATGCCTTTTCAATGTCCGGGAATATAATGCCCACCCCCCATTTCCTCCTTTGGTTTTGTGCCCCCCCACTCAATGTAGAACATGTTCAGGATTCACCTAAAGTTTATTTTGTCCTGTCTCTCCTTGACAGAGTCAGATTAGTCAGGGTGCATTACGTGGGGCAGGGTGACCTTCAGTCTGCTTGCCATGACCTTTGCCAGAATGTTATAGTCAGCTGTCAGAAGGGAGATCAGGCAGTAGGAGGGACACAATTTAGGGTCTTTCCCTAGTTTAAGCAGGACCACAATTGTGGCTGACCACATGGAAGGGGTAGGACTCCAGCTTCCATACTGTCTATGAGCATGTTCCAAAGTGGGTCCTTCAGCAGGGGCAGAAAGGTTTCATAAGAGTCTATGGGCAGACCATCCAGTCTAGGGTTGTTGCCTCCCTGAAGGCTGTGCACTGCCCTGTCCACTTCTCCTCATGACAGTGGGGCATCAATAGAGCTATCAGTTTCTGGTGGCACCATGGGTATCAGTGCTGAATCAGCAAACTGCTGCAGCTGTTGGGTCAAAGGGTTAGCCTCTGTTGTATATAGGGATTAGTAGTGATTCTTAAAACGTGTACCAATTTCCCGTGGGTCGGGTTTCTCTGTACCATCTTCTCTGGACAATGAGTTGAAGAGGTCTGCCCCCACTTTGCCACTAAGCTGCCATGCTAGCCACTTTCCACTATGGTTCCCATCAAAATATTGGCCTGCCTTGATCAGTAAGGTCTGCCTTCTAACTGTTGGCTCATGAGGGTGTTTAGCTTCACCTTTTCTTTTTGCAGGGCCTGTTATCCTGTGAGGTGGAGTTAGCTTTGTGCACTTGCTTGCAGGCTTGCATTTTTATGGTTAATGTCTGGATTTGCTTCTACATTTGATTTCGGTCATGACCAGCATAGGCTATGGTGCAACCTCTCACAAATGCCTTTTAGGCTTCCCATCTTATGATGTGGAAAGTGTTCTGAGGGTGGTTATACCTCAAGAACTATTGGAACTTGCCAGATATAGATTCTTTTATGTCTGCTATTTAAGCAGGGTTGGGTCAAGCCTACAGGCTCCTGGGCCCTGCAGTGCATCAGTGCCCCCCAGATGCAGCAGTACTGGGGTATGAGCAGACACCTATTTGGGGTCATGCTTCACCTGCCCTCCCCACACCAATAGATGGGTATGGACCAGGAACATATATCTACCTCATATCTTGTAACAAGAACCTTTCTCTTCAAGCTTTTAAAAAGTGTCTAAAATTATATTTGTTACATTTATGTACTTGCAATTGTAAATAGGTGTTATTGCGGAATATTATATATTTTGTATGGCATAATTTGCTGGGTTAATCCTGAAAAAGAACCCTCGGTCCAGTGCCCTTATCCGGTTAACAAATTAAGTAAATACATACATAAAAAAATAAATAAATAATGATACAGGCATTTGAGGCATGGGTGTGGGTGTAGTCCAGGCAAGTAGATACCAAATGCTTCCATGTGTCCATTAGGCTATGGTCTGTGGCAGGTGTTGGGATTTTGAACTTTTATTTTGGATCAGGGTGTGTTTAGAAGACCTATCCAGCATCCTATCCCACATTCAGTTCATGTCCCCACCAATATCCATTGACCTTGCCACTTACAACATTTCAGCTGATGAGGCTCGAAAGAAATCCATCGAGTCTACATTTGGGGCATGTACAAAGCCAACAACCAGCTTCTGACTCATACTGTTTGTCAACTGGGCAAAGGTGTACCAGCCTCTGGGTTGTTCTCAGCTTGATAATTTGCCAGTTAGAACTGGGTCTCACCACAATGCAATGTCTCTAGCTTTAGAATGCCACAGCTGCCTAGGTGCATACTGTGTGATCCTGAGCAAGTCACTTAACTTCCTTGTGCTTCTAGATAGCATCTGGAAACAAGCTTCGGCTTAGTGTGCTACTCCTGGTTAAACAATGTTCCCTTTCCCTCAAATTAAAATTAGCCACTTGCCACACCACCCCCACCTGCAGCTATGTTGGTCTCCTGTAGGAGTACTACATCAGATGTTTACTTTTTAATGTAGTCTAACACCTTCCTATGCTTCAGCTGGGTTTTCCGTCAATTGATGTTCCAGGATAATACTGGTATATTTGCAAGCATCGTCAAAAGCTGGTTGTTGGGTATATTAGCAGCCTGCTGCAACCTTTGTACACATATGTACATTCTTTTTAACACCATGTTAAGAAAATGAAAATTTGCCATATGAACCCCTTTATGCCCTTCCTTTTCCAACTTCAGATCTCCCATTTGCTCCCCCACTGATAGGGTATCCCCAACTATCTCCCTCTTCTCTTACCCCCAAACAGCCTCCCCAAATGAGGCCTGTGGTACTCCTGCAAACTAGATAGTAATGTAGTGTGCCATTGCCACCATCCTGAGTGGAACTAAATTTCTTACAACAGTATTTCAGACCAGAGGGATCGGCATCAGAAGCAATATGTAGTAATTTGTGAAACATTTAATATAGTGACCCTCATTTAAACCTTAAAGGCAGAACTTTTAGTAAAAATTGAAATGATTATCCAATGTCTTCAATAAACGTTGTTTTTAAACCCATAAAAAAGGTATGACCATGTGGACCTACTGCCCCAGGACCTCTCTGTCCCCCGATGCCCCCTTCATCAGCTCATGCATCCAGTTTAGTCCATTCTCATGAGTAGAAACTGCAACCTTTGTGAAATAGAAAGTGCATATATTGCACATATAAAGATAATATACTTACTAGGCTAAAGCAGAGTTCATGAGTGTGCGCAGGGCAACTGTGCAGCAAGAGCACACCTGCATGCCTATCTCAGTCCAACTGTGAGAGTGTGTGTGGAGGATCAACAGTTGCTCTACCATGTAGCTTATAGTGTGGCCATGACCTGGTGCTAGCAGAGTGGGTAAATGAGGCCTCGTTGAGACACCCTATTAAGGACACACAGTCTGTCTCTCATCCATTCCACAGGCATTATGCATTCAAGCCCAGTCCAAGAGAAGAAAAAGAGGCATTGTTCCAATGGGTGCTGTGTAGTACTGTATCCCTCACTCACTTATGCAGAAACCTATGTCCATCCCCCTCACTCCCCAATCCCTGCCAGCCTGTATGTCATGGTCCCTGAGGTGGCCCATGAGAGTTTATAAGAAAACACAATATTTGTGATTTGGGCTATGCAGTCATTTTGAGTCCAATTAAAGGATTGCATTCAGGCAGTGGAGCATAGGAACAAGGTCCAGGGGACAGTTACTGCTGCCGTGCCCTTATGGTTGCACCATTCGGCAAAGTGTGATCAAACATTTGAAGTACTCGGACAAATTGGTGATTCAGAGCTGCCCATCCCCCCCGGACCTATTTCTCTCCTGTAGCACCTCAGTGCCAAAGTTCCTCCCTTAAAAAGTGTAGGCAAGTCTAGTAAGTCCATAGGAGTACGCAGCTTTTAAATATGAGGATTAGAGAAGGTGCTGATGTTGGCAACAGGCTGTTGAATACATTGGAGAAAAAAGCCTGCAAGGGGAGTTATCCTACAGGCCAGACAGTGGGGATCCAGGAGTAAAAGAGCTGGGGCATAGGGCAGTAAACAGCAGAGAAGGTCCCCCAAACAAGTAACTCTCAATAACTGGCAGTTGTTGGGTCAGGTAGCTAGAACAGTGGTACACTGGGCTAACCTTCCCGCCACTGCCTCTTTCTCACAGCTGACAAACTGCACAGCTTCTCTCACTGAGGTGAATCTTCTTGGTGGGTGGCCCAGTCTCTGGATACAGAGAAAAGATGGATACTGATGGAAGAATTGCCACCATCTCCTGTACAAACTAGCCTTTAAATCTGCAAACGTTTGTCTCAACCTCTGTGGCATTTTACTGTAGTCTGGGACATACATATCTTGGCTTTCAAACATGATAGGGCCAACAGCTCAGGTAGATCTCAGGGATGGCTTTGCAATCTTTGTACTGTAGAAATTTTATGCGATAGTGCCTTGCCCTCTTGCCTGGCTTGGGCTTGCATCCTGGAGTTCAGTTAGCTTATTCCACCTCAAAGGATCGTCCCGAGTCTTGCAGCTTTAGATGTGACATAAACCAGTCACAGATGAAGCCATTAGGGATGGTGCACTCCTTCCCTTCAGCATGCCAGTGACACACACATTGCTATGACAAGCACAGATTTCCTGGTTGTCAACCTTAGCAACCAGCATTTTGACAGTGTCCGTTACTTGTTTTTTTTTTTTCCCCTGTGCCAGTCTGCCACCTGGTCCTCCATGGCACTCATGCATTCCTCCAGTTCCAAGATTGTGGTGCTATAGACCATGGAGGTCTTGATCAGCCCCTCTAACATGCTTTGAATATGGGAGATCGGGCCGACATGCTTATAAAGCTGGCTCATATTTCATTCCACAGGCTGTTTATGGAGGACAACAGAGCACAGTTTTTATCTCTATTTTTCTCCACAGGTGTAGAGGATTTCAGCATTTCGGGCAGCCTGCTTCCCATCATGGCTACAGAACAAGCACTCATTTCAGGTGGCTGTGAGTGAAGAGTCACTGCTGCAGGTCCCAAGAAAGTGAGCTGAGTCTGCTTTTTCACCATCTGTTGGGCAAACATGATGGGTTCAAATGGCAATTAGGTTGAAACTTGCATTTAATTTCAGGATGCCTCTGATTCTTTCAGGATGGTGGGGGATGGTGAGGGAGCCCGATGATCAAGCACCCACCATCTTTGCTGGTCAGGCCATACCCCAAGAGACAGATTTGATCAGAAAACTTTAGAAATTATTAAATAATCAAGCATTATCATTGTTATTAGCAAATTCACTGCATTGAAAATTGGTGACTGGAATAGAAAAATCACACGGAGCTGAGGGTCATTTACAGGAATGACCCAAGGAGAGGGGAACAGGGAAGAACAATATTACAACAACCTGACATGAAAGCTCCAAGATGCTACAGACAGCCACATTTAATAGCTGAAGCTTGCAACTAACAACTGTCATAGTGCTAAAACACAAACAATACAATAAATTACAACATAACATGAACCCTCACTAGGGTGGGCAGAAAAAAAATCCAAAAAGGTTAGTACAATAAGCAAGAAGAACCTACAAAAGGGCATGGAGCAGGCAAGGTTGCACTTGGGAGTGATTAGAGCAAAAGCAAAACTTGCTCAGGTGGCTGATGTATGAGGATAGGTGCAAGCAGAAGTGAAATGGGACCTCGGCAGAGGCTTAAAGTCAAGGTATGCAGGGGCAATCTTAAGGGAGGAGGGGAGTGAGTTCCAGAGAGAAGGCAGCTAAACTTAAACTGAGAAGAAGGTCTGGCCTGTAAACATAGAGCAATGAGGGGACAGTAAAGGAATGAGAGCAAGATGAGCAGAGGGAATAACAAGAGGGAGAGGAGGAAGAAAGATTGTCAGATAAGTAGGAGTGGAGGGCTACAATCAGTAGTTAGAAGAGACATGCAGTGGGATAGAAGTCAGGAAGATAGGTAAGGAAGGGTGAGAATTTGGTACAGGGAACAATGGTGGATGGGGGGCAGTGGCAAAGTGACAGAAGAAGTAAAATCTAGGATCCAGTCTGGCTGTTATAGATTTAGAGGTGCCACCATAGGCCACAGCTGAGTAATCAAACAGCAGAAGAATCATTTTAAGAACAGTCTCCCACTGAACTGGGCATTGAAAGCTGAATTTATTGTTGTAGAGGGCACTGAGTTTGAGGCATAATTTTTTGATGATGCCATTTATGTGGACTGAAAAGTTGAGGTGACTATCTAGCCATACCCCACAGTACTTGAAATAAGGGAATGACTCCAGAGGCATGTCATCAAGGGTTAAGAAAAATGGTTTGGCTAAGTCTACTAAGCAGATGGTGTGAACCCAAAAGCTCAGAGACAGTTTTTTTTTGTTGGCATTCAGGAAGAGCTGGTTGGCACAAAAGTCATGTTGTATGTAACCAAAGTCACACTGTGTGGGGACTGTTCCAATGGGGGGATGGAGGTTCCATAGTCATAAAGAACTGTGCCATCAGTGTAGCTATGTATATCTGCTGAAATACAAGCAGAGCAGATGTCATTGAAAAAGAGAAAGGCAAGAAATTCTACCAAAATGGAGCCCTTAGACACACTAGAGTTAATGGGAGGTGTGTCAGATAAAGATTCCCTTACCTGGGCAGAATGCCTTTGACCAGCAGGGTATAAACAGAACCAGTTACCAGCCAAAGCTGAGCCAGTGAAGGGGAAGAGAAATAGGAGGATATTTCCCAGGGGTTCAGCTGTCCCCGCCTTTGTAAAGGGTAAAGTTATGCCTTTTCTAGCAGCTGGGAAAAGTGCAGAGCTCGGAGAGATACAGAAGCAAAGAAAGTGAAGCATCTGGGTCATGCTGCTGAGGAGAGGAGAGAGTGCACAGTGTGAGCTTTCACTAGTAGTTGCAGGCTGAGCAGCAGGAGCTGGGTAGAATGAATTTAGCAGACTGCAAAGGGTGCAAGGGGATTTTTAATTGAAAATGGGTACTATAGAGGGCACAGAAATACATTTCTATTTTGCCCTCTGCTACAGAAGTAGGGTAGAATGAATTTAGTAGACTGAGAAAGTGATAGGTGTTAAAGGATTTATTTGATAAATATTTTTTTCACTGACTGCTGATCATGCAAGGCATAGAAATCCGTCATTATTTTTTTTGACTGTGACTGACAACTAAGATAGCTAGGTTGCTCTAGTGAGGCACTAGGTTTGTCCGTGAGAGTGAGGAGGGGAGTGTGTCAAAGTTGGTGATGAGTATGTGTTGGTGTTTGCCATGCCATCACATATAAACCATGTGGAAAGAATTGGAGAATGAAGGGTTGCAAGGGAGACAAAAGGAGTAGTGAAAAGTTTCTGCATGCCAGTTCCATTATGTTCCAGTTCTGCAAAAGGTGATGGAGCAGTCAAGAAAGGGACTGGGGGTAGCAGTTATGGGGCAAGGGCTACCTGAGAGCAGAATTAGGGCTGGGCGCATGATAATATGGCTAAAGAAGCCATGGTTCAGTAGTCTCCAGAAGTCTATTGGTTCCACTCCTACAACCAGCTTTCCCATCTGGTCATCCAGTGCATCTGGTGATGAAACCACCCTCAGCAATCTAGGAACACAGCACTCTCCCTCTTTTTTCCTTCCAGTACTTCCAATTGCCCTATCCAGGATAAAATAGCTCCACCCTGATTTTCAGATGCAGGCCTACACCATGTACTTCTCATGTGAACAGCACAACAGTTGCCACCACAGTCACCTGTGCATGAGTGGGCATGGACAATTGCCTGTCCACCATGAAGCAGTATATGACGACCTCCTTTCCTCCAGTAATACATCACCAGCAACTCCTCCCAACCCAGTGCTGCTGCTCAGTCATCATGTAAGGAAGGTGACAGTGAGACTGGGTCTGGCACAGACACTTCAGTTATCTTACCACCCGGAGGAAAAAAGTACAGTTGTGCATGGCAATATGAGGCAAGGCTATGGCAAGGGAAGGTATATCAACCCTGCAGTTCTACAAAAGCAGGTTAGTAGCTCCACCACCAAAGAAGCTTATACAGTGTGTCAGTGAGGAAGATACTGATATGGAGCAGTCAGAGCAGTGGCACAAGAGTGAGAAAGTAGAGAAGGGGGGCACACTGTATGATGAAGAGAAAGGGAAAACACATGATTTATACAAAGAGAATGAGAGGCAGGGGGAAGATGTCTGAAAAGGGGGAGGAGCAAAGATGAGAAGCAGAATGTGATGAAGGGCATGATGAAGTAGATGCAGGAGAAGAAGATTAAGAACAAGAAGAGGCTGAAAGTCTGCAGTCAGTTTAAACCACTGACTAGTGGTGATGATGAGTGTGACACTGAGAAGTGAAGGCAACCATTGGAGGAGAAGGTAAATGTAAAGATAATGAAAAACAGAAAAGCAAAAGAGCATGTTTCTCAGGTAGGGGAATCTAATTGTAACCCACTTTACCCATAGACACAACAACAGATGACATTTGGCAGCCAGCAGTCTCCACACACTTCCCTGGCTAGGGAGCTTTTCTGGCTTAGATCGCGGGTGAAAAGGGGTACACAAAAACATTTATGTTTTTTGTGGGTTTGGGGGAGGGCCATGGCACTAGGGGCACCAGAAACTGACAGTCCTAACACGGAAAGCTGTCCACAAGGGAAATAAAGCCAAGTAATAAGTTTTATTTCCTACCAGCTGGACGGATCAAGACAACATTGCCCACAGGGGCTGCAGGTGCATCTTTCAGATGAGACGTTAAACTGAGGTCCCCTCTGCCTGTTCTGGTGGTAGTTAAGGTGGATGTTAAAGATCCCATGGCACTTCCTGAAAAGGGTAGGGGAATTTGTTTTATTAAGAAAATAACAACAAAACCATAAACAAACCATAAAGAAAATACAAAAGGAAATACATATACAGAAACATTCCATACATCTTCAAGTCAGATAAAAACACTATCTTGATAAAATTGTATAAGAAAATGTAAATACATTCAAGTAATGGGCACATCATTGTCAGTTATCCAGGGTACATTTCTTCACAACTGTAGCAAAGCTTGCTTAGTGAATTGTTGTGCCTCTGCATAATAAATACCCTGTAATTCCTTTATAATTTTCTCTATCAGTTCAGTATGAGTGATATATTTTTGCTGTAAAGTATATAAACACCTAACATTCCAGATGAACCATTTAATAGTTGAGAAAATGACATTGAGTGCTTTTGTCCCATTTTATCCATGCCCCTGTGTAGTGTCCATAAATCAACACATTGTAAGTTACTTTCTTAAAACAATTCTCCTTCCAATATTGAGCTAGATAATACCAAATATCTGTGAAATAGTCACATGAAAAAAATAAGTGATCAATGGTTTCAATCTCTTGGATACACTTCCATCTAGGACATATCCATTCTATAAGCTGTTTGTGATTTTGGTTTTCCTTGGTATTAAGACGGTCATGGCCACATAGCCAAGTGACATCTTTCATTTTGAGGGGTATGCGCTGATCTATGATGAGGGCCTGTACTGAGGCCAAACATTGTCCTGGACACTTTGGGAAAACAACAGGCTCTAAAAAGTGTGAGTTTAATATCTGTTTATAAAGCTGTTTCTTGGTAACAGTTGATAACTGTTAGGTGATTTTCCATATTTTTATTTTAACAAAGACATCTCTAAGGTAGCCAGGGGCCCTGTCAGAAAAACTGAACTTTTCTCAACTTATTGTCCTTCCAGAGCATGAACCATATTGAGATTATGGAAAGCAAGCACTCAGTCCATTGTTTTCTCGAGGCCTGCAGTATGGGCTTAATGTTCGTACATAAAAATTGGCAGTAAAAAAAACAATGGGATTCACCACCTTTAGGCCTCCTTCTTTTACTGGTAGGTATAGAATGTTGCATTTTATTTAATTGAGGTGACTACCCCATAAAGCCTGAAAAAAGATTACTAATATAGTTGTGTCTCTACATCGGGGTTGGGGAAATTACTTATAAGCAAGAATATAGGCAGAAGATATGCTTTAATTAAGTGGATTCATTTAGCTTTAACTATTTTCCATCTGTTCCAGTGCTGAACCATATTCTTTCCTTGCTCAATTTTCTTGTCCCAGTTTAAAGTATCCAGAGTGCCCATGGTGTCATAATGAATCCCAAGGATTTTTATGGGGGTCATTCATGAGCTTGATACCAGCTACCTGTAATGGGGCCATTTGTTGCTGCCCTAATTGTTTCCTTGAGCATTTTGCAACATTTAATTTTGCTCCAGATATTAACCCGTACTGGTCACAAGTTTTAAGAGTCTCTACTACAGATTGTGTATCTTGGACTAGTGCACAGATGTCGTCTGCATAGGCCATGGTGGAAAATGTCAAAGGGCTATTGGAGAGGGAAAGAGGGACAATAGCTGTTCTAGAGTTTAGGGATCTAATTAAAGGGTCTATGCAAAAGACATATAAGAGTGGGATTATGGGGCAACCCTGCCATACCCCTTTCTGTATAGGTATGAGAGGCCCACACTTACCATTCACTAAAGGTGTAATTGTTTCATGTTTATATATTGTCTGCAGCCACTGTATAAAGATAATTGGTATGTGGTAATGTTGGAGCGAATACCATAAAAAATTATGGCATGCCGTATCAAATGCCTGGTGCTGATCAAGGGACAAAACATAACCTTCCAAATTAGTAGAGCTGTAAATTTCAAAAACAGTCCTCAGCACAATGAGTTAGTCAGTAATTGTTCTGTCAGGAATGGCACAGGACTGTGTCGGTGATATTAGGTGTTGCCCCACCTGAAGTAACCTTTTATTTAGAATGTTGGCTAAAATCTTAAAATATGTGTTCAGAAAGCTAAATGGCTCCCAATTATTCATGTTTTGCTTATCTCCTTTTTTATGTAAGAATATCAGAATATCTTCAGCCATGGGTAAAGGCATGTTTGCAGTATGCAAAATAGAATTAAAGACATTAGCCAGTTCTGGTGCCAGATCTGTTTTGAAAGTTTTAAATTGTTCTGATGTAAAATCATCCTTCCCTGGAGCTTTCTCTGTACTCAGAGTTGAGCAGGCCTGTTCCACTTCTGAACTGTCTATTTTTTTAACTAGCTCTGCAGCCAGTTCAACTGGATAGTCTGGCACTTCAAAGTTTTCAAAAAAAAATAAATGAGGAAAAGCTGCAGCATCGGTTTTACCTCCTTAAATAATTTGCTTGAGTATTTGGATACTACATTTAGAATAGATTCAGTATCATTATGGACTTGGTGATTATCATCTAAAACAGAAGACATTGTTAGTTTTTGAACTCGCTCTCTCTGCAGCTCAAAAGGGACAGATGGTTGCAGTCTTACCATGCATCCTGAATTCCTGCTGCATCTTTAAAACTTTGTTTTTTATGAAAGCTTAACATGGATTGTTTAACAGTTTCAATTTGGTCAGAAAAGTTATGTTTTGTACCCTGGGTAGGGACATTAAATGTTGCAATTGCTGCCGTAGTTTCAGATAAAGAAGATATTCCTTATTCCTGTTTGCCTTACTTATCATAATAAGTAAAGTTTTCAGGTCAGCTTTTGTGTCCATCCACCATTGTAAGGGATCTTCATACGATACATAGACAGATTTTCTCATAATTATAAAATATTGTAACTGTTATAGTATTTCAGCTTTTTGTAGCAGAGAGCAGTTAAATCTCCAAATGCCTGCTCTGTATGCCAAGGGGGGATTGATTCCAATTGTAATCTGTAATTTCGAGTGGTCGGAATATTAAACAATGTTTGTTATAGCTAGAGAGATAGGGAAGGTCTTATTGATAAAAAAGAAATCAATCCATGTGGTGAGGTTCCCTTTTCGAAAAGCAGGGTTGAGGGTGGAATTTTTGCTAGAAAAAAACATCTATCAGACCAGCAGTGTGAACTGTGTTCATAAGGCAAGACATATCACAAACAACTTTCCTTGTGGTTGTCCCCTTACCTCTATCTTTGGGTGACATACCACAATTAAAATCACCACCCCATTTTATATTTTGGGAAGTGTGTAGATATGGTGAGACTTCTTGAAATAAAGTAATTCTGTCAGTTTTTTTTTTTTTTGTGGGGCATAAATATTAGTTATTCTGAAATATGCATTGTAGTATCAAAGATCATCACCCTGCCTGGCACTAAATCTATTAATTTCAAAACTTTTACTTCAGTATTAGAAAATAAAATTTCAACACCAGTACAGATCTCAAGCCCAATAGACCAATAGGAAGGCCCAGTAAACCAATCTTTAGTTGCTAGCACAGTCTCATATTTAGTATGTAATCTGGTGTCCTGTAATAAGATCACATTGGTTTTATTTGAATGGATATGTGAAAACACAGCCCCTATCTTTGCTTTATTTTTCTTTATACAATTTACATTAATAGAACATAGTGTAAGGGGCTGCATCATGGTAACCAGAATAGGTTTACAGGCCTAACCTCATGGAAGTTTGCCTTTCTTTGGCTGTTTGTCTTGCTCTCTCCTTCCCTCTTGTTTCTTGGCTACAGTCTGTTTACCCTTTGATTTCTCCTCTAACTCACTAGATTCACAATCTGATGTTGACTTGTTTTGTTCAGTACTCACCAGAGAATCCTCAGAGTTAATGTCAGATGCCTCAGGATGTCTGAGCAAAGCAGCATACCTGTTAGAGGTGGTGACTTTAGTAATGTTAGATACTTTGGAGGCTGGGTGCTGGTATGCTTGACGGCAACATGTAACCATTTTCTTCTCAGTTCTGCAGGGGCATGGCCTAGGATAGTTTTCTACATCAGGGTGGGAAGCCTCTGTGATGCTTGGCCAGCTGGTTATGAATACTGTATGATATTGCTATTATAAATAAATGGTCAGTGTATGAAATGTCAGTCTGTGAGATTTGGCCCTTTAAATTACTGTACAAGGTGTCAGCAGCTGAAAACCAGGATGTAATTATGCAGACCAGAAGGAAACAGTTAATTGGAACATCCTTCTAAAGAGACAGTTTATGGCCCTCATCACCTGCTGCCGCTTTTGAAGTTAGAACTTAAATACGAATTTTATTACATCAGGAAAGGACATAATTTAGCTGATTCTTATTGGCTATCTCAAACCTGGGTGAAAGACTGCAGGGTTGTAAACCTCAAAGGAACTAGTTGAGCAAAGACTCATAATTTGGGAAGTGGGTTTTTGCTGATGTTCACATTATTTAAAATACCTCCTAGTAGGAAATTATATTTGTAATTTTATATTCTGAAAGGAGGAGCTAGATGACTCACAGAAAGGGTGTGGAGACACAGGCCCAGATATTCAAAGGGGTTGCGCCATGCGCAATAGGGTTGCGCCAGCGCAAGTCCGCAAATGCACCATTCTGCGATATTCAGCAGGAGGCAGTTGCACCCCCCAAATCACACTGAGCAATAGCGCAATGATAATGAATGTATGCACAACTGAAGGGGGAGGAACCATGCATAAATGGCGCAGTGCGATATTCAACAACATGTGCCATGAGCAATAGGGGAGCAAGCGTAAGTTGCGTGATAGCAGAAATGAGCCAAAATAAAAAGGAACAAGGGAGAAGCACAAGAACGCTACAGGGAAGGCACATGTTGCTGAACTATAGCTAGCCACACAGGCAACACACACACATACACACATACACACACAGGGCAAGACAGAGAAAGGACACCTGGAACCCACAGGCTCAGGGAAGGTGTGGGGAGCCACAGCCACAGTGCAGAAGGGGGGAAGTGCCAAACAGCACTGAGGCCAGCACAGTTAGGTGTTCCCGGTGCTGGGGAAGTAGCAGCCAGGACAGCGGGGGGAACACAGAAACAGCTGCCGGGGGGGGTGAACACAAGCCAGGGACATGACCAGTGCCACCATCCAGATGGAGGCAGTAATGAGTTGGGTGAGAAGGTGGGCAGCAGGGGGGTGCGGCCGTGGAAAGGCCCGTCGGTGGTATGCCCCCCAACAGGCAGTACCGAGCCCACACCATCTTCAAGCTGTACAGTGATACTGAGATCGTGGGCTGGTACCACCTGAATCGGGCAATTCTGAGGCGGCTCTGTGAGCTGTGCAGTGATGTGATGCAGGCACCCACACGACGGAGCCATGCTGTGTCAGTGGAGACTAAAGTGACAGCTTGCATGAGCTTTCTCACCACGGGGACCTTCCAGAGACCAACAGGGGACACCACAGGCATAACCCAGTCGGCCACGTCATGCCACCTCACCCAATTCCTCAGTGCACTGCTGCCACATGCTGTGGAGTACATCCATTTCCCCAGCACACTGGTGGAGTGCACAGCAAACATACAGGAGTTCCACAGAGTAGCACATATGCCTGGCGTGCTAGACTGCACCCATGTGGCCATCAGCACACCACCTGGCCCTGAGGGGACTGCATACATTAATAGCAAGGGCTATGCTAGCATCAACTGCCAGGTAGTGTGCGATGCCAGGGGGTGCATAATCAATGTCTGTGCCACACACCCTGGGGGAGCACACGATGCTTTCATCTGGCATCAGTTGGCACTGTGCCACAGATTCAAGAGTGGGGACATCCCCTCTGGCCACGTAGTGGGTGAGTATGAAAACCACATGGACAAACTTAGGGCTTGGGAGGGGCATGTCAGAGGTGACATGGGTAGTGGCCTACATGGCCCGGGGCAGGGCGATGCTGATCACCAAACTAACCTCCACCCTCTACACGCAGGTGACAGTGGATACCCACTCTGTCCCTGGCTGCTCACATCATGCCGGCGGCCCACGACCCCATCGCAGCAACGCTACAATGAGGCACATGCCACCACACGTAATATCATCGAGTGGGTGTTTGGTATGCTGAAGGCACGTTTCTGTTGCCTGGACACCTTCAGCAGTGCTCTACAGTACAGTACAGCCCCTCAAAGGCCTGTGGGCTATTTCTGGCCTGTTGCATCCTGCACAACATGGCCAATGAATGTGCGATAGCCGTACAGGTCAAAGAGGGGGACAGCAATGGGGACAATGAGGACGCCGGTGACAATGGTGATGGGCATCCCCCCTTCAGTGATGGGACCCCTGACTGCTCCAGCTGCACCTGGACACCATCACGGAGGAGCACTTCAGCCAACCCAGGTAAGTCATGGGGCCATGTGCAACCACCAGTGGCAAAGGCACCACCCACAAACACGCATGGACACACATCAGGGGTGCATGCCATCAAGGGAAGTGGCCGGGCATGGAACCACACACACCACCAGGAATGGGTGAGGTCTAACATGGCAAGTGGACAGAGACACACACACACACACACACACACAACTCACCAGACATGCACAAAGGGTAGGAGGCATGCCAACCCAGAACGCCACCCCTAGCCACACACATGTCCACAGACCACCACGCCCACTGCCTGTCATTGTGCATGTGTCAGCCGCTGGGCACCATTGCACATTGGTGTACAGCGCAATACAGGCATCATCATGCACACGCAACTGTGGACAGCAGCTGGGAGGGTGTGCAGATGGACTGTGTGTGTGTGTGTGTGTGTGTGTGTGCAGGGCCAGGTATCCACCCATGCATTTCCCACTGAATGACACAATGCACACAGGGCAGCATCAGACAGTAGCCACGCTGGGAGACAGGTCAGTCATGCGCCACAGTGCCCCAGCCACCATGGATGCATAGACGGCCCCACCGAGACCCGCCAGCAGTGACAGGCTGACCACTGGCCTCGTGGGGTGGTACCGATGGTCCCCCAGGGGTTCCACTGCATGAACGTGACTGTGCTCATGCAGGGGTCCACAGCACACCGAACATGCCTGCGCCAGGCATGCTCAGGATGCCCACAGCTGAACCCAGTGTTGACAAGAATGGTGTCGCACGATGCCAGGAATGGGGGGTGGACATTGCACTGCATGGTGTCTGCGACGCATGGGCAAATAGCTGTGTGCCCCCTGTGGCCATGGCAGCTGTGATTGTATGTGTCAGCCTGTCAATGGCAGTGGTCAAATCCTCCCGCATCCGGTCCATCCCTGTCAGGAGCAGAGCAGTTTCTCTGCTGCGATGCTCCTCTGCCTGCTGCAGAGCCACACTCAATGCATCCACCGCTGTCACAAGCTGCATCTGCTGATTGACTGATGCTTGCAGTATGCGGGTGTGCTCATCCAAGAGGTCATCTGCCTGATCAGCATGCTGTCCCTCAGGGTGTTCACGGCCCTGATGCTCATCACCCCTTGAGGGTGGGCGCTGCACACCAGGGCCAGGCCTGGGCATGTCCACAGGTGGTGCACTGATGCCACCCCCTGACACTGTACTCCCAAGCCCATTGGCCAACTGCTGATGCTGACCCTCCAGCTGTCACACCCCAGGGCTCAATGGTGCCTCCGCAGTGGCTGCAACAGTACCACTGTCCTGTGCACACACCAGTGCTTCCCCACCAGTGCTGACAGGCACAGGCTTGGACTGTGATGACACACAGGCCTCCATGGCAGCACCACCCACAGCCATGGTCACTATGTTACCTGCTATGTGGCCATCCTGTGGCACACACGTGTCACTGCCCATGACGTTAGCAACATCATCATCGGTGATGGACCCGGCACCAGCCCGAGTCCCAGCATGCTGGCATCCGTGGACGCTGGCACACTGGGACAGGGCAGGGCCTCCTCCGCACCTGCTCCAACATCATTCTGGACTTCCAGGTGGGCCCACTGTCACCCTGAGCCACGTATTCCTGTGGAGGTGGATGGGCCCTCCTCCATCTCCATCTGACTGGCCTCAGTGGAGAAGCCCACCACCACTGACCCAAGCAAATGCTCAGGAGCTGTAAGGAAAAACAAAGTTGCATTACTGCATGTGACCTACCCTGCCCCCCCAATAGACAGACCATGACCTACCATGCAGTGACGGGCTACCACCCGTCTGGAATCCACCACCCAGAACACTCTCAATGGCACAATACTGCATGCTGCCAGCAACCCTCTCCTCCTGTGGGGTCAGGCGTAGCACCTCCGGCTGTCCCCCACCTGTCGCAGACCGTGCTGCCCTGATGGCAGCCACCTTCTCCTTAATCCTCCTCTTGTCTGTTCCCATCTTCTTCTTGCACTCCTGCACAGAGCACTGGTGGCTGCCATGCAGGTTTACAGCACATGCCACCTCCTCCCATGCAGCAGCACGGGCCTGTGGTGTTCCCTGGTGTCCGCTGAGAAGCAGCTCCTGGTCTAGGTAGGCCTCAAACAGGGCATCCGTCTTGGCCTTTGTGAAATTTGGCCTCCTCCTCCTCCCACAACTCTGTTCCTCTTCCTCCACAACTCGCTCGGTCATGATTCAGTCTGTGAGAATGACAGGTGTTACCTGTGACTGTGCAGTCCCATGCATGTCCCAAAATCCACAGTCCACACTCGCAAACAGCATGCAACTCACCAATAGACTGCAGTAACCGACTATGGCCAGTGCAGCCCAATGTCGCACTTTTATAGCACAACCCATGCAAATGAGGCGAGGCGCATCTTTAAGTGATGTAAATGCAGTGACTGTGCCAATGAATGGTTGATTAGCTGATTTGCATATGATGGCTGAATATAGCACTGTTGTGCTTTGCGCAATTGTGTTGAACGTACTGAGCAAAGGGCACAGTTCTGTGACATGCGCAGTACACACCTAACTGTGCATGCCCGGGTTGATGACGCAGGCACCTGCCACGCTGCTGACATGCTGTGCATGGGAGGTAATGCAGGGCATGGCCACCATTGTGCCAGTGGCACTACAGCGCTGCTCACCTATATGGTGCTGTGGCACTGGGGCGACGTAGGCGCACTGGGGCAACAGCGCGGTAGGCCACTACAGGAGGTGGCATACAGGCACCCAATCATGCTAGACGCATTGGGTTCCAATCGCGCTGTGGCTGTCCATGTGCCAGAGACTTTTGACCCTGTGCCCAACCTTTGCCCCCTAGGTGCCATGTGTCAGGCATGGGTGCACCACTATCACGCTGTTTGGTGACAGCACGATAGGGAATGGCAGCGCTGTACGACACAGCATCTGCACATGGTGGAACCGTGCAGCAGAGCGCCATTTTGACTTAACTGAGCAGTAGAGATGGTGCAGAGGAGAGCTGTACAGTGGAGTCAGGTGGAGCTGGCAAACCTGGTTGCCATTGTGGAGCCACATGTTGGCCCATTATTTGGTGAGGCACCCCTGGACAGGGCCAGGAGTCAGGTGTGGCAGAAGGTGGCTGACGCCCTGGAGGAGGCCACCGGTATGGGGCGGATGGTGGAGCAGTGCCATCACAGATATGGGGACCTGAGGTGAAGGGACCTGGATCTGCTTGCCCACCTGCGGGCACATGCCAGGAGGGGCATGGTGCCATGGCCAGGTAGGTGCAACATCCATACACTTTTGTCTTCCATACGGGTATCACAGTTGCATGTGTCCGGCACATGGGGGTCCATCCGGTGTTGGCCGTGGTGGTGTTATCAGGGTGTGGGGTGGGTGGGTCTGGCTGTGTGGGATTGCACACACATGGTGGTGGGGGGACTTTGCTACAGGATTTTACTGATGTTCCTCTCTCCATGTTTGCACCTAAGGCCCAGATGAGCACAGACTGGCGAGGGAGAGGAGGTACCAGCAGGAGAACCATCAGTCCGGGAGGGGCCAAGATCCACAGAGGTGCAGGGACCAGCTTGATGATGGTGAGTGCCTTACATCCATAATTACTATTGCATGCTGTGTAACAGGGTGGGCAGTGGGGCATGGCCACCATCCATTGACACCACTGCCATGCATGCAACTTGTTACAATCAGCACTGTCCAGTGGCACTGCATGTCTGGGAGTGCATCAATGGCAGTCCATGCATGCACTGGGCACATGGCTGTGCCACTGCCTTCACACCGCCGCATAGCCAAGTCACTGTACGGCCACTGTGGTGCTGTGCAGGACATGGGCGGTGGGTGTGTGCAGTGGTCCATATGGCTGTGGCTGCCTGGGTAGGCAGGTCTTGTGGACATGGTCACTGTGGGTGGTTGCACACCATCACAGGAGCGTGGCACATGGCTGTATGCCATGCACAATGGGTTTGCTGCAGGGGACTGGACAGTCACACATATTGATTCTGCTCCCTTGTCCTAGGTGGACAACACTGGATGGCCCTGGAATGGGCAATACAGGAAATCCTGCAGCTGACATGGGCATCCCTTGCAGCCTTGGAGAGGTTGGAGAGACATGGAGTCCAGAGGAGGAGAACCCAGAGGTGCCACAGGAGTGCAGAGCAGGGCAGGGAATAGGACCTCCATGACCCCCTGACAACCATACCTCCTGGACCCACCCTCACACCCCTTCTTCCCTCTCCCATTTCTACACCCCTGCCCCATGCCCACCCACCTGTGTGCCCTTCCCCCCCTTGTATATATTTGTAAATATGTTACATAGTAGTTATATTTTAATACATACATTTTGTTATAACAACTGTGGTGGTCTCTGATTTGCAGCAGGCTACAGGTGCTCAGCTGCAGTGGTGTGCATGGCATCAGAGGTGGTGCACACATGGGCGTGTGTGTGTGTGCAGAGGTGAACCGCCTATGGTGTGGGCAGGGGGATCAGTCACTGTCTGTGGTTTGTGTGTTGTACTCTGTGCACTGGATGCCTGTGTGCAGTGGTCCATGGGGCCAGCACTGTGTGCATGGCACCCCTGTCAGACCATCCATGGCCTGTGCAGCTGACACCCTTGTATGTCTGTGATATGCACGGTCTTCTGGCATGCCAGTGGTGGCTGCTGTGGCCAGTGCTGGGACAGGATGTGTCCTTGGGAGGGTGTGCAGGGTGCTGTACCGCTGGAGGTGGGGTCCGGGGCATGCCCTGTTGCATGTGGGGTACCTCATGTGCTGACACATGGTCGGTCTCTCAGCTGTACCTCGTGAGGGATGTGCAGGGTGGCACTGTGTATGCATCTGTTGCATCACTGTCTGCTGCTGCCCGCTACAGGGTGTCCATGGTGGGGCTGCCTTGCATGGCTCCATGGTGCACAGGGTTGCATTGTTACAGTGGGGGTGGTGGCATGCATGGGGTGTCCTGCACTGTTGGGTGCTACTCCTGGGCAGGGTGTATGGGGATCATGGTGCAGGGTGTGCTCTGCATTTGTGGGATGGTGTGGTACGGGGTGGTCGGCCATCCTTGTGTGCTGGTCACAGCTTGCCAGGTGGTGTGATGGTGCACCATGGCCCGGCTGTGGGTTGGTTGCTGGTCTCCATGGGCCAGTGGTTATTCCAGCCCTCCCCCAGTTGTGCAGTGCATGGGGTGTGGGGGGAATGATGTCTGTTCTGCTGTGTGTTCCTCTGCCCATCTGTGGCTTGGGTGGTGGGCCCCTGCATCCCTGGTTGTGCTGTTGCATTGCTGTCCTGCTGCTGGAGAGCGTCTCGGGTTGCACTATGGCACATCTGGACTGCTCAGCTGAACATCCCTTATTGTACTATGGTGCATCAGATATGCTCAGCTTCACCTGCCTAGTTGCGCTATGGTGCAGGTAGTGCGATATTCAGTCGTCGGCCATAGACGCATCTTGGCCTGAGCAGTTTTTGAATATCGCGCTTCTTGCGCATGGGCGCAATGGACTTGCGCTTGCTCCTGCTGTTGCGCACTTTTTGGGTGCAGTTTGAATATCTGGGCCACAGAATTTAAACTGATACTTGTGTCTGAAATATAGGTCATATCTTTTTGGACTCTTAAGAAACAAAGATCTCTCTAATTTAAAGGCACTTACAGGGATAATACATTCAATAGAAAAGATCTAAATGAACTGTGGTAGGAGTTTGTTCTGTAATTTTCCTTTTTTTATTTTCTGTGATTGTGATGCTCTGTGATATTTGTTCTGTACTTTATCTTACTGTTTTTATCCATTGTTGGTAAATATTTTCTTAAGATACTGCCAGGGTCTCCTCAATCATTTGTTTGCATGTTATTGCTGAATGAATATTAAGTCTGACAACTGTTCAAGGGCTTGATGGTGTTACTATGCATGGTAAAAGGTCAGAATATACCTAAGGTCTCTTATAGAGTTTAAAGGGTTCATTGTGGATGCCTGGTTAGGTGCCCTTAGACAAAAGATATATTGCATCCCATGAAGAGCATATTATCTGAGCCTGTACATTTAAGTATGCTAGCATAAGGTTCACAGTTTGAATCCCCCCAGAACTTGAGACTAAAGGTGATTTGGACCCAAAAGCAGATAGGAGGGTTACCCTGTCTGCTACCTTTTCACACTATTGTACTCTGAGGTTGGCACTGTGGGAGCAGAGGGCCTGACCTGCAGAGTGTGTTTGTGACAGCCTCATTGTCCATTATCTCAGTTACATTAATGTGGGAGCCTGTGTCCCCTTCAGCCATGCTGCCTGCAGAGTGATCTGTAACTTGGACTTCTGTGGTGTCCACCCCTACAGTGTTATTTTGTACTGTTCCTATCTCATGTCTCACCACCTGTCTGTCAGGTTCATGTTGGAGGAGAGGGGGTTGACTGAGGCTGCACTGGGGTTGTTTTGGAGTACGCTGTCTGTGCTATCGTAGCCAACAGTCACTGTTCCTCAGAATCAGTAGCATCAGGCTG
Organism: Neoceratodus forsteri; assembly: GCA_016271365.2. Lineage (NCBI taxonomy): Eukaryota > Metazoa > Chordata > Ceratodontiformes > Ceratodontidae > Neoceratodus > Neoceratodus forsteri. The sequence goes on along the minus strand of CM057456.1, from coordinate 1,383,915,027 downwards.
TGCATGTGCTGCCCATGGGAAGGATGTGTATGTGTGTCCTCTCGATTTGTTTAAGTTACAGATTGGTTCACTCCTGCACTGTCTATTCATATGCCCTAATGAGTTGCACAGAGTACAGTGCAACTTGTCACAGATGCTGCTAATGTGTGTAGGCCTTCCACATTTATAAGAAGTTTTAGGCTGACTGGTGTAAAATAATACACCCCTGTCCCTACCTAAAATAACAGTTGAGGAGATGTTCTAAACCAGCATCAGTGGACCTTAATATTACTTTGATTCTCCACCCCCCAGTCCAAATGGTTTCTCCATCAAAAATGGCTTCTGGGTTACCACCTACCGTGCATCTCTGCTTTAGCCAGTAGGTAAGATCAATGATGCTCACCCCCTCATTTCCAAATAAGACTGTGATAGTCTTGTGAGCAGGTTTTTTTAGAGGAATAACCTCGAAAGGTGACCATAAGGGGGTGGACTTAAGTGTATGATATTAGGATCAAAATTTCTCTAGGCCACTCTGCATTTTAAGACTAATATCAAAGGAGGCTTCCCCTGACACAAGGATCAAAGCATATATTTCAGCTGCGTGAAAATGCATATTGTTCTTAAGTAAAGTTCTGGCCACAAAGTGCCTGTCCTGGAAAATTTCTAGTCCTCCTTTATAAAGTAGTCTGACAGCATTGTGGCATCTGGCAGGGTATACAGGTTCATGAAACAGGGAAGCATAAGGATGTGATTGAGACCTGGCTTGCTCCATTCCTGTATTGTTACTGTCCAAATTTTGATTAGATTCATTCCCCCTGTTAATATTCATTCTGTGCCATATTAGGTGTTTGTGTAGTTTCCATTATAGTCACATTAGGTTCTTGTAATTCAACTTCTTGCAAATCTTCACCCAACTGTAAAGTAGGATTTTGTGCTAAAACCAAGTCTTGCGTTAGTTTTAAGGGAGAGTCTGTTATTTCTTCTTGGTTAATTTTTTCTACATTCTAATGCAAAAACATCAGCATTGTCCCACACAGCTTTTCCTGCTGAATTCTCATTGACCGATTTATTAAAAATCATGACTGGATGAGTTGAGATTTTATCTGGATACTTACCATATAAAAATATGTGCAGTATCTGAAACATGGTGGGGTTAGGAAGATAACTGGGGATGACAAATAAAGGGGTTATCAACTCTTTTTCAGATCTAGGAAATATAAAAAGGGAGGTGGAGTGGGTACAGAAAAGGGCTACACGAGTGAAGAAAGGGATGCAGGGTAAAAACTATACAGCGAGGTTAACTTAATTAAATCTGTTTTCTTTGGAATACAGAAGACTAAAAGGGGATATGTGCTTGTTGTTTAAAGCCTTAACTGAAGATGAACTCTGGAGTAAAATAGGCTTAAAGTTTAGAATTAAAAATCATAATACTAGAGCACACCCCTATCAGTTATTTGGAGAACAATGTACAACTTGGCATAGCAAAAGGTGGTATAACCAAAGAGTTGTTCCTATATGAAAGTCTCTGCCACTGGAGGTGGTGGAAAGTAATACAATGGTGGTATTTAAACAGAAATTAGATGGGTAACATCGATTGGGTAGACTTTAGGAATGCATTTTGGCAAGCACTATGGACATTAATGTCCCCTTTATCCCTGAGTTACCTATGATACCTATGATGATATCGCTATCAGTAATATAAGTAGGCATTCTTACCTCAGGAATGCGTATTGGAGAGAATCCTGAAATGCAGTCTCCTGATAGTGAAGTGTTAGCTTAGCCAGCCGCATGGAGATCTTGTTCGACTAACCCAAGGGCATTGTCTGCAGCCTCAGTGTCCACCCATGGCTGTCGTTTCTCAGCCACTGTGACAGCAGCTTTGACAGATGCCTTCCTCTGAGAGTTGAGACTTCCATGTTGAGCTGCAAAGGAAAAGACTGTCATATTCTGCTGGTCCTGCTGCCTCTGGTAAATCATCTCTGGTTCAATTACGGTAGCCACCGCATTTTCTCCTGATGTAGTAGCATTGCTGGCGTTACTCAGGCCACTGGTCTCATTACTAAGGAGGGCCTCTCCCTCTTGAGGAGAAGATTTTAGATTTTTAGCAAAAGAGTTAGTAATAAGTTTTTTGCGCTCCTGAAAGCATTCCTCTTCCTTTTGTAGCAATTCTTGCAGCTGTTCTATAACATCAGTTGGAGGTTTTGACAGTAAACTCTGTTGTGGTATATTTTCAATAGTTTGTACTTCACCCTCCTCTGTATTTATGTCTGTTTCCATCAAAATTTCATGATTTTGCCCACCTTGTGTGGGTCCAGCTGCATCAAAAAAAACTTCAGCCTCTTGCAGTTTAGAGGCAAAGGAGGAAACCTGCTCCTCAGCCTCCCGCCAATCCATTACCTCTGGCTTCCTCAGTCAGACTGACTGACTGCCAGAGTTTCCCCTAGTGGTGAGTAGGGCAATTTCCCCGGTATCCTGGCCAAATTTTCCCCATTCACAAAAAAATACCATAAGGTCAGTTGTCATCCACCTGTATTCCCCCTTCCCCAGTTTGTGCCTAAAATAGGCAGAATTTGTCTTGTGCACTTACCTGGTCAACAAAAAACTAAATTAAAAAAAAAGAGTTACAGGCACAAGAAGTCCACAGACACAGTAATGCTTTACTACAGTACATTTGTTTGAATCCCACTCCTTAACTGAGAGGGTTCAAGACAACATTTCCATCCACCCCTCTCCTGGGCTATGGACACAAGGCAACTTGTTCTACAGTGAATTGAGACAACTGTGGGATTTACATACTACAACGGGTGAACAACACTGGGCTCCCAGTATTACCACAGTCCCACACTACAGTCTCTCCCAGGACAGTACATGCCCTTAAACTGTGTTGGGTAAATGTAGGTAACTTAATTCCAGGGCAGCCCGAAAGTTTTCTCCTCCTATGCCAGGCAGAAGTATTCTAGGTCAACTCTGGACAGAGGGTAGGAATTTCTTTTCCCCATTTAAGTACTTCACTGTGAGGCACCATTTATGTCCAAAAGGGTCCTCTGACAGTTCTGAGGAAACTCATTACCAGGGCAGGTAGTGCAAAACTTGTTCTTTCCCAAACACAGAGCAGCACTTTATTCTTTCAAAAGTCTTTCAAGGTGGGAATGTCCCCAAATTACTCACTGTTACAGAAACCATGTCCATTCAGAATTTTTCACCACCACCCCCTCACATTAGCATGATCAGTAGAAAGTTGTTGTACTACTCAATTCCATTCTCACTTCAAAATAACTGAGGGCTGAGAGGGGTCAGGAGAGAGGAGACACGTCCCATGCACTGCCCTGAGGCAGCACCTCCACTCCTCTCCCCTCAAGAAGGGGACTGATCTCCATTCTCTAACTACTGCTGCAACATCCCAAAAGGGGTTATGCTGCTGGGAGAGTCCCAGCCACATGCAGCCTCTGCCAGTCTGACTGACAGGAGCTGCCAAGGGAGTTTCAGCAGGTTAAAAACCTGGGCTGCCCAGCAAACCTACCTAGCAAACCCACTAAACCACCAGGGTCCTAGTAACCCAAGGGGAGCCCAAAGGTTACATAATGATCAGCTCAAACCCAACCTTCCCTGCATGATTAGTCCCACACTACTGTGCCACCTGCTGCTGCCCTGCCTGGAGGAATGTGACACACAAAGTATAACTGATATGTCACTTATACTTTGTGTGCCACATTTCTCCTTTTCCTGTTCTGGTGCACATAGTCTCATTTGATGTGGGCACCTTAGATCCAAAGGCAGAGGTACTATTTTTATGCAATTGCTGCCCCACCTGGCCATCACTAGTCACATCATAACACTATGGCAGAAGAAAAGATTTTACCTCACAGTTGTCACCCAGTTCCTCACAGGCCCCACCCCAAGCAGTCCACTCATGTAGCAAAAATATCAGAAAGATCTTCTGCAATGTGGGAGAATTTTACAGATGACACCACAAAGACCCTGAAAGTATGATGCAATCAATGTGGCAGAAAGATCAAAGTCAGGAAGGAAGGAAGCACTGTGATTAAATGCATATTTGCATGTCCCTATCAGGCCAAGTCACAGGCAATACCTTTGTTTCCATATTCTAGGGCAGCACTTCCAATACCAGGCACTGCCCTTCGGTCTTACCTCAGCTCCAAGAGTGTTCACCAAGGTATCCGTCATTCTTGTTGTCAGATTAAGAGAACAGGGGGTGGATATAATCCATTACCTGGACAACTGGCTGAATCGAGCCTGTTCCAAAGAAGACTCACAAGAGGCCACCCAAATGGCACTCCAAGATCTAGATGAACACGGCTGGGTGGTGAACCAGGCCAAAAGTTACCTGACACCCACTCAACAACTGGAGCACCTGGGAGCCGAGATAAACACATCCCAGGGGTGGGTCAGACCATCCCAGAAGAGGGTCGAAACTGTGAGGACCTTAGCCCACCAGCTGAAGGCGAACAACCATCCGACCATGGAGTATATAGCCCAGATGTTAGGCTGCATGGCGTCATGTATCGACCTGGTTCCATGGGCCCGGTGACACATGAGACCACTGCAGAACTATATGCTGACCCAGTGATCCACAAACGAGCACAATCTGAAGGTCAGAGTACCCCTACTGGACCCAATACATTGCTCTCTAGTCTGGTGGACCTCAAGCTGATCCCTCACATGAGGGGTTCCATTAGATGCCAGCTATGATGTTTCCATCGCAACAGATGCAAGTCTCCTGGGATGGGGAGTATGCTTGGGCTCATGGTTGGCCCAGGGCTGTTGGACCATGACAGAAGCCAGACTATTCATCAATGTACTGGAAATGAGGGCAGTATACCATGCCATTAGATCCTTTCAATCAACCATCTCTGGTCAGTCAGTCCTAATTCGCTCCGACAATCAGGTTTCGGTGGCTTACATTGCCAAACAAGGGGGCACCAGGAGCAGAGTCATGCAGAGAGAGAGGTCATGAGGGTCCTGAACTGGGCTCAGGCCAACCTCAGTCACATTGGCATGATCCATCTGGCAGGAAAACTCAACATACGAGTGGATTGGCTCAGTCGCCAGCAGATGCACCTGAGAGAGTGGCACCTGCACCCCGAATTGTTCCAACTAATACAAGAGACCTGGGGTCCCATCTCCGTGGACCTCATGGCAACAGCTGAGAATACTCAAGTGAGGAGGTTCTTCTCCAGGTACAGGGAACACCACTCCCGGGGGACCAATGCCCTATCTCAAACTTGGGCATGGGATCGGTAATACATTTTTTCTCCAATTCCCCTACTCCCACAGGTACTATCCAAGATCTGACAATCTCAGAGAACCATCATACTAGTAGCACTGTAGTGGCCATGATGAACCTTGTTCTCAGCAGTAGTAGCCATGGCACTGGACAGTCACAGGCTACCATACCGACCAGACATGCTAACACAGGGAACTGTGCACCACCCCGCACCAGGAACCCTGAAACTATCGGCCTAGCTTCTGAGAGGTAGAGACTGTTAAAAGCAGGGTACCACTCATCAGTTATATCCTCCGCCTATGGCAGGCAGTGGTCTATCTTCGTGGCTTGGTGCAGGGACAAAGATATGGAGCTGGAGAAAATCGACATGTCGATCATTCTGCTTTACTTACAGTAGGGTGTGGCTAAGGGCTTATCTTACTCTTCGCTCCAGGTCCAGCTGTCAGCCATCAGTGCCGCCATTGGGCCCATAAGCCAACATAGCCCAGGGGTACACCCAGATGCTGTGCGTTTCCTCAGAGCAGTAGAGGCACTGCGCCCCAGGGTCTGGACCCTGTTCACCCCCTGGGATCTGACCATCATCCTAGACTCGCTCAGCACAGTGCCTTTCGAGCCCCTGAGTTAGGTGGACTTGTTCTGGGCAGGACTGAAGGCCTGTTTCCTCATGTCCATTTGCTCCGTTCACAGGATTAGTGAGCTGGGGGCTCTCTCCTGCACAGAACCTTATACCATTTTCACCCCATGGGGCTACACCTACAGACAGTCCCAGCCTTCCAACCTAAGGTTGTATCCCTTTTCCATAGGGAGCAACCCATTGAGTTGCTCACACTATCTGACAGAACACCAGAGGGCATCACTATCACGCACCACTTAGACGTGGGAGGTGCCCTAGCCACATATATATCTAGGACCAAGTCTATACATAAAACAGAAAGATTATTTATTGTATCACAGGGGCAATGTCAGGGTAGGGCAGCATCCAAGACCACGATAGCGAGCTGGCTCAAGAGAACCATTTCATAAGCCTACAAGGCTAAGAACCTAATACCCCCAGAGGGTATTAAAGCACATTCCACCAGAGCAGTAGCTACCTCCTGAGCAGAAATGGCCAATGTGTCTGCAGAGGACATTTGCAGGGCAGCCACTTGGACTTCAATCCATACCTTTGCAAGACACTATAGGTTGGATTACTTATATGAGTTCCACACTCCGTTTGCCACTAAAGTTCTCTCAGCAGCCAGCTCCTCTTCCTCTCACTCTTAGACCACTCTGTCCCACCTGTTTGAGTGCTGTACTGCTGATTATCAACCCATGAGGTAAGGTCTGGAGTGCCATGAATGGTCAACCAATCACAATGGGTGTTTATTCACCTGGTAAAGGTGATTGTGTTGGTTGACATCCATGTCACTCCAGGGCCCTCCCTACAGAGTGACCAGAGTGACAAGGAGGGTATCGGGGTTCAGTGTAAAGGGTGAACAGAGGAATCTCACATGGTACATTTTCTCTGAATTCACTGTTAACATCATCCAGGATGGCTGTTATTGGCCGTCTAGGAGGCCGAGTATTAGTGTTGTATCAATAGGTAAATAAAGAAGGGCCTTCCGGCCAATTTCAGAAGGCATCTCAGTGTACGTATGTAACATCTAAAAGGCATGTTTGTGGTATTAATAGCCTTATTTTCAGCTATGGAAGATTTGAACTGGAGAACAGGGGCTTCTGGGACCCGGGGTCTAGAAATTTGATTCTAGGTCATGTGCATCACTATCCTGTCAGGTGGGCTAAAACCCATGAGGTAAGGTCTGGAGTGCCATGGATGTCAACTAACACAATCACCTTTACCAGGTGAGTAAACACCCATTTCCAAGGACTCCTTAAGATAGCTCAGCAAACAGCACACTCATAACGACTTTATGGCATGGTTGCTTTTTATTCCTTCACAAATAGTGGCTCAACCCCTCAAAATAATGTCTCTTCATACACAGATATTTTATCCACCTTTTATTTTTACTTATTATATTCTACAGATATTTCATATGTTTTTTCACTTTTCATCCTTGTGCTGTAAAAATTCCACTTTACTTCTAATAATTGCACGTGTCTATTTTCATGTATAAGCATTGAATGTAACAGCTTTCATTTAGGTTAATGTTTCAGGACTCCACCTTGTTCCTTTCCTCAGAACCTGAAAGCTTTAAAATAATAATAACTTGTTAACCTTTTATCCTCAAAAACCAAGAAAACACTAAGCTTAAATAATAAAGAATCTTTTTACAGACATCAGCTATTTCAACATACCTAATGATAAATCTGGGGTCTCTTTTATCAAACTTAAGCAACAATATGCCTTCACTAATGTTGCAATTGATGGCTGAAATGGAAAACAAATATTTTTTACTAAAAAGAAAGTTATGTAGTTGCATTTTCTAATGCTTTCAAAAATAACTGGACTCCATCTACATGATTTGTTACAGCATAATCTTAACTGCCTCAATTATAGCAATGTGACTCATAATTTCCATGAAACTAGATCTTATCACCAACAAAAAAATCCATTTCATTTAAAACTGGTTGCCGCCCAAACTATAGATTTCCTCTAGAAACATGAACTACTTACCTCTGCCCAGCACGGCTTTTGCAAGGGCCATAGCACTACTACTGTCCTTCTCAAATTCACATCTGATATCCTAGTGGCTATGGACTCTGGTCTTCTCACAGGGGCCATTTTTATCAACATGACCAAGGTGTTTGACCTAGTTGATCACTCCATTCTTCTAACCTCACTGAGATCACTAGGTTTCTCTGCTAATGTCGTAAGGTCGTTTGGTAGCTACCTGGCTGATAGGACTCAAACTGTGAAATACAGCTCTACCCTCTCGGACAAGACCACTATAAACATTGGGGTGCCACAAGGTTCCATTCTTGGACCTCTACTTTTTTCCATCTTCATAAATAACATCACCTCTAACCTCCTTAGAACAGCCTCCCTGTTATATGCTGATGACATTGTGCTGTACACTAGTGCAAAGAGCATCAATGACATAAATCTGCAACTCTCTCTTGATTTCCAGCAAATGCAACAGTGGCTTTCTAGTCACAAGCTGATCCTAAACAAGGCCAATACCCAAGCTATGATCTTTGGATCACAGGCAAAACTCAAATTTTCCCGGCCAAATTTCAAAGTCTCCTCCATGAATGGTTCAACTGTTGAGGTGGTAAACTCGTTTAAATAGCTGGGTGTCACACTTGACCCATCACTAAATTTTGACTTCCACATCAAACAGACCTGTAAGCTGGTCAATTCCAAACTGGGTATAGCCTACCAAACCAGCTGTGCACTCACGCCCTCAGCTAGACTTGCCATTGCCTGTGGCATACTCCTGCCCACAGTTACTTATGGTGTTGCTATGTTTACCTCTGCATGCAAATCTAGTTTTCAGAAGTGGGATGTCACATATAACAGCATATGTTGATATGCATCCTCCTCTCACTGACTGAAATACCACTGTCTTCTATATTCAGACCTTGGATGGCTTCCACCCTCTGAGGCTAGGCTTTATGCTTATGGCTTGGTCATTGACAATATTATCTGACAACAAATTCCCAAACCCTTGGCCGACCTCTTCCAAAATCTGACACCTTGCTATGGGCTGGGGTCTACTGACAATGCTCCCGTAGTCATCCCCAGACATATCACCTCCAAAGGAGCATGCTCTTTTGCCTGTCATGCCCCCCATACTGGAACACCCTCCCACTAGTCCTACACCAGTCCACGTCTCACGCATCCTTTGAGAAAGGGTTACATAACCATCTCAGCACTTCTTGTAAGTGCTCCTATTTCAAACCACCTTAGCTCACAGTTGCCCTTCTAGTGTTACCTTTCCTGCCTCTTATTTTACCATGCCATATGCTAAGCACATTTTTTCAACCTGTTTTGACCTACCTCCTCATCTTGCCTCATCCTAAACCCCATTTCTGGCCTCTTTACAGCTATCTCCCCTACTCTTATTCCTCCCTTGAATCCCCATTTTCCATTACCTATTGAATACTTTCATATTTACTACTTGTTCTTTTTCCTCATTTCAGTTATATGTTGTAGTCTCATAATTTGAACTTTTTTTTGCATATCTCTTTCTGTACTGTAAATGCACCTACTTTGTCAGTATCTACGATTTTTGTAATATATTGTCAAATATGTCAAACCAATTTTTTAATGTCTTTGCCTGTATTTTTCATTCTGTACCCTCCTGGGTCATGCCTGAAAATAGTCATTGCTATGGCTAGTGCACTTACCTGGTAAACAAAAACTAAATAAAAAAAAAATCCTGCTTTCCTGCTCTCCTAACGTAACATTCACTTGAACTATATCATAATACAAATAGCCCAGAGAACTGGCTTACCACAATGTTGAAAAGGAAACCATATTTTTTTTAATTTTTGATTTCCTTGACTTGCTTTTTATTTCAGGAAAATCTCCAGTGAGTGTGCACAGACCTCTCCACTGCCACAATGTCTAGGTGCTTTGGGAAGGTATCCCTTCATCAGGGGCATGGGTAAGAGGGAAATGCAGCATATTTAAATACATATAGGCACCTCCTTAAAAAAACAGGTGACAATAAAGGTGTCCTCATTACCACAATTAAAGGTACATACTTACAGACTAAATAGAAAAAGAACAAGTATATACAATGCCATGGATTGATACATGGTTTGCTAAGAACATTTTCTCTTCAAAATATAAATTAACAGGATAATGCCTGAAACCATGAAAAAATGAGGATACTCTAAGACAGAAAGAATATAGTAGTCTTGTCTGTGATCTTGCCACCATTCCAGCGATTAGCAGTGTCCCAAAATAGCTTAAGAGTTTTGGAGACCATAATCACGGTAAAAACAGGAATCTGGAGAAAAATAGAGAAAATGATTATCTATTAGCGGAAATTTTTATCAAAAACAAGTACATAAGATACAGACTTACTTTTAAAATAGACATAAACGTCTGGGATTATTTCCATATTTAATTAATAACTTTTTGTACCCCAAAATTGCAAGTAACTATATCTATAAAAAGGGAATCTAGTCAAATAGAAGTTCATTTAGCACATTCTACAGTTTAATTTCTGATTTTTAAGAAAATAAATTATGTTTGGCAAAATTAGGGAAACCATTAGGAAACATTATTTTTCACATCCTGGTGGTAAGCAGAACTAAATTTTAAATAAAATCTAATCAAAAACATTTTAATATTTATAAAGAATATCCAACCAAAAAGCTGAACCAGTCCATGGGTACAGAGATGTTGTACGGTGGGGGGGGGGGGTACTCTTATTCTGTTAGATAAGGTTTAATATTTCAGCTTTCATTAAAACCTCCTGGCCTTACAGCTGTCAAAGTAAAGATCCAAAAACTTTCTCTTCTATCTAACACATTTGTTCTGCTGCCACCCTTGCTCTGTGCCCAAATATGTTTTATGCCCATGAAGTTCAGGGTATCTGCTCAACAGCTGTGTACTGTGGCAAAGTGAATCCCTACTGGGGTATCCTCTCTCCCATTTTCAATTGATCTAATATGCTCTTGCACTCTTTGTTTAAGTGGTCTAGTGGTTCTCCCCACATAGACTTTTTTTGCAAGAGCACCACAAGACATAAATAACAAAAGCAGTATTGCACATCATACATTCCTGTATTTCAACCACAGATCCCTGAACAGCCAGATGAGAAAACACGTTGCCTTGTTCAGCAAAGTGGCAAATATTGCAATTTTTATATTTTAAAAATTCTTTTGGACATGTAGGTATCCGCGTGCCTTGACTGGACACAGTAGATTTTAATCTACTGTGTACAACCCTGTCAGCCACATTAATGTCTTTTTTAAAAGAAACTCTAGGTTTCTCTTTCACAGTCTGTTTTACAACATTGTCACTCTTCAGAATAGTCCAGTTCTTAGGGATGATATTGCCTATTTTACCTGCAGCATGATTATACCCGGTCACAAAAGGGATGGGGGAATCAGCTAAGTCCAACCCCCCCATGACTTTTTTATCCCTCAAGATTTCCTTTCTGGTTAATCTCTCTGGCTCTAGATTTTGCATTTCTCACTACTTCTCTGCTATGCCCTATATATCTTGCAAGAAATCTGCTTTCCAACTCTGCAGCCTATGTTTTAAAATCTTGGTTATTGCTGCAATTCCTTTTTAAATGCAGCATCTGCTCATCATGGATGGAGTCTTTCAGTTTGGGTGGGTGGGTGCTGTCAGATCTCAATAGAGAGTTAGTTGCTGTATTTTTTTCTGAACATTTTGGTTGTTACTATTGTTCCTGGGGTGCCTGTCAGTAAAATATCCAGGAATTCAAGCTCATTGATATTGGCTATGTAAGTGAATCTTAGAACTCTGGAATTTGATCACTATCCCCCTCCCACACACAAAGGTAGGCATCTATGAATCTATTCCATACCTTTGTGTTTGTGGAAAGTGTTCACATTGTTGTCATATACTTTTAGCATTTCAAACCAACCTAAGAATAAATTGGCATAACTGGGTGCATACTGGCACCCATTGCTGTCCCGCTTGTCTGTAGATAGTGGTTGTTATTAAATTCAAATGCATTATGGTTTAAAATAAAATTCCAGAGCTTCCAAAATAAATTCTGTTGGTACATTTCTATTGTTATTTTCCAAGAAAAACCTACAAGCCCCAAGACCCATGTCATGCTTGATGGAAGTATAAAGTGCCTCAACATCAAAGCCCAACCACACCAAATCATGACTCCGTTCAAAATTATTGAATTTTCTTAACACTTCTCTAGAGTCCTTCAAATACAAAGGAAGCTCTAAGACACAGTTCTGCAAAAAGAAATGAATGAAATGTCCATGGTTCTCTGTAATATACCCATTCCCAGACACAATAGGGCATCCGGGAAGGTTTTCCACTTTCTTATGGATTTCAGGTAGAATATAAAAGCATGGAGTCAAAGGATGTGGATTCCATAAAAAGCCAAATTCATCTTCCGAAATAAATATTTTATATAAATTTTCTACAGCTTTAAGAACCTTGGACAATTCTTTGTTAAACACTTACATAGGATTGCTGTGTAATAGTTTATAGATGGCAATGTCATTCAATAATTCTTCAGCTATAGCAATGTACTGCTCCCTCCCCATGACCACAACATTTCCTCTCTTGTCTGCCTTCTTTATAACCCATTCTGTACTTTCACTTAACTCTTTCAAAGCCAGATATTCCTTTTGTTCAGGTTCTGGCACCTTGGATTGGAAATACCTTCCAGCAGTTTGAGTACCTGAGAGTTAACCACCCTCTCATATTCAAGCACCACTGGGTTAGTAGTAAATGGAATAAAATTAGACTTCTTCTTAAAGGACATTTCTCTCTGAATCTCAAACTCTGCATCACTTAATTTATAAACATTTTGAGACACACCAAAGTCATTAATAGTATCTGTAGCAAGCAGTCCAAATAACTCACCCTCTTCATTAGTGTCCAATAAATATGTTGATTCTGGTACACATAAAGGGTCCAAATTCTCAATTGGTTGAATAGCCTGTATTAATAAATCCAAATCTTCTTGGCTATCCAGCCTTGATGTGTCATAAAACTCCATGGTGCCTAGTCTCTGCTTTTTCTGTGTCTCAAAAAAACCTTCTGTCTTATTTTTTGAAAGAACTTTTTTAAATCCAAGTAAACCTGAAACAAGTTTATTTTTGGGGTGGGAATGTAAGACAAGCCTTTACTTAGGACAGTTTGATGGTCATCTGGGAGTGGAACCCCAGAGATGTTTTCAACTTGTAGGTCATTTTCTTCCCCGAAAGTAGTTCTCGATCGTCTTCTGTTAGCCCCTCCTCTCTTATGCCATCTTTTTCTCTTTGGTCTTTTCTTCTTTTTTCTAAAAAAATGATTCCCACTCTCTCTACCAGTGCTAGTACTAGTGCTGGATGAAGGGCCTGCAGTAGCGGAGTCTCCTGTGCCAGTTTCCTTATTTGTCCTTTGTAGCTGATTTTTATCAAGATCAAATCAGACCCCGCTATTACTATGGTCTCTGCTGTTGTTGTGTCCCCTATGCCCTCTATTCCTAGAGTGCTGCCATCTCCACTTCAGTCAATCACTCTTTAAATAGTCCTCTTCATCCCTTTTCCATTGTGTTTGTTTTCTTTCTATAATTTCATTTTCATACCTGTCAAGTGTTTGTTGTAACTTGTTATTAAGCTCAGTATATTCTGGTGTCTCTTTTAATTGCACTACTGCATTTCATGCTTCTATTTCTTTCCCAAGTTCCTCAGATTTTTTAATATCTGCTCTGATCAAGGGTTTAAGGAATATCTCAGAGCAAGCACTAGCAGCCTCTATCTATTCTGCTTTGAAAATCTATGTGAGGAGAACCACTAGACCACTGAAGCAAAGAGTGCAAAAGCATATTAGATCAATTGAAAATGGAAGTGAGGATACCCCAGTAGTGATCCACTTTGCCACAGTACATGGCTATAGAGCAAATACCCTGAAATGTACAGGCATAGAACATATTTGGGCACAGAGCAAGGGTGGCAACAGAATGAATGTGTTAGATAGAAGAGAATGTTTTTGGATCTTTACGTTGAAAGCTGTAAGGCTGGGGGGGGTTGAATGAAACCTGGGATATTAAATCTTATCTAACAGAATAAGAATACCCCCCTCCCCATACAACATCTCTCTGTACCCATGGACTGGTTCCGCTTTTTGGTTGTATATCCTTTATAAATCTTGAAATGTTTTTGATGAAATTTTATTTAAAATGTAGTTCTGTTTACCACCAGGATGTGAAAAATAATGCTTCCTAACGGTTTCCCTGATTTTGCCAAGCATAATTTATTTTCTTAAATATCAGAAATTAAATGGTAGAATTGGCTGAATGAGTTGCTATTTGATTAGATTCCCTTTTTCTAGATACAGTTACTTGTAATTTCTGGGTATAAAAAGTTACTAATGAAATATGTAAATAATCCCAGAAGTTTATGGGTGTATCTATTTTAAAAGGATGTCTGTATCTTAAGTACTTGTTGTTGATAAAAAATTTCTACTAATAGACCATCTTTTTCTCTGTTTTTCTCCAGTCTCCTGTTTTTAACCTGACTATGGTGCTCCAAAACTCTGTAGCTATTTTGGGACACTGCTGATTGCTGCAGCGGAGACAAGATCGCAGACAAGACTGTTATATTCTTTCTATCTTAGAGTATTCTATTTTTTCATGGTTTCAGGCATTAGCCTGTTAAATTATATTTTGAAGAGAAAATGTCTGTAGCAAACTGCGTATAAATCCATGGTATTGTATATATTTGTTCTTTTTCTATATAGTCTGTAAGTCTGTACCTTTAATTGTGGTAATGAGGGCACCTTTATTGTGTTTTTTAAGGAGGAGCCTATATGTATTTAAATATGCTGTATTTCCCTCTTATCCACACCCCCAATGAAGGAATACCTTCCCAAAGAGTCTTGGAAATGTTTGGCAAAAAGATCAGTTGGGGTCAGTCTACTTGAACACTGGGAACCAGTGTTCTGGCTGACTATTTAAAATACATACATATCATCTTACTAACAGCCATGTTCATTCCAGTCCTGACTTGGGTCAGTGTGCCCAGCTGCAGCAAGGAGAGTTGGGTATCAGAAATAATGGGATTAGACGGCTTCATCAAGTACTGCAGCCAATGATTCAAAAACACCACTCCAACCACAACCAACAAAACAAAATACACCTAATGAGTCATTAAATGCCCACACTGAACTGTCAGTAACTCACTCAGTTTCTGTCAGAATTACACAACTCATTGGGGAGAGGATGGGCCTTGTTCTTCAGCCATACTCTAGTGTATTAGACACCAACTTTCAAAGGCTGTTGGACGAACTGGAGCCCAGCTACAACATTCCATCCATTTCACATTTTCTAGTTATGTTTTCTCCAATATGTATGAGGCAGTATTCAGTCCAGTTATCAGATCACCATATGGTGTGGTTCAATTTGAGGACAGTGGTGGAGTCAAACCACATGAAAACAAGGTTCCTGGACTTCAGAAGGGCAAACTTTGCAAAGAAGTGGAAATGTCTCTGGAAAGTCCTGGTGGGGGTGGGAGGGGTTCTAGAGGAATAGTGGAAGAATTTAAAGGAGCAATAGAGGAGGCAACATACCTTTGCATTGGGCAATTAAACAAAAGCAAGAGGAAACAAAAACCACTAAGGTTATCAAAGGAAGTGGCCTGGAAAGTAAGAGCAAAAAGGCTGACATTCAGGAGGTACAAGGAAACACAGAGGGAGGAGAGCAGGGAAGTGTATCTAGAAAAACAGAAGAAGGTAGGGAAAGCATGAAGGAGTGCAAAGGTGCAAACATCAGAAAAAATAGCCCAGGCAGTAATGAAAGGAGACAAGACATTCTTCAGGTACTGTATGTTACTGAAAGAAAAAAGACCAGGGGTTGGATTGTTAGGTTAAATGGGGAAGGAGGGGAGTGTGCAGAGGGGCACCTGGAGAAAGTAGCAATCCTAAACAAATATTTTTGTTCAGTGTTCACAGAAGAAGTGGAAGGTGTAGGGCTTCAGTTAAGTGACAGGAACATCTATGGAAGGAAGATGGACACCAA
Organism: Neoceratodus forsteri; assembly: GCA_016271365.2. Lineage (NCBI taxonomy): Eukaryota > Metazoa > Chordata > Ceratodontiformes > Ceratodontidae > Neoceratodus > Neoceratodus forsteri. The sequence continues at coordinate 1,383,899,187 of CM057456.1, read as the reverse complement.
TCTATTTATGGAGGACAGAGTCCTAAAGGAACTCACCAAACTGAGAGTGGACAGGGCAATGGAGCTGGATGGGATACATCCAATAATATTAAAGAAGCTTAGAGAGGTACTGGCAGCACAACTAACAGCCCTGTTCAATGAATCACTAGAAACAGGAGTGGCACTGGAGGACTGGAGGAAGGCAGATGTAGTCCCTCTCCACAAAAGTGGGAGCATGGAGAAGGCTGGCAATTACAGGCCAGTCAGCCTGACCTTGGCGGTGGGGAAAGTAATGGAATCACTGCTAAAGGAAATGATTGTAGTATATCTTAAATCCAGTGGATCACAGGATGCTAGGCAGCAAGGATTCACAGCAGGAAGATCATGTCAAACAAAGCTGATAGATTTCTTTGATTGGGTGACCAGGGAATTAGATCAGGGAGGGGCAGTGGATGTAGCCTACCTGGACTCAAGCAAGGTCTTTAACACTTTTCCACATAGGAGGCTTGTAAACAAGCTGGGCAGCCTGGGAGTGGGTCCCAAGGTGGTAAACTGGGTCAGAAATTGGTTAAGGAATAGAACACAGAGGGTGGTGGTAAAAGGAGTTCATTCTGAGGAATGGAGGGTGACCAGTGAGGTGCCATAAGGATCAGTTCTGGGGCCAGTCCTCTTTAATGTCTTCATAAGTGACATTGCAGAGGGGCTGGAAGGGAAGGTATGCCTCTTTGCATATGGTGCTAAGATCTGCAACAGGGTTGACACTTGGGGGGATGAGGTGGGACCTAAGTAGGCTTGAGGAGTGAACAAGAGTATGGCAGCTAAGATTCAATGCAAAGAAGTGCAAAATCTTGCATTTGGGTTACAGAAACCCAGGGGAGGAGTACATGATGTGGGGTGGTACTGATGACCACCAAACAGGAAAGGGACCTTGGGGTAATCATGTCTGATGACCTACCTAAAGGTGACCAAGCATTGTGAAAAGGCTGGGTGGAGAGCCATTAGGATATGGAGTGCATAGGGAGAGGTGTCACCAGCAGAAAAAAGGAGGTGGTGTTACTACTGTACAGATCATTGGTGAGACCACATCTGGAGTACTGTGTCCAGTTCTGGAAGTCACATCTCCGGTAGGACATAAAGTAAAGTAGAGGCAGTTCAGAGATGAGCAACAAAAATGGTGCAGTTCTGCACCAAAAGTCATATAAAGAGAGACTAGAGGACCTCAATGTGTATACACTGGGAAAAAGGAGAAGAGAGGGGGCTATGACAGAGTCCGTCAAATACCTCAAGAACATACATAAGGTAATTTCAGAAAAAAAGATGTTTAAGAACAATGGGTCATGATATGAGGCTGGAGGGGGTAGACTCAGTAACATGAGAAGTATTTTTTTTACAGAAAGGGTGATTAATGCATGGAACAGCATCTCAGAGAAGGTGGCGGGGGGAAAATGGTAGGGGAATTCAAGAATGCATGGGATAGGCAAAAGGGAACCCTAGCAATAGGAAAGAGATGGTAAAAGCTGGAGATCAAGTAGACTCTGTAATATTGCAGTAGGTAAGGAAATGGGCAGACTAGGTGGGCCAAGCAGTCCTTATCTGCCATCAGTTTCTATATTTCTGTGTTTCAGTATTCATGCAGATGGTGGTTAGACTTCAGAAGGAGGCAGATGGAGGCATGTGCATTTCACCAGTGATATCTGAAGCAGCAGTGCAAACCAAAGCTTCCCTAAGCCTCTGTGCCCACTGGGATGTGTCCAAATAAAGCTCTGTTCCAATTCCTATATTGTCTCCATCACCACTGGACCCTTTATGAGCTATATTGAAGCAGACAGCCTCACAAATGCACACCAATAGCGGAAGTGTCTTAATGTGTCAGTCAAGGAAGGGCAGCATTAGGGAAAACATGCATCCAATAACTACTGGATGTCTTGATTTACTCCCACAATATGAGGGTGGAAATCTTCATGACAGACAGTGGTACTAACACGCTGATGGAACGCTGATCAAAGATGGAGATTTCACCAATGTTGCATGTTTTCCACACACGCTACATCTGATAGTAGTTCAAAAATTTGTATTGTTCGATGTAAGCCATTACAATTTAAAATATAAAATACAATAAAAATACTATACTTACATGCACGTTCATAAAACATTTCATTATTTGTGCCAAAAAGATCATCTACTTGAAGTTGAGAAGCTAGGCTCTGTATGCTCAGGAGTCCATGGGCTAATGTAAGACCAAAATCTCCAATAATTTTCAGGATTCCATAAGTTATAAGGCAAATCAGACATTTTAAAATATTAAAACAGAAACCTTTAGGATCAATAATTTATATCCAATATGTCCTACAGCTAGGACCACCACACACAAACTATATTATTAGAGTAAGAAGGATCCTGCAATAGGAATAAAGCATCCCCTCATAAGCTTTTTTAGGATGTGCAATTTCTGCAGTTCTGGCCACCATAAATTAGCAAGAACCATAGGCTGCAGTCACATAAAGCATGTGGGCATAATAAAATGTATATGTCCTACCAAGTGTATAAAATAATGACTCACAGTGTGCAGAAGACACCTTCTGTCTCTCACAAGGAGTACTTTCTTTCTATGATTGGGGAAATTAAATTCCAAAAGTTATTTCTCAAGTCTTACAGACCATTTCCTCAAAACAATAGATGGCTGTGCTTTCTCTCGTACTGCCTTCAACTTCTAAACACCAATCATAAAACAATCAGGAGTTCAAGCTCCATAAGGAGTTTCCAATTGTTTGTTTTTTCATATGTTGGTGCAACACCGTTTTGAGGAGAAACACTTCTTTAAACTTATTCTCCACAACATAGTTACAATAAGGCAGAGAACAGAGAGACTCTCCTCTCATTTGCCTGGGGGCTGAGGTTTTAACACTTTGTTTGCAAGAGTGCCTTTAAAACCAGGTATGGGGTAAAAAAAGAAAAATCAATCAGTATCTTGGAGGGAAAATTTCTCCTGGTAGTTCTACCTCTGTCTCAGCACAACACCTCCACAGAGTTCCATAGAGGGAGCCATCAGAAGCAAACTTGACTACCTCTCTCAAAACCAGAATCCCCACAGGTCACTGAACATCATCCCTGTGAGTTTAGCAAGGGAGTCACTCTCCATACCTCTCCATGTCTTTTCTGGCTCCTCCTACATCTCCACAACAGCTCCACTTGTTATTCAAAAAAATAGGTTTGTTTAAGCCGTATCTCCATTTTGAGCTCAGTGCTATGTATACATCCTCCATTCTCTGTATTTCTTCCAGACAAACATCTGTTAAAACTAAATTAATGCCTTTCTGCACCCTTATCAGTGTGATTAAACTGAAGAATCCACTTCAGTTTTCCTTCCAGTCATCTCGGGATCTCCCAGCTCATTTCTCCTTAGGACACCCAGAGATTTCTCCCTTAGTCTTTTCTCCCCTTCTTTCATTCAGATGCAGTTTCAGATATTTAAGAATGGAACACCAAAATACAGCAAGGCTACTGTCAACTGCAAGGAGAAAAATATGCAAATACATGTGTGACATTTAATAAACCAGCAGCATATTAAAACACATACCTGGATTCCCAGGCCCAAAGAATCAGTATGGCTCAATCCATATAAGGTGCAGCTCCTGCACTTACACTTTGTAAATTATATTGGAATGCTCATATTTGCCATTCTTTAGGCAAAAAAATAAGAGTTTCATTCATCTGTGAGTGAAAAACTTTTGAATTATAGCACATGGGCACATTAAAATGCCAGTGCAAAAGCTTTTACTAATCTGACGCTGATTGTCAGCAGCAGATTTCAAGATTTATGTTAGCAAAAAAGCAGGAGCAATGCTGCATCAATCATGAACAGCATAAACAACAATAGTTTCACTCACCAGCTAGAAAAAAGATTAAAAACTATTGAGATAAACTAAAAAAATGATGAAGTGTGTTGAGGGCTGTGAGGAGTGGGGCGGCACCGCGACCATCTTGTCACTCCACCCCCCCTCCCACTCTACATGTTTAGAGGAGTGATGGAAACATCTAGTGAGGTCCTGTACAATGCCAGGTGTTTCTTTCAACAGTGCATGTTTGCAAGTATGTGGCTTACTACACCTGATAGTAAGCCACATGCATGCAAACATGTACTGTTGAAGAAACACCTGGCATTGTATAGGACCTCACTAGATATTTCTATCACTCCCCTAAACATGCTGCACTCCTCTACCATTACCAGCAGAAGCAAACTGTTCCTCAGCATTTCTTAATTAAAGACATTTCTGCCAGGTGGAAATTTTTATATGGTAAAAGATACTTGTATTACAGAAACCTGTCTTATGGGGATGTGTGGCCTGTAAGGGATATCCGTTACAGGGTGAAGTTGTCTTTTCTGCAAAAGATTGTTCTGCTTCTGTGGACATATGAAGAGATCACTAAAGATGTTGGTACTAAATCAATAACCCTTAGCATGACCATTCCCATGGTGAGTGAGGTTCCTTGAATGTCACACATACCATTATAATCTGTTAAAGCAACCCAACAAATTAAGACTAGTGGTGGTGGTAGTCTTTGGAAAGGGTCAAGAATGTCAGAGATGATGGTGGGGGGAGGAGTGTTTGATAGCACCACAAGTTCATCTGAGTCATCACAGCAGCAGCAAGATGCAATATTAATTTAAGAAGCTGCAGAGATGTTACTGACACTGCATGCAGACAGGTTTCACAGCATTAAATCACAAACAGAATTAGGCATGGCAGCAATAGTGGATCACAGATTTAAAGATGTGTTCATTCTCCTTGGACACATAGACTACATGAAGCAGAAACTGTTGTGTAGACTTCTGATGAAGCAGCAAAGACAACTTGAAGAAACAAATAAGAATGTGCATAGGCAACCTCCTTGTCTTATTCTTCCTCCTTCTTTTCTACTGAGTTCATATGGTGCCAATACCAGGCATTAGCGTGACATGGAAAGAAACTTGGATAGTGATGATCCTGAGACAACTGAGGACATTATGAACCTTTTTTAAACTGAATGCCGGCACTGCTCAGACATTTTAGAGGAAGATTCACACCTATTACCAGACTACCTGATGCAGGCTGATTTGTCTGAGCCACTGACTAGCAGAAATAGTGATTCAATCAAATTCTGGCAAGATAAGCAACTCATTTGACCTGCACTGGCTAAAGTGGCTTTGTATTTTCTTGGATTCCTTGCAATACTGGTCATTTATGCCTTATCACATGACTCAAGACTAGATCCCAAGAATACTTAAATTCTTAGCCTTTCTCAACTCAACTCACCAGGGGTCAACATTCATCTCCAGGTGGCAAGTCTCCCTAGACTCCTGCCACTGGCTCTAGCACCTACAATCTGGCTCACCACTCCCAAATGTAGAGTGCAACATTTTCTCCTGATGACACTACAACAACTTTTAAATTGTCGTTCCTAACAAGCTCAATTTGATCAGGTGTGTCACTGGACATATAAGGCCTAATTTTCAACACACCGGGAATGACACAGTGTGCTTCCACCAAAGAGAACACAAGTGGGTCACTGCAACACACCTTGCATCATTCCTGATTTTAGAAGTGACAAACATCCAATGCCACGCCTCTTGAGAAAGGGTTTGGAAACCTGAAGCACCAAGGCTTTGTGGTGCTGTTCATTTTGTCAGCAATAAAGCTGTTTTATTCAAATTTTATTGTGTTGGCTTCATTCTCTGGAGTGCAAATAATTAGATGTTTGTTAATTCTAGGGTTTGTTATCCTTAGTTTGCACCCACCCTTGTGTGAGAGTTCACATCCCTTTATTGGATTTCTGATTTTAGAAGTGGACTTGCAGCAACCAGGGATTGGCATGCACCAAAGTGGCTTGCACCATGCTTGCACCACCAACCCTGGTTCGACATGGTGCAAGGGGTGCTTGCACCAGGAAGCTGCTGCGTGATCCTATTTTTCAGGATTCCAGAAGTGGTCCAGATCCCCTCAAGCTTAGACCAGCCAAGAACTGGTCTAAGGCCCCTTGTGCCACTCATCTGGCAGTACCCCTGTTAATGGGTCCCCATTGTGCCACCTCCAGCACCACAACAGGCCACTACTATTGGCACACATGAAGGAGGGAGATGGGCAGTGCTCAGACCTCCAACTGGCACCCATGCTGGTGCCATCTATGGGTCCTGCCATGGCAAGGTGGCAGTGGGCACAGCATGCAGAGACAGGGTTCATGGTCATCAGGTGCTGGGGTGGGGGGCCATGGGGAATACTACCTGCCAGGCCCAGTGGTACACCAGGCATCCCCACTCTGAGTACCATAGTGGGCCTGTCCTGGGGCCTGTATAAATTGGGATGGACTGCAGTGCCAGATGCCATGCAACCCTATGACATCTAGCCATGTACACTGTGCACCTGTACAGTAGCTGATGTCTCCCCACTAATGTGGCTGCCCAACCGCTATGTGCCAGCTGGGACAGTGCACTTGCACACCTGAGGAACTGTGAGTGGCACTGTCTCAAATCTGCATGAGCTGCGCTGCATGTGATATGGCTGGCTCAACTGGAAAGGAACAGGTACATGGGTCAGCAACATGATGACTATCCCTTTCAATTGGACAGCATGGTCAGAAATCTCCACATTGTCCCTGCACCTTTCTGGCCTCTGGTGTCCTTGCTGGCACCTGCACTCCATAGCACCACTGCCTCCATCCACCCTGCCCATTTCACCATTTGTTCAGCACACAGGGGATGGTTGCAGTAAATCCTCTTCTTTTGGTGCTGGGACCCCACCCATACTGGAATTGTGTGCAAGGTCCCAGGCACATCAGGAATCATTGCAAGCTGCTGTTTGCTGCAGCTTGTGCAGATCTCAGTGAGGCTTTGAAAATCAGGCCCAAAGAGTTGATATCAATTAAATCTGGCCTGTCTATCCACCTCCCTTGAATGGAACAGTGACATAATAAGTGACCATACCAGCTGTGCATAGGCATGCAGAGTTCTTCAGTCTGGCCTCTAGTCAGCAGTTAACTACTACAGCTTTAGCTGCCAGAGCACAGTGCCTGTGTTAAAACTTTGTTTAAATAATGTAAAAGGAAAAAAAACTTAAAAGACAAAAAAGGAAAAGTAAACAAAAAATCCATCCATGAATATAAAGTATTATGAAGGATAATGTATTGCCTTACATTTAAAGCCTTTTTATTTTAATGTCCATTTACAAGCCATGGTTCTGGATTTCAGACAAACAGACTTTGATTAGATGAGGGACTTAGTCAAGGGCAATTCAGTTGGAGCAGACAAAACTAGGGGATGGGGGAGAGGTGGGAAGAAATCAAAGGGACCATTCTTGAAGCAACCAAAGAGTTCTGGAGAACAATTACCAAGAGTAATAGGCACAAGAAAGCAATCTGGTTCTGTAATAAGGTCCAGGAGGCAGTGGTCATCAAACAAGAGCCTTCATTGGCTACAAGGAGAAGCAGAGGGATGAGGAATGGAGCAAATGGCAGACACATATGATGGAGGCCAAGGAGGCAGTCAGGGATGCAAAAGCAGATACAGACCTGCAAATTGTAGAAGGAGTCTAAGCAAGAGAAAAACAGTTCTTCCATGCACATCAGGGAGACAAAAGGAAGATAAGAGGGGGTATTGTTAGGCTGAGCTAGAAGGCATGGTAGTTGAAAAGGGCAAGCAGAAGGCAGCCATTCCAAATGACTACATCTGCTCAGTATTCACAGTGGATGGTAGTGGGCCTCTTCCATACTGCAGCTTAAAGGCATAAAGGGGGATTCCAGAAAGGGGACAAGTAGAAATTACAGGAGAAAGGATTAGAAAGAGGCTTGAAAACCTGAAAATAAACATGGCTCCAGGGCCAGATGGGATGCACCCAAATGTGCCTAGGGAATTGGCAACAGAATTGGCTGAACCCTTGTCAGGGTTATTCAATAGCTCATTATAGTCAGGGTTGGTTCTGAGAGACTTGATGATAGTGGATATTGTGCCCATCCACAAGGATGGGGACAGGGAAGAACTTGAAAATTACAGACCCATCAGTTCCACCTCAATTTCAAGTAAACTGATGGAGACACTGTCATTAACCCACTCATGAGGGTCAAATCACTTAGCTCACAGTGCCCACCCCAAGTACAATCCATGACGGGGGGGAACAGGAATATCCTCCTCGTGTCTGCCCAGTATGTTAGCTGGGTTTACAACAGAACACTTGCCATGAGGTCCTAGAGTATTCCTCTATACTTTGGATTATGGCACAATGCCAGTCTTGAGTCCTGTGGCCAATATGAACCCTTTTCCTGGCTATTACTCAAAGGATGAAGACCCAGGTAAGTACGCTCTCTCTTTGGGGTAGCCTTCACCCTACAGGACATGCAATAGCTCAGTTCACAATCCCTGCAGACTTGAATGAGACTCTGGTACTCTCCCTAATCCTGCCAGATCCCCTATTGACCCTTTTCAATTTGGTTGCTATTTGGTGACCATTCTAAGCATAAACAGTTGTCACAGATTTGTAATAAAATTTATAGTCACACATACTATATAAGGACTCTCACGCAGGCAGAATTGTTTAGAAAAACAAAGTCTTTACTAAAATAGTTAAATAAATTCAGTAAAAGAGAACATATATAAATTTAGGTTAAAGTATTAGAAACAAATGGGAAAGTATACAGTATAAACACCTTAAAACTGTTTAACTACATCTCTACCTGTTAGGAAGACTTTCAAAAGTTTAGAAAAATCATTGATTTGTAAATGTTGCAGTCTCATGCTGGCAGTTGCAGTCTGGTAGTCCCAAACAAAATGGCACTGAGTGACTGTGCTGAGGGTTTAACTATCTTTTCTGAACTACAGTGTCAGCAATATTCCAGTCATAAGGAAATAAGTTTATTGTCCCACCAGTGACCCACAACTTCCTGGCCACCTGGTGATGTCACCCAGCTTCAACATAAATTCTGCCTCTGTATTTAACTAGTAACAGGACAGTCACTGTTAAAACTTTGATGCATTAATATAGTATCCTGTATGCTAAGTCACCATGTCATGTTAGAATTTCACATAGTACTGCTAGAATACTCTTTCCTGGCAAATATATCATGTTCCCTCATAAAATGTGATATACTATCATAGTTCCTGAGATCAAATACAATATGCTTCTGTAGTGCATGTTTATGGCAGGTAAATGGCTTTTAGCACATCTCTGTCAAAGAACCTGGGAATGAAAATCTCCCTTCCTGGTAAGCAGGTGGCCTTCGAGTCAAAAGGACACCCCTTTAAAAAAAATCTACTCTTTCCTTGTGCTTTGAATTAACACTGTCATGGGCATACTCAGAAATCCCATAAAACAATATATAACAGAAATGTATATTGCAAATAATAATTGGCAATTGGATAGCTCATGGCAAACACTACTTGAAAAGGACCTAGTGGACAACCTGGAAAGAAATGTGCTCCAAGATAGTAAGCAGCATTGGTTCATGGCAGAGTGGTCTTATCAGATCAGCCATGATTGTATTCTTTGATTAGGTAACAAGGGCAGTGGATATGGGACAAGTGGTAGATTTACTCTATTTTTACATTAGCAAAATATTAGACTCTGTGCCACACACAGAAGGTTCTTGAAGAAATTAGAGGATCTGGGAGCAGAAAAGGACCTAAGTAATTCATAGAATTCATAAGATTCATAGAAACATGCAGGGCATAGAACACCATAGTCCAAAAAGCCCACATCAAGTTTAAATTTTATACCCATTGAAGTGCTTAATCCTACAATATTTATCCAATTTAACTTTAAATTGAGACATATTTTTGCTACCTATAATTGTTTCTGGAAAAGAGTTCCACATTGTTACTGCCCTTTGATTACACCAGTACTTCCTTTTTGTTAAAAGAAATGTCTCACCTGATAGTTGTAGTAAATGTGACCTTGCATTATATACTTGATGTTTCATATCCAGCCCTAAGCAATCCCATAAGTCATTGTTTGTCATTGCCTTATATAATAAACACATATCTCCTCTTAATCTACGATATTCTAAAGAAAACATATCCAGATACTCTAATCTTTCTTCATATATCCAGGAGAAAGGACTGCTGTGTGACTAGACTTCTCTGCTGGGACTAAAGAAGTAGAACTCTTGTACTTCAAACTTTAATTTAGGGTAAAAAAACTAACAAACAAAACAAAAAAAAAGTGTGCATTTGTCTGAGTTAACTGAACTAAATGGTTATCTGAACAGTTATCTAGGTGTAAATCTCAGGTGATTGAAAGGACTTGATAGCTGTGAGGTTTAAATTACTTGTAGAAAGATCTAGTAAGTAGTGGGAGTGACTTAGCTAGAAGGAAGCTACATTTAAAGACTGCCTTAGAAAGATTTTGCTAGTAACCTGGCAGAAGGCACCAGGAGAAAGGACTGCTATGTGACAGAACTTCTCTACTGGGACTAAAGAAGTAGAAGTCTTGTACTTGGAACTTGAATTTAGGGTAAAAAAATTTTAAAAAACAAAAAAAGTGTGTGTTTGTCTGAGTTAACTGAACTGAATGGTTATCTGAACAGTTATCTAGGTGTAAATCTCAGGTGATTGAAAGGACTTGATAGCTGTGAGGTTTAAATTACTTGTAGAAAGATCTAGTAAGTAGGGGGAGTGGCTTAGCTAGAAGGAAGCTACATTTAAAGACTGCCTTAGAAAGATTTTGCTAGTAGCTTGGCAAAAGGCACCAGGAGAAAGGACTGCTGTGTGACTGGATTTCTCTACTGGGACTATATTACCATCCTTCCCTCCCCTCCACTCTCCCACCCAAAGCTACTTCTACTTTTATAGGCACAGAATTTGACTGACAACAGGAACTTCCTGTTTGGGAGCAGGAAGTGAGTGATCACAGAGCCACGAAAGATCCACCATCCTAGAAGGGCAAGAGTAGCTCTCTGGCCCCCTCTAGCTGCTGGAGGTCTGCCTCTGAGCAAGTAAGGGGTCTACTGAGAAATATAGGATATTCTTGTCTCAGAACAGGACAATCGGGAGCTTAAAGGACACGTAGGCAGAAAGTAAGGAGAGAGAGAAAAAAACAGAGGAAAGAGTAAGGATTGCAAACAGTTAAGGGGCCAGAATAAGACATGATGGGAGTGGCGCAGTGCAGTGGCTGTGGAGCAGCAGCCTTCCAGGAGACGTTCTGGAGGATGTGGTGTTGTCCCATCTGCAGGCACCTCTCTGGGCTGAGGGAGGAGGTCACTCATCTCCAGGCTGAGTTGGCCAGGATTTGCGGGACCTCCTCTTCCATCCAGGGACCACCAGTGCCACTTCCGTTGCCTCAGACGTTGCCAAGAAAGAGGATTGGTTGGATGACAGTGGGCTCAGAGAGGGTGAGGGTGGCGGAACAGAGGTGCATCCCTCCAGTTGTACCTCTCCACAATTCCTATGCCATTCTGGCAAAGTGTGGTTCCTCTATGGAGACCAAGGAGACCAAGGAGGATGCTGAGAACCTCCATAAAGGAGACCCACAGGAGGGTGGCAGGGGACCCCACAGGGGAAGAAAACAACTCCTGGTGGGGGACTCCATTGTTAGGAAGGTAGAACTGGGAGAGGAAGGGGAGAGGGAGGTAAGGTGCCTGCCTGGTGCCATGGCTTGGAGGGACAGGGAGTGAATCCTCAGGATTGCCGGAGCAGCTGCACAGGGGAGGGAGCTGGATGTCATTGTCCACCTAGGGACAAATGACCTGGCTAAGAAAGGGATTAGAGAAGTGCAGGAAGAGTTTGTGGAATTGGGGAGGGGCCTTAGACAAGCAGCACACACGGTAACCTTCTCAGAGGTGCTGCCCATCTATGGCATAGGAGAGGCTAGAGTGTTCTGCACCATGGGATTCAATCAGTGGTTGAAACACTGGTGTGGAGCTCAGGGATTTGGCTTCACTGGGGACTAGGGATCCACCTGGAGTGATGCAAGCCTATATTGGCATGATGGGCTGCATCTGTCCAGGAGGGGAACCAGGATCCTAGATGATAGGTTTAACTGCTTCATTGGCAAGCATTTAAACTAGCCAGGGGAAGGCACTGGAAAGGAGCAGGAAAATTCTAGCCCCCCAAAAAATCATGGTAGTAAGTGCGGTAAACACCAACATAGAGGTGTCAATAGGGAGAAGGGCAGGGGTAAATGGAGAAAGTGACAAAGGCAAGAAGGAGAGGGATGGGCCAAAAAGGAGTAAGGCCATCAAGAAATGGAGGGTAATGAGTACCAATGCCCATAGTCTGAGCAACAAGCTCCCTGAGCTGGTGACCTTGATGGAAGAGGGATGCGTGGGTATCGTAGTAGTCACAGAAACATGGTACACAGAGAACCATGACTGGGATGTTAACATACCAGGGTATATAACCTACAGGAGAGACAGGCAGGGGAGAAGAGGGGGAGGAGTAGCTCTCTATGTAAAGGAAGGGATAAAAGCAACTGAACAAAAGAGTAAACAGGGAGGAGAGGAGGCACTGTGGGTCACATTGGAGACTGGAAAGGGCACCACAACCTGCACAGGGGTTTTGTACAGACCCCCATGTCAGGGGGAGGGAATGGACAAGGATATGATAGAAGGCATTCTTAGAATGGCAGAGAAAGAGGAGATACTGTTGATGGGAGACCCGAATATGCCAGATGTTAACTGGAGCACATTTGCTGCAGCCACATCCAAGAGCAGGGCCATTCTTGATGCCCTACAGGTGGAAGGCCTCAGACAGCTAGTTTTGGAACCCACTCATGAGGGAGCAATCTTAGACCTCGTAATCTCAAACGGGAGCAGTGAGAGGATCTCAGATCTAGAAGTGGGTTGCCATCTGGGAACAAGTGACCATCAAACAGTGTGGTTCATATTAAACTCAGCTACAGAGTCAAGCCATACAAAAGTGAGGGTACTGGACTTCAGGAGGGTTGACTTTGGCAAGATGGGAGAGTGCCTCAGAAAAGCACTAGCAAACAGGCTAGAAGGAGGTGTGGAGCAACAATGGGGAATCATCAAAACTGCCATCACAGAGGCAACAAGCCTTTGTGTGAAGCAAATAAACAAATCAAAATGAAAGAAAAAGCCACTATGGTTCTCAAAAGAGGTGGCTGTGAAAGTCAGGAAGAAAAAGATAGCATTCCAAAAGTATAATGAAATACAGAAGGAGCAGGACAGAGAGCTGTACCAGTTAAGGCAGAGGGAAGCAGGGAGGGAAGTCAGAATAGCAAAGGCCCAAACTGAGGAAAAGACAGACAACTTGGTTAAGAAGGGGGATAAAACCTTTTATAGGTACATCAGCAAGCGTAGAAAGACAAAGGGAGGGATAGTGAGGCTGAATAAAATGAACGGTGGGTGGGCAGAGGGGGACAGTGAAAAAGCAGGGATACTGAATGAATATTTCTGCTCAGTATTCACAAAAGAGGAGGGGGAAGTGCCTAATCCAATTAACAGAAGCACTCTTGATAGGGGGGTCGATCCCAGTCCTTTCACAGAAGAAAGGGTTCTGCAAGAAGAAAAATTACTCACCTTAGTAATTGCTTTTCTTCTCGTGGAGTCTTACTATATTAGGACCTTTGCAGTATGCCCCTGGCTTTGCCTGCCCCGGAGATGAAATAGTTAACCCAGAGAAATCTGAGTTCCACAGCCGAGGGGCTTATTGAAAGCTCTATCTGGGTTGTTTGAACCCAAACTGTCAGGTTCTTTACGAGGCTAAACTAACATAGCAAGTCTGTGTGGAAAAGCCTTACACTAGCCATTGGCTACCTACTAACAGTAGAACCACAAAACACAACAACAATAAAGAAAACAGTATCACGTATATTGTTAGGATAACCCTTGACAATCACTACTAAGGCCCCTCTGCCCAAAGACTCAAGTCCAGAGAGGGCCCAGCTACAATTAACAAAAAAAACAGAAACTATCTAGTTCCTAACCCAAGAAAGAAAAGAGGGGGGAACTAGAAGCTAAACAGGCATGACACAGTGATTGCACCAATTTGCCAACCCCATACCCAAGTAGGGATTCTGAGAAGGGTAGGAGGGAGGTTGTCTATATAGCAAGACTCCATGAGAAGAAAAGCAATTACTAAGGTGAGTAATTTTTCTTCAAACACCATGAAGTCTTGCTTATATTAGGGACCTTTCGATAGAGTACACAGCAGTACCCCCATGGAGGAGGGTCAGAACCTACTTAGGAAATAGGCTCTGCAGGACAGCTGTGCCAAAGCGAGCATCTCTCCTGGACTGGACGTCCAGGGAATAATGCTTAGTGAAAGTGTGGACTGTCTTCCAGGTAGCAGCTTGACAGATTTCCAAAATGGGAATATCTCTAGCAGCCGCTAGAGATGCAGCTGTACCCCTGGTGGAATGAGCCCTCAGGCCTGAGGGCGGCTCCTTGCCCAGTTTTTGATAACAGAACACTACAAGAGACAATCCACCTAGCAATCAACCTCCTAGTAGCAGGCCTCCCCTTACCCACATCTCTATAGGTAAGGAAGAGCTGGAGGGATTCGAACCTGTGACCCTTGGTAAGATCCAAATAATAGCTAAGGGCTCTTTTTACGTCCAAACTGTGCAAGCTTCTCTCACCAGAAGAGGAGTGCTCAGTAAAAAATACTGGAAGAGAGATGGATTGGTTAAGATGAAAATCTGAAACCACGTTAGGTTAAAACTTTCTGTTAGTCCTGAGGATCACTTTATCTCTGTGGAAAGAAATGAAATCCTCTTCCACTGACAAGGCTTGCAATTCACTTATACGCCTAGCAGAAGTGATAGCCACTAGAAAAACAGTTTTCCAAGTTAAGAACTTGAGATCTGCCCAATCCAGAGGCTCAAAGGGAGGTTGCATTAGCTGGGCAATGCAAATATTCAAGTCCCATGCAGGAGTTGGTTCCCGAAAGGGAGGATTAGTATGAAGTAACCCTTTGAAAAATTTGGCAAACACAGGGTGAGAAGAAAGAGAAACTGGTTTTCCTGCAGAAATAAAACTGAAACAGCTGCCAAATGAACCTTTAAGGTAGCTGGTTTGAGGCTAAGGAATTTAAGTGGACCAGGTAGTCCAACAAAATAGGCAGGTCAGCTGATTCTGGGGTGATTTGCCTCTCAGAACACCAAAATGAGAATCTCTTCCATTTAGAATTATAAGTGGCTCTAGTGGAAGGCTTTCTGGAGGCCTTCAAAATATCCAAGACACCTTGAGAAAGGTGTAAATGAGCAAACTCTAACTCCTCAAGAACCAAGCCTTGAGGTGGAGGGAGTTGAGATCCGGATACCACTCTCCCCCCTGTGCACAGGTCAGCAGGTCGTGAGCCCTGGGCAAGGTCAGGGGAGGGTGGAATGATAGGGACAGAAGAAGAGGGTACCAAGGCTGCCTGGCCCAGTCTGGAGCAATCAGAATCACCCTGCAAGGCTGAGTTCTGATTTTTACTAAAACCCTGAAGAGGAGAGGGAACGGAGGGAAAGCATAGAGGAACTTTCCCTCCCAATCCAGCTGAAAGGCATCCAGGGGGACTGACCCCAGAACTGGGAGCCTGCAGCAAAATAGGGGAAGTTTGTGGTTGTCTGGGGCTGCAAAAAGATCTATCTGAGGAGTGCCCCAGCTGGCAAAAGATTGACCCCAGCACTTGAAGGTTCAGAGCCCATTCGTGATGGCCCTGAGAAATCCTGCTGAGGGCGTCCGCTAGGACATTGTCCTTCCTGGGAGGTGAACCGCTATCAGAGAGGTGTTCAGGAATAGGCCAGAGACCACAACTTCATTGCTTCGGTGCATAGGGCTGAAGAGCAGTGCCCCCTTGCTTGATGTACCACATTGTTGTGGTATTGTCTGTCCTGACTTGAACAACTTTGTTCTGGACAGTTTCTAAAAACCTGGAGAGCTAGGAAGACAGCTCTGAGCTCCAGCAGATTGATGTGAAGCAGAGATTCCTGAGGGGACCAAACTCCTGAGTTGAAAGGTCACCCAGGTGAGCCCCCCAACCCAACAGGGACGCATCCGTGGTGAGGATGAGGGAGTGAGGGACAGGAAGGAATGGGACCCCTGAGGACAGGTTGCTCTGATCCAGCCACCACTGGAGAGCTAGGATCAGAGTCTTGGTCACTGGGACCAATTTGGTAAGGGGGTCCCTCCTTTGAGACCAATAGGACCTCAAGTGGAACTGAATGTCCCTCATCTGAAATCTTGCCCCTGGCACAACAGCTGTAGAGGCAGCCATGTGCCCCAGGAGTTGCAGAAAGTGCCTTGCTGGTCGAGAGACCTGCATGGAGAAAGAAGATGCCAGGGCAATGAGTTTGTCCACTCTTTCGGAGAGGAGGAATGCCCTGGCTAACTTTGTGTTCAGCTCTGCACCTATAAAAGTTAGTACCTGAACTGGTTCAAGAACTGACTTTGGAACATTCAGCAGGAACCCCAGAAAGGTGAGGAGTTCCTGGGTGATTTGCAAATGGGATTTTACCTGCTCTGATGACTGACCCACAATAAGCCAGTCGTCCAAGTAGGGAAACACAGCTATCCCTTGTCTTCTTAAGTGGGCCACTACTACAGCTAGACATTTTGTGAAAACTCTTGGAGCAGAAGTGAGTCCGAAGGGCATTGCCCTGAACTGGTAGTGGCCCGAGGGCAGTTCGAACCTGAGGTACTTTCGGTGAGAGGCCCTGATTAGAATATGGAAGTAGGCGTCCTTGAGGTCCAGGGAAGCTAGCCAGTCCCCTGGCCTCAAGGATGGCAAAATCATTGCTAAAGTCAGCATTTTGAACTTTGGTTTTACAAGATGCTTGTTCAGAAATCTTAAATCCAAGATGGGCCGCTAGTCTCCTGTCTTTTGGGGTCAGGAAGTACCTAGTAAGACCCTTGCTCTGGTGGCAAGGGGGACCCTTTCCACTGCTTTGCAGTCCAAAAGAGAGGAAACCTCGCTTCTAGTGTGAGGGTTTCTAAAAGACTTGAGGGGAAAGTGCCTGGCTCTCATCTTGGGAAACTGTTTGAAACTGAGAACTAAGCCTTGGCTACCACCTCCAGAACCCATTTGTCTGAGGTTAGGGACAACCAGTTCTGGCAGAAATAAGCCAGTCTGCCCCCACCGGTACAGGAGAGTCGGCCCCAGACACCCTGGCTAGGGTGCCTGCTTGCAGGAGCAGCTTTAGGTTGGGAGAGGGCCTGCCTGTGCCCCGTCTGCCTCTGCCTCTGAAAAATCCTCTCTGTGCAAAAGCAGAAGAAGCCTGGAATTGGTAAAAAGGCCTATTGTAAGGCCTGCCCCTACCCCTGGGGGCATGCCTATGTTGAGTGGCATGCCTCCTTAGCTTGGGCACTTTTGTAAGTAGTTCTGTATTCATCCATCTTTTTCATGTAATTTTCTGTTTGTTCTCCAAACAGAGAATTTCCTATAACAGGAAAATCTATAGCCTTTGACTGGGTATCTTGGGACAGATTAGTGCATCTGAGCCATGCCAACCTCGGGAGAGCTACAGAAGTGGCCATGACCCTAGAGGAAACATCATTAACATCAACAGCAGCATGAAATTGAACTTTAGAGGCTTCAATGCCATCAGCAGCCACCTGTTCCAACTCACTAGCCAGCTGGCCATGGGCCTGCTTGCCATACTGCAATATAGTGTCCCATCTAGATTTCTGATATCTAGCCACATAAGCCATATAATTAGCCTGTCTGAGTCCCAAAGAAGCTGCCACATACTGTTTTTTTCGCCATGGCATCAATCTTCCTGGAATCCTTATCAGGAGGATGTGAAGCCAGGGGAATATTAGCCTTGTCACAGGCTGCAGCTTGCACCACACCTACATGACTACACTGTTCAGTAAGGAAGTCTGTATTAGGGCCTGACAACGTATACCTTCTGTCCATTTTTTTTTTTATCTACAGGAGGGGCAGAAAAAGGATTTTTTTAAATCTTAGTGGTTTGTCTCCTAAATGACTTATGTAAAGGAATAGACAACCTTCTAGCCTCTGGAATATCCATCATTTCCACATAGTCAGGCTCCTCTTGCTCATCCACAGACTCTTCTAGGGGAGCTGAGAGTTTCTGCTACTTTCTTATAAAATCTGAAATGAGATGGGGACTCAGACAATAAAGGGGGAGACTCAAAGGGTCTGTCTGGAGAAATGTCCAGTTCTATTGGCACTTCCAGACCTTCCCAATCACAATTACAATCATCAAAATCTTCCTCCCCCTCCTGTGGTTCATAAAAATCCCCAACATCATAATCCTGAACCACTGGACCTGAACGAGACCCCCTTTTTCCAACCAGAGAGGGTTCAACAAGTCCCTGAGACAAAGACTGGACAATCTGTATGGCTTTAGCTATTTCTACAGCAGAAGGAGAGACAAAACTGGACTCCACACTAGCTGATTTCTTTGTCCTTTTTGCTTTGACTGGTTCCTCAGGACCAGCCTTTCTTTTGCCCGAGGAAGTATAGCCCTGGTCAGAGGGCACTCCCTCTGGTCCAGCCGTAGCTGGGCCGGGCTGGCCATCCGGGTCAGCGGACTTTTTGGCCTCTCGTTCCCTGAGCCTGCCCAATCTCTTTTCCAGGGTGGCTGCAGGGAAATTCTTACATATCTGGCAGTCTGACAGGAGGTGGTCAGCCCCCAGACAATAGACACAAGTGGTGTGTGGGTCAGCCTTGGCAAAGGCTTCCCCACAGACATCACAGTGTTGAAACCCAGTGGGCCCGGTTTTTCTTTTGGGTTTCTCATAGTGCCAGCCTAACCAAACTTGTCCTTTGTTTCAGGCCTTGCCAGGACAAGACACCCTTATCGGTCCCTAACCGTGTCACGGGTATTTGAAAAAAACACTTTTAATTGCAGGTTTTTTTAGGACCAATAAGAACCGGGTACCTCACTCTAAATGCAAAGAAAACAATTTTTAAAGCAAACTGATCGGTTCAGAGCGAACCGATAATGAGTTTCCACACAGACTAAAATTATTTTACTTACGGTTACCAGATAGAGCTTTAAACCGAAAACCGCGGTAATTTTAAACACTTTAAACCGCAAAACGAACCGAAATGAAGGAGCTGGTCTCCGGAGCGTCTGTTCAGTGAAGCAGAGTAAAGAATCTGACAGTTTGGGTTCAAACAACCCAGATAGAGCTTTCAATAAGCGCCCTCGCGCTGTGGAACTCCAAATTTCTCTGGAGTTAACTATTTCATCTCCGGGGCAGTCAAAAGCCAGGTGCATACTGCAAAGGTCCTAATATAAGCAGGACTTCATGGTGTTTGAACTACTAAAACTGAAGGTGGACAAAGCAATGGGGCCTGATGGAATTCACCCAAGAATTCCAAAAGAATTAAGAGGGGAACTAGTGAAACCACTGTCTACTCTTTTTAATAAATCATGGAAGGATGGTGTGGTACCCGAGGACTGGAGGAAGGCAGATGTGATTCCCCTTCACAAAAGTGGGACCAATACAGAGGCAGGAAACTACAGACCTGTCAGTCTGACCTCTGTGGTAGGGAAAGTGATGGAGTCACTTCTGAAGGAAAGAATTGTTGAGTACCTAGAGGCCACTGGGGCACAGGACCCAAGGCAGCATGTATTCACAGTGGGAAGGTCATGTCAGATGACTCTAATAGATTTCTTTGACTGGGTGACCAAAGTAGTAGACCAGGGAGGGGTTGTGGACAAAGCCTACCTAGACTTTGGCAAGGCATTTGACACAGTCCCACACAAAAGATTAATAGTCAAATTAACCAGCCTAGGAGTGGGTCCCAGGGTGGTAGCCTGGGTAAAACATTGACTGGACAACAGGACACAGAAGGTAATTGTAATTGGAGTCCACTCTGAAGAAAGAGGGGTTACTACTGGGGTACTGCAGGGTTCAGTATTGGGTCCAGTTCTTTTTAATGTCTTCATAAGTGACATTGCAGAGGGACTGGAAGGAAAAGTATGCCTCTTTGCAGATGACACAAAGATCTGCAACAGGGTTGATATACAAGGCATGGAAAGGATGAGAAGGGACTTGGCAAGGTTGGAGGAATGGTCAGAAGTATGGCAACTAGGATTCAATGCAAAGAAGTGCAAAATAATGCACCTGGGAAACAAGAACCCAGGGAAGAATATACAATGGGTAGTAACAACAACAAAAAGAAAGGGACCTGGGGTAATCATATCAGATGACCTTAAGGTTAGCAAGCAATGTGAGAAGGCAGTAAGGAGGGTTGGGGTATACTGGGATGCATAGGAGAGGCATCAGCAGCAGAAAACAGGAAGTTGTTATCCCTCTGTACAAACAGTTGGTGAGACCCCATCTGGAGTACTGTGTCCAGTTCTGAGACCCCATCTCCACAAGGACATAGACAGGATAGGGGCAGTCAGAGGGAGGCAACTAAAATGGTGCAGGGTCTGCAAGAGAAGCCGTATGAGGAGAGACTAAAGGAGCTTAATATATACCCTTGAGGAAAGAAGGGAGAGGGGACATGATAGAAACTTTAAGTACCTCAGTGGAATTAACAAAGTCCAAGAGGGTAGCATCTTTCAGAAAAAAGAGGCGTGCAAGAACAAGGGGACACAATTTAAAGATGGGGGGTGGTTCAGGGGCAATGTGAGGAAGTATTATTTCACAGAGAGGGTAGTGGATGCATGGAGCATCCTTCCTGAGGAGGTTGTGGGGTCTAAAACTGTGGGAGAATTCAAGAATGCATGGGACAGACATAAGGAAATTCTTGTGGGGGGGTAGGAAGAAATAGGCTGTTGGTTAACTAGGATCTGCGGCTTAACCTGTAGGTAGGGAAATGGGCAGACTAGATGGGCCAAGTGGTCTTTATCTGCCATCAAAGTCTCTGTTTCTATGTATAAATTGTTTAATTACATTTAGGTAACAGGGCTAATCCCGAGAAGCTGGAATCTAAGTATCATTGTGCCAATACTTAAAAAAGGTGATAGAAAGGATCCGGGCTGTTATAGGCTGATTAGTTTACTTGACACTTTGGGGAAACTATTTACAAAAAATTATTAATAAAAGATTGTATTGTTGGGTAGAGGCAAATAATGTAATCGACAAAGCACAAGCTGGATTTAGAAAATAATACTCAACAATAGATCAAACGTTTATTTTGGCACACCTTATACACAAATATAAGGTGGTTAAAAAACAAAAACTTTACTGTACGTTCATTGATCTTAAGTCAGCTTTTGACAAAGTTAATAGAAATCTTCTTTTGGAAAGACTCTCTAGCCTTGGAGTAGATCCTTCTCTATTGGAAATTATTAGGTTGATGCACTAGGATAATTATGCCAACATCCGGTACAATAATAAAGGAGAATTAAGTAACTGGTCTAGCTCTAATATAAGGGTTAACAGGGTTGCTCATTGGCACCCCTGTTGTTTCATTTGTGTTTTTGCACTGTACTAAATAAAATGTATGATGAAGAATTTCATATGCCAAAAATTGGAGCAAGAGTATTACCTTATTTGGCTTATGCCGATGACGTGGCTTTACTTTCAACAAGTTATTTAGGCATGATAAGAAGTTTGGATAAATTTTATGTAGAAAGCTATAGTGCAGATCTTCAGAGTAACTGTAGTAAAACCAAGGTATTGTTTTTTTGGGGGAAGAGGAACAATTATAAATATATAAATCATTACACATTTTTGTTACGTAGGAATAACTTTTAGCCAAATTGAAAATTGGTGTGATCACCTGATGGAAATTAAGCTAAAAGCAGATAAGATTTTTCCTACTGTCTTGTTCTTTTTTTCCTGGTTTGGAGAGAATTCTATTAAAGGTAACCTAATGGTTATTGATGCCAAGATTAGATGTCAACTCCTTTATGGAGCTGAAATTTGGGGTATTAACTATAATAGCAAAATTGGACTTGACCCCTATTTGAACAAACTGTATAAGAGGATGTTAGGGCTTCCAATTGCTGCTCCACCTTTGTTAGTGATGGTTGAGCTTGGTAAGGTATCAACTGATTGTCAAATACAGCAAATGTTAGTAAATTACTGGTGAAGAGTATTTAGAATGAATCAGGAAAGGCTCCCTCGGGTTTGCTTGGAGGAAGGTATAACATATCTCCATTCACAAATAATTTTCCCCTGCATGAAAGTCGTAGAAGAAATAATTAAACTGCTTGGCTTGCTGTTGACTATTACAGACTGTTTAAGACTTCCTTTAGTCCAAATAAGAGAACAAGTTAACCTTAGGATTAAAAATGTATTTATTCAAAAAGATTTGGAGACTAGTAGACAGTCCAAAGTCTGCCCATGGCTGGCTAAAAATAAAAGATCTCACAAATTGGAACTATATCTGGAGATTTTACAAAACCAAAACATAGGAAAGTTGTTACTAGATTTCGCTTTGAATGTTTTTCCAAGTAATGTTAGAAAGGGGAGATTTGAGAAAAGAAAAGATGACGATCTTTACTGTAAATGTGGGTCAAGTCAGGATAATTTACTACATGTGGTCATGCTATGTCCCTTGTATGAAAAAAATGAGGTCTTCCCTTCTGGGTGATTTAATTCAACAACCCACTTATCAACCAGATAACATATTGACATATTTACTAAAAGCACAGAAAGAAGAGGTACTTGTCCCTGTGGCTTTCCTTTTAAGATATATGGAACTTAAAGGTTTTCATTTGAAACCTTGATTTAGGTAATAGTTTCATGAGATTCTTTATATATAAACAAATTGTTGTGAGGTATGGTGAATATTAATATATCACCTTACGGAAATATGGTCAGAATAAGAATGATTAATATGGTAAAAGACAGAATCTGTTTAGCCAGAGGTTGTGCTGAAACCAATATGTAATGAATTGGCTATATAATATTTGGGTACTGTAATAGTGATTTTATACTCATTTAAAGCTGCTTTTAACTATAAGTCTGTTTGTTATGTATATTTATTACATATCTTTCATTCTGTTATTTATGTTTCAATTTGTAATGGCATGATATGCTGAACAATAACCTTGAACTGCACTGAATACCTCTTATGCAGACCCTTTGGTTTCTATCAGTCAACCATGCTTCTATCCATTTAGATATTTTACCTGGAATCTGTGCTTGAATTAATTAATCTGTTATTTTCCCATGTGGTACCTTATCAAATGCTTTGAATAAATCAAAAAACATGATGTCCGCAGAATGACCATCGTCTAATGCTTTACTGACCTTTCTCAAAAAATCTAAGAGATTTGTTAGACAAGAATGGCCTTTGGTAAATCCGTGTTGCATTCTATCAAAACTGCCCTTGATCTGGTCTCAGTTATGTAATCCTTTATTATACCCTCCATGTTCTTACCCAATACTGATGTTAGAATCATGGGCCTGTAATTTTGTGGATCCTTCTAGTTGCCTTTCTTGTAAAGTGCCACAACATTAGCCCTCCTCCATGCATCTACAACCTCACTGTCATTCATTGATTTGCGAAATATGGCTGTTAAAGAGCCTGCTAATTTTCAGCTAGTTCTTTAACTACCCTCGAGCGTATACTAGCAGCTCCTTGTGCTTTGTTAGGATCTAATGTTTTCAATCTTCTCTTAACATCTGTGATATTAAATAAATCTCCCCCCGTTAAGTCTTCTTTATGTTACTTCAACCTCACCTCCTTTTTATTATATATTGATGAAAAAACATATTTTTTAATATTAGCCATCTTTGACAGGTTGATTGTTATTTTTCCCTTCTTATCCATCAGACTGGTGATATTGTGTTTATCTTCCCTTTTTCCATTTACGTAATTATAAAAGGATTTTTTGTTATCCTTTACCCTTGATGTTAGCCCTATTTCGTATTTTTTCTTGCTAGATTTAGCTCTTTTTATATTGTTCTAGTGCTTCCTTATAAAGTGACTAACTTTCCATGTTTTTATTATGCTTAGCCTTGATATAAAGTTTCGTCTTCTTGTTCAAGGGCTTTTTAACTTTTGGAGTTAACCAGTGTGGTATATTTCCTAATTTATTATATTTTACCTTGACAGGGATGAATTTGTCAGATAACATAGTTATTTTTTTTCTAACATATCCCACAACTCATTTACTGTCTTATTCTGAAATCATCCTTCCAATCCCATTCTTCCAGTACCTTTCTCATACTACTAAAGTCTGCTTTTGGAAAAAAATTCTTAATTTGTGTTGCACCTGTCATGGTTTCATTAAGGCCTAATATTTTGAAAAATACTTTATTATGGTCACTGGCTCCTAATGGTGCTAATACTCTACAGTCCTGTATTTTATCACCCATATTACTAATAACTATATATAACATATTGTCACTGCTTGTTGGTTCCTTAACATACTAACCCATATTTAAATAGTTTATGGTTTCCAAAAATTGTCTCCCAACAGTAGTCTTAGATGTCTTTGACTCCCAATTAATTTGAGGAAACTTTAAATCTCTTAGTATTACTGTATTGTCTGCGGGATCTAATGTTTCCAAATATTGGATTAATTTAGTATCCTGTTCTGTTGTATAAGATGGTGGCCTATAAATTACACCCAAAATGATCTTAGAACTATTCCTAGGCAGCAACTGGACCCAGACATGTTCTACATCATCGTCATCCATTGTCATCTGTTCAGATGGGATGCTATTAGCAACACAGATGGCTAAAACTCAACTCTTTCTATACCTCCTATCTTTATTATATAAGGTATAGCCTGATATACAGTATGCCTTCTCCAATTGGTTGGAAGTTGGCTAGGGAGGACACAGTAGAGGGTGATGGTAAATTGGGTCAAATCAGGGGAAAGGAGGTCACAAACTGGGTACCACAGGGGTCAGTGGTTTAAATTCAGGTAAAACATAGTTTGAATCCTAGCAGGGACTTAAACATAGGACCTGCCCTGTTCATCCTGAATTATTTTTATCACCCTATGCTACACCACCTCCAACCTATCCCTAGCTTTCCTGAGGTGAGGGCTCCAGAACTCTGTGCAGTACTCCAGGTGTGGCCTCAAGAAGTTTCTATATAGGGGAAGTATTACCTCTTCCCTTTTGCCATCAATACCCTTCCAATACAACCCAGCATCCTACTCACTTTGCTGTGTGCCTTGTTGCATTGACTTTATTGTTTTAAGGGGTCACTGATGAAAACTCTTAGGTCCAGTTCCTCAGTCCTAGTGTTAAGATTCACCCCACCCATCCAGTACTCTGTCCTGGGATCTTGTTCACTAGGTGCATTACATTGCACTTTCTGGTGTCGACTTTCAACTGCCAAACCTTAGACCCATATAGCTTTTGTAAGCCCCTTTGCATTTCCCTGATTCCTTCATCACTATCCAAAATGTTTAAGTCCCTGCTAAGATTCAAAGTCTGTTTTACCTGAATTTAAACCACTGATCCTTTGTCTACTAACCAAACACACATTCAGTGTGCCACTGAGCTGCAGTTAGTGTGCAGTAGGTTGTAGAGTAGGATAAAACTGGGCAGACTGGATTGAATGGTCTTTTTGTGCCAACATTGTCAGTATTCCTGTTTTTATTTGTTAATGTTTTTTATGCTCGTTTTTCTTGGGGGGATTACTATATAATTTAGATATCTGAAGAAGTGGCATCTCTTTTTTTATCATAGAATAATGTTTATTTATTCATCATACCATGAGCAGAAGAAGGTACACACACTTGAGATACAGAACATTATTCTCAGTGTAAGCAAACCAAATTGTGCATATCTTTCCATTGCACTAGTTCAAGTTCAAGTTTATTGCAGGAAAACTCCATTGAGCAAGCTCATTCACAAGGAGGTCCTGTGACATAGACACTTAAAGTACAAACACAGATAGGTAATAACAGTATATACATGAAATACATGTTACATGATACAGGTTGGATATACATACAAGGGTACCACATAGGGTGACCAAGGTGGTAAACATTGATATGAGACAGTGAAGCGACTTATAGGTCACATACTGATAAATGAAACATGATGACTGGTGTGATTTGATTTAATCAAATCAAATCAAATCAAATATACAGTATTTTGACAGCTAGAACAAACAACAGTCTACAACTGATATGGGAGGGAGGAGAGATTTGATAGAGTAGCAGTGGGGCGTAAGCAAAAGATAAAGCCAGGAGTAGAAGGGGAAGGGAAAGCAGTTAATATGACAAATCAATTATACCTTACCAGTGGATAAATATGGCACACATGGGGAAGGAAGAGACTTAATGACAGTTACAAGTATCTTTTATTTTGACTGAACTTAGCGATTTGTAGAAGTTTAGTGAAACTGTGCTAGTTAGTTTCAATACGGTTTGTAATTGGTTCCAAATGGAGGGAAGGGCATATGCAATAACGTTTACCAAAGGAAGTCTAAGTCCTTGGTATGTCAAGCATAATAAAGTCAGATTTTCTTAACGAGTATGCACTATGTGAGATACTAATAAGGGAAGAGATAGCTTGGCAATTTCTGCAGGAGCAGTTTAAGTCCATAGCCCAGCATGGGCAGGCGTCTAGTAGTAAGGGATGTCCAACCAACAGCTGCATATAAGTCACAGTGGTGCGAGCAGTGAAGGAGTTGGTAATGAACCGTAACGCATGGTGATAAAGGATGTCCAGTTTGCTTAGATTTGCAAGAGTGGTGGAGGGATAGGTTACATCGCCATAGTCGAGTAGGGGGAGAAAAGTGGCCTGTACAAGCTTATTTCAAGTTTCAAGGGGGAAAAGGGGCCTACTTCTGTAGAAGAAACCTAACCTTGCTTTTAACCTTCTAGAGACATCTTCGATGTGGTCACTGAAAGATAATTTATTGTCGATCCAGATACCTAGATATTTAAATTTGGTTACAACTTCCAGAGGCTCGTTTAGCGTGGTGACAATGAAGTCTTGGGCAAGAGTATTGGGGGGGCCTGAGACAGCACTGCGGGAGAATATCATCGCTTTAGTCTTCTTGGCATTGAGCAGAAGCTTTGCCTTTATTAAATTATGCTCAAGTTGTACGAAGGCCGCTTGAAGCACTCCCTTGACTTCAGATAACGATGAGCCAGAAGTATACAACACAGTATCATCTGCAAAAAAGTGCAGATTGGACGTAGATATGTTAGCATCTAAGTCATTGATGTACACAGAAAACAAGATAGGGCCTAAGATGGATCCTTGGGGGACTCCTCTTGCAACTGGCAAGGCAGCAGAAAAAAAGCCTTCCACCTTTACTTTTTGGAATCTTCCAGTTAGGTAGCTAGAGAACCACTGGGTGGTATGGTATGTGGCACCCAGCTTTGCAAGGCAATTGACTAATAGTTTGTGATCAACAGTATCAAAAGCTTTGCTGAGGTCCAAAAAGACTGCACCAGTTACCTTCTTAGCATCTATAGCAGAGATCCAATCATTGGTTACTTTTGCTAGTGCAGTGATTTTGCTATGATTAGCCCGGAAGCCAGATTGAGCTGGGTTAATGAGAGAGAAGGTTTCAAGTGAGATTTTAACTGAATATGGATCAGTTTTTCGAGAACTTTAGAAAAGGATAGGCAATATGGAGATAGGCCTATAGTTGTTTACATCGCATGGGTCACCAGATTTAAATAGAGGAGGATATGTGCTGATTTCCAGCAGGGACGGCACAGCAGCAGATGTAATGGAAAGATTGAAGATGTGGAGAATTGGGGCAGTGAGATGGGCATAGCCTGACCTTAGGAAAAAGGGTTCCAAGCCATCGTACCCTCGCTTTTTTGGTGTCTAAGTTAAGAAGAGATCTTCTACTTCTTTATAAGTTATCGCGGCGCAGTTGGAAGGGACTGGGTGCAGGGCGAGATGTGGCGGGAGGGGTATGCTGGCTCACCGCAGCACCAGCATAAGGTGACGAGTCAAAGCTAATCCAGCTGTGGCAAAGTGGAGTTAAGTTCTTCCAGGATTAGGGACTTGTTTTCCACAATCTTGCCACTACGACTATCTTTGTTGGGACAGAGGGGCCATGGGCCGTCCTTCTATAGCTTTGATAGTCTTCCATATTTTATGAGGGTTACCTTTAGCTTGTTCGAGAGTAGAAATATAATAGTTAGCTTTAGCAGAGCGAAGTTTTTTCACACAGTTATTCCTGGCTGTTCTAAAGGCCTGCCAATCTGAAGATTCTTTGGAATGTCTAGCTTTAGCCCAGAGCTTATCTCGAACTATAAGGGCTGCCTTGAGATCCGAGGTGAACCAGGGATTGGAATTGTTCCGTACCCTTACTTTGATGAAAGGGGCATGCTTATTTATTATTGTAGTGAGTTTGTCATTAAGGATGCAAGCTGCCTTGTTGACATCTTTGGCTAGGTAAAGATCTTGCCATCTGATCATGCTCAGGTCAGATAGGAAGTTTACTGCACTGAATTTGCGAAAGGATCTTTTTGTTATAAAGATGGGTTGCGGCCGGGCCTTAATTTGAGATCTTATGCAAGCAACAATTCCATGATCGCTCATGTCATTGTGAAACACTGCCAAATGAGATATTTTGTGTGGATGGGTGGTTAGTACCACATCTAGAATGGAACTGTTGGCAGTATTTAGAGTGTTGTTCTAGTAGGTTCTCTGACTAATTGCCCAAGACCTAGCTCGTCACAAAGGGATTTGAGGCCATGTGATTTAGGGTGACAGCCAGTCCATATTTAGATCTCCTAGAAATATTGTTTCAGTTTTTGCATCTACGAACATGGATTTCAAAAGATTAAGGACTTCATCACCACCAGACGGGGGTCTATAGCCACCTAGGATAGTGATACATTCCGAGGAGGGGAGATGAAGGCTCAGCGAAACTAACTCAAATTCCTTGGCTAGAGATTTGCAACTAATATTGGTGACCAAGTACTTAGATTTGGCATAGATAACCACACCCCCGCCTCTATTCACTACCCCACACCCCCGCCTCTCACGCACTAGGTGGTAAAGGTGCATCTGCCAGTGTCAACATACATTCGTGCACATTCCTAGGTTCTTGTAGTATCAACGTTAAATACAATTATGGACTAGGTATAGGAGCCCATACAATGAAATGACTATTAAGTACTAAAGCTTGATGGTCATTATATTTATTTATTTAGCTTTTGTTAACCGGGTAAGTGCACTAGCCATAAAATGACTATTTTCAGGCATGACCCGGGAGAGTACAGACATGCAGAAACTTAACAGGATAACAAATTATAAGTGCTTTATCAGAGACATACAGAGTAGATCATTCATAAGTTCATAGGTGCCTACCTATGCAATGAATAGAGAGGACTTTGGACATTAAATTACCAGGTGACATATCATATGAACAGAACAAGGTACACAAATCTAAGTATCCAGAATCACTCAACTGACAGCATTTGGAGAGGCCTAGAGAGACGAGTTGACAATAGGATGAAGAAGGAAAGGTAGAAATAGAGAATGGTGTGAGTAAGCAGAAGAGTTTGTGGCAGGTCAGCAGTGGTCCTTATTAGGGTCCTGAGAGCATTATCATCTGTGAGACCTCTATACCAGTTGACCTCTTTAGATGCGAGGATTACCTGGGGGGGGAGCGGAACCCAGCAGAGACAGAAGTTGAGGTATGCTTCCCATTTACAGTAGTACAAGGAGAGCTGTCCTCTGTTAGCATAGGTGAGCCTTTTGAAAGTGGCAAGTCTGGCTACAGCAGAATGCCATAAGTAGATGGAGGGGTGAGGTTTGCCTCCAAGTGAGTAGTAGAAGCCTTTTAGCCTCCAAGAGGGCTAGTAGAATCCAGCTCTTGTGTGACAGTGCTAGCTGGTCCAGGGGAGAAGAGTCACCCAACAGGAGCAGTGGATTGGAGATATCGATAGGTTGCCCCAGTACCCCAGAGCAATCCATTGCTATGGCAGATGGAAAGGGGATCAGGATCGAGCAGTGCCACAGGAGATGCAAGATATTTCCCTGACTGTGCCAGCACCTCCAGCACTCTGCATGGGAAAGAATGCCCCAAGGGTGAAGGACGGTAGAGTGCAATACCACCGAAGAAGAATCTTGATTAGTTGACTCTTAACATCTTTAAAAGTAGAATGTGCCTGGCGTAGGCATCGAGACCATGTTCCTGGTGTAATAGGAAGATTTAGGTCTTGACTCCATGCAACTCTACAGGATTCCACATGGTCGGGTTGTGCCTCATGCCAGGTACTGTAGAATTGCCCAGCTAAGCCCTGAGGAGAGGATTTTAGGTGCAGGGTGGCTAACCAGTGCCATTTAAGGTCAGACAAGTGTGACCAGCTAAGGGATTGTACCACACTGTGGAGTTGCAGGTATCTCCAGAAGTCAATAGACTGGAGAGAGTAGTGAGTTTTAAGCTGGTCATATGACATGAGTGTGGAGGAGTTGGGCATAAATAGGTCCTGGTTGACTTGCAAACTGGGCATCTGGGCAAACACTCTCAGGGTCTCAAAGACACCATGAAGAGATTCCTTTGGGTAAGTTAGCATTAGGAGTAAGTCATCCACATAAGAGGCAGTCAGATATGTGTGCTTTCCTACCTGTATGCCCTTAATTTCTTCAGTGGCCTGCAGCTTCCATGTAAGCGGGTCTAGTGCCAATAGGGGGGACAATGGGCACCCTTGCCGTGTCCCCCGTTGCAGAGAGAAGGAGAGGGAGATATCCTTATTGGTTAGGATTCTAGCAAGAGGCACATTATATAGCACTTGAATCCACTGCCTGAAGTATAGGCTGAATCCATAGAGCCAGAGTACTACATGTAGGTAGGGCCACTCTACGGAGTCGAAAGCTTTAGAGAAATCTACCATCATCACTGCCATAGGGGTGGGGGAATGCATTGCCAGCCATTTAAGATTAAGAACCAATCTAATATTGTCAGCTGCTGCCCTGCCTTTAGTGAATCCAACTTGAGATGGGTGTAGAATAGAAGGGATGGCATCCATCAACCAAGTGGCAAGCATCTTGGCTGCAATTTTATTATCAACAGAGATGAGGGAGATAGGGCGGTAGTTGGCACAGTTTAATGGGTCATTTGATTTCTTAGGAAGAAGGGTGATCAAAGCATCTCACAAGGTAGGGGGGAGGATACCGGTCATGTGAGCTTCTTGTAGGACAGATAGTAGGGGGGCACTAATTTCTATACTCATGAGCTGGTACAGCTCTGTGGTCATGCCATCTGGTCCAGGTGACTTGTCTTTGGCAAGTTGAGTTAGGGCAGCCAGTAGCTCTGTCTCTGTGAAGGGCTTATCCAGAGCGATCCTCATATTCTCTGATAGTTGTAGGATATTAGAAGCAGAGCAGAATTCCTCTAGCTAGTGCTCCAGTTGGCCTTCGTCTAGGGATACATGTGACTGATACAGCTGCTGATAGAACTGTTGCATGAATTCATTGATCTGTTTGGGGCCAGTAACCACCACATCCCCCGAGTTCCAGAGTGCATGGATATGGGAGACGGTCTGTTGTTTCCTTAACCGAAAGGCAAGGAGTTTGCCCCCTTTGTCTCCCCCCCTCCCAGTAAGCGTGTTTAGACCTGGCCAGCATCCATTCTGCCTTTTGTTGTAGCATTGTATTTATGCAGTATTTCAATCCAACTATCTCCCGTAGGAGCATTTGATTGGGATTGTGAGCTGTGGAGACCTTGAATCTGGCCCACAGGGTTGACAATTCAGTCTGAAGGAGGTTCAGGTCTGCCCTTCTGGCTTTATTTTGTTGAGCAGCATAGGTAATAATACGTCCACATAGGAAAGCCTTGAATGCCTCCCAGACTGTGGTAGCAGATGTGTCAGTAGCAGGGTTATTAGAGAAGTAGTCTTTGGCCATATTCCGTATCATAGTCTGAAATCTGGGAACCCGAAGGAGTAAAGGGTTACAGCACCATCTGGTACCTGAACCACTCTGCCCTGAAGGTATGTAGGTACAGGAGATGGGAGCATGGTCTGAGACAAGAATATTGTCTATCCTAAAGGAGATTATATCCTGGGCTGCAGGGGAGTTGGCTAGCCAGAAATTGATCCATCTATATGTGGTGTGAACTGAGGAGAAAAAGGAGTAGTCTCCAAGGGATGATCTCTCTGCCACACATCCGTCATTCCCCACTCCTTCATTACTTCTTGCAAGGCCAACACTGCTTTGGCATGTGTTTGAGGAGTGAGTTTGGATTTATCCAGAAAGATATCTAGGGTTAGGTTAAAGTAGCCACCAATCATGATAGGGATGTGGGGGTGTCCTACAGCAAGGAACTCTATGGCCTAATTGAGATCCAGAAAAAATTCCGGGCTGTGAGTATTGGGGCCATACACATTGGCTAACACAGCATGCCCGCCAGGGAAAACGAACCTAGCCACTATCCAATGGCCTTGAGTGTCAGAGGCCACCTGCTCCTGTATCCAGGGACATGATTTCCAGATCAAGATAGCCACACCTTTCGATTTAGTCATCACTGAGCTCTCTAACACATTACCCACCCATGACTTCTTGAGCCACAATACAGTTCTTGCAGTGAGATGTGTCTCTTGGATAAGCACAATATCTGCCTGCAAGGAGTGTAAGTGTTTAAGGACCATGGAACGCTTAATCGGCTGGTTCAATCCCTTTATGTTCCATGATATAAGTTTAATCCCCGTCCCTGAGTTCTGCATCTTGATCCCTAAGGTCAATTAGCATGTAGGTACTCACCGCCAAAATCCAGTAGGAACAGATAGGAGGGAGCAGACAGGTTACCTGGGATAGAGGAAGAAGGGCCAGCTGAATGAAAAAACAAGGTAGTCTGATCAGTAAGAGCTATGGAGAGAATGACCTGATAAGGAAACAAGAACAATTGAATGAAATGCACCAAATGACAGAAAAAACAACTATGTATTAATACTAGAGCTCAATTACGAAAATATGCCCACTAAGGGGTGAACCGTATTGTAGGTTACTGAATCTATTATCTACTAGGTAATTTAGAACTGTGAATGATTAAATAAGCAAAAAAAAAACTAAAGGTGAATTGGTGTATGCGAGAGGGTGCAGTCCTCTACACTGCAGACAAGGAGCACTCAGTCATGATGACCAATCACCTGTGTGGGGAAATAAGGAGATTAACCAACCAACAATACATAACTCTGTCCCCAGCTAGTATATCTAAGTTTACTACTAATTTCCACACCTAAAAAAGGTGAGACAACCAAGGGAGGGGGTAAGGAGGAGAGGAAAAGAGATGGGGGTAGAAGAGTGAACCAAGGAAGACAGGGAGAGGGGGAGTCGACGGAGAAGGGATAGAGTCTCGTTGCTTTAAATCCTGGAGGAGGCTCAAAGACCTGGCCAATGGTACTGAATTTCCTCCACATATTGCATGGCCCAAGGCCAGGCACAGTGCTCTCTATTGTCCCCTAGAATGAAGCATTAAAGGGGACAGAAGCTTCTAACAGGACTGTAGGGCCAAGGTACTATAGAGAGCTGATCTGAGCAGGGCAGAGTTGCCTGCCAGAGAGGGAGGAGAGCCTCATGTGGCCGAGGGGGCAGCCCCCTGGGTATAATGCAGCCTTCATGCATTGCACGGGATCAAATAACATACCCCAAATTTATGGGGTGGATTCCCTCTAACGTCACACATCAGGGACTTAAGTGGGTTCAGGTGTGTTAACAGTGGATATATGGGGTCCAAACCATTCCAGAAGCCATCCTGAGTAACTGTAGATAGCATCATTGTAGTTGGGGAGAAGCAGCGCAAAGAACAAAAAGCAATACAAACATAGTACATTCAGTCCTTAGGATCCTGTTCCCCTGTGACAGTATATCGAGTTGTGCAATGCGATGGCTCCTGGGATACAGCTTCAGCAAAAGTCAGTAACCCGGGCTTAATTGGGATGTTTGTAAAGTCTTGACAGTCCTCCAGCTCTGATGGGAAATCTGCCCTGGAGAATGTATCAGCCACTTCCACAATGAGGTCATCAGGGATGTCAGTTGCTTCTAGTTGGTCCAGGATAGGGTGTTCGTCCTTAGTTTGTTTTGCAGGTGGTGCTGTTCCTGGACCCTTGGAGGGGGATTCCTGACCACTAGAGGAGCGTTGGCATACCCAGGTCATTTGGTCTGGACCCCAATGGGGCAGAGAGGAGAAGGAGTTTCCTGCTGATCGACGCTGAGCAGTCATATTATTGTTTTCATGCCCTAATGAATTCAGAGGATGAGGAGTCCTGGGGGAGACATTCGATGGTGACACCGTCCGGGCACTGTTGTGGTCCTCCCTGAATCTGCTGTCAGAGGGATGGTGCCCCCTTCTGCGTGATCATTGTCCTGGGGTCCATAGCCTTTTGGGAGTTACAGTCCTTAGGGATATCTGAGGCCAGTACTTGGAGGCCCAAACTTCAATCTCTCGACGTGTCTCAGCCACTATGTCCCTACCTTCGTGGGATACATATAGGTAGGCCAGGTTTTGAAAGCCATATTTGAACCCCTGTGATGCCAGAAGTTATTTAATGGGGAATAAATGCTCTTCTATGAGCAGCTACTTCACCAGAAAAGTCTCTGAAGAAGGACACTTTAGCCCCATGCCACATGATTTTTCCCCTGTCTTGGGCTGCCTTCAATAATTTTTCTTTAGTAGAGTATCTTAGTATGTAAGCAATGATGGGCCATGGAGATACATTGGAGGATAGGGAGCCACTGGGGATTCAGTAAGCCCTTTCCACTTCAATTGGCACATGCCATCTGTCCCCTAGCATTTTGGGGATCTCTTCATTTAAAAACCGCTCAGTGTTCTGGCTTTCAGAGCCCTCGGGAATACTGAGGATCCTAATATTGTTGCATCGCCCATGGTTTTCTTGGTTCTCAGCCCATCGCCAAAGGATAGCCAGTATGTCATCTTGTTCTTGTAGCCGCTGCAATATTCGGGCTTGGCCAGCTTCCAAGTCCTCTGTTCATTGTTCAGAAACATTCATTTTCTTTTGTGATGCTTTTTCCCTCCTGGCCTCCTGAGCTGCTCCCCCCTGTCGGGGGACATCCAGCCACTGCTCACCTCTGCCTCAGACACCAGACTATGCGGCTCCCACCCCCCACAGTGGGGCCACAGGGAGGGGCTCCTGTGTGCTCCCTGTGGGCATGGATCAAGGCAGGTGCCCGGGCGAAATCTGCAGTCATCAAGCCACTTACTTCAGGCACCGTTTTTCCCTTTTTCTTGCCCAATCAGTGCATACTCAGACAGTGCCCCCAGTCTCCACTGGGTTCCACTGCTGAGCGATGTGTCCCCGGATCCCCATCCCCAGAGAGGAGATCAGTCCACTGGACGCTCAATCCCCTCTATCCCTGCCAACCCCCGGCACACCGAGTCCGTTCCCGAAGCCGGGTCACCAGCATGGGTCGAGGTAAGGCGCCAGTGCCTCAACCCTCTATGCCACTGGGCTGGCCAGAAACATTCATTTTGTCACTTAGTGCCCGCACCTTGGCGACCGTGCCAGATAAAGTCACCAAGATGGTGTCCACCCTCATAAGCAAGGTCTCCAACATGGCTGTAATGTGTTGCAGTGAGGTACTTACATCCACTGAATGGGAGGAGGGTTCTTTAGGAGTTATGTCCAGGCCATCTGGAGGGTGTTTAGAAGAGGCCATACTTGGGCTGTGTCAAAAATGTTTCCTGATGTCCGTACTGAGGCAAAGACTTATGTTTAGGTAGTTTAGTACCATGGATGTTGAGCTGGTTGTGGCTAGTAGTACAAGAGATTCTGCCGCTGTGTAGGCACTACCAGGAGCCCACCAGGCAAAGTCAAGCTTTTAGGGTCTGCT
This sequence comes from Neoceratodus forsteri, assembly GCA_016271365.2. Lineage (NCBI taxonomy): Eukaryota > Metazoa > Chordata > Ceratodontiformes > Ceratodontidae > Neoceratodus > Neoceratodus forsteri. Next base: position 1,383,863,625 of record CM057456.1, on the reverse strand, counting down.
CAGGTCCAGTGAGGGTCACGTAGTAACCAGCGCCACAGGACAATACACCAGATCACTTGCCGCAATAAACCCAGACTATAGGCTCCCCGAGGGTGCCCGAGAGGGTCATGAGGGCAGGAACGAGCAGCCCTCCCCCACAGCTTCCACCACGACATTCAGATTATAGGCTCCCCGAGGGTGCCTGAGAGGGTCATGAGGGCAGGAACAAGCAGCCCTCTCCCACAGTTTCCACCACAACATTCAGTTGCTAAGTTCTAGGAGCAAGAGGGAGCTCCATAGTGCCCAGCTGGAACGTGTAGTACTGACTAAAGGAAAAGCTTCCATTTTGTGTCCTCACACGGATGCTGATAGTTTCCGAGCAGCCAGCCTGTAGCCAGAGTTGCTTGTCTTTAGGCTGTTCTTGTAGTGCACCTTAAGTAACACTATGATAGCATTTATAATTCTTAGCCCAATGAATTGTGTAATCAAGCTGTTTTAGCAGACTTTATGGTAGCATTTAATTCTGAGGCCAAATGAATGTTTGGATCCTACTGCTTTAGCAATACACCTTATGAGATAAAAATTGTAAGCACCCCATGCTTAAAGGTTACAGTTTTGTGCGCCTTAAATTACTTGCCTTAAATGCTTGCAGACCTTGAGAGAAACAATTGCGAGCACCCTAGGCATAAAAGTATATCGTTTTGTGCACTTTAAATGACTTCCCTTAAATGTTTGCAGACTGCTTTCTATCGTGGCTACATTCCTTTTACTCGTTGTGTGCATGGTGTAAATGAGACAGGCTAGCAGAGTTTAATCTCTTTTAAGCAGCTTACTGAATCAGCCTAGATCTCAGACCCTGATTAAAAGTCATTCCTATAGTCATGCTGTTTCCCCCCCCCCTGTTTTGCTTAAATTTTTACTCGCCTCTCAATTTAATCCAGCACTCTCCAGTTTTCAATTTGGTCTAAATAGTCCCCCTGCACTCAAATGGCACTGCCCAAGTCACTCCATTTAATTTTGGCGCCATTCCTGTTTCAGCAGCCTTCCGTGCCCCCCTTTGTTCAGATTCAGCCACTCCCATTCAAAGTATCTGCATTTAAGTAATGTTGTGTTCTCCCTCTCTTCACAGACTATAGGCTCCGCTGAGGGTGCCCGAGAGGGTCGCAAGGGCAGAAACGAGCAGCCCTCCCCCACAGCTTCCACCATGACATTCAGGTACAAAGTTCTATGAGCAAGAGGGAGCTCCATAGTGCTCAGCTGGAACATGTAGGACTGACCCTACCAATGCTCTGTATTGGCTGCCCCCCCACCCTTGGTGGACTCATTCTTTTATAGCTGGAACCATGTGTCATTCAAAAACCTATCAGGTGCTTTTCCCATCTGCAGATTATCTCCGTCTGCCTCTAGTGGCTGCCAGCCCTCCAAACCTGCATTCTCAGTCTAGATTCCCCACTGCAGCTCCTGCTCTTGCCCCTTGTGGCTACTATTGCAACTACATGCAGCAACATCCAAACAATTAGCCAAGACCAAAATGAGGATGCCTCACTTAATATGCCTTCTCATATCAGCAATCCTCATCTCAACACCTGCCCACCTTTAACACTCTTGTCAACTACGTCTCCCCCCCTGCCAAAATAACCTACTCTCTCCCCATTCCCCAGAAATCACCCCTCCCTCCCCTGCATTTACCACCCCATCTCTGACTCCCCCTCTTTGCCCCTCTCCCATATTCCCCTCCTTCTCTTCCCCCCAGTCCACCACTTCTTACCCTCACTATTCATTCATCCCTCTCTGCTCCACTCACACCTCTTCCACCTGGATGCACTATTATGGTGCTTGAACCTCCATGCCCCACCCTCCAAATGCTGCTCAGGAGAACCCAAACACTCCCCTCTCCTCACATACCCATCCTCCTCTTGCTACTGGAAGGTGACATACACCCCAACCCTGGCCCCTCTGCATCCAAGCTAAGCCCAAACTCACCTCCCACCCCTGCTGGTCCATCCTCTTCTTTCTCCCCTGACTCACTCCCTAAGGGTCTCCGCATCGTCCATCTCAATGACAGGAGCCTCCTCCCCAGAGTGGATGCCCTTACTGTTTGGGTCACCCAATACCACCTCAACATTCTCTTCATCACAGAATCATGGCTATCTGCCAAAATACCCAACTCCTCAATAACCATTCCTGACTATAACTTATTTTGGCAGGACTGCGGCAAGCAAAGAGGGGGTGTAGCACTGTACATCAGGCAAACCTTCCCGTGATCTATCATCCTCAGTGAATCTTGCCCTTCTTCTCATGAATCCATTTTAGTGAACCTATCCTTTCCCTCCATTACACCCCTCTGTGTTGGGGCTCTTTACCCTTCACCAAAGACCTCGCTGATTCACTCTTTAATGCCATCTCATCGATCTCCTCTAGAGCATCAAATGGCGAACTTGTGCTTCTAGGTGATTTCAACCTCAACTGGCTCTCCCCCTCCACCAAGCACACCACCCTAAAACTTGAATCCTGAATCTCACTCAGCTTATCCAGGAACCTACCCGCCTAAACCATCGGTCCCATAACCACATCCTTCTGGATTGGATCTTATCAACCCATCCCCACCATATTCCTGCCCCAGGTATTTTCTCCTATGCCGTAAGTGACCACTGCATTACTTACTGCATCCACAAAATCCACTCTCTCATCCCAAATTCATTTGGTCTCACCCACTACACCTCCTAAATGAATACGCCCTGCAGCGTGACCTCTCAAATGCAGATTGGCTTCCAGTCCTTTCCTCATCTGACATAGACATTGCCCTATCCCTGTTCTGCGGTTTCTTCTGGAGTATCTGGGACCTACACGCACCCCTCAGGAAAGTCAGAGTAAAACGCTTCCACCACCCATGGATCACAACCGAACTTATGACCCTGTGTCACTCCAGGGACAAGGCTTGGAGACAGTACAAAGTCTCCCACGACTCACAGGATCTACAATCCTACAGACATCTTAGGAATAAATGTACAAAGGCCATTTGGCTATCCAAATCTTCTTACTTTAAGGTGCTGTTCTCTCAGAACCAAAACCCTCACGCGTCTTATTGGAAGACAATCAACTCCCTTCTTGACCCACCTACTAAACAGAATTGTCCAGCCCTCAATATCGACAGGTGTACTGTCTTGGATCCTGCTTCCGTAGCTGAGCTTTTCAACAAATATTTTGTCTCCTGTGCCCTCCCAAACTCCTTCCCTCCCTCCCCCAACCTGGCGGCACCATCACCCCCACCCTCTGGCTTCCTCTTTCCGCCCTTCACACCACTGGAAGTGTACAAAGCACTTTCGTCCCTCAGCATGACCAAATCCAGCCCCGATGGTATTCACCCCAAACTTTTCTGAATCTCTGCCTCCACTATTGTGGCCCCTTTGACTCACATACTAAATCTCTCTTTATACACAGCCACTGTCCCAAAAGCCTGGAAATTGACCAAAATCATCCCTCTGAATAAAGGTGGCTATCCCTCCCTCCCGGGTAATTACAGGCCTATTTTGCTCCTCCCCACCCTTGCCAAAATTCAGGAATCACTCATATTGTCCAAACTGTCAGTCTTTCTCTCTTCCAACAGCTCCCTCTCCCCCGTACAGTCCAGGTTCAGAAAACATCACTCCACCATCACCTCCCTTCTATGAGTAACCAACTCCATACTCTCTGCCATGGACAACAGCCTAGTCACCGCTGCCATGTTCATTGACCTGGCCAAAGCCTTCAACTCTGTCTCCCACCCGTTGCTACTCCACAAACTTAGTTCTTTTGGCATCACCCAACCAGCCATCACCTGGTTCCACTTGTATCTCTATAACAGAAAACAATCTATTCAAATAGGCAATGCTATCTCCACTCCTCTCCCAATCGTATCAGGTGTCCCCCAAGGCTCTATACTTGGTCACATCCTCTTCTCTCTCTTCGTTAACGACCTTCCCTCCTCCTGCCTCTCCTCCAATGTGCATCTATACACAGATGATACTACCATCTTTGCCTCTGGCCCTTCCTTAAACTGCATCCTCCCAAACCTCCAAAAAGACTTCAGTAAAGTCCAGTCTTGGTTTCTTGACAAACTGCTTACATTCAATGCAAATAAAACTGTCACGCCCCCCTAGTGATCACCACCCTGGATGGCTCTCCTCTGGAGCTAGTTCCTACTTTCAAGTACCTGGGTGTGTGGTTGGACAACCACTTTAACTTCTCCACCTATGTTGATGCCATTTGCTCCAAACTATGGCCAAAGCTCGCCATCCTCTATCGCCATAAAGCCAGCCTGCCTGTCCCCACCCGTTGCAAGCTTGTACGTAAAACAATATTACCTGTCATAGAATGTGCCAACAATGTCTACAGAATGGCCCCAGCATCCTCTCTCTCCAGATTAGATATCCTTCTCAACTCCTTCTGCCGCTCCGCCACCACCTCCCCCCACTCACTCACCACTGCCTACTCTACACTGCACTCACCCTAGCTCTGCTCTCCCACAGGAGAGTCATCCACAGCGCCTCCTTCATAGCTAAATTTTGGCTTGATTCCCTTCACCCCTACCTCGATTCCCTCCTCGCACCAGCCACCCCCCTAACCTACCCACTTCGCCACAGGGACACTCGCACTTTTCACCTGCCCCAACCACACACTCTCAATGGCCTAGCTGCCTTTTCCTACCATCTCCCCCATCTCTGGAACAACCTTCCCCCCGAACTCCGACAGGCCCCTTCTCATTCCACCTTCTCTCAACTCTTCAAGCTCCTTCGCTCCCCACCCTGCCCTAAATGCACCAACATCCCAGCTCACTCCCGAGGCCACCTACAGTCATTACTCACTTACCCTAGCCCCCGACTGCAATCCCTGCCCCATCTCACTGAGTTACTCTGTATGCTAGCAATTTTGTTTAATATGTGTATGTACCTTATTTCATTGTAAATACTGACTGTACAGGCTGTTTTGTATTCTTCACCATATGATATTCTCTTTTCTCTTTAATGTACACTCTGTACCAGGGTCACACCTGGAAATGAGCCTCAGCTCAGTGTGCCTTTCCTGGTCATCAAAATTTTAAATAAAATAAATAAATAAACCTGCTCCGAGCATACGAGATGCGGCTAAAAAGGCATATTTTTGCCTTAGGGGAGTCACATTTCCCTGGATGTTGGCATATTAATATGGATTGTGATAGCTGGAGACCAAGCCGAAGGCCTAAGCAGCCATCTTCCTCGGCGTTCAAGCCACGCCCCAGAAGTGGTATCTCTTAAAACAGTGGAGCGCTTTAAGGGAGGTGGGATAGGGTTAAGAGAAAGATACTAGTCAGTGGAAACATGAGGGAGGAAGAGAGGGGCAAGGGGTGGGGGGGGAGCAACGGGATTCTAACCTCTGTGCTGCACAATCGAGCAGATGTGATAGACCATTTGGCCTGTATCTGCTGTCAGTTTGGTATGTTCATATGTTTGTAAATCAATGGGGCCAGCGAAAATAAAGTAATTAGCATGATGGTGAAATAAAGACTACAGTGTGGTATGTGTTTTGAGGTCAACAACCAATAGTAAATATTCCTGTAGTTTACATTGGATTGTGGTGATCTTAGTGGGTTTTGCAGACTCTGTCTCCTACTACACCTCCTGTGCCTCAACCCTTCTAAAATCTCTCCCCTCAAGTTTCTCCTCCACTCATTCTCCCTCTCCTACCACTCAACCCCCATGCCCACCCTCCTTTCTCATTCTGTCCTATCTCCCTGAGGAGACACTAATGAGCCCTCCTCTCTCAATCCCTCCAAAGGCTCCTCTCCGGATGACCTTGACCCTAAACTTCTCTACCTCTCAACCCAAGCTATTGCCTACCCTCTGTCTCTAATTCTAAATCTCTCCTTTATGTCCTCTTCCATCCCTATGCCCTAGAAACATGAAGTGGTCCTCCCTCTCCCTAAGGGTGGCGATCCTTCCTCCCCTGCCAACTATCACCTAATCTTCCTCCTCCCTGCCCTTGCTAAACTCCAAGAACACATGATCCTCTCTCAGCTGACCCCTTTTCTTGCTGACTTCTCCTTCTTCACCCCATTCCAATCTGGTTTTCGGAAGAACCACTGTACTACCACCTCCCTCCTTAGGCTCACTGACTCCATCCTTACCGGGATGGACAATGGCCTCATCACCTCTGCCATCTTTGTTGACCTCGCCAAAGCTTTCGACACAGTCTCCCATACCCTCCTTCTTGACTGTCTTACAGCTGCTGGTTTGTTTACTCCTGCTCTTACCTGGTGTTTAGAGCTTACCTCACAGGCAGAACACAATCAGTCAGGATTTAGAATGCAATCTCTCCACTCCTCCCAATCTCCACAGGAGTCCCACAGGACTCTGTGCTTGGCCCCATCCTTTTCTCCATCTTCCTAAATTACCTTCCCTCAGTCTCCTCCCCCTCCTCTTCTATCCATACATATGCCAATGACACTGTCTTGTTCACCTATGGCAAAACCACCATTGATGTAGCAACCACTCTACAGCATGACTTCCACCAGGTTCAGTTCTGGTTTGCTTCACATCAACTATTCCTAAATGCCAAAAAGACAGTCTCCATGACCTTCAGCACTAGGCAGAGACTCTCTAGACTCCACCCTTTACCCTCTTTCCACACCCTTGATGGGACCATCCTTGAGGACACACCCTCTTTCAGATACCTTGGGGTTTGGCTGGACCAACACCTCAGCTTCTCTGGCCACATTGACGCCACTCAGAAAAAACTGTGCCACAAGCTTGGAGCCCTTTACAGGAGCCATAGTTGCATCCCTCCTATGGCCCAGTGGGAACTTGTCCAGAAGATGATCCTCCCCATTTTTGACTACTGTGATGTAGTCTATGGTGCCACTCCCATATATTCCCTTTCCAGATTGGACTCTCTTTTCAACTCCTTCTGTTGATTCTTTCTTGATGCCCCATCTCAAACCCATCATTGTGACCTTTACCGTGCCCTGTCCTTCCTCCCGCTTGATAACAGATGCCTGGCTCACTGTGCTAAGCTAACTTCCAAACTTTGGCTTGGTGTACTTCCTTCCTACCTCTCATGCTCCCTTCCTCCCGCCGCCTTCCTCCCACTCCCTCAGATCCTCTGACACTTGCACCCTGCTAGTCCCCTATCATATCACCCTCATTGGCCAATGCGGCTTCTCCCATCGCTTTCCTAAAATCTGGAACTCCCTCCCACCTCAAATATGACACTCCTCCTCCTCCTCCCACTCTCTTGCCTCTTTGTTACATAACTTTCTCTCTGCTAGCTGCTCCTGCTACAATCCTCTTTAACTTGTTCCCCTATGAGCCTGATTCAGCTTTACACCCATCTCTTTCCTGCAAAACCTTCACCCTACATCCTCCCCCAGCACCCCTTCCTTTCCATCTTACTCCTACTCCCCATTCCTTCCTCTGTACACCAGCTTACCCTCACTACCCACTCACCATTGCTTGGCCTAGGGCTCTGGCAGGGATCTCTGCATCCTGGAGGGGTTCATAACCTAGGCAAACACCTTTCTTGCCTCCTACTCCCACCCCATTCTTTCCTGAAAGGGCTGGGTTTCGGCTCCTCTTCTCTCCCCATCACTGTCTACTTCCCTCCTGTTGAGAGAGGGATCAAGCAGTGAGAGGGTGCTCATCAGAGCTCTGGGACTGGGAATGAACTTTTAAATTTTATTTTTGGCACCAAAACACAGCAGGCTTGCTGCCTTATTTAACGGGCAGCCTGCAGCAGTGATGGAGAGTGAGAGAGGGATCAAGCAGTGAGAGGGAGCTTATCGGAGCTCTGGGACTGGGACTGAACTTTTACATTTTATTTTTGGTGCCAAAATACTGCAGGCTTGCTGCCACATTTAACGGGAAGCCTGCAATAGTGCCAGAGAGTGACAGAGGGATTGAGCAGCAAGAGGGAGCTCATTGGAGCTCTGGGATTGGGACTGAACTTTTAAATTTTATTTTCAGTGCCAGAATGCTACAGGCTTGCTGCCCAGTTTAACAGCCAGCCGCAGCAGTGCCAGAGAGCAAGAGAGGGATCAAGCAGTGAGAGGGAGCTCATCGGAGCTCTGGGACTGAATCTATATTTTCTCCCTCCCACCCACCCCACACTGCCACCCTTTTAAATAGCCTTTATGGGCCAGTAAGGAGAGTGGTTCTCTGGAAGTGAAAAAATCAGGACTTCTACTTTAATAAAACTGTATCATTCTGGGGTGAGTAAGGAAATTCATGGAGATGCAAGTGGGGCTGTGATATTACAGGCAGTAGGGGGGGTGAAACAGAGCTAAGATATACTATTTGATTGCTACAGAATAATAGTATAGTAATTGAGGGGTAAAACAGTGCTAAGTATACTTTTTGACTGCTGTGCAAACTGTTAGAAATTATTAGAACTGTTTAGTTGCTAAATGCTCTGGTAAGCTGTTAGTATCTCTTAGAACTGTTTAGTTGCTGAAGTCATTACCTAGATTAAGAACTAATTATGAGGGCTGTTTTGCATCTGTTCAACTGTAAGGGGCTATAAGTCTTGACCGTAGACCACCCCAGTATGGCTACTTGGAGAAGGGTGAGGGATAGTACCCCAAGGGGAGGAGACCAGGCCAAGGGGGAAGTCCGAATTTTTATAGATGAGGACAACTGTGGGGGCCTCTAGCCATCAGGGCAGGCATATTTGGAAGGAGTATAGGCTGCACAGGCTGTGGGGCAGTGGTAATACTAAATTGGGCCTGGCAGGTGGGAGGTTGTCCACTCTGCAGGCAGCTTTTGTAGATCAGGGGAGAGTTAAACTGGCTAAGGATGCAGCTGGGGGTGTTGGGGTGGGCATTGAAGGATAATGGGGGGGATGACGGACAAGAGGGAAGTGTTGGTGGAAGACTGGGACAAGTTTCATCCAACAGGAGAGGAGAAACTATGGAAGGAGGACATTTCCACCGCAGTAGGAAAGTGACTGGGGGTGTCCAGAGGAAACCAAGAGGGGGTGGTAGGGACGGAGGGGGCATTGGGGGGTAGGCTAAGGCTCACAAATCATTTAAACCCGATACACCCATTGGTAGAAGGGGGGGGAGGAGAGGATGCAAATTATGAGACCTCATCAATGCTAAGACAGGGAACTGGTAGAGCTGAGAAGGTACAAACCAGGCAGGAAAAGGAGACACAGGAGATGGAGACTTCTAGGAGATCAGGAGGCATTGAGGCAAATACGGTAAGGGGTGGAAGATGGTAGGTTCAGCAAAAAGAAGGAGGAAATTGGATATTGTAGGCCCAACTTCAGATGGTTGTGCGCAAACATGGGAAAGACAAACGTGGGGGTTCAGCACGAAAACAGTTATGCACCCCTCATCACACTGACAGGGGCAAGAAGCAACTGCAAGGAACCATTAGAGGAAGGAGGAGGAGTAAGGAGTATAGGAGACACACCCCTGGAGGAGGGCTCAGCGGCACAGAAGCTGGAAGACAAGGAGGATGTTCTCTTGGGAGCTGTAAAATTGCCCAGAAATGGGGATGCCCTTTTGGGGACATACCTGGAGGAGACACAAGTTAAAGGAGAAAAAGAGGCGGTGGGGGTTAGGATGGAGGAGAAAAGGAGCAGGGGGCTGGGGGGGCTGTGCTCCAGGGGAGATAATGGGTTAGTCCCGAGCATCACTGGTGAAAGAAAAGATACTAACGGGGATGGGTCAGTGAGGAGAAAGATCTGGGGACAGGAGGAGTCCCTTGCTCCAGGGGGACGAACTGCCACTGTCCACAGTGATCCAGCAGGATGTAATGGAACCAAGGGGGTCAGGTGGTCAAAGAGAGTTATGGGTTAGAGCAGGGGGGATGGACAAGGTTTGGGCAGGAGGGAGAGAGGAGGGAACAAGCAGGAATATGGAGGGGGAAGGGAGACACAGAGACAGCGAGCAGAAATGGGGATAAGGCAGTGAGGGTGCTGCTTTTGAGTGACTCCATGACTAGGTGGATCAGGTGGACAGGTGGAGGGGAGGAGGCGACTTCCTGTGGTGTTAAGTCATGGAGTATACCTGGCCTGAGGGTGCATCAGGCAAAACATCACATCTATTCTCTAGCGCAGGAGTATGGTGGCACCCCGGACATATAAATACACCTAGGTACTAATGATATACATGGGAACAGAGAGCTGGAGATACAAGCTAGGTTTAGGGAGCTGGCCAGAGTGTGTCAGGATGTGAGGTGCTCGGTCTCCTTCTCTGAGATCCTTCTGGTGCCCAGGACCAGTGTAGAAAACAAGCAGAAGATACAGGATATAAATGCATGGCTCTGCGGGTGGTGCAAGACCAGGGGACATGGGTGGGTAGGGGAATGGGGAGCAACTTGGGAGGACAAGGATCTGTTCACTAAGAACAGGCTGCACCTTTGCAATGAGGGAAAGGATGTTCTGCAGCTGAGACTGGCAGAGTTCATCCACTCCAGGTGGGGTTTACACTCATGGGGGGGGGGAGAGAAGACCCTGGCCTTCTCCCACAGGCAGAGGGGAAGGGTCACAAGACAGGAGCAACAGATAGTGCAAGTGTTGGTCCTGGTAGGCAGAAGGCAAGGTGGCCTCAGGGTGGGGGAAAAGAAGGCAAGGGGACAGGTTTGAAGGTGGTCCTGATAAACTCCAAGAGCATGGGAAATAAAATGCCACAGCTGCAGGTGCTGATGGTGGAGGGGGGGGTGGATGTGGTGGCAGTCATGGTGGGCTTCATCCAGACATGACTGGGACCTAAACATACTTGGGTACACCACTTGCAGAAGGGATGGGGGGAAGGAAGGGGAGGAGGGGTGGCTTTTATCATCAGGGATAGCATAGCAATAAGCAAGGTGGAGGAAGCAGGAGATCAGGTAAAGGCTCTCTTGGTCACCCTGAAGGCTCAGGGTGGAAAACAGGTGAAGATGGGGGTGGTATATAGACCCCCTGGGCAGAAGGAAGAACAGGAGGATGGCCTGGTGGTTAACCTTAAGGACCACTGTAGTGGAGGAAAGGACATCACTGTGGTGATGGTGGACCTGAATATGTCAGGAGCAGATTGGGGAACCACAGTGTCCTCATTGAGCAAGGAGCAGTGCCTGTTGAACGTCTTCCAGGATGCATTCCTTACCCAGCTGGTGATGGAGCAGACAAGGGAGGGGCACATCCTGGATGTGGTCCTGTCAGACGGGGAGCTCATCAGGAACCTGGCTGTTGGGGACCCACTGGCGGGTAGTGACCATGCCACAGTTTGGTTCTCCCTGAAACTAGGAGGCAAGGTACAGCACACAAGAATGACTGTGGTGGATTTCAGAGGGGCAGACTTTGGGGAGGTGGAGTGGATCCTGAGGGGCTATCTAGATGGGATCAGGTCAAGCATGGACATGGAGGCACGATGGGAATTAATAAAGACAGGACTCGTGGAGGCTACCAAGGCCTGCACGAGGGAAAGATGTAAGAGGGGCAAAGCTAGGAAGCCAAGTTGGTTGATGAAGGAGGTCTAGGATGTAGTGAGGGAGAAAAAGGTTGCCTATAGCTATTATAAAGGCTCTCAGGGAGCTATATCCAAGGAGGAGTATGATATGGCAGCCGGGAGGGTCACCAGGGTGGTGAGATCAGCTAAGGTAGGGGCGGAGCTGAGATTGGCACAGGGGAAAAAAAGAGGAAAAAGGGTTCTTTAGGTATATCAGGGAAAGAAGAAAGGGGAAAGGGCAGATCAGTCAGCTTAGGATGGGGGGTGGGTGGGTGGAAGAGGTGGGAGAGAAGGCAGAGGTACTAAATGACTTTTTTGCCTCTGTACTCACCTGGGGGGGAGAACAGCACTGGTAGGAGAGGGAACAGGGGACACAGTGGTCAAAGAGGGGGGAAAGGATGAGGAAATACTCAAAGGTAGGGTGTTGGATGCACTCAAGGCCCTAAGAGAGGACAAGGCACCAGGTTCCAATGGAATCCACCCCAGGGTGCTCAGGGAGCTGGCGGATACCTTGGCCATCCCCCTAGCAGATCTTTCTAACTCCTCCTTGTAGTCTGGGTGTGTACCTCAGGACTGGAGAATGGCCCACATTGTGCCTATCCACAAGGGAGGCCCACAAGAGGAGCCGGGTAACAATAGGCAGGTTAGCCTGATGTCAGTAGTGGGCAAAGTGATGGAGAGCATCCTGAAAGAAAGGATAGAGGGGGTGCTGAGGGCGTGGGGTCACATAGACATTCACCAGCATGGCTCTGTTAATGGCAGATCATGCCAGACAAATCTGGTGGAGTTCTATGAAGGGGTGACAAGGGCGCTGGATAAGGGCAGGCCAGTGGATGTCCACTTTCTGGACTTCAGCAGGGCTTTTGACTCCATGCCACATCATGGGCTACTGGAGAAGCTGGAGAGTATGAGGGTGGGGGGAGGATGAGCAGATGGATAGGAAACTGGCTGGTGGGGTGGGTCCAGAGGGTGAGAGCGGGGGGGAGGTCTCATCCTCAAGGTTAGTCACAAGTGGAGTACCACAGGGGTCGGTGCTGAGTCCACTCCTATTTAATGCCTATGCCATGAACATCAGAAATGGTATCAGGAGCAGGATGAGTTTCTTTGTGGATGACTCTAAACTGTGGGTGGTGGTGGATGAGGAGGAGGGAAAGTTGGACCTTCAGGAGGACCTGGAGACTCTAGGGAGGTGGTCAAGAATCTGGAAACTAAAGTTTAATGCTGCAAAATGCAGGGTTCTTCACCTGGGAGCCAAAAACCCGACTCATACATTCACCTTGGGGTGGGAGACATTGCAGGTTTCAAGGGGGAGCGGGACCTTGGGGTGGTGGTGGATGCCAAAATGAACAACTCAGAGCAGTGTAGAAGGGTGGCAACACAAGAAAATAAAGTGCTGGGGTGCATAGCCAGAGGGATAACCTCAAGGAGTAGTGAGGTACTCCTTCCGCTGTACAATAGTCTAGTTAGACCACACCTTGAATACTGTGTGTAGGTTTGGCATCCCTACTTAAAAGAAGGACATTGCTTTACTGGAGAGGGTACAGAGGAAAGTGACTAGGATGGTACTGGGGCTAGGAGAAATGCCCTATGAGGAGCGACTGGGGGAGCTCAACCTATACTCATTGGAGGAGAGAAGAGACGGGGGGGATATGATAGAGGTTTTCAAGTATCTCAAGAGGGTCAATAGGGTAAGACTTGAGGGGGTCCTACAACTAAGGGAATGGGGGCCACTAGGAGACACCCCATGAAGCTGGAAGGGGGGAGGTTGAGGGGGGAAACAAGAAGGTGCTACTTCACTGAGAGAGTGATGAAGCCCTGGAATACATTGCCCAGAGAGCTGATGGCTGCTACTATGGTGGAGGAGTTCAAGAAGGGCTGGGATAGGTGCAGGGGGAGGGTACATCCTGGAGCCCCTCTGGGAAATAAGGGTCCTTGTGTGGGTGGGAGGAAGAGCTAAAAATCGTTGTCCGGCATAGGCACTGACCATCGAGCAGACTCGATAGACCATAGGGCCTATTCTGCTGGCTTCATAGTATGTTAGTATGCTCTACCTCTGCTGCTTACAACCTGTTTCCCTCCTGTTGTGCTGTACCTCTGGCTTGTGCAGGCAGGGTCCACAGCATACTGGACGGGCCAGGCCCCAGCAGACACTTCTCTTCCCCCTCTCTTCCTTCCTAACATGCTCTAATTCCCACTGCCTACAACCTGCTTCCCTTCTGTTCATGCTTGACCTCTACCTGGTGCAGGCAGGATCCCCAGCATTCTAGAGGGGTCAGGCCCTGGCAGACCCTTTTCCTCCACCCCTTGCCTTCCCCTCCTGCAAATCCCCCCTTTCCACCCCCCTGCTCTCTGCCTATATGCCCCCCATCCACCCACCTTTCCCCCCTCCTACCTAGCCATAGTTATTGGCTAACCCCTAATCTCTAATGCACTTATAGTCAACCTTGCACTTTAGTTACACTTTGCAAATGTTGTTCTATATGTATCTCTCCTGACAGTGTTGCCCTAGTTAATCCTCCTTGCATTCTATCCAGCCATTTTCTAACTACAAAGCTATGTCCCACCAAATATTTGCCAGTATGTTTGTGCTATTGTATCCATCTAGTTCATACCTGTTAGCATTCCATCTTTTCAGTACTTCTGTAGTCTACTCACTTTATTGAATGTAATCAAATTGTATATCTATATTGTGTACCAAATCCCTGTATGCTATCCTTATGATCCCCTACCCCCCAGATCGTACCAGGAGATGAGCAACTTGTTGCTCAGCGTGCCTTCCTGGTGAAACATTTCAATAAATAAAAATAAATAAACACAGACAGTGATATACAGCAGCTGCCTACCAAAAGCACCTGCCACAAGTCAGATACAGCAATTAATATTCATTGCTGACCTCAAGGCATTTGCCCCCACCCCACCCCCACACACACACACACACACATTTGTAGCCCAGTTTACCCCCACCAATCATTGTATTTAATTTATTTTGATAAAAGTTAAACATACTGGAAACCAGTTTTTTTCAGAAGTGACCTGGGGTCAATGAAAATAAAGGTACAAATACAATATATAAAAAAAATCTAGTCACACAATGAGGTGACAATTCACAGCAGTTCCCAGAAACCTTGCACAGGTACATTGAGTTGCACAATAAGAAGAAGAAAATATGCAGCAGAAAATGATTTGATACAGTATTAAACAAACATTTACTGCATTGGGAGCAGACGTGGTTGGGCCAAATTCTGGAAGTGGAGCTCAATGTATGGGCCCAGACTCAAAGCCCAGTCGAAGTAGCCACTGGCCTGCTTCTCTCGCTAGAGGACCCAATGAACTAACAACAAAAAAACTCGATCACATCACTGAACAAGATTGCAATCAGTATCCTGCTGCTAAGAAGAATGCGGCAGTAGCAGTGCTCCACTCCCATATCAGCAACCACTGAGCACTATAACCTGCTGCTAACTCATTCATGCAATACACCACGGAAGTAGAATCACACAGAGGCAGATGAAGAGGGAGAGAGGAGAAGTTTGAATCCATTGTAATGGAAATTTGAACCCATTGCATTGCAAATGCTGCTTCCAAACTGATTACAGTACCTGAAAGCTGACGATTTACGTAGGTGTTTTATAAAACGTGCTCTTCCTGAAGCTAATCGATTTTTCCTTATACGTCGAAGCTTCAAGACAGGAAGCAAATGGGTTTCCAGAGGTCATTTAGCGAAAAAAAAAAAAAAAAAAGAAAAGGCACGTTTTGACAACATAGTTTATTTGCCGGGGTGCTGGAACATGGCCATGTGTTGCCAACAGAAAAGTATGTGACTGTGTGAAAATGCCATGGCCTGTGAAACATTTTAGAAAGGCTACTCTGTTACAAGGCTATGTTTGGTATAATAATATGCACACCTATGATCTGTTGGATCACGTCAACTGTTACACAAAAAAGCAAAACCGTCCACTGAATGGCTGAGAGCAAGCTATACAGCAAGGGTAAATTTTGCATAGCTGTCCTTTTTTTAGTTAATAATTTTTATTAAATATGGTTTTATCAAGATAGAAAACAACATCACGGTACCATTTTTAAGCACGTAGTCACAATGCATATCGTGTGAAACAATATAGTATTCATGAAAAAGTAACAAAATACAGCAGTCATATTATGATCACTATATGTGAAAGAAAAACAGCAGTGTCAGGGAGATCCAGCAGTTCTTCAATCTAGGGACAAGCCACCCTACCTGCTGACTCCTCCTTCCTTGCAGGTGGTACTCCACGCTTGACAATTTCTGGATCGCAAGACCCTGCACCTTGCACAAGGGGTACTAGGCACTTAGCTTTTCAGTCCATATGTTAGGAACGTTTTTCTATTATACTCCCTGACAGTCCATTTTATTCAAATTTCAATTCTTAAAGTGCATGCTTAGTCAAACCAATGAAGGGAAGTCGGGTGCCTTTTCACCATTAAACATAAAGTAACATATCCACTGCAGCCTGGTATAAAACCTAAAATTTCTGAATGAAGCCTGGGTCGTGCCTGAAAACGGTCCCTTGGATCAGTGCACCTATCCGGTTATCAAAGACATAAATAAGTCCTACAGTGTTTTTAGATCAGCATTGTCCAAAATAAAGTTGTAGCTCTCTGTCTCTCTCTCTCTGAAAGTAGAGTATATTTACATCACGATGGTTCCACAACTATAAAGTAAAAATGTACTTTTATCCACATGTGTCATAGTTGGACACATGGTCTTAGCTACCTGGAGTTCACTCTTTCAAGCAAGCTTGTGATTTTCCAGACACTTAAGTAAGACATTGAGAAAACAGTAGTTGTGAATATATTTTTAATTACAAATGTAACTAAATCTTGAATCGTTTATATGGGTCATTTGTACACGTATTTCTGCCTTCCTAATTGTGTTTAACTCCATGGCAGTTAAACACACAAAATTAGTAATACTTGCAGATCCAGTGACAACCAGAAACATTGCTTATTATCGTGATCATTCATCTCTGAAAAGTTATAAAAAAAATCTAAAAAACATATTCCGAGTTCCTGCAGAAACCTTATTAAAACTGTGTCAGCCCTACAAAAATCTCCTATCTCCATATATAAATCATTGATGCTACTGGTATGAATTTAAAACATTAGAATCTAATTTCTGAACTTTCTTAACACCCCCTTATTTTACTACTGCACATATGTGAGATTGTAATTGAAATAAAAGTAAATGCATTTGGGTATACCTTATTTCATTTGTAAGTTATAATGATAAGCTACATTTGGCTACTTTTTTCATTAAAGTGCATGCATGAATAAAAAAAAGCATTATTATTATTAATTTATTTCTATACATTACTTAACCATATCTGATAGGCCAGTTGTTATGTTTTGGAGGCTATGGTCTCCTGGTTAGAGCACCGGATTATGAACCAGAAGATCACAGGTTCAGCCCCCACTAGGATTAAATACTCACATGTGACATTGAGCAAATAACATAACCTCCCAGTGTCCATTGTAAGTTGAGGAAATGGGTAGAGGCACACTACTCAACTGAAAATGTGATGTCATATCTCAGTGGGGAAACTATCTGTAAATAAACAGTAAACAAAAAATGATTGACATTATTATATATATGAACACATGGCTGTGAAATCTTCGGAAAATAATTTATATCACATAACTTATAGCAGCCTGTGTGTTACAAGTGAAAGGCCCAACATGCATGACAAATATAAAGACAGTGGCCTGTATTAAGGAACATTACCGTCAGCGTTAACGCCACTGTACCTTGCCTTTACTAAATCCAGTTCACCAATGTTCCATTCAACTGTGCGGTAGTTTACTTAATCGGGATAGTAAGTTCAGTACAGTGGCGTGAACACTTGAAGTAAAGTTCGTGACTATGCCATTAGATGGTGTACCACAAAATGATGCATCTTTGCTTACTGGTCGCTTAAACCGAAGACACTTGTGTTTACCAGACAGTTAAGTTTTGATGTCATCCAAATTCCATAAAACAAAGCCCTCCAGTCGAGAAATGCTCCACGTAAAGCACTGATTGTGAGCAACATAAATAAAATGTATTTAGATCACATTTATACTGTTTGTTTGGGGTTTTTTTTGTTTTTGTTTGTTTGTTTATTTTTTTATTTTTTTATTTTTTTTAGAAATTGGAAATAAGGACACTCTCTGAATAGGCCTCGTCCAAAACATGAGGTACACTCTTTTGCCTCAGACCTTCAGTTAAGTATATAGCCGATTGGAAGAAGCAGCTGCAATGTCTCAACTGATATACAAGAGTTAAAATGGCAAAGAACAGTTAGGAAGGGTTAAATAATCAGGTCCAGCAGGAAAACATTACAATGAAATCATATGTAAGTTTAGGCAGTTAAAAAATGCGAAGGTATATCACAGGGCCGTTCTGCACTCGACTGCATGTATTGCCCCGTTGGGGATATAACATACAATATAGTTGAAATGGATGTAGCCTGAAATATAACTTCAGCAATGTATACACACGGCTCCTTAAAATCAGCTGAGAAAAACAAATGTTATATTGGAAATCTACGTGTTAATTGCTGTGATTGGGTGGCATCTATAGCTAAACGCATGGGAAGCCTACTTTCACCCCGCATATGTAAATTAAAGAAAAGTGCTGAATCTAAGCCAGAGGGTTCATGATCGGATTCATTTCTATGCATGCATAGAATTAGTATGGGTTCATGTAGGGTTTGTACAGTACGAGGTGTTATTTCCTTATAAAGAAACACCAGGTCTCGCTTTCCATTCTCCTTACAAAATTATTCGCATTATTTATGCTACATTGAACGATCTAATTTCTTCGTGATAGTCAGCTAATTGCTCTGGCAGGTAATTAGAACCGGTTTACATCGTAAAGGGCTTTTGCAGTGCCCCTTGGATTGTTAAGTTGCTCTGTAAATTATACCAGATTTGCAGAAAAGATCCTTAAATACTTTTTTTGCCTGGGCTCCGAGCAGAATTATTCTAAAGCACGCGATATTAAACCCATTTTGTTCGTGTTCACTGGTCCAGAATAACATGGCCATTATGGGAGGGAATGGGACAGGTTTTAAGCAAGATTCCACGGTGGCAATATATGGGTAGACATGTGGGAAAAGAATAGCTTAAATGGGGACATCTGTTCGGGCTGCTCATATAACGCTTACAGTCGGGTGGTGGGAAGAGAATAACCTGTTTGCCACTTTTTGAACCTAATAATATCATTAGGTACAATGCTGATGGACAGGGTTCGGTAAATATACCCCCAAAAGACGGTCATATGTTGTGCGTTCACTATGCATTCCCCCTTTAATGGCCTTTTCTTCAGCTGTGGCCCCACATAAATGTGGAACAGTGACTGTATCCGGCTATACACATCCAGAAGAGTGTTATTATTAAAGGTTGAATGCAGATAACGTTGACATCTATTTTGTAAGTAATTGGCAATTATGCATTTTATTTTCAGTTAACAAAAAGACCTATTTATCAGGGATCCGACTAACCGGAGTTGACAGAATGTCCACCGGGATGGGAAGGGTAGATTGTCGTGTGTGTGTGTGTGTGTGTGTGTGTGTGTGTGTGTTTGCTTGTTGGGGAGTGTCAAGATGATCATGCTTAAATGCAGACACCTTGCTATGTTATGGACGTAACATTCCCGTAGATTTTATGTGGATTTCAGCCCACAAAATGCAAGCTTCTGAGACGCTACAAAGGGCTCCCAACACGCGTGGTTATACGACCCCAGAGCACCGCCAAGATTATTTGCAATTAAACACAATTCCCACAGTAACATTTATCTTCCTGGACATGCATTGCAATTGTCAGCCGTCTGGAAGAGACGCTGGACAATCTTCCTGCGTTGCTTCTCTTTAAAGGTAAACAAAATAAGAAATCAATAACAGAGGACAGGGGGTTTAAAGTTTGAAAATAATAGGTGTGTTCTGGGAGAACAATGTGGAATGGAAGGGGATATAAGCTATTGCATTCAGAGTAGAACCGAGCTATCCTCATGAATTTGGCACGGGATGGAAATGCACAAAATAAATTTTAGCTAAGGAAATGCGTCAGCTTTTATGAGTAAGATAAAATAAATATGTATTCTTTAGGAGCATGCTTCTGCGCATGCCAGGCTCTCAAACAAGGCTCAGATAAATGTTCAATATGAGATCAATGTAGTGATCGTCACCCATACAGTGTACATTTTTTCATTTTTTTTTTTTAGTCTTTGGTAACCGGGTAAGGCCCACTAGGCACACGTGCCTGTTTTCAGGGGCGACCTGGGAGCACTGAGAGGTTAAATGACTTGCTCAGAGTCACACAGTATGCAAGTGGAGGTTGTGAGAATCAAACTCAGGTCTGGTAAGTACAGTGCTATTTTGGGAAATTGGAGATTATTAAACTCCAATAACAAGTGTGTGTGTGAGTGGGGGGTGGGCGGTTGAAATGTCAGGCATGAAATGTCAGCAAATAAGATCCCCCCCCCCCAACGGAAATAGCTAAAGCGGCACATACATAATATATTGCACTAGATGGACATTTCTGACTGTGAACAACAATATAAGTTCATTCAAACCCAACCGTTTTTATTCTTTGTGGTTAATCTATATAAATGCCAGTTTATTGCCCGGTGCTGCAATTGTTGTTCTGGGTGGGAGGTGGACACTAATCTGTTATTAGCAGATTTAATTTTAGAAACTTGCCTACTGTCTTTGAAGAAATCTCCCACAGCCTTGGGGGGGGAAAACGGACACAAGAGGTGCACATGATAGGCCTACTTTATACAGCAGGGTCAGCAGGGACTGTTCTCTGTCTGACATTTGTCTGATCAAACAAGTGATAACCGTAAGTACACCGAACAACCCCCTGCCTCATAAACCACAGTGACAAGGGGTTAAAAATTACAGAGAAACAGAATCGGGGACACATCTCAAAAATCTACGATATTCACTCAGGAAGACATGAGAACAAGGGAATTGTGTGAAATGCATTTTTTTGAAGATGAACAAGTCAGTAACTCTAATGTTTGACAATATTTTGTGCTTACAATACCAACTGTTCTGATACAGATACACAGATTTTAGGAGCGACAGAGGAGCATTTTGAGACAAAATCTGGGAGGTCCCAGAACATCAGGAAAGTCCCTGAAAATCAAGGGCAGTTGGGAAGTAAGAGTAAGTAAGGTCTATCTATAGATGTATTAGGTACCAACTATGCTGACAGAAATGTCAAACTAGTCCAGCTTTTTCTGATGATCTCATCTAGATATGTCGAGTTGGCCGACTGGGTAAAAGGAGGTATACTTTACCAACTTGAGCTGCGAAAATATATGGGGCAGTTGGATCGTACTTTCATGTTAAGGTAAAACAGGAATTATGAGGGACAATCTTAAAGCCTATGCCAGTCTTTCTCCAGATGCTGTGAAAGACATAAAGGAAAAGAGTGAACCTCAATGCAGGACCGTCTGTATTGCAGGAATGCTTTGGTTTAGTGTATAATACTTTTTTAAAGAGAAAAAAATATATTCCTACAATAAAAGACAACGGCTATTTTTCTTTGCAAAAGAACATTTGATATGCTTTTGTTAATCAAAGTCACTAGAAAACACAGAGTTGTTTAGTACTTGAACAGTTTGGAAATATGAATGTATCTAATAAAAATACCGAACCAATCATAATTGTGCAATACCATTTTGTTAAAATAAATAAACAAACAAAGATTTTAATGGTTGATTATTCTGCTGGCTTCATAGTATGTTAGTATTGGAGAACTATTGTTCCACATTTCAGATGGTTGATGGCAATGTAAAGTTATTGTTTTTCTAGCTAATGACTTTCACTTTGAGGTACACATATAGCGTGTTTCAGTTGCAGTACTTCAGAAAAAAATGAATGAACAGGTTCTCATTTTCCCACTAGACCCCGGAACCTTTCCTGAGGTTTCACACACACACACACACACACACACACACACACACAAAGATGTCTTCTTCGGGTTTCTCCCGGGATGTAAATTAGATCCCAAAAGCTGTTGTCCAAATCGAAGAAACAGAGAAATTAATCTGGGCGACTATCCATCATAGACTGTAATAAAGGAAGCGACATGGATGAGACAGATGATATGATTAAGGAGCTGTGGTCGTTTTAATTAACTTTTTGCTGTCCTGTAATGATCAAACTGGTCAACAGACCCGGTCAATAAGCATGTTAATATCAAACAAATAAAACCGGGGATGATTAAAAACCTCCTGGTTTATTAAATTTGAAATTCAAATGAAATTTATGCTGCAGATGCCTACAGCATGCTAATAGATGTCAGCTTCATAGGGAATGCATGCAAGGGGGCTTTCAAGAGAACACAAGAACGTTCATTTGGCTTAATATCTCTCCACATTCGTGAATGTGGATGAGGAACGCTTTTATTATTTCTGCGCAGTTTCAGGTCACTGTAGAATTTCATGCAAACCAGCATATGGGTATCCAGGCACTAATGATTTGAATCCGTCTGCCCATAATGAAGTTATGTTTAAATGCAATCCTGGCAGTTAACACCTGACATAAATATGTTGCATCAAATATCTGAAAAGTATTATTTATTATATTTAATATCCAGCCGCAATATATAGGCATGTTGTAATACAATGGTTAATTTACAGCATACAGAGCATAAACTGACTAAACAGCGTTTCAAACGTATTGGCTGTTTTCATTTTAGGCAAATTTATTCAACGTTTTTATACAGTGTCTTGAAAGATGTTCGTGGTTGTTACAGTTTGTCAATTATGTAAACATTCCTTTTTGGTTTGAAGTATGTAACACTAGAAGTTGGACCAGGTTCCAAAACTTTATCAGGGAAATGTACTAGAAAATAATAAACATTATATAACTCGAATCAGGGGATAAAGTCAAATTTGAGAGAACATGTTAGGACACGAAAAAAGCAGAGGGGGGTTCTGAACAAAAGAAAGAAAAAAGAAGTCCAACATTTTGCAGACTTATAATAACACATCGTGTGATATGCCCCAGCATCATTCAAGTGATGTGAAGGGTCCAGCTTGGGCATGGCACAGAAAATCAAGATCTCATTTTCTGTTTAATGGGATGAAACTCTACCAGTCAAACTGCCAAAACAACAAACTTCCAAAAGAAAATAGGCCCAAAGAGGAAGCAATCACAAAATGCGCTTTCATTGTCTTTTTTGTAATTTGATTTCTCTACAGCATGTTTGCCCTGCTGTTTTAAAATATAGTCACAGAATGTACATGCCACTGATGCTTACAATATTTCACACACTAATGATTAAATGTCACTCCTTAAAGTGGACAACTTGAATGACTTCCAAACATTCAAATTTCTCCCCAGACCGGATACATAAACATAAGTCTGATTACAACACTTTATTTAATAAATAAACTGTAGTGCTCCCACGCACAGAACAGGTGTGGGTGTGGGTGCATTGGCTTGAATGAGAGGCGAAAATTAAACAAGCCTGCGTTAAGTAGTGAAAATGAATATCATTATAAGAGGTGACCAAAGCAATGAAGTTAATTCTTTTTTATTTGTTAAACGGAGTTCCCTCCTTTCTCCCCACCCCTTCCTCCTCCTGGGCCGTCCCGGCACGCCTTCTCAACATGTTAAAATCATTCACAACAGCAAGCACAAATAAACACAGCATTAACTCTGACCACCAGCCTTTAAAGGAAAAACACTTAATTAATCTAACCAAATAACTGTGGTTGAAGAACAGCAGTATATTACACCCCCTACAATATGCGGGCAAACTCCAAATGCCACCACTAATAGTAAGTACATTTGTTCTTAATATGTATGCACCTTTTAATAAAATCTTTACCCGCCTTATCTCCTGACCTGACTTGCTTCTATGCGATGTTATGCGCTTCTTGAGTGAAAAAAAAAAAACAAAAAAAAAAACAATGGAGTAAAAGAGAGAGCTCACCTTTGCGGACGACCTTCATCACTACTTAACTCATAGCTGCAAACGCCAACGGCATAACAAAACGGAGAAATCTCAGGGAATATATAACTGCAAAACTTTAGTAAGTCCAAAGAGAACACTCCCCAACAAAACAACCTCTCCCCATCCAAAATAATTTAAATGTAAATTACCATCTAAGTGAATTAAAGATAAGTTGCATAAATTCAAAGCAAAGCAAACTGTTAGGACGCCACTTCTCAGAGCCTAGCCTCTTCCTTATATATCAAGCCATAAATAAAACCACTAAAGAAGAGAGAAAAAAAAAACGTAAACTGGTCTCTCCTATCAAATGAAAGTATGCCTGTACCCTAGAAACCACACGTGTGTGCGTGTGTGTCTGTGTGTGTGGTGCACTTGTTACAGTGCCCCCCCCCCCCACACACACACACACAAACACACTAGATTGTACAATGTGTAAAGAGGGGACAGGTAAGATAGCCCCCATGTTTTTATCATTCGGGTGTGAGGCTGAACTACAGTAGCTCCTTTGCAGAGAGGAGTACATGGTATATGTTAGAATAAAAGAAGGGCTTACTAGGGGTCGGCTACTATAGCTCTTATGAAAGCCCCTCATAGCTGAAGCAACATTGCTATTTACTTATAATTGGAAGCCTCTGTTTCAAAACAGAGACCCCCATATGCCCCCGTAGCTGCCAAAACTCAAAGTGTAGTTCCAACACTGCAAGGAACTGTTGTAAAAAGTACTGAATAGCAGCCTTTATATAAGCAAAGAGAACGCTGCAAAGATGGTAGAGAGAAATAGGGAGACGGAGAGAGATGGTCCTCTTCTGTAGGCGGCGGGGTGATGGCGGAAACCAGGACCCTGTTAGTAGAAACATCGCATTATCTAACCACTGTCCCTAACTTCTGGCTCCCCGGCTCTGACTGGTGATGGCTCCTTTTTTGGCAAGCTGAGGGGGTTTGCAGGTCCGGTGACGTCACGCAGCAGCGTGGCCGCGCGGGAGGGCAGGACAGTTGATTGGCTGTCGGAGGCTCAGCGGCACTTCAAAGCCTGAGAGAAGAGCTACAATTGTGGTGGAATGGGCGGCACTGAGCATTGTATTGCACACCTCTAAAAAACACGGCTCTGATTTATAAATATAAAAAAGATCCTCTGAGGAGGGCACTTTTTGTGATGGCAACTTCACTACTAGGGGTGAGTCTGAGGATTTTCTTGTTGCTTTAATTAGTTTTTTTTTTCTAGTCCAGTGGAGGGGTTAAAATCTCCTCGGTGAGGACAAGGCGATCAGTCTCCTGTTGAGTTCTGAAAGCAAGTGGATTGAAAAAAAAAACCAGAAAGAAAGGGGCCGAGCCACTTGTTCACAGTGAGCGTCAGGGTTTGAGGGCATTTGTACTAAGTGCCGCCGGCAGGCAGGCAGCAGCGCGATCGTGCGGAGAGCAGCTCAGCTCCCCTCACCCACACTTGGGCGCTGAGGGTCAGTGCTGAATGTTGAACTCGCGACCACTTGGGTTAAAACTTAAACATCCAGCCTTGTCTCCAGGTACGTTTAACCAAGTTACCTTTTCTGGGTTGTGTGTTGCTTATGTTTGTTTGTTTTTTTAAAAGAAGGTTCCGCCCTTTTTGCTCTGCAGCCTGATGCTTTGAAAGGGCTATAAAAGGGAGAGAGGGAAGGCAAGCAGGTTGAGTGAGCATCGAACACAAGGAAAGTTATGCTCTCGGCTCCTTAGTGAAGCATTTTGGAAACGTGATAGTTGCATTAAAAAAGATAACTGAATAAAAAATAATAAATAAAACCTTGCATAAGCAGCAACTTCCCGAGTTGCGTGAATGTTAATTGATCCGAAGTTTGTAGCAACAGACAGACGTCACACTGCAGTTTCACCGAGTCTTGCCAGGCTCCAGGCGGTGTGATGCTCCTGGCTTATTAAGATCCACCAAACTCCAATTGATGCGGTTGGGGGTTATAGTACTAGTTTTTGGCCCTGGTTACAGTACTAGGCGATGAGAATTGCTTGTCTCGCACTGACACTGGCCGAAGAGCAAGTGCCGGCGACTTCTGATTGCTTTTGTTTCTCTTTTGCACAGGAAGAACCGAGGTTGGGATCGACTCCTCTGGCCATGCTCGCCGCCACCTGCAACAAGATCGGCAGCCCAAGCCCGTCCCCCTCCTCGCTCTCGGACTCATCCTCACCCTTCGCCAAGGGCTTCCACCCCTGGAAGAGATCGACCTCCAGCAGCTGCAACCTGGCCTCAAGCTTGGCGGGCTTCGGGGTGTCTGGCACGTCAAGGGCCGTCTCCAGCGCCACGGGACTAGGGGACACGTTCTGCACTACCAGCCCCTCGGCCTCCAGCGCCTTCTCGCTCACTTCAAGCCCGGCAACCAGCGCCTCACCATTTGCCAACGAGTATTCGGTGTTCCAGGGACCGCCTGTATCAGCCGGCTGTGGCGCACAGGAGGGTCCTCCTCACCAGCCTGTTTTTCTCTCCAAGGTGCACACGACTGTGGACGGGTTGCAAGGTATCTACCCGCGGGTGGGCATGGCGCATCATCCCTACGAATCCTGGTTCAAGCCAGCTCACCAGGCTGCGGCGGCCGGGGCTGAGGTTGGCCCTGCGGGGGCCTCGGCCTCCTGGTGGGACGTGAGCGCAGCCGGCTGGATAGACGTGCCGAACGCGGGTGGCTTGCAGGGCTCCTTGCACTCGCCCCTTGGCGCTTACAACTCAGACTACTCGAGCCTCAGCCACTCTGCCTTCAGCAGCGGCGCCTCATCACACCTCCTCGGGGGCCGGCAGCACCTCATGGACGGCTTCAAACCCGTGCTGCCTGCCTCCTACCCGGACTCGTCACCCTCGCCCCTGGCCGGAGCCGGGGGATCCATGCTTGCCGGTGGTCCCGCTCTAGCCGCTTCGCCACGTTCCTCCTCGGCCCGCCGCTACTCGGGCCGGGCCACTTGCGACTGTCCCAACTGCCAGGAGGCGGAGCGGCTGGGGCCAGCCGGGGCAAGTCTACGGCGAAAAGGACTGCACAGCTGCCACATCCCCGGCTGCGGCAAGGTCTATGGCAAGACTTCACACCTGAAGGCTCACCTGCGATGGCACACGGGTGAGCGACCCTTCGTCTGCAACTGGCTGTTCTGTGGCAAGAGGTTCACCCGATCGGACGAGCTGCAGCGGCATTTGCGCACCCATACAGGCGAGAAGCGCTTTGCCTGCCCCGTCTGCAACAAGCGCTTCATGCGCAGTGACCATCTGAGTAAACATGTGAAGACTCACAGCGCTGGCGGAGGAGGCCCACTGGGCTCAGCAGGTGGTGTAGGTGGCAAGAAGGGAAGCGACAGCGACAGTGAGCACAGCGGGCCTGGCAGCCCGCACTGTCACTCGCCGCCCGAGATGCTCGTCCCGCCGCCCCCTGAACCAGGGGCTCCCCTCAACGGCCACGCAACCCTGGAGTGAGTGGTAAGCCTGCCCATGCAGACAGGAGCCCCCAATGGCCCGGGCCCGGACTTTACAAAGAGCTGGGACCTTGTAAAGTAGGACACACTGGACAAAATAATGTGAATTTTCTGACACACTGCGCGCCCAGCAGGAGCTGGGCATCAAGGCAGCGCATCTACAGAGCCAACTGTATTTTGAAAGGGAAAAAAAATGTGTGGAGGAAAGCATTCCATCCGATGGGATTTGGTGGAGTGGACAATTACATCTTTGGGACACATCTTGTGTATGTGTGTGGAAAAACAAAGTAGCAAAAAAAAAAACACAAAAAAACCCACGAATTTAGAACATTTGAACTTTAGGACTTTGAAATTGACTGCTGCCAGTCAGGAATTGCCTTGTTATTTTTCTCAGAGCTGCGGACCTAATACAGCAGGTAAAGCGCTCTTTTCCAAGTTTTCCACACCAGTATACCTTTGCACAGACTGGCACCTGCACAGGCATCTAAGTGTCTTCTCTCAGTACTTCCTGATCTACCAGTCTTATATTGCCAGAGACACACGAACATTTGGGCTGTTAGGACTTAAGAAAAAACAAAACTTTTTTTCTCAATGTTCAAAGACTTTCAACCATAGTAATCAATTTTAGACGAATACTTCCGCATTTACTGTATTCCATGTAGGGTGTAAAAAGAATGGTTCAAGACAAAATCACAACTATATGCCCGTTTGGCCTGTCCCATTCTGTTAACATGAAAGAGACACAAGTTGGCGCATTGGGTAACTTGATTTAATGTCCATGAAAATCTGAACTTGTTTTAAATGTTCTGCTAATCATGTGGTACAATGCGAATTTGTTCATAATAGTCAAACGTAAGACTCGTCTTCAAATTGAATAATGAAAATATTCATCTGATTATGCCATGTAATCAAATAATGAACCTTAGTAAGACATTCACTTATAAAATATCTGATTTTGCATACATGCATAATGCAATATATCTATTCCTTATTCCGCTTGTAATTCTGTTCTATATATTTGCCTGTCAAGGAGTCTACTTGTATAGCTAGTTTGTTGTTAATTCATGCAATACATACATGCAGATATACAGATTGTACTTATTTTGTTTGTTTAAAATGATACAAAATTGGGCCTCGCACACGGCTGTGATTAAAATTGCAAAAAAGGAAAGCGTATCTGCCCCCAAATTGTTAAACTGGGGAATTATTAATGGATAATACTGACACCATAGGTGCGGGGTATTTGTCCGGGAGACTACTTTGTATAGTAATTTTTTTCTGTAAATTACTTTCAGTAAATATTTGAAAGATATATCGGAGTAAATGTGAGCATTTTTTGTCCGAACAGAAATAGTTTTTTTGAATATAGTAAACTTTATTGAGAATTTTCCATAATTCTACAATACTGTAATAGACATTTTACAATTTCAGTTGAAAGTTCTCACAACTCATTAAGAGTTCAGGCATTACATCCCATCAACAGAGATATTGAAACCATGCTGCAGTTGTTAACTGCAATATTTGGACCTGTCTTGAGGTGTTTACACATAATGCACTTTGAGAAAAAAACATTTTTATTTGCGTGATGATGAGCTGATGAAATATAAAAACTGTATAAACAAATCATTGCTGATTCATGTTGGGTAGCTGGATGGCAATTTAATTTAATGGAGCATGTGTTAACTTCTTTGCATTTGCGGGCAATCCAGATATAGTTTAAGTGAAAGTTCTCCTTAATGATTCCAAACAAGTGGTTCTCAATCAAACCCAAAATATAGTAAAATAAACCGTTAAAGTGCAAAGTGACCCTGCAAAGATGACCTTGCCTGTATTTTTTTTTTTGGGGTGGGGGTGATAAGTTGGGATTTTCGAGACTGATACAGCACTATGAATTCTTTGAGTTTGCTTGTTCAAAACCGAAATTCTAATTTTAATAAAGATGTTATGACATGTAGTATTGAACTCCGTTTTACAGAGCCAGCACTGTAGATACATTAAATGACAATGTATTAGTTTCCAGTTGTATTTTTTAATTATTATGGGGTAATAAAATATTATTTATGGAACGTGTTATGCGTTTTTACCTAAATGACTGTTCATTTATCATATATATGGTTCATTTGAAATGGGACCCCTTTTTGGCCGAAAAATCTTCTCTGACTAAACAAAATGGAATAAAGCATGACTGCTCTTGGGAAATGCTTGGTTTACAGCGTCTCACATTAAAGCAATGCATTTACAAATACAAGAATTGTTTAGATTAGTCAGGCTATATACATGCCAACATTTCAGTAGCTGGGTACAACAGATCAAACTATGGTTGAAATGTAGTTTCACTGTTTAACTATTTACCACTGTCCAAAAACCAGCAGGCAATTATTATGTTAAACTGAGCGACTTGGAATGCATGTCCCATAGAACCCTTACATTTTTTTAAGACCAGTGACACACATACTTTACATTGCTGCAACAAATAAATGCAGTACATATCTGGAAATATTACAGCACTTACTGGACCAAAATATGCTGCATATACAACTGCCAATTATCTGACAGCCTTGGGACTTGGCCTCCTTAATTAAATTCCCTGTTATTTTCAAAAAGCAGTGTCACAAACAAAGCACGGACTTGATAAGAAAATTGGTGCGGCAAATCAACAAGGCCGACTGTGCATACCCGTTAATATTCCTGAGGTCTTCTTCATTTCCTGACTCATTGACCTGCTGTGTGTACATTAAAAGTTTAACTGATTAATACCGTTAGTACACGTTTTGAATTCCAGATCACTTTGTAACAAGGTTTAATGGAATTGCATGCCTTAAATCTGTTTTCCAATACGTGAAATGAAGCCCACATTATTTCCAAAGTCAACGTATACAGTAATATAAACCGCTTTCCAAAAGAGTGCAATGCCTTCTTTTCTCCCTTTTGTTGGAGTTTGGATAGTAAAATAAGTGTAATAGTAAACGAAAACAATGTTTTCAGGTACAATGGGCAAGAAAAAGACAATTGAGCTGGTCTGTAGGAAGAATGTAAATTACAAGCCACACTGTTTAAAAGCTTTGTAGTTATGTTTATTTGTAACCAATGAACGTTTAGTCTCAGTTGAACAGTGCAGTGTGGATGCACTCCTGCCTATAATGTCAGGTGCTAGGAAATGTAAAATGGGCATACTAATGCAACAAGCGAAATGGGTGATGAGGAACCAGAATGTGCTGTTTGTATGGTGTAAACAGTTCAATGGGTGTGAGCTCACAACATTCTCTATGGGCAACCACTATAAAAAGTAACTCAAATTAGTATGACAACATGGTATGGACTGCCTGCCTTTATTTAAGTGTGTGTGTGTGTGTGTGTGTGTGTGTGTGTTTTGACATGATATATAGACATACACGCACACTGTATACAGAAACATATGTATGAATATGAATGCACATATATTTTGATAGATAGCAACGCATACTTTTAACTGTAATACTAATATAATATTGCATTTGAATACAAGGAAAAACTCAGCCGGACAGCATCAACATATGGCCATACCGAGAGTTCTCGGTATCTTACGCTGCCAGTGCACTGCTGGGGCATTAACTGCAGCACTACTCAGTGGAGTACTATTTTTACTCTGTTGGTAGGTGTGGTGATGGCAAGGTGCAGGGAAGCAACCCCTTTTTTATCTCCCTTTAAGCTGGAGGCAAAGCATCACACCTCGAGATAAGGAAGAGTCCGACACTGACCTCTGGTTCACACTGGTGCTTATCAATGTATTTGACAATGACTCCAAATCACTGTCTTCACTATTGTATATCAGTTGTTTTTAACTTTAGTTGTCCATTCTAACTCTTTTGTTTGTAGCGTTTTTTAACACAGTCCTGAAGTACTCTCACTTTTCTACAATACAAGGTTACTGATTTCTGGAATTAACCCTCGTGTGTGTAACACACACACACGCACGCACACACACACACACACACACACACACACACACACACACAGAACACTAGTGGTGAATACATTGGTTACAAATGTCCAGTTATGTTTAAGACAATGGGGATAAATGTTTTCACTTGGAACTCCTTATGTCTATTTAAAATTTTATTTCACCCTAGAATAGGAATTGAGAGCACTAAGAACAGTTAAGCAGAAATACAATGGAAAGAAAAGATGGCTGAAGCTTAATAAAAGCTTAAACAATGTAAACACCAGAGCTCCTGGATTTACAGGGATTCTTGTATTTTACAGGGATTTGGAGCCATCTACAGGGAAATACCTCCCATAGACTTAACATGTATACATAGAAATGTGACGGCAGAAAAGGACCTCCAGGCCCACCTAGTCTGCTCACTTGCCTAGTTATCTGCTAGGACATGCCTGGCCCCCTCCCCCAACAGTTGCATTGGTTATACGGGAAAATACATCAATTAGGCTTCCATAGGAAATACTGTAATCTACAGGAAAACAAAGGAAAATTGCCCTGAAGTTACACATAAAATGGCAACTCAGTCTGGGAGCACTGAAACACAAGTAAAACAAACATTAAAAATAGTGTGGACTCAAATAATGGTTTGCAGTGGAATCGCACATTTATCTCCTCGCATGACTAGTAAGATCATCACGGCAAACTACTGTCTGTGGCTGCACTTTTGGATTAGAGATCTTACCAAGGATTAATGTATAATTTTACTGCATCACAGTTCCCTAGTTACAAGATGGGGTGCAGGTTTGTGGTACCCTGCCAGTCTAAGAAAAGCCCTGTACATGTTTGAGTGTAATACTTTTATTAGACTAAATAAAAATGTTTACAGTAACTTTCTAGAACTCTACGTGTCAAATTTATAGCAGGGCCTCTGGATAATACTACCCGATTTACAAGGTTTCCCACCTGTTGGGACTTTTACTGTCCGGTAATCATACTGCAACAACTATATTTGTTTCCATTGCCTCTTTACCTTTGTGAAACAAACTGTGATCTATCTATCTATCTGTCTGTCTGTCTGTCTATACTTCATGATATGCTGGTTAGTGCATCCTGTCCTCAATGAAGTGGCCTCAGCCATCCTAGAAACGTGTATAAGAATTGTTCAGATAGTGTCGGTATTGAAACCCCTTAACTGTGTATAAGACATGGTGCATGTCGCCTTTTACAAACAAATCTAAATCCACCAATCCCAGGCAGTGGAATATTCAGCGATAGGATCGTTTATTTGGAGGATTGCATTATTAATATATTTTTAATAGTGATATGTTTGATTTAAATACAAACATTTTTGAATTTTATAGTTTTATTAATAATGTATTTTAGTGGGCTCCTGTTTTATCAGATACAATATAAAAGAGAGTGATAAATGTATATGACAAAAAAATAGGTGTTCAAAGGTAAACATATAGAAAGCCAAGTTTTGTGTGCGCTGATTTGAAACAGTGAATACTTCCGCTAAACTTGAAATTGTAAAATACTGGGAACATTTATTGAATTTATGTTGTTCCATGAGTTGTTAAAAGTTTCATATATAACTAGAGCCAGCAGACAGCCAGAATACTGCAGTACCCCCGTCATTTCTGAAGGGGTAAACACAACACAATTGCCCATATACACGAACGTTAACGCTAGCGTTGGCATCATTTTACTTTGCCCTTACTACCGCAATTCAGCAATTTACTGTTCAATAACAAGGGGTAATATCTGAATCGCATTTGGAAGGGCGGCTTAAAATGCTCAGGATCATACAAACAGGCCAATGTCACTATATCCTGACACTATGTGTAAAGGTATGGATGCCATTCTTCTATTCACACCTTCATCAATACATTTATTTTAAACCTTGTCTGAAAAGACAAAAGAGAGATTATGTAGGCACTCATTAATTATGCATGGGGAAATCACATTTTCAGACGAGTTTCTTTCAGCTAGACATCCAGATCTTTTATGTAGACTGAGCTCCTGTGTGTGTGTGTGTGTGTGTGTGTGTGATGGGATGACTAACGGCACAATGACACTTTAAACGGTTATGAGGAAAAACTATTTCATTTCCACTTATACTGCCCCTTCTACTTAAAACAATACTGGTAATCTACAGCCCCTTTTCCCTTTGAAAGTTGCAGATAGGGCAAATATTGTTCTTGTTAAGAATCTCACTCTTAAGAAAATAAATAGGGAACTCACAATGACCCCACGTGGAATATGGAGCACACAATGACCCGACTTGGAATATGTCGTTAATGGAGGGGGAAGTAGGACGATAACTTACAAGTGGAGAAACCATTACCGAGCTACATATGTCCTGCACCCTCACAAATGATAAAACAAACAAACAAAAACTGGTATATGCTGAGACAGGATATTGCATGCCTGGCTTACATCACACAAAGGCAAACTTTTCGGATTAGCTCTCTCTAAAGATGGAACTGTTTATGTAAGGTCACTGTTTAATATGCTGCATAGCTCCACTGTGACATTATCAAACATTGTTCCTGCTGATTTCCAGTTGTCAAGTACAGCATTATTATAAATTAACCTAGGTTGTTTTTGTGACATATCTAGTATCATGAAATACTTTTATATTATTGATAAACAGACCATCAACAAAAATAACACCATTTATCTGGCGAAATGTATCTTAACTGGGTTGATAAGTATAAGTAAATGCAAAGGGCAACCTTTATTGCTATTTTCACAATATTCAGGAGTATACAAATAAACACCACATTCGGATGGGGTACAGTTGCAGCAACCAGTAATGTAAGAAGAAAACTACACAAGGCGGACACCACTGGCAATAAATTGTGGCAGTATACAGCATATTATGTGAGTGTTAGGTACCAGAAGCATAGAAACAACTGCGAGTTTAATCATTGCTAAAATCTGAGATTAGCGCATTTCTTGACAGCTGCAGAATTATATTACAAAGTAAGGACAATTGAGTAATGTAGAATTGATCATCTTTAAATCCTATAATACAAGGCCAGGACTATGTGATTCTGTGGTTACAGCACAGGAAGTGAACCAGAAGATCCCAGCTTGGAATCCCACCAAGACTTGCTTGCCGAGCAAGTTCTTTGACTTCCGTGCGCTCCCCTCCAACAGTCTGTAAAAAATAGGTAGAAACGTCCCCGTCACTTACCCAAAATGAGAGTCTGAATCTCAGACTAAGGGGGAAACAACATATAAATAAATATATACTGTACTTGTGCTGCAGCTAAAATAAAGCAGCAGCCCATGATGGCGGTGAAAATTGTGACCTATACTTTTTTTTATTGTATTTCAGATTGCATCTTATCTCCTGACTTGTATGCTTCCCTTATGCATAGTTGTCATGCCTGCTACACAATGTAACGGAATGTATGAATGTTGTACAGCATTGTGTATTTATGTTTTAATTTTGCAACTTTTAAAATGCCGTATTGAGTACAGGGACACCTTGCAAATAGGACTTGCCCTAATAGTGTATACTTTTGTCATCCAAATCCTGTATAAAAATAAAGCTTTTTTCTACTACTACTACCCTTCTTTCCACAGTTGGAATCTGCTTTAGTACTTTTTTCACATCTGAAATAATAAATGGAGCAGTCCTTTCAATATGCTCTGACCAGGTTTTACTAATGTTCTCGACTGTTTTTTGTACACCAGTTGTTTAACATCACTTCTGCTGTGACTAAAATGAAGTATTATGCAGCACACAGTGCTCCCAGACATTATGGAACAATATGTGTTCAAAAACAGCTACAAATACAGACAAAAACCTGGTCCCAGCCATACTAAAACAACTGCTCCTTTTGTTATTTCAAATGTGAAAAAGTACTAAAGCAGGCTCAAACTGTGGAAAGAAGGTTATCATACAAGTAAGGAGAGAAGGGCAATCTAAAACAGAACAAAAATATAGGTCAACATTTTCACCGCTGTCATGCACTGCTGCTTAAATATACACACACTAATCTCAAGAAACCTTTTATGATTGTAGGCTATAGGAGCATATTTTGTAATGTCATTTTGCATGGGAAATATTATTTTTGGTTCGTCATGGATTACTGACACATGTAGGAGAAACCGGTACTGGTCAGAATGTCGGGAGCATACATCTTGGTATGTTCTGTATAAAATATTTTAGAGTATTTAGATAGAAATTAGTTGCTTATATTATCCCATCACTAGACTCTGGAAGAAGTAAGTCAGAAAGCGACTTCAGTGGGAATTAATTGCTATAAATAAATGTCATCAGAAACTTATTTAATCCCAAATGATGTTCATTTTAAATGTAGGCCATAACTGCAAAATAAATGCGGCGCCCTCTGACAATATGTGGTATGCAGTTAAAAAGCAGCAGTGTCTGTTATTAGAACATTTCCAACCCATTCCGTCCTTTTATGCTGTTTTAGACTCCCCTTTTCCATGTGTCTTACTGATGTGTCCTTTCCCCCACATTTTGGGTCAGTAGTATTTTATAGATTTTACATTTTGAAAAGGATAGCTCATTTTAATGTAGCTTTCCCCACGTTGTTATCTGCACTCTAATGTCTTTTCGAACACTTGTTGTTGAACATACTTTATCCTATGACTAAAGTGAACTGGACTGCAAATGACACTGCTTCCTCACATTTTTGGACAATGGGAGTTCAAAAATAGTCCAGAATAGTGATGAAAAACTAGAAACATTCATATTTAAATTGGAACTCATTTTAATTTTTAAAATCTCTTTGTAAATTGGACCCCAGATACCATTTGATCCCCAATGTTCGCAGATTTCCACATCTCCCCCATCCCTCCATCTATTCCTATCAGCTACCTACATGGCCCTTATGGGTGCTGGGAACATACCCTAAAGGGGGCGGTAACTCTTGACGACCCAGATTAAGCCGTTCTTTAATCTAGGATAAACCCCCCGTTGACTCCTTCTTCCTTGCTGGTGGTACTCCAAGCCTGACAATTTCTGGACCGGAAGACCCTGCACTTTTCACAGAAGGTACTAGGCACTTAGCTTGTCAGTCCCTATATTACACAACTTTTTTTTTCCGTTACTCCCTGACAATCCCTCCTGTTTTTTCTTTCTTTCACATATAATGTTCATAATACGACTGCTGTATTTTATTACTTTTTCATGAATACTATGTTTTTTCTCACGATATGCATTGTCATCTTGTGCTTATACATGGTACTGTGACAGTATTTGTATCCTGTTGAAACTATTCAATAAAAATTAACTGAAAAAAAAGTGCTAAGGAACATAGAACATCTTACAAAACAGGAGACAAGAGACAATCTAAAATGAAAAAGGGAATAAGTAAAACATTTCCCCTTAACATGCAGGGCTGTTTTAACTAGCCTGTCACGGCGGGGGAACATCCAAGGGGGAAAATGTAAATACTTTGATTTTATCTCCTGTAGTTTCTGTATCTGGCTTTCTTAATATGTTTGCTCATTTATATGAACGAATTTATTGTCCCTAGATTTCAGATGTTCTGGCCGTCCCTCTACACCAGACACTGCAATTCTTTGCTTAATTATTTCCACAGCAACATACTGTGACATCGCAAGCAAAGTTTTGTGATGTCCGGTGTAGACAAGCAGCAAGAACAGATGAAGTTTAGGGGACAGGGCTCCTGTTTTCATGTTAGCTACAAAGAAAACGGGGAGGCTTTTATGAAAAAGGTAACTTCTAAACATTCACGGGGGTGACTGGGGCCCATTAGGAACGGCAACACATCCACATATCCAGAAACTGTTGGACCAGCAAAAAATAAAATAAATGTGTGTGTATGGGGGGGGGGGTCTGTGCCCTAGCACATTTGCACTCAACACATGCCCTAAATCCCAGTTCAACTCACATTGCCCGGCTATTGTCAGAAACACTATGTTCATGTAAAGATTAATAGAGACGGCAACCGAACATGTTTGTCTCACACGACAATTTAGCACTATGTAAACAAACAAAAACAAAGTTTTTTTATTTCAAATTTAATTTTTTTATTAATTATCTTCTCTCGAAAACCATTTTCAGAAGTAGAGCAACCCTAAATACATTTAAGGTAATTTTCTATTACCCATGAAAAACTGTTGTATTATTCAGACAATTTGGATTATATTAAATACGTTTTCAATATTTGTCTCCTCACATACTTTATTACAGAGAATAGTTGCATGGAATCATGACCTGTGTGACTCAGACTTGTCTCATCCTGCTTTTCCTCCTAACATTGTAATCCTTTGTGACATCATATACGCCGGTATTTTAGATGATCTCACAGATGACTGACTTCAGTGGAATCAAAAGCAGGAGAATAAGTTGAATTCTTAGACACAAAGCTCATATTCTTCTGCAAGTGTCAGCATCGTTAATGAAGGGGGTAAACACAGAAACATGAAATAGGAGGTGTGACGTATTGTTTTCTGGGATACTGGGAAGTCAAATGTCAGTCTGGCTCCTACTCAGCAAAGGCATTTTAAGTTGATAAGTGACTACCGGTGTCTTCTTTGAAGGATCCAGAGTAAGCATGTAAAATGTTCCCAGTAAATCTTAATTTTGACTTGGTGAATCAGCATGAAGATGTGTACTTATGGTAGGTTTTAAACTCTTTACCTAGAGGTAGAATCAAAATAAGAAAATACAGGTGACTGGACAGTTTCTTTTACAAAATGAAGTAACCCCCATATTAAGGTTTGTCAGAACTACTCGGTTAAGGTCAGATCTGGTAAATAAATAAATAAATTGGCGTACTTCAGTAAAGCCATAATTTCTCCTACTGCAAGTGTTCCTTCTGAACGTGAACCTCAAGGACCAGAGTAAGAGAGTTTTGTGGAGTTGCAGTAGGGAAACAGCACCACCCTGCGACAGCCAGTAAGCAGTGCAGCAGCAGCCACGCCGGAACTGGATTCTCGTTTCCAAGTCTTCCAATAAAAAATGTCTCTTGATCTGTGGACTTCACTAACTTCCTTTCTTTCTCGTTTTATGACTTACAGTGATCACAAAGGCGAATACGCCTTCTAAAAAAATGTTCAGGAAACAAATCCGTTGTGTTTTTAAAAAAGAAGTTGTTCTCTTAAAATAGAAATTTTCTCACGTAATTAGATTCTGATCGGAGAGACAAAACTGGGTCCAGCAATTACTGCAGATCGTCCCACTTGCAGCCAGTTCAGTATTTTGGGGATGGACAATTACCGGAGATGCGAGAGGCGTCACGTGTCCTTTGCTCAACAAGAGCATGCATATACAGTACGTTGGACAGCCCGCAACCCTTGTGGTTGCCATTCAATTAAATTACTAGCCAGATGTAAAGCCACTGTACAATAAACTAGGTTTATGGGTATTCCAGACAGAACATTACATGGTCTTTGTATCACTTGTTGCATAAATCAAAGACAGACACAGCCGTGACTATTTGGAACAGTGGAAAAGGCAGGCAGGCGCCTATACACAAATAAGTCAGCTATCGGTTAGTCAGTCAATGACCACAAAGTTTGTCTGATGATCGCACCTCTAACCACTACAAACTACAGGCAATATAAAAATAGAATAATAAGAATACTGAGAAATACAACCGTGGAGACTTGCAGTTGCCGCATTAAGGTCTAGTGGGTTTGCACAGAATTCTCTCAGTGCTATACCTTCACCATGTGTCCAATTAGATAGACGTATGTAGAATCTATACCTGGGAATACCTCAGTTAAATATTTTATTTCTGCACTTTTCATGTCTGTAATGTGTATGGAATAAAAATATATTACTATGGAAAGCACAGAACTATCACACGTAAGAAAAAAATGCACTTTACAACCTAGTTTATTTTTTTTTTTTTATTTTGGGGCACATAAAAGAATGTCTAAACTGGCCCTATAAACCACATCTGTTCTTCAAACAAGTGCGCTAATACAACCAGAGAACCAGCATACAGCATTCGACTAGGCAAGTCCAAGTTCATTCATCCTGGCAATTTCATTTTATCCAGTGAGCTCAATAGTTAGGAGGACGTCCATAGTCCCGTTGCAGCACCGGAAATGCCTTTTGATGTTGCACTATTACTTTATATTAACTTTCAAGCAATTATTCTATGCATACCTTTTTAATATGAGAACAATCATGATATTTTATTAATTTATTTAGGGACAATACCTTTGAGCCTGAGGCTCTTTTACAGAGGTTCCACCTCGAAAGAGAAATACAATAAAATATAACATTATACAATATTATATAATACAACAATTAGCACAAGAGTGTTACAATAACAAGAGCACAGTCTTCTGCCAGGCACTAAGGGGTAGGCAATAAAAGTACATTTTGGAATAAGTATAGAATAGGTGAACGTAGAGCAGCCAACAATGACCTTGTTGTTTGATATGAATATTAAAAAACACAGTCTAGCTATATAGTGATTGTTGCACTTCATGAAATACTGTAGAGCAAACAGGCCCAACCCTACAGTCTATCCTATACCATAGCCAATGTTTGCACTTGCAAGGTAGCTGCGCACTAATTAAATTTCTTTCCTTGCTGATCAGTTCTAATGGGCCTCAGTCAGAGAATAATTATGCAGTAACATGTCATGGGGAGCTGGAGTGGGAATTCCCACAGAGCTCTGATCGCTGAGCACTGAACAGAGAATTCCCCTGATGCACTCAGCGCTAAATGAAGCCACACCACCGAAAGCTACTAGTGAACGTCCCCCAGTGATAGTATCCGATGCTTTTCTCAGTTTATCGAGATTCTCACTTTTTCACACTATTAGTTTATTAACGACATGCTGGTAGTCGGAACATTAATTAAAGGGTTTTATTCCAGACTTTTGATTGAGTGATATTCTGCATAACAGTTGACATTTTTAAAAAAGAAGACATGAAAACTCAAAAACTGGTCAGGGATTAATAAGTAATGTTTATTTTGTTTATGATAGGACGAATAATGTTGCACCAATTTGATGTACTCAGGATACATTAATAGAAATGGTATATGGAACCTGGGTCTCCTGGTGTGCCTTTTTATCTGTCCATTTTTCTCAGCTTTGTGTGGCTATGTGGTAATAAAACCTGCTTCATCCTGATATGTACACCTGTTATTTTTAGATCCAGAAAAAAGGGGGAGGGGGGGCAGACCGATAAGATGGCACTTTTTGTGAGTTCTGATGAAACCTAAATGAGCAGATTTTTGTTTTATGATTTTAGCAGCAGTATTTGTTCCTGGAAAAAAGTGTGTGTGTGTGTGTGTGTGTATATATATTTATAAAATGGAGACAACAAAATCCTAGAAATCCAAACTTCTGATTGTATAAAACACATCACATGACCTTGTGTATATCAGTGCGTAACTGCACACCCCCTCCAAAACAATTGTGACATTTTATAAGATAGATAAACAACTCTGAGGTGCAGGGTCCTGCTCTG
Source organism: Neoceratodus forsteri (assembly GCA_016271365.2). Classification (NCBI taxonomy): domain Eukaryota; kingdom Metazoa; phylum Chordata; order Ceratodontiformes; family Ceratodontidae; genus Neoceratodus; species Neoceratodus forsteri. The sequence goes on along the minus strand of CM057456.1, from coordinate 1,383,823,414 downwards.
ATATAGGCACACCTTAGGTGGTTGATGCACTGGGCCTGTGGTCTCCTATGTAGCAATGCACACCTGGCCTTGTATATCAGAGCATGACTGCACACCTCAGAGTGGTTTATCTATCTTCTAAATTGTCAAAATTGTTTTGGAGTGGGGTACAAGTGCAGGTGTGCAGTTGCGCTCTGATACAGGTAGGGTCATGTGATGTGTTTTATACAATCAGAAGTTTGATTTGAACCACTCCTTTTCATCTATTTTATATATATATATATACACACACATATACACACACACACACACACACACATATACACATATATATATGTGTGTGTGTGTATATATATATATATATATATATATATATATATATATATATATATATATATATATACCTATGCTACCATAGTTAGGGTTGAGGAGCCATTTACATGTTAAACCCCAAAATTTGCACCTTAATAACTTTGCAACCATTTGACAGATTTGCCTGAAATTTGGAATACTCAATCAAGACCTATACACCTTGGGATCTGCCAAGTTTCATACCGGTTGGATACACAGCTGCAGAGTTATTAAGCGTGATCTGCGCATGCATTTACGCTTTTTCTGGAATTCTACGGTCCCACCCACAGGTCGCACGGTTTGCAACGACCTGCCCGAAATCTTCAGGAACGTATGGCCAGGGTCCTTCCTTTCTAAAGATTTTGTAAAAAATATTAAACAGGTCAAAAGTTATTCAAAAAAAATTCCCATTATAAGTCAATGGGAAAAGTTAACAAAAAGTTTGACAGTGTCGCAAATGCATATTTACTTTCGCAAATGGCCCTCTTACTTTCACAAATCTGCCATTTTGTTTTCAGTTAGTGATCAGAAAAATGCTTGGCATTTAAAATTGAGATCCTCTAGCAACCTAATTCTTTTTGTATTCACCTAGTTGGAGCCTGAGGATGCTAGCCATGTCTTTATTTTGGGGTAAAACACCCCAAATATGTTTTCAAATTTCTGGAAAAAAATACTTTCATAAAGTACTTTCATGCTCAGAAAGTGTTGCAAATTTTTGTGAAAGCTTTCGCAAATTGCGACAGTACTTTTCTAGGCTGTGGGGAAATGACAGCAATTCTTTGGCACCCCGCTGCAAAAGAATGGTTTGGAGTTTTGGGCTGAAATTTGGAGGTAATGCAGCTGACATCTCACAGATGTGCCTTTCAGTGTTGTGTTGAAAAAATATTACATGGTGGCAAAGTTATGGCACTCCAAAGTTGACGCTTTTTCCCATAGGATAACATTACGGCAGCCGACGCATTGCAACAATCGTTTGACGCCCTGCTGCAAAATAACGGTTTGGTCTTTTGGGCTGAAATTTGCAGGGGATACAGCCAACATCCCACAGATGTGTCTTTCAGTAGTTTGGTGAAAAAATATTACAGGGAGGCAAAGTTATGGCACTCTGAACTTCTGTTTTTTTCCCATAGGATAACATTATGGCGTTCGCTGCTCCTTTGAGGGCCCGTATCTGGAAAACGGTGTGAGATACAGAGTTTTTGTCAAAAAAGGGGCTAAGTACAAAACTAGCCAGGAAAGTGATAATACATATTACTTTTAAATTTTTTTTCTATGTCATACGGTTACTGAGATATAAGCAATTTACTGTTCCAACTCCTGATTTTTGTGTTCCGAGAGTCATTATTTTGGATACATTCTTTCTACTCACTGTCTTTCTCTATACAGCTTTTGGGGAAAACCAGCCTGTCCGCTTACGTTACTGTTACCATTACTGTTTCTGCTTGTGGTTCCGTACCTGTTTCACTTACCGTTCACGTTTATGCCACCATGTGAGTTACCCTTTGCATTTTCATTTGCGGTTGCGTTTCCGTTGTTTTTAACATTTCTGTCTACAGTACTGTTTCTCTTTCTGTTTTGCGTTGCGTCACCATGCACATTACAATTTGTGTTTGCGGGCACAATGTTACTATGTGACAAGACATCACGTGGCAGGAGCGTGGGGCCCGCTCCCGCTGCTGCATTACGTGGCTGGATCGTGGGGCCCTTCATTACATTCACTATTTCTCATTATCATTCTCAAAAAGAAGGAAAATTAGAGGCAAAAAACTCCATTTAATGCATCAGTTAGGGTTGTTCCACAGTGACAAAAGCGAGGAAATTCGATGTTAGGGTTGAAACCCCCTTTGCACCCCTCCAGCCCACCCCCCAACTGGAATCGGGGTGCGCATTGGGATCATCGGTCCTGTCACCCCATTCTCCTATTCCTCAGCTTCTTTCCACATGTGATGGGGTGACAGTTAGGGCTGATGACCCCAATGTGCACCCGATTCCAGTTGGGGGGGTGGGCTGGAGGGGTGCAAAGGGGGTTTCAACCCTAACATCGAATTTCCTCGCTTTTGTTGCTGTGGAACAACCCTAACTGATGCATTAAACGGATTTTTTTGCCTCTTATATATATACATACACATATACTGTATGTTTTTAGTAATGATGTATATCTGGCCAAAACAAGAACATATCCAGTTTTTTCTTTTCAGTTTTATTTAATTTCATCCCTGAACAGAGATATGTATGCCCTTTTGCAGATTTTAAATGTTTCTACTCACTTGCTACACCTACTATAAATAAATGAGTATCTTGGTATCATGTTGTGCCATTTACTGTAAGAAAGAAACCAGTACTACCACCATACTAATACAGTCACAGCAGGAGTCCAGTATGCACAGTTAAAAGTTGTCTTATAGCACACATCCCTTCCTTCACCTGGACAGACTGAGACAACAACGAGCTTGGAGAAAAATGGCCACAGCCATGTATTTCTTCATCAATTATCAACAGGTGCATTCTACCCAGCATGATGTGAGCAACTAGATAGCCTTGGTAGGTACTTATCACTCAATTAGATCTGATAACATTATTGGTGGTCAACCCTCCCCTCCCCTCTACATGGGGGGGCACTTTAGCACTAATCAAATGGCACTGCGAGGGCACCACCTATGGGCATGAGAGATGGCTCTCTTGACCAGCTGTGGCCTAATCCTCCCCCACCAGAGGATCTGCCATTCCATGGGCTGTTGTCCAGGGAGGCTACCATTCTGACAGCCCCCCTTTGAAGGGAAGGAACTACAGCTGTCTGGTCCCATCCTCCTGTCAGCCTCAGGGAGATCTGGCTGCTCAATAATCATGATCCACTGTTCCCCCCTCTGTACAGCCTTTCAAGACTACCAAACCTCCACTTACCTTTTCACATGACTGTAACACCTTGTTGGGAAAAAAAATTGGAAATTCCTTCTTGACCCCAAGGCGATCTCCCTTAGTGGGGCAGCAAGTTTCCTATTCACCCCCAAGTTCCCCCCATACTTTTATGAGGGTGAGGTTTGGTTGGGTTCCATACTGAGGTGAGGAGAATGAGGAGGGAATCCCTCTAATGCAGACCCTCTTATGGGCTATGCTCCTCCCCCCCCCTCAGCCGCAATCCACCTTCCCCCTGGGAACACTTACAGTAGCTCCTGTCCCTCCACCCCCAGTGGGCAGCTCCTACCTAACCTATCTGCCCATCCAAGTATCCTTCAGCCATGCCCTCAGACAAAGTCCAATCGGGCCTTATTGATTACCCTTGTACCTTGTTTTTATTGCTATGTATTGTATTACTATGCTCATTTGTGCTATATGTTCTATTGTGCTACTGTGTTACTTATTCTGTACCTACCAGGCCCTCCTCGAAAATGAGCTTGTTCAGTGGAGTTTCACCTGGCTAAATAAAGACTGATTGATTGATTGCTGCAATGCCTTGTAGGTTCCTTCATTGTCTTGTAGGACACATTCCTTCATTCACCTAGACAGAATGAGACAACAACAAGCTTTGGAGAAAAATAGCCACAGACATATATTTATTAATCAATTGTCAACAGGTACATTTTAACCAGCGTGATGTGTGCAGCTAGGTAGCTTTGGTAGGTAATTGTCAATTGATCAGATCTGATAAAATTATTGGTGGTCCACCCTCGCCTCCACAAGGTGGGCCACCTTACCACCAATCACATGACTCAGCGAGGGCACCACCTGTGGGGCATGAGGGATCACTCTGTTGATTGGCTGAGGCCTAATCCTCCCCTGACAGAGCACCTGCCATGCCATGGGCAGATGCCAGAGGAGGCTGCCTTTCCAACTGCCCCCCTCTTTGATGGTAGGGAACTCCAGCCATAAGGCCCCACCCTCCTGTCAGCCTCAATGAGATCTGGTTGCTCAAAACTCATGATTCTCTGCCCCCACCCCATACAGCCTTCCAAGATTAGGAACAGCCTTCCTGAGGAGATAGTGGACTCAAAAACAGTGGAGGAATTCAAGAATGCATGGGACAGACGTAAGGCAATTCTAGTGGGGGTAGGAGGAAGTAGGCTGTTGGTTAACTAGGATCTGCAGCCTATGCATTAGGTAGGGAAGTGGGAAGATTAGGTGGGCCAAGCGGTCCTTATCTGCTGTCAAATTCTATGTTTCTATGTTCTATGTTTCTATGTTTCTAAGCCACCACAGGGTCAGCATAACCATGCTCAAACCCCCACAAGCACTTTGCACTACAGTTTTCTCCACATTTCTTTGCATATCTTCTAAAAACCTGTCTAACCCTTCTTCTGACAAATGTACCTCATCCTTTCAGTAAAGGTTAGGTCTCTTTATTACAGTGTCTGGGTGTCTCATGACTGATTCCCTCAACACAGTCCATAAATAGTCACAGAGACACGTTATGCAGTCAGCACACTTCTCCTATCACCCTGGGATTGCACGCATGCCACCATTGATGTTGTTGCAACGACATCTGACCAAATGATGTGCACTTGTGGCCACCTCTCTTTCAACCTGGGGCCAGTCCAGGGGCTAGTACTCTTCAATATCTTCATCAGTGACATTGCAGATGGACTGGAGGGTAAGGTTTGTCTGTTTGCAGATGACACCAAGATCTGCAACAGCGTAGATGATCCGGATAGGGTGGGCAGAATGAAAAGAGATCTGGATAAACTGGCAAAATGGTCAGAAGAGTGGCAACTGGGGTTTAATGCAAAGAAGTGCAAGATCATGCACATAGGGAAGAGAAACCCTGAAGCCACCTATAGGTTGGTAGGGGAGTTGCTGGGAATCACAAGGGAATAAAGAGACTTGAGCATCATCATCACAGATGACCTGAAATCATCCAAGCAGACTACTAAAGCAGTAGGTAAAGCTAGAGGAATGTTGGGGTGTATTAGTAGGGGTATCACAAGTCATAAGAGGTAGGTAAAAATCCCTCTTTGCAAGACACTGGTTAGGCCCCATCTGGAGTACTGTGTGCAGTACTGGAGGCCGCACCTTCACAAGGACATTAACAAAATGGAGGCAGTCCAGAAAAGGGCAACCAAAATGGTGCAGGGACAGCATCAGAAAACATATGAGGACAGATTAACGGAGCTCAATATGTGTACCCTAGAGCAAAGGAGAGAGAGAGAGGTGATATGATTGAAACATTCAAACACTTTAAGGGCATTAACAAGGTGAAAGAGTCTAACTTGTTTCAATATAAGAAAAATAGCAGGACAAGAGGACACAGCATGAAATTAGAAGGAGGCCAATTAAGGGGTAATGTGAGGAAGTTCTATTTCATAGAAAGGGTGGTGCATGCATGGAATGGCCTACCTCAGGAAGTGGTGGATATGAATACAGTGTAGGGCTTCAAACAGGCATGGGATAGGCATAAGGGAGCAATACAGGTGAGTATGAATAGATAGGCCATTGACAGAGTAAATGCCTATGGCACATTCATAAGGTGGAAAAAAATGGGCAGACTGGATGGGCCTTGCGGTCCTTATCTGCCGTCAATTTCTATGTTTCTATGTTTCTATGTAACCAAGCCAAGTCCTTCCTCATGCTGTGCTTCAGCTCCAGTGCTGTCATGGTCCCCAAATCATTTCTCCCTAGGTGAATCACCAGGACATTGAGTAGCTCATAATCTTGGAAGTAGCTCACACCATCTCCTCCCCCATTGTCCCATCCAGTGCACCCCTGCACGCACGGGGGCCAGAAACAGGTTTGCTCCCCTATGGTACTTCCTTACCAGGACTGCTTCCCTATGTATAAAAGATTGGCCACGTACCTGAATCTTCACTCTCCATAAGCCATCGCCTGTTCAAGACAAAGCAAATACGTTACGACATGAGAGGTATAACTTTCAAATGCCTGTGACCTCCAATGGCCTAATGCATGAATCTGACCATCTGTCAATGTTTCTGCCCATGTATACAATGCGGCCTCAATCCTAAAGGAGTGGGTAATAAATTGCTGCACATTGTGCCCCAACTGCTGCAAGGTCCTCTGTAGGACATGCCTAAATTGTTACATCATCATCAGTTTCCCATCCTCGTGTCTAAAGAAAGCCCCACCCTCTTTACTGTTTCATTATGTAATCCTGCACCCACGCCTGAATATCCATTGCACTCTTGGGGCACCCTTAAGCTGCACCAACACCCTCGAGCAACCCGATTGGTTTTGCTTTTTCACACGTGAACAAAGACTCCTCACATGGTTACCACCACGTCTTCATCTCCCAGTGCCAATGGCAGCCCGCTAACTTGCTTGGCTGTATGAGCTCTGACACCTGAAATGACACAGAAAGCCACCAAGTAGGTTGTCCTAAACAGGCAGGTCTCTGTTGGAGATGAACATACCTTCAGGAGCTCATCCCATATTTGTTTAAACAGAAGAGGGCTAATGGGGTGTCAGCCATCCAGACTGCACCAGCCCTTGCAACATCTTGTGGAGGGGGAAGCCCTTGTGTTATCTGCATGCACAATGGCTTTCTGAAACCAGGCTGTGCCTGCCAGGTGTCCACTTCCAGCCGGGCATAGCCCCTTCTCACGACCCACCTTGCAGTACATATGCGCACAGCTGGTCCACCTGGATAGGCCATGCCCTTATCCACCCTTGCAAGTACTGCACCCCCAAGAAGCTGTCTAGCCCCCTGCTGTACAGATGGCCAGTGAAAACAGTTAAGTCAAAATAGCCAAGTCAAAACTGCTATGTCTAATACAGCAACCAAAATCCCCCCCCCCAGGTGGTCCCTCTGGAGTTGGTATATATAAGAAGGGGTATGGGGCAAAGACCTCCACAAGGGGGTTGTGGGGGACTTGCTCTCCCACAAAAACAAAACTTGCTGTATTTGACCAAGCTGTTTTGTATTAGCTGTTTTTGGTGGTCACTGTTTTCACATGGCGCACTGGTATGCTGCCTGCATCTGGAGTGCTAGTGAATTCCTAAGCTAGTCCAAGGCTTCTTTGTTATCAGATCCCATAGGTATGCTGGGACTTCCCTGGGATGTCTGTCTGCTCCTGGTGCCAGTTCTCTAAACCTCTGCCACTGTGAAAGAGCACCAGCAATACCATTATCAGCACCTTGGGCATGCACAGTTTTAAACTGGATATTCAGCAGTAAACACTTCAGCACAATGACCCATTGGGCCCTTGCTGCCTAATTGCCTATTTATGGTGTGAACAACCCCAGTGTTGTCAGACCTAAAGGTGATCATCTTTCCTTGAGATGCTCCCGCCAGACCACCAGGGTCACCACTATAGGAAAAAATGCCAATACCATAATCTGCCTCAGCAATCCCAACTCTTCCCAAGCAGACAACCACTGGCCAGTGCACCACTTGCTTTGAAAATAGTCCCTGAATCCCAGACCCCTGAGGCATCTGTAAAGAGCTCTATCTCCTGATTGGACACTGGGACCAGCCACAGGGCCCCCTGGTTGAAGCACCACAAGAATGCTTGCCAAATGTCCAAATCATCCCTCATAGCTGCTGTCATACAGATTCTGTTGTGTGGCTTGGAACACCTGGCACCAACTCCTGCCAACCTCCTCATGAATGTCCTACCCATGGGGAAGACCCTGAAAGTGAAGTTCAGGTGCCCTACCAACTGTTGCAGTTCATGTAAGGTGACCTTACAGGCCTTGGCCACCATTTCCAAACAGGAACCTCAGGGCTGACAGCTTTTCTTGGGGTAGCTGAGATACCTGTGCCCCTGTGTGAATTCCAATACCCAGAAATGAAAGCTGCATACACGGACCTTCCATCTTGTCGGATATTTTTATTTATTTATTTATTTAGTTTTTGTTGACCGGGTAAGTGCACTAGACAAATCCTGCCTATTTTCAGGCATGACCCGGGGGAGGGGGATACAGATGAATGCCAGCTAACTTTGAACCAGATTAAGCTGTTGGTGGTATTTATAGTGAATGAGAGAAATTTGGCCAGGACACCGGGGAAATTCCCCTACTCTTTTCGATAAGTGCCATGGGATCTTTAACATCCACCTGAACTACCACCAGTCCAGGCAGATGGGACCTCAGTTTAACGTCTCATCTGAAAGATGGCACCTCAGAAGTGCAGCACCCCTCTCATGCTGCACTACAGTGTCAGTACTGGGATATTAACCCAAGTGCCAGATGTGGGAACTGAACCCACAGCCCTCTGATCTCCCGGCCTCAGAGACGAGTGTGCTACCTACTGAGCCACTGGCACTGTGGATAGCAATGATACACCCAGCTGAGAGCATTCCTCCTGGAAGGCCTCCTTATGCTGGGCACAGTGCCTGCTGCCGGCCATCCCCATGAACAGAAAATAATACAGATAGTGCACCATGTTATTAAGCTGGGCTTTTTGAACTGTCACCAAATGCAGGAATGTGCTGAACTGCTCAAAGACAGTGGACACCACTGCTCACCCAATGGGCATGCCATTGTCAACAAAGTATTGTCCTTCAGATTTCATGCCCAACAGTTCCCTGTCAGCCGGGTGAACTGACAACAGGCAAAAAGCTGAATCTATGTCGGCTTTCCCTAGGAAGGCACACTGGCCTGCCTGCCAGACCACTTCGACCACATTGTCAATTGATTCATATGACACTGCTGTATGTGCCAGGTCAATGTAGTGGTTGACAGAGTCCCCTTCTGGATATGACAGATGATTTATCATCTGAAACTCGCCTAGCACCTTCTTGGGGACCAAGACAATTGGAGATACCCTGAGTTGGGGGCTTGGGGATGTTGCAAAGGGGCCACTGATCCTTTCGACTTCTAACTCTTTCTCTAGCTTTTTCCACATGACCTTTGGTAACTCCCTGGCAGATTTCAGGTTGTCTACTTCGTATGCCCTCCTTGGCCCTTCATATGGAATGTGAAACCCCAACCCTTTTGCCACAGAGCAAGCAGCTGTCCTAGTCAGGTAACTGAGCAGTCACCCCTCAATACTTTCCACCTTTATGGGAGCCTTGGTCTCCCCTTTCTGAAAGGTATGGACATTGCCTGCCCCTTTTCCAGCTCATGTCCTTGTTCCTTTGCCACACTGCTGAAAGGGATGTGGTTTTCCACAAGTCATGCACTCATGTTTATATTTGCATCATTCAACTGTGCACAACATTTGGTTATAATTAAAGCAATGCCCTCTCCCCCCTTACCACTATTACCACCATGGTACCCCTTCTTTGGTGAGGAGGGCTGCCAGACCAGAAAACCACTATCCATATGCTAAACCTCCCATTTCTATTGTCCACAATAATGGTAGGTCCAGTATGGCCCATTACCTCTGGGTATCATTCTGTTTTCTCCTCCAGAATTCCTCATCATATTCTAACCACCCTCCCCCCAACTTACTGGTGTGCATTGTCATGATCCAACTGAAGTATGCCCACAACCCCTCTGCTTTGTCTAGACTGCCTTGGGCTATGATTCCTGCATAATCACAAAGTCTGCTACTTAGTTCTGTTACGTGCAATGAATAGTCACCTTGTGTTTCTGCTTCACCCCATTGTTGCGCTCCTTCTCACGTTTTTCTTTTTCTGGATCCTTGGGCCAGTTGAGCAGGGAAAAAATGCCCATGTACTTCCCTTTCACAATTTGCTGTCTCACCTTATCTGGCAAGTGTGTCCCCACAGTTCTGCCCAGTGACACAAAATTCACCACCACTTGTTGCCCTTGGGTCTGTGATTGTGTTGTTGTCACTGCCCTGCTCCTTACTTCGTGTGTCCCCCTGGCAACTGTGGCCATATGCCCCATACCTGCCTGGGCTTGCCCTTGATCAGCTACTAAAGCTATCAAGCAGTCAAGCTCTTGCTTTACCCCTGACTGACTTGGGCTGCAGGCTGTTGTCTGTGGCCCTGCCATTGCCTACCTGGCTGGTGCCATTATCCAGGGTAGATGTATGGGCTCCAATGGGAACTGCATACTCAGCCCTGCCTGAATCTTCTGCAGGGGTTGCCACAGTCCTGCCAGCAACAGGGTCATAGGTGTCTGTGCCATACCTGGCTGCACCTGCCCCGCGTTCTCTAGCACCCCTAAGATCACAGGCATCTGACTGGGAATTCCCATTGTCAGTTTCCCTGGGTGCACTGGGCCTGGTGTTTCCCTTTCTCCTAACCCCCCAGAGAACTGTCCCCTGGCCCTACTGGCACCATGGTTCCACCCCATATCTGGCACTGCCTCTGTTTTGCCAGAGGGACATCTTCCTCTCCTCTTATAAAAGCACTGAATTCCTCTGCCGACAACTTATCTAGGTCAGGCATACTTGGTGGTTGATCTGGGGCCAGAACTCTTTGCTTACTTCTCCTGGTGTGTACCTTCTTGGTCAGTGGTGGAAGCACTGGGTCCTCCTCTGGTGTATGCATCAGTCTCTCAGGCACCTGTTCTGGTTCCCCTGGCTTTTCCCATGGGGGTACATGCTCTGCAGGCTGTGGTTGGATGACTGGCTTGGAAAGCTCCTCCCCAGGTTACACCAGTGCCACCTGCTACTTCCGAGGGACAGGCTCCACCAGGCCACTTGACAGGCTGGGGCACTGGCACCTCTTCCTCACCTTGGTCCCGGAACAGAGCATCCCGCCATGCCTTGCCCATCCCCCACACGAGAGCTGCCAGCTGTTTCTCCAACTCCATGCTCATCTTCACTTTCTGTCACACTCTTGCTCTGTAAACACAAAACACAGCCACTGCCACACATCCCTTGTTGTCACTTAAGCCTCTGCTGCCACCACAACTAAGGATCAACTGACTGTGGACAACACTTTAGTACCCTTGCAAATTGTGCCTCATGACTGCAAACTGCCTAACTTTCCCTTTGTGTTAGCCCCTCTCATTCCTCTCTTTATCAGTGGCCAGTTCATCATCTTGTCATGTGCATCGGGGGAGAGGCTTCTTTTTTAAACTTTGGATCATATTCATTGGGGACTGTGGGATTCAAACCCAGGTCTCCAGGATCATAGCCCAGAACCTTAGCCACTACACTACATTGCCTCCTGTAGCTTAAAATACAAGCTCTGAAAGCACTTTTGGTTTCTGTTTTAATTCCTGGTTGGAAGGTGCATGCCAGTGAGGAACTGCACTAAGCTCAGGACATTAAGTGACTTGCTTAGGGTCACTAATATACAATTAGGGGTTATAAAACCAGACCCAGGTTTGTCCAATGCCCAATCTCAGTCCCAGCTTTTTTTTGTAAACATATTTTATTAATAAGCTTCATACTTACAATTATCACATCATACATACATTTTTCTGAGTATATTGTTCATGAACACATTTGTTAACCAGCATATCCTGACTTAATATGAATCATATTTTTTCATCATAACTACATGGACCCACCCCCGGCATTTGCATATTCATATTACCCTGTGAAAGTAAATATACCTGAGATATACATCTGCAAGAGTTGCCACCATACCAGAAAATGTTACAATACTGTTATCAACCTTATGTTACCAACTCAGCTTATACACTTATAACACCAGTTTCTATAGGTTGTACAAGAGGGTTCCAAGGTTTATGGAACAGGTTTTCTTGGGAGTTTGCTGTGAGCTGGACCCTTTCCAGTTTCATGCACAGCATCAGGTTATTTAACCAGTGAGCTATGTTAGGGGGAGTCTTGCTAATCCAAAGCTGAGCTATTGTCTTTCTGGCATTGACCAGTGCTATCTCCCACAGTCTATGAGTGATTGGTTGACCCGGTTCCATAGGTTCTATGCCCAGCATGAACTCCAGTGGTGTTTTTGGCAATGTGGCTCCCAATACCTTTTGCATGGTGCTATGCATGTTTAGCAAGAATGGGGCGACCTTAGGACAAATTTTGAACCATATGCAGAAAATCCCCTTTACTAACATGACATTTGGGGCAGGTGTCAGACCTAGCTGTACTGAATTTGTGTAACTTAGTGGGGGTAAGGCATGTTCTGTATACATAACTGAACTGTATTCTATGAAGTTTGTTTGCCCTTGAACATGTATGGATATATTTAATGGCTGCAAGGCACATAAAGTAATCAATGTCTATGTACACGTCTTTTTCCCGCTCCGTTCTGGCTTTTACTATTGGTTTAACTGATGCTCCCATAATTACTTTGTACACTGCCATCAGTATTGACATTCCTGGCTGTGGCCTGTATAATACTTCCTCAACGGGGGATGATACTGGGACTTGATTCTGCAAATATTGCTTATTTTCAAGTTAGCAAAGTTGTCTCCAGTGTGGATTCCATATTGCATTCTCATGTCGGTAAAGGACCTTAGAACCCACCCATAATACAAATCCCTATTTTTTTGATTCCCAGTTTTCCCCATCTCTTCAGGGTCTGGTGCAAAAACACATTATACCCTTTTAGTTTTGTAAAGCTAGAATGGGGTAAGGCATATTGGGGAAAAAGTTTTTTGATGCTCAAGTCACTGGTGTGCACCCTTCTATATTCTTGCTAATTGATGTGTAAATGAATTTGCCATTTTTTTTTTGGGGGGGTGGGGGTAGATCTAAGTAGACCTAGTGACAAAAGTCCATGAGGTAGTTCTCCTGGTATTAGTTCCTCCTCCATTTGTCGCCAGGATGGAATCCTATCTGAATCCCTGTTATAGAGGAATGCCAGCTGTGCAGCCCAATAATAATATTTAAAGTCTGGTAAGGCCATGCCCCCGTCTCCTAGAGAGACTTGTAATATACGTTGTCTGAATCTAGCAGTTTTCCCATGCAACAAAATTTATGTAGAATACTTTTAAACTATCTATAAAATAATTCAGGGACCCTGCTAGGAAGATTCTGAAATAAGTACAAGCATTTGGGGAGAATATTCATTTTTTAATTTTCATTTTAATTGTATTCACTCTCCTATGAGACTTATAGGAAGGCCTTCCTACCTCTCACAGTCATTTTTAATATTGTTTAGTAGAGCAATATAATTCTCTTTATATAAACTTGAAATCTTCTTAGATATTTGTATGCCTAGATATTTTATTGACGCCTGCTTGTAAATTTTTTAAATATATTAGTAAGTCGTCTGCAAAGAGAGCCACCTTATGGTGTATATCCCCAATTTCATTCCCTCCACCCTACTCTCCTGCCAAATAACTGCAACAAGAGTCTCTAGTGTCCTTATGTATAACAGGGGGTAGAGCGGACATCCCTATCTGGTGCCCCTGGTTACTTGAAAAAGCAGAGTCTGAACCCCATTGACCAGAATTTGTGCTGAGAGTTGGTTATAAAGGGTTTGTATCCATTTTAATAAGTGTTCCATTATTCCAAACTTTTTGAGCACTTCAAACATGAACCCCCATTTCACACAGTTGAAGACCTTTTCAGCATCCAGCCCCAACACAACAGCACCCCTTTGGTGTTCCTTCCAGCCCAGTGCCACACAATATTCAGAGTTCTCCTCACATTCTGTTTTCCCTGTCTACCTTTTACAAACCCTGTTTGGTCTTCATATATTATTTTGGGTAGTATTTTTTCTAACCTGCTGGCAATGGTGCATGCAATAATCTTGCATTCAGCTGTAAGTAAAGAAATGGGTTGGTAGGATGAACACTGCTACAAATCTTTAGCAGGCTTGGGAAATATACTTATTGTTGCCACCCACATAGATGGTGGTAACTCTCCTTTCACTAGACATTCCCTAACCATTTCCATCAGGGGATCTTGCAGCTCCTGCTAGAATAGTTTAAAAAAGTCATTGGGAAGCCATCTGTTCCCGGGGCCTTCCCCCCCTTTAAGATGAGAGATTGCTGACTTTATTTCTTCCCATTGTATGGGGAATTCCAGTTGTTCTTTAGTTACTGGGTCAATGCTTGGCAGTGAGGCATTACTCAGGAAATTATTTACCTGATGTGGAATGGGTGCTGTTTCAGAAGTATATAAAGCTTCATAAAAATCATTGAAGCATTCTCCTATTTCCCTATCATCATGTGTGAATTTACCTGCAGAGGTTTCAATTTTGACCGCGTTTTTGGCTCCTTCACTACTCTGTAGATGCCAAGCAAACCACTTTGCCCCCCGAATCCCCATCAAAGTAGTTACCTGCTTGTGTTAAAAGCAATGCTCTTTCTATTTTGGTACTATGAGTTGTGGTGTATTGCCATTTCAACCTTTGAAGATTTTGATACTTTTCTGGGGTTGGTAGCTCTGCATGAGCCTTCTTGGCAGTTTGTAGTTTATCTTCTAATTCTATCAGGTGCTTCTCCTCTATACATTTCCTATGTGATGCATATGATATGATGGCACCTCAAAGCACAGCCTTGAGGGCTTCCCACCTTTCTGCTGCACTTGTCTGGCCTGAAGGATTATTCATCAGATATTCTGTTATTTGTTTTTTTATAAAAGTCTGGAATTCTACTTTGTTTAACAAAGTGGGGTCCATTCTCCACCCTCTGATAATGATTGGTGCTCCCATCCCAGACAGTGTTGCAGATATGGCAGCATGGTCTGTACACATTCATGAGCCCATGATCAACTGATTTTGTAGCTTTTATTTATGCCTGAGATATAATGGCTAAATCTAGGTGTGCATATGTCTTAGCCAAGTGGGAATAGTGCGAGTACTCTCTGCCCTTGGGGTTTAGGTACCTCCATGAATCCACTAACCTATGATCACATATCAAGGTAATAATGCCTTAGCATTCCTTGTGATATGGCCTCCAGCTCTTGAGGTCCGGTCCAGCACGTAATCTATCATACAACTGAAACGTCCACACAATATCCAGGGACCCTCAAAGCTGTCCATTTCCATTGATAATCTGTTAAAAAGTTCTGGGGATTCAATATTTGGTTCATAAATGGAGCCAACTACTATTTTATGTCCTGTGTTGAGTTGAACCTGAATTAAAGTATATCTACCCCCTGTATCATCAAGACATATGCAATTTACTACACCAGGGAATCTGGGTCTAAGCCATATTGCTGTGCTCCTAGCTTTAGAAGTGAAATATGCTGCATGCCACCCCCCCCCCAATTTTTTGACATATGTACCCTTTCTCTGGCAAGCATATGCGTTTCCTGCATATACAAAATATCTGCCTGCATACCCTTAGTTTTCCCCTAAATGTTTTTCTTTTTATATGTGTTTTTAAACTATTTACATTCCATGAAGGCAAGGCAAATTTATTTAAAAGACGCCCAATCCCGGAGGCTCTGGGTGCCGCACAAATTTCATAACATTTCATACCACATAAATATTTAAATTAAAATTAATACATACAAATAATCAACATTACACTCCATGAACAGACCCTGAGTGTATTTTCCATGATCATACTTTGCTAGTATGCCTGAGGTGATATCCACTAGCAGTAGTGTGATTAGTAAGCTGAAGCCATTTTTTCCAAAGAATAAGCTTATAACCTGAATAATGTTGTTGAACATTTTGGTTATCCTTTCCCTTACAAACCCCCAAATGTTAATATCTTGGTCCTGAATAAGTACAATGATACAGCTAACAATAACATAGTAAAACAACTTATTTATCACTTTTCCCTGACCCTTCCTTCCCCCTCTAACAGCACATCTTGTGTGCTTTAACCCTCTAGCTAGAAAGGTGCTACCTGTGCTAGTACATACTGTAGGTCACCTACAATCAAGTAAAATATTTAAAGTATAACATTGCATAATAATGATAAGATATTCTGATACAAGTAAGTTGATTATTTCTTAGTTAAATTACAAGCCTAAATGTCAACCTGCTAGGTCACCTTATAAAAATCACTTAGTCTGAGTGTGATCTTGAACCATTTTATAAACACCTCTTATCTCAACAGTGGTAATGAAGTAATTAGCTTCATGTTTCCCTACCAATCTTTTGGATGGAAAGCTGCCCCCCCCCCCCTCTGGGAACTCTGAAGGGTAAAATAAAGTAAGGAGAACCACCAAGCTGGCGACGTTGAAAGCTGTCAACAGCACTGCATATATTGGCTGATATTTAGCCATAAACAGTGATGTTGGTTTAATATTAAGTGCTTTTGAACTTTAGTCTTGAACTCTTGTCCTGCCTACTGTACATGGCAGTGCTAGGTGAGATTTCACACTGATTTTCCTGACTGTCAGTGTCTCACTTGGGAAGCACAAAAATAATATCCCCCCTGCTGTTACCAATGGCCCCTGTCATGGTTAGGGGAAGCATTCTGTAATTACATTTCACCATGCACGTCTACACAGAGATTTTCCCAATACTAACCAACAGCAGCCCCACATGCAACCCTGTTCCTCTTTAAGCTTATTACCTCCCCGTGCCTTGTAGTGTCAGTTACATCACGAGATGCATGCACATACCTGGGGCTGCTTCAGGAGTTGTTGCCATAGTG
Source organism: Neoceratodus forsteri (assembly GCA_016271365.2). Taxonomy (NCBI): domain Eukaryota; kingdom Metazoa; phylum Chordata; order Ceratodontiformes; family Ceratodontidae; genus Neoceratodus; species Neoceratodus forsteri. The sequence continues at coordinate 1,383,806,797 of CM057456.1, read as the reverse complement.
ACCTAGCTAGAGACATTGTGAAGGAACTTCGGGGAAGCATGCCATTTACTCCAGTGAATCTCAATGTGCAGGAGTGCTACAGTGACCACTGAGTAAAACACAACAAGCAGATTAACGTGAGTTTATTAATTTATCAATGTCAGCTTCTCATCTCTATTAAACAAAGGGGATGTCTATTCTGGATAATTCTTCTTTTCCATGGGTTTGTTTTCTCTCTTTATTTTATGAAAAGACCCTATGTGGGACCCATTTAGCAAGCTGGTATAACAGCATTTTTGCTATCATGCCTGCTTCTTTATTTTCCCATGTAACTGCATCCCCATTCCCTCCACTGGATTGCAACCATTCTACATCAGGGAGTCTGCCATGGTGGGACTCAAGAAAGCAGGGCATGTTACACTCAGCACCTGTGGGTAAAGTCCAGTCTGATCGATATCTGGAAGCTACAGTAATCGAGTCAGCCCACATGTATTAGCATAATACAGGATCTCGTGGAGTAATTAATCTCCCATTTTGGTATGTCATCTTCAAGATTTGCAGTAAATGCCTTCCGTTTTAACATGGATTTTAATCTTATATTTCGGCTGCATACCGCAAATCCTGGGCAAGTATTTGTACCTTTAGTATGAATTTTAGACATTCTATATATATAACTTATATGCAGTTTATTTACTTTCAGACTGAGTGCAGGCAGGATATGCAGGTTTTGATTGTTCTTTGCTAATCATCATGGATGGCGGACCGTCGCACTGGAAAGTCCATACTTATGGGCATGCGAAACGGTAGCCTGATAGTTTACATGTTCATTTCACATGGCAGGATACACACCCACAAAGACAGTTGGCGCAATGACAGACTGTGTTTCCTGCCCTGTGGCCATTTTGTTTATTTCAATTGTCAACTTCAGCGAATGCTTCATTCACAAACTTAAGGTACAAAGTTCCTATATTTAGCCCTTATCCCATCATTTGGATGCATCGTTAATGAGAGTTTTTGATTTCATTTTACCCACTGGCTACCACTGGTTGACACTGACCTCCAAAGATATATATTTAACATTGTTGAGCCCTTACCTCATCTTGGGCTTCAATCAAGCAACAAGCCAAGTTTTGTCCCTTTTTTTCTCTCTTCCTCTTTTTTGTTAAACCAGCCATGCACTTACTGTTTTGTGACAGGCGATCCTTAAAATCAGTTCATAATATAAGACAAGCCATCAGTTAACCATGATGAACTCACTATACTGGTGATGTTGTTTGGGAGTGCTATCTGACCACAGGTGCTCTTCCTTCACTATTTATAAAATCTTCTGCATATTTTGGTTTAGTAAACACATGAGGGGGGGGGGGGCACCAGGTTTTGAGATCCTAAGCTTTGCTGGATACATCAGGACAAATTTACCATCCTTTCTGTTGAAGCTTACTTTTTACACCAGAGAATGTTTGCCTCTGCAATTGCAGATCATGAGTGTAATCCTGGAAGACAGATTCTTTCTCACCTTCAACCATAATCAGTCTGTGTGCCTGGCATCTCTCAGAACCTGTTCTTTAGCTGGAAAACATAGATCATTTATCAAATAGTGCCTAGGTCCTTCACCAGGCTTGGGTCAGGGCCCCGCCCATGTGCTCTCTGTATTTCAAATTGCTTGGTTGTAGCATTGAGACCCAGTTGTGCCACTAGCCAGCATTGAACTGCTTTCTGTCTTTCTTTCCCTTCTAGCCCTTCTGGTAACCAGATTATTCTTATATTTGATGTCCGAGCCCTGTTTTCTTGATCCTCAGCTCGGAGGTATAGTTTTTTGATTTTCTCTTTCAGCATTTTCTTATCCCCCGTAATTTCCATCACCATTTCTTCTAGGTTGCATATCCATTTCTCTACTTCATTTAGCCTGGTATTGTGAACTGCCAACATCTCTGACAGTCCTGTGATCACCGTCTGGATGTTTGAAATTTGTGCAGTTATATTGGTGAAACCTGCTCTAACTTCATTCTGCAGGTTCTCTATCGTCCCTGGCAAAGCGGAGATTGTGGTACCTTGCAGCCCTTTTCTTGAGCCATTTTTGGTTGGCATCAGCTGAGATCTGGTGTGGCCCTTGGGCAAGATTGAAGCTGCCTTTCCAGCACCTTCAAATTGCAGTGTTCCTTGCATATTAGATTTCTGTGAACTAGATGCCAGTCTCAGTTGATTTATGTATTGTTTCTGCAATTTGCACTCAGAAAAATAGTTTCAAATAATTTTAAATGTAGGTGCCCAAGAGGCTGATCCAGCACACACCCACCATGCTCTGTAGCTCCCTAGTGGTCCTCATTCCCAGCTTTTTAAACTCTTTTTTTTTTGACCATGCCTAATCATTATAATCGGTGGAGCAAGGTAACAATAGCTCCCAATACCGTGATAATACATTTATGTTACAATCAGGTTAATAATCTAGCAAGAAAAGCTTATTGTCAGGAAATGCATGCTGTGGCAAAGGACTTGTGATCCAGCCTATGTGGCACTATCCACATGAACTTATGAAGTGGCTGTAACAACCAGTCATACTGCCAGCTCTGACTGGTCCAACAGTCAGCCAGCTCATTTTTTGTCTCTTTTCTTTTCCCGATTCACCAGCACTACCTACTATTGCCTATTATGCTTGTGGCTGGCTTTCTTAACCCTCTCTAGACTCTGGCTGGGGGGCAGCCCCATGATGTCTGACCTCATAGTGTCAATGTTCAATTATGTGATATTGGCATCCTTGCCTGCCCCTCACCCTCCCACTGCCTATCAGCCCACCACCTCTTTGCAGCTACCCTAGCAACTGTGGACCTAGATAATTCCATTAGAATAAGTCTATGGAACGGCCTGGTGGTGCTGAGGGTTGAGGCGCTGGATGCCACACCTCATGCTATGCTGGTAACCCTGGTTCTGAAATGGACTTGGGTTGCTCGGGGGCCAGCAGGAGTGAGGCAGGATTGAGCTTCCATAGACAGCACTCTTTGCTCGGGGAGGGGGATGGTGTGGTGTGCTGTTTGCCTGACACTCAGTGGTGGCTGGGTGTCAGCACATGCATGCTACCAGAATGGGAAGGGCATAGGTTGCCTCTGCATAGGTGGAGGCCAGCTGCTCCACCCATTGCATGTTCATAGGCCCGGGGAGTAAGGCAGGTGGAAAAACAGGAGCTGGCAGGCTCCATGATGGCCCAGATGCACCCCTTGCAACAAACCACCCCAACTTGTGGATTGTGGTCTGAGGGGGGAGAAAATCAATGCTCTTCACCCTGGCCTACCACAGGGGTAATCCATGGGGGAACTAGGAGGTATGGCTGAGCAGGAGGTGGTCAAGCTCGGAGGACAAGACCTCCTAGGGAAGGCCAGAGCCACCTGCCAGCTCCATAGAGGCAGAGAAAGTATAAAATACAAATAAGTGTATAGAAAACCAGGAGGCACTCATGGAAATCAACCACAGTACCTTGCCCCACTGAGCCAGTGTCTGACCATGTGGTGCTCCTCATGGCTTCTGAGCATGCTGGCGTTCCACCCAGTCGGCCCTTCTTGTGCACATTTATGGGCCTGGGGAGTAAAGTAGGTGGAAAAATGGGAGCTGGCAGGCTCCATGATGGCCTAGATGTGCCCTTTCAACAAGCTGCCCCAACTTCTGGATTGTGGTCTGGGGGGAGAAGTTGACACTCCTCGCCCGAGCCCTGCTGCGAGGGATAATTCATGGGGGAACTAGGGAGTATGACTGAGTGGGGGACAATTTAACTCAGAGGACAAGCCCTCCTAGAGAGGGTCAGAACCGCCTGCCAGCTCCACAGATGCAGAGAAAGTATAGAATACAAATAAGTGTATGGAAAACCAGGAGTTGCTCAGGGAAAGCAACCACAGCACCTTGTCCCTCTGAGTCTGTGTCTGACCATGTGGTGATCCCTCCATGGTGTCCAAGCTTGCTGGCGGTCCACACAGTTGGCCCCTTTCATGAGTGACCTACGGAGGAACCGGACCTGTGATGATAGCTTCTGGACCCTGAAAAGGATTCCCAAGGAAGTCACCAACTCTGCTTTGGATGGATGCATCTAGTTAATGAGGCCCACCTGCTGCACTACACCCATGTCACCTGCCTCTGTCTTATCAGCACCAGAAGTAGCCATGCTTGACCCCAGGTAAGCCATCCAACAAGCTCTTCTGTAAGGTGGTGGGACTGTGGCCATATAATAAGGGAACTTCCCACCCATCTCTTAACAATCAAATCCCCCTTTTCTCATCTGAGGCCCACACTGAGGCCATGTGGCATCCCCCCAGCTAGCCAGACCCAGGCCTGATTGCAGAGGTACCATGCAAGGGATAGCTACTGACTGCCGAGGAGGTGACCCCTCACCGATTAAAACACTCCACCACTGCCACTGACATTAGCTACCAAGTGAAACTATAAACATTTTTTTAACACTACTTTTTTTTTACTAAAAGTTAAGGCACTGGAATACTACAGTGACTTGCTCAAAGCCACACAACATGAAAGGCGATGGTTGCAGGGATGGAGTAGCTGTTCCATGGCCAAAGCCAGGCCTTACCTCTGCTTGCCTGTGTTTTCCTGTAGATCCTGGTCATCATCATCATCATCTTCTTCTTCTACTTCTTCTTCTTCCCCTCTATTGCAGCCCCTCTTATGGGCTATGCTTCTCCGCCCCAGCTACAACCCACCTTCCTTTTGGGAGCACCTACTTCCTGCCCATCCACTCCTAGTGGTAGTTACTGGCTAACCTACCTACCCATCCAGGTATCTTTCGATCATGCCCCCAGACAAGTCTCACCTCCTGCGATGCTTTGTAGATGCCTTCATAACCTTAAGGGATGATTTTTTTTTGTTTAATTGACAGTGGTGGTCATCTTTATTGACTTGGGTTATTTATTACAGAATTAGTAATACAAGCTGTTTTAAGCAAACCTGAAAAAATATACCAATAAATACACTGATAACTCTGTGTCAAAATGCATTTTTGCTAAACTGACAGGCAACAAAACAAAAACAAACTATATGACATTTTTCCCCTGTAACAGATACTGCTGCTTTAAAGTGGTCTCAGATTATCAGCAAATGTTGTTAATCAGATAAAAGCAGATGCAACTTAATTCTATACTTAAACCATTAAATATATTATATCTGATATACTGGATAGCTTTCAAATATTGAAAAATGTTCTGTATAGACATGCAATCTTCTGATTAAGAGTGGAATTTGTTCTGCAATTCACTTCCATTGTAGTTACAATAAAACTTTGCTAAGGCCAGGCCTTACAAACACATTTTTGGCACAAGATAAATATTTGTACCACTTTTTTTAACACAAGACAAAAAAAAATCAATCTATTAACTTTTGAAGACAGCATAAGAATCCAGACTATAAAAGTAAGGGTTCTTATAAATCTACTCAAGCTGCAAATGTTTGTTTAGAAAGTGGCATGCATCTTTTTCAGGTGCAAAATCTTGGCTAGTAGATTCCCCTAGCTGAGAATATGGGTTATTTGTAAATGAACATTATCCCTTTCTTTCTCTCTCTCTCTCTCTCTCTTTCTCTGTCTAACTTGTGTATGAATTCAAATGTTGTAGTATCAGCTTGCCCATAATTACTTTTTATGCTCTCTTCAAAGCTGTTAGAAGCTTTAAAATTCCACCCTCTTATTCCCTGTTGTATATTGTTACTATCGCCTTTGACAATGCATGTGCTGTCAACGCAATCTCCCACTCTCTTCCAGCCTTCTAACTAATTTATTAGTTGTTAGCCATAGCCCAATCTTGGCAAAAGACCCCCAAAACCTTGTTGGCAGACTGCTGAGATTTTACTTTTCCTTAATTATGGGTTTCAATAAATTCTCTAGGGAGAGCCTGCTTCAGGTTCAACATACTGTATGTGATCCTATCAAAAGATAAGTGGCTGGCACTCTGACATATTTTTATGCACATCTATTTTTAAAATAATCTTTCATTGAATAATAATAGTAATGCTAATCATAAATATGAAATCCAAACTTTGCTTGTTCCTAATTTTTAAGTCTGCATGCAGATGCAGACTACATTGTGTTTGGCTTTCTTCAGTCTATTAAAGGGGTACAGTAGTTTTGTGGTAGTGTTACTAAAAATTATACAATGGCAAGAAAGAATCTTGGCTTCTGATTGGTCAGTTGATCATCACAATAGGGATGTTATCCTGGGATAACATCCGTGCTGATTGGTTGGATCTTTTGTTGGATCTTCTTTTAAGAAACAAAAACATTTTTACACACTAACAAAAACATTCTTTAAAATTATTTTTTTTATTCTGTATAAAACAACAAGCCATTGTATAATAGGAATAATGCCTCCAGGGTGGGTGTTATGCTGGGATAACATCCCTTCGCGGGCCCAATCACCTGAGGTGGGAATGTTATCCCAGCATAACACCCACCCTGTCAGGCATTATTCCTTCAATACTCCCCCTCCCATTAGCTATTTAAATCTCTATATTATGCTCACTAAATACAAGAGCTATTTTCACAATACTTTGTAGATGTCTATGCTTTATCTTGTTGTATGTAATGGGAAAAACAAGTATTTTAAAAATGAGTAGGGATAGCAGTAATACTGTAAGCAAAGCTCATACTTATTTACATATACTATATGATTTAAGCCAGAACAGCTTTAAATGAGGACAACATGTATAATCTTACCATTCTTTATGAAAAAGACTTTTTGACTTTGGTCACATTGAGTAATTATATTTTCAATGCTTCTGCAGGATATTTCTGATCATTAAAATACTTTACCAATTTCCACTCACTACATGAATAACAAGAGTTACAATAACGCAAGTTCTTAGCACCCTCTGAGTTAGGGTAACAGATTACTGAGTCTTAGCAAAATGACCATCTTTGTGTGCTGTGCAACTTGTAGCCTTTGCAGAAGATTTCTTAGGACTGCAATTAGTGCTCATTTAGAGATGTGTCAGTGATTAACAGGTTTCTCACAACGCAGTGACAAGCTGCATGTAACTATCAGAAATGGATGCGGTTAGAGGTGTGTGAAAATCATAAAATTCACCACACATATTAATACACAAAGGTCTGCCACATTGCAAAGTGGGGTAGAATTACATGAAGTAGGACCACTTTGTGAAGTTGTGAATTGAGAACTTGATTAGCAAAGTTCTCAGGTCCCTCAGAGAAGTTCTCATGCAAGTAACAAGAATGAAGCTAGAAGTAAACAACATACCTTGTGACTGCAGAGACTTCAAGCCAGATGGTATTGTAACTACATGTAGGCCATGTAGAAGCTGTGTTCACTACAGTCTTAGGTACAGAGAACAGGAGCATAGTCTGTCCCTCTGGGTGTCTTTCCAGTCACTTAGATAAACCCCTCTAAAATGCTTAATTTGGCTTAAAATGATCACAGAAGTGATCTACTGCAGAATATATTCTGCATCTGGTGTGTGCATGTGTGTGTGTCCACCCTGTTTTATTATCTTATAGATGATTTCATCTTATTTGATTACTTATGGATTTCTATGTTAAGATGTTATTTATTTTGAGTTTAGCTGCATATATTTATTTGTCTGTTTTATTTTGTATGGCGCCCAGAGCCTCTGGGGTTGGGCATCTTTTTAAATAAAAATTGCCTTGCCTTGCCTGTGTGTCTGTGTGTATGTGTGTGTGTGTGTGTGTGTGTGTGTGTGTGTGTGTTGCGTTTTACATCATTATTTACTTAAAAGGTGAGTTTTCTTTATGTTAATTTTTTCAGTCAGACTAGCACCGCAGATTTTTGTGTGGGGGTGCTAGTCGAAGTCTGCACTGTCTAGTTTATTAGTAGTTTTATTTTACTAACATACTAACATACTATTTGCCAGAAGATTAGGCCTTATGGTCTATCAAGTCTGCTCGAACCTAGATCCTTAGTTAGGTGCCGAGACCCTCCCATCCCTTGTGCTCCAGAAACCCCTATCATTCATCCCCACCCCCCCGGACAGGCCATCATCTGATACATCCACTTTCTGTGTCTGTCCCACCCTCTCTTAAAGCTCTCCACTGTGGATCTCTGAACCAGCTCACCAGGCAGAGCATTCCAAGGTCCACCACCCTCTCAGTGAAAACCTCCTCCTCTTTTCCCCTCACCCTTCCACCTTCCAACTTCAAACCATGCCCTCTGGTGATGCCTCCCTGCTTTAGTCTAAGATCCCTCCATGTTTACCCTATTTATTCCCTTGAGGTACTTGAAGACCTTAATCATGTCCCCCTGTCTCCTCTCCTCCAATGAAAACAGGCAGAGCTCCTCAAGTCTGTCCTCGTAAGTCAAATCCCTAGCCCTCGTGATCATCTTTGTTGCCCTCCTCTGTACCCTCTCCAGGAGCTGTATGTCCCTCTTCAAGTGTGGTCTCCAGTACTGTACACAGTACTCAAGGTGTGGTCTAACCAGTCCATTGTACAGTGGCAGAATCACTTCCTTGCTCCTGGGAGTGATCCCCTTGAGATGCATCCCAACATCCTGTTTGCCTTTGCTAGCTGCCTCCTGCACTGCTCAGTGTTATTCATACATGTATCCACCATGACCCCTAGGTCTTTTTCCCTGTTGAGGCTTCCAGCACCTCCTCCCAGGGTGTACCTGTGTTTAGGGTTTCCCGACCAAGATGCAACACCTTGCACTTGGTGATATTGAAATTTAATTTCCATGTGTGAGCCCAGCTTTCCAGGGTGTCCAGGTCCCCTTGCAGGGCCAACCTCCCCTCTTCTCCCTCAACTACTGCTCCCATCTTGGAGTCATCCGTGAAGAGACTCATTTCACACCCTATACCATCCCTGATGTCTGATATGTATGCATTAAACAGGATTGGACCCAGGACCGAGCCCTGTGTGTGCCCCACTACCAACCTCTGTGAGGTTGAGAGCTCCCCACAGACCACTACTCTCTGAGTGCGTCCAGCTATCCAGTTTGCAATCCATCTGACCATCAAAGGGCCTACTCCTAACCCCATCAGTTTCTCCACCAGACCATTGTGGGACAGAGTCAAACGCCTTGCTGAAGTCCAAGAATAATACATCCACAGGCTTACCCCTATCCAGTTCTGATGTTACCCATTCATAGAACTCCACAAGGTTGGTTTGACATGATCTACCTGGCACAAACCCATGCTGCCGACTATCCAGACCTCCACCTCCCTCCAAGTAAACCCCAATCGTTCCTTTAGTATACTCTCCATTAATTTTCCCACACGAGGTTAAACTGATGGGTCTATAGTTTCCTGGTACTTCCTTCGACCCCCTTTATGGATTGGTACCACATGTGCCTCTGCCAATCCCTAGGCACCCTCCCTGTCTCAAGTGACCTGTTGAAAAGCTCCGCCAGAGTGCAGCCAGTATGTCCGCCAATTCCCATAGTACTCGGATGAATGCCATCCGACCCAGGAAATTTGTCTTTCTTTAGGGCCTTGAGGGCAAACCACACCCTTTTGGTGGGATGGCATCATCGTCCTCCACCTTACTGGTCTTTTTATCCTTATCCAGATGTGACACCCTGGGGTACCTTTCCTCCCTTTTGCTCCATTTCTGCAGCTCCCCTGATCCCACTCCCTGCGCTTCTATCCCTTTGTGCCTTGCTTTGTAGATATCCCATCCCTCCTAGTGAACACAGAGGCAAAGTACTCGAGTAATACCTCTGCCTGGTCCTCGCCTCTTCCACCCACCCTCCTTCTGATCTCAATCTGCTGAGATGGCCCTTAGTTTTTCTCCGCTCCCCAATGTGACGAAGAACCCTTTTCCCTCCATGATCCCCTGTGCCAGCCGATGCTCTTTACTGGACTTTGCTCCCCTCACCATACGGGTGACTTTTCTAGATGCAAGCTGGTACATTTCCTTATCCCTATCCCCTCTTGTTGTTTTATATTTTTTGTAAGCCGTCTTCTTTTCTCTGACTGCTACCTGGACCTCACTGGACCACCAGCATGGTTTATGTGACCTTGCTCCCTTACGTTTCAACTTAGCGCAGATCCTGACTGCCTCATGAAGTCCCCGGTTTATGACCTCCCATCTCCTTTCCACACTTGTTGTTGAGGTAATCCCCTTCAAGTGATCCTTGAGAATATTTCCCATGCCCATAAAGTCTGCCCCCTGAAGTCCACTGCCAGTGTCCCAGATCTCACCCCCACTCCCCCAATGCTTATTTGAAACCAGACAGTATTGTGGTCACTCCCAGTCAGGGGGTCCTGTACAACCATGTCCCTTACCAGATCCCCATCTGCCAGAACCACATCCAGGACATGCCCCTCCCTTGTGGGCTCCATCACATGCTGTGTTAAGAACACATCCTGGAAGCCATCCAGCAGCCTCTGCTCCTTGGCCACCTTAGAGGACATGGTTCCCCAGTTAGTACCTGGTATATTATGTCCCCCATCACACACACTCCTTCCCCTTTTTGACCACACACTGGGCAATGATGTTGTCCAGCAAACCATCCTCTAGAACATCACTCATCCCGGGGGCCTATATGCTACACCCAGCTTGACCTTATCTCCTGCTGGGGATCGTGGGTGACCCATAAGGCTCACGTTTCCCTCTGCCTCTTCTACCATAGCAATTTCTATGTCATCTCTAATGAACATAGCCACTCCACCCCTCTGCCCTCCTTTCTATCCTTCCTAAGCATAGTGTACCCCCTACATTTAGGTCCCAGTCATGGTTTTGTTGGCCACGTTTCTGTGACTGCCGCACATCCACCCTCGAACAGCATGGCCTGGAACTCTGGCAACTTGTTTCCCAAACTCCTGGCATTTACTAACACCAACCCCACCCTTATCCCTGATCCTTTTTGTCAGACCCCACCCAGATTCCTTATACTTCCATCCTCCCCTGCTCCTCCTGAAACCTCCACCTCCAGTCTGTTTCCCCTCCCCTTGGGCTAAGGTTACTCCCTCATCTGGAGGAGGGCTTCTAGTCAGCCCCTCCCTTATCCCTTCCCCCCTTACAAGTTTAAACCCCACCTTTCTTGTATGTCAGCCATCCCCTGTTTAAGGACTTCCTTCCCTAATGGGGCAAGATGAAACCTGTCCTTGGCATATAGTCCCTTATCCTCCCAAACTCCATTCCAGTTCCTAACACCCCAACCATTCTCTTCACCCCACTTCTGAGCCATTCATTAACCTCTGTGAGCTTCATTTTTCTCCACTGAGGCCTTTGGTACTGGCAATATCTCTGAAAGGAAATGCTGCATCCATTATCCCGACAGACTCTGGCAAGTTCTTGGAACCTTGCTTGGATTTCCATAATGCTATTTCCTCTAGATCATTAGTTCCCAAATGCACAGGAAATCCGGTTTCCCTCCACAATCCTAACCATTTCATACACCATGAACTTTGCTCTGTGCACTGTCAGCCCAGAGATACTCACTACCTTCACTGGCTATGGCATCCATCCCGTCCCTCCCAATGGATACCCTTAATCATCGAGTCTCCCAGTAACAGAACCTTTACCCGCCATCATCCTTATGGTTACCTCCACTATGCCCTCTCAGCCCCCTCCCCCACTTCATTCATGATCACAATTTCATGGAGTCTTCCTGCCTTATTAGAGACCCCTTGTCACCCTCCCTTTCTGCCTCCCTTGCTATTTTGCCCACTTAACTCAAACCCCTCTGAATAGGTGTCCCTTTAACCCTCTCTTATCTGAACCATTTATCCTGGCCCTGATGGTTTCCTTCCCCGCACCCTCATCCCCCCTTGTAATAGTACCCTGTCTCCAGAGGCTCTCTGTGGGTCCCCTTTAGCTAGGGCCCCATCCTTGGTACTGACCTTCCTGCTGAAGGGGGGCTCCTCTCCCACCTCCTTGTCTCCCAGTTCCTCTCCAATCATGCTCTCCTCCCTCATGTCTGGAATATGTTGCATCTCTCCCATTTGCTTAACATATATGTTTTCCTTCTCCCTCTGGGACTATGTCTATCCTTTCCATAGCTGTTCTGTGATGCCCTATGGGTATCTGACTCCCTCCCCCCGTCCTCTGTATAAGTTTCCTCATTTCCACCAACCCCTTCCTCCCCCTCTAGGATGCTTAGTATCTCAAATTTATTGTGACACTCTATGTCAGCCTCCATCAAGTAACCCGAGTTTCCCCTGACTGCATCTCTAAACTGACCCTCTTCTTCCTCTCTTGCACTGTTCACCTTAGGAGCTCCCTTCCCACAGTCTGCTGTTTTAGGCTTCCGCACAACAGCCCCTCCTGACTTTTCCCCCTCCAGTCTCCTTGAATTCAGAATTTTCACCCTGTACGCTTTCCCCTTAGCATCAACTTCCCTATCTAAGGGTCCTCTGTACCTAATATCCCCCCTTCTGCTTGCTGTAGCATAATGTCCTGTAATTTCAGAGCATTGCCCCAGCCTCCCCTCAGCCCCACCCTTCTGCTGCCCATATCCACACCCCTTATCCTTGGACACCACCCCAGCTCCCACAGCTTACTCCTTAACCAATATACCTCCTCCCTAATACAAGATAGCTGTCTACAGGTGGGCAGCCTCCCTCTCTCAGGCCCAATTTAGAAATTATTGCCATCCACAGCCTGTGCAGCCTACAACCCTTCGAGATGCCTGCCATGGTGGAATATGGCCACCCTGATTATCCCCCTCTGTTTATAATAGCACACCCTTTTCTCAGTCCCTTTCCCTGGAGTACAGTTTCTCTCTATACTGACTGTAGTTATTTACAAACCCAATTTCAACCCCACCAACAAAGTTCCAAGTCTCACAAACACATACAGTCAGTATGTGTTCAGTCCCACTAACAGTGTGTGTAAGCAGACTCCAGGTACCGTATGATGTCACAGGCCCACCAACTCCTGTTGCTTCAAAATTTCAGTCCCAAACAGAAATACTCAGCCCTCAATCCAACCCCCAGTGGCTTTTCAGTATTTAAGTAAGCCTACAAAACAGGGTGGGTGGAGGGCTCTTACCAAACACCAGGCAAACACATTTAAATTACCTTCTAATTTTCCCTGCCAAACATCTATCCCCAAACCTACAATATCACAGCCCAAGTATCAGTTCAAATTCAAGGTAATAATTTAACACACAGAACTAATTTCACTAACAAACTATTCAAATATTTCAGTTTAAAACAAAATATAACTCCTGGCCTCTTTTCTACCAACCTGTTGCTTAAGCTCCCAAGTGAACAATTTTTTTTCAGTCTGCGACATTAGTTTTCTTTGAAGGGTTGCTGTTAATGTGACAGGGCCAGGATCCGTCACACTTGCAGAGTTAACTTAATTGTTGTGATTTATTATGAGTTGAGTGTGTTACAGTGCATATTTTTGTATAGATTTTTGTTTACTAGTTTAATAAGTTATTTTTCATTCTCTGTGTTTCAGCCAACAGTGCTGATGTCTTGAGGGAGGTGTTGTCTGCTGCTGTGACTGTGGTTTCTCTCAACTTGTTTCCAGCTAGTACATGTTTAGTGCCTTAATTCGATCACCATTAGATCTACCCTGCTGGCTCTGAATCATCTAGGTAGCCCTTCACTGTAACATCTCTAGCCTGTCCTTATCTTTACTGAGGTGAAGACTCCAGAACCATTCTGCATCCACATACATACAGTACATCTTATCATGGTTATGTGGACTAGTGGGCAGACAGATGGTAGCTCCTATACGTGCATTACAGCACATTGGGCATATGTGGATGGGGTGCTATTTGACTCAGTGTCAGGGAGCATGTAATGCTGCCAACACTTTTCATATTCACCAGAATGCCATACTGGCAATAAAGTCTCACTGGCTCACAAACTGCTCAGAAAATCTTGTCAGTACTCATTAAAACACTGATGCATGGCTTCACCCTCATTCACTTAAGGTGGGTTTTACTGCAAGTGATAATGGCTCCAAGTGTTGTAACATGCATCTGTGATGGTGTGTTTTTCAGTGTGCCATGCCTGGCACACTGTCTGAATCTTGTGGTGCAGGAGTTTCTCATACACTCTGATGTAAAGACAGTGCTGACTGTCCCATCAAATCTGTGCCCAGTTTGCTCATTCTGGAAAGGGCTGTGACCAGATCTAGCAGCCACAGACACAGAACAAGCTTCCTTAGTACTGTATGGAGTTCAAAGTCATAACAAGATGAATCACAACACTGTACATTATTGAGCACTTGTACAAGCATTGTAAAGCTATCTCAAAGTACCTGATTATCCACACATGCCATAACAGTTTGGGAGAATCCATGTCTCTGCCAACAGACCAGTGCTGGCTAAAAGATGGTCTGATAATGATTATCAGGCCATTTGAGCATGCAACACAGGCAGTGAGTGGGAACATTGTCTGTATAAGTCAGGTCATACCTCTTCTATGTGTGTTGAAGTAGTCTTTTCTTAATATACAGCAACTGCTGGGTGCAGGGCATGATTCTGGCAGTTGTTCCCTAATGGAACATATAGTGTACACATTGGTTTACAATACAAATATTTCCAGCATCCTGCAGTCTGCCAAGTTTGGGATCACTACCATGCTGGACCCACATTATAAACATGACCTTTCATCTGTTCTTAATGGTAGCCAGAAACAGGTGAAGAGCTGGACTGGGCTTTTTGTAACATGGGTACATGAGCCACACATGCTAACAAAACAATTATCAAAAGAGACTGAGGGTTGCTACCACTGCACAGGAGAAACATAGGTCAAAACACACAAGGGGCAAAGACAAAATCCCAACTAATCTGCTGTGGGATGTTTTGTCACAGGTTGGACTGGAAGAATTGGAGGAAACAGATGAGGTGAAGGCAGATTACTAATGCAGGATTGTGTGCAGCTGAAATAATGGTTGACATCTAATGGGCGGACCATAGGACCTCACCATAAATGATGAGCCCATGCTGTACTGCAGTAGCAAGGATAATGATTGGCCAGCAGTGGCAACGGGAGCCATGAAATACTTGAGCTACCCACCCTCAAGTGGCAATGATAAGCATCTTTAGTTCAGCAGGGGCAATTATGAGGGACAGGTACACCAATTTGTCCCCCAAAAATGTTGGTATGATGACATTTATTAAAATGAATGCACATCACATTCAGTGGTACACAACTATATCTCTGTTCATGCCACATGAAGCTGGTGGTGGTGGTGATGATGATGATGACCATGGTGTCTGTGGCAGTTGTGGTGGATTGACAGAATGTGAGATTGATGCACAACTTGTAGAGCAGGTAGTCCCATTTGGTGACATCTCCACTAGTCTGTCATGTTGCTTCCTCATGCCAGAGGAGGAAGCGTGAAAGATCCTTTACAATATTCTTTGTCCTTCCTGTGATGTGCATTACACAGTAACATGATCATCTCTTCCAGCCCTGATTGACATTCCATTCTCATAGAAACATAGAATTTGATGGCAGATAAGGACCGCTTGGCCCACCCACTCTGCCCATTTCCCTACCTAATAGATAAGCTGCAGATCCTAGTTAACCAGTAGCCTACTTCTTTCTACCCCCAACCCCTAGAATTGCCTTATGACTGTCCCATACATGCTTGAATTCAACCACTGTTTTTGACTCCACAACCTCCTCCGGAAGGCTGTTCCATGCATCCACAACCCTCTCATTCTCATTTTCTCAATAACTATTCTGTTATTAATCATTCTGTTCTGGGATCTGGCACAGACGTAGGTGTGGGGCATGGGTATACTACAAATTAACAGGTAGACCCTTTCAGTTTCTTTATTATATAATAACCTGCTACAACCCACCATATCTCCCTTCTTCTCCTCCAAATGCACAGATTTATAGCCTTGTTTCTCCTTTCCACAGCAGTATGAGGAATTCTTCTCTAATCCCACCCTGATGATGATGATAATGGTGGTGATGATAAGTCTGTCACATCCATCAAAATATCCATAAGATGGGCCTAATTGATGCCACTATGTGCATGTGTATGATATGCACTGGCCATCGGATTCATGATGAACCAGATCATACTGCCTGTGTCCTCCAAAGTTCCCACATCACAGAAGTACTGCCCTTGATGGATTTTGTTGGAGGGTCTCCTCAACCATTTAGCCAACTGTTGCCAATGCCAAATTTGCAGATGTGTGATGTTGTTACATTTGGCACCAATGTGCCATTCCAGGAGGACATAACCATCACTAACCAGTTGGCGTATATCCTTTCTAGCTGAATTTCTGGGTACATTTATTCATTTATTTAGCTTTAGAAAATGGGCAAGTCAAAAGCTGAATTCTGATTGGCTCAAACACCCTGGCGCCGATGATGTTCTTAACAACGCCCAGCAAATAAGTGCCAATTCGGGGTGCCCCATAACTCAGTATATCATTGGGCACCCTGCATGTTCAAATTCACCAGCTGCCATTATTTTCTCTCACTTACCGAGGGAAACACCCGCTCCATCACCACCACACACACACACAAAACAAACTGCCACAAACTGAGCCACAATGTCATTTTTTAAGTATTCGGCAAAACAAAATATTTTCTTCTTAAATCAGTAGCACACCTCCGACTGCAAAAATTGAAAGCTGCCACACTGACAACTCCTCAGGTCCCACTCATGGTTTCTCTGCCCACTGCATTCCCATACAGATCTCCCAGCCATTGTTCCACAGTGCGTCCACCCACCACCATTGCTCTGCTACTGATTTGCTGAAGATCCTTTTTGTTTTCTACAGTGTAGCCCTTGTCTAAATGAAGCATAAATTAAAAGGAAGCATTGTATCTTTATGAAGAAGGCTTTCTTTTCTTGCCTTCTCAGCTTGTCCGGCCAGCACCACCACTCGTCACCCACATCCCCAGATTAGGAAAAAAAAAGTGACCAGGCAGAAGAGAATGGATGAATGTAAAAACATAATAAATAAATAAAAGAGTGAAAAAAAAACAGTTGAATTGAAGTTCTGCTTCAGTCAGGTGGAGGCAGGGAAGGAAACCATGGCAGTCAAGAAAGAACCAAAAGTAACAAGCATTTGTCAATGCCAAATGTTCACTTGCAGGTATTTGCAGCAGTGTTTGGTACTGATACTGACTTCAGAGGAGAGAGGAGGCAGCAGTGAGCACGACGTGTGCTGCATGGTGGAAGCAGCAATGTAAATGCAGGAAGGAGCTGCTAGTCAGAGAAGCCACTCCCGCTGGCCTTAGTGGATTGGGGAGAGAGAGAGTGCACCGGGTGCAGGAGCCGTCAATAAGTAGATACACACCACAGCTAATGTAGAATCCTGGGGGTTCAGAAGAATAAGGACTGGGAGAGAAAGTGCTGGGTTGCAGAAGCTAATAAGTAAAGCCACACTGTGGCTATTGCTAGAAGCCGGGGGGAGGGGGATTTCAGAGGAGCGAGGACCAGGGAGAGAGAGTGTGGTGGGCAGCAGTAGTTGCCAAAAAGTAAAGCTGCACTGCAGCTATTGTAGAAGCCTGGTGGGGAGTTAGAGGAGTGAGGACCGGGGAGATAGAGTGTGGTGGGTGGCAGGAGATGCCAATAGGTAAAGCAGCAGCATGGCTATTGTGGAAGCTTGGGGAGGAGGTGGGTCATAGGAGTGAGGAATGGGGAGAGAGAATGCGGTGGGGGGAAGGA
This sequence comes from Neoceratodus forsteri, assembly GCA_016271365.2. Lineage (NCBI taxonomy): Eukaryota > Metazoa > Chordata > Ceratodontiformes > Ceratodontidae > Neoceratodus > Neoceratodus forsteri. The sequence continues at coordinate 1,383,789,255 of CM057456.1, read as the reverse complement.
GCCACCTATAAATAAAGCAGCACCGTGGCTAATGATAAGCCGGGGGGCAGAAGGAGTGAATGGGGAGAGAGAGAGAATGCTGTGTGGGGAAGGAGCTGCCAATAAATAAAGCAGCACCATGGCTAATGTATAAGCCGGGGGGGGGGCAGAGGAGTGAGGAATGGGAAGACATAGTGCGGCGGGCTTTAAGTTGCCAAAAACAGAGACTTTAAATATGACTTATACCAATTGCTGCCAGTCCTGCCCATAAACTCCTTTTTCTCTGAATTCCAGATAAATGTCTTCCATCCTCCATCGTTGCCCATGACTTTGTGTCTTGCCACTTCTTCTGGTTAGTACAAGTTTATGTGTTGATTCAGTTTTTAATCTACTTCCTGTATAAAATGAGTGCAGTTTGGGGTTGACCCGGTTGCCCCTTTATTTCTTTTATCCACCTCTCTCCGAATGTTGCAATAAAAAAGAAGCAAGAGAGACTGAGGTGAATGAGGAGGAAGTGGAGCAGGGACTGGTGGCAGGGCTGGCTCCTACGCACTGCCTACGGTATAATAAGCTTCTTATGTGGAACGGTGTCGAAGGCCTTGCTGTAATCGAGGTAGGTGATGTCCATGCCCTCCCCAATTTACTTCCTTTGTCTCCCAGTCAAAGAAATCTATCAGATTTGTCTGACACAACCTACTTGTTGTGAATCCGTGCTACCTTGGGTTCTGGGCACTGATGGCTTCTAAATTTCATTTTCATCTATTCTTTGTTAACTGGGTAAGGACACTGGACCAAAGGTCCCTTTTCAGGCCCAATCCAGACAAAAAACAAGAAAATACAAGACAAAACAACTATCCACTATCCTTTCTTTAAGCAGTGCCTCCATGATCTTCCCCACTACTGATGTGAGGCTGAGTGGCCTATAGTTCCCTGTCTCCTCCCTACTGCCAGATTTGTGTAGCGGGAACACATGAGCCCTTCTCCAATGATCTGGCACCACTCCTGTGTTGAGTGACTTTATGAACGTGGTTGCCAGATGTTCAAACATAGAAACTGTTGGTAGATAAGGACTGCTAGGCTCATCCATTCTGCCTGTAAGCCGTGTACTTGACTATGACTTCTGACCCTCCCTCAGCTTTACCTCAGTGGTTCTCCCATGCCTGTTCCATGCATGTTTAAATCCAACCACAGTGCTTGCTCCCATGACCTCCTGTGGCAGATCATTTCATGCATCCACCACCCTCTCTGTGAAGAAAAATGTCCTCACATTCCCTCTTAGCCTGCCGCTTTCCAGTTTCATGTCATACTCCCTCGTTGTCAAACTCCTGTACTGGAAAATGTCTCCCTCTGCACATTGTTTATACTCTTGAGGTACTTGAATGTCTCTATCATGTCTTCTCTCTACCTCCTGTCCTCTAGCCAGTACATATTGAGGTCCCTTAATCTCTGCTCATAAGTTTTGTGGTGAAAGTCCTGTACCATGTTAGTTACCCTTCTCTGGACCATCTCCAGCCTGTTTATGTCCTTTCGAAGGTCTGGCCTTTAGAACTACACACAGTACTGTATCTAAGGCCTGACCAGGGTCTTATATAATGGCATCACTATCTCCCTCCTTCTGCAGGTGATACCCTGCCTATGCACTCCAGCATGCCAGTGGCCCTCCCTGCTGCCTTTGTACTTTGCTTTGACATTTTCAGGTAATCTGAAAAAATAACCGGCAGGTCCCTTTAGTCCTTGGTGACTGCCAACAACTCCCCCCCATCCTGTAGCTCTCCCCAGGGTTTCTATGCCCCCACCTCACGCCTTCTGCTTGTGATACCTCTGTCTATGCACCCCAGCATGTCAATCCCTCCCCCATCCTGTGGCTTTCCCAGGGTTCCCTCTTTTCAGGTGCATTATTTTGCACTTCTTTGCATTGAACCTCAGTTGCCACTCCTGAGACCATTTTTTAAGCCTCTCCTGGTACTGCCTCATTCCTTCTGCAGTACCTACTCTGTTACAGATCTTGGTGTCATCTGCAAGCAGACCTTTCCTTGTAGGCCTTCCGTAATATCACTAATGTAGACATTGAACAGGACTGGTCCCAGGAATGATCCCTGAGGTACCTCACTGGTCACTCACCTCTCCCCAGATTGGACCCCATTTACCACCATCTGCCTTGCTTGCTCCCATCACTTCTTATGGCGCATTATTCCTTTTTTTTAACTTCTTTTTTATTAGTTTGCACAAATAAAAACAAGCACATTACACCTAGAGTTGATATCTGAGAAAAGACATAGTTAATATGCAATGTTAGGATTTGACACAAGTCTAGATTATGCTATATCCTAAGGGGGTAGTACCTTATCATACATCTCATATAGAAACTGTAAGGATGAGCTTTCACTGCCAAGAATGAGAACAGTCCCTGAGATGAGAACTTTACTAAAATATACAGTATTCAGTCCATGCAATGAATTAAGAGTCCTCTATTGAGCATATTAGGCAAAAGACAAACAGTTTAAGCCTGTATTTTAACTTCTATTTCAAACCAGGTATCTCTGAAATATTCAAAGTTACTATAATAAAACTGTAACATCTACAAGCATAACAACATTACAGTTTAACCCAAACAGAAAAAAAACAAAGAGCTGATTTTATTGGCCAGCAATGTGTAACCCACAATTAACCACACAGCTTCAAACAGGAGCAATGTATTCAGTAAATGGTACGAGGAAAACCTTCTGGTTAAAAACCTTGTGGTGGCAAGAATGATAGCTGCCAATGTGATGTGCTGTGATCTGGAGTAATGGTGGGAGGATGCCATTACAGTGAAACCAAACAGCAGTATTGTAACACCGGATTGTTCCAATATGAGTATCTGTTCACTATTTGTCAAACAGGCTGCATTAAACCATAATTTGCATGTGAACCCAACAGCATTCAAAGTTTTGTATTATTAAACCAGTCCTTTGGCCCTACCCTGCCATAAACCAAGTCCCGGAATCTTACTGCCCATTCTTGTAAAGTCCAAAGTTGAATCTCTAAGAATTCTCTTCGGATTCAGAGTTGGATCCTCTGGCTACAAATTCATGGCCAATATGGACCATGAGTTTACCTGCATCTTTCGAGTCAGTAAAGATATAAGTCTTACCTCCATAGATGATCTTTAGTCTGGCAGAGAGCATCAAGACATTTTGGAGCCCGAGTGCTCGAAGCTGCTGTTGTACGCCGTTGAAGGCCTTCTGTCTTGACCTAGTGGAGTAGCTGAGGTCAGTGAAGAGGTGGATGACTTTGCATTGCCATTCTAGGTTTTTGGCCCATCTAGCAATGTGTAACATCTTGTCACATTCGACCTCGTCAGCCAGGACAATCATCAGTGCCACACTAACTTACATGGTGCCCATAGGCTGAAAACTTCAGATGCCCCCCCCCCCAACTACAACCAAACTTGGCTCAGTTCAGGGGATGGCAACAACACATTCACAGAAGAACAATAAAACAATTAGAATACTGACTTTTTTTGTACTTTCTGTTTAGTGTCATTTTTATAAAAAAATAACCGTAGACAAAATCTCATGCAGGGACCCACATTTAAAACAGACAGAATACTGCTGTCACCTTAAAGACAATTAACAGAAAAACAAATTACTTTCCTGTACTGCAATATGATACAAGAGGTAATGGGGGATACCTATAAGTTCTGCAGTCCACAATATTAGCAGTTCCCTTAGTGCCATCCTCTTCAATAGCTGGAATGATCTAGGATATACTGCCAGCCCAATTGTTACTATTGCCCAGTCCCAAATAATACATATAGACCATTATTTGTGGTGTTCAGAAACTAGAACCCAGGGCTGGGAGCCCCTTTACACTTTATTGACCGTCAATAACAGGTGAGGGCTGGTCACTCATAGCTCTTGTAACTTGTTGCCTGGGAGGAGGTAGGAATAGGCCATGTCTGAACTTTTATTTAGGCCTCACTTCAAGAGGAAGTTTTTTTTTTTTCTTTCCTTAAATCCCATGTGCAATTGTTGTTATTGCCTCTGGAATTACCTCAGTCTCCGGAAAAAAAGAGGTAAGGGAGGGGAAGGGTGGGGGGATGGTTTTGTTTTCTTTTTTGTTTTGGGTTGAGGAGAAGAGGAGGAGGGTGATGGGTGGGGCTCTTTTATAGCATGATTGGAAAGATTACATATTCTGTATTATCCTCTCTGTAATTGTTACCTCTCTGTGAGAACTAGGTTAATGATCATCTCATCTATCTTTTGAACTGTACTTCAAGTGTTGTTTGTTTTTCTTGTGATTATGCTATACTGATTTCTAATCAAGTTTAATGAAGGTTATTAAATTACAAAAAGAGAGATTAAATAGAGAATAATGCATATAATGTGTTATATTAGCTGTCTTTACTCTCCAGAGTTACAGTATGTGATGTACATAAACCTTAAGAGCTGAGCTCTTCAAAGTTAATTCAGACTGTCAGTCTATGACACTGACATTACATGAGGGAGTGTAAAACATGAATTGCCACTTTCCAACACACACACACAACCACTTAATTTTTTATAATTCCTGGTTGCACTGTTTGCACATATTCATTACGTTGGCCTTTTTTCAGAAAGAGGCTGACTGACAAGATTTTCATTTTTGTCGACAGAAAATGCAGACAATAAGTGCAAAATTAAAGGCAAGTCACTGTCAGTTCCCCCAAGCCCAAGCTAAGCAAGCCCGTACCGAAGCCCCTCTCTCCTTCCAAAACTTTATTTAGTCAGGGCAGCCTGCAGGGCAGGGCCCCTGCTGCCCCCTCAGGTTTCAGTCTGGACCGCATTCCTCTTATAGACAATTTTTTTGACTACTGACTGACTGGTGGTCATCACAAATCTTACTCACACTCACTGTCACCCGGTGCCGGTGTTAACTGGTCTCCATCTGAGCCACCATCTCAGGTCTGGTCTGGTTGTCTCTCCTCTCATTCGTTCATCCCTTGAAGTCTGAATCTGCGTGATCAGCTTCGATGCTGATGATTGCTCTCTTGGCCTCTCGAGTAGTCTTGCCCATCAGGTGTGGCAGCCAATAGGATGTGGGGTGGTCGGGGATAGTCACACACGTGATGCCGACTCCGAGAACTTGACAGTCTTGACAGAGGTCCAGTCTCCGGACTGTTCCCTAACTCATGCCGACCTCCGTACTCCCACTCCTTCCTACACCCAGACCCAGCTGTGAGTACTCACTCTCTCTTGATGCTCTAGTGTGGCAGATGCTGGCGCTGCTAGTATTGTTGTCACCAGATCGACATCCGTGACTCAAGAGGCATGAACCACACCTCACGCACCCTGCCCAGTAAGCATTGCACAGCCGCTCTCTTCATCAATTTGGCACAGGTGTCAGCAGTGCACACATTTGATTATTAAAATCAACATGCTCACTGATTAGAATGCTCTGGTCTGGGAGGAAGACAGACTGACACTGAGTTCTGGGGGGCACTGAGACAGCCACATTTTTAGTCCCTCTCATTTCTAGGCACCCCCTAACAGCTGGCACCCCTAGGGTGCAGCCTACATAGCCTATTGATAAAAACGGCACTGACAATCATCATGGTCCGTGGAGGAGGATTGTCTCCCAGAGCTTTTTGAGGGGTAATTCTATATAGCTTCTTGATGGTAAAGTTTTGGAAATGCTAATGTTCCATTAACCATTGAGTTATGAAGGCTTTGAAGTCTTCATCTCCAGCATTCTCTGGCATCCCGATCATTTGGACATGTGTGGCTCTGGCCTGGTTTTCCAAGTGTTGCAGGCATAGACAGAGCACTGAGTTTTCTTTCACAAGTCCCACTGCTGTTGTAATGGCCTTAGCAGCATCCAATGTGTTTTTTACTTCTCCTTGTGCCGCGACTACGGTCATGTCCAACAGGGTCACTTTGCCTACCAGTTCCACCAATTTAGCATCCATTGACTGGATTGCTTTTAATAAAGCAGCATTTGTTGGTTGCCCAGTTTCTGCCATTAAGGTAGAAGTTGATGGCGCTGAACTATCTGGGGCCTTGTCAGCTTTCGTGCTTCTTCAGTCTATTGGCCACCTCAGATATGTCTCCCCATTGTGCTGATTTTCGGATCAATTTGTTGAGCTTCATTCAATGTACACTGATTTGTTGATTTAAGCTGCCTCTAATTAAGTGTTGACTCATTTTTTAGTAGAAAATCACTGGCTGAATCTGGAGCTCCAAACACATGCATGCATTCAGTTAAGCAGTTGGCTCCGCCCCTTATGGCACACTATTCTATGTGACCATCACCCTGTCTGTAAAGAAAACTTTTCTCACATTTCCTATTAATCTACCCCCATCCAATTTCATATCATGCCCCTCATTCTTGTACTCCTTCTACACTGGAAGATGTCTACCCTGCACATTGTTTATGCCCTTGAGGTACTTGAACGTGTCCATGTTCCCCCATCTCTCCTTTCTTCCAGTGAGTACATATCAACACTAGGCCCATCCATCCCCTTATTCTTCCTTTCCCAACCTCGGATAGGAGCTCACTACCCTGGGTTGTGACATCCTACCATGCCCCATACTTTATAGCATTCAATCCCGGGGCTCACACATACTCCTTTTCTCCATCCACCTTCTCTACATCCCATTTTACCAACTCCTTTCTGTGCACCGTGCCCTCCTAGCCTTTCTCCCACTACCTCCCTTCCTTCCCCCCTACCTTCACCTCTACCTGGTGTATATTTTTATTTTTATTTTTTTCTTCCGTTACTTCCTCCTGCAACCCTAGATAACCTGCCTTATCTTCCTATAGACACTTCCATGTATGTAAATACCGTGTAATCTGTTCAATATCTGTATAATTCTATGTACATATGAACTTCTTTTTTCTTCCTCTCTGTAAAGAGTATTATCTGTATTGCCTTGTAAATACCTGTGTTGACCTGTATATACAATTGTTCATGCTCCACCCAGGTCCATCTTGCAAATAAGCTTCTGCTCAATGATGAACGCCTGGTTAAATAAAGACTTGATTGATTGATTGATTGATTGATTGATATTGAGGTCCTATAATCTCTCCTGATATGTTCTGTGTTGCAAGCCATGTACCATCTTGGGTTGCCCTTCTGTGGACCACCTCTACCCTGTCAATGTCCTTGTGTAGTTGTGGCCTCCAGAATTACAGACAGCACCATAGGCGAGGCCTTACTAGTGCATTATACAATGGTATCATCACTTCATGCCTTCTGCTAGTGATACCTCTGCCTATGCACCTCAGCATGCCACTGGCACTCCTTGCAACATTTGTGCTCTGTTTTTAAACCTTTAGGTCATCAGAACTGATAACTCCTAGGTCACTTTCTTTCTTGGTGATCATCAGCACCTCTCCTCATCCTGTAGCTCTCCCCATGGTTTCCTCTTCCCAGGTGCATTATTTTGTGCTTCTTTGCATTGAACCTCAGTTGCCATTCTTCTGACTATTTTTCAAGCCTCTGTATGTCCCTGCTAATTTTCTCCACCCCTTCTGGAGTATTCACTCTGTTACAGATGTTGGTGTCATCTGTAAACAGGCAGACCTTTCCTTCTAGCCCTTCTGCACGTCTGTAATGAAGACATTGAAGAGGACTGGTCACAGGACTGATCCCTGAGGTATCCTGCTGGTCACCTCCCTGTCCCTGGATTGGATCCCATTACCACCACTTTCTGCCTCCTGTCCATCAGCCAGTTTCTAACCTAGTTTAACAGCTTGTGCCCCATGGCCAGACTACCCATCTTGTTAATCAGCCTTCTATGTTGGACGGTGTTGAAGGCTTTGCTGAAATCAAGGTAGGTGATGTCCACCACCCCTCCCTGATTTACTTTCTTAATGAAGCATTAGGTTTTCCAACCATGGTATCCCACTCCCCACCCTCACCCTGCAGAGACTGACAGGCTTTGGGGGTATGCCTTTGGGTCATCAGACGTAATGCTCATGCCATTTCCCCCCCACCCCACCCTGCAGACACTAACAGGCATCACGGTGTGCTATGGGGTTTTCCGCCCTAACACTTACCCCTTTCCATAAGGAAATAAGCTGAGATGGGTGCAGTATAGGAGAATAGGGTGAAAATTAGGGCCAAAGACCCCAAGGCACACTCTGACACCTGTCACTGTCTGCAGGGTGGGGGTGGAATGGCATGATCATTATGGCCGATGACCCCAAGGCACTGCCCGATGCCTGTCAATCTCTGCAGGGTGGGGGGTTGGGTGTAACAGTTGGAAGCCCTAATGCCCCAGGTGTTTGTTGGTATTTTTACTCCAGATTATCAACATGGGCTTTTTGGGACCCCACATCATGAACAGTGGCATTATCATTTCTTTACTCAATCCTGAAAGGTGATTTTGTGCATCGATGGTGCCATTCCATGCCACAGATGTAAAAACACATTTCAGGCAGGATGTGAATAAAATGACAGCTGTACTAATTATGAGGTGGTGTGGAAAAATGGCTATGTTGAAAATTTGGAATGAAGGAGAGGGATACAAAATATCTGTGTATGTGGATGACCTTCTTCTGCACGTGGAGGATCCCCAGACATCCATTCCTGCTACCTTGGCGGAAATTGACTGGTTTTCCTGGGTAGTGGGTTACAAATTAAACCTTGACAAATCCAAGGTTATGCCACTAAATATACATGTGCTGTGACAATGAATAAATGAATTGGTCCGCTCCTGGGAATCTATGGTCCTTACCTACCTGGGAATTAGAATCCCCAGATCCATTCCCGAGTTGGTTAAGCTTCATTTCTCTTCACTTTGTCAAGACATTAAGTTGGACCTCCAGCAGTGCAGCTGTCTTCCTCTTTCCCTGTGGGGATGGGTGAATGTGATAAAAGTGAATATCTTACCTTAGATCCTCTATCCCATAGGTGTGGTGGGCCCCTATCTCCTGAAATATTGGTTTTTGCACCTTCAGAGCTGCCTCTCTGACTTTCTCTGGAAGGGAAAGGCCATCCAGAGGGCTTACTATAAGCTTACCATCAGGAAAGAACTTGGGGGTCTGCACATACCTAACTTTTTCTTATACTACTGTGCCACTCACTGTAGCAAACTTTTTCAATGGGGTTCCACTTCTACTACTTCTCCCGAGGGTTCCTATCATCCCTTATGGCTCTCCCTAGAACAGCAACTTTGTCACCTACAAGGCGTCTTTAGACAGCTTGCCTTATGCCAACCCTCAGAGCTTCCTAAGCCTCTTCGGACCACTCCTTTATTTTGGTTTCTTAAAGCCCTTCCTCAGTTGTACTCCCATTTGGGGTTTGACCCTTATAAAAATCATGCTCAACTGCTTATTGGTAACCTGCACTTTCATATAGTGAACCACCCTATCCCCTTTCAGTTTTGTCCCCCTTTTCAAAGGGCAGCAGTGGCCTCCTTAATTACTAATGGCAAAATCACCTCAGCCAGTGAAGTTCAGGATCACTTTGGAAATCCCCACCTATCACCCCTTTAAACATCTGCAGTTGTTTGGTGTGATTTCTTCTTTTCTGGTGCCTCTGCTATGGCTGCAGATACTAACCCCTTGTTGCAGATGCTAATTGATACTGTGACCCTCCCCCACTCTGTTTCTAAATTTTATGACATCTTGCAGAAATATGATCCACGAAATCCCACAGCAATCTGTTTTTACTTACACCACGAGTTAGGGCTTGATCTGGATGAGGAAGTGTGGCATCAACTCTGGCAGCAGTTGTATAAACACATTATACAGGATCGACTTTGTTTCTTTCAATTTTGGATATTACATAATTTGTATTTCACTCCCACTAGGCTTTATAGGATGGGTAGATCCTCCTCTCTAACTTGTCTTAGATGTGGTCATACTGAGGGGACTTTAAAACATATTCACTGGGACTGTGAGCAGGCAGCTCCCTTCTGGAAAGCCATTCAGAACTCTTTAGATCTGCTACTGGGCTTAGATTCTTGTTTTACCCCACAGGTTTTCCTGGTGGGTGTTTTCCCAGTGGACATGCTCGACTGCCACAAGGCATTTATGTCCTTGATTTCAAGTGTTGCTAAGCTAATTATTGTCAGACATTGGCTGGAAAGCTCTCTCCCTCCTTTCAGAGAGTGACACTTGGAGATGCTCCAAGTCCTGAAGATGGAGAAACATATAGCCTGAAGGCAGGCCCATCAAGAGGGGTTTCTGAGGAAATGGGGACCTCTTCTTGCTCTCTCACCTATTGCACAAGCTCCCTAGGAGAGGTTACCTAAGCCTGGTTGGGTGGATGTTTCCCCCTCCTGTGGGTGGAGGGGAGGTGATTGGCTCTCATTTCCTTTCCCCTTCTTTTTCTTTCATTTTTCTCTCTTTCTATTTTCTTAATGCAATCACACCCTCCATTGTGTTCTGGGGGAGGGAGTGGGATGCTGGGGAGGGGGAGGAGGATGGGGTGGGAGGTAGGACTGGTTCTGTTGGGGTGTTTTTTGGTTTGTTTGTAATACTTGTTCTTTGTTATTACCTAAGGTTACTGTTCAGATTATGTCTGTTGCTGGTTCTCTTTTTCTCTCTTTTGTTATGTATTTTGCTGTTATACTAACTCCTGTAATGAGACAATTGTTGTCTGTCTGTTTGAATATTAGCTGTTATATACTTAATAAAATATATTTAATTGAAAAGAAGAAAATTTGGAGTGAAAGTACTGAAAATTACCAAAGTTAAGCACATGTGTAGGAAGATTTCAATGAACCTGCATAACATGGCCATTTGTAGGAATTTTTCCACCAAATTTTCAACATGGGCTTTTTCATACCCCTCCTCATGAACACCGGCACAGTTGTTTCTTTAATTCATCCTGAAAGGTGATTTCACACAGTGACTGTGCAATTTTGCAGGATGTGAAAAATGACATTTGTACTGTTCATGAGGTGGTGTGATAAAATGTGTATGTTGAAAATTTGGAGTGAAAATATTACAAATTGCAAAGTTATGTGCCTGCATAGAAACTGCACAATGCATGCTCATACTTTGGCCAGTTTTGCGAAATCCCACCTCATGAGCACTGGCACTGTTGTTTTGTTAATCGGTCATGAAAGGTGATTCCGCACAGTAACTGTGAAATCACCTTTTGAAACTGAGTAACAAAATGACAGTGCAAGTGTCCATGAGATGAGGTCCCAAGAACCCCATGTTGAAAATTTGTGGCAAAAATTCCAAAAATGGCCGAGATATCAACATAAGTTGAAAACCCCATTGACAGCCATTATACGGTGCTTACCTTGATTCTTCCATTCTCGATTCAGCTTTGAAGAGTGCAGATGTGTCCTGGTCCACAGAAGATGACACACGCTGACCTCTTGAGGTATGTATGGGGTAAAGGGGGGTAAGGGGAGGTGGGTGTGCAGAGGGAGGATCGGCATTGGGGAAGGGGACAGGGGAGACGATGTGGGACTATTTTCCTTTTTTCAGGTAAAAAAAGATGTTGGGGACCATTTTCTTTTTTACAGGTACATTTCTAAATGATTCTTGGGGACACTGGGAGTGGCCCCAGTAGATATATATATATATATATATATATATATATATATATATATATATATATATATATATTTTTCATGGAAAAACTCCATTTAATGCATCTGAGTTGTTAACACAGCAAAAGTGAGAAATCCAGTTGGAAAGCCTTGCACTCCCCAGCCTGCCCTCTGGCAAATTAGGCATCAGGTGTGTGCTGAGGTCATCGGCCCTAACCCTCACCCCATCACATGTGTAAACAAGCTGAGGTGTAGGAGAATGGGGTGAGAGTTAGAACTGGTGACCCCAATGCACACCCCAATGCCAGTTGGAGGGCGGGCTGGGGGTGCAAGGGGGGCTTTAAACCCTAACACTGAATTTCCTTGCTTTTGTTGCTGTGGAACAACCCTAACTGATGCATTAAACTGATGTTTTTGCCACAAATTTCCCTTCTTTTTGAGGATGAGGACTATAAATAGTGAATGGAATATGGTGGTGGGAGTGCAGGACCTTCAGGCCCTGTGCTCCCACCACATGATTTTTTGTGACATAGTAATGGTAACTGCAATGCAAATGCAAGCACTAATGGTTATGCACATGGTGCTGCAAAGGTAAATGGTAAAGCAAATGTTAATAGAGATGCAAGCTCAAAGTGATGCAAAAGCGAACAGTGACGTAAATGGAGATGCAAGCACATATGGAAACACAATTGGTAACACGCACAGTCATGGTACCGCAATTGTAAATGCAAATGGTAACTGTAACAGCAACAATGATGCAAAAGGAAACAGAAATAGAAACGCAAATGCAAGCGTGTACAGAAATGCAAATTGTAATGCTCACGGTCATGGTACCGCAAATGTAAATGCAAATTGTAATAGTAACAGCAACAATAACGCCAAAGGAAACAGAAATGGAAATGCAAATGCAAGCACATATGGAAATGCAAACCATAACGCGCACGGTTATGGTACCACAATTGTAAATGCAAATGGTTATGGTAACAACAACAATAACACCAAAGAAAACAGAAACACAAATGCAAATGCAAGCACATACGGAAACACAAACTGTAATGTGCACGGTCATGGTACCGCAATTGTAAACGTAAATGGTAACGGTATCAGCAACAGTAATGCTAAAGGAAACAGAAACACAAATGCAAGTGCATATAGAAATGCAAACCATAACACGCATGTGCACGGGAATGCAATAGTTAATGCAAATGTTAATGGCACCAACAATGATGATGCAAAACGAAAGACAAATGCAAATGCCAATGGAAATGGAAGGGCAGCAACAAACGCAAATGGTAACGTGCACGGTGATACAAAGCGAAACACAAACACAAACAGTAGTGGAGACAGAAATGGTAACAGCAACGCAAATGCAAGCGCAAATGGAAACGCAAAGAGTAACACACACGGTGCCATACATGGGAACGCTAACACAAACGGGTATGGAAATGCAAGTGGAAACGCTATGTGTAACACTAACTGGAGCGCACACCCTGGTTTTCCCCAACAGCTGCATAGAGAAACACAGTGACTACAAAGAATGTATGCATAATAATGGGCCTTGGACCAGAAAATGAGGTCTTGGAATACTAAATTGCTTATATCTCAGGAACCATACGACGTAGAAAAAAAAATTGAATTTCACATGATTCATGACTTTCCTGGCTAAGTTTGCACTGGACGCTTAGCTCAGACAAAAAATCCATATCTCGCACCATTTCTGAGATAGGGGTCCTGAAAGGTGTGGTGGATGCTGCAGTGTTAGTTTATGGGAAAAAGTGTCAACTTCGGAATACCAGAACTTTGCATCCCCGCATTATTTCTTCACCAAACCACCAAAAGGCACATCTGTGGGATACTGACTTTCTTCCCTCAAAATTTCAGCCCAAAAGACAAAACTGTTCTTTTGCAGCAGAGTGGCAAACAATTCCTGTCATTTTGGCCATACTGTTGCAAAGTAGTGTCGTGATTTGCGACACTTTCGCAAAAAAAATCACAAAACTGTTGCAGGTGCAACACTACTTTGTGACACTACTTTTCCCCAAAATTTCAAAAACTTAGTTCTGGGGTGTTTAACCCCAAAATAAAGACATGCCTAGCATCCTCAGAGCTCGACAAGGTAAACACTAAAAGAATTGTGTCCCTAGATGGTCCCAATTTTAAATGCCAAGCATTTCTGTGATCAGTAACTGAAAAAAAAAAATGGCTGACTCACGACACTACAGGGGTCATTTGCGACACTAAAAATGGCATTTGCGACACAGTCAAACGTTTTGTTAACCTTTTCCATTGACTATAACGGGAAATTTGTTTTTTTAAATAGCTTTTGAACTGTTCAATATTTTTTCACAGAATCTTCAAAGGCACATTGGGGACCCAAGCACATTCCTGAGTTTTGGACCAGTTGTGCAAACAGTGCAATCTGTGGCACGAGCTAAATGCAAAAAAAAGGAAATGTGCCCCGGAATGTCGCTTAATAACTCTGCAGCTGTATATCCGACCAGTACGAAAGTTAGCAGATTCCAAGATCTATGGTTATGCCCTATGCCTGCCAAATTTTAGGCAAATCTGTTGAATGGTGGCAAAGTTATTAAGGTGAAGAATTTCACCTTTTAACCTTAAATGGGGTACTGAACCCTAACTATGGTAGCACTACCATGCTACCAGTATACATATATATATATATCTATATATCTATATATATATATTTATATATATATATATATATATATATATATATATAAATGTATGGGGACACTGGAGTGGGCTCCCAGTGTCCTGGACTATTGGGGATACAGATATAAGGACACTGGGAGTGGGATCCCCAGTGTCCTGCACTATTGGGGGAGTATAGATATGGGAACACTGAGAGTGGGCACCCCAGTTTCCTGGATGGCAAGGGGGTGGGAGAAAATAACTGGGACACTGGGAGTGGGCTCCCCAGTGTCCTTCAGTGGTGGCATGGGGGTTTGTATTGCTGACATGGGGATTGGGCAACCTAATGTCAGCTTTAAGAGAAAGCCACACCACAGCTAATGTTGAAGCCTGGGAGGTGGGGGGCAGAGGAGTGAGGACCTGGAGAGTAAGCCGCACCGAGACTAATGTTGAAGCCTTTTGGGGGGGTCAGAGGAGTGAGAACAGGGAGAGAAAGCCGTACCGTGGCTAATGTTAAAACCTTTGGGGGGGGGACAGAGAAGTGAGGATGGGGAGAGAGAGAGTACAATGTTCGTAACTCTGACCATGCACATTAGTGTGCACTCTAATGCACATGGCTGGAGTTATGTCTACAGAAAGAAATGAAGCACTTTCTCATTGGATCAGTTCATTTCTTTCAAGCAGAGGACACGCTACATCAGCAAAGCAGCACTACTGTCATGACCAGAGTGCCTGGTCATTGGTGTATACTGCCAAGCCCATTGCAGTTTCAGCTGTAATTGGATCGGCAGTGACACACCTCCCAAATGCCATATAGTCCTAAGTCATTCTTTGCACAAGCACACGTGAACACAAAAACTATGGAGGCTGTAGTAGGACAAAAGTCCCTGGTTAGAAAAAAAAGCAGCAGCAAAGTGCAGGTGGAGGAACTATTGTAGTA
Source organism: Neoceratodus forsteri (assembly GCA_016271365.2). NCBI lineage: Eukaryota > Metazoa > Chordata > Ceratodontiformes > Ceratodontidae > Neoceratodus > Neoceratodus forsteri. The sequence goes on along the minus strand of CM057456.1, from coordinate 1,383,774,204 downwards.
CAAACATAAATGAAAAAGCTCATAGTTTAAACATTTAAAGAAAAATATATTTTTTTCTAATATGTAAAACACAGTTTTCCATTTTTTAAGTGCAATATTATCCTCCAGGGTGGGCATTGTGGGATATAACGGACCTTCCAAGGGCTATAAGGCTCTCCACCTGTGGCGTTGGGTCTCATGACTCCCCCCAGCAGTCCATTATATATACAATAATGGATGGAGAAGTGTGCTTAATGAGAAATTAATGGTTGCCTGAAGTGTGGGATGCTACATAAACCCTGAGGGCAAAGCTTCCCCATCTTTTATTATTTATAATTGCTGGGCAGCAATTTTTTCCAGCTTTGGTCTTGTGTCCCTGTGTCTCACTCAGTCTGACACACTGACACGCGTGCGCACGCACACACACACACACACACTCTCTCTCTCTCTCTCTCTCCCCATTTGTCTGCCTGTCTGTCTTTATTTTTCTATTGGTAGTTTCATTTTTTATTAAATTTTTCACTTAGTTTAGGCAATGTTGTGTTTTGAGATCATGATCGCGTTCACGCTTACCTCAATGAGTGAGGCTGGAGCTGTTCTTGGTGGCAGTTGTCCGCTGCAGCTTACAAATGGTAGGATCAACCAGATATATTTTTAATAACATGCTGGACATGCGTGTTCTTTTTTTTTTAAATGGAAAAAGTGACAAGAACTCTCAGTCTGGCGGCTTCTTGCTATGCGGGTAAGGAACCACCATGTTTACAAAAGTGTAAAAGCCCACCCACAAGGAGATGAACAAGCAATCAGGGAGTGAATGTTCTTGAGTGACTTGGCTCGTGATTGTCATTATAACCCATGGGTTATAACAGCAAATTATAACTGGTTCAGCCCATAGAAAAAATTGATGACCAGTTATTATATCCCAATAATGCCTACCCTGTTGGATATTATTGCTTACTTTGTTTACTGGGTAAGTGCACTAGACAAAACATGCCTGTTTTCAGGCATGACCTTGGAGAGTATACAGCAGGTAACAACAAAAATACAATGATTGATACAGCAGAAAAAAGTGCACAGTTACAAACATCAGGCAAAGACATGGTATCTCCCCTGCCAGATAAGTATCAACTTGATAAGGGGACACTGGCCACTTGAGTCTAAATAATGTCACTCATGTCTTCATAGGTCTCTTCTCCTGTCCTACTACCTGCTCTCCCTCCAGCAAGCAAACTGCCATTTCAAATGCACATCTGAAGCACCATCATGCCATTGTATGGCATGGCCATCACTAATGTGGCAGTAATTATCCTTCCTGAATTTCTTTTCTTTTCCTCTGTCTTTCACATGTACAGTATGGCAGAGAGGAGACAACAGATATACCAAGCTGCCACTTGGTTAGTTGAATCTAAATAATTTTGACTGTTATTTTCTCAGGTCACATATACAACATGACAGGGAGTGGACAATGGATACACCATGTGGCCATGATAGTCAGTTGTGTCTATTTTCACTCTTGTCTTCACAGGTCTCTTCAATTGTCTTGCTGCCTCATGCTCCTCCTCAAGCAAGCAAGCCATGACCTCCTCTGATACCTTTTGGGTACCATTGTACCCAAAAAAAGCCACACCACAGCTAATGTTGAAGCCTGGGAGGTGGGGGGGGGGCAGATGAGCATCACATTTTCTTTTTCTTTTAGTTTTACAGATACAACATGACTAGGAGTGGAAAAAGGATATACTGTACAACCACAACACTGGCCAATTGAGTCTAAACCATTTCACTCTTGTCTTCACAGGTCTCTTTTCTTGTTCTGCAGCCTCCTCTTCCTCCTCCTACTTCTCCAGCAAGCAAGTCACCTCCTCCTCTTGTTTGCCAGACCACCTTCTGAGTCTCACGGGCATTATATTGCATGAAAGTGCTATCATAGCTGTTGCAGACATGTCAGCTCAACACTACAGCCACTGTAAATCACCTGCCATCTGGTGTAAGTTCCTCTTGAGTCCATGTCAGCTGTTGCCCCTTCGTCTTCAACTGATGCAAGAAGCTGCTGAATACTACCCAGCATCAACACACAGCAGAATAGCAACGTAGAACCTGAATTCTCTGGCTACTTACTTAGCTGCCACCTACTTCTCCCACTGAAATATTACCTGCCAGCATACCTCTCAACCTCTGACCATTAAAATTAGGGCTGGACAGACTGTTCAGCGGGGGATTTGGACCCCCAGATCAAACCCGGATAAATATGGACCTCGCCATAGAAGTCCAGTTCTGGGTCCGTGGAGATGCCATTTGCTGCATTATGTTGTCTGTTGCCATGGGAATGCTGTTGGTATGTACAGGTGGCCAGCGGCATCCAATCAGGCAACAGAAGGTCACGTGATGCACTCACAGTATATAACTGTGCTGAGTGTGCCACATGGCCCAGAGGAGCGAGAAGGACCGGAGAAAAACTGGAGAAGAGCTGTTCTCAGCAGCAGAGCCAGATAGCAATAAAAGCTGCAAAAAAGCAAACAAAAAAAAAACACACCACCTGAAAGATAATTATGGATGGGAGTGTAGGGAACAACAACAGAAAGGGAGGGGGAGAGAAGCTGATTGCTGGGGGTGGGTGAAGGTGGGTTGGGGACTCAGGAGTCAGGACTGGGGAGATAGTGGTGACTGGGAGTATGAAGTACTGTACTGTGTGGTGGTGTGTGACTGACTGCAAGCAGGCTGGCAACATCTTTGACTTGTGCCATTCCATCCAGATCCAGAGGAGAGAGGGAGAGACTACTGCGGGCCCAAGATAGATTACAGTTATAAAATATCCCAAATGAAGGTTTTTTTTTCCTTTTCTTGGCCTCAGACAGTGTAGCTGTGTGTACAAAAATGGCAGGCTGGCAAAATCTTTGACTTGTGCCATTCCGGATCCAGACTGAGGAGAGAGGGGGAGACTACTGGGAGCCCATGAGGATTACAGTTACATAAAATCCCAAATTAAAGTTTTTTTCCTTTCCTGGCCTCAGACAGTACAGCTTTGTGTATGTACTGAGAAAGGGCAGGCTGGCAAAATATTTGACTCATGACATTCCTTATCCAGAGAAGAAAGGAAGAGACTACTGCGGGTCACAGAGAAATTTTACTGTTACATAAAATCCCCAATTTTTTTCCTGGCTTCAGTGTGGCTATGTGTACATGGCAAGGGCAGCAGAGTGGCAAAATAAATCTTTCTGATGTCCAGAGGGGAGACAGAGAGACTGCAGGGTAGCCCACAATAAATGTAACAGTCCCAGAAATCCCAAATACATTTATTTTCCTGGCTTCAGTGTGGCTATGTGTACAGGGCAAGTGCATCTGGGTGGCAAAATAAATCTTTGACTGTGACATCCAAAGGGGAGAGAGACTTCAGTGTGGCCCACAATAAATGTAACAGTTCCAGAAATCCCAAATAATTTTTTTTTTTTACCCTCAGTCTTCAGTGCAGCTGTGTGTACAGGGCAAGGGCAGCAGGGTTGCAAAATAAATCTTTAACTGTGACATCCAGAGGGGGGACAGAGACAGAGACTGCAGGGTGTTCTACAATAAATGTAACAGGCCCAGAAATCCAAAATATTTGTTTTTCCTCACTTCAGTGTGGCTGTGTATACAAAGCAAGGGCAGCAGGGTGGCAAAATAAATATTTGACTTGTGATGCTGGGGGAGAGAGAGAGAGAGTGAGAGAGAGAGAGAGAGAGAGAAAGAGAGAGAGAGAGACACACTGCAGGGTGGCCCACAATAAATGTAACAGTCCCAGAAATCCCAAATATTTTTTTTCTTGGCTTCAGTGCAGCTGTGTGTATAGGACAATGGCAGCAGGATGGCAAAATAAATCTTTGACTTATAACGTCAAAGTTACCCAACGTTAAACATATCAGTGTCAGTGCCTCAGCAGGTTGCACACTCGCCTCTGAGGCCAGGAGATCAGAAGGCTGTGGGTTCTATCGCAACACCAGGCACTTGGGTTAAATCCCAATACTGACACTGTAGTGCAGCATGAGGGGGGTGCTGCACTCCTGAGATGCCATCTTTCAGATGAGATGTTAAACCGAGGTCCCATCTGCCTGTTCTGGAGGGGTTCCATGTCATTTCAGTGACTCCTAAATATCGAATGCAATTTTAATGCATCTATTACAGGGTATACCTTTTCAGTGACTGGACATTTCAGCAACTGGACATTTCAGCGCACACAATTATAGCTACTATTTCTAAATCTGTAGCTGAAAGTTATATGCCAGTCCTCTCAAATATTCCAAATAGGATCTACTGGCATATTCACACCACCAATAGACCTTATGGCCCACCTCCTTATCCTTACAATACATGAACCCTCCATAGAGGAGCATAGGCATTCTACTCTGGCTCCTCAGAAATTCAGCTGACATCCTAGAACATTGATTTGTCCCATCATGCAACACAGCACCTTTAAGCAATTACAGCAGCTGGCTCCAATTAAGGTAAGAACGGGATGTTAAAATGCTATGGTATTGCAGGGGGGCTACACCCTGTACTCCCCTACAGGGTGGCTGTGCCCCCTAAAGCTCCCCATCTCTAGGATTCCTACTCCAAGTCACACATTGACTCAGGGGTATCACTGAAAAGAAAAAATTGTGCAAATTGATTGTCGCTATATTGACAATGTCACTAATTTGTCTCTTGCTGAATAGACTTCGCTGTATTGACTTAGCTGTAAAGACTTCACTGTTTTGACATGCTACCTTCTGGATGTAGTTCAGGTAGATGTTAAAGATCCCATGACACTTCTCAAAAAAGAGTAGGAGCAATTTTTATTATAATTCAAAAACAACTGAAACAACTCAAGTTCTTCTATGCAGTGTTCAAAGAAAAAGTTATACAAATTATAATACAGAATATAATCTAAAACAAAACAGTATTATCCTCATACTAACTAATAAAAAAGAAGCAAATAACTCTTTTAAAACTTAAAGCATAATACATTTCTCTTCTAAATAACTTTACTCAGAGCATTACCTCAAAAACCATTTCTCTATTCCCTCCCCCTGAAGAGCAGGGATAGTTGAATTTATTCAATAACAAGCTACATACTTCATGACCTTAATGAAATTATTTGTATTCTATCTAATTTTAACATTAGTCAGAATCCTTAATGGTAAGTATTCCACAAGGCAAATATAACTATTTAACAGTCCATAACATACACCATATTCATTATATCCAGTAATAAGTCTGTAACCATTCCTCTGTCTTCTTCCCTTACCTTGCTTTACTGCCTTTTGCTATACAATACTACTTTTCTTTTATCTTCTGTTTTTCTCTTGTCTGTTATTGTACCTATTACCAATAACCTACCCATTCCATTCCTGCCCATAATTGGTTACATACCTCTGCTCCCATTGTTGTTTTTTTTTATACAGATAGATTTTATCCATTTCAACTTGAATTCAAAATAAAATATCTTGCACCAACATATCTCTTTGCTGCAAAACCCTTTGACACCTTGCCTGACAAACTGACAAACTGACAAAATGCATGCAAGCACCACATATACTATACTTTTTTTCCACTTCTACCATGCATCTGGTAATTGTCCCAATACTAGTTCGTCATAAGTGATTACTGCAAAGCTCTCCTCATTCCATAATGCTGCTAGAGACTCCCAAAACCTCTGTATATATGTACACTCAAAAAATAAATGCTTCATAGTTTCAATTTGCCCTATACAGGTTTCTTCGACACGCATCCTTTCTTCTTGCTTTTTATGTTTTTGATTCCCCTTGACATTTAACCTCTGATGCCCAGTCATATAGCATCTTACATTTTTAATGGTATCCTAGGTTCAGTAATACTTTCGAAAACTGCATTTTTGTCTGTATGTAACACTACTGAAAACACAGGTTTTTCCAAATAACATCTGCCTACTAATATCTTATAAAACTTCTTTTTATCCATATCCAAAAACCAACTTAGTTCAATTTTCCACATCCTTATATATTTCAATGTCATCTGAACATAAAATGGTAACTTTTTTCCATCATGTGCTATTTTCCTCTACTGCATGCTGCAAAAAAAAAAAGAAAACTTCTTCCCACTGCTTCATGCATACTATATACCTAACACTTCTTTTCCTAGCACTAAGGGCCTAATATTCTGAAAAAGAAATTACTAAAACAAAAACCAAAGGCTGCAACATATTCAGTCCTCATTCTTTTAATGTCCTATATGTCTGTACTCTTTTCACTGAGTTTAATCTGCTCCCCATAAAAGTAGAAAAAAAAGGCCCATTATCTTGGCATGCATGCTATATTGTAGTGGACAGTTGTGAGAAACTTACAATAAAATAGGTGCAATATATGCCTTAATTAAATGTATTTTTTTTCCTAGTTATTTTCCATGACTTCCAAGTCTGTGCCTTCCTGTTTGTCGCTTCATATACCTGTTCCCAGTATTTTTTTCTCTGCTTCTTGTGTACCAAAATATATCCCTAAAATCTTATCATCCTGGTAACTGGAACTGGGAAGCCTTCACTTATTGGGGCTGATCCTAGTGCTAAAGACTTAATTTTTCCTTTATTCATTTTTATGTTGGCTTGTGAGCTTGCGCGGCAGTCAACATATTGAGAGAGTGCAGCTTTGGGGGCGTGGCTGCTGTTGGGCTAATGCAGGGCATGCATCAGTAGGTGTGTCCCTCATTCCCCAATAAGCCAGCATGCTAGCGCTGACACCAACATTATGTAAAGTGGACAAAACCTCTAAACAAAGTGCCACTGCAATCAGAAACAAGATCGTTATGCAGCGTCACTTTGTTTAGAAGTTATGTCCACTTTACTACGTGCCGTTCCCCCCCAGTACAGGGTGCCACGCTGGGAGCCCACCCCAGCATGGCAACTGATGCCATGGCCGACGGGGGTGCCCAATACCCCGTCAGCTCCACTGTCCTCCTCCCCCCGAGTACAGGGTGCCACACTGGGAGCCCACCCCAGCGTGGCAACTGATGCCATGGCCGACGGGGGTGCCCAATCCCCCGGCGGCTCCACGCCCTCCCAGACATCCTTCTGCCTTGCTGGGAGCCCACCCCAGCATGGCAAATGTCCCGCATCATCTTTTTTTTTTTAAAACCTACAAATTAAAAACGGTCCCATGGCGCTTCTCCCTGCCCCCCTCCCACAACCCGCACCCACCCACTGCACACCCTGCCTCCCCACACCCCCCTCCTCACCCCATACTTACCTCCAGAGTCCAGTGCAATGATTTTCGGTGGACCGGGAACACGTCTGCACTCTTCAAAGCCGACCGCGAACTGAGGAAATGCCGGTAAGCCGTATAATGAGCTAGATAGGGGTTTTTCAACTTTGTTGCATATCTCTGGCATTTTTTGGAATTTTTACACCAAATTTTCAACACGGGGTTTTTGGGGCCCTTCCTCATGAATTCTGTCACTGTCATGGCGTTTATCTGCCTTGAAAGGTGATTTCGCAGTCACTGCACAAAATCACCTTTCGGGGCCCATTAACAAAATGACAGCGGAGGTGTTCATGAGGTGCCCTCTAAAAAGCCCAAGTTCCAAATTTGTGGAAAAACCAACAAATGCCTGTTTCACGAAGCCGCGCAGGTTTATGTTGCCACGTTATACTCATAACTGCATTCACAATATTTTACTGCCGAATTTTCAGCATTGTCATTTTGCACACCTCCTTGTGAACAGTATAGCTGTCATTTTCCACATCCTGCCCGAAATGTGTTTCCGCACTTCCGGGCACAATAAGCGCAGTCGCTGTGGAAATCAGTGTTTGAGCCAGATTATGAAAATGGCAGTGACACAGTTCATGAGCAGAGGGACCTAAAATGCCTATGTTGAAAATTTGATGATGATACTCCATAAAATAACTGTGTTACGAGCATGCGTTGGCAGACTACACGCCTGCTCGTACCGTCGTGCATTTGTGATATTTTCAGTCTGGATTTTCACCATTGTCATTTTTCCACACCTCTTGATGAGCAGTACAGCCGTCATTTGACATATCATGCCCAAAATGTGTTTTCACACTTCTGGCGCAGAATAGCGTGGTCGCTGTGCGAAATCACTTCTTAGGACACTTTGAGGAAATAACAGTGACACTGTACATGAGCAGAGGTGCTAAAATACCTGTGTTGAAAATTTGGTGCGAGGCAGCGCCATAAAATGGCAGTGTTGCAAGCATGCATTGCATATTTCCCCACACCCTAGTAGCCATAAATTTGGTATATTTACATGCCACATTTTCAACACTGGCATTTTTTTACACCTCCTTATGAACTGTGCAGCTGTCATTTCTCACATCCTGCCCGACATGTTTTCCCGCACTGCACTACCAAACACCCAAAGGGACACCCTAATGCTTGTCACTCTCTGCAGGGAAGGGGTGGGTTGGCATCAGTTCAATACTTCACTGCCATTCCTATGATGCATCTGTCTAACTCCTGCACTACCAATGCCAATGCCAGCAAGCAACATTCGGCATTGACAAATGCTTGTTATACCTGTGCTTCTATTTAAACTTTCGGACAAATGCAGTGCATATTCCCCTGATTCTAAATCCTGGACTGTAAGAACACAGTCATCTGCATATGCCAAAACATTTTTAAATATCTGTCCTGTATTAATGTGTATAGGCTTTATTTTTTCTATACTTTCTATAAACCTTAGAACAGGATCTATGCCAAAGACATATAGCACCAGGTTCATAGGGCAGCTCTGCCTTACCCCATTCTTAAGATTAATAGGAATTCCAAAATGCCCATTTATTAAGGATGTCACTTGTTCTCCTTATATATTATTTTTATTAGACTAATTAGCTGTTTTTATAGCTATAGTTTTTTAACACTGCCCAAATGTGATCATGCTTAACTGCATCAAATGCTGTCTCTTGAGCTATAGTTAATGTGAATCCTTCCAACTCCATTGATAATCCTTGTTCAGCTAGGCCTGGCCTGCCATGCTAAACCGACTGTGGGTCTAACCCTCGCATCCATCAATGTCTGCAGCCTATTACCTAAGCTAGATGCTGTTCGCATCTTTACAAACCAACACCATCCTGATATCCTGTCAGTTGTTGAAACTTGGCTGACACCCAAAATTCCAGATATGGCAATTGAACTACCAGGATACAATGTGCACAGACTCAATCGCATCTCCAAAAGAGGAGGGGGTTGTGCTATCTACGTCTCATGGAGTTCTCCATCTCCAACCCCCCCCATGACTCCACAGCCCAGATTCTCCCAATACAAATTCTCCTTGGGGCCCACAACAAAGCCCTCACTATTGTCTCTGTATACATCCCTCCTAAAGACCAAGGGATAAGCCTCAATTCCACTCTAAAGTTCATCAGAACCCTACCAATGGGCTCTAAGACAATCATCCTTGGTGACTTTAATATTAACTGGCATGCATCTGATGCCGGAGCTTATAGGGATGCCATCTCGGCTGCAAACCTCATGCAGATGGTGCTCTCCCACACAAGAAAAAACTACCCTGCTGGATTGGATCCTGACCAGTCATTCCTCCCATATCTCAAACACCTCCGTGCACCCTGACTCTTTCAGTGATCATTCCCCTGTTACCTGTCAGTGGTCAAACAAATTCTGCAAAACACCACCTAAGGTCATCACCAGCAGAGTTCTTCCTCATGGTTGGCTCATTCACCTTAAACTATCCCTTAATCAGCTTGATTGGTTGCCCATCTACAAAGCCACAGATGCCAGCTCAGCTCTCAACTACTTTGTCTCATCATTCAATGCTGCCTGCAACTCCTTTGCCCCCTTCAAAAAATGAAAAGTGAATGTGCTAAAAAATCCCTGGCTAAATGGTGAGCTCCTGGCACAGCTGAAATCCAGGGACCACCTCTGGGCCCTTGCTAGGGCCTCCAGTACTCAAATTGATATTCAAAATTACAAATATGCACATAACCTCTGCACGAAATCCATCAGACTGAGCAAAAGTATGTACTACAAAGAAGCTCTCTCTAATGCATGGGGCAACGACAGTCAATTCTGGAAGAACATTCAAGAAGTTACTGGGAAGCAGCCAAAATCATCCCCAATGATGCTAAAGGTTAATGGGTCCATCACTCTTGATCTGCTAGTCATTGCTAACACCTTCAATGATGCCTTCACTGACCTTAGTAGTGTTCTCCCCACAAACTTCTTTCTGGAACCCGACTCCCCTAATCCCTGTAGCTATCCCACCCCATCAAACCTCCCACCTTTCTACTTCCAAATTGTCAGGAAGCACGCTGCACACAATTATATCAACAACGCAATATCCAAGTCCAGAACTAGTGGGGACTCGCTCGACCTCAAACTACTATCTCTCACCCTTGACGAGGTCCTTGGTCCACTTACTCATATTTTCAACCTCTCCCTTAGTCTTAGCCAATTCCCAGAGCTATGGAAAGCTGCAACTGTTACACCAGTCCACAAAACCAGTGATAAGACATACCATGGTAACTATCATCCTATCTCATACTCCTTCCTCTCTCGAAGGCTCTGGTATGCATTGTGGCAGATCAACTTACTGACTTCTTGGAAAAATATAACATCTTATGTCCACAACAGCATGGTTTCAGGAAAGGCCACAGTACATCAACAGCCTTACTAGATTTCATCGGTAAGCTGCACTCTGCTCTGGATAATGGTCAGCTAACCGGGGCAATTTTTGTTGATCTGTCAAAAGCATTTGACACAGTTGATCATCGTCTGCTGATTGAACAGCTCCAAGCGACTGGACTCTTCCCTGACACTACCGATTGGTTCAGTAGCTACCTAGAAAATCGGACACAAAGAATGAAAATCAATGGGGTCCCCTCTGATACCAGACCAGTCCACTCTGGAGACCCCCAGCGGTCAATTCTGGGCCCCCTACTATTCTGCCTCTTCTTGAACACCCTTCCCCAATCCTGTCCTGAGCAATTAATTCTTGATGCTGATGACGCAGTACTCTTCAACTCCCTCAAGGAACCTGAACCGCTTCAGCACAATCTTCAGCAAGACTTTGCCACTGTAGAAAACTGGTTTAGCAAGCACAAGCTTGTCCTAAACCATAATAAAACCAAGGTTATGCTCTTCAGCAGCCACCAAAACCAGCACAGGCTCCATCCTTTCTCCATCACTACTAGCCACGGAAGCACCCTTGAGCAGGTTCAGTCATTTAAATATTTCTGGGTTCATCTAGACCCAAACCTGTCATATGGTTCCCTCATTGACTGTGTTGCCAAAGCTGCAAATACTCGGCTTGGCCTGCTTTTATGCCACAGACGTCGCCTTACATCGGATGCCTTGAGGATCGCTGTCCAGAGCTCAGTGGTCTCCATCATTGATTACGGCCTAACCATCTACAGTTCTGCATCAACCACTGCGCTCTGGTGAATATCGACATCTCTCAACAAGGCTTGTAGGCTCATCACTGGTGCCCACCGTCTGACACCTCCTTGTGACCTATATGGGCAAACCAAATGGCTGCAACTCTCCAACCGCATAAGATATCTATCATGCACCATGGCTAAGAAAGTTACCATGGGCCTCGCACCTCCCAGTGTCCAAGCACTACTGCAACCCTGCCTGAATACCCAAAACACCAGGAAATCTGAAACTCAACTCCTCCAAGTCCCCCATTGCCGCACCTCCCAGGGACAAAGATCCTTTGCCCATAGGGGACCTAGCTGGCTAAACAAACTCAGTCTGGACATCTCTCTATGTCAAAACTCAGCCCTTTCTTAAAACTACTATGTCGTATCTCATTGCTTCCAGCTCATGATCATACATATAACTGGCTCCATTTAGTTCCTTTCAAACCAACACCAGGCACTTCTCCTGCTGGCCAATCCCACTTTCCTGCCCTGCCTTCTCACACCCTACTCTACCCCACATCATACCCTACCCTACCCCCCTTTTTTCTTTTCCCTTTCCTCCCCCTTCCTTTCCTCTTCCTCCACCTCCCCCACTCTAGCACTTCCCTCCTGTAATGTTCTTTATATGTCACCCTCAGTGCCCCTCTGTTTGTCTGACAAATGCCATTTTTGCTGCCCTGCACCCCTTCAGTATCCACCATCCCCTCTGTGCCACCTTCTGCTTTCCATCTTGTGTCCAGCCTATCCATTCAATTCCATTGTACTTCCCCCTTGTTGTATTGCGATGTATTGTAATTGACTGTAATTGACATGGAACCTTTGTAAATGAGCCTTGGCTCAAAGGTATTTGTAATCCTAGACTTAAATAAATAAAAATAACAAAAAAATAAACTAGTTTCCTTACCAGTATTAGGTTTTATTGTACGTTTCTATCTGGTATGGCACATGTTTGTTCTGCTGTAATCACTTTTTTTGCTATTTTTGCCAACCTTGCTGTCAAAACTTTAGTCAAAATTTTGTAGTCCATCTTTAACAAACTTAATGGCCTCCAATTTTTTATATTCTGTGGGTCTCCTTTCTTATAAAGAAATATCATGATTCCATCATTCATGCTTGGCACAAGCTTTTCCTCTTTTCTGTCTGGCTCCATATACTTGTGGCCAAGGGGTTAACTCATCTGTATATTCTTTGTAAAATTCATTTGGGATGCCATCCCTTCCTGGTGTGGTACCTGAAGATAACTTATTTATTGCCACCCTAATCTCCTCCATACTTATAGGTGCTATTAGCTCTTGTTTTACTTTTAGTGATATTTCTAGTATTTCTGTATGTTCCAAAAAGGGAGCTTGTTAAGGGGAGCTTCCTTTCTGAAAGGTATCACAGATATGTTTTTGAATAACCTGATGTATTTCCATCTGATTGTCTACCTGCTTACCATCTGTCCATTTCAAGGAAGTAATTATAGTTTTTTTAACCCCTTGTAATGCTACCCCATAAGGATTAACTTTTTCTTTAGTTCGCTGTGCTGCAAATTGCTGATATTTTGCCAATTCATCCTCTTTCCTTAAGATATTCATACATTTTCTCTTTAATATTATTTAGCTTCTCTATCATATCCCCTACTGTTGTCCTCATTTGTGTTATTAATTTTAAATATTGTGCTTGTAACCCAAGATATTGCATATATTTGCTTTTTGACTTTTTACTAGAAATTTGTATTAACAGATCCTTTAAGTCTCTTTTTGTGCCTTCCCACCAGTCCACTGGGCTGTCATATAAAAAATGATGTCTTGCTTTACCCTTAATAGCTCTTTTATCTCCATTTTACTTTGTTCTTCCTGTAGAATAGATATATTCATCTTCCAATAGTGCCTCCCTAAAGTGATATCATGATGACAACCTATTTGTGCCTATAATGCCACATGGTCAGAGGTTTCTAATGGCATAATTTATACTGCTCCTCCCTGATAGTCCATGACCATAGCAACCGAGATTGAGCACCTAGAAAAACAGCGAGTCAATCTCAGCAACTGTGATCATGGCTACCTAAGGAGGAGGGTGACCGGATACTGCAATCAGTGAAAGCATGACAGGAACTCGCATGTATACATGTGTAAGCATGCCCATGGGGGGGAGAGACACTGGGGAGGGATGGCATGTGGGAGGGATTATGGTGAGCAGCTGCCAAGCTGGCTCGCTGGATCACTGGCATCATGGGGAGGATGGTCAGCTGGTCAGCTGGGAGGTGTGGGTTACCAGTTCTGGTCCGGCGTGGTGTGGATTTTTTTTTGGCCACCTGGCGGCATGTATTTCATCAAGTTCCCCCTGACATGCACCCCCTGGAGTTGAGAATCCAAAAGTAGGGGAGTGCAGGGTCTAGGGCACCGTTTTTCTGTACACTGCCAGTGTGCATCGCCGAAATTAATTTTTGGCTATGTAGAAAAGCCATAATAGCGATCGCTGTTGCTCGATTGCTGTTATGACATGGAACCCTATTCCCTTAGTTCAATCTTATATGAAACAAAAATCTATTCTGTTGGAGAGCTTCCCTTATTAAAAAGTGTGTTCTGGTGGGACATTTATTATGTCATGTATGTCTTTTGAAAAGCCCTTGTCTAGAATACTCTGTAACATATTCATATTGCAATGTATTTTCTCTGTTTTTCTGCCCCAGTCTCTATAACTCAATCTGCAATTAAGACCCCCCCCATAAACATAGAAACATAGAAAAATAGACTTTGACTGCAGATAAGGACCGCTTGGCCCACCTAGTCTGCCCATTTCCCTACCTACAGGATAAGCCACAGATCCTAGTTAACCAACAGCCAACATAAGATTAATTTAGATGTGTGTAACAAGGGGTGTAATTTTCTAAACAAAGACAATCTTTCTGCTTTCGTCTGGGGGACATAAGTATTTATTAATCTATATGCCATATTGTGTATTACCACATCCAACATTAGAATCCTTCCTGGACATATGTCTAATACCTTTAGTACAGTAATCTGTATTTCTGAAAACATAATGCACAACCCTAAACATTGTTCTTCTCCTAGTGAGCACAGAGAAGGGCCCCACCTCCAATCTTTCTGAGCATTTGAAGCATCCATCAAAATATGCAATCTTGAATCTTGCAAAAAGATTACTTGCCTTCCCCCTGAATTTAAATTAGCAAATGTGATTTTCCTTCTTTCTAGAGATTTTATGCTATTAACATTTGCAGTAGTTAATTTAAGTCCAACATTCATTATTTATGTAAGTTTGAGGTTAGCAGGTCTTGCATGTCCTCTTCTTTCTTTTCTTAGGTTTAGGTTTCCCCCCAACCAGTCTCTACATTGGTCTCAGTTTGTGAAGGTATGACCGAAGACACATCAGATTCTCCCCCATCTCTTCTTCCTCTAAGTCCATCAATGCCTCATATACATTCTGTATAGGAATTTCACCTGGTTCTTTAGTCTGGACTTGTGGCAGTTCTGCTTTTTGTGCAGTTTTAGACCTCGTAACTCTCTTGTATGGAGGGTCAATTATTGCTTCAGGAGGTGGCATGTCTGTTTCTATTTGCCCTCCCTCTTCAGGAATCCCCAGCTCTGAATGTTCATCATTCGAAGGTGTTCCTTCTTGTTCTTCATCTCCAGGTTCTGAGAGAGGCCTGTGCTCTTCAGTACCTCTTGTGTCATTTTGTACTTCCCTGTGCTGGGGGAAGGAGGGGGCTGACAATTATTGCTCAACTGCCTCAGCATGTTCTGAGATTTCTTTTCTGAGGTGAACTGTTCTTTGTGGCTTGGGATCTGATATTTTGATCTGTGTCATTAATTCATGTGCCCTCAGTTTTTCTTTTTGTGCAGTGGCTACATAAGCATCCTGCTCTGCTCTCAGGGCTTGGTCCAATCTATTATGTGAGGCCCAAACACAATTGTGAAAAGTGTGTCCATGTTCTTCGTAGAGATTGCATCTTAGTGGCTGTCTACAATGCATTCCAATCTGACCCACTTCCCCACATAAGCCACATTTCTGTTTTTCACATATATTGCTTAAATGCCCCACTTCCCCGCACTTATAGCAGGCTCAAGGCTGTCCTGCATAAAATATGACCCCTTGTCTCTCCTTAACAAAAAACAACTAGGGAAATGCTTCATCACTCCATTCTCTTGTTTTAGAGGGTGACTTTGTATTTCCACCCCCCAGTCTACAGGTGTTCCTCATATAAAATAGGCTCAGGGTACCCATTTACCACACATTGCTGTTTGAGCCAATAAGTTATGTGCCCCACAATCACTTCTTCATTCCAAAAGAGTGCCATGATCCTTTTAAACATGGGCTTAATCAGAGGAATTACTAAAAATGATTTCCAGATTGCTGTGTTTTTAAGCAGCGGGTACAGCTTCCAGAAATGCTCAAGTCCAGCAGGGTGTTTAAAACTTTTATCATAAACCGTGTCCCCAGGTATGTGTATGAGTGCATATATTTCATAAGCATAATACTTCATAATGTTTTTAAATAGTGCTCTTCCTACAAATAACCTGTCCAGAATGTCATTCATGTCTCCTCTATACTTGAGATGCACTGCATTTCATCTTGCAGCTGGTTCTGAGGCATTTCTCACATTTCTGGAAACAAACGTTCCCTAGTGTTTGCACTCCAAGCATTGGTAGCTAACAATCTGGTTCCTGCTGCATCTGCAGGATTATCAGCAACTTCAGAAGTGTGTGGGGCAGTATCCCCATCATTATTTGAGGCCACCAACCTCTAGCTTCTGAAGAAGGGGAGGGAGGGGTCTGCAGCTCTACTCATAAGCCGTTCTTCCCCTTCTATTTCTCTTATCACGGCTATCATATTGCTGTGACTGTCCTCTGCCTGCTGCTCCATGCCGCCTCCTGCTTCTTTTTGCCCAGGGGTTATCTGTGAAGTCTGGGAGCTAGTGTCATTCACATCTTGCTCTGTTTGACTTTTATTGTTAATTTTTTTTTTGTAACAACATGGGGAGGTTTACATCCCAACCACAGCCATCAGACTTTCTCACCCAACCTGCTGCCTCCAAGGACGTTGATACCCATTCTGCAGGTTCCACTGATGGCTCTGCTACTTGGTCTGTAAGTTCTCTACAGGGTTGCTGTGTGGCTTATACCACACCCTCTTTATTTTGCCCCCTGGCTTTCTTTCCTTTACCATGAGTGTCTTTAAATATTTATTTTTTTCCTGCACCTCCAGTTGTGAGCCCAATAGTAAAATTAATCTGCTTCTTTTGGAGTACGGTAGTTCCTCCATTTGGCCCCATGCTGTCATTCTCTACTATATCAGCCTGTACATCTTCACCCCTTTGTACTATTCCTGTATTTTTTACTGCCCCAACACTTCATTTCACCTGCTTCCTGCTCCCATCTGATTCCTCTGCCAAAGTAACTATGGTTACCTGCATCCTCAGAGAGCTCACTTGTCGATCCAGATCTGGTCTCCTGGCCTCCACTTCTGTTACAGCTCTGTCCAAGCTTTGCTCACTTCCTCCACTCCGGTCTCAATTTTCCTCCATTCTGCTCCATCCAACTTGAAAATCCTCCCCTGTTCTTGCATCATTTTCTCCATTTCCTTTCACCGAAGTAGAAACCTTCTTTCCTCCTGGGCCATCAGTTTGTAGATTCCTACCTCTGACTGGATACTCACTATGGTTTGCTGATTTTTCCCTACGCCTCCTTCCAGGTGCATTACTTCTTCTGCTGCCAGTACATACGCTTCTTCTGTTCCAATATTGACAACCATTGTGGTATTTTGCAGTAAAGAGACCGAGGAGGAGACCTGCTCCTTGGCCTCAGAAATATCCATTTGCTGCACCGCTCTGGGAAGACTGGACATCTCAGCAAGAGTCACAGTGCCCCCTACTGAAGAGTAGGGTAATTTGTTTTTTTATTGAAATCATACAAATTAAACATATTCACAACTCAATACAATCATTACTATCCAAAAGAAAAAGTAGAAAAAATACAAATCATGAAAATCCATTAAGTGCCCCTTTACACCAGCACACAATAACACCAAGAATAATAAAAAAAAGAAAGTACAAAGTGAAGAAAAGGAAATACAAAAGAGAGCATAAGTTCATCTGTAACATACAATCATTCCACTTTCTACTTTTTCTGTAAGAGAAACTCTTATTCAACTATAACTTTATTTCAGGTGATGGTGGCATCTGAATCAATAACCCATGGCATGTTTCTCCATGCCTTATTTAATTCCCTTTGTGTTCCGTTTTGGGATTCCATTTGATATAGGTTTTGTATTTCATCAAGTATTTTCCCCAGAGTTTCCTCATTAGTAATTACTTTCTGCTGCAGAGTAAAAAAAAAATCTAACATTCCAAATATGCCACTTGACAGTTAGTATAACATTTAAGGTACCTCTGTCTTATTTATTCCAGTTAGATGGGTGATAACCACACATAAGTAAGTCATAATTCATTGTAGAAAACAATGTTTCATTCCAACTATTAGCTACATAAGCCCAGAATTTTGTGATATATAAACAGGAAAAATATAAATGTTGTATGGTCTCAAGCTGTTGTATAGGTTTGGGCCTAGAACAATATCTTTCTGTCTGCTGTTTATGTTTATGAGTCACCTTAATATTACATTTTTCATGACAGCATAACCAGTGTATATCACACATTTTCATAAGGATTCTTTTTTCTTTCAATATTCATAAAGTGAATCCAGGTGTGTATTAGGACATAGTGAAAAGATAGTTTGCTCAGTGTAGTGTGTCTCCATTACTAAATTATAAATATACTTCCTTGACTAAGTTATCAGAAGCTGGCTGATTATTTCCCATTGTTTTAACTTCAGATAAACTTCTCTTAAATATGTTGGAGATGCTAATGATTTCTGAACTACTCTCAAATGACCTTGGTCCCAAGACGAGAACCATACAGCTATGGAGGAAAAAAAATACAACTTTCCAAAGTTTGTCTGAAAAGGCCAGGAAAGGTGCAATATTGTTGTAAATAAAAATAGTATAGAAAAATAAAATCGGGTTGACCATATCTAACCCATGTTTTTGTCACGGTAAATGTTATATTTCTCTTTATGGGGTTTAATCTGCTGCCCCAAACAGCCTGAAAAAACAATACTTAATATTATGGGTTCCATACTTTTTGGGGGTGGAAAGATACCTGTAACATATAGGAAAATGGGTACCAAACAATTTTAATCAGACATATGCACTTAATGTTCCCTATTGACCATTTAATCCACTTCTGTACTGTTTTGTTGTCCCTGGCAGATTTTGCTTTCCCAGTTTAAAATGTCCAGCTGTGCCTGCCACCCAAAAATCCCTAACATTTTTATTGGTTCTGGTGTTAGGTTAACTTTGCTATCTGTGCTAAATTGGGGTTTGTTTTCTGAAAACATCTCCCAGTACACTTATTTGTTATGTAACTTTGCTCCTGAGAAAACACTACACTTCTGGTATAATGCTAAAGCATTTGCCACTGACTGTTCATCCTGTGTCAGGAAACTGATGTCGTCGTATATGCTAAGGCCTTAAGTGGAAGAAGATTACCTTCACATATAACTGGGCAAATAGTTAGGGCTGAATTGATAGCTCTTATTAAGGGATCGATACAAAACACATATAATAGAGGGCCGGCCCATCCATTGATCTGAGGAATCACAGTTGTAGTACTGTATAATTTCTGTAGCCAATTAATAAACCTACTGGGGATTCCATAATTCTGCAAGACATACCATAAATAATTATGATGTATGGAATCAAAAGCCTTTTCTTGATCCAATGAAATTAAAAACCCGTATAAACTGGACATATTATCCTTGTCTACTACTTCTCTCAGAAAAAATAATTGGTCTGTTATGGTTCTCCCTGCTACTGAGCATGATTGTTCCAATGCAATAAGATGTACAGCTGCTTGCTTCAGTCTATTATGTAATATTTTCACAAACATTTTGAAATCTACATTAAGTAAACAGATTGGCCTCCAATTACTGATATTTATTCCCCTTTTTATATAAAAAATTGTGTTTGTTTCAATAAAACATTATAAACACCTGCTAGCTCATGTACTACTTCAGGACCTACTAATTTGTAAAGTTCTGAATTCAATCCATCTTTTCCTGGGGGTTTTCCCATTTTCAAGAGCTGATATAGCTAGTGCAACTTCAGTTGCTGTAATCTTTGTTGCCAAAGGTGCTAGAACACTTTGGGGGCATTAAGGGATTTTAAAATTTGCCAAAAAAATTATTGATATATTTAAAGTCAACTGTCTTTTCACTATAGAGTTGCATTGAATGCTGAATTACTATATTTAATAAATCTCTTGAGTCTGTTTTTCCTAATTTTTACTGTCTAGTATGGATTCCATAGATTTCATCTTTACCCTTTCCTGACAGCCATCAAATGGGCATATAGAATCTTTTTTCCCCTTGTGTGCTGAATAAATGTTGCTGCTTCAATGTACCTGCTTGTTTATCATGAAACTACTGCATTTGCTGCTTGAGTATGTTGATTTGCCTTGAACAATCATGTGCTGTATTATATGATAAGGTCACTAATTTTTGCAGTTGCTTCCTGTAACTTAAATATTGTAGATATTCCTGGTCATGATGCTTTTTATTAACTGATTGTAACAGAGTTTGTAAGTTAGTTTTTGTATCCTCCCACCATATGGCTGGGTTATCATATATGATAAAAGTAGATTTTTTTCACTGATATAAAATACTGGCTTTCTTGCTTAACCCCAGTGTCTAATAATAGCAATGGTTGTAATCGCTATATCCCAGGCCCATAAGATAAAGCTTTCTGCAAGTGAAGTTCATTATGGTAAGAATATTCAACTGAACTGGTTTCCATCTGTGCAATGTCTAAAATTTTGTTAGTAAGAAAAAAATCTATGCATGTTGCCAGTCTCCCTTTGTGAAAGGTCAGATCTGACCGTGAAGTGTGTGTCTTGTATGAATCCATTAAATTAGCTGACTGTATTATTTTTTTTTCAAACAGACTGTATCTCAAAATAGTTTCTGAGTAGTGGTACTCCTCCCCTTATCCCTTAAAGATAGGCCACAGTTAAAATCCCTGCCCCATATAATATTATGAGGGTTAAATCAGTATGGTTGAATTTGTTGGAATAAATCAACTCTATCTGGCTTTTTTTGAAGAGCATATATATTTATTAGCCTGTATGGTTTCTTCCTGTGCTTAATATCTAGAATGAAAGTTCTCCCCTGAACTAAATCTATTACTTTAGTAACATATATTTCAGGGTTGCTCAGAAGAAACCTTACTCCAGATGTTGCCTCAGTGCCTCAAAACCAGTATGAAGGGCCTATGTGCCATTGGCTTACAGCTGTGTTAAGTTCTGTGGTGGTATGTAACCTGGTGTCTTGAATGAAAGTGACATCAAACCTGTTAAACATAAGTTTGAAAAACACAATCCTTCTCTTATATGCTAATTTAATGCTGTTTACATTGATAGTGCATATTGATAAATCAGCAGTCATATTAAAGAGGTGGACTGGACCCTGTGATGGTGTCAGTCTGGTTTAAAATTCTTTTTCTTCCTGTCTGACCTTCTAAGCCCTTTTTTACCTCCAGGACTTTACTCTGGTCAGGCGTGGTTTTACTTTATTTTTCTAACCCCAAGGCAGAACGCAATACTTGTTGGATTCTGCAGAGTAGGGTAGGGTGAGGTGAAATCGCATGAGCGTTATGGCCGACACCCAAAGGTACACCTCAGTGTCTGTCAGTCTCTTCAGGGTGGTGTGGGGTTGGCATCACTTCCGTAATTCACTGCCATTCCATTTATGCATCTGTCTAACTCGTGCACTACCAATGCCAATGTCAGCAAGATAACATTCGGCAGTGACAAATTCTTGTTTATATATACAAATGATAGTAGCTACCTTCTACCCTTCTGGAATTTTAAGATTTACTATACAGTAATTGAATATTGAAGTAACAATAGGCACCCAAAGTGCAGGGGCTAGTGAAAAGACTTCCACCGGAATCTGATCAGGACCCAGAGCCTTTTTCCTTTTCATGACCACCAGCGTCAAATACACCTCAGACAATGAAAAGAATCTAAATTGGAATATATCATATGAAAGATGTAGTTTATGTTCAGATTGACTTGGATCATAAAATATTTTTGTATAGTGCTCCACCCATATGTCCAGAGGGATACAGGAGTCGATCTCATATCTAACATTATTAGTACCATTAGCTACCATGAGCCAATATGCTTGAACATCATTATTACTAATAGCTATTAACATCTTCTCCCATATTTTCACTCTAAATTCCAATTGCTTACTCTTTGAAAGACCCTTATATTCTTCTCTTGCCTCATTCACTAGTTTGAAATTGCTTTGGGACTTATTTACTTTAATATATCTAATAAGCTGATTTAAGCACTTTTTAGCGCCACGGCAGTCTTTATTAAACCAAGTATTTATGATTTTTTTCTGAGAATTATTTAACACATTTACTGCTAGTAATGCTCTAATTTTTTGAAAGCATGTATCTAATGCTTCCAACAATTTAGATCCATACTGTACTGAGATGGTTAATGAAGAAAAAGCGGTATGAATTACATGCCATATCTCAGACTGCCACATATCTTTCCATATAGTTGTAGTATTTTTTAGCGTGTATAGTATTATGAGAAATTTGCACATTGTGGTTCTATTGCTTTCAGAATGAAACTGACTTGTGCAATCTGTAGATGTTTTAGAATGCTGTTGTACCACATAAAGGTACAATCACATTCCATGACCTATGAAATGTGGAACAACTGCATTTTCAAAGGGCTGGTATTCTATGCAGAACAATGCTCTATTATACACTATAAAAAAAATAGCGTATGGTGGAACATTGTTGGGGATGGAAATCCATCCCTTGAACATTAACAGGTGCGGAATTATGCCACTCCGACGAATGAAAATTTGGTTTATTACACTTTAATAGCTTCTGAACTGTGAATCCGATTTGCATGGCATTTGGAATGTACAAAGCTTTATAATACATCTTTGACTGTGAAAATTTTTGGGTCACTGGCTCTTACGGTTGCTGAATTGTGCATGTTGCGCTGTACTAGCTATGTGAGCTAGTTTGTTGTGCTGCACTAGCTACATAGCTAGTGCAGCACAGCAACTTGTAAGGTTCATGCATGTGCATTACATGAACCTCTGTTTTTCTAGAGAGGGCCATGGTGGTGAGTGCTTGATCTAGTAGAAAGCAGTGGAGAAAAATGAGCATTAAAGTAGGGAGACTGCACTGCTTCTTAAGTAAAAGGGACTCGTTTTTGTTGTGGTTGTGGACCACGCACTATAAAAAAACAGTGTTTGGTCCACTATCCACAACAAGCATAAGTAGCCATCTCGAGATTGCCATGGTGAACAAAACCTCTCGAACTTTGCTCTTGAGGTTTAACCGGTCACAATGACAAACCTCTCGATGGCTATACATGTTTGTTGTGAATAGTGGACCATACACTATCCTCTATGTTGCTGTTACTGTAGTCACAATAGTTATGTGTAAGGTTACTGTCATAACAATGGAATACTGACCCAATCAAAGATTAGCTTTTACAAATTTGATGACGTCACAATGCCTAGTGCAGCACTGAGGCCAACTCTTAAAATAAAGGTAAAAAAAAAACAAAAGCATCAAATAAAGTGCCAGTTTAAAGCTATAACTAGTAAACTACTGTTGTATATATTGAATATACAGTACAATAGCCCATCTCAGATTTGACAATGTATTATCACTTGAGAGTGGGCAGGACTTTTGTAACTCACTCATGGCACTGTCACTCATGAGTTATGGTCCTGCTCCCCTCACACTTGAAGATATATTGTAAATTGTGAGTCAACACATTTTATATCACACACATGCATGCATACACAGTACATATACTGGTGTAGTACCACCAGTATAGTTAGGGTTGAGTAAGTTGTTTATTGTTAAACTCTGATTTTAGTACATCAATAACTTTGGTGGTATTCATCAAAATCCCCCCAAATTCAGCATGCAGTCTTGGAGGCAAGTTTTTAAGAAGTGAGAAGATTTGTGATGGCAGCTTGTGTGATTTCCAAGATATAGAAAGTTAATTTTTAATGAAGAGCTGTGTTTTTTATTTATTTGTTTGTTTGCTCTGACCTACAGCCTTGCATTTATGGTAGAAGTGGCCTGTGCCAAGGTGATGCCTTTCAAAGGTTTTGTGAAAATACATTAATCGGATTCACAGTTATAAGGAATTAATGTTTTTTCTGAGCATATTCAGGAGAGATTGGTGGAACACCTGGTTGTCAATGGACTACAGGACCCAAGGCAGCATGGTTTCACCGGGGGGACGTCATGTCAGACCAACCTCATTGAATTTTTTGACTGGGTGACTAGGGAGGTGGATCAGGGGAGGGCAGTGGACATGGCCTATCTGGACTTCAGCAAGGCCTTTGACACTGTGCCACATAGAAGGCTATTACACAAACTGGGGAATATGGGTGTGGGCAGGACAGTAGTGTGGTGGGTAGGTAACTGGCTGGGCGGCAGGACACAGAGGGTGGTGGTAAATGGCTGTCACTCCACAGAGGGAAGAGTGACCAGTGGGGTACCACAGGGATCAGTGCTAGGACCAGTTCTATTCAACATCTTCATCAGTGACATTGTGCAGGACCTAGAAGGCAGAATTTCACTGTTCCCCGATGACACAAAGCTCTGTAACAGAGTAGACACACCAGATGGTGTAGACAGAATGAGAAGGGACCTGCAGAAACTTGAAGAATGATCAGGGGTTTGGCAGTTGAAATTCAATGCAAAGAAGTGCAAGATAATGCATATGGGGCACAAAAACCTTGGCACAATATATCAGTTGGGGGGTGAGGATATAGCATGCACCAAGCAGGAAATGGATCTTGGGGTTATCTTCTTTGATGACCTCAAGGTAGGGAAACAGTGTAAGAAGGCAGCAGGTAAAGCAAATAGGATGCTGGGATGCATAGGCAGGGGCATCACCAGCAGGAAAAGGGAGGTCATAATTCCACTATACAAGACACTAGTGAGGCCCCACCTGGAGTACAGTGTACAGTTCTGGAGACCTTACCTACATGGGACGTAGACAGGGTAGAGAAAGGTTCGAGGAGGGCAACAAAAGATGGTACATGGATTGCATCACAAGTCTTATGAGGGACAGGTTGAAGGAACTGAATATGTACTCCCTGGAGGAAGGAGGGAGAGAGATATGATAGAGACATACATGTATCTTACAGGGAGGAACAGGGTGCAGGAATACACTATTTTTAAGTGAAAAAGGTGTTCCAGGACTAGAGGGCATGGGATGAAGTTGGAGGGAGGACGATTCAGACGAAACGTGAGGAAGAATTTTTTTACACAATGGGTGGTGAACAAGTGGAACACTCTGCCAGAGGAAGTGATGGGGGCTAAAACAATCATGGGATTTAAGAATGCATGGGATAGACAGGGGTAAGGGGCAACAGACTTCTAGGAAAACATAAACTGAACTTACAAGCTCAAATGGGAAGACTGGGTGGGCCATAGGCCCTTATCTGCCGACACTGTCTATGTATCTATGTAACGAAGAGCTTTGTTTTTTTTTTGTTTGCTTGTTTGCTCTCACCTATAGCCTTGCATTTATGGTAGAAGTGGCCTGTGCCAAGATGATGCCTTTCAAAGGTTTTGTGAAAATATATTAATCGGATTCACAGTTATAAGGAATTAACGTTTTTTTCTGAGCATATTCAGTAGGTTTTAGGATAACCCTGTGATACTAAACATAAATTTATCTTTTACAGGCATTTGCTGTTCACAAAATTAGTGATTTATGTTTTCTGCGAAAAAATACAGCTCATGATGGCGGCCACCTTTGTTTTTCCTAAACTGAAAACCTCAAAGACAAATAACAAGGATATATTTTTAAAAACAAACACCTAAACCCAGCTATATTAGACACATTTAGCTAGATTCTGAAGTTCGTTTTTTAAAAATAAGTCAAGAAATCCATTTTCTGGGCACCCCAAATTCCTGGATTCCCAGCTTAGAGAGGGAAGCTGTTTGTATAGTTCTAAAATGCATGCCAGGATTCTCAGTTAATCACTCCTCTCTCCTTCCCGCCTGACCCACATAGCCAATGTAATCCTAACTGGATGGTGGGTGCTCATCCCACCTCCAATATCTTCCCCCAACCAGTTTTTATAATGGACAGCGGGTGCTGAATCCCAACATTGTTCTTCACTTAAGATTCTTTTATTTTTATAATTTCTGACACTGAGGTGTCAAATCGCTGATGCTGGGTAACAGCCCCATTCTTTCTTGGTTTGTGGTTAATGTTCCTAACACCAAAAGACACCTGGAAGCCCACCTTCAGTGCCACAAAAGTGTTCTCTGACACTGGGGTTCCTAATCTCCAGTGTCAGAACACTGAAATAAAGAAAACTGTCCCACTGAGATCCTTTTTCTTGCTTTTCTTTTTTGATGAAAAGAAGAAAATGATCCCTCACTGATCAGACCCCCCACACTCCTACCTGCCCCACCCTGACTGCTCACTCAGCATCCACAACCCCCACACCCCTAGAGACACCATCACTCATCTTTACATGGTCACACAATATAGATCTATTCCAGATCTGAAAGATGTCCTTCTGTTGGAACTGGCAACTGCGATATGAGAAAAAAAGTCTGGTTCATGTATTTAATGTGCTTTGAACTTTCACTGATTACTCTGTCATTTTTAAATATTTTCCACCAAATTTTCAGCATGGCCTTCTTGGGACCCCAACTCACGAGCAAGATAGGTGACATTTTTCAGTTTGTCTGGAAAGGTGATTTTGCAGTTGCTATATAAAATTACCTTTTGGGCACAATTTGAAACTTTTCACCTACAGTACCAGGTTCATGAGGTGGGGAGATAAGATGACTACAGCATGTTGCTAATTTGGTGGAAAAATGTGGTAAAATTACCAAGTTATGAGTAAATGTTCCATTATTTTGATGTTCACGCATAACTTCATTAATTTTCAGTATTTTTCCTCCAAATCTTCAACATAGCCATTTTGTGACCCCTCCACATGAACAAGGCAGGTGAAATATTTCAAACTCAGGCCAAAAGGTGATTTAGCAGTCACTCTTCAAAATCACCTTTCAGGCAGGATTAGAAAATTTTCACTTACTTGGTTCATGACGTGGGGTCATAAGATGAATAAATGACGATGTTATGAGTGAATGTTGAAATATCTCAATGTTCACTCAGAACTTCAATCATTCTCAATATTTTGACTCCAAACTTTCAATATGGCCATTTTTTCCCACTGTCTCATTAATGTGACAGGTGACCTTTTTCAAATCCTGGATGAAACATTGTTTTGCACTTGTGGTGCAAAATGATGTTTTGGCCACTATTCTATAAATGCCACCTGTCCTGTTTATAAGGGTAAGTCATAAAATGACTAGTTTGAAAATATGGATTCAAAATTTAAAAAGGAAAATAATCATTAAGAAACAATGTGTGCAGTGCCAGAGTCAGCCCCAGTGGATATACTTTGTAATCCTGTGCTGGTGAGCTGAGTTTGAGGGTGAACTCAGTAAACCAGTTGGATGGACTGAGGCTAGGGTGATGGTACTGTCATACAGCATCACCCCTCAGCCTGGGAAGAGACGCTGCTTTCTTGCCCACATGGGCCTAAGTGCCATACAGTGAAGAGAAATCCTCTCTCAGCCTAAGACCTTGCACCTGTGCACCTGTGGCTGCCAGAGGGCTTTGCACGTTGACTGATAAATGGACACTTTTCCCTGTGTGTCTGTATCTGTAGCCACATGGACATAGAAACATAGAAACATAGAATTTGATGGAAGATAAGGACCACTTGGCCCACCCAGTCTGCCCATTTCCCTACCTAGTGTATAAGCTGCAGATCCTAGTTAATCAGCAGCCTACTTCTTTCTACCCCCACCCCCTAGAATTGCCTTATGGCTGTCCCATGCATGCTTGAATTCATCCACTGTTTTTGACTCCACAACCTCCTCCGGAAGGCAGTTCCATGCATCCACAACCCTCTCTGTGAAAAAATACTTCCTTACATTACCTCTGAGCCACTCCCCCTCTATCTTCAAATTGTGCCCCCTTGTTCTTGCACACCACTTTTTTTGAAAGATGCTACCCTCTTGGACTTTGTTGATTCCCTTGAGGTACTTGAAAGTTTCTATCATGTCCCCCCTCTCCCTCCTTTCTGCGAGGCTATACATATTAAGCTCCTTTAGTCTCTCTTCATATGTCTTCTGGTGCAGACCCTGCACCATTTTAGTTGCTCTCCTCTGGACAGCTTCCATCTTGTCTATGTCCTTGCGGAGATTGGGTCTCCAGAACTGCACACAGTACTCCAGATGGGGTCTCACCAGCTGTCTGTACAGAGGGATAACAACTTCCTGTTTTCTACTGGTGATGCCTCTCCCTATGCATCCCAATATCCTCCAGCCCTCCTTACTGCCCTCTGACATTGTTTGCCCACCTTTAAGTCATCTGATATGACTACCCCCAGGTCCCTTTCCATTTTTGTTGTTGTTAGTATCTCACCCCCCCATTGTGTACTTTTCCCCTGGGTTTTTGTTTCCCAGATGCATTACCTTGCACTTCTTAGCATTAAATCTAAGCTGCCATACATTTGACCATTCCTCTAACCTTGCCAAGTCCCTTCTCATCCTTTCCACCCCACCTTGTGCATTAACACTGTTACAGATCTTTGTGTCATCTGCAAAGAGACATACTTTTCCTTCCAGTCCCTCTGCAATGTCACTTACAAAGACATTGAAGAGGACCGGTCCTAATACTGAACCCTGCGGCACCCCACTAGTAACCCCCCTTTCTTCAGAGTGGACTCCATTTACTATTACTCTCTGTGTCCTATTCTCCAGCCAATTCTTTACCCAGGCTATCATCTTGGGACCCACTCCCAGGCTGGCTAACTTATGTATTAATCTTTTGTGTGGGACTGAGTCAAATACCTTGCTAAAGTCTAGGTAGGCCATGTCCACAGCCCCTTCCTGATCTACTACTTTGGTCACCCAGTCAAAGAAATCTATTAGATTCATCCGGCATGACCTTCCTGCTGTGAATCCATGCTGCCTTGGGTCCTGTGCCCCTCTGGCCTCTAGGTACTCGACAATTCTTTCCTTCAGAAGTGATTCCATAATTTTCCCTATCACTGAGGTTAAACTAACAGGTCTGTAGTTTCCTGCTTCTGCCCTGCTCCCACTTTTGTGAAGGGGACTCACATCTGCCCTCCTCCACTCCTCAGGTACCACCCCATCCTCCATGATTTGTTAAAGAGGGTAGTCAGTGGTGTCACTAGTTCTACCCTTAGTTCTTTTAGAATTCTGGGATGAATCCCATCAGGCCCCATTGCTTTGTCCACCTTCAGTTTTAGAGTTCTTTCAGAACCCTTTCTTCTGTAAATGGGCTGGTATCAACTTCTGTATCCAGAGTGTTTCTATTGTTTGTTTTAGGTACCTCCCCCTCTTCATTTGTAAATACTGAGCAAAAATATTTGTTTAGTATCTCTGCCTTTTTACAGTCACCCTCTGCCCACCCCCATCCCTTTATTAAGCCTCACTATCCCTCCCTTAGTCTTCCTTCGCTCCCTGATGTACAGTACCTAAAAAAGGTTTTATACTCCTTCTTAACTGAGTTGGCTATCTTTTCCTCAGTTCAGGCCTTTGCTGTTCTGACTGCCTTCCCAGCTTCCTTTTGCTTTAACTGATACAATTTTCTGTCCTGCTCCTTCTGTGATTCCTTGTACTTTCTGAATGCTTTCTTTTTCTCTTGAACCTTCACTGCCACCTCCTTTGAGAACCATAGTGGTTTCTTACATCGTTTTGTTTTGTTTATTTGCTTCACACAAATGCTTGTTACCTCTGTGATAGCAGTTTTTATTATTCCCCATTGTTCTTCCACTCCTCCTCCCTGCCCATTTGCTAGTGCATTCCTTAGGCACTCACCGATTTTGGCAAGTCAGCCCTCCTGAAGTCCAGTACTTTTGCCTTTGTATGGCTTGACTCTATTGCTGTGTTTACTGTGAACCATACTGTTCGATGGTCGCTAGTTCCCAGATGGCTACCCACTTCTACATCTGTGATCCTCTCTCCATCTCCATTTGAGAGGACCAGGTCTAAGATTGCTCCCTCTTTAATGAGTTCCAATACTAGTTGTCTAAGGCATGCCCCCTGTAGGGCATCTAGAATAACCCCACTCTTAGAAGTGGCTGCTGCAACTGCACTCCAGTTAACATCTGGCATATTCAGATCACCCATCAGTAATATCTCCCCTTTATCTGCCATTCTAAGTATACTTTCTATCATTTTCTTGTCCATTTCCTCCCCCTGAGAGGGGGGTATGTATACAACCCCTGTGTGGATTGTGGTGCTATTGCCTGCCTCCAAATTGATCCACGGTGCTTCTCTTCCTCCTTGTTTACCCTTTTATTCTGTTGCTTTGATTCCTTCTCTTATGTAGATAGCTACTCCTCCTCCTCTTTTACCCTCCCTGTCCCTCCTGTAGATAGTGTATCCTGGTATGTTTACATCCCAGTCATGGTTCTGTGTGTACCATGTTTCTGTGACTGCCACGATATCCAGATGTTCCTCCTCCATCAAGGCCACTAATTCAGGAGGCTTGTTACCCAGACTACGGGCATTGGTACTCATTGATCTCCATTTTTTGATGGCTTTACTTTCTGTAGCACCATCCCCCACTGACCTTTCTACCTTGGTCTTTTTCTCATTTAGTACCCTGTTTTGTAGGGGGAGGCTGGGATTTTCCTGCTGCTTATCAGTGCCTCCCCCCTTGAATAGTTTAAAAGCTTGCCACTGAAGCATTTAAACTGATTGCCCAAAAGATTTGTTCCCTTCCTGGACAGATGCAGACCATCCTGCCAGTATAGGCTGGTGTCCCTCCAGGTGGAACCCCAGTCCCCAGTGAAGCCAAACCCTGTGCTCCACACCATTTTTTCAACCATTCATTAAACTGCATGGTGCAACGTACCTTCGCCTCACCCATGCCACTGACAGGCAGCACCTCTGAGAAGGATACTGTGTGTGCTACTTGTCTTAAGCCCCTCCCCAACTCTATAAAGTCCTGCACTGCTCTAATCTCATGATGAGCTAAGTCATTTATCCCTAGGTGGACAATGACGTCCAGCTCAGACGCCTGTGCAACTGTTCTCGTGATCCTAAGGATGCACTTCCTGTCCCTCCAAGCCATAGCACCAGGCAGGCACCTTACTTCAGTTTTCCCTGCTCTCCCAGTTCTATCTCCCTAATAATTGAGTCCCCCACCAGGAGCTGCTTCCTTTCCCTGTGGTGCCCTCTGCCTCCTTCCTGAGGGCCTCCCTTGTGACAGTTGTCTGCACCCTCCTTAGTCTCCTCTGTGGGTGCATCCATAGGGGAACAATGCTCCCCCAGAATGGTGTATGGATTGTGGAGTGGAACAACTGACTGGGTGTGCCTATGTTCCACCACCCTTACCCTCCCTGAGCCCACTATGGTTCAACTGCTGTGCTTTCTTTGCAACCTCTGAGGTGGTGGTGGCTCTGGTGCTCCCTGGATGGGGGAGGTTCCCTTGCTACTGTCCAGTGCAGCCTGAAGATGGGCAACTTCCTCCCTCAGGGCAGATAGTTGTCTGCAAACAGGGCAGCATCTCAGTCTCCAGAAAGACTCCTGGAAGACTGCTGCCCCACAGCCATTACATTGCACTACTCCCCACATAACTGTCTACCTTGTTTAGTTTTTTTTGTGTGCGTGTGTGTGTGTGTGTGTGTGTGTGTGTGTGTGTGTGTGTGATTGGTGTGTTATATAGAAATATATGTATTTATATAATGTGTATGCTTATATTGTCAGTGAAGTGTGCTAGAGAGGATATGACAGTGATATACACCTTGCCCTCTTGAGGAAATGATGGCAGAACCCCAGGTATAAAGGAACTATTTCCAGGGGTGGGTGGGGTGAGGGGTGGGAAGAGTTTGGGCTAAACTGTGCCCTCATGAAACAATCGGCTAAAAGTTCTGACCTACCACTGTGATGAGTGCCTTCCTGTCAGCAAGATGCCCTACACGACAATTTGACAGAGAAAGTACCCTGCTAATCAAACAGAGAAAAATCCAAACATCCAAGTCAGACACAGGTAAACCACCTCAGCTCCAAAACAGCCTGGTGACTTGTGCTCTGAAAGCAGTCAGTCCCAAAACATGTCAGCTTTGCAGAAGGGCAGACACAGAGGGCCCTGCATGTCTGAAGCCCACTAGAGAGCCCCATAATTCTTGACATCTCTTGTCACATGGGATTCTACAAGCAGATGGACATTTTACTTGCCACAGGGCCCAGAGGGCACTGTGCATCTTTATCTTTTTATGCAGGTCCCAAAGGGACCTGTGTGAATGAGGATACAATTCTACTGTCTCAAAAAGAAAGGAAATTCTTTGCAGTAAACTGCATTATTACACCAGTGATGGTTCAGCTTAACACCACTAAAGTAAGAAATGTGTGTTAGAGTTTCCAACCCTAACTCACCACATCCCAAGCAGCAAAAGGACAAGATCACAGAAGCAACCACAGACAGCCATCATCAGGTAAGATAAACAACATACAACTTTTTCCAGATGACACATGTGCAGTAGCATTGATATGCTGCCTTTGTGGATTTGTATCTGTTGCTGAGTAATCACAGCCCCTACAGGGGCATGTGCTTCTTTTGCCACACTTATGCGTATATGTTGTACAGCATGTGTGAGTACCTGTGGCTGCAGATACACAGGCCTAGTGGGGGCATGTGCTTCTGTAGACATAAGTACTGTAACAATGTGGGTATCATGGTTTCAGCAGTGGATCTAGACATTTTTCAAGAAGGTAACAGTTTTGTCTAGGGGTAGCACATTCCCAGAAGAAAGTAAAATGTGACCTTTAAAAGCTCAGATAAGGTTAAAACAGCTGCTTTGTGATCACTGCATAACTGGATCCACTAGGGCATGGTGGTCTACATGCATCTGCATAAGTGAAGGCCCCATATGGGTCTGCTTTTCTGCAGCCAGAAGTCGATGCATATGTCCTACACCTGCAACTGAAGAGGTGCAGCCCCTCAAAGACCAGCACGTCTGCAGGCAGAAGTACTGTTGCAATTTTGGTATCATAGATTTTGTGGAACCTGCATTTCTGCAGCCACAAGTCAGTATGCATGTCTTACATCTGTGGCTGAAGAGGTTCAGGCCCCTGTGCTTTTGCAGACAGAAGTGCTGTTGCAATTTTGGTAACATGGATTTCATGGCACTTGCACATCTGCAGTCAGAGGTTGGTGTGAATGCCTTACACCTGAAGCAGTATAGGTGCAGGTTCCTCAGGGGCCTGTACTTCTGCAGACTGAACTGCATGTATGTCTTATGGTGTGGATGAGTACCTGTGGCTACAGAAGAACTGGCCCCACACGGCTTGTGCTTCTGAAGACAAAAGAACTTTTGTAATTTGGGTATAATGAATATATTTCTGTGGCTGTGGGGTCCTGTGCTTCTGCACACAGAAGCAGTGTTGTGATTTTAGTATCATGCATTTCTATCTGCAGCCAGAAGTGACTGTGTATGCCTTGCAGTGTGTGTACCAGAGATACAAATCCTGAAGGTAGCACATCAGTGCTACTGCAGCTGTGTCATCTGGAAATGGTAGTGTGTTTTTTCTTTTACCTAATGATGGCTGTCTGTGTTTGCTTGTGTGGTCTTGTCCTTATGCTGCTTTGGTGGGGGAAGTTTGGTAGTAAACCCTAATGCTACATTTCCTACTTTTGTGGAATTAAGTTGAACTCTAACTGGTGCATTGATGCAGATTTTGTTGAAAGTAAATATATATATATATATATATATATATATATAAACATATATCTATATATATATATATATATATATATATATATATATATATATATAGATATATATCTCATAGTGGCACAATAGTGCCACTATAGTTAAAGGTTGAGTACCCCATTTAAGGTTAAATCTGAAATTTGGCAGCTTAATAACTTTGCCACTGTATGACGGACTTGCCTGAAATTTGGAATGCATAGTCTGTTACCTTAGATCTCTGGACCTGCCATGTTTTGTTATGGTCGGATGTACGTTTGTGGAGCTACAGAGCACCAAAAAATGCATAAATTACACATTTTTGTGCATTTTTTACTCATGCCTACAGCCTGCATGGTTTGCACAGTTGAACCAAAACCTTTAGGGAACATGCAGCCAGGGTCCTCAATCTGCCTTTTGAAGAGTTCGTGAAAAAATATTAAACGGTTCAAAAGTTATTCAAAAAATACTTTCCCCATTATAGTGTATTGGAAAGGTTAATAAAATATGCAAAAGTGTCGCAAATGTGCACATTTTACTTTTGCAAATGACCCTTGTAGTGTCACAAATCGGCCATCTTGTTTTCAGTTGGTGGTCACAGAAATGCTTGGCATTTAAATTTGGGACCCTCTACAGACACAATTTGTGTTGTGTTCACCTAGTCAAGCCCTAAGGATGCTAGCTATGTCTTTTTTTGGGGGTAAAACACCCCAGAAATACATTTTTTTTAATTTTTGTTAACAGTAGTGTTGCAAAGTACTTTAAAATATGTTATAATTTCGTGATTTTTTTTCCTGAAAGTGTCGTGATTTGCGAAAGTACTTTGCGACACTGTGGCCAAAACAATAGGGAATATTTGCCACCCTGCTGCAAAAGAACGGTCTGGTCTTTTGGGCTGAAATTTTGAGGGAAGAATGCCAAGATCCCACAGATGCGCCTTTTAGTAGTTTGGGGACAAAAATATTAAAGGGCTGAAAAGTTACGGCACTCCGAAGTTGATGATTTTTCCCATAGGATAACATTATGGCATCCACCGTGCCTTTCGGGGCCTGTATCTCAAAAACGATTCGAGATACAGACTTTTCGTTGGAAGAATGCTTAGTCCCCCACTAGGGGGCTCAGTGCAAAACTAGCCTGGAAAGTCATAAATAATATGAGATTTAAAAATTTTTTCTACGTCTTACAGTTCCTGAGATACAAGGAATTTAGTATTCCAAGTGCTCATTTTCTGCTCCGAGGGCTATTATTATGCATACATTGTTTGTATTCACTGTGCTTCTGAATGCACCTTTTTGGGAAAAAAAGGGTGTGCATTTGCGTTACTGTTACAGTTAGCATTTCCGCTTGCGTTTCCATTATCGTTTATGTTAGCATTTCCACTTACATCACTGTGTGTGTTATGCTTTGCGTTTACATTACTGTTACCATTTGCATTTCTGTTACCATTTTTATTTGTGTTTACTTTTGCATCACCGTGTGCATTACCATTTGCATTTGCGTTTCTGTTTGCATTACTGTTTCCTTTGGCGTTATCGTTGGTGTTATCGTAACTGTTTACATTTCCAATTGCGTTACCGTTTGCATTTCTGTTGGTCTTAGCATTTGCATTTTCGGTAGCATTTCCATTGTCGAGTGCGTTACTATTTCCTTCAGCATCGCCGCTGCCATTACCATTTGCGTTTCTGTTTGCGTTTCTGTTACCATTAGCATTTTTATTACTGCTTTTGTTACCCTTTGCATTTCTGTTGCTGTTAGCATTTGCGTTACCATTTCTGTTTTCATTTATGTTTGGCCTTGCATTTCTCTTACCATTTGCATTATCATTTCTGTTTGCATCACCGTGTGCGTTACCATTTGCGCTTGCATTTGCATTATCGTTAGCATTATTATTTTCTTTTACCTCACTGTTGCCATCACCGTTTGCATTAACATTACCATTTGTGTTTTTGCATTTGCACAGTGCAGTGCAAAACATTTTTTTTGCTATTTTTCTGCACTGTCTTCTGCGACACATAACGCAGCCAGTGTGTGGTTGATTGATCTGAATCTTGCCACGTAGAAGGACCCTTGTTCAATGAACATGCCAGTTTTTGTTTGGTGAAAAAATGTTCCATTACAGTGTTATTGTCATTTGAAGTTGGCCACTCATGAGGTTACAGATTTTTTGGCCACCAGGTCTGCAATTTTAGCACATTTGTGGCTGTGATTTACGCCATTTTGTGGTGGAAGACTTCTTAAGGTGCAGAAATGTAAAAATTGAATATCTCTGAAACAGTTTGGTCTTTTCACATGAAATTTGGAGGGTGTTGAGTGGATGTCCTGGGGATGTGAATAATGCTGTTTACATACTGGAAAAATAATTCACTGCAGAGATATTGTGTGACACAGTTAACATTTTGCGCATAGCATTCTACATGGTGCTACTGGCTTGAAATTTATAGTGTAGGTAGCATTAATGATACGGAGGTGCCTTGCAATGGTTTGGTGTGTAAAACATTAACAGGTGCAGAATTATGCCACTCCAACAAATGAAAATGTAGTTTATTACACTTCAATAGCTTCTGAACCATGTGTTCGATTTGCCTGGCATGAGAATGTACAAAGCTTTATAATACATCTTTGACTGTGACAATTTTCAGGTCGCTGGCACGTACGGTTGCTGAATTGTGCCTGTTACGTTGTTTGCTCGTGGCGCTGTGCGACCATTGAATGGATGTACACATAATTCTGGACACACTGTGTGCTATGGTACATGTCTTCTTTTAATGATTTTTGGTTCTGTCAGATATATGGTTCTTGTGTAGCGAAGTGACAAAAATTTTCTTTTTGGCACTCCTGCGCAGTTTTCCCGGCATGACGCTGTGCAACTGTTGAACAGATTCAAAGAAAATATTTGTTTTACATGTTGTGGTATGATACATATCTTCATTCACCAATTTTCATTTCAGTCATTCATACAGGTTTTGCGCAGTGAAGTGACAAAAAAATCACATGGTGTTCAGGCCCCAATCTCCCACCACCACATTCCATTCACTATTTATAGTGCACATTGTCAAAAAGAAGGGAAATTCATGGCAAAAATCTCCATTTAATGCATCAGTTAGGGTTGTTCCACTGTGACAAAAGTGAGGAAATTCAGTGATAGGGTTGCCACCCCTTGCACCCCACATCCACCCCGCCCTCACCAACAGGCATCGGAGTGTGCGTTGGGGTTGTCGGTCCTAACTCTCACCCCATTATCCTATACTGCACCACCTCAACTTATTTACACATGGAATGGGATGAGAGTTAGCCAATGACCCCCATACACCCGATGCCTGTTGGTGGGGGATATGAGATGGCATGGAGTGCAAGATCCAACCTAACACCGATTTCTAGCTTTTGTTGTTGAGAATAACTAACTGATGCATTAAACAGATTTTTTGCCATGAATATATATATATATATATATATATATATATATATATATATTTAGATAGATAGATATTCATAGAAAAAATGTGTTTAATGCATCAGTTAGGGTTAAAGCAACAAAAGTGAGGAAATGAATTGTTAGGGTTGAGCCCCTAAACCCCCCCACACACAATCCACACACCCATCCTCCACTGACTGACAGACATTGGGGTATGCCATGAGGTCATGTGGCCCAACTCTCACCCCATTCCATGTGTAAGCAGGTTGATATGCTACAGTAAAGGAGCACTGGCTATAGTCTGTTCTGCCTATAAAGCAAAGAGAATCTCCCAATACCATTCAGTCACAGATGGAATATCTTTTTTTTATATTCTTTATTGTTTTTTATATAGTTATATATATATATATATATATATGCAGGAGTTCTTCTATACAGTATTGCTCTTTTGTCTTACAATACATGGAATGTTCTTTGGGTTGGCAGTTCATGTTTCTATAACATCATTCTGTTATATATCAAATGACACTTGATCAAAATTCATATCTTACAAAAATTGATCAGTTTCACATGGCTCTATCAGGGAACAAATGTTTCATCTAGAGGTGAGATATAGAAAACCTAAGGTCTCCATTGGAACACAAATTGTGACATCCTTCCAGCTCTAGAAGCCACTATTCTCTCTAGATAATATATCTCAGTCATCGATGAATGCCAATCAGAGAGGGTGGGTGCTTTAACCATTCACCATAGTTGAGTTATAACCTTTTTAGCTGCTGCCAGGTACAGGTATAACTTATTTCTACCTGGTGGAACTTCTCCGTCTTCCCCAATATAAAGCAGAATCATCTGATTGGATAAATTAATTTCTGGTCCCACAATATTTTGTATACTCTTCTCTATATCTAACCAGTATTGAGTAACTTTCAGACAGGTACAAAAAATATGCGTTATATTTGCCATTTTTTCTCCACATTCTCTCCAACACAGGGCATACCTCATAGATACAAATTTGGCAATTTTGTCAGGGGTATAAAATTATCTACTATGACATTTCCATATATATTCTGACGAGTATGATGACTGTGATACTTTCATCGAGTGAGGAATAGATTCCAACCATTTCTCATAAGTTATCTGAGTCCCTAATTCTCTATTCCATCTCCCTAAGATATCTTCAGTGGATTCCTTCCAAAAATCTCTTATTGCTTTATATATTTGTCCAATTAAATGAATTTGTTCCCTGCCTTCTATAGCATCCCTTAAAAGGGACATCAACATAGGTATGAGAGAGAGCAAAGTATTTAATGCTAATTCTTTCTGTATAAATGACCGAATCTGTAAATATCTATAATGGTGTGTATGGGGAAGTTGATATTTTGCCTGTAGTGTGGTAAAAGGTAATACTCCATTTACATCTAGGTATTGATATAACAAAAGCAGACCTTTTTTCTGCCATTCTTGATGGACCCGAACAGTACCTATCTCTGAAGATACGCTTTCTGTACCTATTAGTTTAAAATAACCAAAAACTTCAGTTAATGTAGTAGACACCCTTAGCTCAAACCAAGCTTTTAACGTATAACGGGTTCCAAATGTAAAGTTTTGTAACTGTGGATAAGTGTTTTGGGGGCAAATATAATAGGGATAATATTTACTAAATCATTTAGTATAAACTAAATAAATTTCCATGGTTTTTCTACCTGAGGATTCAGCCATGTCATCACTATTTTACATGTTACTGCCTTATGGTAATCTTTAAGGTTTGGAAGATTACAACCCCCCTTTGCCAACGGTAACTGTAACAGAGACTATCTGACGCCAGGCTGCTGTTCTGCCCACACAAATCTCGAAGAGATTCTAGCCCAGGATGCAAAGTAGAATTGTGATGGAATAATCGGCAAAGTCTGGAAATGATATAATATCTTAGGAAATAAGGTCATCCGAATAGCTTGTATTCGAGCTGAAAAAGAGAATACCTGATGTGTCCAATTCCCGACTAAATTCTCTATCTCTATCGATAGGGGCTCTAAATTAAACAGTTCCAAATGTTCCAATTTCTGGGGAATATTTACACCTAAATATTTAATCTTATTATTTCTCCATTTCAGAGGGGATCTGGTTATTTAGAGACTGAGAGGGGGTGAAATTTAAAGATAATAACTCTGTTTTTTGTATATTTATTTTGTATCTAGCTATCTCTGAGAACTTATCTATCACTTGTAAAGTAGCAGGAAAGGACTTTTCTGGTTCTAGGAGTGTTAATAAAACATCATCTACATATAATGATATAGTAAAATCCCTCCCTCCTAAAGGGACCCCTGAATATTAGGATGTTGCCTTATGGTTTCAGCCAATGGCTCAATGTATATGGCAAACAGTAAGGGGGAAAGTGGGCAACCTTTCCTAGTTCCCCTTCCCAGCTGTGTCATTGAAGATAACTGTCCATTCAGTTTAACATATACCTTCGGGAAGGTATAGATTTTCTGTATCATGCTAGAGAATTCCCCAGAAAATCCAAACTTGTGCAAAGTTTCC
This sequence comes from Neoceratodus forsteri, assembly GCA_016271365.2. Taxonomy (NCBI): domain Eukaryota; kingdom Metazoa; phylum Chordata; order Ceratodontiformes; family Ceratodontidae; genus Neoceratodus; species Neoceratodus forsteri. The sequence goes on along the minus strand of CM057456.1, from coordinate 1,383,735,011 downwards.
CATAAAAAAGGCCAACTGATGTGATCAAATGCTTTGTCTGCATCAAGGCTGAGCAACACTGCCTGTATCTGTCTGATTTAAGTGGTCCAACAAATGGATAATTCTACATACATTATCTGTGGTTTCTCTTGCACAAATGAACCCAGATTGATCTGAATTAATCAAATGGGGTAACAATTCCTCTAGTCTATGTGCCCATATGGACATAAATAACTTGTAGTCCATGTTTAATATGGATATTGGCCTATATGAAGTAGGCAGATCTGCTGGTTTGCCCTCTTTTAATATAGGTGAAATATTAGTGTAATCCCATGAAGGAGGAGGTGGACTCTCCTGCTGAATTTCTAAAAAGGCATTTAGTAGTAAGGGGGTCAGTTGTTTACTAAAAGTATTGTACCACTCGGACAGACATCCATCTGGGCCAGGGGTTTTTAATTATTTACTTTCCAATATAGCACATCTGACTTCCTCTGATCTGATAGGGGTTTTTAATTTGATTTCCATTTCCCTAGTTAGCTTTCTTAATGTAAAGGGGGGAAATTCTCAATTTTGTTAAATTCTGGATCTTGTGGTTTCTCATATAACTGCCTATAATATTTCTGGAACAAATGCATTATCTGCTGTGAATTAAAAGCTCTTGTTTTTCTCTTCAGATCCACTAAATGTTTTATGATTGTGGCTGTCCTATATCCCCTAAGCCTCCAGGCTAAGTTTCTTGCCACTTTTAGAACTCTCTCATACCTGTATGTTTTCAAGTAAAAAAGTGCCTGTTGTGTTTTTTCGTCTAAAAGTTTCTGGAGCTCAGCCTTTGTCTGATTAATCTGGGTTTGGGCCTCTGTAGTAATAGGGGTAAACTTTGTTTGTGTTTTCCTTAATTTCTCATGTAATTCACCATATTGTGTTTCCTAATATCTCTTCTTGTATGCTGAATATGCAGTTATCTCCCCCCGATCACAACCTTCAGAGTATCCCAAACAATTGTATTGGATATCTCCTGGGACAAATTTTCTGCAATAACCAGAGCTGTCCCTAAAAGCTTTATCCTTTAGAAAGGATGTATTCAAGTGCCACCCAGTGGATTTCCTTGGTATTTTAAAATCTAGCCTAAAAAATAGGGGAGAATGATCAGAAAGAAATCTAGGTCCTATAGTTAAATCTTGTACATAGTCCAAATGTTCTTTTGAAATGAAAAAGTAGTCCAATCTTGAGTAAGAATTGTGTCTAGGGGAGAAAAACATGTATCCCCCAGAAAGAGGATAAAAATGTCTCCATACATCGATTAGACACAATGCCCTAAATTGAGAGATACAAATCTTTGAGCTGATGTTAGCCTATATTTGGAAGGTGCAGAGGAGTCCAACCGAGGTGTCAAAGTTAAATTGATATCACCCCCTATTATAAGACAGCCATGCATAATGTCTAGAAGCTTTGCAAAAAAATCTTTTAAAAAGACAAACTGATGTAAGAGGGTGAAAATACACGTTCACTAACGTAACCTTTGTCCCATAAAGGGTACCTTTTAAGATTACATACCTTCCCTCTGAGTCTACGGGCTATGTTTCTAAATGAAAAGGAGAGGTCCTAGGTATTAAAATGGCTACTCCTTATCATTTCCCTTTAGGGAAGGATGACGCATATACCCAAAACCTGACCCCCCAATTCAATTTTGCATGTTCAGTATCTGTTAAGTGTGTTTCCTGGAGGTAATAAAAATCACTGGGGTGCTTCTTAATATATTGGAACAGTCTGGCCATTTTGATGGGGTTGTTAAGCCCATTTATATTAAGCGAGAGAGCTTCTACTATCTGAGTAGCCATCTTAATCCCTTATGGAAACATATTATCTCCTTTGTCCCCATCTTAATAATCCAATTCCTGAAGGATCACCATACTGATGTTTCTGCCCCAAGCCATCTTTCTGAATGTCACTTTTTTTAAACATTTTATGCCTTTCCTGTCTAGATTATTCTTAAACATCACCTGCTGTGATCTTATCAAACTTTTTGAACTCTGAAGCAAATTATCAGTATATATCTGACCTTTTTCTTGATAACTATGTACATACACTGTGTTCCAAATAATACTGACTTCCAAGGTAGGGGAGTCTAAAAACCTACTGCCTAAGTATGCCTCCTGATAGTCTGGGGTCACCGGAGGATATCTGGAAACACCAAATGCCCAGGCCTCCTGGGGATAAACTACTCTCCTAATAAAAAATAAAAAGAAATCTGCAGACAAGCTAAATAAAAATCATACTGTTAACTCAAAATATCCTGCCTGTCTGTCTTTGATTTTAAATGGGTTTCCCTGTTAGGACTGGAGATGCTTCCTCCTCCCTCCCCCCCGCAAAGTAAATTGTTTGTTTTATTATTAACTAAACTTTGTAGTATACAGCTAGGGCAGCTTTTATTAGGCCCTTATATCAATTTAGCCCTGAAAACAAAGCAAACAGCCCTCAATAGTCTGCTCTTTAAAGTTATATCCATTACTTCCTTCAGAGCAATCGTCAGGGCCAGTTCGAACAGCCAGATCGAAAGTTTTACTTGTTTCTTTGTTATGGCAGAGTTTTCTGCAGGTAAACTTATTAGGTGTTCCTTTTCTCTGTCCAACCTCCAGTGAGGGAATTGTTGTCTAATAAAGATTCCAGTTCAGATAACTGAATTCCCAGTCCCTCTCATCAGTCATGCTCTTTCAGAGACCTCTATTCAGAGGATAATCGAGAAATCCCAAGCCAATCTTCATCTTCTATCAGTCAGGTTCTTCCCCTTGCTGATCAGCAAAAATTTTCCAGGTGATTGGAAATGTTCCCCCTCTTTGTTATTTCTCCACCATTCCGTGTTCTGCCCAAATTCACCATCTGCCAGTGCGGTGGGTCAGTTTTCTGTAATCCAAAAGTGGATTTTGTTTTTATTTGAATTCCCACTTTAAGGAGCTCCTCTCCGGCCTCCTACACAGTATGAAATTCCTTCCTTCCCAATGGCAGTTGCACCACAAGTCTGGCTGGGTAAAGTGTTGTAAATCTGATGGCTGCCTCCTTCAAAGCTGGTAAGATGTCTGCATATGCTCTGCAATTATGCATAGTTTGTGGAGCATAGTCATTATCTACATAGAAACGGGTTTGTCCATAAAAGACCTTGCCTTTTCGCCATGCTGCTGTTAATATTGTCTCCTTGACTGCGTGGCTTAGAAAGCACATAATAATAGATCGAGGCCTAGCATTCGGATCTGTAGGCCATGGGCCCAGTGCACGGTGAACTCTCTCTAATGATAATTGAATGTCTGAGGGCAATTCAAGAGCTGTTTTGAGCAAAGCAATAGTAAACTCAGTAATGTCCTGACCTTCTGAGCCTTCAGGGATGCAATATAATCTTAAGTTCTTTTTGCAAGCTCTATTTTATAGATCTTCTTGTTTTTCTTGCAATTGTACACATTGATCTTGTAAAAGTTGAACTGTATTCTCCATGTCATCTACTCTGTTCTCAACTGCTGTTATCTGTCTCTCTGATGCATCAGCTCATTGCTCCAGGCTCACTACGTCTCTGCGAAGCTCTCCATAAAGATCTTTAATTTCTGCATGAAACGATAATAGCTCCTTGTATATAGTATCTAACTTTATGCATTTGTTTCTTGCTTTATTATTTGGTATGGTCATCTGGTCCTGCCGTTCTGCTGGTGCTTGACAGTTTTCAGAATCGGAGGGCTCCTGGGCTGATATTGCTGCTCAATTTAATTCTGCTCACTGCTGCCCGTAGTTGTACTGTTTCTTTTATTTTTCTTCTTTAAATTGCTTCTTACATATATCCCCGATATCTGGAGCTTGTTTATTTTAATTTGTTTGTTGTTAAGAGCGTCAAATCGGGAAGATTAGTGGGGGGTGTAGCGGAGCTCTGCTTTTACACCGCCATGCAGCTTGGAAGCCCAACCGGAAGTCACAGATGGAATATCTTGATTGAGCTAGCGCCACATTATAACCTTCTTCACACATACAGAGACAAGGGCCTTATGTCATCATTGGTTACCAATCAGGGTGTCTCCATATTCCCCCAATATACACACCTTAGAGAGGGAGGCTTCAGACATCCCCAAAATCTAGACTGGATTACCTCCCAGAAAGGAGTAACTTTTTCATAGAACCAGAGAACATGACATAATGTGCCAGGGGCTTATTACATCTGGAGCAGATATTCGAGGGAAGCCTGCCCATTCTATGTAATTTATCAGGGGTGTAATAGAGATTGTGCAACACCTGAAATTGAAGAAGACGGAATCTGTTCCATTTAATGTATTTGTACAGACATTTCCAAAGTTGTGGCCAATTACAAGGAGAAGCAGTAAGTGGCAAAGCCTGATCCCAGTAGTAATATAACTGACCCTCAGAACTGACCACAAAGGAACATAATTGATGGTAATAATAGGAAATAACATTTATTTATTTATTTAGTTTTTGTTGACTGGGTAAGGTGCACTAGCCATAGAAATGACTATTTTCAGGCATGACCTGGGAGAATACAGGAATAAAACATTTTTTTTTTACAAAAAGACATAGACAGATCATATAGACAATAGGTGCATACAAATATATCAATACAGTGTAAGTAATGGGAACAATTTGATACAAAGTAGAACAACTGGTTTAGCAAGAACAAAATATAGCAACAGTAAAAATAAAGGAGGGCGGCATAGTAAAAATCATAAGCAACACTGTGGTAGAAACATCAGTTAGGCTAAGATAAATGAGTGTGTCAACTGGTAGTCAAGGGGGATGGAAAGCAAAAAGAAAAAGAGGGGTAATTGAAGTAGGGAGGAGGTGTAAGGGGATGAAAGGAAGAAAAAAGGGGGGTGAGGCAAGGGATTAAAATTAAAAGTTATATTGAAATAGGCTAAGAGACAGGATAGTACTGAAACTAGTTGGTTGAGAAATGGAGCAATAAAGTGGCTGATGGGTAGGGGAATATAGTGAATAAAAGTGCTGTGCTAGGGGGGTTTGAAATGGGGAAATGGGGGCAAGAGCATGAGACAGCAAGATGATCACACAGCAAGTGTTTGAAAGAGGCATGGGAAGATGCCTGATGGATAGTTAGAGGGAGAGAGTTCCATTTTTTTGGGGCATGGCAGGAGAAGGCGCTAGCACCTTTGGAGGAGTGGTGTCTAGGGATGACGATAAGGGCTTTGGCAGCAGAACGTAGTCCGTAGCTGGGCATCTGGTTAAAGAAAAATTCTGACAGGGGCTTAGGCATTTGATTTCAGATGATATTGTCTATGATAGAGCAGAGTGCATAATCATGGGAGGCTGCTGGAGAAAGCCATCCTAGCTCAGAGTAGAGGAGACAGTGGTGTTTTAGCTGATTTGAGGAAGATGCATACCTACAGATATTGTTGTATGCAACATCCCACTTCTGAAAGCTAGTCTTACATGATGAGGCATGTGCTGCCACCCCATACATGAGTGATGGCAATAGTATGCCACCTGCTATGTCAAGCCTAGCTGATAGAGTGGGTATGTAGCTGGAGCGGTAGGCCATACCAAGTTTCATATTAGTCAGCTTGCACGTCTGCTGGATATGAAGATCAAAGGCCAGAGTAGGATCAAGCATGATACCCAGATACTTAAAAGAGGGTACAACCATGACAGCAGATCCATTTCTGGTGGAGATATTGAAAGTGGGCTGGGCGAGTTTACATTTAGCGTTGGAGCCAAATAGCATGGCTTGGGTCTTGGAGACATTTAGAACAAGCCTCTTTTTTACCAACCATTCTTCAATTTGTATAAAATCTTGGGAGAGTCACAGATTGATTTCAGAGATGCTCTTAGAACTGGTGTACAAGATGATGTCATCAGCATAAAGTAGGGAAGCAGTATTGGGGATGATTGAAGTAATATTATTTATAAAGAGGGAGAAAAGCAGGGGACCGAGGATAGAACCTTGTGCTACACCAATACTAATGGTAGCATAATCTGATAGGGTTGAGTTAAATTTAACAAGCTGCTTGCGGTCTGTCAGATAGCTGTCAAACCAGGCAGTCACACCCTGTGAGAAACATAATGATCTTAGATTACTGAGAAGAATAGGATGATCAACAAAGTCGAAAGCTTTGGTCATGTCTATAAAAATTGCCCCTTTTAGGAGACCTGAGTCCATGGCTTCTATGATATTGGAGCTAAACTTGAGTAAGGCAGTGGTGGTGCTATGACCCTTGCGGAAACCATGCTGCACTGACAAGAGAAGGTTTAGTTTCTGTAGATAGTCAATAGTTCGGTTGGCGACAAGCTTCTCAAGGATTTCACTTAGAGCAGGTAATATGGTAATGGGTCTATAGTTAGATGGATTTTTGCAGTCCCCTTTTTTGAAGACAGGGGTAATTCTGACAGTCTTCCAGATAGCAGGGACATAGCCATGACAGAGGGAGAGGGGAACTATTTTTGCAAGAGGTGCAGCTATATAAGGGGCTGCTAGCTTTAGGAGTTTAGGCTCAAGGTTATCTGACCCAGTAGCAGTAAAATCAGAGATATTATTGAGCAGCCTTAGAACTTCGAGGCGCGTGACAGATTTGAACAGAAATTTGGGCCCAGCAACAAGAGTCTGGTCATAAAAGTAAGGTCTGGGAGGGAAAGCTGAGGTATAGTTAGTGAGTTCGGAGAACTGGGTATTGAGAAAGTTAGCTATAGTGGAGGGATTATTACAGTGGACCCCGTTGAGGGACATATCGGTTGGAGTGGGGGCAGGTGTAGATAGTTCCTAGGAAACATTTTATATGTGAACAGAATTTTTTGGGATCTCCATATGATTTAGAGGAAGTTATCCCAATAGCCTGTGCCAAAGAGGTATAGGAGCATGTGAGTAAGTTGAAAATATTTGAAACTGGTCAAGAAGGGCAGTCAAAATCTAGTCTGCGCCTCTTTGAAGGGGAGTAGTGTCCAATCTTTGACCAAATCCGCTACCGTTGTCACCATAGCAAAAGGCCAAAAGGATGTACTGAATAGGTTGCCCCCAATCCTGAAATTTAGGTTCCCCACTAAAGGTTGGGAAATATCCTTGAGTGGGGAAGTACATAATGCAGCACACAGCTGAGCATGTACCCATATTTATTCAGCAATGGGGATACTATGTAATGACTTAGGAGCCTTCTTAAGAGGGATGTAAAGCAACTCACTAATATCCAACTTCAGGTGGAGACAGTATTACCCCACAACAGCAACAATTCCATGTCGAACACCACCATGGCGACAAATCTCGGCAGGTCAAGATTGGTCACTGTGGTGATCCGCCATCTGCCAATGCGGTGATTCCCGGTGTTGTGCCCCCCACCGAACCAACTCCGACTTGAGTTAGTTATCTAGAGATGGGTGGCAGGGGCCTGGCTCCCCACATGGGGGTGTGGGGGGGGGCAAAGCCCCCTGCAGAAAACACACCATGAACTGTCGGGAACAATGCCAACTGTCGGCGTTGTTCCCATCACTGTTGGGGTTGTCGATGTCAACACCCTCAATGTATTGACATGGAACCACTGGGAACAGAGGAACCATTCTATTTCCAGTCATAGAGGGATGTAAGTTTGAGAATTATCCTCAGATGGGGACTTGAGCCATTGGAAAATCTGGAACAGTTGATGAACAAGTAATAAAAGTATAAGTTGGGCACCTGCAGGCCTCCTCACTCTCTAGTACACTGGAGCTTGTAAAGAGCTCTCTGGGATGTCTTGCCACACCATAAGAAGGAAGATATAATTCTATAAACTTGGGAAAACAAGGATTTCAGAAGGAAGTAATTATACATCTGTAGTGGGTATAGAAGGTGGGGCAAAACATTCATTTTTACAATGTTCAAACAGCCTCAGGTGGAAAAGAGGAGGAAGGACCATCATTCTAAATATATTTTGAAACACGCAATGACTGCATCAGGATTGTACTGCTTCATCTTAGTCAGCAACGAAGTGAGGTACATACCCAAATATCTCAATTTATACCGGACCCAGACAAAACCAAGGTGTTCTATGTTGGAACGCAAGGTGACAGTATTAAGTGGCATGACCTCCGTTTTAGCCAAATTTAATTTGTAGTTGGAAAATTCATGAAAATCCCTAATGATGTCCAGGGCAGCAGGCAAGGATGTGGCAGGAGAGGTGACATGTAAAAAGATGTTGTCCACATAAACAGAAAGTTTATACTGACAAGGTCATATGGGGATGCCAGAGACACAAGGAGAGGTATTAAGTTTCTTAATCAGTGATTCCAGAAACAAATTAAAGAGAAAGGGTGAAAATGGACAACCTTGCCTGGTGCCCTGGTGTAAATTAAAGGGGATAGACAAAATGTCATTACACAAAATGCGGACCAAAGGGCAAGTACTTTCAACCATTGTATAAATTTAGGGGCGATATAGAATTTAGGCAGCAAATTGAACAGGTAATCCCAGGAGACCCTGTTGAAGGCCTTCTATGCATCCAGGGACACCAGAACTGAAGGAACACGGGAGTCCCTGGATGCAAAGCTTAAGTGAGAGAACTTCCATAAATGGTCTGCTGAAATCTTGCCAGCCACGAAGCTGACCTGTTCCTGACTAATGAGGAGGTGTCAAACTTGGTTCAACCTGCCAGCTAGCACCTTCACAAGAATTGTAAGATCAATGCTGATAAGATATATTGGCCAGTAGTTTGATACCAATAAGGGGTCCCCACCCGGCTTTAGAAGTACCACAATAGTGGCTTCTATGAAGGAAAAATTAAACCAGAAAGGCCCTCTTGAAAAATATCATTAAAAGTGTTAAGAAGCATGGTAACTAGCAACTGTATGAATGCTTTATAAAAATTGGAAGTGTAACCATTTGGGCCTGAGGATTTTTCTGAGGGGAGGGCATCAGTAGCATCTAGGATCTCAGATAAAGTCAAGGGAGCCTGTAGGAACTGTACTTGGGTCTGGTCTAAATAAGGCAGTTGGATGTCCTGCAAAAAAGGTTTTTAAATTGTCCAAATAAAAAGGGGAAGAAGACGGATTATACAAAATCTGGTAATACTCTTGGAAATGAGTAGCAATTTCCCAGGGAGAAGTAATAAATTGACCAGAGGAATTACGGAGGGAGGAAACTATTTTATCCAAGGTCTGTGCTCTCAGATGCAGGGCAAGAAGCTTCCCGGCCTTTTCTCCTTGGTCAAAATATTTAATCTTAGAATGCAGGATAAGGTGTTCTGCCTTCTCACCCAGTGAAGTGTGATAGCATGACCTAAGAGCTTCTAAGTGATCCCATTCAGAGAGAGAGAAGAGACTGGCGAGATGCACCTTTCCAGAGCTCTAATCTGATCCAGAAGGGAAGACATCTCTCGGAAGGCTAATATTTTCCTGGTGAAGGCCAAATGAATGATTTCACCCCTTAGGGGGCATTTCAGAGCACCCCATAAAATGTCTAACCTGGGCATGGAGGGATAATTGATCTCCCAAAAAGACAGGAGATTAAGGATTAGACATGCTTGATCAGATAGTTCGATATAAGTAATTTTATAATTAAATCTCCATACTTTAGCCCTCTCTGATGAGGAGGAGAGACACAAATGGAGTAAAGTGGGGTGATGGTCACAAATCACTTTAGCCTGATAGTGACATGACAATGCCCTATGGAAGGTGCTCAGTTCCTAACATAAAATAGTAAATCCTGGAAAACATGTTATGGGGAAGCGAATGAAATGAAAACTCCTGCCAGGCGGGATGGAGGGCCTGCCAGGGATCCAAAAGACCCAAAAGAGTCCATCATATCCCAGAAGGACAATTGAGCTGGGGAGAGGGAATGGCTATTAGAGCTGGATCTATCAAGACTGTTGCAATAGACCAAGTTCCAATCTCCCCTGACAAGTATGGGTAAGGAAGTCCAGGGTGCAATATGAGCCATTAGCTTGGTAAAGAATTGAGAATCCTCAGGCATAGCACCTAATATAACTTCTGAGTGACCAAGTAGGACCTGGAGAAGGAGGAACCTACCCTGGGGATCCACAATTTCCTGAAGCAACTGAAAGGGCACCCTCCAAGCCACTAAGATGGCCACACCTCTTTTACGCACGTCAACACCCACCCGAAGACCTGCCCTACCCAGGAATGCCAAAAAAGGAGAGCCTTGGATAGAGACAAGGGGGTCTCTTGTAAAAAAGCCATGTCCACCTCAAATTTATGAAGGTGAAGCAGAACCTTGGCTTTTTATGTGGGAGATTGGGTATGTTTTACATTCTAAGAACAAAACTTAAAGGTTGATGCCATAACAACTAACAGGAAATATAAAAAACAACCTCCATAAGATGAAATACCCATATAACCAGTCCCTTAAATAGGTTAAAGACCTCTGGTGGTGACACCCCTCTCCACTCCACCCCCAATATAACTAGGAAGAAAACCAAAACAAGAAATAAGAGCCCCATAACCTTTGGAGCACATAAACTTGAACCCCACCAACCACCCCACCAACCCTAAGAATGATCCAACTAAGAGGAGTAAAATGGCCCTAAAAAACACCCACCATCTCCTCCCCTCCATCATAATCCCACCACCCCCTCCAGACAGGAACAGATATGGCAATAAAGACATAACCCCATATCCCACTCCCCTGTTGAACAACCAAAAAAAACACCCTACACCACAAACCCACCAATAGATAAAAATAGACCAAAATCCAAAATGAGTATGGAATAAGCTGAGTGATCACAATACCCAGTGCCATAACATGATAGCCCATCAAATTTATCATCAGCAGAACCATAATGTAGAGGGTAAACCAGGAAGGCAAAGTAGCAAAAACATAAACAAGTGGTAGGCTGCCCCCCAAAAAATATAACATCACCCAGTCGGTAACTATTAAGGTCATGGGATATACTCCACCACAAAATAAAAAGAAAAACATACTCCTAAATAGGGGAAAGAATAATCCATCCACCCCAGCATTGGCTCATGAGGCCATCAGCAACCAACATTATCTACCCAATCCCCTTGCCCCCGCCCACCAATTCAGTTAACCCACATTTAAAATAGAAAAATTAACCCATATGTAACCAAATATTAACACATCAATCCACCTAGCAACCAGTTGATTGGAAAAGCTATCACAAACTACATGGAAAGGAAATTATTAACTGTTATTTAGCCAAATAAAGCCCACTATCCAGGGATATTTCCAGAACATAATTAGAACCCAGAGTGACAGTTTTTTAATTAAATGTTCAGCCGACTGTTCAGCATGAGGAATTAAAAAGCAGCCCAGACCCTTAAAAAATTACGAAAGTGTCATTTCTCAGAAAGGCACAAACGGAGATCAAGACAGTGCATGTGTAACAAAAGTCCCACTAAACTTGAAGTGTCCAGGATGTCAGATTTCAGCAATGCAGACCCAGGTCAAACTATCATCCAGCTTTGAATCAGGAATGTAAGGGAGCTGCCAGCCTCATCTTTGTTCTGACCAAAGATGATATTATGGAACTGTGTCAGAACAGAGTTGATCCCCCAAGAGAAAGTTAAGTCAGCACAACAAATGTTCAACAAACCAAAGACTGAGCAGATAATCAGCAAAGATATACTTGGGCTTCTACCAAAGCAGCATGACAAGAGAAACCCTGATTATTCTTCAGAGGGGGATTCAAAAAAGCAAGGCAGGGATATTAATGGACTGCAAAAGGAGTCTTACTACCAAGAATAGTGCAACGGGGTTCAGAGCAGCATCTATAAAACAGTCCATTTAAACTTACACAGTCTAAGATCTCCAAGATCAGGATGGCAGATACAGGTCGAAGTACCATGCTACATCAAGCAGGAATGTTAGAAATCCACTGTCAGTATTGTAGCTCCCACCGAAGATGATCAACTGGAGCCGGTGCCAATTTAATCCAGGAGGACAGAAAAAAACACCATTAAACTGCAGAAGGAAGGCTCAGAAGGACAAATCACATATGGCACAAAGAATTGTTAACATGTAAATAAAAGAACCAGAATGCCCCGAACACTGTAGGCTCCCTCAGATGCAATCAATCAGGTTTGAAGAGGTTCAGGAGGAGCTTCTGAAGTTCATTAGTAGCCTGATCCTTGCTGTCAAAGGAGTGCCATGCATCATGAATGCACACTTACAAGTGAGCTGGGTACGACATGTGAAACTTAATACCAACTGGTATAAGTTTCAAAACAACAGGATGAAATGCAGCCCATTTCTGCTGTGTAGAAGCCGGGAGATCTTGAGTAACATGCAGCTGGGTGCCCTCCCAGGTTATAGATGGAAGGTCCCGTAATTTAACCATCACATGCTGCTTATCCAAAAAGTTTAGCAGCTTCAAAATAAAGGGATGAGATGAAGATCCAGGAGGGGAGTCTGGGTCTCAATGATCGATGCTCCCGTTCCACAATATAAGTTGGGCCATTTGGTGATGGACCAGCCAATTTTTACAGAAGCTTCTGAGTGAACTGAATAGGAGTGGCACCTTCAGCATCTTCAGGAAGACCAAGAACTATCAGGTTATTACACCTACTTCGTTCCTTGAGGTCCTCCAACTTCAGTTCTATTTTACGTAATTTTTTCCACAAAGCTATGACCTCCAGATCAGTATGCTCATGTCATTTATCTAGGGACACTGCGTGGCCTTCCACATCTCCAACTCGGCAGTTGATGTCCCCAAGATCGTGCCAGAGAGAGAGGTAATATTTATAGTTAAAAGGGTGAGGGAATATTTCAGAGGTTGCAGTTCCAAAATAAATTTCTCCTCCATAAGAGGGGAGGCCCTCGAAGATACAGTAGTTACACCATCATCCTTAGAACTTTGTCCTTTAGATTTTTTTGAGGCCTTGTCCAGCGTCTGCAGCAGAGTATGGGATGAGAGACTTTGCTTCATTTCTGTGTCCATTTTCATGCAGAATTACAAAAGTCCAACAGTAGAATCAGCAGTCGGATATGTTCCTTCATCTGTAGATGGGAAAAGGACCAGTTAAATAAAGGTGCTAAGGTGGTAAAATTTAAAGTTTTATAGCAGGTGGGAAGGAATGATGCTTAGGAGCTGCTAGCTTCCCCGAGGCATCAAGTGACTCCTGCTGCAGTAACACTACTGCAGAATTCTGCAGTGCTGCACTTCATCCTGGTGGGCTTCACTGTGTGTGTGTGTATATATATATATATATATATACACATATACACACACATGCATATATATATATATATATATATATATATATATATATATATATATATATATATGTGTGTGGTGTGCTCCTATAGTTAGGGTTGAGTAGGCACTTCAATGTTAAACTCAACATTTTGCTTTTTAATAACTTTGCAACTGTTCAATGGATTTACACAAAATTTGGTATGCACTGTCCTGTGGGGTAGATCTCTTGACATGGCAAATTATGATCTGGTCGAATATGCAGTTTCTGAGTTACACAGAGATGAAAAAAACATGTTTTCGCTCATTGACTTTGCTGGGATTTTTCTTTAAACTTGCCTACAGCCCAGATGTTTTTTTTTTTTGGCTGAAATTTTCAGGGTAGAAAGAGACTATCTCACAGACGTGCCTTTTGCTAGTCTGATGAAAAAATAATATGCCGTATTTAAGTTATTGCACTTTAAAAATGTGAAAAAATAATTTCTGTGCATGCTCAGTAAGCTCTCAAATTTAGCTGCATGAAACAAAAGAGGAATCCTGCTTTGTATGAGAAAATTCTTCTTTCGTATGGACACCATCTTGTTTTCAGTTTGTCTGAAATATTCAAATTTGTAAACCCCCCAAAATGATGATCTGGGGAGGAACCGACACATGTAGCTTGCTTATCTGGGTCCCTTGAGTGCATTTTGCATTTTACTTCTTAAAAAATTACCTTAAGATAGGCTTTCATTTAATGGTGAAATTCTTCTTTCATATCCACATAATACAAAGTAGGATCTTACTTCATATGATGAGATACAAAGTGAGATCCTACTTCATGAGCCAAAAATAGAAATGTTGCTGTAGAAATAAGTTTTACTGCAGCATCGATGTTCTCAGTCACTGTGCTGGCACTAGACAGTACTATGGGACACTAAGGAGCCCACTCCCAGTGTCCCCAACTCAAGAAAATTGTCCTTTTCTGACAACTTGGTGCCCAATCCCCGTGTCAGCAGTGCCCCCCCCAAGGCTGGACACTAGGAAGTCCAGTTATATCATATCCCCCCCACCACTAGTACTGTGGGACACTGGGGAGCCCACCCCCAGTGTCCCAAAATGTTTATTTATTAAAATTGTACCTGAAAGAAAGAAAACAGTCCCCTGGTGTCTTTTTATTTAAACAAAAAAAAAATCCTGTAAAAAAGAAAACAGGTCTTCGTCATCTCCCCATCACCCATCCCCCATCCTGACCCTCCCATGTGGCAACCCACAATCCCACATCCCTCCTTGCCCAATACTTACCATTGAAGGTCAGTGACTGTCATCTTCTGTGGACTAGGACACGTTTGCAGTCTTCCAAGCAGGACCACAAACTGAAGAATTAAGGTAAGTGCTGTATAATGGCTGTCAATGGTGATTTGAACTTATATTGATATCTCAGCCATTTCTAGGTATATTTGCAGCAAATTTTTAACATGGGCTTTTTGGGAACTCACCTCATGAACACTGGCACTGTCATTTTGCTACTCAGTCCCGGAAGGAGATTTCATGGTCACTGCATGAAATCACCTTTCAGGACCAATTAATGAAACAACAGTGCAAGTGTTCATGAGGTGGGGTCCCAAAAAGCCCATGTTAGAAATTTGGTGCAAATATACCTAGAAATGGCTGAGATATCAATATAAGTGAAATACCAAACAACACCCAAGTAACTTTGACAATTTTTCATATTTTCACTCCAAATCTTAACCATTGCCATTTTTTCACACCACCTCATGAACAGTATAGCTGTCATTTTCACATCCTGTCTGAAATGTGTTTTCACTCCTGTGGTACAGAATGGCATATATGCTGCATGAAATCACCTTTTGGAACTAATTAACAAAATGACAGTGCCAAGCTTGCCCCGCTGGCGCAGCAGTTAGATTTCTGCTTGCGGCACTGGCCATCCAGGTTAGGGAATGGACCCAGGTCACTGGAGGGCTGGCTGGGGCAGAAGGATGGAGCATCCCACGGACTGCTCTCCTTCTCCGGAGGAGGGTTGGGAGACCATCCGGTGCTTGACAGACCCCTGGCAGAGGCTGGGGGCACCACAGCTACCATTGCTAGACAGAGTTCAGGGGCAGAGCAGACACAGGATGTCATTGCACATCCCTGCCCCCCATAAAAAAAGGGGAAGAAAAGAAATCCTGCCTCAACCACTTTGATGACACCTGCCTGGGCTGCATGGCTCCCAGGCTGACTCCTGCCCTATCCCATGGATTGCAACACCCTTCAGTAGGGGGCTTGGGGTGCTATGACCCCAACCTCCAGGACAAGCCAGGAGGTCTTGGGAGGATGGTTAATGTTGGTAACTGCAGCCAGGGTCTGTGACTGGGCAGATGGTCATGGCGGCAGGAGAGCAGCAAAAAATGCATAATTAAAAAAATAATAAAATGACAGTGCCAGTGTTCATGAGGTGGGGTCCCCAAAAGGATGTGTTGAGAATTTGGTGACAAAATTCCTAAAAATGCCCAAGTTACTGTACGTGCATCCATTGAAATTTATTCTATGCATGTGCATAACTTTGCTACTTTTCAGTCTTTTGACCCCAAATTTTTAGCATAGCCATTTTTTCACACCACCTCATGAACAGTACAGCTGTCATTTTTCAAGTCCTTTCCAAAATGAGGTTTTGCACCTGTGGCACAGAATGGCATTGCAGTTGCACATTATTACGTTTTGCCTTGCATGTCACAATTTCTTTGTACAGGGGTATATGAGGTAGGGTAATAAGATGGCTATGTTGAAAATTTGGTCACTGTTGTTTGACACATGGAAGCATGGGGTCTGGGCCTGTGATTCCACACCTACATACATATGTGCATCTATAGAGGGATTGGTCGCAGGGTCCAAAGGACCCTGCACTCTCATTGTAAAATAAGAATACTTTTATACTACTTCAAAAAGAAGGGAAATTCATTACAAAAAGCTCTGTTAATGCATCATTTAAGGTTCCTATTACAGCAACAAAAGTACGGAAATTCGGCATTAGGGTTCCAAACCCTACCACCCCACCCTCCACACACCAGCAGGCATCAGGGTGTGCCTTGGGGTCACTGGACCTACCTCTCAACCATTCTCCTGTACTGTACCATATCAGGTTCCTTACACATGGAATGGGGTGAGTTAGGTCAATGACCCCAAGGCACCTGCCTGTTGGTGTGTGAGAGATGGAAAGTGGCGTGGTAAGTTGGTACCCTAATGCCGGATTTCATACTTTTGTCACTGTAATAGGAATCCTAACTGATGCATTAATGGAGTTTTTTTGCAATGAATATATATATATATATATATATATATATATATATATATACACACACACACACACACACACACACACACACCACAGGGTGAGAGCTTTCTCAGTTAGATAACCTGAGTTATTTCCACTGCAGTAAGGATTAATCCTGATGACATCAGCAGAGTGAGGATATCGATATTTATCCATATTCTGCTGATGTCTCCAGAGTGAGGATAAAAGCACTGCAGTTTGCATTCTAAAGGAAACTGCTTCAGAAAAAGTTTCTTTTTCTCACTGAAGCTGCAACTTGCTCAATTAGCTGTGAAAAAGACTCTCACCTATGTCGCATTGTGTTTCTAACATTGCTAGCCTATTACTGTGCTGATCTCAGCTTCAAAACAACCTAAATTCTAAATGAAAGTCTTTTACAAAGCAGGTTCTGTTTTTCAGTGCTACCTGCAGCAGTTTGTCTTTCTCACTGAGCCTCTGACTCGCTCAATTAGCTTTGCAAAACACACTTAAATGTGTTTCTGACTCCCAGTCCATTCAGAACACACACACACACACACACACACACACACACACACTGACAGCACACACTGAATGAGCAGGAAACACACAGACTCAGAAAAAATATTCCTGCAGCTCTCACCCCTGTGGTATAAATCGCGCACATGATGGGCAGATCATGGCATATGGAAAATATTCTCACTCCTGCCTTGTGAGCTATGTATTTTCACTCGTGCCTTCGGCACTTGTGAGGATACACAGTTCACTCTGCAAGAGTGAGAATATTTTCCATATCCCACTCCTGCCCATCATGTATCCCATATATATATATATATATATACATATATATATTATATAATGGCCTGGATATTCAAAGGGTTGCTGCGTCGCAACTCAAAAAAATAATGCCATTCTGCGATATTGAGAAGGGGCCAGTTCTTCAGCTCGCTGAGCCACAGCGCAATGGAAATGAAGGCATGCGCAACCAAGGGGCGGGTCCATGCAACAGCGCGCATGCGAATCTGAACACTCTGCGCACGCGCAAGAGTGGCTCAGCCGGGAGGATGCGCTTGAACTCGATGTGAGCCAAAATAAACGGCTCAAGGGAGCGCGCAAGAACTCGAGCAGGCCGCAAACCGGGGAGAGACAGAGAGAGAGAGAGACAGAGACAGGAGCAGGAAGGACAGAGAGGACAGTGGGTCCTGGAGGACAGAGAGGCCAGTGGGGGTGCCTGGTGCAGTGGAAGCAGCAGTGGGGGCAGTGGGGTAACACAGGAACAGCAGCTGGGGAGGCAGAAGCCAGGAGATGGACAGTGTCAGCTTCCACATGGGCGCTGTAATGAGGGGTGAGACAGCATGCTGCAGGGGACATGGCCGTGGAGGGCCCATCAGTGCGCCCCCGACAGGCGGTATCGTGCCGCAGATCAGCTACGAGCTGTACAGCGATGTCGAGATCGTGGCCGTACCACCTGAACAGGGCAATACTGAGACGGCTCAGTGAGCTGTGCAGTGATGTGATGCAGGCACCCTCACGACGGGTCATGCTCTGTCCGTGGAGACCAAGGTGACAGCCTGCATGTGCCTGCTCGCCACGGGCACCTTCCAGAGGCGACAGGGGACACCACAGGCATTACGCAGTCGGCCACGCCACGCATCCTCACCCAATTCCTCAGCGCACTGCTGCCTCATGCTGCAGAGTACATCCATTTCCCCAGCACCGGCGGCAGGCGTACAGCAAACATGCAGGAGTTCCACAGGGTAGCACAAATGCCTGGCGTGTGGTGCTATAGACTGCACCCATGTGGCCGTTCGCTGCCGCCACCTGGCCCCGGACGGGCGAGCATGTCGAACCGAAAGGGCTTCTCCGAGTGTCAACTGCCAGGTGGTGTGTGATGCCACTGGGCCATCATCAATGTCTGTGCCACACACCCTGGCGGAGCACATGATGCCTCTATATGGCACCAATCTGCACTGTGCCATCGATTCAAGAGTGGAACATCCCCGGGTCATCTAGTGGGTGAGTACATGTATGGAATGCAAACTCTGTGCAAGGTGGGAATGACACAGGTGCCATGGTAGTGGCACACAGGATATGGGCAACATGGACCTGACCTAACACTGATCTCCACTATCTCACACAGGTGACTGTGGATACCCACTCTGTCCCTGGCTGCTCACACCATACTGGCGCCCCACGTCCCCAGCGCAGCACGGTTTCAATAGAGGCATGCCAACACGGAACATCATAGAGTGGGTGTTCAGGATACTCAAGGCACGCCCCGATGCCTGGACACCTCGGCGGAGCTCTCACAGTACAGCCCCAAAAGGCCTGTGGGATATTCCTGGCCTGTTGCATCCTGCACAACATGGCCAAAGACCATGGGATAGCCGTACAGGTCCAAGAGGGATAGCGAGGGGACGCCAGTGGCGCCTGTGATATGGGTGATGAGCCGCCCTAGGGACGGAGGGACCCCGACTGACACGGCAGGCCCAGCTGCACTGGGACACCATTGCAGAAGAGCACTACGCCCAACACAGGTAAGTCAAGGGACATGTGCAGGCAACACTGTCTATGCGCAAAACCACAGGCACACAGGGGAACACACCGTGCATGAAGGTCAGGGAGTTGAAGGTCTAGGCATACCAACACATCATCAGAGAGGGTGAGCACTCAAATGAACACACACACACACCAGGCAGCATACAGGGCAGCAGCAGCACTGCGAAATTACACACTATCACACAGCACCACCAACCACCTCACCACCTGGACTGTCCACGTGACATGTGTCAGGACCTGGGCAACCTTGCACCTTGGTGTACAGTGCAATGCAGGCATCATCATCCACATGCACCTGTGGACAGCAGTTGGGAGAGTGTGCAGGTGGTCCGTGTGTCAGTTTGGTGAGCAGAGCACCAGCAGTGCACTGCCCACCATGACACATTGCACACAGGGCAGCACCAGACAGGGCCTGCATTGGGAGACAGCTCAGTCAGGAGCACTGTCCCACGGCCACCACGGATGCATGGGTGGCCCCACCGTGGCCTAGCAGCACTGGCAGGCTGTGCAAGGGCCACATCGGGTGGTGCTAGTGCACCACCAGGGGTCCCAGTGCGTGACCGCGACCTTGCCCGCACAGGGGTCTGCATCCCGCCAAACAAACTTGCACCAGGGGTGCTCGGGATGCCCACAGCAGAACCCGGCGTCGACAGGCCTGGTGTCGCACGACACCGAACGGGGTGGAATGCACTGTGGGGTGCGTGGTACAGGGTCACCAGACAGTGTGGTCAATGCGGTCACCACAGAGACCACTGCCTGGGTCAGCCTGTCGATGGCAGCGTCACATCCGCCACATATGGACCATCTCGCCCGGTCCCCAAGCACACTCCCTGCTATGCCACTCCACGGACACAGTCAGTGCCTCCACGGACCTTGTAACCCGCCTCTGCAGCTGTACTGACTCCTGCAGCAGGCGGTGTGCGTCCAAAGGGTACTGTGCCCCAATGGCATCGCGGACCCTCAGGGTGGATGGTCCGGTGCACAGCACCCTTGAGGGTGGCCGCTGTTCGCCAGGACCAGGTATGGGCTGATCTAAGGGCGGTGGACTAGTGCCACTGCCTGACGCTGTCCCCCAGGCCTGGTGTGCAACTGCTGCTGCCGCCCCTCCAACTGCTGAGCCCCCAGGTCCACCTGTTCCACCCTGTGCTGTCAACAGTGCCAGACACCTGCTCAGCCACCGATGCTGCTCCCACCGTGCTGACAGGTCCAGCCTGTGACTGTGCCAGCATGCTGGTACACAGGTGTGGAGCTGGACGGCCCAGGGGCACGTGTTGGTTCGCCATGTGTCCCTCGTGGGACACACACCTCTCACTGGCCATTGCAGGCCTGCCATCATCAATAGTGCCGGTCGTGCCACTGCCACAGGCACAGCATGCTGGCACACCTGCATGCCAGACTGCTGTGACACAGGCTGTGCACCCTGCACCCGTATCACTGCCGGCGGAGTTGTCGGCCCAGCCGGCTGCTGCCGCAGCGTGCAGGCTGCTGGCAGAGGTGGAAGGTCCCTCCTCCTGGTCCAGCAGGTCTGCCGCACCGTCAGCACTCACCACCACCAACTCCTGCAGACGAACAGGATCTGAAACAGAAAGAGAGTACATGTGAGTGCATGTGAACAACAGCCGCCCCACAACATCACCATGACATACCGTGCAGTGATGGGCTTCCACCTGTCTGGAATCCTCCGGCCAGGAACACCCGCAATGGCACGTGCTGCATGGCGTGACCAGTGTCTCCTCGGTCGGGGTCAGCTTGCAACACCACTGGTGGTCCCCACCAGTGGCAACACGTGCCACCCGAAGGCTGCCACCTTCTCCTTCAGCCTCCTGCGGTCAGTCCCCATCTTCTTGTGGCACTCCTGCATGGGCGCTGGTGGCTTCGGCAGGTTGACGGCCAGAGCTACCTCCGTCGCAGCTGCACGCTGCTGAGGTGCCCTGTCCCCACCAAAAGCGGCTCATCCTCCAGGTAGGCCTGGAGAGGGCCTCGGTCTCTGCTGTGGTGAGTTCGCCTCCCACGCCCGCCCGTCCACACCCTCAGCCTGGTTCTCACTCAGTCATGCTGATCTGTATGGGTGGAAGTGGACACCTGTCACTGTGCAGTCCACAGCATTTCCCCATGAGCATAGCTGCAGGTAGGGGGTAGTTTCCTTCCTCGCCGCATGGCAGATACTGATGGAAAGGGTGCCTCTGCCCCTTTCTAAGTGCCCTCATCATGCTCAGCCCCTCACCCTGTGACATCCTCCAGCACCCCTGCCCATGAGCATTGTCCTGAGCATCACACAGCATGTAACTCACCTCTCAGCTGCAACAACCAAATCTGGCCACCACAACCCAGTGTCGCAATTTTTATAGCGCAACACATGCAAATGAGGTGTGGCGAACTTTAATGACATGCTAATCCGCGCCACCGCGCTTTTGCATGGCTGATCGACTGATTTGCATATGTCGGCTGAATATCGCGTTTGCGCTTAGCGCAATAGGGAAGGTCCGCTGAGCCGATGGCGCATGTTTGTGGCTGTGTGCTACACTGCATTGCGCATGCCCAGACAGGTTACGAGGGCGCCGATCGCGCTGCAGACCTGCTGCAGCGATAGGCGATTCTGGCCATAGCCACCATTGTGCCAGTGGCGCTTCAGCACTGGGCACTATATGGCACTGTGGCACTTCTGCACGATAGTCCACTGTGGCACTGGTGCTCTGCTTAGCAGTCATGCAGGATGCCTATACATCCTATGGTGCTGTGCATAGCCTTGCGTCATTGCCGTGACCTTGTGTATGCCCTCTGACCCCTGGCGCTGTGGGTATGCCATGTGTACGTCCCTATTGCGCTGTCTGGTTACAGCGCCATGTAGAGTGATGGCGCTGTGCGAACAGCACGATTGGAGCCTGTGCTGGTCTATTGCGCAACAACTCCACGTGGGGTCACAGCGCAGTGGGGCGCCATATTGCCTGCTGTAAAGTTGGGGCCATGGCTCAGAGGAGGGCGGTGTCCTGGAGTGCAGTTGAAGTGGCAAACCTGGTGGCCCTAGTGGAGCCCCACTATGAGGGCCTATATGGTGAGGCCCCCCTCACCGGACCTAGGACCCATGTGTGGCAGCAAGTGACACTGACCTGGTGGGTCACTGGCCGGGGCCGGTCTGCAGAGCAGTGCCGGCACTGCACAGTGATCTCCACCGGAGGGAGCTGAACTGTCACCTGCCACCAAGGCTCCTGGGCACAGGCGGGCTCAAGTGCCTAGGGCCATGAGTGTACCATCTATTCACCTATATCCTCTGTAGGGATGTGTGTGTGCCTGGGTGGCTGTGCATGGTGTGTCAGTGTGTGCAGCTGTGCGATGGATGGTTATGGCTGTGTGGGCAGGCAGTCTTACTGGGGCAGGGGCACTCTGCTTTGCGCACACTGATGTTTGTCTCACCATATGTCTCCACAGGCCGGATGGTGAGGGCGCCGGACGAGGCTGATGTGGCCATGCCAGGGCCCCAGTGCCACAGGCCGTCAGGCCAGAGCAGCAGCAGCATCAGCAGCAGCAACAGCAGCAGCAGCAGCGCAGACACAGCTGCTGGAGGAGTGTGAGTATATTACGTCATGGATGCTATTGCATGCTGGGGGGCAGGACCACCAACCATGATGGACACAACCAAATGGGAGGTCGTAGTTCCACTAGATGAAACACTAGTGACTCCCCACACTGGAGTACAGTGTACAGTTCGGAAAACATACTCATGTATGGACAGGGACTGGGTGGAGAGCGTTCACAGGAGGGCGACATGGATGGTGCATGGATTGCATCACAAGTCCTATGCAGACAGGTTGACAGAACTGAACATGTACTCCTGGAGGGAGGAGGCTGTGGGGATATGATGGGGACATACAAGTATTGTACAGGGGGAACAGAGTGCAGGAAACAATATTTGTCAGCGTAAAGGATGTTCCAGGACTAGAGGGCATGGGATGCAGTTGGAGGGGGTCTTAAGAGGAACATGCGAAAGTGTTTCTTCACGTAATGGGTGGTGGACGAGTGGAACACCCTGCAAGAGGATGTGGTGGGGCTGACTTGGTCACGGGATATCTGTATGTGTGGGTTCGCCATGAGGGACTTCTGGAGGTCAGGGGTGAGGCGAACGGACTTATAGGACAGAGAGTGATCGTACAAGGCCAAATGGCCAGACTGGGTGTCCATAGGCCCTTATCTGCCGACTCTGTCTATGTATCCATGTATGTAGGCGTGACACAGGTGACCTGCATCACAGTGCAGCATCACGACACGTCTGTGTATGCATCACAGGTGGTCCAGGCATGCACTGGGCACATAGCTGTGTAACTGGCATCGCACCACATTGCAACATCACATGACAGCCTAGTTTGTACTGTGATTGACGTGGGCGAGTGTGTGGGGTGGTGCGATAGCTGGTGCCGCCTGTTTGTGATGGCCATGTGCATGTTCACTGTGGGTGGGTGCATGCCATCAAAGGTGTGGGACATTGGGCTATGTGGCTTGCAGGTTGGGTGGTGTTCAGGGTTGTGGTCAGTCACAGCCATTGACTGTGTTCCCATTTTCCTAGGCTTCGAGGTTCTCCGGAGCATTGGGAGGGATGTCCGGAGCATGAGACAGCTGCTGCAGGACGACCAAGCCATCCTGCAGTCCATCCACAGGCATGGCCTTTGGAGGAGGCGGCATGGGACGGGCCAACACCAGCCAGGAGACGGGCAGCCGGCAGGACCATAAATTGTTGTTACCCTTCCCACTTCTCCCATCCCTACCACCCTGCCTTCCCTCTCCAAGTTTGTAATCCCTACCCTTGAACAACCCGACCTTGTACCCATCCCCCTTGTAAATAGTTCTGTTGATTGTTTTGTACTTTACCTTTGAGAATACATTTATATTTTGATATGAATGCTGTGTTGATCTCTGATTTGCAGCTGGCTATGGTTGTTCAGTTGCAGTGGTGTACAAGCCATCTGGGGTGGTATGGTCCTGGGTACATATGTGTGTGTGTGTGTGTGTGTGCGTGTGTGTGCATGGGAGGTATCACCAGCATGGCATTGACTTTCTGTTGGTCTTGTTGTCTGCTGCCACCCACTGCTGGGTGTACAGGGTGGGTCTGGCTTGTATGCTTCTCTGCAGCACGGGCTGACGCGTGCCAGGGGGATGCATGGTGTTTCCTGCAGTGCCAGTCACTGCACATGGGTGGTGTCTTGGGGTCACGTGCAGGGTGTGCTGTGCGATGGGGGCTGATGTACATGTGGTTGTCAACCCCTGTGTGTGGCACTCTCACTGCCAGTGGTTGTGCTGGGGTGTCATGGCTCTGCTATGCTTTGTTGGCTTGTCCCCATGGGCACGTGGATCATCCGTCCCACCCCAGTGATGCTGTGCTAGGGGTGCAGGTGTGGTGTGGGTTCTGCAGTGTGTTCCTGTGCCCATGTGTGGCATGGCTGGCGTGGGCCCAGCCTGCCTCCCTGGATGTGCAGTTCCATTGCTCTGGGGGCTGTGCTTGCGCTATGGCAGCTCTGGAATGCTCAGCTGAGCTTCCCTGGTTGCTCCATAGCGCAGCATTTTGGCTCAGCCTCTCCTACCTGGTTGCGCCATGGCGCAGTATGTGCGATATTGAGACGTTGGTTGCTTGCGCAATTTGCTGTGCTCCATGTTTGAATATCGCACCTGTTGTGCATTTGCGCAATGGGTTTGTGCTTGCTCCTGCTGTTGCGCTACTTTTGAGTGCAGTTTGAATATCTGGGCCAATATATATGTGTGTGTGTGTGTGTATATATATATATATATATATATATATATATATATATATATATATATACAGTATACATATATAATGGTGCAATAGTGCCACTTTAGTTAGGGTTGAGCAGGCTGTTTAATGTTAAACTGAATTTTTTGCACCATAATATCTTTGACAGAATGAGCTGAAATTTTGTATGTGCTGTCTATTGGGCATAATCTTGCTGTGTTGAAATTTTTGTGATGACAGCTTGTGTGATTTCTGAGATCTGCATGTGTCATTTTAAGAAAAAAAATTGTTTCCTATACTTAAGATTGTTTTTTTTGCTCTCGCCTACAGCCTATGTGGAAAGGAATTGTTGCCAAACTTGCAGGAAACGTGTCATGTCCCAAGGTAGTGCCTTTTACAGGTCAATTGAAAAAATTTCACGGGGTTCCAGAGTTATTAAGCTTTAAATTTTTGTGTTTTCCAACTTGCGCATGCACAGTGCATTTTTCGGATAATGTAAAAAATTGATGCCACAAATGTGCATTTTGATTTCTCAGCACTTGTTTGGCAAGGCACCAAACATTTTTTTATGCCTTGTCAACTGCCATCTTGTTGACATTTTCCACGAACCAACAAAGGTGGAAAAAACACCAAAAATGCTTTGATTTGAATAAACAAACATCAGAACCTAGCTAAAAGGGACATGTTTAGCTAGATTCTGATGTTTGTTTTTAAATATTGTGGCCACATATATGTTTTCTGGTCACCCAAATTGCTGCATACCTAGCTTAGTGAGAGGAGTGCTTCCCCTGCAATCTCTGTATGAAAATAGTGGGCATTTCTTGACTTTTGCAGCCACAGCTGGGACTCGTGCTTTGGGCTGCAGTGAGAGGAGTGAGCTGCTGTTTTTCTGGTGTCTAGTGGCACCCCCACCCACTGATTGCTGTCCCTGGTGTTTAGTGGCACCCCCTACCAGTCACTCACTGTCCCTGGTGTCTAGGCACCCCCACACTCTGATCATTGCCCCTGGTGTCTGGTGGCATCCCCACCCACTGATCACTGTCCCTGGTGTCTAGTGGCATCCCCACCTGCCAATCATTTTCCCTAGTGTCTAGTGGCACCCCCCCACCCTATGATTGCTGTCCCCAGTTTCTAGTGGCACCCCTACCCACCAATCGTTGTCCCCTAATTTTTATTTTAGTCCCCCCACCCGCAGTCTGTTGTTTTATTAGAAGTTGCCAACATCGGGGGCCCCAATCCCAATGTCAGCATGTACAATATCCTCCCAAGCAGTGTGAGATACTGGGGAGCCCTCTCCCAGTGTGCCAAAATATTTCTGTTGTACCTGTAAAACGACATAACTGCCCCTGATGTCTTTTTTTTACACCTACAAAAGAAAACTGTCCCTCACTGTCTCCACCATCTCCCTTCCCATCATGACCCTCCCACTGAGTACCCACTACCCCACACCCCCCTTACCCTATACTTACCACTAGAGGTCATAGGCTGTCATGTTCTGTGGACCAGGACACATCTGCACTCTTCAAATTCTGAATTGTGAACTGAGGAATCAAGGTAAGTGCTGTATAATGTGTTTTAATGGTATTTTTTAACTTATGTTCATAACGTTGCCATTTTTAAGAATTTTTTCACCTAATTTTCAGCATGGCCTTTTTGGGACCCCACCTCATGAACACATTCTTTGTCATTTCATTAATCAGGTCTGGATGGTGATTTCATGGTTGCTGCATGAAATCACCTTTCAGGCCCAATTAGAGAAATGAGAGTGCCAGTGTTCATGAGGTGGAGTCCCAAAAAGAGCATGTTGAAAATTTGGTGGAACAATTCCTAAACATGGCCGAGTTGTGAGTGTTCATTGAATTTTTTCTATGCACGCACATAACTTTGGTAATTATCAATATTTTGAATCCAAATTTTCAACATAGCCATTTTTGCACACCACCTCAAGAACAGTACAGCTGTCATTTTTCACATCCTGTCCAAAACATGTTTTCACACCTATGGCACAGGATGGCATTTTGGCATGGATTTGAACATTTTCACTTACAGGATTTATGAGGTGGGGTCATAAGAAGATTATGTTGAAAATTTGGGGTCAAAATATGAACAAATGCCAAAGTTATGACCATTCATTGCAATTTCACTACACCCACTCATAACTTTGGAAATGTTAACTATTTTTACCCCAGATTTCCAACATAGCCTTCTTATTAGCCCACCTCATGTATGTTGCACCTGTCATTTTTCAAATCCTGGCCAAAATGTGTTTTCACACCTGTAGTGGGGAATGGCACTGCAGTTGCACAGAATTACATTTTGGTGGGGAAACATTTTCTGTACCGGGTACATGAGGTGGGTTAATAAGGTGGCTATGCTGACAGTTTGGTCACTGTTGTCCTATAAATGGAAGCACAGGGCCTGGAGGGACCTGTCCTTCTGCAGCTACATACAGTACATATACACATCTACACAGGAATCAGAGTGCAGGGTCCCAAGGACCCAGTGCTCCCACAGTAAAATAAAGATACTATTATACTATTTCAAAAAAGTAAGGAAATAAATTGCAAAAAACTGCATTAATGCTCTAGTTGGGGTCAAAGCCAGAAAAGTAGAGAAATGTGATGTTAGGGATTCCAACTGTAACACTCCACCCCCACCCTGCACACACCAACAGGTGTCAGGGGTGTGCTTTGTGGTAATCAGCTCTAACACTTACCCCATTCTCCTACACTGTACATATCTCAGCTTACTTACTTATGGAATGGGGTGAGCATTAGGGCTGATGACCCCAAAGCACCCCCTAACACCTGTTGGTGTGTGTAGGGTGGGGGTGGGGTGTTAGAGATGGAAACCCCTAACACCACATTTTCTTACTTTTGTGGCTTTGATCCTGTCTAGAACATTAACACAGTTTTTTACAATTTATTTAATATATGGATGAATAGATAGATAGATATCCACAGTAAACATTTCCTATTAATATGAGTCACTGTATTTCCTTTTCTATATATATATATATACATACATATGTATGTATTCAGTTCTTTCTGATGAGTATCAGTTGGAATGTTACAACTACAGGGACATTCCTAGGAAAAAAAGCCAAGATTCTTATGCACGCAGACCCACTAGGTCTGATCATAATTTAGTATCTGTGCTGTCCATTTTTATGACAGGACCCCTCCGCAATTCATGGGTGTGCTTAGAAAGGGTTATTTCATCTCTGGAAGCTGTCAGCTAAATCAAACATTCCTGTTGGACCCAGGTCTTGGGACAAAAAACAAATGCATTTGTTCAAAAGTCCAGATCTGACCAGTTTTTGAACTCAGTTCAAAACACAAAGGATGTTGAATCTAGTTGAATCCATGATTGCCAGAGTGACATACTGGATGAGGTGTCATGGGGCAGCTGGAGGGTCTTAAGGTCTGGCAGAGCCTGAAAGAGACAGTCAGGTCTGGGAATACAAACAGGTGCCATCTAAAGGGTCACATCTACCCTCATTCACCAAAGTGTCTCATGTGGTAAGCTGATTGATACTTGACAAAAAAAACTGTACTACCACCTCCAAAGAGAAGGCTATGATTGCCATAATCTATTTCTAAAGTAAGGAGTTCTCAGCTGTGACATAAAGGGGTGGGTTAATTGTCCTTGAGCAAGGAGCACTCTACTGTGTGAACAGTGGCTCTGGGGGGATCAAGACCAGGAGATACTCCCAAAAAATGTCTGTGTTAAGTGCTGACTGCTGCTAATTATGCTTACTGGCATCTGAAAGGTTCAAGAAAATCAGTAACACTGACAGGCAGAGTCTGGAAAAAACCCATTTGCCACACACTGGAGGCAGCAGGTGGGATCTTTTAACATTTTTTTCAGTATAAAGGCTATCTGTCGAGTCACAGAACAGGATCTCCAAAAAGGAACTGTATACCCTATCAGTTTTGTTTGTTTCTGTTAAAGATCAAATGCAATACTTTAAAATGTACTGTTTGGCCACCATAAGGATAACTAGACCACACGTGTTACAAATAAAGTTCAGAAATTGCAGTTACTAATTTCATTTCATTTATTTGGTTATCAGGTTGGTACACTGGAATATACATTCCTTTTGGGCACGGGGTCATAATATCACGGTTAAATCCGCACACATCAACAATGCCGCATGCAAAGCAGCATATGGCAAAATAACATTGGTACAACATGCTGACCACCACAAACAAATCGCACACCATAGGAATATCTTAGTTTTTGCCGGGAGACCCACTCCCACACCCCCCAATGTGGGGGGATTCACCCCACAGTGCCCAGACTAATTATAATAAACTCTGGGGTGTTGTGGACTTCCGGGGTGAAAAGAAATCGAACTGGGAACATTTTTTTTTCAAAAATAAAAAAGCAACAGCAGAGTGGTACCTGGGGAGAACTGAACCACACCTCCAGGTCCACAACACTGCCAGAGACAGGTGTTCTAGCCACTCCACCACAGGAGCAGCTCGGCCAGGCACTGCCCAGGTGGCATCCTTCACCTTCCATACTGGCAGCCTACAGGGACAGGGGTAGCGGTTCTCACTTGCTGAACAAAACCCCTGTCGCTGTAGAACCATTAACACTTCTTACAGTGCTGTATTTCATGTGTGGTTCTCTCCACGCTATATTGACCTGGTACCTTACTTTTGCTGGTATGACCTGAGGTCAAAGATAATAACATTACAGACATACAGATAAAATACTAAATACAGTTGCAGTAAATATATCCATTAACACAAATTCCACAGACAAACATTTTTCTTTTTAAAATACTGAAGAGTAGATGTGGAAAATAGGTTATAGGATGAAAGTTGTTTCAATTGCATAGGCAGGGAATTCCACAAAGAAGCAGCATAATATGCAAAAGTACATTTACTAGCTGTTGTGCATGCAAAAGGTGTTAGGAACTTAAATTCAGTAGAAGACCAAACATCAAACATGGAAATATGTTTGTTTAGGAATTTACTTAAAGATGGGCATGGGGTCAAAACTGCTCATGGCAGAATGTCGTATGGCATAAGCGCATTGCGCGCTTCATTGGTATCTTTCTTCTGTTGGGGGCTCCTCCATCCACACACCCCGTTATGGGGGGGGCTGCATCTCCGGACCCCCCGACTAAGGATTCTAACTCTGGGGGAGGTCCAACACGAAGAGCGCAGATGTCTGGGATTCGGCATAATGTTGTGCACTGTTATGCGTATGACATTATGACCTGGTACGTTAGAGATACAGGAACACCTAAATGCATAATTTTGACGATAAAGCACGATAGCATCAGTTTATAGTTATTTTGAACAGATAAACAATCGACATTCTCCAAGATTTAACAGTAATGAGTTCGTTGAGGTGTCTGTAAAGCAAATTTGCCAATCTTTTGTAATATTTCTTTGCTAGACACAGTATAAGCAGGCACTGTGTCAATCACAATAGAGGCATAATTCAAAACTGATAAAAGGTTCTGTTGCAGTGTAGGCAAATGAGTTTTCTTGGTCATATAATTCTCGAATACAGTAAAGTGTAAAATGTACTGATTTTGGAATGTGATTTAGCAGTTACTTTGTCCTAATGAATATTAACATTTAAGAACGGATTTAATGTGACTCCTAAATATTTAAAAGAGTCAACATTGTCAAGTACACCCCCATCAACAGCTTGTACCTAAAAGTATTGAGAAAATTATCGCAGGTTAAGAGCAGAACCCAATGGCATGGACTTAGTTTTGGATCTATAAAGAGCCAAGTTATTATAAGAAAGCCAGTCCTGCACTTTTGAAAATTCATGAGTCAATATATCATTAATCTCATCTATAGAAGAACTATGAGCTAACATTTATAACTCATATATAAATGCTAGTTTGTTTGCCTCTCTTTTTTGATGGTTTTACAAAAATAATCCCTCAGACTTTTTCAAACCAGCCAATGGAATCTCTGGTTAGTGGTGATGCCATTCAAATAACGACATCATTTTCCTCCAGGTCCTGTCAGTTTAGTACACCCAGAACATTACATTGTGAAATAGCAAAACATTAGTCTTTTGTACCAATTTTCTGATGAGGGCTTTTATTGAAGGACTTATACCAGTAGAAAAAAATATCAGATATCTGGAATGTTCCTTAGGTTGATCAACATTTTCAGCACTATATCCTCAAACCAGGAAAAAAAAACTCTCATACTCTTAAAATGTACATTTTGGTTTCCTTTATTCCCATTCCAACCCTGAATACAGCCATCACAACTCCCTCCTTATTTATTCTTTTCAGATTCACTCTCTTTGCTGATGTTGCAAAGTGCTCACAAAATGTCTACTATTACCTCAGTAACTCACTCAAATGTATAATTCCACAAAAATGTACACCTCCATGCTGCCCTTCCCTTGTGATTATTTCAAACCAAGTCTGCACACCTCTCCCAAGTTTCTAACTCTACCTTTCACTACTCTTGTAACCAGTATGCCCTTTGTACGGTGACACCAACACAGCAAACTACAACCTGGTTGGCAAAATCGACACTTTGCCAACAGGATGCTGCGTTGGTGTGCCCGAGACAGGGGCACACTGTCTCCTGGTCCTGCACCCCCCAACCTGAATGAACTCTGACTGGAGCTGATAATCCTAAAGAAAAAAAATGGACTGGGAGACACAGGAATCATGTTACCTGCAACTTGTGGTCGACATGATTCCTGTCGGTGAGATGCCGGTCGACAAAAGAGTTGTCGAACCAGCATCATAGAGCCCTTGTAACCTATACTCTTCTCCAACACACCTTCTGAAATATATACTAATCATTACACCTCTCCTAAAATGTGTACTTCTGCACCACTCAAAAACTTTTGCATGCCTCCCTAAATGTGTTCCCTTACTGTTGATTTCTGCACTCCTACCTTATACCCACCCCAATATTTGCACATCCAGTCCTAAGGCTTTTCCCAGTATTTCTACTGACACCCTCCCCCAACATTTTTATCCCATCCCCCCTTGCACGAGATGTGTGTTTATTTGTGCATGTCCCAGATTTATACCATACATTCTTCATCAACCATGTGACTCCTGAAACTTGTATCTCTTCTGCAGTTTCTGCAAACCTGCAACCTTTCATAAGTCCCCCCCACCACCCAACACAAAATCTATATCTTTTACGCCACTCACTTCCCAAAAGTTGTATCCCTCTACTTGGAACCTTCCAAAGTTTTACCCCACCACACTCTCTGCAAACTATTTACCTCATATTCACTCTCCCCAAGATTTCTACCCCTTCTCCTGTACCCCTCCCAAAATTCATTCCTTAATCCACACACTTTCCAAAATGTTTTACCCTATTCCCTGCACAAACAGCAACATTTGCAAGACTGCCAAAAATCTGCATCCCATCTTTTGCAACACTCACACAATTTACACACTTACCTCTATACCCTCCCACAAATTAGTACCGTTTGCCCCACACTACTCTAAACACGTGGACTGTACTTTTTACACACTGTCCCAAAACCTGGGGACCTGGGGCTGTACTTCAGTTCTCCCCAGGTACCCTTTGTACAGTTTAATAAGTGTGAGATGATAGGCAAACAGTGTTTGGGAGGGATGCCTATTTTAGCAGGGATGCAAGTATAAATTTTAGGTGGAGTGCAAGTAGGGTTGCAGAGTGCAAGTACAAATTTCATTTTGGGACAGAGGGTGCAAGTGCACATTTTAGGAGGTGTGATGCAAATTGTGGGACAGGTGCAGTGGTGCAAGTACAAATTTTAGGAGTGGTGGAGGGTGCAATTACACATTCCATTTAGGGATTCATAGGTGCAACTGCACATTTTGGTAGGGGTGCAAGTAAGTACAAATCTGTGGAGGGGTGCAGGGGTTCAAGTACAAAATGGGAAGTGTGCAGGCATATAGATTTAGGGAGGTGTGCAAGTACTAATTTATGGGGGTTCAGGAGTGCAAGTGCACATTTTGGGGGTTGTGCTACAAATTTTGGGTGAGGTACAGAGGTACAAGTACACATTTTGTGATGGGTGCAGGGGTACAAGTAACATTTTTGGGGGTGCACATTTGTGCAGGGTTTAGGGGTACAATTGGAAATGTTGGGAGGTGAGCTGCAAATTTGGGGTGAAGTGCAAGGATACAAGTACAAATGTTGGTAGTGGTGCAGGGGTGTGTACAAGTACCCATTTTTAGATGGGTGCAGGGGTTGGCACAAATATACATTTTTGGATGGTGCAGGGGTACAAGTAAAACTGTTTGTAGGAGTGCAGGGGTACAAGTACAAAGTTTGGGAGACATGCAGATATACAACTTTTGGGAGTGTGCAAGCACACAAGTTCAAATTTGGGGAGTGGTGCAGTGGTACAAATACAACTTCTGGGTGGCATGCAGGACTGCAAATGCAAATTTTGGGAGATGTTCAAGGGTAGAAGTTCATATTTTGGGAGGGGCACAGGGGTGCAAGTACACATTTTGGGAGGTGTGCAGAGTTACAGGTACACATTTTGTGAGGGGTGCAGCAGTACAAGAACAATATTTGGGAGGGAAATAACAGCACAATTTGGGAGGTGTGCTACAACTTTTGGATAGGGTGCAGGGGTACAATTATAAATTTTGGGAGGGATGCTAGTTCAAATTTTGGGACATTGCAGAGGTATAGGTACAAGGTTTGGGAGGGGTGCAGGGTTACAAGTACAAATTTTGGGAGGTGTGAGGGTTAGAAGTACACATTTTGGGAGGTGTGAAGGGTACAAGTACAAATCTTGGGAAGGGTGCAGTGGCACAAAAGCAAGTTTTGGGAGGGGTACAGGTACAAATTTTGGAAGGGGTGCAGCAGGGGTACAAGTACAGACTTTAGGAGGATGCAGGGGTAAAAGTATAAATTTTGTGAGGGGTGCAGTGGTATAAGTCAACATTTGGGGAGCAGTGAAGGGGTACAAATACACTTTGTGGGAGGGGCAGGAATGGGTAAAAGTATGCATTTTTGGACTGGTGCAGGGGTACAAGCACACATTTTGGGAGGATGCAGCAGTATAATTAAAAATGTTGGAAGGAATGCAGGGGTACCAGTACAAAGTTTTGGAAGCATACAGTAGCACCAATTTTGGGAGGATGCAAGAACACAAGTACAATTTTTGGGAGGGGTGTAGTGGTGCAACCATAAATGTGGGGAAGGTTGCAGGGCTGCAAATCCAAATTTTGGAAGGCGTGCTACAAATTTTGGGTAGTGTGCAGGAGTACATGTAAAAATTGTGGGAGGGGTGCAAGGGTACAAGTACACATTTTGGGAGGGGTGCAGAAGTATAAGTACACATTTTGGGAGGTATAGAGGGTTACAGGTACACATTTTGGGAGCTGTACAGGGGTATAAGTATAAATTCTGCAAGGGAGTCAAATGCAAATTCTTGAAGGTGTGCTACAAATTTTGGGTGGGATGCAGGGGTACAAATACACATTTTGGGTGGGGTGCAGGTGTGCAAGTGCACATTTTGTGGTGCAGGTGTACAAGTACCAAGTTTGAGGGTGCAGGGGTGCAAGTACAAATTTTGGAAGGGGTGCAGAGGTACATGTACACATTTTGGGAAGGTGCAGGGATATGAGTACACATTTTGGAAGGTGTGCAGGGGTACAAGTACAAATTTTGGGAGGGTGCATGGGTATACATACACATTTTGGGAGGGTTAGGAGGTAGAAGTACAAACTGTGGGAGAGTGCAGGGGTACAAGTACAAATTTTGGGAAGGGCACTGTGGTACAAATTTTGGAATGGTGTAAGTACAAAGTTTGGGAGGAGTACAGTGGTGCAATTGTAAATTTTAGGAAGGATCCTGGACACAAGTACAACTGTGGGAGAGATACTGTGGTGTAAGTACAAATGTTACAATGGATACAGGGTACAAGTGCAAATTTTGGAGGTGCAAGTTAAAATTTCAGAAGAGTTGCAGGGGTAAAAGTCCAAATTTTGGGAGGGGTGCAAGTACAAATCATGGCTTACAGCAAGGAAACAGAGGGTTGTCCTAAGGGGATTTACATCTGACTGGGAATGGCTTACCAGTGGGGTGCCGCAGGGGTCAGTGTTGGGGCCAACCTTATTCAATATCTATGTCACTACAATTGCATGTGGGGAGAAGTTATGGTCATCCAAGTTTGCTGATGATACCGAATTGGGTTGTGTAGTTTGGGATACTGAACAATCACATAATTTGCAGGCTGAGTTGTTGCACTTGGAGAACCGGGCAAGGGAACATGAACTGGCTTTTAACCTGGATAAATGTGCTATCATGCACCTGGGACATTCCAATAATAAGGCAGAGTATTACTTAGGAGGTAGGATCCTAAGAGAAACAACTGAGGAAAGGAATTTAGGCATAAATCTAACCAAGAACCTTCAGAACAACAGAAACTACCTAGCAATGGTAAATAAGACAAGGGCTATATTGGGAGTACATTGCTGGACATATAACAAGTAGAGACAGGAGGGTAATTCTGCCACTATATACCTCACTGGTCAGGCCCCATCTGGAATACTATCCACAATTTTCAGCTCCAGTGTCCAGAAATGATACCAATATTTTGTAAAGTGCCCAGAGAAGGGCTACCAAAATGATTAGATCTGTAAATCAGCTTAGTTGCCAAGCTAGACTCCAGGCACTGAATATGTATACATTGGAGTACAAATGACTTAAAGATGATATGTGCCTTCTGTTTAGGGCATTTATAAATAATGACATTTGGGACTGTTTAGGACTGCATTATAAAGATACCAACTACTCTACTAGGTCATGCTAGCTCAAGGGACAGAGTTGTAGAACTAGGAAAAGCGTATTTTTTTTACTCAAAGAGTGGTCATTGTTTGGAATAGATTACCACCAGAAGTTGTAGGATGTACTTCTATGAATACATTCAAGAAGTGACTGGATACTTACTGTGGTTCAAACAATATAGATGGCTATTCCCTTTGAGCTACGGGTAAGCGGCATATGGGCTCTTGCTCAGCTTGGCTTGTATTCCAGTATGATCCCTATGAAATTTCAGAAAGGTTGCAGGGGTGCAAGTGGAAATTTTTGGGAGGGGTATAGTTACAAATCTGGAGTGGGGTGCAGGGGTAGATGCCAACATATATGGTGGTGTGGGATTAATACCCATTTTGAGAGAGGGGTGCAGAAGATTGAATTCATATATGAATGGGTGCAGGAGTAAATTTTGAGAGAGGAGGGGTAAACATAAAAATATTGTGTGTACAGTAAAAGAAGTGCACATTTTGGGAAAGATGGATAAAAGGTGAACATTAGCAGAGGACAAGGTAGAATTACAAATTAGGAAGAGGTGCAGGACATTAGTAATTGTTTTAAAATGGTTACAAGGGCAGTGGTACAAATTCAGGGAGGAGGAGAACCCACTAGAGATAAAATGCATAAATAGTGAGAGTGGTAGAACCCAAGAAAATGGGGATAATCAAAATAGAACTGCATTTAGGTTAGTTAGTCAGGAAAATGGAAAATATACAGGAACTGATGACATTTGTGCACCCCTTCTCCTGTTTAATATTATCCCCAAAGTTTTACTGATTAGCCTGTGAAAGTTATTAGATAGTTAATGTCTTATGGTATATTTAATACACATTGACATGACAAGTTATTTTTGCCATTTCATAATCTGAAGTACTGTGTGTGTACTAAGCTACCAGAACATTGAGGAAAATTATGTCATTCTTACTTAAATGACATCACCACCTACCCAAGATTCTGCCAGCTGGTCTTAAAATAGTGTGACTTACTTTCTGTGAAGCCACCAAATAAGAGAGGCTGTAAAATATCATTTATACATAGGACATTGCAATTCTTGTAGTTTATGTATAATATATAATGCCTAATTGTCCTTATAGTAGCAAAAAAGGTTAATTTTTAAAATACATTTGCATTTGCTCTTTAAGCAAGCATAGATAGATGATATTATATCTGGTCCATATGAGAAGCACCCACTGCTACGCCTGCAGGAGCTGTTATGAAAGAGAGAATTCACCTAGGAGGAGAGCCAAACATGGGTTCAGCTGATAGCCATCCTCCAAAAAAGTGACCAGGAAAGCCGTGCAAAAGGGGTCGCTGTTAGGCAGGGTTGTGAGATGGAGACTAGAGAGAATGCAGATGAGCCAAGGCCTTTGACTGGGACAGCTGTGCAAGCAGTTCAGGTAAAAATGTTGCCCTGGTTAAGAAGAAGACAGAAATTAAGAGGCAAAAGGAAGAGGTGGACCTGCAAAAGATGAGGCTGGAAGTGAAGGAGGAGAAGCAAAAGGATGAAGAGGAGGAGAGGCAAAGGGCTGAACAACAAGGAAAGCAGTGCCATCATGATATCCAGATGAAGAAACTTAAGCATGAGAGTCGGATGGAGATTCTGCACTAGAGGACATCACTACAAACTGTGAGTAATGGCATAAGGAAACAAAAAATAATTCTAAAATGTTTCCTAGAAATCAGGAAGGGGATTATTTTTATACTGAAGCTTTATTAAAGAATATGAATAAAACTTAGCACAACAATAGTCCAGAAATACATACAGCAGACTAAGAAAGACATATACAATGCAATGCAGGAGCAGAACAAGGTAATACAAACAGCAAAAACTGTAGCAGATTCAAGTTAAATAAAGCATCCACTACTACGTTAAACTAACAAAATTACAAAATTACATGATCGACAAAGAAACGGGAGAACTTCCCGCATTATAAAAACCAAAATATAAAAAGCGATAAGCAAACTAAAATAACATCAAGCAGGTCCAAGTTAAAATGGAAAACTAAGAAACTGAAGCCAAAGCCTCCATATACCAGTAAAAACCACAGAGAGGAAATAAAAAACAAATTTATTTATTTATTTATTTTATTTATTTATGACTTTGATAACCGGGTAGGTGCACAGGTCCAGGGAACAGTTTTCAGGCACAACCTGGACCAAGAGGCAAGAACATAATAAATGATATACACAAAAATGGTAATACATCACAGTGAGAGGTATAAGTGAGAGGTCAAGTATATCAAAAATTGCAGCAGCACTACAATGCAGTAGGGTAAATTAAGTACACCAGTTGTTTAAGAAAATAATACAACATAAGTAAGAATAAGTACAGCAATGTTGCAACAAGGAGAATCACCATATGATTAGGCACATAATTACAGCATTAGGCTGAAACCAAGCTAACCCACCCCATCCACCCTACTTCACCACCAGCCCCAGAGCATTGACTAGCAGTCAAATGATGGCAGAGAAGAAGAGAGGGGAAAAGTAGGATAACTTTAGGGTAGTCAGGAGGGTTGGGGGATCGTCTGTGCATACAGTTACAGCAGTGTTTGGTGAGTAGCCAGGATCTGAGGTTTAGTTTAAAGGCAGTGTGGACATGGGAGGATCTAAGGGCATGAAAACCCTGATACAAAATCCATTGGGTCCATCTATGCTGGAAAAGGGGAGGTTTCTGTTGGAGAGAAAATGTTATCTGCTCCATGGCATATATTACATTAACAGTACCAGTCCAGCGTGAAACAGTTGGTATTGTAGGATACCCCAAAGATATGTAGCATCTTTACCTTTAATCTCTGGTGACCTGAAGCCCAACAATAATAATTCTGGTCCTGGGCAAGAAGGCAGATCAAAAATGTTCTTCAAATGATCCCCAACATTAAACCAGAAAGGACGTAAAACATCACAAAACAAAAAAATATGAGCCTGTGTAGCAGGATGAGTGCCACATCCTCTCCAGTAAATGGCAAGGACCATTAGAGACTATGGCTAGAACTCAGAAAAACCTAATTTGGAGCTTCCAAAGAAACTCTTTCCAGCTAGGAGAGGAAGAGGTCTGCCAGGTATCTAACCACATCTGTAGCCACTGCTGTTCATCAATTCAAATATCAAGCTCTAACTCTCATCTACTACAAATATTAGTTGTAGATTTGAGGGAGTCTATAATATAGCTAGAATATAATAAAGAAATAGCCTTCTCACCTGCTTGACTCCCCCATAATGATTCAAATGGTGGACCTGGCAAACCCTTCTCCTTTCACCTAGCAGAGATCCTAAGAAAACTATGAATGCAGTCTCGGAGCTGGTAAAAAACTGAGTCTATTCCTTTCCAACCAACCAAATTTGATTCAAGCTTCCTCAAAGGAAATTACACTATTCCCAGATAATAAATGTCACGAGGCATAAACACCTTCATGTAACATTTGCTGGAACCAAGAATCAGTTTGGGCCAGGGAAAAGTCAGGGTCAATAATCCAACTGGTATACTTCCACAAATGAACCTTAGTGAGGCCTCGAATAAGACCTCTCCATGATCCTTCAAGCATGACCTCCATACCTCAGAAAGGAGATCTATCCTAGTTCAGGGGTCTAGTAGGGGCAAAAACATTGTAAGATAAGTGATGGGGAAAGGGAATAGTGTAAATCAATCAATTTCCAATGAGAATAATAACCACTGTGTCTGAGCAATAAAGCGATATGCAGCTAAGCTGCTGTCCAATACCCATTCAACCAAGGGACTGAAAGCCCCCCCCAATCCCTTTGGCAAGAATAAAATCCGAGAGGACATCCTAGGCCTCTAGCTTGCCAGATAAATCTCATCAAAAGCCTCTGCCAGGCTTCAAACTCCTTCATTGGGACTGGACATGGTACACACTGAAATAAAAAAAGGAACCATGGTAGGATATTCATTTTTAAAACCTGGATACAAGAATGAAGGGAAAGGGGTAATAAAGACCAATGGTGTATGTCCGATTTTAATTGAGTAAGAAGTGGAGGGTAATTTAGTTGAAACAACTGAGAGACCTGGACCGAAATATGAATTCCCAAATATCATAAGGACAAAAGATCCCACTGCAAAGAGTAAGTTGTTCAAATATGAGGGGGAACTGTATAGTTAAAATTTAATACCTCAGTTTTAGTGGTATTTAATGTATATCCAGACAGAGCTGAAAATGTGGAGCTATGAGAGAATATCACAGGTAACAATTTGCCAGGCTCTGTTAAATATCACAACACATCACTGGCATATAGTGCCAATTTGTGTTGCATCCCCCCCAAGAACTACACCCGTAATGTGAGTGTTTTCCCTAATACCTTGGTCCAAGGGCTCAATGTAAAGGGGAAACAAAATAGGAGATAAAGGACATCCTTGATGAGTTCCCCTACTTAATTCAAAAGAAGAAGAGATGTGACCATTGGCACTAATGTATGCAGTGGGTTTGTTATATAATTTAAATAAAAAAAGAACAAAAATCCTCCAAAAACCCAAACCTGGACAGAGACGCTCGCAAAAAGGGCCAAGAGACCTTATGAAAGGCCTTCTTAGCATCAAGGCTGAGGAGAAGTGCAGGCTGCCTGGCTGCTGCAAATGATCCAAAATATGAACAGTCCTCCTCAAGTTATCTTGAGCCTGTCAGCCAGGGATAAATCCTGTTTGATTTAAATGAACTAATTTCGGTACTACGTGTTGTAACCTCCTAGCAATTATAGAAGTTAAGTTATTATAATCCATGTTTAAAATAGAAATTGGCTGATAGGAGGCACAATTTGTGGTGTCTCTTCCAGGTTGGGGTATGATGGAAATTATTGCTTGGGACCATGACAGGGGTGTAGGGAAATCAGGAAACAAAGCAGCCTGATAAACCTTTGTCAACAAGGAAGAGACCAAACCCTTAAAGGGTTTATAAAATTCCCCTGGCAACCTATCTGTACCTGGGTATTTACCTAATTTAAGCCTTAAAATGTCCATCAACATTTCAGACATTGTTGGGGGGAGGTTCATTAACAATTGAGCATCAAGAGGGGTAAGAGATGGTAGTGATAATGAATTTAAGTACTGCATTAACCTAGATGAATCAGGGGAGGAGTCAGGGGTATAGAGGTTCCTACAGTACTGTTTAAAGGCCCTGGTGATATCCAGAGTTAAATGTAGATGATTTCTGGAAATTGGATGTGTAATAGACAGTATTGTGGCCTTCGCCCTCCAACTACGTAAGCAAGCAGCTAAGAGCCTGGTGGACCTAGGATCACCCTCAAAAAATATTTGCTTCAGAAAAAGAAGCTTCTGCTCAACTGAGTAATCTAAAATACTATTAAGTTCCTTTTTAAGAGCTAACATAATCTTATCTCTCTGTTTATCAAACTTTATCTGCTGCTGGGCCTCCAGCTGGGCAATTCGGTGAGTTAGGTCCACCCTCTTAGCTTCTCATTGTCTTTTCTTGTACACTGACAGAAAAATAAATTTCCTCTGGAAAATTGTCTTGATTGCATCCCATAAAAGGGCTGAGGAAGTATCAGGGGAGTCATTATCCTGAAAGGCCTAGGTATAGGTTTCCCGAATAACTCATTGGACCTCCCGATCCTGCAATAAAGAAAGGTTCACCCTCCAGAAAGCATTTAGTTTAAAACCAGCTAATTCAATACTCAAAGAAAGGGGGGCATCTTCAGATAAAACAATCTCCCCAGCCCAGCACCAATGGACACAGCTTAGGGTCTCGGTCAGAAGAAAAATCTAATCAATCCATTTGTAAACTTTATGAGGAGAGGAATAAAAAGTATAAAATTTCTGGTTCCCATTTAAATAGCACCATACACCCCCATAGCTCAATTCAGCTAGCAATTTAACAACCTTGACAGCAGTTTTTTGTTCCCGGCGTAATGCAGAGGATATGGAATCCAATTGCACATTGAGTAGGAGACTAAAATCCCCACCATAAATCACTTCCCCTTCCACCCAACTTTGAAGTGATAGCAAAATAGACTGGTAAACCTGAAAATCAGACTCCTGTGGAACATAAATAGATGCTAAAGTAATAAGTTGATCATGACAGTGGCCCTTCATAAAAACATAATGAGGCCATATCCAAACGCTCAAAAGAAACCCTAGAGGGAATCAAAATAGCCACATCTCTCCTATGGCCTTTCTTATATGAGGCAAAGGCAGTGGCTCTGAACCTGAAACTATTCAGTTTACTGTGTTTCTCAGAAGAAAGCTGTATCTCCTGTAGGAAAATGAAATCTGCACCTGTTCTTCTCAGGAAACTTA
Organism: Neoceratodus forsteri; assembly: GCA_016271365.2. Classification (NCBI taxonomy): domain Eukaryota; kingdom Metazoa; phylum Chordata; order Ceratodontiformes; family Ceratodontidae; genus Neoceratodus; species Neoceratodus forsteri. Next base: position 1,383,693,286 of record CM057456.1, on the reverse strand, counting down.
ATATTTTACTATATTTGACTGGGTTTGTCAATCCATTAATGTTATAAGAGCAAACAGTTATAAAATTAACCATTTGGCCTCAGAAAAATAACAATTGAAAGTCTCAAAGCAGAGTAAAAACATGGACCATGCTTGAAACTTGAAAAAAAAACTCACAAACAGTTCCCAAATAAAAAGAAAAGAGGACCAAGAAAACCCATTACCTAACAAAAACATGACTATGTATAAGTGTTAAATGTCAAAAAAGTTCTTCCAAGGTGGGGGGTCTACCACCAATAGCAGGCCTCTAGTCCCCTGCCAACAAAGTTGTTAACAGCTGAATGCAGAGAGGGGCACAAGAGAAAATATCCCATGAAAGGGCTCTCTCCATGAGGTACCAAAACAAGGCAACTCACTAAGGAGGAATGAAAAGGGGCAAGAAAGGCCAGAGGCCAAGCATTGTACTGTATCAAATGAAGTACTCCAAACAACTGTAAAATATAGCAACCTATAGTATCACAAAAAACAGAAAAGGGATCAGATGTAGCTAATTACTCAGATGGGAGTGGGGCAATGTAAAAACCTGAAGAAATTTGGATGGGAGAGTGATTTTTCCCATTAGTAAAATCCATAAAAAGAAAAACACAATAAAATTAAATAGGGTCAACCTTAGGGCAATTAAAAATCCAGCTACTCCAAAAAAGATAAAAAGAAAGCAGTGAGATGGAAAGTCCATCTAAATATATTGTACAAAAACCTCCAGGTGCCCTTCCTTCATGTGGAAAAACAAGGATTCATGAATCCTTAAAAAAAAAAGGGAAACACCATTAAGGCAGACCAGCAGGAACTGTGTAGGATACAACCTGAAAAATAAAAGGAAAAAAGTTAGCAAAAACCACAGCTTATTTGCAAATTGTATCTGAATAACAGAACTCCAATACAATTGTAATATTGAGCAGTGTAAATAAAAAACTGTTACAGTCTAAAAAACGATCCATCATAGGTCAAAGATCAAAACTTTTGGACTAAGCTTACAAAAAATACCAATCTGAAAGGAAATGATGAAATCAAGTGAACTCAGAGGGCTTAACTCTCCAGCCATCTCACTATCTGAATAAAAAGTAAGTAACTTAGTTTGCCCAAGTTAAAGCCTTGAGTGGTGAAAAAACAAATCAAAATCATACAGAAGAAATAATATAACAAGTCTGTGAAGGCAAAGCTCTTCACTAATACCAAAAATAAAATCTGCCATGTTTAAAAAGCACAGTTCAGCAGATCAATGGAGAAGCCTTGTTGTTATTTGAATCACAATCCTGCTATAATTCAGAGCCCTCCAACAAGCATAAATCCCTTGATCCAATAAAACACATAAATCACATCAGAAGGCTCCATAAGAGGGGCAAGAGGGAGTGGTGCTGGAGCAATTGACAATTAAAAAACTAAAAAAGAAAACACAAACCATCACCCCGTGCCCCTCAGTATCTGACTGGTAACAGAAAGACAAACTAAAATAACTAAGTGGGGGATACCCACACATAAAATGTCATGCAAGGAGCTTTAGAAATGATCAAAGTCCCAATATTGAGAGCTGATCACCCTCCAATAGTGTCCAACTTAAAGGTCTCCAGTAGTAGCAGATCAGAAGCCTGAGTAAACAAAAACAATAGACCCTCATAGTTCGAATCAGGATCCTGATGTGATGCAAGTTTATCCCTCGAACAGCAACCATGCAGTCAAAATGAGGAAAAAGTAAAAACCATCACCAAACTCCATGAGGTAAAGTACATAGTGAAGCTTGACATGGTGCTTAAGAGTATTTTCAATCCCTGGGTTGGACCGTCGAACAATGCCGAAGTATATTGCTGCCAGCAGAGGTAATGGCAAACATAGCAAAATAGCAATTATTTAAAGGCAAGGATTCGCCACGCTGCCGACCTCCCAGAAATGGAAGGGAAATCACAGCAGTCTTCATCCCTCAGCACGGAGAGTAGCAACACTGTTCATCTAAAGGCCAATAAAAAAAAATCCAAGAAAATCCAAATAAGAGAAAGAAAAAGTGTTCACTCAGTGAAATCCCTGTGGAATGTTTAAAGGAGTGTCTTAATCTCCCGAAGAGTTTGTTCTTTTTGCTGTTTTTTGCCAGCTGGGGATACCATCACCCACTTCTCTTTTTGCAGGGCTCTTTTGTCTCTGTTCTCCTGGAACTCCATTTCAGCATCTTGAATTATGCTGTGCTCTTGGAGAGCATGAAATGCTACATCGTAGTCCTCAAAAATGCGGGGACCCTCAGAAAAGAAACTCTTCAGCTGGGCAGGGTAGGGGTTTTGAAATTTGAGATTGTTTGCTCTGAGGATTTGAAAAAGGGGACTGAAAGCTCTATGGCATCTCTGCAGTGTAGGAGCGTAATCGTCGTCGATGGAGATACGTTGACCCTGGTATGCCAGTGACTTTTTCCTCCAGACTCTGAACAAGATAGATTGCTTGACTGCAAAATTATAAAACTTCACAATTATGGAGCGAGGTCTAGTCCTGGCACCAAGGGCAGGTGGAACAAGCGAGCTATGGGCACATTCGATAGGAAGCAGAAACAAGTCCTCCGAGTCCATAAGTGAACATAGCAGATCCTTCAAGAAGGTAATAAAGTCTGATTTCACCTCCAAACCTTCCAGAACCCCATAAAGGCATATATTGTTACCCCGAGATCAATTTTCAAGATTGTCGCATTTATCTGTTAAAGCCTGAGTATCTTGCAGCAGTTTGGCAAAAAGCTGTTCAAGCCTATCAACATGGGTGTCAGTCTTGGCAGAGTGCTTTTCAAGTTCCTGAGTTTTGTTCTCAATTTGGGAAATGGATGCCTGAAGTTCTTGATAGGATGTCCTGGATTCATTGCGAAAAGCTCTGATTTCAGCAAGCAATGCTGCATTCATTGGCTGCAGCAACTCACTAGAAGGTTTGGTCACCATAATCCATTTGTGTGTGTATTAGGTGTCAGCATGACAAACAGCTGATTAAGAAGAATAACAAATTCAAAGTTGATCAGCTCTTGCTTCCCAGAGCACTCCAACCTCCAAATAACCAGGAAACTGTACTGCATAAATGTGGGAGACTCGGTAAAGGAGGTTGAAATAACCCACACCCATCAGAGCACTGCAGTTAAGTTGCCATTTCCTTGCTCTTGCAACTGGAAGTCAGGAAGGGGATGTTTTTGATTTGTTATTAAGATCTTTTAAAAGACTCTGTGGACAATTGGAACTGGGTAGGGTTCCTTGGGTGACTCAGCTATTGTCTCTGCTTACAGGTAAGGATTAGAAGCTTTTGCCAAATGGACAATGATGTGAAAAATGCCTTGCTACAGCATTTTGAGTTAGCTGTCTAGGCCTATAGGCAAACATTTAGAGGGTTGAGAAAGACACCAGGGGGACAGCTATGTTGAAATATGGGTGCAGCTAAGTAACCTGTTAGAATACTGGGTAGAGGGAGCAAAAGCTCACTCTGTAGAAGAAATAAAATAATTATTTCTTCTGGAACAGTTCTTAAAACATTCTCTGAGGAACTGAGAATATAGTTGTTGGACAGTACTTTGAGCTGTATGAGGGAGGCACCCGAGAGGGCTGATCAGTTTATATCCAGCTGACCATCCTCTCATCACAAGGATTATGGAGAATGGACATCAGGTGATTTTAGGGGAACTCCAGAGGGGCAGCCAAAAGGAAACCATCCTGTGCCTGAACAAAAAGGAAAGCCACCTAGTCCCAAAAGCATGGAAATGGGTGAACGCAAGTGTGATATCTGCCAGAAATGGGGGCATTTATCTCATTAATGTCTGAAAAATGTGGAAAAAATTTGTTAGTGCAGTTGGAGGGGGTAGCTTGGGAAGCTCATAGTAGTTAGTAGCCTGCACACAGAGTGCAGTGCCCTCTAACTCCACTGCACACATGTACCCCGTGTGTGTAAATGCGATGGTGACCCAGGGACTGAAGGACACTGGGGCCTTAAGTTCTTTGGTGAAGCTGAATTTGATTCTAGAAAAACAGATTGTGCCAGGTCAGTTTTCTAGGACTATAGGAGTAGCAGGTTATGCCATCTCAGCACCACTGGCCTGGATCTTTCTAAGCTGAGAAGGTGACCAGGGTGTGTGGAAGGTGAGTGTTGTATCAGACCTGCCAATGGATGTAATAATTAGTAATGCCTTCAATAGCTGGGCAAACATTGTGTGTGTCACTTCCAGTAGCAAGGTGAGGGAACTGGCTTTTGAGGACCCAGAGGGAGAAGTGCATGGGGAAGCAACCCCTACCTCAGTAACAGAAGTAGTAGCTGAAGAACAAGTTGGAAGCAGCAGTTTTGAGTCACAGCTAAAGACTGAAAATAGACCAGCTGTGGGTGGCTCTCCCACAGCAGAGTGTGTTTTGGGGAAGGTTAGGCATGCAGATCTAGGGAGAGCTTGGGAAGCTGACCAATCCCTGCAAATGTCAAGGGAGTTAGCCACCAGTGTGGAAGGTGACTTTCCATGTTCTGGGAAAATGGAGATGTACTGCGGAATGGGCTTCTGTGCTGTGAATTGGTTCCTAAAGGAAGACAGGAGGAAGGGGTGGTCTGGTAGATAGTGGTTCAATAAAAATGTTTTTATATGAAAAAATACATATGTTTTCGGATGGGTTCTGGGGAAGCAAAGTGCGAGGTCTCTGTCTTCTTCTACTTAAATATATTTGACCTGAATGCACTGCTGATTTTTTAGGGCAACCCCCTTTTCTCCTGAAGTATAGAAAGCAGCCTCTGGCCTTAGCCCATGACATATCCTTTTTGGGTCCCTTATGGATCAGCCATACAAAAAGGTAACTGACTAACAAGGTTTAATGGCCTAGTAGTTTAAAAGACATGGCAAATGACTGCCACACTTGTCTGTGGTGCCAGAGGGTGGGAAAGATTGTGAACAAGACTAAGAAGGTTTGATTCCCCCTACCTGTTATCAATAAGCCATTCTGATGCGTTGCCATGGATTTTGTAGGGCCACTCAGCTACTCAAGTTGCTCTGCAAGTAGTACATTTGGGTGGTCATAAATTAGGCCCCATTGTACCCAGAGACAGTGCCTTTGTCCTTTATCGAGGCTGAGAAGGTGTCTGATGAACAGCCTGGGCTATTTAGCCAGGTAGGTTCCCTCAGGAGATTCTGTCAGACCAGGACACCAACTTCATGTCTGATCTGATGGCTAGAATGTGGGAGAAGTGTGGGGTAAAGCAGCTCACAGCCTTGCAATACCACCCCCAGACTAATGGTCTAGTTGAGTGAATCAATGGGTGTCTTAAGACCAAGTTAAAGGCATTTCCTGACCAGCATACAAGAGAGTGGAACAACTACCTACCTCATCTCTTATTTTCATATAAGGAAGTTCCCCCAGGAGTCCACAGGGTTCTCACCTTTTGAGCTTGTGTTTGGCCATAGGGCAAGGAATCCCCTTGATTTGATAAGGGATGAATAGGAGGGTGAGCTTGCTCCCCAAAGGGAATCTGTTGTAGAGTATGTCCTGAATTTCAGGTCCCAGCTAAAGAAGCTCATGGAGTTTGCCCAGAAACACCCAGCCATTGCACAAAAGAGACATACGACTTGGTATGACCAAAGGACTAGAGCCCAGAGTACAACATTGGGCAGTGGGTTATGGTGCTCATCCCTGTCTGGTTGAACCAATTACAGGCAGCTTGTGAAGGGCTTATTTGATAGTCAGAAGGGTGAATGATGTTAATTACATGGTGGAGCTACCAGATAGGAGGCATAAGCAGTGAGTTTACCATGTAAACATGATGACACCCTACCATGACAGGGACAAGATGGTTCTGTCTATGTGTAGCCATCTAAATCAGGGGGGCAGAAGCAGACCAGTTGGTGGATCTCCAGCGGGAGATTAATGGAGAATTCTCAGAGGATGCTGTCAACCTCTCAGAGTGGCTGACACCAGCCCAAGCTGCTGAAATGAGTGGGGTGTTACATACATTTGGTGAAATGTTCACAGTGAAACTGGGGTATACCACTCTGGCAGAGCACCACAGGGACACAGAGTCCCAAGCTCAATTGAAGCAATCACCCTACAGAGACCCAGAAGGAGGTGTATGACATGCCACACTGGTGAAGATTAAGGAGATACTGGCTCTCTGACTGATCCAGGAGTCCAGTAGTCCCTCAGCCTTCCCAGTAGTACTGATTCCCAAAAAGGATGAGACCATGAGGGTCTGTGTCAACCACTGCAAGCACAACAGCTGCAAAGAGTTGGACACATCCCTCATGCCCAGGATGGATGAGGTCCCAGCGAGGTTAGATGGAGCCCCTTAACCTGTCCATCACAGATCTGACAAAGGGCTATTGGCAGATGCCCCTGACCCCTGAAGCCAGAGAAAGATCAGCCTTCATCACTCCATTTGGAATATTCAAGTTCAGGGTGATGCCATTTGGGATGAAGAGTGCACCATCCAGCTTTCAATGGCTTGTGGACTGCATTCTGAATGGGTCAGGAGACTTTGATCTGGTGTACATCGATGATACTGCCACCTATAGCCAGACCTGGGAGGATCACATCAGGCACATGACCAAGCAGTTCCACATCCTGCAGGCTGCTGGGCTGACAGTCAAGGCAGAGAAATGTCAGGTGGGAATAGCACAAGTGTCATACCTTGGGCACAAGGTGGGGAGTGGGTACATCTGGCCTTAGCCAGTGAAAATTGGGGTCATCCAGGAATGGGCCATGCCCATGGCCAAGAGGAAAGTATAGACCTTCCTGGGGATGAGGAGGTACTACCATAAATGTGTGCTGAATTTAAGCAACATCGCCAAGCCCTTGCCAATCTCACCAAGAAGAAATGCCAGAAACAGTGCAGTGGCTAGTAACCTGTGATACCACATTCCACCAGCTGAAGGAGGCATTGTGTCAGGCAGCTGTGCCTGCCAGCCTCGATTATTCTCTTAGGTTCACTGTGTTCGTAGATGCATGTGATCATGGACTAGGCACAGTTCTATCAGTTTATGCACTTGGGAAAGGCACACCCAGTCATGTACTTGAGCAGGAAGCTGCTGCCCGGAGAAGAGGACTATGACACAATTGAGAAGGACTGTCTAGAGATAGTATGGGATTTGCAGAAACTTTAGCCTTACCTGTATGGAAGGGAGTTCCCTCTAAAACTGATCACAACCTCCTTACATGATTGCATAGGACCGGTGGCCAGAACCCAAAATTACTAAGATGGAGCCTGGTGCTACAGTCCTATAATATGGACATTACACACCACAGCAGGTCACACCATGGCAAAGCAGACGGGCTGTCCAGACAATAGTGCCCTTGTTTTTTCTTGTAGTGGAGGAGATTCTAGAAGAAACTAATGTGGGGTACACACAAAGAGTGAACTGAGGGCATAGCAGATAGAGTCAGTCAGCTCACACAAAAAAAATAAATATTTTAATGCTGCTAGAAAGACTTGTTTTTCATTTTTCTGCAGGGTGGAGGCAGGGAAGGGAGTTGAAATGTAACAGTTTGCTATGGATACCTGTCATTGTATTTTCTTTTTTTTATTTCTATTCAATTATTTCTGCATGAGTGTTATTTGGAATGTAATAATTACAGGGGCACTGCTGGAAAAAAAATCAATATTCTTATCAGAGCAGGCACTCTGGCTCTGATGGCAATTTACTGTGTGTGCTGTCTATTATCATGACAGGACCCCTGGACAATTAATGGGTGTGCTTAAAGAGCATCTTTTTATCTCAGAAAGCTGCTAGCTAAACCAAACATTCCTGTTGGGCTCAGGTCTTGGAACAAAAAAAAAAACATGTATTTATCCAAAAGTCCAGATCAGACGGGTTTTCGTACCCAGCTTAAGACACAAAGAATGTTGAATCTATGATGTCAGAGTGACAAACTGGATGAGGTTATCATTGGGGGTAGCTGGAGGGTTTTAAGGCAGATCTTGAATGAGACAGTCAGCTTTGGGACTACAAATAGTTACCATCTAAGGGTTCAAGTATGCCCTGATTCACCAATATGTCTCAGGTGGTAAGTTATCCTATCGTGCTAAACAGAGCAAGAGACAGTTTTTTTCCATGTGTAACCTACTGTTCCAAACATTTTAAAAAAATGTATGTAGAATTACTGTTCCCCATAGTCTTTCTGTTGCATCCTGTATTGTATGTATGACTATCTTGAAGTATTAAAAATATTATTTTTTCATATACTTCATGTTTCTTTTACTGAGTCCTTTGAGTTACAGCTAACTGATTTATGTGTGAAAAAACCTATACTTCCACTTCTAAAGAGAAGGCTACATATTCAGTTTCTAAAGAAAGGAGTTCTCAGCTGTGACATAGACGGGTGGTCAATGCCCTTGAGCAACAAGCACTGTACTGTGTGAGAAGTGGCTCTGGAGGGATCAAGACTTAAAGATTCCTGGAAAGAGTGTCTGGGCTGAGTGGTGGCAGCTACTGATTTCTCTTGCAGGCATCAAAAGGGTTCAAGACAGTTGGTAACACTGACAGGCTGCATCTGGGAAAGACCATTTTACCACATATTACTAATTAATAATTAGGGTTGAGTATGCGGTTTAATGTTAAACCCCAATTTTTGCACATCAATAACTTTACCATCCTATGATAAATTCGCACAAAATTTGGCATATGCAGTAAGGCTGTCAGTGTCTCAAGACATGACAAGTTCTGTGATGACATCTTGTTCAGTTTTTGAGACATGGGGCACCAAAAAAATGGAAAAAAACACTTTTGGTTTCTCTATACTTTACACTGGGTATTTTTTGCTCTCACCTACAGCCTAGATGGTGTGAATTGTCTTTTCATTAAATTTTCAGGGGCAGGGCTGAAGGTGCCTATGCCAAGGGTGTGCTTTTCATAGAAACACATATTTTGTAAGCAGAAAAGGACCTTTAGGTCCATCCAGTCTGCCACTTGTCCTTACTTATTCCATCCCCACTGACCCTAGTTGGTTATAGGTGTCGCAGTTTAAAGGTTTCATGAAAAAAATATTATAGGATTCCAGAGTTATAATGATTTTTTAGTAAACTTGAAATGTGAATGGTAACAAACAAACAAACAAACAAAAAGACTATGGGCCCAATATTCGGTGAGGCACAAAGCATAGATCAAACATTTGCACTGTGCTTTGCAATTGCCCATAGGACCCAGGATGATATATTCAGCTGGACACTATCTGACTGAATAGAGGACTATGTCAGTGCAGTGCTAAGTCAGGTAGTGCTGCCCCAACATGGCTCCTGAAGTGGGCCCTCAAGACTGGATGGTGTCAGAGTGTCATCTGCAATTTTCAAATCAACCCATGCGAAATGAACCCATTGGTCATGCAAGGCACTAAGGTGACACTTGCATGCCCATTACGGGCCCACTTACATGAGTAGCAGAGGCAGGTAGCAAGGTTCTGCTCATTCACCATCCATGTCATATGTAGCTATCCCTGGTGCTAGTGGTCCCCCCCAGTTGCCAGCCCACCATTTCAAATACACCTCCATGTGCTAGTGATCCCCCAAACTCCAGCCCATAATTTGTGAAAAATATCCCTGGTGCTTGTGGTCCCCTCTCGCTCTGATCACCAACCTGTAATATGTAAAATAAATCCCTGGTGCTAGTGGTCCCCCCTCACTACACTCACCAGCTTATAGTGTGTGAAATATGTACTTGGTGCTAGTGATCCCCTCTTTGATCACCAGCCTGTAATGTGTGTAATATATCCCTGGTGCTAGTGGTCCCCCCCAATCACCAGCCTGCAATATGTAAAATAAATCCCTGGAGCTAGTGGTGCCCCTCCCTCCAATTACATGCTCATAATGTATACAATACAGTCCTTGGTGCTAATGGTCCCCTTCCCCCCAATTGCCAACCTGTAATGTGTTAGATACACTCCCTGGGGCCAGTGGTCTCCCCTCACTCCAACTGCCAGCCTGTAATGTGTAAAATACATCCATGTTGCTAGTGGTCACCCCAATCACCAGCCCATAGTACACTGACAACCCTTCCTGGGTGCCATTGGTCCCCACCCAACACTGACCACAGTACTGCTATTCACAATTACCAAATTCCTGGTGTCTAGTGGCCCCCCACTGCTGCACCAAGCACCCACCTACCCCTAGTCACCTTCCCAGTATCCTCGGTGCAGCGGGTGCATATGGCTACCAGCGCAGCCCTCCCCATACCTCCTCAGTTGGCTGCTGTATGTCCAGGCAGGGAGGGTACCCCTTATTTATAGGACATGGTGACATGCCCTGTCCTTTAAATAAGGGGTGCGCTCCCTGACTGGACATATAGCAGCCAGCTGAGGAAGTGTGAGGAGGGCTGCACTGGTCACCGTATGCACTTGTGGCACTGAGGATGCTGGCAAGGTGACTGGGGGGGTTGGTGCTCAGTGCCATGGTGGGGGGCTGCTAGACAACATGGATTTGGTAATTGTGAGCAGTAGTACCATGGATCAGTGCTGGGGGGACAGTGTCTGCATGGGAGGGTTGTCAGTGGTACTATAGGCTGGCAATCAGGGAGCATCACTAGCACAGGGATGTATTTCACAAATTTCATGCTGATGATCAGAGGGGGAACCACTAGCACCAGGGAAGTATTTCACACATTATGTGTTGGTGATTGGAGGGAGGGGAAACCACTAGCACCAGGGATTTATTTTACATATTACAGGCTGGTGATCAGAGGGAGTTGGGGGGACCACTAGCAGCAGGGATGTATTACACACATTATGGGCTGGTGATTGGAGGGGAGGACCGCTAGCACCAGGGATATATTTTACACATTATGGGCTGGCAATCAAAGGGAGGGGGGCCCTCCTGTCACACTGGATGAAACATACCTAGCTATATATGCTTTAAAAAAAAAAAGCTGCTGGCCCAGATGGAATCCCTGCTGAAGTCTTATTGAATCCCCTTTATGGTGTCAGTTTCTGACTGCCTTTTATAATAAATGTATTCCGTAAACACTTTTCCGGATACCTGGAAAGGCACAAATAAAGTACCATTGCATAAAAAAGGTCCAACAAATGATCCTACAATGTATAGGCCGATAAGCTTATTAGATATAAATCTTAAAATATTCTCCAAAATTTTGTTAGCCCATCTTCAACTAGAAGTTGATAAAATTGGGGGCATTTCACCTTATCAAGTGGGGTTTAGACAGAATTTTTCCAACCTTGATAATATTTTTGTATTATTCCATCTGGTTGAAAAATATGTAGAATTACGGGGTCAAAAAGTATATACAGCATTTATAGATTACAGTATGGACTTTGACAGCGTATCAAGAAGTATTCTATGGTGGATTCTCATAGATAGAGGTACTGATTCTAATTTGGTAACAATAATTGCCCAATTATACACAAATACATGAGCTAAGATAAGATTAGGCTGGGCGGTCATTTGTCTAGTACATTTAAAAATAACAGAGGAGTAAGACGGGGTGCATTCTCACACTTCTGTTGTTTACACTATACTTGGAAAAAATGTTGAATCTTAGTGTGGCTATAGATCAAGATTCTCCAAGAATTAAGAAATGTCCTTGTCTCCTTCTGGTGTATGCCGATGACATTGTATTGCTGTCTCTTACAAAACATGGGTTGCAAAAAAAATTTAACTATCTGGACGAGGAGTCGGGGGCTCTAAAATTAAAAATTAATTTGAGCAAAACAAAAGTAATGGTCCTGGGGAGTAAAAAAGTGGAGGGATTTTGGTATATAGGAAATGATAAAAAAGAGTGGTGCCCAGTTATGTATATCTTGGAGTCACGATGCAACATAATAGTAGATGGAATGGGCATGTGGATATGCTTGTGGAAAAGTAAAAAAAAAACTCTGGCTGGTTTATACAGATTCAATTGTAAATATGGAGGTATGACCATAAAACCCCAAATCCAAGTAATTCAAGCTAAATTTAAAACCCAACTACTCTACAGGTGTCAGCTATGGGAACTGAAGAACACAAATAAATGACTGAGCCCCCTATACAAATTCTTAAGAAACACACTGAGGCTGAGACATTCTTGCCCAGCTACTTATATTTGGTCTGAATTAGGACTGATAAATATCAAGATGGCAATGGAAGCTAGGAGAGTTCACTTCTGAATAAAGGGTATTGGACAAAGTGATGAAACTCTGGTAAATCAGTGCCTAAAAGAAAAAGAATATTGGCAAAACATTGGATACAGTTCTAGTTATTGGCTGAGCTCAGTTTTACTGAATTTAAAGAAATATAAATTAATGCATTTAAAGAGAGCAGTAGAGAAAGGAATAATGATAAGTGCAAAATATAAGAAGTACATCTCTAAAAAAATCAAGAATCACTGGAATGAGAATGATCTGGAGGAGATTAGTGGATCATGCTATTCAAAGAGGTTTGCTACTAATAATTTTAAACATGGTTACAAGAAATATTTGGATACTCTGAGTAATCCTAAGTTAAGGACCAAATTCATAAAATATAAATTTGAACAGTTCCCTAGTAAGGTGTTGGAATTCAGATATAAGAAAGTGGGGATAACATCTGAAGAATGTGATTGTGGGATTGGAGAAAAGGAGGAGCTATTTCATGTCCTATGGGACTGTAGGTGGTATGAGAAACAATGGGAATACTGGCAGGGCCCCTTTTTAAATAATATTTGTCAGGTAAATAAAATAGAACTAGCCAGTATCCTGGTGCATATAGAAGACTCCTGAGCAATTAATAGACTGGTGAAATATTTCCTTACCATTAAGAACATAAAAAGTAAAATTAGAATTGTAAAACAACTTGTCAATTATTGCATAAACCTATTGCAATTGTACACTAAGGAAGGAATATTATGGGATGCTTATTATGTTTTATGAATGCACTTACACACCTTAATCAGGTTGAAGTGATACTGTGACCTGTATTGAAATGAACTGATATGTCCAACTGTAAATCCCTCTTTTTTATGATGTATGTTTTTTTGTATTTGTATCTGTATACTATGTTGTGAAGGCTTTTTAACTATACAATAAAAATGATGATGATGAGAAGGGAGGGGGGGAGCACTAGCACCATGGATATATTTCACACATTACAGGCTGGGGATCAGAGGAAGGGAGGATCACTAGCACCAGAGATTTATTTTACACATTATGAGCTGGCGATCGGGGGGGGCACTTACACTCAGGATTTCTTGTACACATTATGGGCTGGAGATCAGAGGAAGAGGGGGACCACTAGCACCAGGGAGCTTTGTCATACATTAGGGGCTGGCAATGGGGGGGTGCCACAGACCACAAGGGCGGATGTGCTCTCCCATTGGCCAACCACTTGGTTGGCTGTATTACCTCTGGCAACTGCCAGGAGATCACTGGGGCTAGTGTGCTCCCTCACTGGCCAACTGGATGGTTGGCTGCATTACCTCTGGCAGCTGCAAGGGTTGCACACTTGCACAGAATAAAATGAAGTTTTCTTCCGTAGTATTTGTGCAGCACCAAAAGACTGTGCAAAACCCTTTTGCATGGTACAAATCTACTGAATATTGGCTTGTGTCAATATTCCTGTCCCCACCCCACCATTTGCATACCCCCTGTTTTGCTTTGTGTGACACTACTTCTGTTTGCTGGCACCACCAAGCCTTTTGAATATTGAGTTCCACTGTAAAACCCTGTTTGCACAGGCAAACACTGGTTAGCAGCCATGCAAATGTTTGAATATCAGGTCCTATGTGTACATATTTTCACTATTTACCTCTTGTGTGGAAAAAATATTGATCATGACAGCTGCCATTTTTTTTCCTTTTAACTCATGAAAATTGAAAATACATAAAACTGATAACTTTTTAAAAAACAAACACTTGAACCAAACTATACAGGACCCATTTAGATAGCTTGCACTGCATTTATTTTCAAAAACTTGACAGAAATACTTTTTCTGGGCACCCCAAAATCTAGGGTGCTCTGCTTAGTAAGAGGAGCTGTTTACTGGCATTCTCTGTATTAGAACAGTAGGAATTTCTCGAGTTCTGCAGCTGCAGCTGGAGTCCTGCTGTGGGCTACAGTGAGAACAGTGAGCCACCAATCCCCTGCTGTCTCTGTGTGTTTGTCTCTCTCTCTGTCTGTCTGTCTGTCTGTCTATCTATCTATCTATCTATCTATCTATCTATCTATCTATCTATCTATCTATCTATCTATCTATCTATCCATCCATCTATCCATTAATCTGTCTATCCATCTGTCTGTCTGTCTCTCTGTCTGTCTGTCTGTCTATTGAACTACCTAATTATTTCTTCAGCAGACTGGAGTGCTCACCTCCAGTACCATTTCTTTCTCACCTCTCACCTCCAGGTCATCTGCCCTCCCCTTCCCAGTCTTTAAAATATATTAAATATAAGAGCAGATCATGGTGATCTCCCTTGGTACAGCTTCTCATCTTACTCCCCTCCCTTCCAGGTCATCTCCCACCCATTCCCACTAAGTAGGTCAGAACATCGGGGTGCCCACCCCTGGTGCTGCCAAACATAAGCCCGACAGTGGGGGTGTCCAATCTCCAGTGCTGAAAATTACAGGATCCCCTGAAATAATGAAAACCATGCCTTGATGTGTTTTTTTCAAACCTGTAAAAGAGAAAATGGTCCCTCACCAATCTCACCCCTCAACCTCCACCCACCCCACCTGAACCTCCCTCTCAGCACTGATCACTCCTCACACCCCACACACCCCACCCACCCTCAATTGCAATAGGTGGGAACAAAGGAGAGATCTTTGCCTTTTGGGGGGAGTACTGTGATTATGGCACATTTTAAAGATATGCAAGTGTTCCTTGTGTAAAGGTATTCTGACACATTTTAAGCAATGATGGGCCACACTCTCAGACATCAACTGATACAAATCAAAGGGAAGACAATAATTGGGACAGCACTAGCAGAGCATGCACAGAAGCATCAAGGAGACAGTAGCTCAAAATAAAGACGATCACTGGGACAGCACTAGCAGAGAACCCACAGAAGCATCAAGGAGGCAGTAGCACAAAATAAATAACTTATCAGACTCTAAAGACAATACTAGTAAGGCACAAACTACTACAGTGCTTTACATCTAACTCACAGGGCTTCATCAGGGGGCAGGAAGACCATCATCCCCTAGTGCATTAAAAGTGGAGAGCAACTTGATGGCCATGACAATATCCTAAATCGACAACAGGGCATAAAGGGCCTGGAACTGGTCTGGAAACAATTGTAGTCAGGGAGAGAATCCAGAAAGGCATGCATATCTTCTAGTAAATGCACTACATAGAAATTCACGTAAAATTCTCTCATGTAGTTATAAATGCCCATGGGTGAACAGAGCAGGGCACACTGTCTGAAATGAAGATCTGCAGTTTACTTACTAGCTTGTTCCACCTGGAGAAAATGGAACAGCAATTTGCCAGCCTTCTCTATCTCTTGCCAATACTTAGGCTTCAGTTTGGTCAGAGCCCGCTCTGCCTTTCTAGAGAAGAGGACATTGATTTTATATTTTGGGCTGGTAATTGTCAAAGATTCTGTTCAGAGACATCATTCCCAGAGTTATATGTATTTTCCCTGTACTGAAGATCTGTGGTCAGACCTTTCTCTTCATTCTCCCTTGTCTTACGATGATGTGCTCTTTAGCTGATGATATCTCTATGATGAAGCTTTATACACTTCCTATAAAGATTCTGGGAGACCTTAATGACAAAGTAAACCTTGGTTTCCTGCTTGACCTTTGTATAAAAGGTGGGGTTCTGTAGAAACAGGGGATCCAGAAACCAATGAGATGATTAAGAAGGGGAGGAGGGGTGAAGTGAGGTAAAATTAAACTCTGACTGGGGCATGGTCAGAGAAATTGATCTCACCTATGTCAGTGTGAGAGAGATAGTGTGAAAGGGACAAAGACAACAGCCAGTAGTCTATTATACTGTATGTGCCTTTCACTTTTTACAGCTGCATGGGCAGAGCTCTGCAGACTTAGAGACATAGACTTTGATGACAGATAAAGATCACTTGCCCCACCTAGTCTGCCCATTTTCCTAACTATTGGAAAAGCTGCAGATCCTAGTTTACCAACAGCCTACTTCTTCCTAACCCCCACCAGAATTGCCTTATGTCTGTCCCATGCATTCTTGAATTCCCCCACTGTTTTTGACTCCATGACCTCCTCAGGAAGGCTGTTCTATGTGTCCACCACCATCTCTGGGAAAAAAAAAAACTTCCTCACATTGCCCCGAGCCATCTTGCCCTCTATCTTCAAAATGTGTCACCTTGTTCTTGCACATCTCTTTTTCTGAAAGATGCTACCCTCTTGGACTTTGTTGATTTCCTTGAGGTACTTGAAAGTTTCTATCATGTCTCCCCTCTCCCTCCTTTCCTTGAGGGTATACAAATTAAGCTCCTTTAGTCTCTCTTCATATGGCTTCTGGTGCAGATCCTGCACCACTTTAGTTGCCCTCCTCTTGACTGCCTTCATCCTGTCTATGTCTTTGCAGAGATGGGGTCTCCAGAACTGCATGTAGTACTCCAGATGGGGTCTCACCAACTGTCTGTACAGAGGGATAACAACTTCCGGTTTTCTACTGGTGATGCCTCCCCCTATATATCCCAGTATCCTCAGTATTCTCCCCTGCCCTCCCTACTGCCTTCTCACATTGCTTGCTTACCTTTAGGTCATCTGATATGACTACCTCATGTCCCTTTCCATTTTTGTTGTTGTTAATACCTCTCCCCGATGTGTACTCTTCCCCTGGGTTTTTGTTTTCCAGGCACATTACTTTGCACTTCTTTGCATTGAATAAATAAGTGCCTCAGCTGGGAATTGAAAGAATGTTGCCCACACTACCATTCTGATTGTGCTACTAGCTGGACCACCAAGGCAACTGGAAACCTGGTTTCAGTTACTAAGAGGAGACTCCTGATTGGATCTTAAGCAAGAGGAGAAGTACGCTGACACTAGTTCACTGAGGAGTGAGCATTCATAGCAGGAGTTGGAAAAAACTCTTATTTTTTTAGATACAGTATGCCACCATTGCCACACCAATTTTAAAAGTATTTCCAACTTTCCAGGAGATCTTTGCAGCCTGCTCCCCGAGGAAAAAGAGAAAATATCCCCCGTGCAGAATGGGGGGGGGCAGGGCCTCCTTTCATCCTCCGGATGTGGTCCGAGTCCCTAGCGATGGAAGGAGTAGCCTGTCGTGAGGACAGTTTCAGTAAACCCTACGGGGGGCTATCGGGCCCGGAGCCTAAAAATATTTTCTCAAAACTTTCCAAGAAATAGAGACTCTGGTGTTGTGTTCTTCTAAATATCATAGTTGTATTAGTACTGCATTAGTACTGACATAGACTAACATAGACTCAATGTGTTTTTTTATCATTAGCATTTGAACTATACTCATAGAGCCTTGTTGTGTTCACATTTTAAACTATTTTAAATTGTAGTGGGACATTCTTGTTATTTTAAAACTCGTAAACCTTTAATCTTAAATTTCTACTGGATTGCTTTTACTTTAGAGTTTTAATGAATTGCAAGAGGGCTGTGTATTTTTGATAGCTGTCTTGCGTGTTTGATAATATTGTCTTGCCATACCATTAATTAGAATTGTGAGACTACCGAAGGCAGAGGCAGAAGGAAAACAAAAATAAGATAAGGAAACCAATACGATAAAACTTACACAGTTGATTGCCATGGCTGGGTCCCTGGTTTGGTGAGTCACCTGTGTCCGGGTCTTGCTCTGTGGAGTGGGCCTGGTACAGTGGGTCGAGGTCTGGCATCCAAGCTCCCATGCATCGATCTGAGTGGTTCCTGGTCCGTTCGTCTGGAACCCAGGCATGGGCCAAGAACTCAGAAGGGGAAGGATTTCAGATTTTGTTAAAATTTGTGTTAAAAAAGTTAATAAGATTTATTTAGGGAAAAAGGGGGATAAGCCTGGAAACCTGGAAGTAAACATCTGACTGGCTGATCCAGGTCACAGGGGTGGGCACATGACATACCAGCATAAAAGCAGGCTCACACTAACACATCTCATTCACTCAGTGCCTGTGGACTTGAGAGGAAGGTGCCCAAAGCAACAAAATGCAGTGAAATGCAACAAGAGTGGGAGAGGGTTTACAAGTCTATGAGCCAAGCTGGGAGAGCTAAATGTCTGAGAGGTGGCTTTGCCACAAATACTCTTCCTGGCTCTTTTGCACTCTCTCAAAAACATGTATAAAGTACACCTTTGACTAGGTTCCAAGAGCTAAGCACTGAGTGTTTGGGACTGAGAAGCTAACTATGTCCTGTGTAAATTCATGGATCCAGGAAGCCTGGAAACCTCTGGATTGCCTTGCTCCACTTGCTTAAGCTGTTGTTCTATCAGTACTTGACAGAAAGTAAGTAGGTAAAAGTTTTACAATATTCCGCCCAAATAATTAGGGGTGAATATTCTTTGTGGTTATAGTTCCTATGTACCTTAAAGGAATCAATGTTTTATATGTACCTTCAAGACATTAATTATACAAATTTTGCTTACAGATAAACTTCTGTTGGTTCTTTTGCCTAAATTAGGACAGAGTTTTAACACAGAAATACTGCAATATTATCAGATGCTTAATAGATATTATTAGATGTTTCATAGAAGTTGTGTTTAAATTCCTTCAGATTGTTCCTTTTTATTGGCCTTCCTTTTTTTCCTTACTTCCAGTGGCGACATTCCCTGTGCTTGCTGAGATTTATCCCAAGGACTATATAGACCACTTAGGATTTCGCAGAATTATCTGGGATAACCTATCTACTGTGTTTACCTGCCCTCCGATGCTTGTGGGATCTAAAGGGATTCTATATTTGAAACTCTTTTTCCTTACAGATTCTGGAAACTGATATTTAACCTGATCGGGAAAAGGCCAGCGCCATGGTAACCCTTAAGAGGTGTACCCAGAGGTCGAGAGACTGTCACTGATATTGAATATCACTGGGTAATTGTTGCAGGAAAAATTCTTCTAAAATCTGGGACTTGCTATAGCCAAACGCTGTAAACTAATTTCTGCTACTTTATTTTTGGTGTGAATTGTTTAGACTTATCTGACTTGTCATGATCTGTTGTGATTAGACCTACTGTGCAAAGGACTGCAGCCTCCTGGGATCTTATGAAAATAGTACATAGAGATTCTTCTTTGAACCTATTAAACAAGGAATGGTTTGGAATCTATTTAATCTATTTAAAAATTAGGGTATCACCATTTAAGTAACAACATGGTGATTACCAGACGTGGCAAAGGAAATTCCCCAGCTGAGGCCCCTTTTAGGGATGCCTCAATAGATGTTATAGTAATACCAGAGACCCAGGAAGAACTACAGGGGGAAACTAATTCAAACAAAACTAGGATTAGTGGGAACAAGCTGAGAAAAAACAGTAACAAATAAAAAAAAAATTGGGAATTAGCAGTGCCACTCATGAAAAGATGCTTCCTAATAATCTAAATGCAGTTGGAGGAAAAGAACAATTTAAGATTACAGACCTGTGGGTGGGACATGGGCAAGTTCCCAAGCATCTCTCTACACCCATTTGCCCCCTGGATAAGAGCATGAATCAAATGATGAATTGTACAGGACTAAAAAATGAAAATTCTGCCTCTGGTAAATCTAAAGAATTCTCAGAAGTGATCTCTTACGATCACTGTGAATGGGAAACACTAATGTGGGGGATGAATAATGAAGGGGAACTGGAACATTCTGAGCCAGACTTTTCTCCAGATCCTTTTTCTGATTATTCCTATTTGGACAGCCACCCCACTACTGGGTTAATTAATAAGCAGAATCCACAGGATCAACCTCTAGTAGCTACTGGAGATGTTTCTCAACTACACTCACCTGCTCTTGAACAAACCAATGGTCAAAATCAAGAAATGAAGGTGATAATTCAGGAGATAAGTGTCAATAGCAGTGTCAGTGGCTCAGTAGGTAGCACACTCACCTCTGAGGCCAGGAGATCAAGGGTGTGGGTTCAATTCCCACATCTGGCACTTGGGTTAACATCCCAGTACTGACACTGTAGTGCAGCATAAGAGGGGTGCTGCACTTCTGAGGTGCCATCTTTCAGATGAGATGTTAAACCGAGGTTCCATCCGCCTGGATTGGTGGTAGTTCAGGTGGATGTTAAAGATCCCATGGCACTTATCGAAAAGAGTAGGGGAATTTTATTGAAAAAGTGGGCTTCAACACAATACAAACAAAAAAACCCATGAAATTCAATACACAATCAGTAAATATACAGAGAGTCCAACAATAGTAGCTAAACAGAAAGAAACCAGGCATCACAATGAGTCCATAAATGAGAAGCTTTTTCAAGAGAAAATCACTGGAAGTCCAACAGCTTGACACGCTGTAAAGAAACCTGAATATCAGATAACAGCTCAGTATATTGTACAGATTTCTGCTGAATAACTAACATACATCATGCATGCCACAAAAAATAGCGGACAATAACCAAAAATAAATAAACAGTATCAGTATGATATTGTGGAAAGGTATACTGAAAAGGACCATATAATAACTCCTGATAAGTTAAATTACAAAGCTGAGGAATAGACCAATGGGCAGCAAGATGCTGCCAGAAGGCCCATGCATATGGACATTCAAAGAACAAGTGTAACTGGGTTTCTAAAATTTGCAAACAGGTGTCCCTAGGACAATATCTCTCAGAAAACTGTTTATGTTTGCTATTGGCTTTCACCCCCAAATGGCCATAATTACTAAGCCATGTACAATCCCAAACAAAGGGGGAAGCCGTGGGTTGCTCAATTGCTGGAGTACAAAGAGGACCCTCTCCCCAGGGCAGTCCGGAAAACCCAGAAAATTTTGCTACTCCGAAGCTAAAATGGATTTGTAAATGTGTTTTCTAGTCAGTAGTACTAACTGCGATGGGGAAATGCTCCATTTAAATATGTTCTTAATAAAATCCTTACCATATTGTGGTATGTGCAAAGAATGTGGCAGTGCCCTAACATAATTCTGCCAGCAAAGGGGCAAACAAGGGGATAACCAGACCTGCACTAATGGCTTCCACAGCTTGTCACCTGGTTTCAAGAATGTACAAATATTATATGAGATAAATATGCTAAAGTAAAAGGCTACGGGGTTAACCTTATGAAATCCCCCCTCCGCAATTGGACGACATGTTAATTCCCGTTTGAGCGGGTTTAATTGTGAACCCCAAAAGGATTGAAAAAAAAGACTAAGCAATCTAGTGACTACCATTTGTGGGGGAGGGTACACATAACATAGATGAAGAAAACTCGAGAGGAGCAAAGTTTTAAAAAGAACAACCCTTTTCTTTTTAGAAAATTGCTGCCCTTTCCAAATATGCACCAATTTATTGGCCTTTTCTAATATTTCTTCCCAATTTAGTAATGCCAAATCCCCAGGACCGAATTTCACCCCCCAAAACAGATATGGGCTTATTAGATACAAAAATGCCCGCCAAATGGTTATTGGTGGGTAAAGGGGTACTGCTGAGTACTACCCCTTTGAGCTTATCTAAATTAATCTTTGAGCCAGAAACATGTGAAAAGTGATCCAAGACAGATACCAAAGAGTCTTCTGAGGAGGTGGGAGCCAACAACAAAACCAGATCATCTGCATATACTAGTACCTTAATAGGGGGCTGATGTGGGGAAACCTGTATACCAACTAGGTGGTCATTCACAGTTAGAAGCCTAAGCAAGATATCTATAATAAACACATAGAGAAGTGGGCTGAGAGGTTAACCCTGTGTTCACCCCCTTCTTATCTTAACCTTTCTGCCAAACCACCCACTGACATTAGGACAAAGGAAAGAGTACTCATACATATTTCGTATCCAGGAAACAAAAACAGGAAGGACACCAAAGGCCAATAATGCAGAAAATAAAAAATGATGAGTACGCCTATCAAAGGCTTTTTCCTGGTCTAAACTCAAGACATAACCTGTAACCTGTTTATGTTCTCCCTGAGAAAATAACACCCGCAAAACAACCAAATTATCATGTGGAGTGCGACCTAAAACAGCACAAGTTTGAAGAGGGCATATTAGATAAGGGGCAACCACAGGCAGCCTGTTCAGTAGGATTTTACTTAAGATCTTAAAATCTGAATTTAAAAGACTAATGGGTCTCCAATTACAAATATCATGTTGGTCACCTTGTTTATAATGGAAAATCAATACGGTCTCCAACATGGACTCAGAGTATTTTGCAGAGCTTAACATATAGTTAAACAAAATAACCAGGACAGGGCCCAACTCCGATTTAAACGTTTTATAGAAACCAGAGCTAAGGCCATCAGACCCAGGGGCGGTATTATTTGAGAGCCGAGAAAATTGCAGATTCCACCTCCTCTAGAGAGACTTCTGGGACAAGGAGAGATGCATCTGTATCTGTGACTTGGGGTAGATTAAGAGACCAAAAAATCGTGTGGACATCAGGCTCAGCAGTGGGGGTAACAAAAAGATTTGACACGTGGGTATCAACAACTCCTAACAAGTCCATGGGGGAAGTAACAAGGTGCCCAGAAGGTGTAGACAATGCCGTAACAACCTTATTGTGTGTTATCCGTTTATGTTCCATAAAGGGGTCTAATGAACCTTTCTGGGTATTAGTCCCAAAACAGAGTTCTTGTTGCAGTGACTGGGCCCTATCCTATTGTAAGGCTGTCATTTGTTGCTTAATAACCTTAATCTGTGCCCCGTAATCAAAAGGAGAGCAATCAGACTGAGAGATGAGGCATTGTAACTGATGTCTGAGCAGCAAATAGCGTAAGTAGCAGTAACCTGGAGGTGTGCCCGATGTTGAAACAAGGTGCACCAAGACTGTTTGGTGTCCTCCCACCATTCCAATATATCAGAATAGCACTCAACCACTGAGAGCCTAGCCCTAAATTCCCTCCTCCATGCCATGTGCACTGAGGCTTGTGAAAGCACAGAGTCATTAAGCTGCCATTGATTCTTGTTACAACGAGGTGCATCATCCCAGGTGCATGTCAACCTAAGGGCCAAATGATCTGAAAACTCACAAGGCAGCAAACTCACAGCAGAAAGCTCAAAAGTTGAGGAGGCAAAAATAAAATCAATACGTGTTCAGAGGGGATCTTTAGAAAAAGTATATCCACCGGATGTATGGGTGGCCCTGCAGACATTAACCAGGCCAGAGGAACATATAGTGGTGTTCAAAAAGACAGAGTCACTAAATAGCTTGTCAGTTTGTAGACCCCTATCAGCCTTAGAAAGCCCACAGTTGAAATCACCAGCCCAAAGATGAAGGCAAGAGTTGTATAAGAAAGGTCGTATTTCTTTAAACAAGGCAACTCTCAAAGCTTTAGTTTGTGGAGCATAGATTGTAATGAGATGCAAAACGTACTGCAGAATAAGAGATGTCTAATAAAAGGGCTCCACCCGAGTGAATATCGACCAGTCTAGAGACCTTGAGGTCCGGGTTGGTAAATAAAACTCCCACCCCATCACAGACCTCTGTACCTGCGGACCAAAAGAATGGACCCAGGTTCCAGTCTCTGGAAACCTGATGGAGGTCAAAAAATGATTTAAGATGAGTGTCTTGTAGACATATTATGTCACTGCGTGAGGAACGCAAAAAGCACAGAGCACCTGCTCACTTTCATAGATTTTTAATACTATTAAGATTAAGGGTGCTTAAAGTGAGAGAATGCATGAAAAATTAAGCAAAGAAAACAAAAGGAAACAAATTAAGGTGGTTTACACCATTGTCTGGTCCTTTTGGCAATAGAGCCATCATTACCCTAGTCAGTGTCAGTGTTCGAGGGCACAGAAGAGGCATCAGTTCCATCATCCTCAGAGTCTCTCTCTGTGTCCTCCAAGGGAAGATTTGCATATTTATTCCCTTTTTTCCAAGAGGAAGACTCAGGCTGCTGAGCCACCTCAACCTGCCTAAGCTTTTGAGAACCTTTGCACCCTTGCCTGGGTCGCTTCTTTGCAGTAACCAATTGAAAGGGAAGAATCTCAGGCCTGGGGTAGAGGGTGGGGGCATAGCATTTTCAATCCCAGGGGGAGAAACAATCACCAGAGTAGGGGCCAAGGGCATAGTGTCCGGTTCTAACTCTGCAGGGGTCTCATCAAGAGACATGTAGGGGTCAGGAATCAGAATGGCTGTGGCCTCTACTATAGACTGGTCAGGGGTACCAGGTTTGTTCTCGGGTAGAGATGCACACATCACTAGTTGGTGCTGGGCCATATTAATGAGACCTTCAAGAGTGGGGCAGTCATCCTTAATATGTGCAGCCCAGGGGCATCGGCCATAAGCATGCACCGTCATGTTCACACAGATTACATTTAAATAAATAGACACAAGCAGAGGAGACATGACCAAACTCTAGGCAATGACTGCATCTCATGGTATCACAAGCAGAACTAAGGTGTAATCTGGAACCGCATTTCAAGCAGGACCTGGGCTGCCAGCTATAACAAATGGAACCCCTATCTTTTCCTAAAAAGAAAATACTGGGTAAATGTACCGGGCCAAAATTAGTAGAAAACAACTTCACTTTCACCTTCCAGCCACCATCCCAGATTTGTTCACTATCTAAAGTCGGGAAAGGTTTACTCAAAATTTCGCAACGCTGTCTCAACCAAAACAAAATATCTTTCAACTGTACCCCTTCATTTTTAAACACAACTGTAACTGTTTTTATTAAAGGTTTGGTGAGGGGAATCACAGGAAAAGGAATCCAAACTGGTGTATTTTTTAGGTTATGATACTGAGCCCAGAACCTATCTAAATTAGAGACATGCTTGAAACTGATGTCAAAGTTTCCATTTCCTAAACTTATAAGGGCATAAATCTCAGAGGAGAGGTAGTGCATTGACTTTTTCAATAAATCCCTAGCAATGTATACTCTATTAGGAGGATCCTTCAAACCCCCTTTGTGAAGGAGACGGACCACATTCTGCCTAGGGGCAGGTTCACCTCTAGACAAAAACAGGTCAGCCAGCCGAAAGAGAGGAGTAGGGGCAGGCACACCAGCTGGTGGTACCACAGGTTCTGGAACTGCAGAGGCTGCCTCAGGAGTGGCCGACTGCAGGGGAATAGCAGAAGGGTTAACTGAAACAGCAGGAGGAGACAATGTACCAGAAATAGTAGGCAAAACAGAGTCATTGCCCCGGGGTGAGTTGGAGCTCAGGTCTCGTGCAGTGTTGGTGGCCACTAGAGAGGAAGAAGCTGTAGCCATCTTAAGGAAGGACTGATCCCGTGTATCAGGGGACCATGAACCAGAAGGTACCTGTACCAATCTGGTGTCTTGCAAAGCTTTGTCAGGGGTTCACTCAATGGAACCCACTGCAGAGTCAACAAGATCACTCCAGTTTAAATGGTGCTGTGGTAATGCAGGTGAAGATGAACAAGTCTCGATAGATGCATTTACAATGGGCCCAGCCGACTTCCCTGGTCCAAGACGTTGGCCCACAGGTGGAGGGTGCAATTCAGCAGAGCATGAATCCTGGGGCTGTAGGCACACAGGAGCGGGCCCATTTTCATTGCCAGCCTCTTTCAAAACATTCTCCTTAATCGAAAACTGTACTTCTGGGTTGCAGTCCGCCTTAGGCAAAAGTCGAGAATGCATAGCCAAATCCGGAACTGAAACAGAGGCGTCCACGGAAACAGTACAGGAATCAAGTGCTGCATCCAAGTCCCGCAACTGTTGGAGATGTTTTGCCTTCTCCTGCTGAAGAAATGATAGGAGAGACAACACTTGGTCCCTGGCAACCATACCAGGTGGGTGCAGAAGTAACGTAGGCTGTACCAGGGACACAGAAGGAACCAAGATCAAGCGGGGAGCTGCATCCATCAGGTGGTTCAAATCAATGGCTTCCATCCATTCTGAGGAGAATTTGGCAAGGCTAGGTGCAGCAGAAACAGCCGAGGGAGAGGCTTTCCCTCCATCCAAAAACACAACCATCTTCTCCATGGACTCAGGTAGACTGGCCAGCACACAGAACGGCCAGAGGTTCCCCATACTGGAGAGTAGGGGAATTTCTCCAGTGTCCTGGCCAAATCTCCCTCATTCACTAGAAATACCACCAACAGCTTAATCTGGTTCATGGTCAGTTGGCATTCATCTGTATCCCCCTCCCCCGGGTCGTGCCTGAAAATAGGCAGGATTTGTCTAGTGTACTTACCCGGTCAACAAAAACTAAATAAATAAATAAATATTGAAGGCTTGAATGAGAATGGAATTAGCCCATAGGGAAGTGTGGGGGGGGGGGGTTGACTGTCACATAATGGATCATTTTTAAATTTAGAGGTCCAGCTGGAGACACACAGGTGAACACAATTATCTATGATGAGAAATATTTTCTAATAAAGGGAATTTTGAAGCAAGTTCATCAATTTCTAAACAAATGTTAGAAATAATTAAAAATAGATACAACGCTGATATTGTAATTCTTGAAAACATTACAGTATTGAAAGACAAAATTTGTAATCTTAGAACAGACGTTTTTCATAATAGAGTCATTTTAGAAAACATTATTGAGGGTAGAAAATCTCAACAACTTGATTCAAATAAAATGGAACCTTCCCCAAAAGGAAAATCAAATAGGGGTATACAGGTACAGCGCCCTCCATTATTTGACAAAAATAAGGTCTCACAATGCTATATGCTGAATTTAGACACAGCTAGCACAGGGAATCTTAAAGATTGTAACAATCAGGATCAGCCTACAAAATCAAAACCTTGGGAACCTAGGACCAGAGATCAAAACAGAGTCTCTAGGAAACCAAAAAAACGAACCTGTAAAGAACAACAGATACAGGAAGCTAGCCATGAAAGGGAAATCGGGAACTTAACTCAGAAAAATCCCTCCTTAGATAATAAGAGTGCAATTACACTCTGTTATGAGGAAATTGTGAGTGGGGATGTACAAGTAGAGGATGTTGGGGAGACTGAGACCACTGACAATGCACCTACTAATAGGGATTTCTGGGCTTTAAAAAAATAATCTGATACTAATCACTGTCCCAAGCAGGTAGAATATTTGATTGAGATCAAGGGAGTATTGATGTGGAAAAATGAAACAGAAGAGAAGCTCTCCAAACAGATGACAGGTCTACTAGATATTAATCAGAATAATGCTCAAGAAGAGCTATATGCAATGAGATCTCCCAATCCAGAATACCCAAACACTGTGCTTTTGTATTGTCTACATGAAGACATGGCCACATTTATTTTAAAGAAGATTCCGGAGCTAACAACAGAAGGATATGAAGTTAGTCTACCCATTTTGGTTCCCAAAAATGTAACAACAGAAGAAACCAGGGCCAAAAATCAGGGGAATTCCATTTCTTTTAAAACTAATTCAAAAGAGGAGAAGGAAAATTGGGTAGAAGGGGGAGATTGAGTTAAAGTATTGGAAGTAATTGAAAAACATGTCCAGAGACAAAGTAACGGATGGTTATGCAGAACTATCACCATTTTTGGGTGGGAAAGCACCAAACAAGACACTTTTAGAAGCATTGTAGAAGAATTGCTCTCCTTTTTACAAGAGTATTAGATCTTAAGATTACCCAAAATATGGTAGCTCATAAAAAACTCTATAGGGGTCATCACTCTTCCACCCAAGTGGATATTACTTTCGAAAACCCAAATACAGCCAATATGCGCCTTTCTCTGGCAGGCAAATTAGATTGCATGGGCATACATGTAGTTTCATTTCAGGAGATGGGGGAAAATCCATCAAGATATAAATGTGCATGAAAACAATTGGGAACAAAGGAAGAGGAAGCTATCCCTCTTATAGATCTCGAGAAGCTGCGAAATTCAAATAATTTTACCCCACTAATAACCATTGATTTAGAATGACAATCTCCACCTGTTATAAATACTAGGGATTCAGAGACAAAAATCAAAAATCTTACAATTCTTTCCTGGAATATAGAGGTCTTGCATCACAAAATGGCTGACCCGGAGGTATTATGATCCCTGGAGACCTTCAATATGATAGGTCTACAGGAAACATGGTGCACTGAGATTTCTTCTCCCAGAATGGCCAGGTACACTGCCTTTGCGTTTCCTGCCATTAGAGATAAAAAACATGGTAGATGTAAAGGGGGTCTTTCATTATATATTAAAACTAAATTAAACTTAAACATCTCTGAATAGCCAGTCAAATCATACAATACATTAATTTTGACTATTACAGATGGAACTAAGAAAATAATTTTCTGTAATATTTATTTTCCCACAAGAATAACGGTCCCAGAGGCAGAAGATCCTTTTATTCTCCATCTGAAATCAGTTCTTGATGATTTGGCTGAATGAGAAACACATCTCCCTATAGTTATCCTAGGTGATTTTAATGCCAGGATAGCTTCTAGACTTTCTGAAAATTATACTGATTTCTCTCTTTTTTACCATCTATTAATCCTAAGGTCTCATCTAGAAGGAAAACATAAGATTTCAAAATGAATATCAGAGGCAGGGAACTCCAGGCAGGTCTTGCCAGAAGAAATTTCTGCCTACTGAATGGAAGAATGGCAGGAGATACATTAGGGGAACTGACGTTTAATGGCACCTTGGGAGCCTCTGCACTAGACTTAGTCTGGGCCAACATAGAAGCTATTAAGTGGGTGCAAAAGCTACAGGTATTGGATTGGATGGAATCTGCTCATTCTCCAATAGTGCTTACTTTGGAGAACCCTTTTGCAATTACTATTCAAGACGAGGTATATCTAGAAGAGAATTTAGAAATCATTAATGAAAAAAGAATTAGATGGGGACCCATCTACCATATGCAATCTGAGGAAATTTTAAATATGGGAGAACTTCTCAATATTCATAATTTAATCTTTGATAAATCTAAGGCATTTAACATTCATGAAAATTGGGACGGTACTCACACAATTTTAAGACCCCTGTGTAAATCCAACAAAATAATACTAACTAAATGTACTTCCATAAAATCATGGTTTAACGCAAAATGTAAGACTGCTGAAAAAAACTTTTGGCAAGTTACTTAGGCAGCACAGGAAAAAAGAAACAAAAACATAGCAAATCACATTTTTCTAAAAAAAGAAAGAGAAAAATATAAAAAAAATTCTAGAAGATGAAAGAATTAAATGTTCTATTGGCTTATGGAAGAGACTGAGACAGGCAGTCTTGGATAGGGATGGCAGGCAGTTTTGGAAAATTGTAGCTCAAGGTTATAATAAATATACTACTAGGGTAGGGTTGCATATTACTCCAGAAACATGGATCTCATACATTTCTGATTTATATTATTCTCAAGAAGAGGCAGAAATCAACTATAGCCAAAAGCAAATGGAAGAGATATTCTACCCGAGGCCAATTGTAATTACAAAGAATGAAATCTACTTGGCATTAAACTCATTCAAATGGGTTTATTCGAAGTTTGCAATTTCCCCTTAGTTGGTTTGGCAGTGTCCTATTCCCGATTTATAAAAAGGAAGATCCTAAAAATCCAAAAATGTATAGGCCAGTTAGCCTCATTGATGTGTCCCAGAAAATTTTTTCAAAGATAATTCTAGGCAGACTGCTGGAGTGGGCTGAGGAGAACTCTGGTTTGAATGAGTCACAAAATGGTTTTTGGTTAAAAAGGTCTATGATACAGCACTGTTATGTGCTACAACATTTAGTTTGGAAATACATTAAGATAAGGAAAAGCAGGCTGTATTGCTGCTTTGTAGACTTCTCCTCAGCCTTAGATAGCGTTAACACAAATATCCTCTGGGATATGCTTGAGAATATGAATCTGGAAAGAACATTACTTGACACTCTTATTAGACTACATGAAAATACCTGGGCAAGAATCCGGTCCCATCAGTATGGGTATTTGGCAGACATATTCTACACAAATGTAGGAGTCAGACAGGGATGTATTTTAGCACCCACTTTGTTTAACATTTATATTAACATGATTTTGGAGCAGATCTCCAACCCTGATTTTATGCTCCAAAAATAAATGAACATAGAATTAATAGTCTGACTTATGCAGATGATCTGGTGCTGCTCTTGATTTCAGCCTTGGGTCTAAAGAGAAAATTGACTCTTTTTGAGTCTCTATGTAAGTAAAGAAAATTAAAATATCAATTTAAGTAAAACAAACATAGTGATTTTTGGAAACAAATCTAAGAACCTGACAAGGTTTAAGATTAATGGGAACTATACTGATATCGCAAACAGTTATGATTATCTAGGGGTGAGATCTGACTATAATTCATCTTGGAAAAAACATTTGGAGTTCATACAAAATAAAATGACGTTGTCTGCAAACACCCTAAAAATATTTAACAGTAAGATGGGGAAATCCTCAGTCAAGGGTATTTTGAAAGTTACCAGTTCCAAAATCAGAGCAAGTATACTTTACGTAGCTAAAATTTGGGGTCATATTAATGTTAGTATAATAGAAATCATATTAAATAAACTTTATAGATACTACATTCTGATGCTGCCTCAGGTTACACCAAACTGTATCCTTAAATTAGAGCTGGGACAACAAGTATTACTTTCACTCATTCAAGAAAGACAAATTATCTTCCTTCTTAAAGTTTTATTTATTACCTGAATATAGATATCCCAGAATGTGCCTAGAGGAAGGCATTGGATTGGCCTGTATGGGATATGTACATCCACTTATTCAGCTTATAAAAAAAAAAACTTTAATGCCTGCTGGTTTAGGCTATCTGTTGCATATGATTTATATTAGACCCTTTGCGGATATCAGGGCAGATATTAAAATAAGGCTTAGAGACTTGGATAATAATCAAGTGTTTACTCATCTATCATTGCTGAAACTTCATGATTGCTATAAATTATTTAAGTCTACATGTGGCTTTGAGGTTTACCTCACACAATTAACATGCCCCAAACTTGAAAGAATCTATACAAGATTCAGAATAGAAAGCTATAATGCTCAATTTATTCAATACAGGCAAAAAAGAAATGGAATATTTTCTCCCTTTTGTAAATGTGGGTCCATGCTAATTAATGACTTAAAACATGTGGTCCTCTTATGCCCACTTTATGAGGCTAATAGGAGGGAATGGCTAAGTGGGTTGCTCGGTGGTTTCAGTCTCCCTCCTGATGATATAATACAGTATTTATTTATTTATTGAAAAGTTTTACCAGGTAAGGTACACTGAACAACAAGTTGCTCGTCTCTCAGTACGACCTGGGGGAGAGGGTTCAGGGAGTTACATAGTAGGATATTGTACAAGCAATTCGCACATAATGTATAAAGCATAGTTTACAAAGTAGGTAGTTACAATATTTACGGTGACCTTATGGTCTTGGATGCCCTATAGTGTATAACAATACAAATGCTCTGAAAGCATACATGGAAGCAATATACAGATAGGAAATTTGTCACTTTAGCAGTAGCAGTTTGTATGAATTATAGGGACAAATACAAATAAAGGAATTTACACAGCACTTTAGCATAAGAGTAGGAGAGGTGTATCAGTGAGAATAGAGAAAACTAAGGCCTACATGCAAAGACTAATAGTAAAAATTACATGTAGGGAGAATAGCAGTAGAACAGAGTCAGCTAGTAGACCCTGGCAGAACACACAGACTCCGAGGCGGAGACAGACAACAGAAAACAGTTTGCAACAACATAAAATGAAGAGCAAGATTAAGTGCTCATTTATATAAGGGCCAAGAGTAGGTCATGCTTAGACATGCAGGGCAGCAGACATGGTGTTAGACCAGAAGGGGTGGGGAGTTAGGGGCAGGTGCAGTTAACAGAAAGGAAATTATGTAGTGCTTTATTTAGTGAGTCAGCGAGGAGGAAAATCAGATTTGTGTAGGAAGCGAGTTCCACAATTTTGGGAGACAGTAGAAAAAAGAGGACTGGCCAGCTGAGGTGGATCTCTAGGGAACTGACAGGGTTCTGTGGTCACGGGATCTGAGAAGGTGAGAGGGTGTGGGTGGAGGGGAAAGGGATGAGGTAAGATAAGGAGAGAGTGTACCAAGCCAGTAGTTTGAGATGAACTTTGCACAGTGATGCAGCCGCCTATTAGCTAGAGATGGGAAAGCAGTAAAGGTGACAGTGATGGGTTAGGGGAGGTGCAACAAGAGCAAAGCAGCAGAAGGAGTTGAAAAGGGTATCCAAGCTAGCTAAAGAGGTGGCAGGAGCAGAGCAATAGATGATATCGCAGTAATCGATGAAAGGAAGAATCATCTTTTGGACCAGTTCGCGCCTTGCCTGGAGCGGGAGGCAGGAGCAGTTTCTATATAAGGAGCCAAGTTTAGGGCATAGCTTTTTCATTATGGCATCTATATGGTCCAAGAAAGTGAGATATTGATCTAGCCAAATGCCCAGATACCTGAAGGACGCCGTGGCCTCAATAGTTGTCCCATCGAGGGTAGTGAAAGATGGGAAGGATGGGAGCCTTGACAGTCTCTGTCTAGTGCTGAACATCATGGCCACTGTCTTCTTATCATTTAGGAAGAGTTGGTCAGATTGAAGCCAACCCTGGACAGTTTTGAAATCCCATTGAAGATTGGAGGCAACGTCCAAGGGTGATGGCCCTGAGGAGAAAAAACCATACCATCAGCATACATATGTATAGAAGATGATGTACAGATGGATGGAAGATTGTTCAGAAAAATGGAGAAAAGGATCACACCCAGTATGAACCCCTGGGGGACACCAGTGCATATAGGTAGAGGAGGGGAGATGAAGTCAGAGATTTTTACCGATTGTGTGCTGCCATTTAATTATGCACTGAACCATTTTGTGGTGTGTTCCGACAGACCGGCAGATGACAAGGAGCAGAGTAGGAGGAAGTTGGAAAAAGTGTCAAATGCTTTAGCAAGATCAATAAAGATGGCAGTAGTGATGTGTCCGCAATCCATACCAGACAGGATCAAGTCTGTGATCCAAAGCAGTGAAGTAGTAGTAGAGTGGTGTTTGCAGAATCCAGATTGATATCGGGTGAAAAAGTTTATGTCGCAGAGGTACGAAGACAGTTGGACTAGGACTAGGTGTTCTTGCAGTTTGGCTAACACTGGGAGGAGTGAGATGGGGTGGTAGTTCTCAGGGGAGGAGGTATCACCACACTTTGGAAGTAGGAAGATGATTGCATGTTTCCAACCTTGGGGTATTTAGGCCAGATGAAAAGAGATGTTGAGAAGGGCAGTCAGTGGAGGAGCAATGGCTGTGGCAGACAGGTTTAGTAGCTTTGGATGCAGCCCATCAGAGGAGCTATCTTTGCTCGGGTTAAGGGCTTCTAAGGCAGCCAGCATATCTAGTGTCTGGATTTTGGAGAAGGAGAAGGAGAAGGAGAAATTGTATGGTGGAGCAGGTGGGCTGCTTGTAGAGGCAGTAGATGACTGGTTAATGGTTGGAAGGGAGCCTAGTAGTGCAGATGTGCATGAGGTGAAGTGCAAGTTGAACACTGCAGCTACACTTGGGTGGTCAGAGATGATGGTATTGTTTATTTTCAGAAGGGGGGAGGGAGGAGGGCCTGCGGGGAGAAAAGTGAGTGAATTACTTTCCAGAATTTGGATGGGTTATTTATATTGGAGTTAAAAGTAGAGCTGAAGTACTCAGCCTTAACCAAGCCAGTGGCTTTTGTGCATTTGTTTCTCAGGACCTGGCATGCTTCATAGTCTTTAAGAAGCTTTGTACCTTTATGGAGCTTCCAGGCTAAGTCACGTGCTCTTTGGCAAGCAATGAGCTCTGGAGAGATCCAGGGGAGGTGGTTTCCTTAGACTTGGACATGGCGTAAAGGTGCATGTTAATTCCAGACTTCAAGGAATTGGTCTCTGAAGTAGTTAGCTGCTTCATCTAGGTTGTTAGCTTCGGATATGGCTGCCCAGTTCATGTAGGTCAAATCATGCAGGAGAGGGACAATGTTCAGGGATTTGTACGACCAGATTTGTAATGTTTTATGGGGGGCTTTGACTTTGTGTACTCTACGCACCAAGAAGGTCATGCAATGATCGCTGAAGGCATCTGCTAGAGTACCAGATTTAAGGACCCTGTGAGTGTGTGAAGTGAGGGTCCAGTCGATGAGGGAGTGGTTGCCCATCTTGCGGTTTAGCCAAGTCGGGTCATGGATAAATTGAGTTAAGCTGAGAGCGTGTGTAGCATTATGCACTTTGTTGGGTATGGAGGTCAACCAATTAATGTTGAAATCACCCATGATAAATAATTCTCTGGCTGAAAAGTGGGTAGCTAGGGTGGCTATGAGGTCAGTAGCGATTTTGGGCTGTAAACCAGGGCGTCAGTAGGCGCATGCTACAAAAATAGGTTTGGAGAAGTAGAGAGAGAGATTTTCAGCATCAGGGCCTCATATGCTTTTGGTACAGAGATGGAAAAGACAGAGGTGAATTGGAGGGATGAAGAGGCATAGATTGCTACCCCTCCACCTCTGCCTAGATGGTCCTGGCATGATATTGTAAAGCCAGGTAATGTAAGAGAGGAGCTGCAAATCTTATTATTTAGTCAAGATTCTGATAGTATAATTATATCAGGGGTGAGCATAGCCACTGGGGCTGGAGCAAGTCCACTTTGGGGAGGAGACTGCTTATATTGATATGTAGGATTTTTAAGCCATGAGGGAGAGTTGTTAGTCATGACTGAGGACTAGCAGCTGGAGGTGGTCCCGGGACCATTACTGTTAGTGCTTGGCCAGGGTTAGGGTTTATGTCTCCAGCTGATAAGAGTAAGAGGGCAATAATAATATAATGTAGCCTGGCACTCTTGAACCAAGAGTGGGTGTATAACAGTCGAGAGCTATGGCTTTTACTTATAACTGAGGGGGGCCAGGAACTAAGCATGAGCATTAGAGTATAGTACATAGGCATCTGGACAAGAGAGGTGCAGGGGCGAATGGGAGAGTGAGACCAGGATAGAGGTGTGGGAGAAGGGGAGGTAACCTGAGTGAAAACAAGAAGAAGGAAGGCATAGTGGCTCTGTGGTGAAGGTGAGTGAGTAGGAATTTGAGTAGGGGACAGAGGAGAGAGAGCAAGAGCAGAGAACACCAAAAGGACAAGGTATAGAGAGGAAGGCATCATATTTTTGGGGGGATTAGGAGAAATTACAAGCCCCAAAATTATAACAGAGTAATAGGGTTGCGGGAGATAGGGCCAGTAAATAATCTTGAGAACACAGGAGTACTGTGAGGCAGGGAGGACCCATTTGTGGGAGGACAATAATGGGCTGAGAACAAAACGGCAAAGCAGATTTTACTTAAATGTCCTGTCACGTGAAGATGGGTGATGAAGCAGGGTCTGAGGGAGCCACTGAGGTAAGAGCAGTACGAGGAAGGAGGAGCAATGTGCACTTAAAGGAGGCCTGGGAGGGGGTGGGGGGAGGGACAAAAACCTTCAGTAGTGGTTAAAAAGTTCCTGAATATAGCAAGAGCTGGTAGAAGTAGATAGAAAAGGTGCACCAATCGGGTGAGCCATGCTGGCTGGCCAACCAATCAGGTGCCAGTTTCGGAGAGCTGCGGCCAATCAGAATACCACCAGAGTGAGACTGAAACAGCAGCTGTACCTTGAGAGCTGGTCCAGGGAAGGGTTCCACAAGGACAGGCAGGAGATGTTGATTCCTGGTGGCGACAGCCAAGGAGGCGATGCCTTTCTGTTTAAAAGTGCCACTCTGGGTGCAGAGCAATCTAGGGAAGCAAGAAGAGGGTAGGGTAAATATAGGCTAGCAGAAAGTGTAATAGAAATGGAAGGGGAGGGAGACTGGTGGCAGACAGTCAGTGGGGGTGGAGATGAATGCAGGAGACAAAAGATTTGCAGATTGACTAGGCAAGGGTTGGGCTGTGTTGAGACAAAGGAGAGGGAGGATAGTGGTAGAGAGAAAATTAGAGCAGTGGGGGGCCGGGGTGAGTTCAAGTTTTGAGCAGGCTTTTTGGCTCGCTAGCAGGAGTGGAGAAAATAGCTCAAGTAAAGGTGCAGGGTAGGAAAAAAGGAATTACTGGTGGTAGGGTACCAAAAGCAGGCAGAGAGTAACAAGGTTAGGTAGACAAGAAGGAGAGCAGACTGAGTGTAGACAAGAAGGAGGGTAGAATAAGGAAGGCAGACAGACTGAGGGTCACAGTGCTTTCGGCTATGTAGCTGAGCTATGCAGTTTAACAGGCATGCACATTTAAACATGGTCTAAGCACTAGCAGGCACTAATTATACAGCTAAGCTTAAGAACAGTAGGCAGGAGAATAAATATGCATTCTACTGAGCTGTAACTAGCAGGCAGGCCTTAAGACAACTTAGCAAAAATCTTCTGTAGTGGTTAAAAAGTTCCTGAATATGGCAAGAGCTGGTAGAAGTAGATAGAAAAGGTGCACCAATCGAGTGAGCCGTGCTGACTGGCCAACAAATCAGGTGCCAGTTGTGAGGAGCTGCAGCCAATTGGAGCACCGCTGGAGCAAGATTGAAACAGCGGCTGTACCTTGTGAGCTGGTCCAGGGACGGGTTCCACAAGGGCATGCAGGAGATATTGATTCCTGGCAGCAGCGGCCAAGGAGGCACCGCCTTTCCATTTAAAAGTACTACTGAAGGTGCAGAGCAATCTGGCTATTTATGGCTAAAGACAAGCAATTATTAGAAGTTGCTGCAAAATTGTTGCTGTCTACCCATTTATAATAATGGACTTATCATAACTTACCTACCAGGGATAAAGAATTTCTTTTTTTTACTTGTATTTATGCCCTAATTTATTGTTGCATGTGCTAACACATAATTGTTACATTTTGCCTTTTTGGTATTGTAAATATGGCTATTCTGACGAAATATGTATTTTTAAATTTTATGTATGTTTTAAAAGAGTAATGTAGCATATTGTAACAACGGTTATGTTGATCAATAAACTTGTACTTGACTTGAAAACTGGAAACCTGAACTCTGAGAAGCAACTAACTTATTCTCTCATGTACAACATGTTGCTACAATTCTTTGTAAGAGCACTATGGAAGCATGTGACTGGATCGCTTTCTGGCATGCTTCCACATTGCCCTGGCACAGGTTCACTCATTATGTTTATGCAGTCCTTCCCCTCCGCTGGCTGCATAAACACACCCACTTTATGGGGCATCTCTTTTTATTCTGCAACTGCAGAAGTGACGACCGCCCATTCTAACTGCACATGCGCAAGTATCACATATGTGCAGTTCTGTCATCGCCAACATCTTGAGCGCAACAGACTCCGGTGTGGCAAGTGCTTGTAAAAACTATGAGCAGCCATATCAGTTCTGACCAGAGTTGGTTGTGTTTGAGGGTTTTCCAACTGTCCCAGTTTAGTGTAGCGCCCTCTTTTTAGTCAAAATTCCTACAGTCACTGACTTACATAGCTTTTGGAGCTTTTGACACTGGGTAGCTGGCCACCCTCCATTATTTGGGACCTTACCCTGGCACCCCCCCAACACACACACACACGCATGCATGCATGCATGCATGCACGCACACACACCCACCACCCAATTTGGGCATTTCAGAAGCACAATCTATTTCATGTAGATAGGAGCTTTCTCAGAATTGCTGTTCATGTGAAACTAAATGGAAACAGAAACATAGAATTTGATGGCAGATAAGGACTGCTTGGACCTCCCAGTCTGCCTATTTCCCTATCTACTGCATAAACTCCAGATCCTAATTGATCTGCAGCTTACCTTCTCTTTCCTACCACTAGGGTTGCCTTTTGTCTATCCCATGCATTCTTGAATTCACCTATCGTTTTTGCCCCATGACCTCTGCAGGAAGCTGTTTAATACATCTTCCACCCTTTACATGTAAAAATACTTCCTCACATTGCCCCTGAGTCTCCCTCCCCCCATCCTCTGATTGTGATCCCTTGTTCTTGCACATCTCTGAAAGATACTACCCTCTTGAACTTTGTTTATCCCATTGAGGTACTTGAATGTCTATCATAACGCCCCTCTCCCCTCCCTTCCTCCTGGGTATACATATTGAGGTATTTTCATCTTTCCTCATATGGTTTCTGGTGCAGCCCTTGCATCATCTTTGTTGCCCTTCTCTGGATTGCCTCCACCCTGTCTATGTCCTTTTAGAGATGTGGTCTCCAGAACTGATAACAGTACTCTAGATGTGGTCTCACCAATTTTCTGTACGGTGGTATCACCACCTCCTGTTTTCTACTGGTGACACCTCTTCTTATGCACCCCAGCATCCATCCAGCTCTCCTCATAGCCTTGTCACATTGCTTGGCTACCTTCAGGTCATCTGTTATGATTACCCCCAGGTCCCTTTCCAGTTGGGCTGTCGTCAGCACCCCCCCCCCCCCCATCATGTGTTCCTCTCCTGGATTTTGGTGCCCAAAGTGCATGATTTTGCACTTTTTTGAATTGAATTCAAGCTGCTACACTCTTGATCACTCCTCCAATTTGCCTAGGTCTCTTCTCATTCCCCCCCCCTGGAGTGTCCACCCCATTGCAGATCTTAGTGTTGCCTGCAAATAGGCATATCTTCCCTTCCAGCCCCCTCCACAATGTCACTTATGAAGACATTAAAGAGGACAGGCCCCAGCACTGAACCATGTGGCACCCTGCTAGTTAACCCCATCTCCTCAGATTGAATTCCATTTACCACCACCATCTGTGTCCTATTACTCAGTCAATTTCTGACCCAGTTTACCACCCTTGAACCCACTCCCAGACTTCTCAACTTGTTTACTAGCCTCCTGTGTGGGACAGTGTCACATGCCTTGCTAAAATCTAGGTAGGCCATATCTACCACCCCTCCCTGATCAACAACCCTGTTCACCCAGTCAAAGAAATCTATCAGATTTGTTTGACAAGACCTTCCTGCTGTGAATCCATGTTGCCTTGGGTCTTGTGCCCCACTGACCTCAAGATATATCACAATCATTTACTTTAACATTGATTCCATTATTTTCCCCACTACTGAGGTCAAACTGACTGGCCTGTAATTTGTGGCCTCCACTTTGCTCCCACTCTTGTGGAGGGGTAACACATTTGCCCTCCTCCAGTCCTATGGTACCACTCCCTCCTCCAGCAATTTGAGAATAGGGCTGTCAGTGGGGCCACTAGCGCCTCTCTGAGTTCTTTTAATATTCTGGGGTGTATCCCATCCAGTCCCACTGCCTTGTCTACTTTCAGTTTCAAGAGTTCCTTTAGTACTCTCTCATCTGTGAATGGACTGGTGTCCACCTCTCTTCCATGCATGTTTCTACCACCTAATTGTGGTCCCTCCCCTTCCCCTTCTTTGTGGATACTGAGCAGAAGTATTCATTTAGGATTTATGCTTTTTCCAGGTCCCCTCCACACACACACACACACACACACACACACACACACACTTACACACACACCCTTTATTTAGGCTCACAATTCCTCCCTTGGCCTTTATAATTTCATTAATATATCAGAAAAAAGATTTTGTCTCCTTTTACTGTCTGGGTATTCTTTCCTCTGTTTGCACCTTTGTGCTCCTGACTGCTTTCCCCACCTCACTCTGCTTTGCCTGATAAAGTTCCCTAGCTCCCTCCCTCCCTCTGTGTTTCTTTGTACTTCCCGAGTGCCTGTTTTTTTCTCTCTAGCATTCCCTGCCACTTCTTTTGAAAACCATAGTGGTTTATTCCTTCTTTTTGCTTTGTTTATTTGCTTAACACAAAGGCTTATTGACTCTGCTATGGCTCCTTTAAGGAACTCCCACTGCTCCTCTACCACCCTCCCTCCTCCTTTGCCAGGGTTTCCTTGAGGCATTCCCTCATTTTTCAAAGTTGACCCTCTTGAAATCCAGGACCTCTGCTTTTATGTGGCTTGACTCTTCTACAGTGTTCACCTTGAACCACACTGTATGGTGACCACTGGTCCCTAGATGGCTACCCACCCCAATCCATCTGTTATTCTGTCACCATTGGTGAGAACCAGGTCCAGTATTGGTCCCTCACAGGTGAGCTCCACCACTCACAATTTATAACTGGCAAGTTATAGTTTTTTATCTCCCTGTTTTTAGTGCTCCAGAGAGAGCTTAATAATAAGCCTAAGGGAGACAGAACCCCCATTCTGACAAAGTAAGTTACTCACTGAATTAGGGTGTTAACCTTGCCTTTAAGACATTAATGAAAATTATTTATTTTAATTTACTATAGAAATGGGCATTGTATATACATATTTTTTCACAGAAATGAGACCTATAAGCTGAATACATTTTATTTGTTTATTTAAAAGTTGATAATGGGGAAAGGCACACTGAGCAGAGGGTCATTTCCAGGTGTGACCCGTGGGAAGGGAAATAAGGAGAAACAATTAACATAGCAAATCTAGATACAAATTACATATCAAAAATATGGATATAGACATATAAAACACAATGATAGCAGCAAATGGAGTGGCAACATAGAACATCAGAATACAGCAATGATATGGTGACTAGGCATAAGAAAACAAAGTGCATAGTGCATGTTAGGATGGGGACTATGCTAAAGAGCCTCACATGAAGGGGGGCTGACAGGAGATGGTCAAAGAAGAGGATAAGAGATCAGGAAGGGATTTACAGGAACAGGAGGGTGCAATGAGTTGTCTTAATTGATATCTAAATCCAGAGAGTGAGGGGGAGAGGTGGAGGGGGAAGAGAACAGAGTCCAGAGGGACTGGGGGTGGTAGGAGAAAGCAGCTTGGCCATCAGAAAAAAAGTGAAGTTCAGAATGGAGAAGATGCAGCAATCCCTGGAGCGGTGGGAGTAGGAAGAGCAAGGAACAGAAGAGATAAGGGAGGATAGGTAGGTAGGATAAAATAGATCCAAACTGATATTTGGCGATGAAGTTGGCACAGTGGGACTGGCAACATGAAAGGTAACCGGGTAAGGCCCACTAGGCACAAGTGCCTGTTTTCAGGGGCGACCTAGGAGCACTTGGCAGTTAAGTGACTTGCTCAGAGTCACACAGTATGCAAGTGGAGGTTGTGAGAATCAAACTCAGGTCTGGTCTGCTGGATGTATCAAGCTTCTTCGGACCTCATTCCTCTAACCTCTAGGCTATACTGCCAGAAAGGAGAGGAAGGATTGAGAGGGAGGAATAAAGGGAACAGTGATGAGTGCTGAGAGGAAGGTTGGTGGCAAAACAATGGAAGACATTACACAGGATATCCAGTTTGGCAAGGGAGGAAGAAGAGGCAATGCCATAGACCACATCAGCATAATCAAAGATCAGGAGGGCTATTTTGGTTACCAGCTCCCTGCAGATCTAGAGAGAGAGGCAGTCCTTGTTATGGTACAAGGCACCAAGTTTTGGGCAGAGTTTGGCATAAATGGCATTGATGTAGATGGAAAAATTGAACCTGTTGTCAAGTCAGACTCCAAGGTACTTGAAGGCATGGGGAACCTCCAGAGGGGTGCCATCAATCATGGAGAAAGCAGGGGGAGGTGAGAGTCTAGCTAGTTTCTGACTGGTACCTGACCCTGAGTTGGTTGGCATGGAACCAGTG
Source organism: Neoceratodus forsteri (assembly GCA_016271365.2). Classification (NCBI taxonomy): domain Eukaryota; kingdom Metazoa; phylum Chordata; order Ceratodontiformes; family Ceratodontidae; genus Neoceratodus; species Neoceratodus forsteri. The sequence goes on along the minus strand of CM057456.1, from coordinate 1,383,651,903 downwards.
CAGGACATTGTGGAAGTCCTTTTGGAATGGATCTTCCACAGCTGAAGCTGAAGGGCCGGAGATGTAAATGACCATATAATTCACATACATTTGGATATGCAAAGAGACACAGGAAAAGGGGAAGTCATCTAGGAAAACTGAGAGCAGAGCAAAGCAGAACAGAACAGGGCCCAGGATGGAGCCCTGAGGGACATCTGCCAGAATGGAGAGAGTGGGGGACAGGATGCCACACACTTGTACTGACTGCAAATGGCCCATAAGGTATGAGTGGAACTAGCCAACGGGATGCTGAGAGGCCTGTAGAGCTTAGCTTTTTGAGGAGGGAGGGTGGGACATCGAGTTAAAGACTTTGGCCAGGTTGATGAATATAGCTGAGGTGATACATCTCTGATCCATCCCAGTGAGGACAGAGTCAGTTACCCTCGGCAAGGAAGATATGGTGGAGTGGTGCTTCCTAAATCTAGATTAAAAGGGGATAGAAAATCTGAGGAATAAAGGAAGTAATCAAGTCTGGAGTAGACGATGGTCTCCTGAAGCTTGGCAAGAGAGGGAAGAAGTGATATTGGCCAGTAGTTGCCAGGGGCAGAGTGGTCACCCCCTTTATGCAGAGATAAGACTTTTGCTATCTTCCAGGCCTAAGGAACAGCACAATGGGAAAAGGAGAGGTTCAAAATGGTGAGCACATGGAGAGGCAATAGCTGGAGATGAGATTTGTAGAAGTTTGGGATCCAGCCCTCGGGGCTGGACTTCAACGGGTTAAGTGAAGTTAGGGTGAGGAAGACTTCATAAGGGGAGACAGGGGGCAATGGAAGCTCTCAGGAGACAGGGGAGAGGCAGGAGAGGACTGAGGGAGAGAGGGAGTGACCAGAGGACTGCTATGAGGGAAGAGCACAGGTGGTGAAGAATTTGTTAAAATGAGTGGCAACTGAGAGAGGGTCAACAACCCATGAACCATTCACTTGGAGGACGGGGGGAATGGACTGAGCTGAAAGATCAAAGAGGGATTGAATAACCTTCCAGAAATTAGCAGGAAAACTACATTTAGACTGGAGATAAGATTTGAAGTAGAAAGTCTCGGCAGAGTGGGCAGCCTTTGTGCAAGAATTCATGAGTGACCTGTAGGACTGTAGGTCAGGCAAGGATTGTGAGAATTTGAAATGAGCCCAAGCTTTGTCACGGGACTTACAAACATAGATAATTTCTGGGTAATCCAGGGGTCATGGGAGAGCCTGACTCTAGGTTTACATAGGGAGGCATGGATGTTCCAGGTGTGATTAAAAATTGTGAGGAAGTGGGGGAGGGCAATGTCAATGTCTGTGAAAGAATAGACGAGGGACCAGTTAGAGGAAGCAAGGTTGTGTAGGAGGGCATTTGAGTCCAGCGTCCTGAGTGATCTGGACCAAATGTATTTGGGGATAGAGCGATGGACCTCACTTTCCTGATACAGTAAGTAATGCTGTGGTCACTGAAGTCATCAGGTACAGTTCCTGCTTCAATGATAAGGTAGGGGTGTGAAGATGAGCAACCAGTCCAGAAGGGCAGAATCAGAGGAGTGAGGACTGAGTCAAGTGGGTTCAGCTATTAGTTGAATGAGGTTCAGGGACTCAGTCTTGTGGAGAGTGGGCCAGGAGGTAGGGGAGATCCAATTTATGTATACTAGTTTATAAAATAAAAAAAGAAGCATTACAATAGGTAGATTTTCTACTGTTTTACACATAAAGTCCTTTATGCTTCATTTTCAGTTCACCAGCTCTATCATTCCCCTTTTCCTTTGAACACATGATAGAGTTTTTGTATACATTTATTTACATTTATTTCAAAAGTTTTCCCTGGAAGTACATACTGAGCTTGTAACAGCTTGTTTTCAAATGTGTTGGGGGAGGGGTGAAGGTATGAGAGAGCACACAATGCAAACAGCAAACATTAATAATGTGAATATAAAACTAAAACGAAGTACAGCAACTGTACTGAGGTATGAGAATATGTTTACAAAAATGTGATAATCAGCATAACTGCCCAGAATGTTAGGAACAGTTAAACAAAGTTAAATGCAGCAGTACAATTATAATCATCAGAATTAGGATATACAGTCATGGAAGGCGGCGGGATCCACAGCATAGTGGAACATAGGAGAGATTTGTGCTCAAAGGTAGGGAAAGTAGGAGTCAGAGGCATTTGGAGGAGTCTGCCCAGAAGTCCCAAAGGAGGGACTTGAGGGCACAGAGAGATGAGGCAGAGCAAATATCCAGGAGAAGAATAGACTCAGTTTAGGGAATCTAAAGCATAAAGAAGCTTGATCTCCAGAGTATTTTATGGGAGGAAGGAAGAGTGAGTGGGTATCAGTGTTACAAAGAAAATACATAGAGAAGGGGGCAAGGAGGGAAACAAGGTTAGTTAGGAAGGAGCCAAGCCAGAATTTGTAGATAAAGGAGGCACCATAAAAAGGTGTCTAGCTTCGAGATGGGTGAGAAAGGGAACAGTTATGGGTACAGTGGGGAGGGGACAATCTAGGGTAATAGTAAAATGAGTGAAATAGGGGGAATGACCATCTAGACAGCTGCTTCCTGGTGCCAAGGGTAATAGATACCATTTTTCCTGGCACCAAGGGACACTTGATTTGCCTGGAGTATGAGCTGAATATTACTGAAATCCAACTAGGGTTGAGCAGCCAGATCAGAGGCAGAGAAGCCAGGTGCAAGAAAAACACTATCATCTGCATACATCTGAATAACCAAAGATATACCAGCATTAGTGAGATTATTTGGAAAGATAGAACACAGGAGTAGGCCAAGGACATAGCCTTGGGGGACACCTATGGACAGTGTGGAAACTGCCCTAAAGATAGGAGTATAGTGAAATAACTGGTGAGAAAGCAAGGCCACAATTCCCCATGTGGTGAGCCACAAGTGGCTTATTAAAGTTCTGCACCCTCACAAGTGATGATAAATTGCATAATTTGAGTCAGCCTAGTACATATTCAATAAATACAACATTGGTTTATTTGTTGGTGCTTTTAAATCTTTTGTTTATTTAAAGATTTAACTGTTTGTCTTTGATTTCAACTGCTGGCTTTAGTGCTGCTCATGGCTATTGCGATGCCATCAGCATTGTGGAAGCTGCTTTCTGGTTGTTCAGTGTGAGACTGTATATGCAAAGACCCAATTTAAGATATGCAGTTTATCATCAATTGTGAGGTTGTAGGACTGTTGTATCTTACTTATAGCTCTACCACCTATGAAGTATAGAAACATAAAATATGATTGCAGAAGGGAAACAGAGGTCCATCGAGTCTGCCCTTACTATATTTCCTAACCCTACTGAGCTACTGCACTGGCAGGCTATATCTCTCCTCCCCTACTACCCATCTCTCAAATCTTTGCTGCCCCTCCTGAAGACTATAAGTCCCTTTGCACTGTCTAAGCCATTTCTAAATCCCTTAAGGGGCAGCTGCGCTGCCACTTTTGTTGACAGCCTGTTCCACATTTCCACCACCCTCTTAGTGAAGTACTTTTTTATGGTCCTGACACCTCACTCACATTTGAAGATAAAATTGCATATTTTGAGTCAGTCTATTGCATATCCCAATATATATAGCCACAGGTACTCATCCACACTGTAAGACATATACCCAGTTCTGTCTGCAGAAGTGCATGGCCCTGAGGGGCCTGCACATCTACAGCCACAGTATAAAACATACACACTAACCTCTGGCTGCAGACATGCAGGTGCCATGAAAACCATGATACCAAAATTGCCTCAGTACTTCTGTCTGCATTTGAATTTGTGGGTCTGTCTGGTGGGCTCTGCATTTCCATTTGGCTAAAGGTACAGGCACACAGGGCAAAGAGACCATATGTCAGCCAAAATGCAGGGTGCTGTAGCACCCACGGGTGCAGAGGGCCAGGAACCCAAGCCCAGAGAAGGGTTCTCTTCACTATTTTGTATTTAGAACTGTGCAGGTAATGCTGCACCTTTCCTTCCCAGGCTGGAGTAGTGGTGGTGGTGCAGGACAGCGACGTCCTCCCAGCCACAGCCCATCCAACTGGTTCTCCAAGCTCACCCCCAATATCTGTTCACTGGCACAGTATCAAAAAGCACTGCTCACTGGAGTAAAGGCTGGCAGTACACACGTGTCTTCATTTTTTTTAAATTCTGACCAGAAATTTTTAAGATAGTCATTTTATGACTCCCTTTATAAACATAAAATGTGGCATTTATAGAATAGTGTGAAAAATGTCTCATGCCACAAGTGTGAAAACAGGTTTCATTCAGGATTTGAAACATGGCACCAGTCACGTTTATGAGGTGGTAAGAAAAATAGTTATGTTGAAAGTTTGGAGTCAAAATATTGATGATAACCAAAGTTAAGAGAGGTCATGGAAATGGTTCAATGTTTATTTATAACTTTGTTGTTTTTTAGCATCTTCACCTACATTTTGAATACAGTGTTCATATAACCCCATGTCATGAACCTGGTAGGTGATAGTTTTCAAATCTCTGCTGAAATGTGATTTTGCAGAGCAACTCCAAAATCACCTTTCAGCCCAGATTTGAAAAGTGTCACCTACCTTGTTTATGAGATGGTGTCCAAAAAAGGCCATGTTGAATATTTGGTGGAAAAATATTGAAAAGTATCAAAGTTATGGGTGAATGTCAAATGATTTCAATGTTCACTCATAGCATGATCATTTTACCATATTTATCTCGACACAGTCTTCTTATGACCCCACTTCAAGAACCTAGTAGGTGAACATGGTCAAATTCTGCCTGAAAGGTGATTTTGTGACATGACTGCAAAAGCAAGTTTTGGAATAGATTTGAAAAATGTCACCTATCTTGTTCCTGAGGTGGGGTCCCAAAAAGGTTCAATCAGTAGGTAGCATGCAGTCCATAGAAAAGATCCACACCAGCTTCTTAATATTCCTAATGTTTTATTTCTTCATAAATGGTACATTACCACACCAGTGTAAACAGACACCCCCTGACAAAAGGTTGTTTGAACCCGAAGCACCGGAGCTTAGAGTGACCAGTGAGCACGTCTGTTTACACTGGCATGGCAATGTACCATTTATGAAGAAATAAAACATTGGTCATATTAAGAAGCTGGTGTGGATCTTTTCTGTGAAGTGCATGTTACCTACTGATAGATTAATTTACTGGGCTAGCAACTTTTTTGCATGCACCCCCATCCCCCGTAGCTTGCAGCATACCTGTGGATTTTTGGATCCCAAAAAGGTCATGTTGAAAATTTTGTGTAAAAATACTGAAAAATGACAACATTATGAGTAAAATCTCAAAACACATTGAAATACATTAACAAGACTTAAATTTATTTTCTCTTATCACAGTCATGGTTCAAGCAGGAGGATCTCTTTTGACCTGAGAGTGGATCTACCTCATGGGACAATTTTAGGCAAGTGAGGGTGTGTATGGGGTGTCTGTTTAATGGGTGCTGAGTGTGGCAGTCGAGGTGGGTGTGGCTGTGGGAAGCTCAGATCAGTGAAGGACCATTTTCTCCTTTGCAAGTTCAACATTAAAATAAAAAAAAAGATCATTGGGGCAGTTTTCTTTTCCTACTGGGAGACCAGAGTTGATACTGGGGTTTGGGCACGTCAATGTCAGCATTTTCTGTTCAGCGGCACCAGGGGTGGGCACCCCAGTGTCACCACCCATGTATTGGGTTTCAGATGATCTGGAGGGGAGGAGGGGAGTGAAGCAGTACTGGGGTGGGCATCCTGGTCTGCCACTATACATTGGGAAAGATGAGAGAGGGCTGGCTGATCTGGGAGGTGGAGGGATTATAATACAATAAATTAAATGTGATGAATCAAGAGTGATAAGGTAGGACAGGCTGAGTTGGGATGGAATATAGTTCACAAATTGATGGATCAGTAATGAGGAGGGAGGGCTAGCTGAGCTGGGGGGAAGGAACATGTAAATGACTTGGTTTTGGGTGCAAGCTGAAAAATCCCCCAGTCGCACCACTTTGTGTGTGGAAATGGAATTCTCAGCTCACAACATAGTAAAGAGCTCTTCTTGCTAAGCTGGGCACCCAGGAGTTTGTGGTGCACAGAAAATGTGTTTCTCATCCTAATTTTTAAAAAGAAATGCCATAACCTAACTAAATGGGTCCCATTTAGCTAGGTTCAGGTGTTTGTTTCTTTTAAATACATGAATGTTAGGTATTTTTCATGTTTTTCAGTTAAAAAAGGTGGCTGCCATTTCAACCTGAAAACTTTTTGTTTGGTAGTGAAAACTAAGTGGTATGAACCTAAAATGGTATTGTGACCCCAAAATTGTGGGGTCATATCAAAGGGTTATCCAAAACCCTACTGAACATTCTTAGAAAAAAACATCAATTTCTTATAACTCTGGAACCAATTAATATTTTTTTCATGAAACCTTTGAAAAGCACTAGCTTGGTATAGTTGCTCTTACCCTAAAAGTTTTGGAAAAAAATCTGTACTGTCTAGGCTATATATGGGAGCAAAATAAAAATGGTAATAATTATAGGAAAAAGCACCACACTTCATTGAAAATCAGCATTCCGTATGTTGGAAACCCAACAAGCTGCCATCACAAAACTTCTTATCTCTTGAGAACATGGCTCCAAGACAATGCATGCAAAATTTGGGGGAAACTTCTTTGAACACTGCCTACATTAAGGTGCAAAAATTGGTGTTTAGCATTACAAATCTTGGGGGTGTGGCCAGCTAGGAAACATGCTGAATGTGTTGTAGCTGAGCTCTCTCAAGCACTTACTAAAAAAGCAGTTAAAATCATGTAAAAAGGCAAAAATCTTGCAAGGAAACACAGCAGCAGCATCCAACATCTTCTGCCCCATGGCAATGGGCAAGCAGCAAAAACAGTAGCTGAAGGTACCATATGAGTAGCTCATAACTCTCCAAGATCAGTGCACCCACCGTGAAGTACGTACCCACTCACAGGCCTCAGCCAAGAACAAAGAAAGCAGTATGACTGAGTTGGAGAGGTCCTTGAATGGCATCCCTTCTATGCTGGCCAATATGCAGTCTGAAATGAAGGCAGGCTTTGCCAATCTTATGGCATAGATCAACCATATCCAATGGATTGTCTCTGGTTTGTCTGGCTCCACTGTGGTTCACACCACCCACATCAGAAAGGTGGAAAAGTGAGTTGGAGGATTAGAAGACGTTGTCAGTGATATTGTCAAGGAAAGAAAAAATTCCCTGAAATCTGCCTTGGAGGAACCAGAAGCCTGCTTGAACAACCAAGAAAACCAATTAAAGAGGTCCAAAAAGGGAGGCAGTGTAGTGCAGTGGTTTAAGGCTCTGAGCTGCAAATCTGGAGACCTGAGTTTGAATCCCACAGACCCCACTTGCATATACTGTGTGACCCTGAGCAAGTCACTTAACTTCCCTGTGCTTCCAGGTTGCACCTGTAAAAAAGCTTTCAGCTTAGTGTGTCTCACTTGGTTAAACAATTAGAAAAAAAAAACTCTGGGTCATTGGGCTGCCAGAGGGGTTGGAAGGGAAGAATCCAAAGATGAAGCAGCATCACTGGCTAGTCACAAATCTTAAGATAGACCCAGCAGTGCTTGGCTTTGAAGATGAAAGAGCCCATACAACTGGTTCAAAGCCCAAGTCAGGCAACAAACCCTGCTACTACCTCATTAAGTGTTTAAGGTACACCAATAAAGAAAAAAATTTGAAGGCTGCTGAGACACATGGCCCAATACTGGTTGAGAGGAGCCAGGTCTCAGTATACCATGGCTTCAGCTGTGAATTGCAGTACAGGTGCCAATAGTTTAACAGCAGGAAGTTCAAAATGCACAAGCAGTGCTGGGACTTTATATTTCTATTTCCTGTCAGGCAGAGAGTGAATAGGACGGGTAGACCTTCCAAGTTTTTCATTGACCCCATGGAGAAACAGTGATTTGTTGAGGAGGAAGACATCACACAGGAGAGCAGATCACAGGCTGGAAGAACAGCACCAGCCCAGAGGTAACTGAAATTAATATGGAACTCAGGCAGTCTCTGTGAAATGTGGGACCTCAGTATTCTTTCTGGCACACCTGTCCTTTACCGTGGGTCTGAACCGGTCGGCACTCCTGCTCTGGAACCAGCACAACTCTCTGGCTTGCTACTATCTCATGGATACAAGATGCCAACAAATGCACAACAGGGGGACTGAACTCTAACAACACGTGCAACTGAGTTGAAGAAGGTAATTTCTTGGGCATCAGATTGTGGGACACTTGGGACTGCTGTAAGGGATGAAGAAGCAGTGCTGGATTACTTCACTTTATGGTATCTTTTTGTGTTGCCCACTGTTCAAGGAAGCTTGATGACCTTTACTTCTGACTTCCAGCAAACAAGAAGTAGTGGCACGCTCACAAATGGCAGAAATGCTGTGTGTTCAACTAAACATGGATTTATTTCAAGCAGTGGTTGCTTCACATCACAAAGTATTCCAACAAGTCCCCACTGCTACAGCTCTCACCTCTAGCACCATAACTGTCATGAGACTTCAGAGGGGGGACACCCCCGAGGACTCATGAGAGTCGAGGTTCTAGGGGTTAGAGCTTGAGGAGCAGAGGCATGCAGGATTACTTTGTGATGTGAAGCAACCGTTGCCTGAAACAAATCCATGTTTGCTTAAACACACAACGTTTCTGCCATTTGTGAGTGTGCCACTACTTCTCATTTGCTGGAAGTCTATTGCTTTGGGTGAGCTGCCCATTTGTAGTGAGCACCAGCCCTTTCTGCTAGATTCCGGCTAATCTCTGTTTGATTCAGATGGCCTTTAATCCTGACCTTGCAGTGCTGGGTTTGCTGATGAATGATCAGTGCTGGATTTTATTTACTTTATGGTATCTTTCTGTGGTCTCCACTGCTCAAGGAAGCCTGATGGCATTTAAGCCTGACCCTGCAGTGCTGGTTTTACCAATTGAGGTCAAGGGCTACAGCCCCAGAGTTTCTGTGTGCACATGATGGTTGGGAGACAAATGGGTCAATAGTAGCTGATCGACCAGGGCTGAGTGGAGGACTGAGTTGGTGGGGACATGAAGCACTTCGGTGAGAGACTTTTAGTAGTCAACAACCAGTAACTGCCTAAACACCTGTTTCATTACCATGGTCTGATTGTGTGGCTGGCAAATGATGCCTACAAAAATGGCACCAATGTAGCCTGACTGAGTCAGGAAAAATAGGGCTTGGAGGGCTTCTCAGCAGCAGTGTCATCTTGAATAATTGCCTTCAGCATAGTTTGCACATTTGTGAAGGATCTGCAAATCTACACTTAGAATGTTTTTGAGGGAAGCTTAGCTTGTGACTTCATGAGTGCACACGTTCATTATATATGATTATACAATGGCAAAAAAAAATCCTGGACTCTGATTGGTCAGTATCCCAGCACAACATCAGGGGTCTAGTCTCAGCTTCACTGTGAACCTGTAGATGAGCATATGCTTGAGCACCTCCACGACTGTTTCATCTTCTCTTAAAAAACAAAAATATTTTTCCACATGAAGACATCTTTAAAATGATTTTATTTATTCTGTGTAACAATGAGTCATTGTATAATAGCAATAATGCCCTCCAGGGAGTGTGTCATTTGGGATAACGTCATGCCTCAGTTATTGGATGCACTCGGCCTGCTGACTCATGCCCAACCACCTGAGGTGTGACGTTATCCTAGCATGACACACACCCTGTCAGGCATTATTGCTTAATTGAATGCTGCTCCTACCCAAGGCACATGTTGGATTGCTTGGTCCACCCTGATTTGATTCAGTCACCAGTGCCCAATGTCCACAACCCTGATACTCATTAGTGGGGCCCTTCCCTGACTACATCAGGGACTGAAGGAAACAGTGTGTGTGTGTGTGTGTGTGTGGGGGGGGATGATGTGAACTACAATGTCAACAAATCCGAAGGACCACTCACTGGGATCCCAGTTGTTATTCTGATGGGCATCAGACTCACAAAGTACTGTTATTGTTTGCTCTACAATGTGCTACCAGTTCAAATAGTTAGGAGTGGGCTGAGACATTGTCAGCACTTACCATCCTGCCCGTGTCACTGAACCTTCCACCACAGTTAGAGTGGGGGGAAATTGCTGCAAATAAATGGCCAATCACCAAGGTGTGGGATTGCCACAAATGTTTCTAAAAGTTTGATAAAAGTCCATGGTTTGCTAATTAGTATTGCTAAGCTTACTTTTCAAATGCTGTGGAATGATAGTGGAGTGCCTTGCTATTATGTGGCTAGGCTCACCGTCCACCACTCATTTGTAAACATTAGCTGTTGAATTGAGTTTTTTAACATGCTTGTGTTGTAGATGTGCCTTACCATATACATTCTACCACTATTAGGTTGCAAGGGAGGCTCTGTCAGGTGTCTGGCAAGAAGGAGGGTGGGGGGGGGGCAGATATTGTTAATTTTATGATCACTTCGCTGTTCCAGTCATTTTTGTTGTGGAAGTTGGCAAAGATGTGCAATAGTTTGGGGGAACAGTGAAGGAAGGTGGGAGGGAGGGGGATAAAGGGAAAAAGTTCTTTATTGTTTGTTTGTTGTTGGAATCTTCATATCAACAAGCAATGGGCTTAAATTCAGGCAGACGGATAGAAGTAGTGCTGGCAACATTGCTTCACAGAATGTATACCCAAAGAGGTCAGATGGCTAATGTAGTAATAGGCACAAATTGGAATGTAAATGGTTTAAAACATTTAATCAAGAGGAGGAGGGTGCAGGGTGCTGTCAAAAAAACTTTAAGCACAGAACTTGCTGCTGCAAGAATCTCACATGACTAACAGCGAATTTGAGAAAAACAGAAAAAGCAGGGAGATATATGGGTGGCCTCATGCTATAGCTCCAAGGCCAGAAGGATGGTTCTTTGGCTGTCACTGAAAATGCAGGGTTCAATTCTCAATAGTGTGGCAGACTTGGGGGGGGGGGTTGCTCTGGTACATACTTCCCTGGTACAGGGAAGTTATTTTTTTTATCAGATCTATTTACAGCATCAACGTGGAAGACTTGGTCTTCTATCAAAATTTGACCCTCAATATGGCTACATGTCCAGGCCCATGGATCCTTGGGGAGATTACAATTGTGTAAGGGATACCAATTCCGATAGGGCCAACACTAGTCCTGTTCTGTTCTCCTCCAATGAAAAGCATTGGAACTGTGGAATCTACCTATGACCTAAAAGATATCTGGAGGCATCATCATTCAAATGGCAGAGAGTACAGTTTTGTCTCCCATGCCACCAATCCTATATGAAGAAAGACATGCTCCTGGAGAATCTGTGACTTATAACCCGTGTCTCCTCTGTCTAGTACTCCCCTATCCTGGTTTTGGACCATGCCCCCTAACCATGTCCCTGTCCCAGAGGGTTGCAGCATCAGAGAGGCACCCATGCAGGCTACACCTATTGCTGTTGAAGAACAGTGACTTTAAAAACCTGTTTACAGTTCTTTGTGCCTATTTACTTGTTACCTGTAATTGTAATTGTACTCTCCCAGGTTGTGCCTAAAAATAGGCAGCTTTTTGCCTAGTGTACTTACCCAGTAAACAAAAGCTAAATAAATAAATAAAAACTTCATGGCTTGGATGTTGGATGAGTCCTTGGTCAACAATAACAGAGGAGATACCTCCATTCAACAAGATTATAGGTGCTCAAGGCATTTGTCAGAGGGCAAGCCATTGCTTTTGCAGCTGATAAAAAGAGGTGTGGTGAGCAGGAGCTAAAGCAGTTGGAAGAAAAGACTGAGGTCAGTGAGAATGTACCCACGCTTCAGCCTTCTTCCCCCCCCCATCAGGTTCTTCAAAAATTGAAATTGTGATACAATGCCTAGAGTAATTCCCAAATAGGAAGGGCAATTCTCTTTACTCGGGTAGGCAGTTATTTTAATGGTGACAGAGGAAGGAAATACCCTGCCTGGCAATTGAAGCCTAGAGAAGGGGACAAGTCTATAGCACAGGTAGCGTCAGTGGAAGGGGAGGGCTCACCTCAGATATTAAAAAGACTGGAGAGGCATTCTGCTCTTTTTATAAAATGTCGTACACTTTGTAGATTCCTCACCTTCCATGCAGCAAATGGCATCCATTTTTCAGAAAGCCAGTGTCTCCCCAATTGAGGCAAAGTCTGCTGAGAAGCTATATGTGCCTTTTCTGAAGCAAGAGGTATTGCAGGCAATCAGAAGCCTATGAGAGGGGATTAGGTGCCGGGGCCCAGATGGCCTGCTCATTGATTTCCTCAAGGTATTTGCACCCCAACTGACTGAGCCATTGTTAAACATGATGACCGAGAGCCTGCAGAATGGTGTTTTACCCATCCATGTAGCTGACCACAATAACTGTACTCCCTAAGCAGGACAAGGACCTTATGTGCCTCTTATCACCCAGTCTCTCTACTTACAGCTAACTACAAGATCCTTGCCAATGGAAATTATTCTCCCTTTGTGCATACATCCTGACCAACTGGCTTTGTTAAGGGCTGACAAGGGAAGAATAATATTCACAGAACCCTGTTAATCATTCATAATTAGTCCAGAAAAAGCAGACAGCCATGGGTTGTCGGTTCTTGTCCTGGATGTAGAAAAGGTGTATGACCATGTGGAGCAGGGGTATACATTTGAGATCTTTTGGAGATTCAGGCAAGGGCTGAGGATGCTGAGTTGGATTATGCCCAGCTTTCAGTCAACAGTACCATGACCCCAACCTTTAGGCTCAGACAAGACACAAGGCAGGGATGTCCACTCTCACTACTCCTATATGTCCTTGCTCTAGAACCTCTGGTGGTGGCAGTCTGCAATGATAATGGCATTGTGGGATTTAAGGGGGGGAGTAGTGAGCATAAGCAGCCCTCTTTGCTGATAACTTGCTCTTGTATTTGCAGTTTACCAAAAAGGGTCTGCAAGCAGTTCATGCCCTCCTTAAAGAGTATGGTTCCCTAACGGGACACAACATTAATTGGATGTAGGGATATCGTCTTTGGATGAGTTGAAAATCAGCCACTAAACCACACCCCAAACTTTGTCCTTGGCTTCACCTCTTTTATGTCTGATGAGTATATCGTGCTTTCTTCAAAGTTTTTTGTAATGTCGAAGAAGACCTTAAAAGTGATAGGAAATAATTTTTATACCTTTGCATTTTATTCAGTTTTATTATTTGCTAACCAAGTATGGCCCCCTGGCACAAAGCTCATTTACAGGAGTGACCCAGGAGCACAGGGAGGTTAAGTAACTTGCTCAGGGTCACAGGGTATGCAAGTGGATGCTGAATCAAACTTAGGTCTGCTGGATGCACCAAGCTCATTCACAGCTGATTGCTGTAACCTCTGTTAAACATTCTCCCATTTTCCTTTCCATGCCAGTTATGTATGCCATGCAATGATCAGTTTTTGATAAATTAATTATCTAGGTTTGTAGTGCTCTCAGTTCTGAATTGTGGTCTCTTAATCTCAGCAGTTACTGCTGTTTCTTTTCATATTCCTAAAACATTCTTCAGCATCAGACATATCATTCCAAGCTGTTCATCTGAATGGCCTGTAATGTTATAACTGATATAATGGAATGTCCAGGTAGCATGAAAAATGAAGACTCAGGAAAGAGGGAATCAATGTAGTGGCAAATGCATCACAAACTAGATTATTAATTTAACAAAAATCAGTCTAAAACATATCAGAATATATGACACACAAAAAGTATAAAAACTGCATCCTACCACAGCAGTAAAAGACCATACTTAAAATTCAGAGTGAAAAGATTAGGCTGATCTACTGCCAATGGTCTTAATGGTTTACACCTCCCACACTGACTGGTTTTACAAATGAAGGTCTGTGTAATATCAGAACTTTTTTTGTAATATGGATAGGCAGCCAAACAGTAAATGATAAGATACCATCAATTTTAAAAGAATGTGAGCACTCAAAATAGCCCCAAAACTGGACTACATCTAAGCAAAACTGAATGACCAGATATGGACCCTAAAAATGGATTATCCCACCTAAAACCAGACAGATGGCAACTCCAATTGGACAAAAAGTGAAATTATGCCCACTGGGGAAAAAGAACAGAGACTTAATTACTAATACGCCCATGGAGTTGGTAATGACAGAGACAATCAAGTACTGTATCTGGTGATGATCATCCCCTCAAGACACTGTCAGTCACTAAAACCTTTAGGCCTTTCCTAATTAACATAGTGGAGGACTCTGATCAATGGAGGGCCCTACACCATCCTTACTGGGCAAGATCAATACAGTTAAAATGTCCATGCTCCCCAGAAGCTGCTACCTGTATTAATCACTCCCAGTTCATGTCCTGCTCAGTCATTTTAAGCAATTAAATTCTATAATACGCAGGTTTCTTTGGCATGACAAGATTGTGAGAATAAAAAAAAGAAATTACAGCAAATGACTGTCAAATTGGGCGGGCCTTCTTGTCACACTTCCAACACTATACTGGGCTTCTCAGCTAGCCTTTTGCCCCACAAAGCACTGTCAACCTCTCTCAAAATGGGTCTCTATAGAGGAAGAAGAGATGAACTGTGATCTTTGAAAGGGGTACCTTGTTCCAGCCCCAGAGTCCCACAAGCTACCAGAACTAAGCAACCCAAAAGTACAGCAAGAATATGGTTGTTAGTTCATAAGTTCTTATCTATCCCCCTGACATCTCCCTATATTTTAACATTATGGAAACATTGAAGGGCAAGCTGCGGTACACAGCTCATCTGTGTCAAGGCCTATTATGATGGCAGACAAAGGGTATGTGTTATATAAGCCAACTTTGTACAGGATGTAGTCTGTGCACCTTTAATTGGTTTGAGTTGAGTGGAGCCTGGAGCTTGTTGAATTCTTTACCTACCTCTTGGAGGGTTACAAAATTGAAGTTGCTCTTGGTCAGAGCTGAGGAGAGAAAGCCGCCTCGCCACTCAAGGAAGAGCACTTTGGCCTCAACCATGTTTTTTTTTTGTTTGTTTGTTTTTATAGAATGATTCAAAGTGAACACACTGATCACCCATAAGTCCTGGTCTGCAGAAGAAAAACATTTGGGTCACTGCTCAAGGAGCAGCAAACTGCTACAAGTCCAAATCAATGTTATGAATACAACGTACATCACCCTGGTGAAATTGCATAGGGCTCTTCCAAAAAAGACATCACAGTGCCCAAAACGTGGATCAGACAAGGGTGACATCTTGCACATGGTGCTCACTTACCCCAAATTGAGCACATTCTGGAACATCATTCACAGCATAATGGCCCAGGTTCTGGGGATGACACCCCTACATCCCTGCTGGAACTCCTTCTGGCTGCTGAGCCCTTCAGATTCCACCTCAAGAAGGGGATACACTTATGATCAGCTGCCCTTGTTACTGTCAGAAAATACATTGCCCAATGTTGACTGTCTGCTTTCCCACCCACAGTACAATTGTGGACTTAGAAACATAACATAGAATTTGACGTCAGAAAAGGACCGCTTGGCCCACCCAGTCTGCCCATTTCCCTACCTAATGGATAAGCTGCAGATCCTAGTTAACCAGCAGCCTACTTCTTTCTACCCCCACCCCCTAGAATTGCCTTATGGCGGTCCCATGCATGCTTGAATTCAACCACTGTTTTTGACTCCACAACCTCCTCTGGAAGGCCGTTCTATGCATCCATAACCCTCTCTGTGAAAAAATACTTCCTTACATTACCTCTGAGCCAGCCCCCCATCTTCAAATTGTGTCCCCCTGTTCTTGCACACCTCTTTTTTTGAAAGATGCTACCCTCTTGGACTTTGTTGATTCCCTTGAGGTACTTGAAAGTTTCTATCATGTCCCTCCTCCCTCCTTTCCTTGAGGCTATACATATTAAGCTCCTTTAGTCTCTCTTCATATGTCTTCTGGTGCAGACCCTGTACCATTATAGTTGCCCTCCTCTGGACAGCTTCCATCTTGTCTATGTCCTTGTGGAGATTGGGTCTCCAGAACTGCACACAGTACTCCAGATGGGGTCTCACCAGCTGTCTGTACAGAGGGATAACAACTTTCTGTTTTCTACTGGTGATGCCTCTCCCTATGCATCCCAGTATCCCCCCAGCCCTCCTTACTGCCTTCTCACATTGCTTCCCACCTTTAAGTCATCTGATATGACTACCCCAGGTCCCTTTCCATTTTGTTGTTGTTAGTATCTCACCCCATTGTGTACTCTTCCCCTGGGTTTTGTTTCCAGGTGCATTACTTGCACTTCTTAGCATTAAATCTAAGCTGCGATACATTTGACCATTCCTCTAACCTTGCCAAGTCCTTCTCATCCTTTCCACCCCACCTTGTGCATCAACTCTGTTGCAGATCTTTGTGTCATCTGCAAAGAGACATACTTTTCCTCAATCCCTCTGCAATGTAGCACAAAAGACATTGAAGAGGACCATCTAATACCGAATCCTGCTGCACCCACTAGTAACCCCTTTCTTCAGAGTGGACTCCATTTACTATTACCCTCTGTATCCTATTCTCCAGCCAATTCTTTGACCAGGCTATCATCTTGGGACCCACTCCCAGGCTGGCTAACTTGTATATTAATCTTTTGTGTGGGACTGAGTCAAATGCCTTGCTAAAGTCTAGGTAGGCCATGTCCACAGCCCCTCCTGATCTACTACTTTGGTCACCCAGTCAAGAAATCTATTAGATTTGTCGGACATGACCTTCCCACTGTGAATCCATGCTGCCTTGGGTCCTGTACCCCTCTGGCCTCTAGGTACTCGACAGTTCTTTCCTTCAGAAGTGACTCCATCATTTTCCCTATCACTGAGGTTAAACTAACAGGTCTGTAGTTTCCTGCTTCTGCCCTGCTCCCACTTTTGTGAAGGGGAATCACATCTGCCCTCCTCCAGTCCTCAGGTACCACCCCATCCTCTCATGATTTGTTAAAGAGGGTGGTCAGTGGTGTCAGTAGTTCTACCCTTAGTTCTTTTAGAATTCTGGGATGAATCCCATCAGGCCCCATTGCTTTGTCCACCTTCAGTTTTAAGAGTTCTTTCAGAACCCTTTCTTGTGTAAATGGGCTGGTATCAACTTCTGCATCCAGAGTGTTTCTGTTGTTTGTTTTAGGTACCTCACCCTCTTCGTTTGTAAATACTGAGCAAAAATATTTGTTTAGTATCTCTGCCTTTTCACAGTCACCCTCTGCTCACCCCCTTCCCTTTATTAAGCCTCACTATCCCTCCCTTAGTCTTCCTTCACTCCCTGATGTACCTAAAAAGGTTTTATCCCCCTTCTTAACTGAGTTGGCTATCTTTTCCTCAGTTTGGGCCTTTGCTGTTCTGACTGCCTTCCCAGCTTCCTTTTGCTTTAACTGATACAATTCTCTGTCCTGCTCCTTCTGTGATTCCTTATACTTTCTGAATGCTTTCTTTTTCTCTTGAACCTTCACTGCCACCTCCTTTGAGAACCATACTGGTTTCTTACATCATTTTGTTTTGTTTATTTGCTTCACACAAAGGCTTGTTACCTCTGTGATGGTAATTTTTATTATTCCCCATTGTTCTTCCAACCCTCCTTCCTGCCCATTTGCTAGTGCATTCTTTAGGCACTCACCCATTTTAGCAAAGTCAGCCCTCCTGAAGTCAGTACTTTTGTCTTTGTGTAAGCAGCTCTCCCTATTGCTGTGTTTATTGTGAACCATACTTTTGATGGTCACTGGTTCCCAGATGGCTACCCACTTTTATACCTGTGATCCTCTCTCCATATCCATTTGAGAGGACCAGTTGTAAGATTGCTCCCTCTCGAGTGGGTTCCAATACTAGTTGTCTAAGGCATGCCCCCTGTAGGGCATCTAGAATAACCCCACTCTTAGAAGTGGCTGCTGCAACTGCACTCCAGTTAACATATGGCATATTCAGATCACCCATCAGCAATACCTCCCCTTTATCTGCCATTCTAAGTATACTTTCTATCATTTCCTTGTCCATTTCCTCCCCCTGAGATGGGGGTCCATATACAACCCTGTGGATTGTGGTGCCATTGCCTGTCTCCAAATTGACCCACAGTGCTTCTTCTCCTCCTGTTTACCCTTTTGTTCTGTTGTTTTGATTACTTCTCTTATGTAGAGAGCTACTCCTCATCCTTTTTTACCCTCCCTGTCCCTCCTGTAGATAGTGTATCCTGGTATGTTTACGTCCCAGTCGTGGTTCTGTGTGTACCATGTTTCTGTGACTGCCACGATATCCAGATGTTCCTCCTCCATCAAGGCCACTAATTCAGGAAGCTTGTTACCCAGACTATGGTCATTGGTACTCATTGCTCTCCATTTTTTCATGGCTTTACCTTACTTGGAACCTACAAATGTGCTTAAAGCTTGGGAGACTACAATTGTTAGGCAACAGTGAATGGATCAAATTCAGCAGATGTAGGCCCATTAATTAAGGCTACTGAAGCAAATGTTTCCCCTCTGAATAACTAACAGGTTGACAACGTGGTACTGCAGGGCCATCTGCTATCCTTAGCATCCTATTTGTGTCCCATTCTCTCCCACTCCTTTCCTTTATAATGACTAAAATAACAATGAATTTTTGAGGTTTACATTTGGTATCAAAAGGTTTTGTACTCTGTATCTGGTTTGATATTGAATCTACAATTAATTTGACCAAGAGTGTATCTAGAATGCGCAATGGCTTTTTGTCCTGTTGCATAGCTGTCAAAGTGATATTTTACTTGACAGACAAGCACATCAGTTCTGGAATATACCTAACTATGTTTGCATTTTTCCTGTTTGAAGTTCAGTAAACATGAGTTTTTAAAAAATAGAAAACATTAAAAACCTTACTCAACCCTAACTATACTGGTGCTACCAGACCAATATAATACTGTATATATTGTACTGGCACTGTAGCACCAGTATAGTTAGAGTTGACTAAGGCATTTAATGTTAAAGCCACTTTTTGCACTTTAATAACTTTGACAGGGTTAATGAAATAGCCCAAACTTTGGCATGCACAGTTCAAAGCTTTTCCCTAAACTTAATACATTTGTTTACCTCATGTACAGACTAGAAGGCACAGAATTTTTTCCCAAAACTTTCAGGGTAGAATCAGACTGTGCCAAGGTAATACCTTTCAAAGGTTTCGTGAAAAAGTGTTAATCAGTTCCAGAGTAATAAGGATTTACATTTCTTTTCTGAGCACGCTGAGTAGGGTTTTGGGGTAAATCCTCTAACGCTAAAGATAAATTTACCTTTCACTGGCAGTTACCTTTTGCTTTGCTTTAGTTAGCTTATTGTTCATGAAAAAAGAACATTGTTCTTGATGGTCACCATCTTGTGTTTTTCTACTAAAAAATTTGGAAAATACCTACAATTATGTGTTTTTAAAAAACAAATCCTTCAACATAGCGAAACTGGACTTTTTTAGTTAGATTCTGGTCTTTCTTTTTTTTTTTTTGGCCAGAAATGTCTTTCTGGACACCCCAAAGGTAGCATTTGCAAACAGTGAGGGAACCCCATTCTCTGTATGAGAACACTGGGACTTTCCTCACTGCTGTAGATGGAGATGTGCTGCTGACTTCAGTGCCAGCAGTGAGTCAGTGGTCTCCCTCACATCTTAGTTTGAGTTACAACAATCTTGGATAATTTGTGTTTCTATTTTTAATCAGTATTTGAAATCCATTTTGCTGTTGCTCAGTAGTTGATGTTGTGAGCTGAGCTATCCCTGGTATTGATTTAGGTTCCTGGTGTGATATAAAAAAAGGTGAAATAAGATAATTTGCCATTTGTTATAACTCTGTCTATAACTTCTGGGCGAGGCTTTACACTGCACATAGCGATCATGCCATGGATGATGTCTGCAGGTTAGACTTGAAAAATGAGTTTATGGTTGCTACTATAGTTCCAGCTTATCCTTTGCATGTGGCTTTGCACTTATCATAGTTCCTCTGCCACAAACTATTGTTTCATTTGTTATTTAAGAACAAAATATGAGAACGGTAATTTTTTTCTGTGTATTTCAGATATTCTGCAAAAACTCTGTCAGTATTAGCCTACTGACTGCAATTACATAAGGGAGTTAGTTATGTAATTGTCTGAATCAGTGGCTGTATCTTACCTCTTAGTCTCAAACACAGTTTTTATGTTTTAATTATAAAAAGTTTATAAAATGGGAAGGGTAAATTCTGTGTCCTGATTGGTCATTAACTGTAAGTTAGAGGTGTATAATGCATGGCTAAAAAACAGTGCTTGCCAGCTGAATGCAGGACTGCAATGAAATCTTTGAGCCAGTATACATTTAAGAAAATTACATCTGCCACTTTTTCACCTTGCTTAGTCTGCATGTCCTTTATAGTACACCAGCTTACCTATACATGTAAGGCTTACTTCACAGCTCACACAGTTGAAAAGTAGTAATATACTAAGTAAGACTAATGTTCTGTTAAATGACAATCTGCTCTTCTGTTTGAGATATGAGAGTTTGTCACAGTCGCTATCCTGATCACTGCTGTGGCACCCTCCATCACTCGATTGCTCCTGTGAAGTGATTTTTTAACAATATTAAATATATAAATGGAACGGTGCACTCACACTATTAGAGCATATCTTACCTAAGACCCTGAATTCACTTGTCTCTGCATCATCTGAATGATACTCTGCCCAGCCGCTAGCCTTCCTGCTGCACTTCCAGTCTCCCACTCTGAATCCTGTATCTCTCCTCTGCTTGGTAAAACTAACATGAAAAATAAAGCAAATACAATTACAGTTAGAGAAAAGAGGCATTTTAGAAACTGCAGTTACAGGGAAGATTCTTTAAGATTCACTTCCCTTTCATTTTATCTACAGACTATATGCAGTAGAGGGGTGAGTAGCCATGACAAGCATAGTTTGGCTCAATAACAAAAACTACAACTATGGAGGCCACAGCAGGACGAGAATCCTGAAGTCAAAAAAGAAGTGGTTATGCTCATGCAGACAGAGGGACTATTTTAGGTAAAAATACATCAAAGAAGGCACTCAGCCTGTGGCCTTTCATCTTACTTCACCCTCAGGTATGTGTTAGAACTATCTGATGTACACCCCACTTATGTCTTGTTGCTTACATATACTTAACTGGAAAATGCAGCTTGCACTATTGCTCTGCGCTAAGCTGTTTGAGGGCAGGAAAAAATACAATCAGTCACATAACTTGTCAGACAAGACAAAATAGCTTTCAAGCAGTTCAAACCATGACAAAAAGGACCACAATACAAACATTGTGAATCAGGATACCTTTATTAAAAAAAAAATCTCCAAACAATAAAAAGGGGTTCTAATGTATTTAGCAAACACATTTTCATTCTACTGATAATTTGGATCGCATCAGTATTTCAAATCAAGTTTTGTTGTTGACTGTATTGCCTTGTCTCAAGTGTAATTATTAATCTGTTTAATTGTCCCCATCCATGTCAATGCTTGTCCTTGTAAAATGGAGCTCATACTCAGTGCAGTAGTGTAACACTGGGCTTAATGACTGTGGAAAATGTGTGCTTCTATTGTTCATTAATATTTGAAATCCACTTTGCTATTGATCAATAATTGACAATGTAAGCTGAACCACGAATGCTGGTTACAGGTCAGATTATATAGATAAGCATAAGTTATAATTTCATTCTTAGTCCCTTATCAAAATAGTCAGGTAGTCTCAATGGAAAATGACAAGCCTGGAATGCTGTACTGGAATGCAGATTCTCAGATGCATGCAACATTATAAACATTGGGAACAAAGTAATTAAAGATCACTGCAACTTTTGATTTTGTTTCCAAGTCCTATTATATAGTTTCAGTGGAGCAAAGATTTTGGTGATTTAGCAAGACATGGCGCTGTCTCCTAATAAGAAAGGATGATCAGTTAAGTATGATAGGCATACACAGGATCTGGTACCCTCCTAGGGTGGGAGATGGTGCTTTGTCTGGATTACTTGTACAGTGTGCACTAAACGTCAACCCAACCTAGCCTGACATTTGCTAGAGGGTGAGTATTTTCAGGGGTCCAGGTACACAGTATATCTGTGTGTTGAGTGGTGCGGGGGGGGGGAGCAACTTCTGTCTTGATTGAAAATGATAATGATATGCTGGGATGACAGGATACATCCATGTGTATATCTTCTGCTGGACTGCTTCAAAAAACTGGTGCCAGTGGAAGGATGTTTTTTCTTTGCATGTCTAAGTCTTTTTAATCTTAACACCCAAGTGTTATAGAAAAAAAGTGCATTAATTTACTGAAACAAAATAGGGAGATGGTTGACTTTTCTTTGTCTATGCTTTAAGAAAAGAAAGGAAACATTTTGTAATACTGTATTTGAGATACAATGGGGGGCCAGAAGAGATGCAGCTCAATTATGATGCAAAGCTGTGGCACAAAGTGTGGAATTGCAGAGGCTGGTATATCTATCTCTTTAGAATTAATATGTCAAAATTCTTAATTACAGATCTGAAACATAGTCTGGAGTGCATAACAGTCAAATTCAATGATTTGGCAGAAGACAGACAGTAATTCCATGAAGAGACATGGAACTGCCCCTAATAAAGAAGGATGGTGAGGCATGATGCTCATGCACAGAGTCTGGATCCCCCATTTGGGAAATGGTGTGATAAGCCCAGTGCTGGAACTAAAGTATAACGTGAAATTGATGGGAGGTCATGGGGGCCCTGTTTTTCCCATGAACAGTAAATGACAGTGTTCAGTAAGCTACAACCCCCCAACCCCCAATGGACCAACTGTTTGGAAAGCAAAATGCAGCACTGTCTGATCAGGGGACTCCTCAAGACCATCACTGACAATAAGAAGGTATCGAATGTCAGTTCTTTCCTTTCTAACACACACACACACACTCACCTCCACCTAGTCCCATACAAGAATCAAAGCAGGAAATAACACTAGAACAATGACTGTGCCACTGTGCTGTTATATCTCAGCATGTCATTCATGCTGCTACAGAAAACCTAATCTGATACATTTTAAAATATGGTGTTTAAAGTGAAGAGGCAACACAACTTGTGTTTCTATTGTAGGCAAAGGGATTGTGTTTTCCTCACATTCTAATGTATGGTGTATGATGGCTATTACTTAGACAGCTGATTGGGATACAGAGAGCATGACATATCAATTAGATCCCCCCCCCCGCTCCAGCCGTCTAAAAACTAGTTACTCAATAGACTCATAACACAGACCCATTGAGAAATAGCAATTCTATCTACTATATTTCAAAGGGAAGCACCACAGCAAAAATGGATAGCATTTGTTTATTTGTTTTTAGTTAATTTGTTTGTTTTAAATATAGACTGCAATTGGGAGGTCATTGTTCATTTTCAGTAAAGGTGTCAGTGCTGATTCGTTGCATTTGTGCTACAAGAAGCTCTGATATCACTTGAAAGGAACAACCGCCAACAGATTTTCCTAACTGTACAGTCAGTGTGGGACACCTCCGATTCATCTGCTATAATGATTAAAACCAAAGCGGAACCAGTTCTCCTAGACGAATCAACTGCAGACTCTCTAAGGATTTCAGAATGATCTGCAGTGTCACCAGTTTCTTTTAACACTTGAAGTATTCAGTACATTCACCGATTCGCTGGCACAGATTGCCAGATGTTTCCTTTAGGTAATATTTATTTATTTAATATATATAGTTTTATATATATATATATAGAGAGAGAGAGAATAAATGATCGGTACATGTGGTATACCAGGAAATATATATTATATATATTTATATATATATATATATATATTATATATATTAGCAGTGTCAGTGGCTCAGTAGGTAGCACACTCGCCTCTGAGGCCGGGAGATCAGAGGGCTGTGGGTTCAGTTCCCACATCTGGCACTTGGGTTAATATCCCAGTACTGACACTGTAATGCAGCATGAGAGGGTGCTGCATTTCTGAGGTGTCTTTCGGATGAGGCCGTTAAACTGAGGTCCCATCTGCCTGGATTGGTGGTAGTTCAGGTGGATGTTAAAGATCCCATGACACTTATCGAAAAGAGTAGGGGAATTTCCCGGTGTCCTGGCCAAATTTCCCTGATTCACTAAAAAAATACCACCAACAGCTTAATCTGGTTCAAGGTCAGTTGGCATTCATCTGTATCCCCCTTCCCCGGGTCGTGCCTGAAAATAGGCAAGATTTGTCTAGTGCACTTACCCGGTCAACAAAAGCTAAATAAAAATAAATAAAATATACTCACTGAGGGGGATAATTAGATGATAAGGTCATGAGCCGGAAGGGCGAGTGGCTTTATTGTTTAATTAGCACCCCCCCCAGAGATGGGTATATGGCCTTGCATGCCACATAAACTGTACCCATCATTTGTTTTATATAATACATGGCAGTTCTTTTTTTTTAATTTAACCTGCCCTGTGGAGCCAGATCACTTTTCTGGTGAGCTGTAGTCAGGGCTATTTTTGGGTTTGACTTGACCTTTTCTCCTCCCATGACTCCCATAGTGCAGTAGAAATTGTAGAAGATCTCTCTTCTGGTCCTTTCCTGTTTCCATAGTGTAGGGTTCCCCCATAAAAAGGGGCATGTCTGGCTGTCATCATCTAGGTCATTGGTAGGGCCATAGATTTTGGTAGTGTGACACATTGGTGGAGGAGTGGAACAGTGCTGGTGGTCGAGAGAACGGTTTGTTGTTGGTGAGCGGCATGTGTCGGTGGCATGGAGCTGGTGGCGTAAGTGGCTTTGAGTCTCAGATGGCAGCAGCAGCATGCAAGAAAGAGGGAGTTTTAAGGGAAATGCTGTTGGTAAGAATTGGGGGGTTTGTGTGCTCTATGCGGTTAGCCTCCAAATGTTTTTGTTTTACATTTTTGGAGCTCTTTGAGAAGTGAGAATGGGAGAAGGTTGCTTTCAAACCTTTTCAATTTCTAGGTTTGTATGTATCACCACATGGCAGTGCAGGGATGAGAGGGTCCCGCACTAGCACAGCCTGCTAGACAGCCTCACAAATTCTTGACATCTGTTTCCACCAGGTGAGTACCACACTTCCGCAGACAGATGGACTCTTCCCTTGATGCAATACAGAGTACAGAGAGCCCTGCAGGAAATTCTTCATAAAAACTGTGTTAATGTACCATTTACAGTAAAGTTCATGTTGATACCACAAAAGTAGGAAAATGTGATTTTAGGGTTTCCAACCCTAACTCCTCCCAGCAACAGAAGGACAAGACCACACAAGCAACCACAGTCAGCCATCATTAAAAAAGACAAATAACATACAACTGTTTCCAGATGACACAAATGGAGTAGCACTAATGTGCTTCCTTCATGGATTTGTATCTGTGACTGCACAAGTGCAGGCTCTGTGGTGGTCTGTGCTTCTGCAGACAGAAGTACTGTTGCAATATGGGTATATTGTTTCAGAAGCAGATTTAGAAATTTTTCAAGGAGTAACAGTTTTGTTGTGGGGTACTTCTTTCCCTGAAAAAGTAAAATGTTACCTTTGAAAGCTCAGATTAGGTTAAACAGCTACTTTTTGGTGACCTAAGAGGGTAGCTGGTGATACCTTGCAACATAGCTCGATACGCTAGTGCAAGATTTTCTGTATGTATCTGCGTAAATGCAAGCCCCACAGGGCCTGCCTTCTGCAGCCAGAAGTTGATGTGTATGTCTTACAACTGTGGCTGAAGAGGTGCAGGCCCCGTGGGATCCTGCACTTCTGCAGACAGAAGTACTGTTGCAATTTTGGTATCATTGATTTTGAGGTGTCTGTGCTTCCTGCAGCCAGAGGACGGGTTGTATGCCTTACACTTGTGGTTACAGAAGCTCAGGGGCCTACCCTTCTGGAGACAGAACTGTGTGTTTGTCTTACAGTGTGGATGACTACCTGTGACTACAGAAGCACTGGCCCCATACAGGCCAGTGCTTCTGCAGGCAAAAGAACTCTTGTAATGTGGGGATTTGCATTTGTGGCTTCAGGGGCCTGTGCTTTTGCACACACAAGCAGTGTTGATATTTTTGTATAATGGATTTCTGTCTTCAGCCAGAAGTGACTGTGTACAGTATGCCTTGTGGTGTGCATACCACAGATACAAATCCACAAAGGTGGCACATCAGTGCTACTGTATTTGTGTGTATGTTGTTTGTCTTACCTGATGATGGCTGTCTGTGGTTGCTTGTGTGGTTTTGCTCTTTTGCTGCTTGGGGGGTGGGAAGGGGAGTTAGGGTTAAAACCATAGCACCTCATTTCATTACATTTGTGATGTTAACTTGAACCCTAATAGGTGCATTAACTCTTTTTTTTTTTGCAAAGAATATATATTGATGTAACAGGCGTGGACACAAAACCCATTAAATAAATACTGATATCTGAGCTACTGTGTACATAATTTTTGTTTATATGCACAGCAGACTCATCACAGGCATTTATGTACATAGTAGATGGTTACATCAAGTTGCTTCGACAAGAAAGTTGTTGAAGGACTGTTCAGCAACACCCCTTTGCCGACAGCGACCACATTGCCGTGGCAAAGTGTCAACAGACCTAACAGCACTGGAAACATTTGAAGCTCCCCGCACCCACAGTAATTATAGGTTACCTACTATGGGGGGGGCAGACGTTGTGGGATAGCATCCAACACCGGGAGTCGGTGTGTTGGCACATTGTTGCGACAACCTGTTCGACACTATGATTGCCGAATGAGTTGTGTCACTGTGCTGGATTTGCTGTTAGGGTTCACTCTCCTGATGTGATATGCATAGTAGACATGTCATGATTTGTTTATGTACATAGTAGACATGTCATGATTTGTTTATGTACATAGTAGACATGCCATCATGTCATGTCTACCCCCCGATGGCACTACTTTCAATAACAGCTTTCGGTTTCTTTCAAAAGCAACCACTCTGTCCCACAGCATCGCTCTCCATGAATCACTATTTAAAACCCACCCAACAATTTTGTAAACCATTACCTCATCAGCATTTTACAAAGTAAAACCATTTGTTTTATTTAATTAAGCATGCAGACTGCTTCCTGTTCATGCAGTTTCAGCTATGTTCATCTGCCGCTCTGGTCCCATCAGTTACACTCCTTCTTCAAAGAAAAATATAAAGGCAGTACCTTTTACATTTAAAATATCTGCACTGCTGTCACTGCAGAATTACTTTTCGGTCCCTGTCTTCCCAGAAACTGGTCCCTCTTTCTCTCTTTCTCTCGCCACTCTTATCTTTGGGTACTGGGTGAAAATAAGACAAGGAAATCAACACTGCAATAACTGCACTTTGAAAACTGCTAAAGGATTTAGGGCAACAGGGGTATAATAGCAGTAGGGAATTACCACTACCCCTGTCGCTCTCTGCTGTAAGAAGGAAAGCAGCAAGTAACTGTGTGGTCTGATGTCAGGTTGAGCTGTTCCAATGGTAGAGTGGTTAAGGCACCAACACAGGGCATGATTGGAGACAGGGACCACAATTCGGTCCTCACCAGGTCTCTTGGTGTTACCACCTCTTTTTTTCAGAAAAGTGAATTGTTCCCCCTCCCAATTTTCTCCTCATTCCTCGAGTCCACACCCCCTTGGAGTGAGTTATATTTAGTTCAGGGGAGCCCCCACAAAAAAAACAGAAAGTCCCATTGAAGTCTATGGTGTACACTGTATTTGTAAGGTTGGTGTTTTTCCTGAACCTTATTTCCGTGGATGCAATTTTGTTTGAGGCATTGATTGACACACTGTTTCTTTTGCTCTGTTTTAACCCGGTGCCTGTCTTTGTACCTCTCTTTTGGCACTGACTACCTCTATCAGTCACCTGGTTTGGACTCAAAGACGTTGCTTGACTCAGTGGCAGTTCTATAAATGTAATTTTCGTTTTCTTTTCTCTCTATGGAAATTAAATGCAGCTACACTCCCACAGAACAAAACTCAGGACTGAAACTACTCCTGCAGCTCACACTCTATTCTGTCAAATGCACAAAGCCTGCCCAAACAGAATAAACATGATACATCCTTTCTTTCACTAAAACAAAAGAAAAAGAATCACAAAACTTCACTCCATCATGTGAAATCATGCACAATGAAGTCTATGGACCCACTCGCTCATTCACTTAACATTGTCACCATGCTTACTTTAAACTTTCACAAAGTTGATCTCTGGAACAATCAACAGCAATGTTGTGCAGCCAACGCTAGCAGCATTATGTGGTGTCTATGGCAATGGCCATGGAAACAGGGCTCCTTAAAAGTGGAGGACCTCTTTTTCACCAAACCCCTCCCACATTTATCAAATTAAAAAATATAAAAGACTACCAATATCAGAACAAATCATAGAAACATAGGATTTGTTGGAAGATAAGGACTTTATTGCCCACCTAGTCTGCCCTATTTTCCCTACCTATAGTGATACCGCAGACCCTACACAGTCTATTGTCTCCCCCATCACTGAGATCCCTCTGTATCTATTCCATGTGTTCTTGAACCCTGTCACCATTTATGCCCCACCACCTCTGCTGGTAAGCTGTTCCATGTGTTCACCACTCTCTCTAAGAAGTACTCCCTCACTTTTCCTCTGAGCCTTCCCCCTTCTAACTTCATAGGATGACCCCTTGTCCTTGAGCATCTTTTTCTGTGAATAATGCTTCCATCTTGTACCTTCATTTTGCCTGTGAAGTATTTGAATGTCTTTATTATATTTTCCCTTTCCCTCTTTTTCTCCAGGGAGTACATGTTAAGCTCCTTGAGCCTTTCTCCATAGGGCTTTTGATGAAGGCCATGCACCAGTTTCATTGCCCTCTTTTGTACTGCCTCCACCCTCTCTATGTCTTTACAAAGGTGAGGCTTCCAGAACTGTGCACAGTACTTGAGGTACGGCCTAAACAGTGATCTCTATGAGGGTATTATTACCTCCCTCCTTTTGCTGGTGATTCCCCTTCCTATGCAATCCAACATCATTCCAGCCCTCCCCACTGCTTTGTCATACTGTTCTGGTACCTTCAGGTCATCAGAAATCATCACCCCAGGTCCCTTTCCTGCTTTGTAACTGTTAAAACCTCTACTCCCAGTTAATTTGTTGCCCCTGGGTTCTTATACCTCAAGTGCATTATTTTGCACTTCTTTGCATTAAAACCCAGTAGTCAAGCCCTTGATCATTCATCCTACTTTTCTAGATCACTTCTCATTTTTTTCACTCCTCCTGGTGTGTCTACCCTGCTGCAGAGATTTGTGTCATCTGTGAACAGGCATACTCAACTTACATCATCCCTAGCTATTGCATAAATTAAATACACAACAGGGACCTATGGAAAACATTATTTATTTTCACTCAAGCTGTTTGACCTTGGGTGCATCGCTCATGGCTTACATCACTCATAAGGGTACCTGAGGTCAGACAGCTGTTGTGAAAATAAATAATTTATTCTACAGGTCCCTCTTGTGTATCCCTCATTTATAGTATATGTGTGTTTGTGTGTATATTTATTTATTGAAATGTTTCACCAGGAAGGTTACACTGAGCAAGAAGCTCATCTCATGGTATGTCCTGAGGGAATTGGGACAAAAAGTAATATAACATGACACATACATTAGCAGCTAGGTTAACAATATATATACATATATATGTACGAGCAGACTGAGCAGTTTACAATCAAACAATGGCTAAACAATATATCTATATTAATACACATTTGAGTGACTAACAGGGGAGATAGTAGAGGATGGACAAGGGGGTGTGAAGTAGAGGTGAAGGAAGTGCTAAGTTGGAGAAAGTGCAGGCTTGCATGAGGGATTTGGGAGGGCATATGTGGCCCAGCTGGAGGTAGAGGGAGGTATATACCAGCAGGTTGGCAGGGCCACAGGGGCTAAGTGCAGTCACAGTTCATCACTAGGTAGTTTGCTAGGGCTGAAGGGACGGAGTAGGCTGAGGAAGAGTGGCAGATTTGGGTTGGTAGTTGATTCCAGAGTTTTGTTTGGTGATAGGAGAAAGCCGATTGGCCAGATGTAGTATTTCTGTAAGGTATATTCAGCAAGCGGGTGTCCTCAGACCAGAGGGTGTATTTGGATGGGTGAGTGGCAGATAAGGAGGTGGCTAGTTATAATGGAAGTGAGCCAAGCCAGAATTTAGAGGTAAACTTTGCCGTGTGCAGTGTTCTCCTGTCAACAAGCGATGGAAAATTTAGGGAGTGGTAGAGGGTGCAGTGATGTGTCAGAGCAGGGGTATCTAGGGCAAACCAGCAGAAGGAGTTGTAGAGAGGTTCAAGCCTGGATAAGGAAGATTGAGGGGCAGCTCCATATATGACATCACAATAGTCGAAGGTTGGCAGTGTCATTTTATGTACCAATTCCCACCTAACCAGATGTGGGATACAACTACTGCTACAGTAGAGGGCTCCTAGCTTAGGCCAGAGTTTTGTATGATAGAATCAATGTGGATGGAGAAGTTTAGGTTCCTATCGAGCCAAACTCCTAGGTTGCAGAAGGAAGTGGTGTCTTCTAATACCATTCCATCTATGGTGAAGAAAGTGGGTAAGGAGGAAGCCTTGCCAGCCTCTGCCTAGTACGGAACATCATGGAAACTGCTTTCTTTGAGTTTAGGAAGAGGTGGTGCTCGCTTAGCCATCGTTGTACCTTTTCGAAATCTAGCTGAAGCCTGGCAGTGACATCAGTGACTGAATTACCAGTTGTGAACAGCACAGTGTCGTCTGCATACATGTGTATGTCAGATGATAAGCAGACCGGAGGGAGGTCATTGAGAAAGATTGAAAAATGAAGAGGACCAAGTACCAATCCCTGGGGAACTCCCGTGGTAATGGGGAGAAGAGAAGAGGTGGCATCAGCTATGTGAACAGATTGAGTTCTACCTGACAAATAGGATTTGAACCATTCAGTGGCATTAGGGGAGAGACCAGCGGTCCTGAGGCAGGATAGGAGTATAGGGTGGGAGACCATGTCAAAGGCCTTGGCCAGGTCAATAAAAATAGATGAGGTTATATGGCCTTTGTCCATGCCTGAGGCAATAGTGTCAGTCAGGCATAACAGTGAGGTGGCAGTGGATTGGTGTTTTCTAAAGCCAGCTTGGAATGGAGTGAGAAAGGAGGAGTCAGCAATGTAGGAGGAGAGTTGTTCAAGTACTATATGCTCCTGGAGGTTAGCCTGAGTGGGAAGGAGAGAGATAGGATGGTAGTTGCTAGGGGAGGAGGGATCTCCCCCTTTGGGGAGTGGAAGAACCGTAGCATGTTTCCAAGCTGCAGGAACAGTGGAAGAGACAAAGGAGAGGTTGAGCAAGATGGATATAGGATAGGCTATGGTGGGAGCAGACAGAGAGAGGAGCTTGGGGTCCAGGCCATCTGGGGAGGAGCCTTTAGCAGGGTTTATTGACTGAAGGGCTTGGAATGCAGCAGCAGGGAGATATGGATGGAGAGAAAGGGAGGTGGGGAAGGGAGTTTGCAGAGTAGGGGGGGAAACAGGGGCGGGCCTGTCAGTGGAGTGTGAGCAGCAGGGGGCATTTGAACATTGTAGACAGGATGAAATGGGAGTTAAAGCAGTCAGTGACAGCCAATGGCTCAGAGATGTCAGAGAGATTCTGCCTAATGGTAGGAGTGGGAGGCTTGGTGGACGGAGAAAAGAGGGACTGGACAACTTTCCAGAATTTGGAAGGATTGGTTGTGTTGGCATGGAAGTTAGCCTGGTAGTGTTCAGATTTGGTCAGCCGGATAGCTTTGGTGCACTTATTACGAAGCTCCTTGTATCGTTGGAGGTCTCTGGGGCATTTGGTTACCTCGTGCTTTTGCCAAGCAGCATCACAGGCTCTTTGACAGGATAGGAGCTCTGGTGTTACCCAGGGCAGATGGTTTCCCTGGACTCTGATTTTATGCAGTGGAGGGTGTAGGTTTCAAATATGGAGGAACTTATCACAGAACAGTTGGAGAGCCATGTCAATAGTGGTGCAGATGGCAAGTGGAGACCAGTCAGTGTTGGTGAGGTCGCAGTGCAGAGGTAGAGTGTTCAGGGAGGAGTAGGTACATGTTAGGGTATTTTATGCCTGTGTATTTTGCAAACCAAGTATATGGGATGATGGTCACTTAATGCATCAGGTAGTAGGCCAGCAGCCTTGACCCTGTGGGGGTGTGACCTGAGGACTAGGTCCAGAAGGGAATGGTTATTTGTTCTGTGGTTCATGTGAGTAGGTTCCTGTATTAGATGAGTCAGGTTTAGTGGCTCAGTGTTGGAGCAAGTTTTGGCTAGTGTGTTAAAGAGCCAATTTATGGTAGGGTCGCCCAGTATGTACAGTTCACCAGAGTGGGCAAGGGCTGTTATTTTCTTAATCAGATCAGTGACTTGGGAGGAGGGCTAGCCCAGATGGCAGTATATTCCTGTGACAAATAAAGGGCAGGAGTATGGAAGCTTTATGTTGAGGAGGATAGCTTCATGGCAGGAGGGAGATGTGACTTTCAACATGACTGTGTGTTGTAGGGAGGTAGCGATACAGACTGCCACTCCACCGCTTCTTCCTAGTCTGTCCATTCTAGTCATAGTGAATCCAGGTATAAGGACTTCTTGGTCCGTGATATGGCCCAAGAGCCAAGTTTTAGAGATGATCATGACATCAGCTTTATACTCAAGGACCATGACCTACAATAAGGGTAGCTTCTTGGTAAGGCTGCGGGCATTTAGGTGGATAATTTTTGGGCCATTCGGGAGGGCTAGGGGAGTGGAGAGTGTGTGAAGGGTGGTAGGAGAGTTCATTGTAGGGGGACCAGGATTGGGGTGGACGTCACCAGCTAGCAGAAGGAGGAGGAGAAGGAGAGTGAGGAATCTAGCTTTGCGGCAACTATAAGTTACTGAGATGAATCGAGCATGGCATCCAGGTAGTTGTACATTGCAGGGCACAGTTGAGGATATATTGAGCAGCGAGATCAGTAGATCAGGTAGGCAGGTAAGGGTGGTGCACGGTCGGGAGGGGTAGTGCGGGTATTTAATGTGGCAAAGAGTCAGGGTGTGTGGTATCATTCCTATTTAGTTTACTGTGGTTGCTTCTGGGTGAGTAACTGGGTATGTGGCTGGAGAAGCAGGCGTACCTGTCATCCCTAGGAAGGCACTAATCCGTATCGCCAAGAGTAGGTGGCGTGGGTAAGGCAAGTGCATGCAATAGGAAGGCATAGTTGCAGGAGATAGAAGGGTTACCATGTCTCTCTAGTGGTGAGAGAATATAAGGAGCCAATGGAGAAGTAGACTTTTAGTAAATTTCTGCTCATGTGACTTGCTGAAGCTATAAATAAAATAATTGACATAGGGCGGGTGGGTGGGGGGGCAGCAGCAGCCGCATTCTCTTCAGGCCATGTGGCTGGGCTTGTGGTCTCAGGTGGTTCTAGAGATGCCAACTCCATTTGGGGCCGGGTCCAGAAGAACTGGTGGAGCTGTGCACCCTGGTCGGGGCAGAGAAGCAGCAGCTGCAGGAGAGAGAGAAAACAGGGGAATTTAAGTGCTGGCTGAGGGCTGGGTGGCAGACAGTCACAGCAGGAGAATTTAGCCAGACAAAGGAAAGAGGCACCAGAGGGGCTTAGAGTGAGACAGATATTCAGGAAATGGCTGTAAACACTTATCACTGTAATCAGCTCTAAAATGAACACTTTTAACAATTTCCTGCTTTTTTAGCAGTAAATACAGGTTTCTTAGGTACAGGTTCAAGCAGCAATAGCAGTTTCAGGACTCGTAGGTGCCTATATTGAGCAGCGAGATCAGTAGATCAGGCAGTCAGGTAAGGGTGGTGCACGGTCTGGAGGGGTTGTGCGGGTATTTAATGTGGCAAAGAGTCAGGGTGTGTGGTATTGTTCCTATGTAGATTACTGTGGTTGCTTCTGGGTGAATAACTGGGTATGTGGCTGGAGAAGCAGGCGTACCTGTCATCCCTAGGAAGGCGCTAATCCGATTCACCAAGAGTAGGTGGTGTGGGTAAGGCAAGCGTATGCGATAGAAAGGCATAGTTGCAGGAGATAGAAGGGTTACCGTGTCCCTCTAGTGGTGAGAGAGTATAAGAAGCCAATGGAGAAGCAGACTTTTAGTAAACCAGTGGAGCTGTGCACCCTGTTCGGGGCAGAGAGGCAGCAGCTGCAGGAGAGAGAGAAAACAGGGGAATTTAAGTGCTAGCTGAGGGCTGGGTGGCAGACAGTCAGAGCAGGAGAATTTAGCAAGACAAAGAGAAGAGGTGCCAGAGGGGCTTAGAGCGAGACAGATATTCAGGAAATGGCTGTAAACACTTATCACTGTAATCAGCTCTAAAATGAACACTTTAACAATTTCCTGCTTTTTCAGTAGTAAATACAGGTCTCTTAGGTACAGGTTCAAGCAGCAAAGCAGTTTCAGAACTCGTAGGTGCAGATTCAAGTGGCAAAAAGCAGTTTAAAAAGCACCAGGCAACAAACAGACTGGGAGAGAGAATTGCCCAATCAGAACGTAGCCAGAGGAAGCGCTCAGTTTCCGATTGGTTGTTTAGCAACCGTACCTCTTCAGGCCAAGTGGTCAGGCTTGCGGTCTCGGGCGGCAGCTCCGGAGATGCTGTCCGTCCGGGGGCCGGGTCCAGAAGAACTGGTGGAGCTGTGCACCCTGGTCAGGGGTAGAGAGGCAGCAGCTCTTCAGGCTGTGTGGCTGGGATTGTGGTCTGGGGCGGTGGCTCCGGAGATGCCATCCATCTGGGGGCCGGGTCCAGAAGAACTGGTGGAGCTGTGCACACTGGTCAGGGGCAGAGAGGCAGCAGCTCTTCAGGCCATGTGGCTGGGCTTGCGGTCTGGGGTGGTGGCTCTGGAGATGCCATCCATCCAGGGGCTGGGTCCAGAAGAATCGGTGGAGCTGTGCACCTTGGTCATAGGCAAGAGGCATATATATATATATATATATATATATATATATATATATTTATATTCTTTGCAAAAACTACATTATTGCACCATTGAGTAACAACACCACAAAGTAGGGGAATGTGACATTAGGGGTTTCACTTATCGTTCTCATTCCCCAAGCAGCAAAAGGAAAAAAAACATCAGGGTTTTGGGTCTCTGGAGTCTTGGCGAATCAGTGGTGGTATTCTAGGGGTTTGTCAATGCAAATGCTTCCCTTCCACCTGTGGGCCCTACATTAAGAATGGAGATCATGTGTGACTTAATTTGCTCATGGAATGGAATCAGCAAAGACACCACCACTGATTCGCCAAGACTCCGGAGACGATAAGCACTAATGCTTTGTCCTTTTGCCGCTTGTGGGATGGGGGTAGGGTGTCAGAGATGGAAACTCTAACACCACATTTCCCTACTTTTGTGGCATTAAGTTACTTTAACTTGTCCATTAACATAATTTTTTTGGAAAGAATTTCCTTACTTTTTGAGATAGTATAATTGCATCCTCATTTGCCTGTGTGAGCGCAGGACAGCCCTGTGGAAGCACAGAGCCCAAAGGGCCCTGTACTTGCATTTTTGCCAAAACAGCAAACACATTTTCAGCATAGGCTTCCTTTTACCCCACCTCATGAACCTCTTACTAAGTAATTTTCAAATCCCTGAAGAAATGACATTCCACAGCATTGAAACGTCATTCACAGGTGCAAAATCATATACTGGCCAAGATTTGAAAAAAGGCAGCTGTCACATTCATGAGGTGGTGTAAAAATATGCTATGTTGAAAATTTGGGGTCAAAATATTTAAAATTACAAAAGGTACAAGTGAATGTAGAACAATTTCAACGTATGCACATATCTTTGCCATTTTACTTATTTGGATCCCACATTTTCAACATAACCTTCTTATGACCCCACCTCATGAACAATGGTGGCAGAATTATGCAAATCCCACCCAAAATGTGATTTTGTTAAGCAACTGCAAAATCACCTTTTGGGCTGGATTTGCATAGTTCCACTGCCATTGTTCATGAGGTGGAGTCCAGAGGAGGCCATGTTGAAAATTTGTGCTTAAATATCCCAAAAATGGCAAAGTTATGCATCAAAGTTGAAAACCCCATTGCAGTACATTGAACTGCACTTACCTTAGTTTCTCATATTGCAGTTGGCAGTTCCAGCAGCAAGATATGTCTTCAGTTATCGAGTTGATATTCACCATGTGACCTGTTCAGGTGAGTGAAGGTCTGTGGGGGTGTACTGGGGTGGGGTGTGGTGGGTGCTGAGTGAGAGGAGCGGATTAGATCAGTGAGGGACCAATGTCTTTTTTGCAGTTGTTTAAAAATAAAACACACATAATGAGGGACAGTTTTCTTCACTGCAGACCAGGATGGAGATTGGAGGGTGGGGAGTGCTACTAGTCACCAGGGAAAGTGTGAAACATAATGTGGATGGTGATCGGATTGTGGGGGGTGCCACTAGTCAACAGGGAAACAGTGAAACATAATGAGGATGGGGATCTGAGGTTGGGGAGTGCCACGGAACACCAGGGAAAGAGTGAAACATAATGGGGATGGTGATCAGAGGATGGAGGATGGCACTAGGCACCAAGAAAAGTGTGAAACATAATGGGGATGGTGATCAGAGGGTGGGGGTGCCACTAGATACCACAGAAAGAGTGAAACATAATGGGGATGGTGATCAGAGGATGGAGGATGGCACTAGACACCAAGAAAAGTGTGAAACATAATGGGGATGGTGATCAGTGGGTGGGGGTGCCACTAGATACCACAGAAAGAGTGAAACATAATGGGGATGGTGACTGGAGGATGGGTTGCCACTAGGCACCAGGGAAACAGTGAAACATAATGGGGATGGTGATTGGAGGGTGGGGGAGTGCCACTGGACAGCAGGGAAAGAGTGAAACATAATGGGGATGGTGATCAGAGGGTGGGGTGGGGGCCATTAGACACCAGGGAAAGAGTGAAACATAATGGGGATGGTAACTCGAGGGTGGGGGTGCCACTAGACACCAGAGAAAGATGAAAGCATTACCAGAATGGCAACTGGAGGGTGGGGGCACCAGTAGATACCAGGGAAACAGTGGCCCACTGCTCTAACTGCAGCCGCATAGTATGAGTTCCAGCTGTGGCTGCAGAAGTCAAGAAATTTCTGAAGCTCTCATCTAGAGAACATGTGAACTTTTCCTCTCACTAAGCTGGGCACCATGGATTTTGGGTGCCCCAAAAAGGTATTTCCGGCACATTTAGAAGCAAACTCCTCTGGGGGAGGGCAGACTTGATGGGCTGATGAGGTCCTTTTCTGCCATCAGATTTCTGTGATTCTGTGAAACAAACACAAGAATCTAGCTACATGACTCCTGTTTAGCTAGGTTCAGGTGTTTGTTTAAAAAAATATATATATCTAATCTGATTATACTTTTACTGTTAGTAATTTTAAAACAGTAAAAAGAAAATGGCAGCTATCTCGAGTGTTTGTTTCCCCCACAGCTAGTAAAATCATACAAATAACCATTTGCAATGTGTTTTTTTACTTTTCTTGATTGGTGTTTCTCTGCACATGAACAGTAAATCATGACCTGTTAACACTTGCAAACATATTTTTATCAATCACACTGTTTCTTTTATTAATCAGACTTGAATGTTATCCCACAAATCATTATAATTCAAAAACTGTATAGTATTTTTTTCACCAAATCATCTAAAGGCACACCCTTGGCACAGGTCCCATCATCCCTGAAAATTTAATGAAGAAATTCCATACCGTCTGGGCTGTAGGTGAGAGCAAAAATACCAAATGTTAAATATAGGGGAAAAAAGTAGATTGTCTCACTTTTCCTGACACTCAGTATCTAGAGAACTGTACAAGATGCCATGAGGAAACTGTTTGCATCATGAGTCTCTGATAGTCTGACCGTATTTGCTAAATTATTTGCTAATTCATCAAACAATGGCAAAGTTATTAAGGCGCAAAGAATTGAGTTTAACATTAAACTGACAATTCGACCCTAACTATAGAGGCATTACCGCTCCCCTATAATAGATAGATAGATAGATAGACAGACAGACAGACAGACAGATAGACATACATGTGCAATATATGTTTTTGGATAAATGCCCAGATAAAAAGTTATATTTTGGGCTACTGTGAAATATACTCTCTTTCTTTGTACCAGTACATCATTCTTCTGTCTTTGACTGTATCAGCAGAGCACAGAATCAAGAATGATGACTCCTTCTCAAAAGTGAAA
Source organism: Neoceratodus forsteri (assembly GCA_016271365.2). Taxonomy (NCBI): domain Eukaryota; kingdom Metazoa; phylum Chordata; order Ceratodontiformes; family Ceratodontidae; genus Neoceratodus; species Neoceratodus forsteri. The sequence continues at coordinate 1,383,613,839 of CM057456.1, read as the reverse complement.
GTGCACTGAAGAACTGTGTAGCTCTGAGAGTTGCCACATGGCTGTGAAAGCAGCTATAAACATAAACAGTTTACTTTAACTTTTCTTCACTTATAAAAATGGTATTTGAAATTGAGAATTCTTACTGGCTGTGCTCATTCCATCAGCTTTCATATTAATCTTAGGAAAACATACTTGTACAGCCTGTTCAAAAACATTAGTAGCAGTTCCATAAATCAAGGTCTACTGTTGTACCTTATTTGGTTTATTTGTTAAACATCTGGTAAATTCATGAGCAAAAGGCCTGTTTTCCTAGGCAACCAGATATAATAAAATAACATACAATATAGAATACATAAAACTACAAACAGAAGGCAGAAAAATAATTCAAAATAAACATAAATAAATAAATAAAATCCCTAAACTTGAATTATGACAAGAAAAGCAGATATCTTAAAATCATGCACAGTTGCAACTATCTGACTATAATAAATATTTTGTGAGTCCACATTTGAAGCTGAAGACACTGGAAGTGTCTGTGGGTTAGTTTAAGAAGCAAGGAATTATAAAAATAAAGTAGCTGGTATAACAAAGATCTCTGACACAAGTTAGTTTTAACTGGGGGAATATTGAAATATTTATTTGATATTGCACAAATATGAGCAAGGGAAGTATGGGGTTGAAACAAATGATGAAAAACATCAGGTACTTTCTTCAGAATAACTTTTCTAGCCATAGTAACCAGGTGAATGTTCAACATCTGGTCTAACGAAGGCTAGTGAAGTGAACCAAAAGAGCACGATTACAGGTCAGAGCAGGTAGCTGAGAAGAAAACCTGGCTATTTGGTCATACAGAACCCTGATCCTGAACAGCACAACCTCCCCAGCAGAATAATAAAATAACATACCTTAGTTAATAATGGGAAACAAAATACTTTGTGAAAGCAATAACCTTGTAGAAGGTAGTGAAAAATAATTCAGTCTGTACAGAGCACCCAACCTTTAATGGACAATTTTTACTATAAGAGAAATATGACAATTGTAGGAGAGCATGCACAGTATAAGGCTCAAATATTTGAAATCAGTAACTTGTTCCATGATTGAGCCCTGGATGGTTTTTAATTCTGCAACATTGGGAGAAGGCAACTTTCTTCTAGTATTGTGAAAAAGCATAAATTAAGTTTTTTGTATCATTCAAGACCAATTTCCACGTCAAAAACCATTGTTGAACAGACTCCGATTCATTTTGTACCATTTCCTTCACATTCTGAAGGGTAGCCCCACTCATAAAAATCACTGCATCATCTGCATATAGCAAAATTTGGGTTTTCTTCCAAACCTTCAGAAGTGAGTTTGAAAACAAGCTGAACAAAAGGGGTCCCAGCACTGAGCCCTGGAGTACTGTCAAAGAGTCAGGGAAAACAGAAGAAAAAGATTAGCAATTTTCATATTTTGAGAATGACCACAAAGAAAGTTCTTGACACCAGCCCGCCATGTCACCAGAAAATGCCAGGTCACCTAATGCCTTAAAAAGGAGCTGATAGTTAACTAGATCAAAGGCAAATTCGATTGAATGGCAGTGGTCTGTGCGGATGCACCTCAGTGAGCTCCGTGTTGGCATCTCTCCCCGGAACTTATACAGAGTATTTAATGTTCATTCCTTTCTTTCTAATTACTTTTTGTTACATTTACTTGATGGCGAGTAAACAAAAGACAACTTGGATGGCACTTGGATCTTCAAAATGGTTCTATGTCATAATAGCGATTGCAAAACAGCAATACATTATTCAGTATATCGCCGAAAAGAAAATCGTGATATGACTTCGGATGTAAAAAAAGTGTTTTTGTTGGAGGCTATGGCCTGCACCCCCTGAATTAGGATTCTGAACTCCAGGGGGGTGCATGTCGAGGAGGGGGCAAAATTCAAATCTTGCAAAAAATGAAGTGCCACAGCTCACAGCTGCAGCAAAATATAACCTGCTCCCTGTCTCAAACCCAGTACCTGCTCTGCCAGAGCTATCCTCCTACACCACCACACCACATGGCTAGCTCAGTGATAGCAGGTACACCAGTGCCTGAAAACTCCTTCCCTGTCCATCCCCTTCCCCTTGCTATTCCTCCCTTCTGTTCACCCTTCCCTCTGGTCGCTATCTCATAGCCTCACTATTCTGCAGAGTAGCCCACAATAAAAGTGCCCAAAATGAGTCACTATATTTCTAGTCACTCATTTTGGGTCACTCTTATGATGTGATACCTTCAAAATTAACTTTGACAAGGTATTTATATTCAGGTCTCAATTATTGGCTCCACCGCAGTGTAGCATAAAACTTCTGCCTGTAACTACAGCCACCGACTATCATTAGAAGTGGCTCATCATACACTGTCCTGCTGATACCATAAACTGAGGGGACACTTTTGGAAGATAGTTAATAACACCTATCTTTTCAAATATCTGTTGGTCTATAACAAACAACAATCTTAAAATGCATACAGGTGAAAATGTTATTGATATGAAAGCTGAGATCTAAACTGTGCAATGAAGAGACCCCTTCCTACTTCTGACAGCAGCTCTGACAAATGGGGATTTTGTTACCAAAACAATAGCTTCTTCCACATCAATAATAGTGGCACAATTCAGTTTGCTTATGTCAGAAATCACTGGCATGAAACTCACACTTAGTGATATATCCTATGACATAAAAGAGGTTAAGCAGGAACTATTTGAACATAAAATATGGCTAACAGATGTGGCGGCAAGGACAAGTAGTTTAGAGGATACAATTAAAGAACAGAAGAAAAGAGTGAATGGCAGTCATAAACTAAGCAAACTAGAAACCAAACTTGATGATTAAGGCCCTGTCCACACTACTCCTCTGTAATGTTACAGAGTGCCCAAACTGTTACCACAACGGTTTGCATTTACACCTGTAACATTACTGAAGGCGTTTTCGTAACCTTTGGTGAAACCACATATGAGGTGGTTTCAACAACGGTTATGAAACCGGTCCCACCTTGATAACGTTACTGGCGATAGTGTGGATGGGTGGTAACGGTCCCCTGCAGGGCATGGCGCAAGCTGCACTGTGGGATTGAGTGCCGTGGTAATGGTCACCCGGTTCCCAAGGTGTGGACTGGCGGTACTGATTTTGTACTGGTCACTGCTGCAGTTTGGACACACTGTACCACTCCCTGGCTGTAACAGTTTCTGTTCATTACGGGGTCTGAGTGGTGTAGTGTGGACGGGGCCTTAGAAAACAAGAATCGCAGAAGCTGCATATGAATTTTTGGCTTAGCAGAAGGGATTGAAGGTGCCGACACAATACAGTTTGCCAACAGTTTGCTATTACACATCACTGGCCCCCCGCCTGATACCAAATACTATGTCATTGAGATAGCTCACAGGTCACTAAAACTGAAACCAGCTGCCACTGAAAGACCTAGGTCCTTTGTTCTCAGATTTCTTAATTTTCAGCAAAAGGTTTTTGTACAAAGAGCTTTGAGAGACAGAAATAACATTTTGTACGAAAGTTGTAAGCTCAAGATTTTCAATGATCTAGCTCCAGAAACCATTCAAAAGAGGAATGCTTTCTTTCTGATCAAAAAATGGCTCAGAGAAACAGGTCTAAAATACAATCTGTTCTTTCCAACATTGCTGAGTGTTTGGGCACCAGAGGGGGTGAAGGAATATAATGGGATAATGGCAGCCAAAACAGGTCTCAGAAAGGACTTTTCTGATCTCTTCAAAACATTTGACTTACAGTACTAACTGTACTGCCTCACTATACTTGTTCTTGAATCAGTATACCATTTTAATGAAGTACATTTTAAGTTTTCTCAGTTCAATGCAGCATTAATACGAAGGGTTAGACAGGTATAGAAGTGGTTGTTTTTCAACGTGGATGTTGTCATTGATACTGCGTGTTTCTGTTTGGTTACTAGGAAAACAGCTTTTGGAAGTGGGTTGCTGCCTTCCCACCTTGGATGGCCAACAACACAATGACGGGATATTCAAAGGGTTCCCTACTTTAACTGGAGTGCGTTGGTGCAACCCCCATCCTGCCTGGGATGTTCAAGGCTTCAAGAGCAGCGCATGTCCCGATCGCGAGGGTGCAATGTTATCCTATGCGGCACAGATGCAAGGGGCGTGCCCATGCATACACGGCACATCCCGATATTCAGCCCGGGATGTGCTGCGTATATGCTGGTGCAACACTGCATTGCGCCACACAGAGGGGTTTAAAGTTGAGCCCCGGAAAAGCAGAAGCAAGTCCCATCAACCCACAGGTGGGCTGCTGTATTGCTAGGCGCAGCACAGCAGCCGCCAGCACTGGGTGGCCACCTGCCCACCCAGAACACTGTTGCAAGGCACACATAACCCCCTGGTGGTCCAGTGGACCCCTCACCCACCCCATACAATCATGGGCTGTAATACAAGATAATATCCCAGTGGTCTAGCGGTAACTCCCCCATATTTCAAGCGGGCTGTAGTAAGCGTTACTATCCCTGGTGGTCCTGGCGGTATCCCCCATGCCCGATCACAGGCTGTAGAAATGAGTAATCATCCCTGGTGGTCTGCGTAACCCCCATATGCCGATCCACGGGCCATTGTGAAATGAAGTATTACCTAGGTGGTCCAGTGGTACCCCCTTCCCCACAGAGAGTCCCAGTCCATAGCACCCCCATCATCCAAGGGTGGCAGCACCCACCGCATTCCACCTAGCCACCATGAAATGACAGTGTACAGTATGATCTATGTCGCCTATTGAATCCACAGTGTGGACCAATGGGCTACAGACCATACTGTACTACCAGAGACCAGAAATGTGAATGAACACATTCATTCACATTTCTGAGTCTAATACTGTGTAGTCCACAAGCCCATTGGTCCGCTGTGGACCAATAGGCATACAGATCATACTGTACACTGTCATTTGCTGGGCTGACCAGCTGGGCGGAATGTGGGTGGGTGCTGCCGCCGCTGATGACGGGGGACGGTGCTGGGCAGCTGGGGACCTCAGTGGGTGGGGGGGGAGTACCACTGGACCACCAGGAAATACTTCATTTCCACAATGGCCCATGATCGGGTGTTCCGGGCGGGGGTTACCGCTGGACTACCAGGGATGCTTTCTCATATCTACAGCCCACAATCGGGTGTACTGAGGGGGGGTTACCACTACACCACTAGGGATTTTAACATTTACTACAGCCCATGATTGGGCATACTGGAGTGGGAGGCTGCAATAGCCCACTGGGGGGGGGGCAGACTGGCAGGGCACCAGGCGCAATTCACGGAGAGCCAGCACATCGCATGTAAATGGGGCCATAATGACATGCAAATGGTCCCAGTTGTGCCTTGCATACATTATGGCATCATTTGCATGCCCCCAGCCGAATATCACGGGTGATGCACCTAGCACAACTGCACTTGTGCTGGTGCATCCCCCTGCTCCCTTTCTGTGTTTTGCACTGGCACAGTGCCACTGTGCCATGTGCAGTGTGTGCACCCTCCCTGCCATATTCAACGGTGCTGAGCCATGGCACATCACTGTTGAATATCGCCTGGTCCAGGCCCTGGCACAGCCCAGTTGCACTGTGCCCAGGCTTGTGCCACTGCCCAGCGCAGTCTGAAAATCTGGTCCAATATTTATTACATCAAACTAGTTTGGTGCCCATTCAAATCTCAGCCATTTAGTTACTGTTTGATGTGGCCTGATTCAACCAGAGTTTTCTTTATATGGAAAATAAGTTAATTTGGCCACCTGATGCTGGTTCTGCACATACCTGACAAAAGGTGGTGCAGACCTTCGCAAAGTGTCACGCCTTTCGGTGAAAAAGTGCATTTGTACAGCTGAGTAGATGCCAACAGGGTCATGTCCTGTGTAGTAACCAAAAGCTTTTGCCCAATAGCAAGATACTGAATACACCAGAGTCAATGGATGGCAGTTGTGGGTTTTGGATTAAAAATCTTCTCTTGGAATATTATTGCTGCTGTATGATTAGCAGTAATTCTGAGCCACAAAATCTGTACACTTGTCACATATGAAAACTGGCAGACATGCTCATTGTGCTTACAAATATAAAAATAATATGAAATAAAATGAAATTAAATGAAATGAAATTGGGGGGCTGAGGGTGTTTTGGGCAATCTTATCAATAGTTACTGGTAATTCCAGGTGTTTAAGTATACACCTTATAGGTTTGATTACTTGGTTTTTGGTACTTGGCCGGGGGGAGGGGGGAGTTCATCTAAGTCAGTCACTCCAAATATATGTATAATGATTTGATCTGTCAGCAGCGGCTAGTAACAAAGATACATCTACACCTTATTCTTCAAATTCATCCATTTTGCCTGCATACTTTGAATTTTTGCCAATGTTCGATCAACGGCCATTCTCTGCATTTATTTTGTAGCTTGCGCTTGGTGGCCAGCAAATATCATGTGTTTTACCAAGGTCATACTATGTAACCTTTGAACTTCAATTTGCACTCTGGGAGAAACATGGTGGCGATTGCAGAGGTTCATCATAATTGATATGGGTTTTGAGCAAAATAAGGGTCTGGTAACAATAAAACAACAGAATAAATGTGTAAATGTTTAATTGTCAGTGGTGTTACTTCTTTATGTTAACCACTGATGCCAATTATTATTAGTGATCTCAAATTAATAAATGGGTTTGTGTTCTTTTTTTTCCTTTCCTGGCCTGCATCATTGTGTTCACAATGGGAGGCTAGTCCTGGCATATGTTGTTATAAGAAAGAGGCAATCTCTTGGTCAAGCGATTGTCCATGACAGGTGACTGGTCTGGATTCTATTGCCACACACTGTAAGTACCTTTCATTTGGCTTATGCTTCACAGTAGGAACGGTGAAAGAGGTAAATGTAAATAGAGCAGATGGAACAAGTCAGATGGGTGCATCTGAGATCATAGCCTGCAAACCGGTAGCTGACTGATGTATGGTTGCCCCTGGAGAATGAAATGGAAATTATAACCCTTTTTTTTTTTTTTTTTTTTTTTTTGTCTTTGGTAACCAGGTAAGGCCCACTAGGCACAAGTAGAAGACTTGGTTTGCTGGCCAAGGCACCTAGCTTCACCTGAGCTCTTTCCTTCTAAGACTGCTTGAAAGGCAGAGTAGAGAAACTTACCAGAGCAAGGGAGAAGGATTAAGACTTAGTTTGGCTGAGCAGATTTACTGTGTGGTGGTGTTTTATTTTTACTCACAGGGATTGCTACTGTTTGTTGCTAACATTTCATTGCTTTATTTTTCTCTGATTCAAATTGTTGTTGCTGGTATACCTTCTTCTGCATTATTACAAGGTGTGCCTACAGGTGTGTGCTAACAGATTACTGCTGTAATCTTCTGATTCAAATTGTCTTTTGCAAGGTATATCTTCTGTTACTGCTTTATTTTTCTCTGGAGCAAAGTGTTTCTTACAGGTATATCTTTCTGAAATTATTACAGGTGGTGCTTTACAGGTTTTACAGTTTTATCTAACATTAGGATAAGCTTTCAGGGTTACTGCATTTGTTGTTGACTGATTGTTTCTGCTCTTACCTCCTTGTTCTTTCGTCCGTGGTTCTTCTTTTTAGGCAGGAAGGGCCCAACCACCACCCCATCCCCAACCACCCACGCTACTCCTTTTATAGGGTACTACAGTTGTGACATTTCCTGTGGCAGAGCAGGAAGGGGCAGATCAGTGGGGCCTCCACAAGGTGATCTCATTTACAGGGCACTAGTAATTTAACTTGTTATAACAAGTTAAACAAAGCACAATTAAACCATTACTTGCATTTTTTCCCTTCTAATTACTCTGACTAGGTTACAAACCCAGCAACTTATTTGGAATGGATTTCATTAACTGCAGGTACTGTGGAACAATTTTCAGAAGGACAGTCTTACAGGATTTAGGACACTGTCCTACATGCTGGGCCTTGGAGATCTTAGGTCTCAGCTCCAGGCAGCATGGGCAGAGATTGCACGCCTCAAATTTCATATTGAAGAGGAAATACATAATAAGAACCACCCGCCATTTCCCCAGCATCCAACAGAAAAACCTCGACCGCAGAGGGTAGTTGGTCCAGGAGGTTGGCAGGTGGTTAGGAGGGGCAAATCGGGTGCCCCATCACTCTCTGCTCTCCAACATACCTCCAAAAACCATATAAACACTACAAACAGGTATCTGCCTCTATCTCTGAAATCAAACAAAGAGGCAGAAGACACTGCAGAGCAGGACACTGCAGCACAGGAGCTAGCACAACAAAACTCACCCAAATCAAGAACAAAACTAAACAAGCACAAAGGAAATCCAAAAACTTCTGATCATAGGAGACTCCATGATTCGGGAGTTGATACCCATCTCCAGCCAGGGTGATGGTCAGATGTCTCCAAGGTACATCAGCATGGAGAGACACTGACCATTGCTAAAATTGTTCACAAAGCAGGAGAAAACATTGATGTCCTAGTACACAAAGGGACTAATGATCTACTCCAGCCGGTCAGTTGTGGAGACCAAGGAACACCTGACTAGGCTGGGTGACAAACTATCATCTATTTCGTCCGGCATCTCCTTCTCTGAGATCCTGCCAGTCTGGGAGAAGGGAGCAGATGGACGGAAGGTCAGAGAAGGGGAGATAGGGGAGCTAAACACGTGGCTCAAGGACTGGTGCCAGGAAAAAGGACACAGATTTGTAGGGAACTGGCAACAGTTCTGGGAGCGAAAGTTCTTTAAATTTGATGGACTGCATCTGACTAAGAGGAGTCAGTGCATTGGGGCAGAAGTTTGGCGTCTTTGCAGAATATTTAAACTAGCAAATGGGGAGGGTGCAGCACACCCCATCGTCCAATGGGAAGAACACCCCTCCCCTCAGCTAGTGGTCAAACAGGAATTCAGTGTGTTTGCCGTTCATTTGCATCACCAGGTAAGAAAAAAAGGTTTGTCTCCATCGATGCACAGGGGTAATGCCAAACTTCACCACAACAATACACCAAAATCTGGCCAATGGAAAATCATGTACACAAATGCTCACAGCCTGGGAAATAAGATCCCAGACCTGCAGGCAATAATGTCAGAGGCTAAACTGGACATAGTAGCAATTAGTGAGGCGTGGTTTCCAGTAACCACACTTGGGAGACTTCAGTACCTGGCTATGTATTGTTCAGAAGGAACCCGAGGGTGCAAAGGGGGGAGGGGTGGCCTGTATATGTTAATGAAAAAATCAAAGCTACAGAAATTCAGAATACACATAAGGAGCCAGAAGAACTGTGGGTCACCCTGAAACAGGAAATGGGACAGCCATAAGAACTGGGGTTGTCTACAGGCCCCAGACCAGAGGGAGGACATAGACACATTACTGTTAGAAGATATACAAAACATGACAGCTAAAGGGAGGTTCTGATAATGGGAGACTTCAACATGCCAGATACAGATTGGTCAATACCAGCAGGAACATCTGCCAGAACTAGACTCATAGTGGATTCCCTGCAGGGAGGGCCTCAAACAACTGGTACAGCAACCCACAAGAGACAGGGCTATCCTAGATCTAGTACTGACTAACAAAGAAGGATCACAGATCTCCAGGTAGAAGGTCACCTGGGGGCCAGTGACCATCACATGGTATGGTTCAATTTGGCTACTACATCTAAATCATCCCATTCCAAAGCAAAAATATGGGACTTCAGAGGAGCTGACTTTGATAAGATGGCCAACAGAGTTAAGCTAGCCCTGGCAAAAAGAAACACAGGTGAGGAGGTACACAGGCAAAGTGGGCAAGCATTAAGGATACAATACTTGAAGCAACATCCCATTGTGTTAGACAGAAAAGGAAGTGCAAAAGAGAAGGAAACCACTTTGGTTCTCAAATACAGTAGCAGAAAGGTCAGAGCCAAAAGGCTGGCCTTCAGAAAATATATAAGGAACACAGCGGGATGAAGATAGGGAGGCATACCAAACTGCCCTAAGGGAAGCAGGTAAGGCAGTAAGGCAGGCAAAGTCCCAAACTGAGGAAACACTAGCACAAACAGTAAAGAAGGTGACAAGACTTTCTATAGATACATTAGTGAAGGAGAAAGTCCAGAGGAGTATGCTAAGCTAATGGAGAAAAGGGAGCATGTGAGGAGGAGGACCCTGTAAAGGCATCTATCCTAAATAGATACTTTTGCTCAGTATTTACTGAAGAGAAGGTAGGGCAGGCCCACAGCTCAACATCATGGACACAGGGGAGGGAGGTGAGCACTACTCCCTTCACAAAGAAAGGGTCCTACAAGAGCTTGCTAAGCTCAGGGTGGATAAGGCAATGGGACCTGATGGCATACATCCCAGGGTACTTTAAGGAGCTAAAGGAGGAACTAGCAGAGCCGTTAGCAGAATTGTTTAGTGAGTCTCTGAGCACAGGAGAGGTCCCAGAAGACTGGAGAAGGGCTCATGTGATCCCACTCCACAAGAGTGGTAGCAGGAGGAGGCGGGGAACTACAGACCGGTCAGTCTTACCTCAGTAGTGGGCAAGATTATGAGGCACTCCTTAAGGAAAGGATAGTGCAACACCTGGAATCCATAGGGCACAGGATCCAAGACAGCATGGGTTTACAAAGGAAGGTCCTGTCAAACTAATCTCATAGATTTCTTTGACTGGGTAACCAGAGTGGTGGACCAAGGGGAGCAGTTGATGTGCTTACCTTGACTTCAGCAAAGCTTTTACACTGTTCCACAGAAGATTGATAAATAAGCCAGGTAGGCTCGGGGTGGGTCAGAAGTTGGTCAACTGGGTGGCAAACTGGTTGACTGGCAGAAAACAGAGAGTGGTGGTAAATGGTATACAGTCAGAAGAGATGCAAGTCACAAGTGGGGTACCTCAGGGATCAGTCCTGGGGCCAGTCCTATTCAACATCTTCATTAGTGACCTCGCAGATGGACTAGAGGGTAAGGCTTGTCTGTTTGCAGATGACACCAAGATCTGCAACAGAGTAGATGATCCAGATGGGGTGGGCAGAATGAGAAGAGATCTGGATAAACTAGCAGAATGGTCAGAAGAGTGGCAACTGGATTTAATGCAAAGAAGTGCAAAATCATGCACATAGGGAAGAGAAACCCTGGAAGCCACTTATAGGCTGGGAGGGAGCTGCTAGCAGTCACAAAGGAAGAAAGAGACTTGGGCATCATCATCACTGATGACCTAAAATCATCAAGCAGACCTCTAAAGCAGTAGGTAAGGCTAGGGGGTGTTAGGGTGTATTAGTAGGGGTATCACAAGTCGTAGAGGAGGTAATAATCCCTCTGTACAAGACATTGGTTAGGCCCCATCTGAGTACTACGTGCAGTATTGGAGGCCACACCTTCACAAGGACATTAACCAAATTGAGGCAGTCCAGAGAAGGGCAACCAAATGGTGCAGGGACTGCATCAGAAGACATATGAGGACAGATTAACGGAGCTCAATATGTATACCCTTGAGCAAAGGAGGAGAGAGGTGATATGATCGAGACATTTAAACACCTTAAGGGCATAAACAAGGTGAAAGAGTCTAACATGTTTAAATATAAGAAAAATAGCAGGACAAGAGGACACAGCATGAGATTAGAGGGAGGCCGATTAAGGGGGAAATGTGAGGAAATTCTTTTTCACAGAAAGGGTGGTAGATGCATGGAATGGCTTACCACAAGAAGTGGTGGCTATGAATACAGTGCAGGGCTTCAAACAGGCATGGGATAGGCATAAGGAGCAATACAAATGACTATGAATAGATAGGTCACTGACAGAGCAAAGGCCGATGGCACATTTATAAGGTAGAAAAAGAAATGGGCAGACTGGATGGGCCTTGCGGTCCTTATCTGCCGTCAACTTCTATGTTTCTATGTTTCTATGTGCCTGGTTTCAGGGGCGACCTGGGAGCATTGGTTGGTTAAGTGACTTGCTCAGATAACAGTTTCTAACTGATTATTTAAATCTAACCAGGAAAAATACCCCCCCCCCTTTTTTTTTGAAGGATTGACGCTATATTGGAAAGGGAGGGTGAGGACTGCTTAGTTTACATACTGCAGCTGTTCGGGATGCACAGGTTAGCAAGTTTAGTGCACCTCTTATATGACTTGTGCTATGTACTTATACTGTTATTTATATTGTTAGAAGTGCAATACAGATTCTCTAAGAAAAAAAAACATGGGGTGTATCTCCTATTTCTGTTACTTATGAAAGATTTCAACTTCATAATTTGCTTCTACTTTTAATACTATATCTAATTGCTGATTTCCTTCTCTATCTTCTTCTGTGTCTTTTTCCCTCAGAAGTAGAGGTGACTCTGAAATGGCACTATTTGCTTAAAACTTTGGGTACAATTACTTGTTTCATAGATTTAAAAAAAAAAAACAACTAAATAGATGGCAGGACCTGATAGTCTAACTCTTATCTGGAATGTCGCAGACTTAACCATAAACTGAAGAGATACTCTGTGTTGAGGCATCTAAAAAACCTTAATGCTTCAGTGGTGTTTTTGCAGGAGACACATCTAAAAAGGGATCACTATTTATTGATGCAGTTAGAGTGGGGTGGGTCAGGTGTCTTGATCCTAGTTAGAAGGAATTTAAAATTTCAGACATGTGTACTGGCAAAGGATCCCTTGGCACACTACATAATAGCAAATGGGAAATTAGGTGAAGAATATTTCTTATTTATCAATGTATATGGTCCCACAGCTCCATCTCATGATTTTTTTAAATACAATTCTGACTAAAATTGATGGGTTTTTAGACAGCACCATTTTAATGGCAGGTGACACATAATAGTATATTAGACCCCATTCTAGACAGATCTGCTTTTAGACCACAGAGGGCTAGAACAGACAGGGATCTTAATGATTTAATTGATAACCTACAGCTAGTGAATGCATGGAGGATATTTCAGCTGGCGGTAAAGGAATACATATTCTGGTCACAGTGTAACCAATCTGGGCCTAGATTAGATCAGATTTATACACCAAAGGACTTCATTAATAGAATTAAAAGTATTACAATTGAAGGCCAAGTAATATCTGATCACTGTTGCAATGTCATTTATTGAGGCCTCTAACCCAAATAGAACTTGACTATGGAAGATCAATAATTTCCTATTAAAGAATCTGCAAATCTCTGCAAAAGTCAAAAATAATATAACAGACTTTCTCTCTCTCTCTCAGCAACCCAGTTGATACTTCCTTGGGTAATACTTGGGATTGTCTCAAGTGTTGTTTGAGAATGCTTCTGATTAGTTTAGCCTCAACCTTCAAAAAACAGAACTTACAAAAGTAAAAAGATAGTCTCTTTAATTTCTGGGAACTAGAGAAAACATTGTTTGTGTCCAACACCTTAGTTGATTGGAGCAATTGATCCAAGCTTAAAATGGAATACAGTGAAACCCTAAGAAGTGAGGCAATATTTACCATTTGGAAGATTAAAGTTAATTATATTGACTCAGGCCCCAGGGCAGCCAAAATCTTAGCAATTCAGTTTAAACACAATAATGGAGCTACTGACAGCACAGCTATTAAAAGAACGGATTCTGGTAACATCATATTGGGTCATAAACAAATAAATAAGGAATTCCTAAAATTTTATACAGACTTGTACAAAACACAAGGCGGTCCAACTGGTGACTCCTTGAGAACATTCTGTGAGGATTTAAATATCCCAAATGTCCCATAGCATCTCAAAGAACAATTAGGAGGCCAGATAGTTGTGGGTGAACTTTTAGATGCTATAAAGAAAAACAAAGCACCAGGGCCAGATGACAACTCTTCAAACTTTTACAATAAATATAGTAATAAACTTGCACCGGTACTGGCTGCAAGTACGGGCTGATGATCAGAGGGGGGCGTCATGGACTAGAGGGGGTGGGGTGTGCTCCTCAGGGGCAAACTGGCTAGTCAGCTGCATTACTTCCATCAGCCACTAGGGTTGCATGAAATAAGAAGGGTTTTTATTCAGTGATATTTGAATGTGGAAAGGAAAATGACTGCTTTAAACTCTTTTGTGTGGTGCAAATTTGCTGAATATCGACTTGTGCCGATATTCCCGTCCCTGACCACCATTTACATACCCCCACCCTTTATAGTTTGCTCAGGTGTAACCCTGTTTGCCAGTATAACTGACCTTTTTTAATATTTGGTTGTGGTGCAAAATCTGGTTTGCATGGCCAAACACTGCTTAACGCCTGCTCAAACATTTGAATATAGGGCCCATGGGGTTCATTTTAGTAAGATATTCATTGACTTCCAAAGGGGTTAGCACTTTAAAATTAAGCTGGGAACAGACTTACTAAGCAAAGACAAGAAGGTACAGATGTCTTCCTGACACTTAACAAAATCTTGAGAGGCATATTTAGCCAAGTTTGTGAAAAAAATATTCAATTCTTCAGCAACACAGCCAGAGTCAGTAAGTACGCCAGAGCTAATTAAAAGCATATTATGATTTTTACTCAAGTAACTCATTAATGAGGCACCATGTCATAGCCACATATTTTCCTGAAAATTGTTGTTTTTGTATCCAATGCTGTTGTTTCAGCTGTCTAACCATTGATTTGCTTTTATTTCACAAATGTTTTTCAGTAAAAGTGTTAGCATCCTGAATTGTCCTTTAATCTTTCCACTTCTTATTTGTGATCCTCATCACTTCAGACAGCTCTGGTGTAACCCACTCCTGCTTATTAATTCTAATCCTAAGTTTTTTTAAGCGGATGAATTTATCACATACTGAACTGAACAATGAACAGCACTGAAAATAAACAATATCATCCAAGGTAGTATGGGCTCAGCAAGACCAGTCAATTTGCCGTGGGACTTCCCGGAACTTTTGAATATCTAGTTTTGTTTTATTTTCTAGAAAAAAAATATACACTGGTGGAACAGCAACCCATCTGGAACTCCAGCAACAAAATACAACACAATGGTCACTAAGACTGTCAGAGAGAACACCACACTATTTAATTTTCATAATATCCAATACAAAAATCCAATGTATCACTGTAGAACTACCAGTTTTATAAATAAATCTTGTTGGTTTCTCAATGATCTAGTTAAGCCTTACATTAGGCAAAGCCTCTCTTGCTCTAAAATCAACTTTTCCATTCCAGTTAAGGTTCAAATCACCCAAAATAAGGGCTTCTCTATTTAAAGGGGAGCTGTTAGCGTTAGTCTCACACCCAAGTGTGAGGCCGATCCCAATTAGCCATGTGTATGCAAACACATTTGTTTACTTACTGATTACTGCAGTGTAATAAATTATATCAGGCTAATTTCATTGTTTTGTAAGCTGAAATTTCCTGTAACCAGAAATGCCAGATTCCTCTGCAGCTGACATCAGAGGAGAGCTGCCGCAGCGGGAGATTCAATAGCCTACAGTGAATGTCAGAATGTTTTATAAGCTGTAATCTTCTGTTTGCTGGTCTGCTGTTCTCCTGGGGCTGGGGAGAGTCACAGAAGAGTATACTAAGCCCCATGAGCTCAGCAGGATCAGTAAACATCTGATTTTAGCTTACAAAATCTAGAACATGTAAACTGAGGGCTATTGAAGGCTATTGAATTTCGTAGCTCTGCAGCCATCCTCTGATGTCAGCTGCAGGAGATTCTGGGATTCCTGGTTACAGGAAATGGCACCTTAGAAGTCAACAAACTTAGACTAATACATTCCACTATACTGCAGTAAACAGTAAGTAAATAAACAATGATTTTGTACACAAAGTGCAAAATTGTGATCAGCCTCACACTTGGGTATGAGGCTCTTATTGCTGTCAGTTCCCCTTTAAAGGAAAGGAATTTTTAAACTTACAAATAATATCAATAGCATCCTGTTGTAAGCCTGGGGGAGCATAAATTACAGCTAAGGAAATATATACAGTATATCATTACCTCAGACAAGTGTAAGAGGCAAAATCTGACAGATAAGGGAAGAATATGTTTTATTTTTGTTTTTGTTGACCCCGTAAGCCCACTGGGCCTAGAAAGACCCTTTTTCAGGGGCGACCGGGGGCGGGCGGGGGGATACAGATGGTAAGCAACTAAAATTGAACCAGATTAAGCTGTTGGTGGTATTTTTAGTGAATGAGGGAAATTTGGCCAGGACACCGGGGAAATTCCCCTACTCTTTTCCCAGCAGGGGGCTTGACTTCCTGTGAGCAGGGATGGAGGAGCTCAGTTGGGAGCCGGACTGAGGAAGAGGAGGAAGTGCTGATGTGGCAGGGGAGATGGCCTCCTCCCATGACCTCATATTTTGCAGGATGGCCACTCGGGCTGGAGCACCGGAGAGTGCAGACGTCGTGGAGGAGAGAGACTTGGCCTCATCTCCTTTCTTGTTTCCACCAGAGGCTGAAGTAAATGTTGAAAGGTTATTTGAAGAAGAAGATGCTACAGATATCTACATTTCTACAGAAGATCTAACCTCACATCCCATTTTGGTAAATGCAACGAATTTTGAGGATAATTTGAATTCCAAAAAACAAGAACTTGTGGAGTTGCTTGTGGCTACGGAGGAATGTCCACAGAAGGAGAATGACCACTCAGTTACCCGGCCTGTTTCATTATAACAAGAACTTGCTCCTGTCATTTTAGACGCCCGGCCTGTCAAATCAGGGGATGGCGTCACAGCTCCTATCGCAGCGCTGAGGTCGGGTAAGCTTGAGTCAGGTTTAAATGATATTTCACAGTTACAGGCTGGCAATTCAAACACGAACACTCGTGTGTGCCTACAGCCTATTGTTAAGCTTTCACCACCACTGCTGCCTGAAACTCATTCCTCTAAAGAACACAATTTAAACTACAATGTGGCAGACAGTACTGCTTTCACCTCTCCCGTAGCTACTCTTTCAAAATCAACTGGGTTTGTTTTCAAGCAGCCGCAAGCAGAGGGAGATGCAGCTTTGATTAAATATCAAACCCAACAGAATGACCAAAAAGGACTTACCGAATTTATTTTCTCTGGAGCAGGGAGTAAAAAAGGGATGCAGATTGAAGTAAAAACTAAATGGGATGCGTTTCTCCTTGCTCACAGGAATCTCAAACCTTGTCTTGAGACAACACATAAGACAGCACCATCTGCTGTTCAAACAAAGTTAAACGCTTCTAATGATCAGTGGTCTCAAAGTATAGCATTAACTAATGCAGGATGAAAACAGGGCCCTGGGGGAATTTGGATCCCTGATCCAGCATGGACTGTCCTTTTCCTTTCTCTCAAGTTTCTCCTGAATGGAAATCAAATAATTCTGTTCCCCTGAAAGGTGCATCACCACAACATCCTGTTGCTTCTGGTCTATCTGAAAACACTTCTTATACAGAGACTATTGCAGGACAAGATTTGCAGTCTTTTCCCCCTTTGAAGTCCCCTTCTCATAACAACCTTTACATCCCTGCAGCATCTAATACTGCACCTATTTCTGAAAAAAAACCTCTGTTATCTGACTTATTTAATAAAACAAAAAAAGAAGCAGCTCCTAGAAGAAACGCTGTAAGGATACGATATAAAGGGGGTTTGGCTGATAGGCCAGACAGATATCATGTGGGAAAAGTATTACTTAAAGATTCATTGCATTTCTCCCCTAGGGAGGTGTACGCATTTATAAACATTTCTGGGGAGGACAATTTTGACGTCAGTTTTTGAACTGCATACGCTCTAGACTTATTTTGGGAAAGATATGGACAGGTCAAGTTTTCTCCTACATAGACTCCTTTTGTAGTAATTCCTTTAACTAAACCACTCATCAAGTATGTTACAGTCATGTTTCGTAATGAAGGAGTCCATGTAGAAGACATTACATACTGGCTTTCTCAAAAATGTGAGGTCATGGAAGCACCATTTTAGACAGCAAGCTTTTTTGGACTGGGGGGGTGGAAATATAAGGTTAAACTATACCAGAATGACTCAGGCATTGAGCATATTCCAAATTCTTTTTTGCTTGGTAGAGATCGGGGGGGAAGGGTGTTTTTATGCAGGGCAGCCAAGAGCATGCTACAAGTGCGGATCCCGAACACATCTATCTAGTACTTGTGATCAACCCTGATGCAATAATTGTGGAGAAGTAGGACACATTACTTTGCAATGTGCTAATCACACTAGATGTGATTTGTGTGAAGAATTTGGGCATGTCTTTGGGGAATGTCCTTGGGCTGCTCAGAATAAAGCATCCTGTATGAACCCGGAGCTTCTTATCCAGCAAGCACAAGATTCAGCTAGCACTGTTCCCGTTGATGCTCAAGAACCTCCTCCAGAACCTGCCCCCCCTTCCCCCATTTTCTGACCCTTTAGTGGTTCCCACTATGGTGCTTCCAGATCTCCCTGTTTCAGGCCCAGACCTTTCTCAAGACCCTGCGGATAAATCTACAATATCTGCATCCTTGGTTCCTGTTTGTTATGAAGATCCAGTTATGGTCCCCAGTGATGAACCTGACCTGGATCCTTTGCCTCAGAGATCCTCTCGGTTCACCAAACCTGTCATTCCTGATATACCCCCCCAGTAGAGACAAATAATTCTTATGCTGCCCTTTTTCCAGTCTGGGGTGATTCGGAGATGGAGGTTGGGGATTCCGACTCACAAAAATCTTCCCTAGGATGAGGTTCACAGGTTTTGGAACAAGGTACTTATAAAGGAAAGAAAAAGGAAAAGAGGAAAACATTTTTGTCCTGTTTCTCTTTATGGTTATAAATGGGTCAATTTACTTTAGGTTCATTAAATGTGCATAGTCTATTGAATATAGATAAAAGACGAACTGTTTTCCAATATTTTCATGATTTGGCGCTAGATGTTTTTATCATACAGGAAACATGGATATATTTGGAACATCAAATTTGGAGTTTTAAAAGAGAATGGACATGGGGCCCTTCGTATTGGTCCTTTGGTCTTGATAAAGCGGATGGGGTAGGGATTCTTTTTCACTCCTTTTCCTTTTCTCTCCAGAAACGAATTGACTTAGTGCCAGGCCGAGTTTTAATATTAGATGGCCTTTGGAAAAGCATGAACTGTAGGTTCATTGCAGTATATAATTGACAGGTGAAAGCAGATAAAGTTCTTCACATGAAGGCTATTCAGCCATTTTTAGTTTCCACCTATAACATTTTTTTATGTGGGGATTTCAACTGTAGCCTTATACAGGATAAAAAAAAAGAAGCAGGATAAGGGACAGAAAATTTATTGTGATTCTAGTGCACTTAACAACCTTATAACTACAGCGGGCTTAATTAATAGCCATGTTTATCATACTAAGGGTCCGAATTTCACTTACAGTATATGAGAAATTCTTACACTTCCATTATTGATTATATTTTTCTTTCCCCTAATTTATCCAAAGGTATTTTAGATATTAGACCTGTAGAATTTTCAGACCACTTATTAATAATTCTGTGTCTGGACCAAGAAGTCAAAAGACCTGCGTTTCGGGAGAGATGGAAAATGAATACTTCAGTTTTATCTGATCCAGTTGTAACTCGAGCCATGGGTCATTTTTTTACTGCTAGATCATCTGTAGAATGTTTATATCAGGACAAGGGTGAACGGTGGTCAGATACAAAAAAGGATATAAAATGCTGGTTTATAAGATTTGGTAAATCACACGGTAATAAAAAGTTTTTACGTTATCTAGCTTTACGGAAACAGTTGCAAAAGATATTTTCTATAGCAAATCTTTCAACACTAGATTATTCATCACAGATTGATTTAATAAAAGCTGAAATGAAAAAGTTCCAATATGACAGGGCTCGACTATCCAAGGCATGCTACACGCTGGTACTCATAATACCCCAATAGGGGGATCCTTTTGAAGCCTGTAAACAGATAAAAGAAAGTACGACTATGGAATATTTGATTTCTGCTACTGGTCAAAGGGTGAGTTCTCCTGAGGATTTGGATAAACTGATTTAGCAGCATTTTAAAACACTTTTGCCCACTTCTCTGACTTCTCAAAATGATATTATTACTTTCCTTCAACCAATCATAGTCAACAATTTTCCAGATGATGTGTTACATTTACAGACCCCTATTACTAAACAGGAGATTTTACAGGCCATTTCAACCCTAAAAAATAATGTTTCACCAGGTTTAGATGGTATCCCTCATCTTTTTTTATAAAACTTTTTGTCAACACATAGCAGATAGTTTAGTATCAGTGTATAATTATTGGTTTACTTCTGATACAATACAATCTACTTTTGCAGAAGGATTATTGGTCTATTTTTTTTAAAAAGGGATAGAAGTCTCATTAGGAATTGGAGACCCATTGTATTGCTCAACACTGACTATAAGATTCTAGCCCATATCCTAAATAACAGATTAAGATCTTATCCTTCATTAGTGATTTCACCACAACAATATTGTGGACTTCCTGATAGGAAGATACAACATGCCTTTATGATCATTAGGGATGTGATTAAACACTGTAATATGGCAGGATTATCAGGATGGGTGGTAGCAGCTGACCAAGAAAAAGCATTTGATAGGGTTTATCACCCCTATTTGTTTAAAGTTCTGGAAATTTATAAGGTTCCTTTAGCTTTTATACAACAACTAAAATTGCTGTATTCTTTTTTTTCAGTGCAAACTTTTTTGAATGGATTTATTGGACAGAGTTTTGATATTGGGAAAGGGGTTTGCCAGGGATGCCCCTTAAGTCCACTTTTGTACATTTTTTCACTCGACCCTTTGTGGAGACACATTGAAATGCATCCTTTTTGGGAAGGGGTGTCAGGTATAAGGATCCCACGAGGCCTTCAGATACAGGCATATGCAGATGATATTTGAGGGTTCTTTTTAAAACAAGAGCAGATAGAAATTTTTTTATCCGAAATATATAAATACCAATTGGTTTCCAATGCCAAATTAAATGTTGATAAGAGTAAAGGGCTTTTCATAGGCAATAATATGGATTTGTCAAGTGAAATAGGGGGCATTACTATTGATTGTGAGCCATTAAAAATTTTAGGAATTATTTTTGGACCCCAAAGCCTTCTGAGGCTAACTGGGAGTTAACATTAAGAAAGGCAGAATTAAAGGTGTTCAGATGGAAACACTGGAAATTCACAAAATTTAAAAGAATTTTGATTTTAAAAAATTTATTTTGCCGCTTTTACATTATGTGGCTATGCTGTACCCAGTTCCGAGTAAATTTGAAACTAGAATATGTAGTCTTTGCTTTCAAATGTTGTGGGGTAATAAACTCAACCCAATCAAGCGCTGTTACACATATCTAGGAGTAAAGGAGGGGGGTTTGGGAATGATTGAACCAGTAATTTCTTTGCATGTATTATTTTTTAAACACACACTCGGCAATGCCCTTTCTCAGTCGGAATTGGTGCATAATGTTTGGCTTCGGAACTCTTTAAATAAATATATCGCAGTCTGGAGTACTGTGGCTCCTAAATTACACCCTCACATTAATATTCCTTCTTATTTTAAATCAGCTGCACAAAAATTATATAAATGGAGGGTCTTGAAACCTGACATAGTAACTCAGTCTGCTAAGTCTTTATATCAGACTATTCTTTCTAGAATACATCCGTTGGAATCAAGTTTTAAAAATTGTCCTTCAACAGATAACAGTCTAATCCTCAGACAACTCACCCTTAATAGTTCTCTCTAAGATGTGGGAAAATCTTTGGCTTATTGCATATGGCAGATTGAATGTAAGAGGAATGCCAAACATAAAGTAGTTGAAGAAAGAAATTGCCCATACATGGATTGTATTTCATTACTTGAAACTATGGAACATTTTCTGTTGGAATGTTCATATGTTACAGCTCTATGGGTTTTTCTGGTCACAAAATGGCAGATGGATTGGTTAAAAAGTTTAGACTATGATATTTTAGTTGTGGGGAAATATGGGGTTGGGTTAGCAAAGTATCACCCTGACACTTTATCTATTTTTCTTTGTTGTATTAAATTTTACATTTGGCAGGCAAGATGCCAATGGGTATTGCATCAGTGGAAAATGTCTTTTGACTGTCTTAGTAATTTAGTCTCAACTGAAATGATGACTGTTTATAAAAAAAATTGTGCTATGAGTTCTGCACAACAGGTGTCTCATTGGTGGAAGGGTTTCACATATTTCATCAAATTTAAATAATGAAAGTTTGGGTTGGAGATAGGAATTATGTTTTAATTGATTTATTGTTTATTTTTCCTCCTTTTGTCCTGATGTTCTCATTATAAGAGAGTCATGTTTTGAGTTTGTTGTCACAAACTGAGTTATATTTCACTATTTGACTCTGTATCTGTACTATTTTTATATATATATATATTTTTTTTCAATAAAATCTCCCCTACTCTTTTCGATAAGTGCGATGGGATCTTTAACATCCACCTGAACTACCATCAATCCAGGCAGACAGGACCTCGGTTTAACATTTCATCCAAAAGACGGCACCTCAGAAGTGCAGCACCCCTCTCATGCTGCACTACAGTGTCAGTACTGGGATATTAACCCAAGTGCCAGATGTGGGAACTGAACCCACAGCTATCTGATCTCCTGGCCTCAGAGGCAAGTGTGCTACCTACTGAGCCACTGACACCGATATAAAAAAATTATAAAGCCTCACCATAAAATGCTTTTTTGCATAAAGCAGGCAACCCCCATGCATACCTTCCTATCCTCTCTAAATAACATTGTAACAATTACAACTAATCACAGATTTAGACATTTTATACAACAGTCAAGTCTCTGAGGGAGCAAAAAAATCAAAATTATCATTTGAAACACAGACCTCAGAGTTGTCACATTTTGCTAATAAACTCTGAATATTCAAATGGGTAACACTAATTGGATTTCTTGTTAAACATGAATGTTTGTACAAAATCAGAAGGTCCAGGATTGGGGTGGATAGAACCCAATAATAGCAATAACAAAAGAATTAATAAATGTTTAAATTGTACCAATTAATTAATGTAAATCTTGGGCCAGATTCTCAAAAGGATTTGGGACTAAGATCCACACTGCAACTCCAGTTGCTGACCAAAATCTTTGCAGCTGCGGAGTTGGGATTCTCATCCACAGCAGCTACAGAGATGTAATGCTGGGTCCCACCAGCCGTAGCATTTTTCCACAGCTGTGGGGATTTCTATGGCAACACCACCTGCAAGTTGTCGTAAACCGTGGAGCCGGTTGTAAACTGGCTCCTCTTTTGAGAATACCATAGTTGCAGTAGAAACTGTGGTTCTGCAAGTGGCAATCTTACTGCGCTGAGTTTTTCCAGCAACTGTGGCATTTTTGAGAGTTTTGAGAATCCAGACCCTTGTTTCTAATAGGGGGGTGGCCTGTGGGGTGCTTAGTAATGTAAAACCATTTAATTAATGTGTTCCAGATGACTCCCCTCCTAATCAGAAACAAGTTGTAATCAGAGTCATTACCAAATGAATGAAGCTTTGAAGCTAGCATCAGAAACAGTAGCCTTAAAAGGTTTAGGTGTGATATTATCCTCCTTATTAAATTGATCACATTTTCTAAACCTTACATCCTGTGCAGTGGAAATTATCCACAAAAAAATAAACAAACCAGCATACATTTTAAAATGTGACATTATCCAAAGGTAACAAACACCCTACCACATGGACCACCTGAAATTAAATGAAATAAAGAACATATTATTAACAGAACAGTAAACATGAGCAGCACCTCTGGCCCCAAACACACTTCTCCTGCTGACTCCGTCAGACTTCATACTCTGCCATAGTACTCAGCCAGAGCACTCTGCCACCACTGCTTCAAAGATGCTGCTGCATCTTGCAATGATGATTTAATAGTCCACTCGGCCCTGCCCCAGCAGCTGATTAGTGAGTAGGGGCAGATGGTGAAACAAATAAAACACAGGCTGGGGATACTGAAAATACTGAAAATAAGAGGCACCATATAAAAGGTATGTTGAGCAATTTAAAGCAATTAGGTACTTGTGGGATACAAAAGTTTAACGCGGTCTCACAGTTCACGATACTAGTAGAATGACAATCATTAAGAATACATTTCACAGTCTAACAGAAAACAAAATCTTCATGTAAAGATGACACAGACCTTCTTGTGATTCAGGCTCCTTCATACACAAACTGCCTTCTTTGGCAACTGATGAAAATGGAATATACAGCAACAGAGCTCCAAAGCACACAAATCACTTTCTGTACTATGCAGCAGTTTTTTTTTTAATTTAAAGTTTATTTAAGTTTTTCAATACAACACAAAACCACAGTCTCCATGAATCAGAATGTATACAAGCAGAATGAATGTCATGTAATTCCATCCTCCCTCCTCCCCCCACCTCCTGCTCCTTACCCCACTCACCTTCCCCCCCAAACTCACACTCCAGCATGGCATATTTACCCTGGCCATTGATTATATATAGTACCACCAAACAGTTTAAAGAGAATACAAGGTATATAGGGGGCCCCAAACTTTCTCAAATCTTGACAGACTATTATTAAGGCTGGCAATCATTCTCTCTGTCCTAAGATTAGATAGGAATTCCTGTAACCACTCATTTTTGGTGATGGCCTCCCAATCCTTCCAGTGTCTTAATACGAGTTTCTTGACTGACATGGGGATAAGTGCCATGTGGTATTTGTGATTAGTGATGCCCACCTCAGTAAAGTCACCTAATATGCAGATAGAAGCTGTGAACAGATCATCCAATCCTAATAACAGGTCCGCCTTCTGCCTAATGCAGGTCCAAAGCGGGGCTGTTTTAGGACAGTCCCAAAAAATGTGAGATAGGGTGCCTTCAGCCTGCTGACAGCATGTGCAGTGAAGGGATATTGAATTATTAATCCTAGCCAAGTTCACTGGAGTGAAATAAAGATTATATAAAATATGAAATTGCATTAGCCGGAGTCTATCCTGGGTCACAAACTTATGACAACCCTTCCATAGTGCAGCCCAGTTAATGGATATCCCATGTAACTGGGCTGAACAGTAACCTGTGGGACCATCAATCTGTAGGTAGGTCCAGTCATACAGGAATCCAAATATTTTGGATACTGCATGCGGGAGGGTAGCCAAAGTGGTAAGCTCCAAATAAATCTGAAATTTGGGAGGCCGAGAGATTTCAGAGCCAAAAAAACATACCAAGAGGTGTCTCAGTTGATAAAGCTTGAAAATTGAGGCACAGTCAATATCCAATTTGTGAATAATCTCCAGAGAAGTGAGCCAGACACCTTTTTCATTCATGAAATGTGTGATAGGGGAGGAATCTAGTTGGAGTAGCCAAGACTGAGGAATGATCTTTCCATCAATTTTGAAGCTGGGGTTACCCAAAACAGGTTGTGTAGTGTTCTGAACATTATTGTACTTCAGAAAGGTACAAAGTTGGGAGTGGGCTGTGACTGAGATACCTATTGGAGAAGCACATAGAGGACGAGGAAGAGATTTATATGGTATATATGGAAAAGGGCAATTGGGGAGAGACCATGTGAGTGTATTTTCTCTTGCTCTATACCTAGCCAAAGAGGGAAATAAGGCTGCATTTCTCGAGGCATTTCCAAGACTGTCCATCTAAGATATTTGCTGGCATGACTTGCCCAATAATATGGGCCTATGTGGGGAAGACTTAGCACCCCCTGGCTTTCAGGGGCATCCAATTTATGGTATGCTAGACGTGGGCGTTTACTCGCCTAGATAAATTCAGTTATATGGCTGTGCACTTTTTTAAACCAATGAAGGGGTAGCCAGACATTTAGTAGGTTGAGAGGATAGAAAAGCCTGGGAAAAATATTCATCTTTACCAAAATAATTCTATCCCACAAAGTGAGGGGTAGAAGGGACCATCGCTTCATGTCCTGCAAGATAATTTGGAAAGTATGTTCAAGGTTCAACTTCTTGAGACCAGATTCACTCCTGGAGAGACTGATCCCCAAGTATCTGAGAGTCTTGGGGGCCTATGTGAGGCCCAGGGCCTTTAGTGTGGGGTTTTGGGCCTTGTGGTTCAGAGAAAAAACTACTGACTTGTCGAGATTCGGTTTATAGTTAGATAGGGAACTGAACTCTTAGCTTATGCTTAACATAGGGGGGAGAGACATAGTGGGGTTTGCAATTTGGAGTAATAAATTGCCCGCATAAGCAGCGACCTTCATTTCCTGTTGCCCTATAGGGATACCTTGTATTAATGAGCAGTCCATTAATCTATGGATTGGGACTGTAGGTACAAATTGAAAAGTAGGGTGGAAAGGGGACAACCTTGCCTGGTGCCAGACTGAAGGGGAAACATTGAGGAGAATTTGCCGTTACAATAAATACGGGCAGTGGGACAATTGTAAAAGACACGTATCCATTGTTGGAATTCTGGGAGGAAATCAAAGGCAGCCAGAGTTCTGAAAAGGAAATGCCAGTTGACTCTATTGAAAACCTTCTCTGGGTCCAGGGAAACCAGGATTTCAGGGAAGGATGCATCCCTGGACATGGAGAGGACATGGAACAATGTTAGGAGATGATCCACTGATGAGCGTCCCCTCATGAACCCAACTTGTTCTGGGCCTATAAGATGCTGCATCACTAGACTGATACGATCGGCTATGATCTTAGCTAGAATTTTAATATCCTGATTAAGCAGGGATATCAGTCTATAACTAGTTAACAGCTCAATCTTCTTTTCCGACTTGGGTAATAGGATAATCAGCGCCTCAAAGAGAGTGTTGTCAGATGAGTTACTGGATAAGATATGTTGGAATAAGATCTTGAGTAATGGGACAAGTTGCCCTGCAAAAGCCTTGTAGAAATTCAAAATAAACCCATCTGGACATGGAGCCTTCTCATTAGGAAGGTCCCTAATCACTTTGAGAATCTCCGCCTCCAAGATAGGAGATAGGAGAGAAAGACTTTGAGATCTCAAGAGGGAGGGAAGGTGAGAGTTTCTCAAGAAATCATCCAGCACCTGAAGCTGGGAGGGGGGGATTACCATAGGGTTGTAAAGGGCCCGGTAGTACTTTTCAAATTCTGCAACAATGTCAGAGAGGGAAGTGCTGAGGGAGCCATCATCAGTGGAATGAATGGCACCAATCAGCCTAGATGCTTCCTGTTTTTTAATCCTGAGGGCCAGCAAGTGTCTGGCTTTTTTCCCCTGGTCCGTGTAACTGGCTTTAGCCTTCAAGATATTGTACTCCACTTTTTCACACAGGAGCTCAGAATAAACCTCCCTGAGTTTTATGAGATCCTGTCAGAACTATTCAGAGGACCGAGATGACAGCTGGGACTCCATAGTCCTGATCTGAGAGAGTGTCATCAACAGTCTCTCGTCCCATTTCTTTTTACAGGAGGAGGCTAAATCAATAAAAATCCCCCTAAGGTAAGCTTTCACGGAGCACCATTCTATATCCGGCTTCCCAGTGGACCTCTTGTTAATATCCATGAATAGTTTTATGTGGCTATGCAGCAGTTCTTAATAGCTGAACCCATGCAGACACTTAGCATACAGTAAGGAGCAGGACTTGAAGGCACTCAATCACTTGCAGTATAATGCATCAGGTCTTGGTCGCTGAAACAGAACTGCCACTCTGTAGATGGGAGTGAAGAGGGGGGAGGGCAAGCTAAAGTGCAATCAGTCAGACAATTAGATAGATAAAAGGTATGAATGGCAAGAATGCAAATGGGGACTGCCACTCACACATCGCACTTTGCCATTGCACTCTGCCAGAGCACTCAGTTGTTGCTGCTTCAAAGATGCTACCATGTCTTGCTGTGATGAATCAAATAGCCCACTCCGGTCCACTCACAGTGGCTGAGTGGGCTATTTAAATCATCACCGATTTCTGCTTTTCTATTTATCTCAGCTACAGTCTGCTCTTGCAACAAACTACACGTGAAAGCAACCACCCAGCATTAGCGATAATATGAATCATGATGGCTGATCATGAAAAATGTACTGATCAGCAGTTCTTAAAGGAAATAACTATTTGGAAACATATTTTAGAAAAACATTCAATGTCAAGAATGGGATGTCTGTAAACAGGGCACAGCTCACAAATGCAGCTAATCTGAATAACTCATTGGAAACTGTTACTTGCCAGTAGAGATTCGCTGAAGTTTAAATTCGCAGGCAAATTTGCCATGATGTGGCCAAAAATCACCTCCACAGAGCTCCGCAAAGTTTTCCCCACCTTCAAAAACTTAGAAATGGTGAAGTTCCACCACAAAGTATGGAATTTCACCTGCAAACAGTGGAATTTTGACCACAAAGGACATAATTTTTATGAATTGCCACCATTGGCAGATGAAATTCCACAATTTGTGGATGGAATTTTGCCATGCAGAATTCATGAAATTCCGCCAAATTTGCTTATTAATCTGCAGAGCAAAGTGTACCATCTTTACCCACTTCTACTTACCACGAAAGGTTTCTGCATTACCAGACCACAACTTTCTTCATCAGACTGTGTATGCAAGAACACTCACCACATAAATAAACAAAATGTGATTGTAGATTGTAATTGCTATAACTGATCAAGCAGTAAAAACACATTTGCTTTAAAAGTTTTTTCTTGCACATCATGCTGCTGACTTCACACTTTCAAGTCTCAGATTATAATGTTGTGCTATACAGCAGACCATTTCAAAGAAAAAAAAACACTTTTCTTTAACCCTCATCATGGCATATACTGTATATATATATATATATATATATATATATATATATATATATATATATATTATATGTTTTGGGATAAATAAGAGTATAAAAAATGATATCTGAGATGGCCAGTGAAGATAACATTGTTATCTCACGTTCTATCGTCATAATGAAAGTGAAACTTTTCACTTTTAAATAAATCCAGCTGTCTCTCTTCGCTGTGTCCCTGTAGATGAAAGCCCCCCAAACACACACACATCTCTCAGATCTGCTTGATCTTGCCTACATCTTTAACCAAATTATTTTAAAACATATCTGGTTGATCCTATGACTTTGTTTTATCGATGTGCAACTCTGATGCAGCATGACCGAATACTATGATCTCAAATGTAAGCGTGAGTGGCGTATGCAAATTCAAATGTGAGACACAGTCAGAAATTTCTAATTATGGAGCCTGTGCTGTAAACCGTGAAAAGAGTGCCCCTTTCTTATTAACGCCTGTATTTTCTGATAAGAGCGTCCGACAGTGCAGGAAAAGGGCGAGTCGGCGGCTTCACAACACCAGATGGAACACAGTTGCCATAGCGACACGCGGTCCATGTCCGTCTGGTGTTGCCAAGCTACAACTGTCGCTCTTCCAGGCTCCGGCAACTCTTGTCAAGACGGACAGCGACAAAAAGCACTCTTGCGATTTAACACAGCCTCCATAGAAATTTCTGACAATCTCACGTTACTAGCGCATCCTCATCACGACCATAATCCGATCTGCCAAAATTCACATAGATAAAACAAGTCACCAGATCAACCAGATAATATATGTTTAAACATCTATTTGTTAGATGCAGGCAGGATCAACCAGATATGTATTATTCAATAACTTTAGAGTGGTAAGGTGAGATATTTTTAACAATATATGTAATCTGCTGTTTTGAGGGAGGAGACATGGAGAGTTGTGTTGGGGGTGGCCAGGGCTAGGTCAGCCAGAATCCAGACAAGTTGTTGTATAATAATTTTAAAGCATCAGGATCAACTTCATATATTTTTTTAAACAACATATGGCATCTGTTTTGCTGGTAGAGATGTTGCAGATTTGTGTTGAAACAGCCAACACTTCTATGTAGGGAAATGTATGAAGTGCACATTTGGAGCTTTTGTTGAATGCAGCCCAAAACATACATAGTATAAACAGAACATGACACTCGAGGCCAATGACATCATGATATCTCACTGCGGGTTTTCACTCGTGAGATATCATGATACGTTAGCCTCTCGTGAAGATAAATATGATATCTTCAGTCAGGCCATGTCATATCCCTATATATATATATATATATATATATATATATATATATATATATATATATATATATTTCAACATTAGCAAGCACACTCCAAAACTTATCTAATGTAATTAAATTTTTTTTTTATGATGTCTAGTTTTAATATGACATCATTACATCATGAGGTCCCAGCATCAGCTCCGTGATATTTTAGGCTCTCCTCTAAACAAATTTCCATATAAAAAATGTACATTTTTCTTACCTCAAACATGCAAACAACAGCATAAAATAGATGAAGAGTTTGCTGCATGTGAGAGTCAGTTGACTGAGTCACACTCCTAGGTCCTGAACTCCACTATGCACCACAACTACACAACTGCGTCATTAGCAATGTAACACATCCCATGACACAAAACAGCACCATGGCGGGGGACTATTTCTGACTTTACACCATCTGGAACCTTCATTTTTCACTTTTGGCTTTCATGGAGGGGTCCTTTTGTTTTCTACTGTGTATAATGCTGACTGTCTTTGTTCCCAAATTTCTACATAGTATTGACAATATGATGCTGTTTCTAGCTGCAATCTGGCTGGTGCTGCCCTAAATAAAAACATATGTTGTATAAACTGAACATGACATGGCCTGTCTTAATGTATTATATTTATCTTCATTCAAGGCCACTAATGTTAAGATATCTTACTTGTGGCTTCACCACATAATAGTAGAGGCCATGTGTAGATAACTGTACATCATTCTTTCTCATTAATTTATGTTGAAGTTAGTACAATGCTTTCACAAAGGTGCATATTCATCTAAAACATGAGTGAATTATATGATTGCCAAACACTTCTTTATAGCTTATTTGTATAGACAAGTGTCATTTCTAAAGCATGCTTGTGAGGTTTTGCAGCTTAAATCACTGATGACATTTCAATTGTTTCTGTATGGCCTACAAAATGCAAAAAATATTTTCACTGGTGCAAAAATAATCAAAATTAAAGAAGTCAGATACATAGAGCATGAAAATAACAAACAAACAAACAAAATAAATGTCTGAAAACTATAATTCGGTGAAGGTATATAAGAAAAGACCTTACTAAAAAAAGTCTTCAGATGGGCACACCATCAACAATTAGAACATTTCAGATGTTAAAAGGATTTAACAAATGATCAAAATTGCAAGGAAAAGTTCAGAAACTCATCCTATTGAGGACATCAGACAGCTAGATGATGTTTAAAGCTACTGTTTGTTACCACATTGTTCACATCTGCACTTTTCCTGTTACGCAAACATCTGATATAGCAACTAAAGAACTGATACAAAAAAAGGTAGATCAAGTTGTAATTATTGGAAAATACTGCTGCAAAATTTAAGAATATATTGTGCATATTTTTTATAATAGCTCTGGCAATTGTCAAGTATTTATTTATTTTTTTTAACCAGGAGAGACACATTAAGCTTATTTACAGGTGTGACCTGGGAGCACAAAGAAGTTAAGTGACTTCCTCGGGGTCACAAAGTATGCAAGTGGGGGCTATGGGATTCAAACTCAGGTCTCCAGATTTTCTGCTCAGAGTCTTAAACCACTGCTCTATACTGCCTCCTAAATTTTGTGCAATATCAATTTATCTCATGTCTGTATTTTGTTGCCCCAGGACCAAATTGAACACATGGGCCAGGATTCACAAAAAATCACAAAGTGCAGCACAAAAGTTCGCATGGCATCATGTGAGTGCCCAGGTCACAAAACTCACTATTCACAGATGGATTGAGAATGGCACTATCCGACAGTGAATATGACTGGATAGATGCAGTAGAAACACTGATACCATGATCCCTAACCCCATCGGCATAGCCCCGAACCCCAGCTAAGTGAATATCTTTGCAAGCATAGCGCCACTGGGCTAAGGCAGTAGTCACTAAGCCAGCCATGCAAATGAGCCTATTGGTTTACAAGGGGCTAACTGACCATTTGCGTGCCTATGGCAGGAGGTTAGTGTGCCCTCCCAACTCCGATCGTTGTCCCAATAGTGAAAACATATATGTCTGGTAGTCTAGTGGTTCCCTTCCCATCCCCAGTCACCAATCTGGTATATAAAAATATTCCCATAGTGTAGTAGTCCCTCCCCCTCCCAGTGCCCAGTCCTGTATAAAAAAAAAACACATTTTCCCTAGTGTACTGATCCCTCTCCCCTTCCCGATCCTCATATTAAAAAAAACATTTTCCATAGTGCAGTGGTTACTCCCCATCCCTGGTGTTTGATCTCCTACCTGATAGTACTTTTCCATAATGTGGTGTCCCTCCCTGGTGCCTGATCTCCCACTCTACAGTGATAAATCCCTTTTCTATAGTGTAGTGGTCTCACCATCACTGATCGCCATTCCCAAATAGACAAAAACCTAGTCCCTGGTAGGCTAGTGGTTCCTCCAACCCTGCACCCTCTCAGGTAATCACCCACCACCCCACTCCCACCATCCAGTATGACTGCCAGCACAGCCCTCCTCACACCTCCACCCAATGGGCTTGTAGTATATACTGTATGCTATCAATGACAGTTCAGTCAGTGGGCAGCCATGGAGGTGTGAGGAGGACTGCGCTGCTACTTGACCAGCAGTCACGCTGGTGGGGATTGGGGCAGTGGGTGATTACCTAAGAGGGTGGAGGGGCTGGAGGGACCACTAGACTACCAGGAACTGGGTTTTTGTCTGTTTGGGGATGGTGATCAGTGACGGGGGGGCGAGTGCCCACTACATTATGGAAACTATGAACACTATGGACATTTTTTTTTGCATTTTTAAGGGGATTGGGGAGGGGGAGAGACCACTGTACTATGGACTTTTTTATTTATCATGGGATCGGTGATTGGGGAGTAACCACTACACTGTGGAATAATTTTATTTATCATGGGATCGGTGATCAGGGAGTGGGAAGGGACCACTACACTATGGAAACAAATATTTTACAATGTTGGGTGGGCCATTGGGGATGGGGAGGGTCACTGCACTCTGGAAACTGATTGTTTACTGGCAGGTGGGTGATCGGGGACTAGGGAGGGGGTGGGGGCTGCAGTACCTCTACCAGCCACTACGGTTGCACAGATTACTGCCAGGATTTTGTCAGCGGTACTTTGCTCCATGCAAAGACTTTCGCAAAGGCCCTTGTGTGGAGCTAAATCTTTGTGAATGGGATTGTGGGGATATGCATGTCCCCGCCCCTTCATTTGCATTCTAGACCCCCTCACTACTTTGCCTGGCACACACCCAGTTTGTAGGGTCAAACTGGACTTTGTAAATACCAACTATTTGCAAGGCCAAGTTTTCCCCCAGGCAACCTGGGTTTGTGCCCTGGCAATGTTTTGTGAATGTGGCCCAAGATGTTTCTCCTCAAGTGGTTTATCTGGTGAAAAAAAACAAATCAATACATAAATAAATTATCCTAAAGAGCTTAGAATTTCGCAGATAATTATTAAATTTGCCTTCATGGAATCAGTCTCCAGCCAGACTTGTTGACGAGGATGGCTTCTAAACTAGTAAAGAGTGGGAAACACCATCAGGGACATGCATCACATTTTGTAGATGAATTAGAAGAACAAGGCAAATAGAATAATAGATAGGAATAGAATAATAGATAGGAAACCACATGTAACTAAACGGCAATTGTACTGCAGTGACGTCATACACCATGACAGTGAAACCAAAGTGGTTTTTGTTGTCCCGAGATCTCCACGATGGAATAACATACTTTTTAACACTTTAGTTCCAACTAAAACTCAGATATTTACAACCCCATCAGTTAACAGTGAGACAGACGGCACAATTTTTAAATGGCTATAGATTGCCACAGGGGGCTTGTGGCAGTAGGTTGGATGCAACTGGCAGCTTGTGGCCAGCACTGTGACAATTCTAATTTTACAAAACACTCAGCCACAACTCCATGCAGCAAGTCCCATGAACCAAACCCAGGACTTAGACCTGCTCCCCCATGGTCTACATGTGTGGCATTGGGGCAGCAATTTTATGGGACTTTCACCAACCCTTGGGTACAAGCCATCATAAAGAGAGTAGATTGTCACAACAATGTCAAACGTACCACAATTGGACAACAGTTGCAGCAAACCATTAGGGGCAGCTGTGACAAACCTTGTGGTGTATGCAGGGCTTGATGCAATCCCTGCGAGGTTAGTTTGTTTTGTGAAAAACCACTCCTGCACTTTATTTTCTTGTGGTTGCTTAGGACATCTCTAGGAATGCATTCAATGTTGCTAGGAACATCCACATTGTTAAATTGGTAGTGCGACCTGTGATTGGTCAGAGAATGTCTGTGGGAGGTGAGGAGTAGTTTTGAAAAAAAAAATGGCGGCTTTCTTTGTCCCTTAGCGGGAATGTGATGGCCAGAGAGTTTGAGTTGTGTGTTGACCATGTTAAGCTGTGTGACCATTTTTATGTCTTTTAATTCAAGTATCAGATTTATACAGTGCAGAACAATGACTGAAGTGCTGGACTGTCATGGATGAGGAGAGGCAGCGCCTTGTGTTGGGAGTAAGAGGTTAGTACTTATTAATAGCTCTAAGATGGAGAGAGCATGAGGGAAGTGTGGCTGTATATTTTTTTTTATTTCACAATTAAAACAGCAAAGCTGGAAACTGGAAGAAACTAACAAAACGTTGCTTTGGATGATGATTTGGA
This sequence comes from Neoceratodus forsteri, assembly GCA_016271365.2. Taxonomy (NCBI): domain Eukaryota; kingdom Metazoa; phylum Chordata; order Ceratodontiformes; family Ceratodontidae; genus Neoceratodus; species Neoceratodus forsteri. The sequence continues at coordinate 1,383,579,353 of CM057456.1, read as the reverse complement.
AGAACTATGGTGTTTGCCTTTGCTACTGTGGCACATGCTCAGATTGAAGGGTTAATGGCATTTAGGCAGGTATTTGCAGGTGTCAGCTGTACTAAAGGGCTTCCTTGCTGTAGTAGCTGTTTGAGCGGAGCATGGAGGCATGGGGTACAAGTTAAAAAAAAAGAACATTTATTTTGTAAACAAACAGTAGTTAAATTTGTAGTGTTGAGCTACAGGTTTTTAACAGGAATATAAGGTAGCATGTGTATGGCTACTGAGAACTGAAAGTGAAATGTAATACCGGCAGGTGGGGAGGGGAGTGATGTAGCTACTATGTGCATAAATGCTGATGACATATCTACAGTACTGTGTACATAAATGAAATTTATGTACACAGTAGCTCATGTAACACCATTTATGTAATGGGTTTTGTGTCCGCACCAATTGCGTAAATATATGTAATAGATAAACCACTCTGAGGTGTGCAGTCATGCTCTGATATACGCATGCATTGGTGTGTGTCAACCACCCAAGGCATGCATATATCAGAATCTGACCGCACACCTCAGAGTGGTTTATGTAGCTTATAAAATGTCAAAATTGTTTTGGAGGGGGGTAAAAGTGCAGGTGTGCAGTTGTACTCTACTCTGATTTTCGCACGGTCATGTGATGTGTTTCAACCAACCATTAGATGAAGATTATTTTACCCATTTTATAAATACATATATATATATATATAATATATATATGGGATATACAATGGTGAGCTGTCAGATAAATGATTTATCTACACAACTGCTGTTTGACCTTGGGTAATCTCATGAGTGGCGAAGCCAACGAGTGAGGTGTGTCCAAGGTCAAACAGCACAAGTGTAGATAAATCATTTATCTGACAGCTCACCATTGTATATTTCATTTATGCAATAGGGATGCTTTCTATCAGTGCAGGAACATTTGGTTTTGACTGTTTATCTTTATTTTAAATGATAATTTCTGGGAGTTTTGGTTAACTTTCCTATAGTATGTCTGCCTAGCATAGTGGTTGCTATTAAATGAAGAACCACTCATTTTGTAGAATACTTCTTGCTGTACAAATGTCATGCTCACAGTAGTATGCTACCTTTTTTCATTTTAAAGTTATTCACATTTGTTTGACAAAAAAGGGAAAAGAAAATTGAATTTTATGCTTTTTTTTGCTAATTGTAAAAAAAAACTAAAAGGTATCTATAAATGAAACACCACTCACTTTGTAGATATTTTTGTGCTGAACATTTTTCGTGCTCACAGTACCATGCTATCTTTTTTGTTTTAAAGTTATTTACATTTGTTTGTCAAAAAAGTGAACCAAAAAATTACATTTTCTTCTGCTTTTTTGCTAATTGTAAAAAATCTATAAGGTATCTATACATGAAACACCACTCATTTGGTAGAGAATTTTGTGCTGAACAATTTTCATGCTCACAGTACCATGCTATCTTTTTTCGTTTTAAAGTTATTTCCATTTGAATATGGTTAGTACTGCTTCTGAGGCCGAACATTCTAAATGAATTCTAAAGAGATTTGTGACATAGTAACTGTGTGTATAAATGGTCACTGTATGTATAAATTTATTTATACATACAGTGACTCAGATAAACGCATTTATCACACTGAATATATGTCCATTCCTATTGCATAAATATATATATATATATATATATATATATATATATATATAGGGATACATGATGGGCATGAATGTAATATGGCAAATATTGTCACTCCTGCGGAGAGATCCAGAGCTCACGTGATGCAGGAGTGACAATATTTGCTATAGCACAAGATCTGCCCATCATGTATTCGATATACACAATAGGGCCAAGAGTTTCAGAAGTTTTGTTATGCTGTCTTGTGTTCTGTTCTTGTTTATGTGTTTGCTCATTCTGTGTGTGAGCTTTTCTGAATGGGCTGGCAGTGTTATAAACTCTGAGAGACACACGAGTGTGTTTTGAAATGCTAAATGAGTTAGTTTTAGGTAGGAGGGAGAAACATACTTTTGTGAAGCTGTATTGTTTAGCAGTCTGGCTGCAGTGAAGCTAAGAACATCACAGTAATTATAGTGAGCTGAGAGGCAGAGTGTCAGAATAGCTGATACTGTTTTCAGTGGTAATTAAGTTAGCTGCAGGCAGAGTGCAGAGTGTTCAGTGAAATTGTGCTCTTTAGGATTCTGGCTGCAGTGAAGTTGAGATTGTCACATTAATTGTAATGGGTGAGAATCAGAGTTTGAGGAACAAGCGAGAGTGTGTTTCAGTGGTAGTTGAGTTAGCTGCAGGAAGTAGTTTAGACTGTTCTGTGAAGCTGTGCTGTTTGGAATTCTGGCTGCATCAAGTAGAGAGCATCACAGTAATGAGCAGGAAGTTTGGGGGGGGGTAGGTGTGTTTTGTAATGCTCACTGAGTTAGCTGTAGGCAGCAGTGAGACCTCTCAGGTAGTTCTGCATTTGTGTCTATGGTAACAGCACAGATGTTTCTTGCATGCTGAGGGGAAAGCTGCCTAGGGTGATGATATCAGCGACCTTTCGTGACCTGTGTGTGTAAATGACTGATATCATCACAGTAGAGCAGAGGGTAAAAATATCACACTGCAGTGGATGATATACTGTTTTATCGCACTCATTTACCACTCACCCCTATTGTGTGTGTGTGTATATATATATATATATATATATATATATATATGAACCCACTCTAAGGTGTGCGGTCATGCCCTGATATACACATGCTCATGTGATGTGCTTCAACCAACCAGCAGAGATAAGTTTTCTTACCCATTTTATAAATAAATATATATTATAGGGGTATGACCATATTTAGGGTTGAGTAGGCACTTTAATGTTAAACTTCAAATTTTGCATGTTAATAACTTTTCAACCGTTCAACGGATTTGCACGAAATTTGGAATGCATGGTCTGGTATGGTAGATCTCTTGATTTACTAAGTTGCGTTTCAATCAGACATACTTTTTTTGCACAGACAAGCACCAAAAAATTAACTTTTTGACAGTTTGCATGTTTTATGTCCGTGGCGCTGTGCGGACACCGTGTAGTCTATTGGTCAGAAACTTTGGGATGTAGAACGAACATGGGCCAAGGAACATGCCAGCATTTGTTTGGTGTAAAAATATTAGTCTGTTCAAAAATTATTACATTTTGAAGTTCCCATTATATCCTATGGGACGATTTATATGTATATTTTGCGATGTCCTTGCGGAAGACCAGATGACCCTAAAGAAGACCAGATGGCCCAAATTGGGATGACCATATCTCAATAATGGTTTAGTGTTTTTATTTAAAATTTGCAGGGTGTTGAGGGGATGTCCTAGAGATGTGACTTGTGCTGTTTAGGTGTTGGGGAATTAATTGGTTGCAGAGATATTCAATGATGTAGTTGATGTTTTTCCCATAGTATTACATTGTGGTCTATGTCACGACTTTCAGCGCTATTATCTCAGAAATGAAGCGAGATACAGACTTTTCACTATTGGCAGCACACGTCAGTCTTAAGTGACCTGTGCTGCTGGAAAAAAGATTTTACATCATAGAGGAAGCCTGCAGTGGAATCTTTTTCGTACATTACACGGTTCATGAGATATGGTGAAATTACTGTCACAAAAGTTCAAAGAGTGCCTGTCCAGTGCTTTTCAGTGCCCATATCTCATAAATGAAGTGAGATACAGGTCAGTCTGTGATTGTCACATGAAGTACTCACTATCATGGTTACAATGACAATTTTTTTTTAACTCTTTCGGTTCATAAGATATGCGCAAATTACTTTTACAAGGGTTTGGTACCCTATAGGGCTGCTGTATTGCTCTGTAGCTTTGCGTAAGTGGGAGCATGGTCCTGGAGGGCCCACACTCCCACAGATGCATAGTGTTATGCAAAAATTGGCAACTTGGTGGGAGCGTGGGGCCTTCCTACCAGTACATGTTTTTTACCAGTTATATTACACTTTTTCCAAAAGTAAGGAAATTCATGGGAAAAAAAAACTGTGTTTAAGGCATCATTTAGGGTTAAAGTGAAAAAAGTCAGGAAATGAAACATTAGGGTTGAGCTCCTAACCCTCCCACACACCATATCCCCATCCTCCACAGACTGACAGATGCCGGGGTGTGTCATTGGGGCCGTGAGGCCTAAATCTTACCCCATTTTCCTTTACTGTAGCATTTCAATCTGCTTACACATGGAATGGGGTGAGAGTTGGGCCACACGACCCCAATGGCACACCACAGTGTCTGTCAGTCTGTGGAGGATGGGGGTGCGGTGTGAGGGGGGGTTAGGGGCTCAACCCTATTCCCTAACCTTTTCGGAGATGGGTAACTCCTTGACCCACCACAGATGGAGGTACGGCTGGATCCTGCGCTATAGATACATGGAGGATGTGTGGTGTTGATTTTTGGGTCGGCTGGGAGGTGCAGCTTCTGTTTGCAGACTCCAACTGAGGAGGTGATGTAGCCCTGACAGTTTTTGTTTTGGTAATTCCTATATCTATGGGATTGTTGGAACTACTTGATTATTTTGAACATTCCTGTGCTCTCTAACACTGGAAGGGGTGGCTCTTTTGCCCAACTTTAAAACCAAGGAAGCTATACAGCAGATGAATGCAGGGGGCTGGCCTATTCTTCTTCACCCATGATGCAGCAAGGAACATTCTGATACCACCAGCCTTTCTAGGGCAGCCTCTGCTATCTTAGAAAAAAGGAATTTTTCGATCTCCTGAAAGCTCCTGGGACTTTTATTAAGAAAACTGTGGATCTTCTTTTGGTTTTCTCCCCTTGCTTTTTGATTAGTTCTCCCCTTTCCTCTTCTGAAATGGAAGGGGATTTAAATCAGCCAACTTGTTGCATGTGACTGTACTCCTTAGACACTGTACTCTGCAGTCCGGATTACTTCATTTGGGAACTCTTAACAATGCATTGCACAGAACATCAATATGGGATTAATACTGTATGATCTGGAGACATTTTTTTTTCCTTTTTTTTTTTGGTTTAACAGGAGCCTGCTTTCTACTTCTTTCTTTGGTGGCAGTCTCCCACCTTAAGCAAGGCAGATAGTCTATGCTGGGTCTGGCTAGTTTACTAGTGATCTCACTAGATGTTACTTGATTTAGTACTAGTATTTTAGGTTTACTGTTGGCCCTTATTTTACTACTTTTGGGGCAAACTGAATACAAATGACCTGATAAATAATCCGTTTTTCACTGTAGTATAATGGAAGGATCACTTGAAGGTTATATTTAGATATTGACAAGTTTTTAATTGTTCTTTGATAAACATGTTTCAAAGGTTTATGAGTATAGAGGAGGTTTGAGGGGGGTGGGGTGTATGTGGGACGTTGCCTAGAGGTGGGTATCACGTACTGTAATGTACGAGGGTGGGGGGAAGGGGGAATCCATTCAACGTTTATATTCCAGAAATGGAAGGGAAAAATCTTAAATTTTATTATTGGACATGTTTGGAAGGCAGGGAGAAGAGGGGTAATACAAGGGAGGGAGTTAATTGGGGGAATTTTCTTTCTTTCAGGGGAAAAGGTGGGGGATAGCTTGGCACATAAGGCATATGGTTTTGTTGTAATAGGATGCATGGTTGTTAATAACTCAAGGAAACATGACAAATCTTAAAAAATTGGTTTATTGGAATGTTCGCAGACTCCACACTAAATTGAAGCATTATCAGGTGTTGAAACATATAAATCTGCTTAAGGGGGATCTCTTGTTTTTACAGGAAACTCATCTTCGGGAAACAGAGGGTGTTCTCCTCCATCAGCAATATATTGGACAGGTTTTTAATGCTGAGGACAGCTCCCAGAGTCGGGGGGTAGCTATCTTGGTTTCTAGGAACACACTCTTTAAACTGGAGCAAACTATAGGGGATCCACAGGGTAGGTACTTATAGGTAAAGGGTATGTTAGATGGAACGTCCCTAGTGCTGGGCTGTGTTTATGGGCAGAAAAATGATTCTCCTTTATTTTTTACCACTTTGTTAAAAGCTCTGGCACCGTATACTGCCTACCCATGTATTATAGGTGGAGACTGGAACCTCCTTTTCTCCCCAGACCTAGACAAATCCACACCTAGGAGGCAAGGTCTGTCACCAGCTCAGTAGGCTCTCAGAGAAATGATGGATCACCTGTGATTGGTGGACCCATGGAGGATCTTGTACCCCACCTCCAGGGAATTCACATTTAGATCTACTGTTCACGGGACATCCTCCCGTATAGACTATGTTTAAGTTTGTCAATCACTCCTGCAGGGCATGGTAGCTGCGAGTATAGTTCCTGGTGTGATTTCAGATCACTAGGTAGTTAAATGTGACCTGCTATTAACCCCTGATGTATCACCCGACTCATTATGGAAGTTGAACAATCAACTTCTCAAAGATCCCCAAATTACAGAAGCCATAACCTGGGAAAATAGATGAATTTACTGAAACAAACCAAAATTCTACATCTAGGCCAGATCGAGAATGGTGCACTTTGAAGTGTGTACTATGAGAAGTATTTATTAGATTAGCTTCCCACAGAAAGAGGAAAAGGGAACCAGAATCTATCTCCCTTCTTTCAAAAATAAACATTTTAGAAGCATCACGATCTCCCACAACCACAGTAGAGGATAGACAATTGTTAGTGGGTCTAAGAGATCAATACAGCTCAACACTTCGGGAGAAAACTAAATATGCTATTTTAAAAACCGGAGTTAAATATATTGATCAGGGGGAGAGAACAGGCCACCTCTTGGCACTGAGCCTTAAGCAGGTAGAATCCTCTAGAATTATTCCAAGTATAAGATCTCACCAGATGGGAGATCTTCTTCTAGCTCCTAAAGCAATTGTGGCTGAATTTGCTGATTTTTACAGGAAGTTATATCAGCCCATGCCTCACAAACCTCCTTCTGAGACAGTTGAGCAATACTTTTGATCACTTGATTTACCTTCCTTCAACCAGGCTCAACAGGACACCCTGATCTCCCCTATTCTGGAGTCAGAGATTCAATTGGCTATATCCTCTTTGGGGTCTGATAATGCTCCGGGCCCAGATGGGTTTACTCCTAACTTTTACAAAACTTTTGGTAAATAAATTGTCCCTTGGTTGTCCCGTCTTTTTGTTTGGATGTTGGAAGGTAACTCTCTAGACCTGGGTTTGAATCCCACAGCCCCCACTTACATACTGTGTGACTCTGAGCAAGTCACTTAACTTCCTTGTGTTCCCATGTCGCACCTGGAAACAAGCTTCAGCTTAGTGTGCCTTTCATGGTTAAACAATTTCCCCCTCCCCCCCAGATAGTTCCTTATTAGAGGCCACTATTATTGTACTCCATAAACAGGACAGGGATCCAGAACTGACAGGTAGCTACCAACCAATATCCTTATTAAATTGTGATATTAAAATTCTGGCTAAGCTCGTTGCATATAGACTTAAAAGGGTACTCCCTGGGATTATCCACCCAGAGCAAGTTGGGTTCATGTAAGGGTGCCATTCATCAGATCATTTTTGGAAGTTGGCGCACATCTTCTCCGTGTCCAGGGACTCAGAGACACCGGCCGGTCTGGTATCCCTGGACGCGGAGAAGGCATTTGACCTGGTGGACTGGCAGTTTTTATTTTTATCTATGCGTAGATTTGCTTTCCCCATCCAATTCATAGATTGGGTAGCTTCTTTTTACCAAAACCTCCAAGCAGGAATATATTGCAATGGTTTTCTCTTGGACAGATTTCTACTGGGATCAGGCACAAGACAGGGATGACCTCTTTCCTCCTTATTATTTAATATTTATTTGGAGCCATTGTTGGCCAAATTGAGAGCAGAGAATGGGGTTCAGGGTATTCCCATAGTTACCCATATTTTTAAATTATCAGCCTATATGGATGATGTGGTTCTACACCTGATAAATCTGGGGCATTTCTTTCCTATAGCTTTGAATATTATCCATGAATTTGGGATGGTTTCTAATTATAAAGTTAATATTGCTAAGACAACAGTTTTCCCCTTAAATCACAGGTTTTTACAGCATGATTTCTGTCCGATGGAAGTACAATGGAATCCAAAGTGTATTAAATATTTAGGTTTATTCATATCTACAAGGGAAGGCCTCAGGAAAAAGCAAAACCTTGATACCCTTCTGGACACCATCCAACAGGACTTTAAGAGGTGGCAATCTCTTCCGATATCTCTTTGAGGGAAAATAGGCATAGTCAAGATGAATATCTTGCCTGGAATGATTTACCCTCTTGTCGTAGTGTGTGGGATTTCACACAAACAGGCAGACAAAACATTAGGTGCATAAAAAACACATAAAAGAGTTTAGCATTTCATTTTAGTAGAAAATTGATATAATAAAATAAATATTTACAGAAATGAAAATAAGGTGTTAATTCAGCACACCTAAAGACTCCTCTCTGGTCTTAACTTAGCTTTAAACTCAGTACAGTGTGATAAAACATACCTTATCTCCATGGACAGCAACAGACTGGCCCACCTATCTGAATTTCACCCTCGGTGGTCAGTTTATATACTCTGCTACTCATGACATAGAAACATAGAAACATAGACTTTGATGGCAGATAAGGACCGCTTGGCCCACCTAGTCTGCCCATTTCCCTACCTAGAGGATAAGCTGCAGATCCTATTTAACCAACAGCCTATTTCTCCCCCCCCCCACAAAAATTGCCTTATGTCTGTCCATGCATTCTTAGATTCTCCCACAGTTTTAGACCCCCTGGCCTCCTCAGGAAGGCTGTTCCATGCGTCCACCACCCTCTCTGTGAAAAAATACTTCCTCACATTGCCCTGAGCCGTCCCCCTCTATCTTCAAATTGTGTCCCCTTGTTCTTGCACATCTCTTTTTCTGAAAGATGCTACCCTCTTGGACTTTGTTGATTCCACTGAGGTACTTAAATGTTTCTATCATGTCCCCCTCTCCCTCCTTTCCTCAAGGGTATACATATTAAGCTCCTTTAGCCTCTCCTTATATGGCTTCTCTTGCAGACCCTGCACCATTTTAGTTGCCCTCCTCTGAACTACCTCCATCCTGTCTATGTCCTTGCGGAGATGGGGTCTCCAGAACTGGATGCAGTACTCCAGATGGGGTCTCACCAACTGTCTGTACAGGGGGATAACAACTTCCTGTTTTCTGCTGGTGATGCCTCTCCCTATACATCCCAGTATCCCCCCAGCGCTCCCTACTGCCTTCTCACATTGCTTGCCAACCTTAAGGTCATCTGATATGATTACCCCCAGGTCCCTTTTCTATTTTTGTTGTTGTTACTACCTCTCCCCCATTGTGTAATATTTCCCTGGGTTTTTGTTTCCCAGGTGCATTACTTTGCATTTCTTTGCATTGAATCCAAGCTGCCATACTTCTGACCATTCCTCCAACCTTGCCAAGTCCCTTCTCATCCTTTCCATGCCTCCTTGTGTATTAACCCTGTTGCAGATCTTTGTGCCATCTGCAAAGAGGCATACTTTTCCTTCCAGTCCCTCTGCAATGTCACTTAAAAAGACATTAAAAAGGACTGGACCCAGTACTGAACCCTGCAGTACCCCACTAGTAACACCTCTTTCTTCAGAGTGGACTCCATTTACAATTACCTTCTGTGTCCTGTTGTTCAGACAATGTTTTACCCAGGCTACCACCCTGGGATCCACTCCAGGGCTGGTTAATTTGACTACTAATCTTTTGTGTGGGACTGTGTCAAATGCCTTACTAAAGTCTAGGTAGGCCATTTCCACAGCCCCTCCCTGGTCTACTACTTTGGTCACCCAGTCAAAGAAATCAATTAGATTTGTCTGACATGACCGTCCCACTGTGAACCCATGCTGCCTTGGGTCCTGTGCCCCACTGGCCTCTAGGTATTCAACAATTCTTTCCTTCAGAAGTGATTCCATCACTTTCCCTACCACAGAGGTCAAACTGACAGGTCTGCAGTTTCCTGCCTCTGTCTTGCTCCCACTTTTGTGAAGGGGAATCACATCAGCCTTCTTCCAGTCCTCAGGTACCACACCATGCTCCCATGATTTGTTAAAAAGGGTTGTCAGTGGTGTCACTAGTTCTCTACTTGATTCTTTTAGAATTCTGGGGTGAATTCCATCTGGCCCCATTGCTTTGTCCAACTTCAGTTTTAGGAGTTCTTTCAGAACCCTTTCTTCTGTGAAAGGACTGGGATCGACTCCCCCAGAGTGTTTCTGTTAATTGGATTAGGCACCTCCCCCACTTCCTCTTTTGTGAATACTGAACAGAAGTATTCATTCAGTATCCCTGCTTTTTCACTGTCACTCTCTGCCCACCTACCATCCATTCTATTCAGCCTCACTATCCCTCCCTTTGTCTTATTTTATCTCCCTGATATACCTATAAAAGGTTTTATCCCCCTTCTTAACTGAGTTGGCTATATTTTCCTCAGTTTGTGCCTTTGCTATTCTGACTACCATCCCTGCTTCCTTCTGCCTTAACTGGTACAGTTCTCTGTCTTGCTCCTTCTGTGTTTCCATATACCTCCTAAATGCTATCTTTTTCTCCCTAACCTTCACCACCACATCTTTTGAGAACCATAGTGGCTTTTTCTTTCATTTTGATTTGTTTATTTGCTTCACACAAAGGCTTGTTGCCCCTACGATGGCAGTTTTGATATTTCCCCACTGTTGCTCCACCCCTCCTTCTAGCCTGTTTGCTAGTGCTTTTCTAAGGCGCTCTAGCATCTTGCCAAAGTCAGCCCTCCTGAAATCCAGAACCCTCCCTTTTGTATGGCTTGCCTTGACTCTGCAGCTGAGTTTATCATGAACCACACCATTTGGTGGTCACTTGTTCCCAAATGGCTACCCACTTCTAGATCTGAGATCCTCTCACTGTCCCCATTTAAAAGTATGAGGTCTAAGATTGCTCCCTCATGAGTAGGTTCCAAAACTAGCTGTCTGAGGCATGCCACCTGAAGGGCACCAAGAATGGCCCTGCTTTTGGATTTGGCTGCAGCAAAGGTGCTCCAGTTAATATCTGGCATTATTAGTCAGATGGTTAGGCACTTAAGCTGTTTCTCTGTCTTTCTATCCCTGACTTCATAACATCAGGCAGAATGACCCAGGAGCATAAACCATTCTGTATTAGCTTTAACATTAGGCAGGCAATGTGGTAACAACAGACATCTAGGACTACTAAAACAGCCATGAATAACAAATTAGGTTCTAATGGGCCTTAGCCCCGCCCATTCTCTTGAGAGTGACAGCACTTTGTAATATAAAGTAGGGCATTAGAGGGCGCGGCCTTCCCTATAGCAAATCATTCCATCAGCTCCTGACTACAGGTAAGCCTTGCACAGGTGAATGGGAAGGTTGCAGAGAAATGGATGGTTTACAGCAAGACATTTTGTAACACAGTAAAGGAAGTTTCAAATGCTTACATTAAGTAGTACATGTTCAAAAGCCTTTGATCCGTATTCCTGTTCAAAGCACAGCTAATTATATAGCTCTTGTACCTTTTTATTTATATACTAAAGAACCTTGCACTGTTTTTTTCACAAACTGCCCTGTTTTCAGCTTCATACTAAACATTGACAAACAAAATGAGGCATTTGTGTGTTACTGGTGGCTGCTTTTGCAAGCCATCGGCTCAAACTTTACTTTTGGTGTTTTTGGATTTGGGGCTTCTGAAAACAAATGGCAAGAGAGCCACATATCTCATATTTTAATATTGTTTGTTGCTCCTCTTTACTCTTGAGCTCACAGCTAGGACAGAGAGCATCAGGGAAGGGAACAGAAAGAAAAGAAGGGTTGCTGCTCCTGTCCACCCAGTCACTTTATACAATATTTCATTTTCAGATATATAAGGGGAACTTGGGGGGGGGGGGCAAGGCAAGCCTCAACTGAATTAATTCTTTGAATTTCCACTTTCCAGCTAGGAGTTCCTTTCTTAACATCTCCTATTTCTAATTAATTATGACAATACCCCTTTAATAATGTTTGTTATGCATAACATTTGTATGTATTTTACATTTGCACATAAACATCTAACACTTTACTGCTGCACATGAGCACTTTATTTACTAGCACTTTCAAAATGCTATACAGGACTTTATTTAATCAGCCAGCAAGTAAGTCTGGCAAGTTAGCCATCTCTGTGCTTTCTTCACTTAAAGCAAGGTTATGGGAGGTCAAGGTGAGGGACGGAAGTTGAACAAGAAATATCTAAGATGGAAAAAGATTTCAGAAAGACAAAGTAAGGACTGTCATAGGCGGCCAACCTATGTCAGTTGAAGAAATAAATAGGAAAGGTATTCCGGAGCACTGTTGCACAACAGATTTATATAGGAAGAAGAACAAGAGAACAAACAAGACACCCCTCCTCCTTGGCATGCAGACTGGTAGAACACAGTTCTACCACACCTCTTAACATGTTAAATATTTGGATACCTCAAAAGTGGTTTAAATCACTTCATGCCCTTGTCTCTTCTTTCATATGGGGAGGGAAACACCCTCGAAGATCATATCTCAAACTTGCTGCATCTGTTCCAGCAGGAGGTCTCAAACTACCTCATTTTGGCATGTACTATTGGGCAAGTCAGACAACCAAATACCTATGGTAGTTCTCCTCTCAAGAAGAGATTGCCTCCTTGTCTTATTTACCTACTTGGTTAATTTTAGAAAGAGAGTTCATTGATGGTTTAAAGATTTCTAAGGCGGCCCTGCTGTATATGTCTATACAGAATCTTCCAGCTAGTATTAATAACTCTCCTATAATATCCTTTCTCAAAGCACATAGTCAATGATGTGCTTTTCTTAAATACCAGAATTCCAAGGATATGAGACAACCAATAGTTGGTAACCCTAACCTCCGGATTGGGGGGGAAATTATTTCCCCTTTATGGCTTCCTCAGCTCAATACGACCAAGGTTGGGGATCTGTTTCATGAGGATGTATGCATGGATACTAGAACCATATTGGCCTCTTTCTCCATGCCTCAGATGCAGATCTTTAAGGTCTGGCAACTCCATCATCTGACAATCCAGAGGTTCCCTGTCCCTGGAAACCTGGGTGGAGGGTGCACCTGGTTGGAGTCATTGGTTCCAGTGTGTGGGAAAACTCATGCTGTCTCATTAATTTATGTGTCTTTATGCACTAATGTCTTGGATACGGGCGGGGAGGTTCCTAGATACTAGAATTCCTGTTTCCAGAAATCTTTAGAGGAATGGAAATTAATTTGATTGGATTCCTTCAGATATGTTTCCCAAGACAGATTGAAGCTCACCCAGTATAGAATTTTGAATGATATGTACTGGACCCCTGTAAAGCTCCATAGGCAGGCAGGTTACCGGACTCCCTTTGCTTTAGATGTAAAAATGCAGAAGGAAATTTGTTTCACATTTTTTGAAAATGCCCATCGATCAGGAACATATGGGGTCAAATAAGGATACAGCTGACCCCTTATTGGGAATCAGGGATTTATTCACTCTGGAAATATGTCTAATTGGAGATTTTCCACTGTTTGGGTCAGAAACCGTAAGTACCACATGGCTTTATAGCACTTACCCTCAAAAAATGAATTTTATTCCATTGGTTAGATGTTCATCCCATTTCATATGATAAATGGTTAAAGGACCTGCTATTTAACCTTCATGCTGAACAGATAAAAGCCAGCTTGGGTGGTTCTCTTTCTCGTTATAAAAAAGTTTGGGAGACGCTACGCACATTATATCTTCTACAAACTGGTCTCTCAAAGAAATATGTTACTTAGCACATTAGCTTACGATGATTATGGATGTCCACTTACTACTACCTTGTCTGTTCGTTTTATGTATACAGGTAATACCTTATATATGTTATCTAAGAAACAGAAGAAAGTGCCAAGCTGGGGAGGGGTGGGGTGGAGGGAGGGGTTTGGGGAGGAGGGGATGGAGTGGTGAGGCTTCAACATGGAGTCGATTGTATCATGCTTGTCTCTATTATTTGTAACTGTTTCCTTCATGTTGGAACCTCTATGTGAAAACTTACTAAAGGTTTGAAAATTAAAAAAAAGACATACTGGAGATAATTATTAGGCTGGTTGTCTACTGGTGGAGACACCAAAGCACAAATTGATGGGTAATCTGGCACCCCTACCAAGCATACGATAATAGTTTGTGTGGTGATTTGGTCACTAATGTCACATTGCTGTCATATTTATCTGTTTTTATGTTTAATGTCCAAAAGGCCAGGACCTAAGGTTTGTCAGAAAGATGCCCATTTTACTGCAAGGGTACCTGTGAAATGTTGATGTGAATTTCAGTGGCTGACATCTCCCCTTTGCATAGGACAAAGGCTTGTTTGGAGGTAAACAGGAGTTAAATTTCAATAGGGGATTGGAATTTCTTGGTAGCTGATCAAAAAGGATGATTCCACAAATGACAGGAGATGGAAGGGACATCTCCTCTTTTCTAAAACTTTTGAATTTCAAAGAAAAATGGTTTTAGAGCAGGGGTTCTGCAGTCACCCAGTCTAGGAAGCTATTGTTAAATTCTCTACCAACTGCCACAGTCTATTTCCACTATAATAGTATCAGGAAGGCAGTGTAGATGAAAGCCAGCCAGTGAGGTGGGACTGGGTAAAATCAAAATACTGATCATTTTGCTTCACTTGCGACTTTTGCAAGAGCAAGAGAGGCCCCTGCTGGCCTAAAGATGAACAGTTGGACCTGGAAATATTAAGGCCACTAGCCAATCTTGGGCCAGTTTTACAGACTGCAGAAATGGCTTATAAGCCCTTTTAAACAGAGACTCTGGGCAGAGGCCAAATTTTCTGACACCTGAAAACTGCCAGACACTCTGAAGACCACTACAAGAAAAGCTTGAGACTCAGACTTAGCAGATAGAAAGAGGGGCCTTGCAAAGCTCACTTACAGTATTTTCTGGACTCTGATTCACTACAGAAATGGTAGAAATGATCCAGTTAATTCACCAGTTCATTTGCAGTCTCACATAGAAGGACACTAAATACAGTAGTAGCCACAGACATGGTCAGATATTTCCAGATATTTTGCAAACTTTCTAAAGAGTTTCTCTCTGCTGCCCCTACTGTGGAAATGCAGAAAGCAAGAGATTTCTCTAGAAATATCACAGAAATTTCAGGAAATATCTCACCATGTCTTTGGCTGTGTCTGTAAGTTAGACAGCATGGGGGTAGGGCAACAAGTAGTGAACTGGATATGGAGCTGGCTTAGTGGAAGGACTCAGAGGGTACTAGTAAATGGCTCCCATTCAGGAGAAAGGGGGGTAGATAGCAGAGTGCCACAGGGGTCAGTGTTACTTCCAATACTCTTAAATATTTTTATTAGTGACATATCCGAATGCCTGGAAGGTAAGGTGGGTTTGTTCGCGGATGATATGAAAATGAGCAGACACTCCTGGAGGAGCAGAAAAGATGAAGGCTGACCTAAGGACTCTGGAACTATGGTCAAAGACATGGCAACTAAACCTCAATGTAAAACAATGCAAGATCATGCACCTTGGAAGAGGAAACCCAGGAGAAGAAGACTACCTAGGAGGAGTAAAACTGGAATCCACTAAGCAGGAAATAGATCTAGGAATAATTATAATGGATGACCTGAAAATGTCCTAGCAATGTGAAAAAGCAGCACTAAGGGCTGTATAGGAAGGAAGATTACCAGCAGAAAAAGAGAGGTCATCATGCCACTCTATAGACCACTGGTTAGGCCACACCTGGAGTACAGCATCCAGTTCAGGAGGCTGCTTCTTAAAAAGGATATGGACAGTCTGGAAACTGTACAAAGGAGAGCAGCAAAAATGATACAGGGACTGTACAGCAAAACATATGATGAATAGCTGCAGGACCTAAACATGTATTCCCTGAAGTGGTGAAGGGAGAGGGGAGGCATGATAAAGACCTTCAAGTTCCTAAATGGAATAAACAAGGTACAGGTTCAGGACCTGTTTCAGATAAAGAATCACACCAGAACCAGGGGGCATGATATGAAAATGGAGGGGGGCAAATTCAGGGGTAACACACACAAGTTCTTCTTTACAGAGTGGGTAGTATAGGCATGAAACGACCTTCCACGGGGAGTGGTGGAGGCGGAAATGGTGGGAACTTTCAAATATGCTTGAGATAGGTACAAGGGCACTATAACACTGAATAGCAGTTAAGGGAGGGGCATACGAACAAAGGCAGACTAGATGGGCCATATAGTTCCCTTCTGCCATCACTTTCTATGTTTCTGTGTTTCTATGTATGTATTTTCCAACTTTTTTCATAGTTATCCGGTAACCAAATATCTAAATAATTTGTCTGTATGTTTGTATGATAATTATTTAAGTAATCAGTAAAAGCTCCTGCTTTTACTGTAACGTATTACTGCCTGAGAGTGATTTTGTTGTGATTGAAGGTTTTGGGAAGGTTTATTCAATCTGTAACATGCCTATTTAGTGCTAAAGTGCCACACGGTACCGAATCTAGGATCCTGGAAAGGAATCTGGGGCTCTACAGTAGGGTAAAATTACACAAGGTCTCTGTAGGGAGTCTGAGGGGTTTTAATCAGGTTCTTGCACCTCTGCGGGAGATGACACAATTAAGGTTATGAGAGCGGCCCTGAAGAGCTCATAATGCCTGGGTTTTTCCCTCAGTGCAGCAGCCAAGGAGGGCTCTCACCTGGCTACAGACTCAAGACTGTATTTTACCAATACCCAGAGAGAGGAAGCCCTGGGCAAGTGTTCAGTTATGAAATCAGTGAGCACTCTAAAAGGACATGAGGATGGCATTTCCTGACCCCCCTGTCACAGGCTGCAATTAGTGGAGGGCACTGTGAGTTCAGTGGACCCGAACCCCAGGAGTGGGTTCATGACATGTTGAATATCCTGTTGTGTCACTCTTGGTACAAATATAAGTGTGCAAGAGTACACTCACTCTCTGCCTCCATTTGGCCTTATCTTTAGGGTCCAATGTACCCAACATGTTAGGTAGTATCTTAATGAATCACTCTAGCTGTAAACTATATTAGGAGTGATAGGTGGTTATGTGAGGCTTGCGTATTCTCCAGAAGGATTACAGTTCTTTTTCTAATTGACTTTCAAAATTTCAGCCTTGATCCAACTGGATCCTCTTGGGTGTTCTGTAGATCAACATGAATTTGTCCATTAAAATTCATGTGCCAATGATGGCCTTTTGGTCCTTTGTTGAATACACCTGTGCATATCTGGAGAAATGGTTGGTGACCATAAGACTGTTTTTAATGTGCTTTGAATCGCACTCTAGGCTGAGGAAATCAATATGCAACTCCACAGGTGCAATAGTAACAATGTTCATTAAAGGGACTGCCCTTGTTTGTAGAGTCTTTTTTGTACACACCTACTGCATTGCCTATAGTAATGCTCCATGTTACTTCCCATATGTGGCTAATAGAAACAAGTATGGGCAATATAAAACATCTTCTCACATTCTGTGTCCCATGTTATCATGCAATGTATACCTTATGATTCTCCTGATCTTTTTTTCAGTAAAACCTACTGTCTGATGAACACTTGTGGGCCTTGGGCCTCTCTGTAGATTAAGTTGTCTTTCAGTTTCAACCTGAGTTCCCATTCTTGGGCACAGCTCATTTGGCATCCCATGCCTTTCGGAGTGTGATCAGAATGTACTGCAGACTATGGTTTTGTCTTTGGTTACTCTGTCAATCATGCTGACTCAGCTGTGGCAGTGTCATTTGGTTTAGCCCTGAGAAACTGCAATAGGCTGGTGGCAAACAGTCACTAGAAGCTCTTAAACTGTATAGGAGATGATAAGCGTTCACAGCTGAAGACTGCTCATCAACTTTAAATTTCTTGCATACTGCTTTCATGGTGGTCTCTAGAATGCATATCCATTCTCGGTTTCCTGTGGAAGATATAGTGGGGCATCAAAACAGTGCATTAGCATCCACTTGGTTTAGTTCAGATTTATACTCTACACAGTAGTCATAGATAGACAGCACAGATAGCGATCTGTGTCCAGCAGCATACAACTTTGTCATCGTCTTCACATACTGTACATCAAGGGGTTATTGTCTGTCTTGACATGGATGTACACCCCAAAAGAACACTTGTGGAACTGGTCCACAGTGGCTCATCTGGCTGTGAGTAATTCCAACTTATGGACTGCATTGTTCCATATCAATTATCTTAAGTTCCTACTGGTGAAGGGTACAGGTCTTTGTCCTTAAGGGTAAACTTGGTAGAGGACTGCTCCAAGTTCACTAAGGCTGGCATCTGTATGTGGAATGTATGGTTTAACTGGATTTGCATATGCCAAAATGGGTACATTGGTCAGTCAAGAGATAATCACATGGAATGATCTCTCACAAGCTGCATCGTAATGAGGTTCAAAAGGTTCAAGAACCATTAAGTAACCTTTGTGTCATAGAAACATAGAATTTGACGGCAGATAAGGACCGCTTGGCCCACCTAGTCTGCCCATTTTTCTACCTAACAGATAAGCTGCAGATCCTAATTAACCAATAGCTTACTTCTTCCTACCCCCCACTAGGACTGCCTTATGTCTGTCCCATGCATTCTTGCATTCCCCCACTGCTCTTGACTCCACAACCTCCTCAGGGAGGCTGTTCCATGCATCCACAACCCTCTCTGTGAAAAAATACTTCCTCACATTACCTCTGAGCTGTCCCCCTCTATCTTCAAATTGTGCCCCCTTGTTCTTGCATATCTCTTTTTCTGAAAGATGCCACCCTCTTGGACTTTGTTGATTCCCTTGAGGTACTTGAAAGTTTCTATCATGTCCCTCTCCCTCCTTTCCTCAAGGGTATACATATTAAGCTTCTTTAGTCTTTCTTCGTATGTCTTCTGGTGCAGACACTGCACCATTTTGGTTGCCTTCCTCTGGACAGCCTCCACTCTGTCTATGTCTTTGCGGCAATGGGGTCTCCAGAACTGCACACAGTACTCCAGATGGGGTCTCACCAACTGTCTGTACAGAGGGATAACAACTTCTTGTTTTCTACTTTTGATGCCTCTCCCTATGCATCCCAGTATCCCCCCAGCCTTCTGTACTGCCTTCTCATATTGCTTGCCCACCTTTAGGTCATCTGATATAATTACTCCCAGGTCCCTTTCCATTTTTACTGTTGTCAGTATCTCACCCCCCATTGTGTACTCCTGCCCTGGGTTTTTGTTTTCCAGGTGCATTACCTTGCACTTCTTTGCATTGAATCTGAGCTGCCATACATTTGACCATTCCTCCAACATTGCCAAGTCCCTTCTCATCCTTTCCACTTCATCTGGTGTATCAACCCTGTTGCAGATCTTTGTGTCATCTGCAAAGAGACATACTTTTCCTTCCAGTTCCTCTGCAATGTCACTTATAAAGACATTAAAAAGGACCGGTCCCAGTACTGAACCCTGCGGTACCCCACTAGTAACCCTTCTTTTCTTCACTGTGGACTCCATTTACTACTACCCTTTGTGTCCTGTTGTCTAGCCAATTTTTTATCCAGGCTACCATCTTGGGACCCACTCCAAGGCTGGCTAACTTGTGTATTGATTTTGTGTGGGACTGTATCAAATGCCTTGCTAAAATCTAGGTAAGCCATGTCCACAGCCCCTCCCTGCTCTACTACTTTGGCCACCCAGTCGAAGAAATCTATTAGATTCGTCTGAAACAACCTTCCCATCGTGAATCCATGCTGCCTTGGGTCCTGTGCCCCACTGGCCTCTAGGTAGTCAATAATTCTTTCCTTCAGAAGTGATTCCATCATTTTACCTACCACTGAGGTCAAACTAACTGGTCTGTAGTTTCCTGTCTCTGTCCTGCTCCCACTTTTGTGAAGAGGAATCACATCTGCCCTCCTCCAGTCCTCAGGTACCACCCATCCTCCCATGATTTGTTAAAGAGAGTAGTCAGCGGTGTCATTAGTTCTACCCTTAGTTCTTTAGAATTCTTGGGTGAATCCATCAGGCCCCATTGCTTTGTCCACCTTCAATTTTATTAGTTCTTTCAGAACTCTTTCTTCTGTAAATGGACTGGTATCGACCCTCATCTTCAGAATGTTTTTCTTGTTTGGTTTAGGTACCTCCCCCTCCTCTTCCTTTGTGAATACTGAGCAGAAATATTTGTTCAGTATCCCTGCTTTTTCATTGTCACCCTCTACCCACATTCCTTCCCCTTTATTAAGCCTCAGTATCCCTCCTTTGGTCTTTCTTCGCTCCCTAATGTACCTATAAAAGGTCATATCCCCCTTCTTAGTAGAGTTGGCTATCCTTGCCTCGGTTTGGGCCTTTGCTATTCTGACTGCCTTCCCAGCCTCTTTCTGCTTTAACTGATAAAGTTCTCTGTCCTTCTCCTTCTGTTTTTCCTTATATTTCCTGAATGCTATCCTTTTCTCCTTAACCTTCCCTGCTACCTCTTTTGAGAACCATAGCATTTTTTTCCTTCGTTGTGTTTTGTTGATTTGCTTTACACAAAGGCTTGTTGCCTCTGTGATGGCTGTTTTGATTACTCTCCATTGTTCCTCCACCCCTTCTTCTTGCCTGTTTGCTAGTGCTTTTCTGAGGCACTCTCTCATTTTCCCAAAGTCAGCCCTCCTAAAGTCCAATACTCTTGCTTTTGTATGGCTTGATTGTATGGCTGTGTTTATCGTGAACCACACTATTTGGTGGTCACTTGTTCCCAGATGGCTACCCACTTCTAAATCTGAGATTTTTTCTCCGTCCCCATTTGAGAGTACCAGGTCTAAGATTGCTCCCTTCCGAGTGGGTTTCAATACTAGCTGTCTGAGGCATGCCCCCTGTAGGGCATCAAGAATGATCCTGCTCTTGGATGTGCCTGCAGCAAAGGTGCTCCAGTTAACATCTGGCATGTTCAGGTCCCCC
Organism: Neoceratodus forsteri; assembly: GCA_016271365.2. Lineage (NCBI taxonomy): Eukaryota > Metazoa > Chordata > Ceratodontiformes > Ceratodontidae > Neoceratodus > Neoceratodus forsteri. The sequence continues at coordinate 1,383,558,507 of CM057456.1, read as the reverse complement.
ATCAACAATATCTCCCCTTTTTCTGCCATTCTAGGAAGCCTTCTATCATTTCCTTGTCCATTCCCTTCCCCTGAGATGGGGGTCTGTATACAACCCCCATGCGGATTGTGGTGCCATTTCCTGTCTCCAGGGTGACCCAGAGTGTCTCATCTGCTCCCTGTTTACTCTTTAGTTCTGTTACTTTGATCCCTTCCTTTACATAAAGAGCTACTCCTCCTCCTCTTTTACCCTCCCTGTCCCTCCTGTAGATTGTGTATCCTGGTATGTTGACATCCCAGTCATGGTTCTCTGTGTACCATGTTTCTGTGACTTCCACAGTATCCAGACAACCCTCTTCCATCAAGGCCACTAGTTCAGGGAGCTTGTTACACAGACTATGAGCATTGGTACTCATCACCCTCCACTTTTTGATGGCCTTACCCCTTTTAGCCCCATTCCTGTCCTTACTGCCTTTGCCTTTTTTTACATTTACTTCTGTCCTGCTATCTAATGACTTCTCTACCTTGGTGTTTACCTCACTAATTACTGTTGTTTGTGGGGGGAGGCTGGGATTTTCCTATTCCTTTTCAGTGCCTCCCCCCCCTTGGCTAGTTTAAATGCTTGCCAATGAAGCATTTAAACCTCTCACCTAGGATCCTGGTTCCCCCCTTGACAGATGCAGACCATCACACCAGTATAGGTCTGCATCCCTCCAGGTGGCTCCCCAGTCTCCAATGAAGCCAAAACCCTGAGCTCCACACCAGTTTTTCAACCATTCATTGAATTCCCTGCTGAGGAGTACCCTAGCATCACCCTTGCCATAGACAGGCAGCACCTCTGAGAAGGTTACTGTATGCGCTACTTGTTTAAGGCCCTTCCCCAACTCTACAAACTCCTCTTGCACTGCTCTGATCCCATTCCTAGCCAGGTCATTTGTCCCTAGATGGACAATGACATCCAGCTCCCTCCCTCGTGCAGCTGTCCCACGATCCTGAGGATTCACTTCCTGTCCCTCCAAGCCGTGGCGCCAGGCAGGCACCTTACCTCCCTCTCCCCTTCCTCCCCAATTTCTACCCCCTAATGATTGGGTCCCCCACCAGGAGTTGTTTCCTTCCCCTGTGGGGTCCCATGCCACCCTCCTGTGGGTCTCCTTTGTGAAGGTTCCCAGAATCCTCCTTGGTCTCCACTGCAGGTGCCTCCATAGAGGAACCACTATCCACCAGAAGAGCAAATGAATTGTGGAGAGGTACAGTTGGAGGGATGCAACCTGTTCCACCACCTCTCCTCCTTGAGCCCACCCTGGTCCAGCCTCTCCTCTTTCTTGGCAACCTCTGAGGTAGTGGCATTGGCCCTGGTGGTCCCTGGGTGGGGAGGAGGTTTCACGAATCCTATCCAGGTCAGCCTGGAGACGGGCAACATCCTCCCTCAGACCAGAGAGGTGCCTGCAAATAGGGCAGCATCGCAGCCTCCAGAATGTCTCCCGGAACACTGCCGCCCCACAGCCATTGTACTGCACCACTCCTATCATGTCTTATTTTGTGTCCCCTCTCCTGTTTCTCTGTATGCTTACTCTCTCCTCTCCTTACAACTCTCACCCTTCCTTTTCTGGGACAGTAACTACCTATATTCTTCAGTAGCCTCCTTTTTCCTTGCTCAGTGTCAGACCACCAACAGCTGGGGGGGAGAGTGAGCTACTTTTTTCCTTTAGGGTTGACAAAACCAATGTTTCTCTATGATCCTTCCCTTCCTACTGCCAAACAGGAAGTACCTGTTGACAGTCAAATCCAGTGGCTATAAAAGTAGAACCGGCTTAGGGTGGGTGGGATGGAGAGCAATTAGTAAGAAAAAAGGCTAACAACAGGAAGTTGTAATTTGAGTCACCTGCTTTTATAGTGTCTAAGCCACACCCCCAATTAAGCTGTCTCTCCTTCTACTGGTTTAGCAAAGTAAACTGATACAGAACCCTTCCCAGCACAGAACACACACTGACTTTCTTTCTTTTCTTTCTTTTTTTTAAACCCTAAATAAGACCCCTTCTACTTCTAATAAAGTATCTGTTTGCTTAATCTCTTCCTTTTCAGTTGCATTTGGTTCCTGGTGGGCATCATTGTGTCAGATTCAGTAAAGGTCTTACTATATAGGTATAGTCCTTGATAATCACTTGTCATACATACAAAATATAAGGAACCTCTAGTTATATTTAGTTCTGATTCTGAGGCCAAGTGAGCAAGTATAAATCTTGCAAGGGTGTTTCCAGATCTCATTTCCTGAAATGACATATTTCATGTTCTTTTTTGAGACTTGGAAGAACTGACTCTTGTCTGTCAAGAGTATGAGACCAAACATTTACAATCTAGGACTTTAAACAGGCAGGTCTTGTGGTTTTCCAGTGTCTTACAGAATACAATGACATTGTACAGATAGACTAAGCATTCCAGAAAATATATATCTCACACAGCTTGTTCCATAAAGAGATAAATTGTAACTAGGGTGCCAGAGATACATTGGGCCATATATAGAAACTCATAACACCCAAGTGGCAGCCTGCCATTCCTCCTTGTGGTGATTTGTCATATGTGTGCGCTGGCCACCAGTCCCCAAATGTGTCCCCCTGGGGCCACGGTGCATCTGCATGCCACATAAACAACAAACCACAGTGGTGCTGTCCCCCCCAACACAGTTAAAAAACTGCCATACTGGGGAGCTGCAGAGGGGGACTAGGCACAAGAAGGGCATATGTACTGCCAGCAACACCATCACACACCTGGGGCTGCACCTGTGGCTATAAAACCCACCCCTTGCATCCACCACCCCACCCCCAACTGGCATTGGGGTGTGCACTGGGGTCATTGGTCCTTTCACCCCATCCCATGTGTAAACAAGCTGAGGTGGTGAAGTATTGGAGAATGGGGTGACAGTTAGATCAAGAGCCCAACGCACATCCTGATGCCGGCTGGGGGGCTGGTGGGGGCAAGGGGCGGTTCAACCCCACATCGACTTCCCTCACTTTTGTTGCTGTGGAACAACCCTAACTGATGCATTAAACTGAGTTTTTTTGCCATGAATTTCCCTTCTTTTTGAGAATGAGGACTATAAATAGTGAATGGAATGTGTTGGTGGATGCGCGGACCCTTTGGGCCCCACGCTCCCACCACGTGATTTTTTGTCACATAGTAATGATAACTGCAATGCAAATGCAAGCACAAATGGTAACGCACATAGTGATGCAAACATAAATGGTAACACAAATGGTAATAGAAATGCAAGTATGAACCAACGCCAAAGAGAACAGTAATGCAAACGGAGACTGAAACGCAAGCGCATACAGAAACGCAAGTGGTAATGCGCACGGTCACAGTAGCACAATTGGAAATGAAAATGGTAATGGTAACAGCAAAAATAATGCCAAAGGAAACAGAAATGCAAACGTAAGTGCGTGCGGAAATGCAAATCATAACGCGCATGGTCATGGTACCGCAATTGTAAACACAAATGATAATGGCAACAGCAACAATAACACCAAAGGAAACAGAAAAGCAAATGCAAGCACGTATGGAAACACAAACCATAATGCACACGGTCATGGTAACGCAATTGTAAATGCAAATGGTAATGGTAACAGCAACAATAGTGGAAACACAAATGGTAACAGTAACACAAAAGCGCCAAATGAAAGCACTAAAAGTACGCACCCAGGTAGCATACGGAAGCACGCTTAACGCAAAGGGGCATGGAAACAGTAACTGTAACAGTAACAGAAGTGCACACCCTTTTTTTCCCCAAAAGTTGCATAGAGAAACACAGTGGCCCAGATATTCAAACTGCGCCATTTTGTGGCGCAAGCCCCTGCGCCGCTCAAAATAGTTGTGCAGGGGTGTGGCCAAGGCGATATTCAATGGAGTTGTGCTATGGCGCAACTGCTTTGAATATCACCCCCAGGCCACCCCCAGTGTGCATGGCACAGTGGAACTGCACCAGTGCAAGTGGTCAGAATGGAGCATTGAGATGCGGTGGCGCAAGTTCCATTGCGCCATGCACAGCCCTGCGATATTCAAAGAGTGACATGCAAATGGGCCCATAATTTATGCAAGGCACACGGGGGACCATTTGCATCTGATTACGGCCCCATTTTCATGCCATTAGCATGCAGGTGCGCTGATCCCCGACGACTTGCACCTGGCGCCCTGCCAGGCAGCAGCTGTTGGGGACTGACGCCCCCTGCAGCCTGATCATGAGACCTCCAGTAAGGGACAATGAAGGGCTCCAATCCCTGGTGGTCCAGTGGACCATGATTAGCCCGATCGCGGGCATAACTGTATGTCTCCCCCCCCGGTAGCGATTGTGGGCGAAGTGTACCCCCACCGCAGTAGCCCGATCGCAAGCAGAAATGTACCCCCACCCGGTAGCCCGATCGTGGGCATCAGACCTCCCAAAGTCCAATATCCCTGGTGTCCAGTGGACTGCGAGTAGCCCGATCGTGGGCGGCATTCCTCACCCCTCCAAGTCCGAAATCCCTGGTGATCTAGTGGCTCCCCACCCCACCTGCCCACGGAGCCCCACCACCCTGCTCCTCCCGTCAGCCAGCGGGTGGCAGCACCCCACTCACCTGCCACCCCGCTGCCCGCCGACTGACAGCTCGGTAGGGCTGCATGCCCAGTGGTTCAGAGCATGAGCCAATGGGCGTGCAGCAATACTGTACAAGTCGGTCCAGATATGTGAATAATTCATTCATTCACATATCTGAACTGACTGTCTGTGATAGGCTGCACACCCATTGGCTCATGCTCTGAACCAGTAAAGCTGCTCCTGCTTTCAGTTGGCGGACAGCAGGTGACGAGAGTGGTGCTGCCGCCTGCCAGCTGGACGGGAGCGGGTGGTCGGGCTCTGTGGGCGGGGTGGGGTGGGGCCACTAGATCACCAGGGATTTCAGACTTGGGGTGAGGAATGCCACCCGATCGGGCTACTCGGGTCCACTGGACCACCAGGATATTGGACTTGGGGAGGTCTGATGCCCGCGATCGGGCTACTCGGGGTGGGGATACATTTCGCCCACAGTCGGGCTACCTGGGTGGGGGTACACTTCGCCCACCATCAGACTACCGGGGTACTGCCCGCCATTGGGCTACTCGGTGGGGGTACATTTCTGCCCACGGCCGGGCTACGGGTGGGGTACACTTCTGCCCGCAATCAGGCTACTCAGGGGTGGGGGGGTACATTTCTGCCCGCGGTCGGGCTACTCGGGGTGAGGTGCACTTCTGCCCGCGATCGGGCTACTCGGGGGTGGGGTACACTTCTGCCCGTGATCGGGCATGGGGGCATCGCCAGGTGTGGCGGGAACATAGTCGAGGGCCACCCACAGGTGGCAGCTGCTGTGTTGCACCCTGCAATGCGGCAGCTCACCTGTGGGTGGCCCTCGACTTGTTCCTTTTTTTTGGCTCAGCTTTGTGCAGGCGCAGGTAGGGGTTGTGCCTGCATAACTCTGCACGGCCCCGGCTGAATATCGGGCTGTGCAGTTTATGCATGGGCACGCCTCCCCATCTGTGCCTGCATACATTACTGATGTGCCCCGACGCATCGGGATTTGTGCAGGCGCACTTTTCCCTTTTAAATATCGCACCGGGGTGCATCAGTGGGTTGTGCATCCATGCACAACCCTTTTGAATATCTGGGCCAGTGAATACAAAGAATGTATGCATGATAATGGGCCTCGGAGCAGAAAATAAGCACTTGGAATACTAAATTGCTTATATCTCAGGAACCGTACGACGTAGAGAAAAAATTAAAATTTCATATTATTTATGACTTTCCTGGCTAGTTTTGCACTTAACCCCTTAGTGGGGGGCTAAGCATTTTTGTGATGAAAAGTCCATATCTCGAAGCGTTTCCGAGATATGGGCCTCGAAAAGCGCGATGGACACCGCAATGTTAGTCTATGGGAAAAAGTGTCAACTTTGGAGCACCATAACTTTCTATCCATGCAATATTTTGTCACCAACCCACCGAAAGGCACATCTGTGGGATGTTGGCTTTCTTCCCTCCAAATTTTAGCCCAAAAGACCAAACCAGTGTTTTGCAGCAGGGTGGCAAAAATTCTTGTTATTTTCCTCATAGTGTTGAACAGTAGTGTCGCAAATCATGACACTTTTGCAAAACAAATCACGAAAGCGTAGCAGGTGCGACACTACTTTGTGACACTACTTTTCCCAAAAATTTCTAAAATATATTTCTGGGGTGTTTAACCCCACAGTAAAGACATGCCTAGCATCCTCAGGGTCTGACTAGGTAAACACAAAAAGAATTGTGTCCCTAGAAGGTCCCAATTTTAAATGCCAAACATTTCTGTGATCAGTAACTGAAAACAAAATGGCAGATGTGCGACACTACTGGGGTCATTTGCGACACTAGAATCTGCATTTGTGACACTGTCAAACTTTTTAACTTTTCCCATTGACTATAAGGGGAAACTTGTTTTTTGAATAACTTTTGAACCGTTCAATATTTTTTCACAAAATCTTCAAAAGGCACATTGGGGACCCCGGCCGCATATTCCCTGAAGTTTTTGGACCAGTCGCACAAACCATGTGACCTGTAGGTGCAAGCAAATAATGTGCAAAAAAGCGTAAATGCGCTACAGAATGTCCCTTAATAACTCTGTAACTGTATATACGACTGGTACAAAACTTAGCAGATCCCAAGATCTATGCTGCTGCTCCTCTATGCCTGTCATATTTCAGGCACATCTGTCATACAATGGCAAAGTTATTAAGGTGCAACATTTCACACTTTAATGTTAAATGGGGTACTCAATCCTAACTATAGTGGCACTACTGTGCCACTATATATATATATATATATATATATATATAGAGAGAGAGAGAGAGAGAGAGAGAGAGCTTTTTGTATTTTGTAGGTGGGGTCTTGACATATATAGACATGTACTCATTGTATTGTTTTGTATCACAGGTCACAGATACTGTTGGTGTGCACATTCCAGTGTTTGATGAGAACTTTTTGCATTGAAATTGGAAATGGATAATTCTCAAGCCAATGAAGGTAAGTATTTTTTTTGGGGGGGAGCATATTTGCAGGTAGGTCTCATTATTGGTTTCCAATTTGGTTACTTCTCACAGATTTCATCTGCATTTTTCTCGAGTCTGGTTGGTAATGATGGATATAGTCATCGATTGAAATGACTTCTGCATGTTGCATGTCTGCCCCAGCTCGGGGGTTGGGGTGCCTGATGTTGAAGAACTTCTTTGGATAAGGCAACTATGCCACAAGAAAGCATCTGGAGCTTACCTAAAAAAAGAAATGAAGTACTTATTACAACATGATTGCAGCAGTAACACCTTATGTTTAAGCCATGGCTGTTCCACAGGTATCTGGATTATTAACACAGACAGTAAGCTGTCACACTGCAATCAGCAGATCAATCACAACTTAATTTAGTATCAGGCTGTGTAACAAATATATTGTGCCAGTGTCCCTAGTTCTCAATCTCAACTCAAGTTACATTTCAAAACCACATCTTGTCAAGTAACACAACCTGTGTGAAACTTTTTCAACACTGTCATGGCTGAACAGCTGCAAGTTTGGAATACAGTGCATGATATCTTGCAGAAATAGTTTTTGTGACGTACACGTCACCTAGTTTATGAATCCTCCTCAGTTGGTATTGTTGCACTCTTTTTAAAAGAAGTTGAACAGATGAAATAAAATATATATGCTTACCAATATGGATTTGAAATGGATATTCTATAAGGTTCCTGTGTATGGTACTGCTTCAGTACCATTGATACTGACTGTCAGAGAAGAAGAGTTGTTTTTTGTTAAACTGTCAAAAAACAAAGTAAGTTTACCATATGTGTTTGACCATTGCAGCTCAGAAAAGCAACAGAAAACAAAACATACAGCTAAAGGAAGTTGAATAGCATAAAAACATTAATACACATACTCACTTTATAGTTTTAATAGCAAGAAGCCTTGTGCCTGTGGCTGATGGATGTGGTCTCCTGTTCGTCTCTCTCTGCCTTGGCATGGTCAATGGGAAAACATTGTCAGAATGACAGTGGTGGTGGCTGTTGGTCGTGATAGCTGTGGCACATGATGACATTCCCTGTGACATCTTCCTGCATCTGGTGGTGGTGGCAGTGGCTAACAGCGGTGGTGGTGCTGGTGGTCCAGGGGGGCACGCTAAGTCATTCTGTGTGGCGGCAGTGACTAACATCAGTCCTGGTGGTGGTGGTGGTCCAGGGAGGCACACAAAGTCATTCTCAGTGATGGCAGTGGCTAACATCGGTCCTGGTAATAGTCCAGGGGGGCACACATAGTCATTTTCTGTGGTGGCAGTGGCTAACATGGGTCCTGGTGGTGCTGGTCCGGGGGGGGGCACACAAAGTCATTCTCTGTGGTGGCAGTGGCTAACATCGGTCGTGGTGGTGGTGGTGGTGGTGGTCCGGGGGGCACACAAAGTCATGAAAAAGAAAGTGTGTATCATACAGTAAATATCACTGCCTTTTAACAACTTCAGTTAAAACCTGCCAACATTAACCACATCATCATCCTCATAAAGAAAGCTGCCCTCACAGTCATCTATGTCTGAAGTCTGACCAGTGGAAAATTCTTTCTCCATTGTGTCATCATCTACATCAGTGGTAGGCAGTTTCATGCTGCCACTGCCAGTGCCACCAGGATGGTCCATTTCTACATCACCAAAACCACCATGACTAGGCCGGGGTATGAATACTGAGGTTGCAGTCTGTGCTGGTATGTGCCTCTCATTCATTTTTATGAATGTTAGCAAACTAACATTTTCAGGAGAGAGGTTTTTCCGATGATCCCTAACTATTGCACCTGCTGAGCTGAATACCCTCTCAACACTTACACTGGAGGGTGGGCACGTGAGGTACTTCAGTGCCACTGCAGTCAGCTCTGGCCATTCACTGACCTTTCCACTCCAGTACAAAACAGGATCATCAGTTATTGACAGAGGCCTGTTTTCAGACAAATATGACTCAAACATTCACTGTGCTGCACTAAGTCGAGTGGTTGATGCATCATCCTGTTCTCCGGAATCATTTATTTCATAAATCCTCACTTGGAACAAAGCCTCCCAAAGTGGGTTGATGCCAGCTGCTATGGATGACAGACCACCTGGAACTGCAGTCCCCTTCCCCTTACAGGATATGCTTGATACTCCTCCAGGTGCACCTTCAGCCTGATTATGCTGCCTAGGTTTGCTGAACTTGGCACGTGACTTCTGTGGCCCATGAACCAAGTGCACCAGTTGCCCACTGACATTTTTTACCTGTTTAGGCTCTTCCTCCAGTACTGAGGCAATTCCACGTTTGTATTGTGGGTCCAGCATTGTTGATATGGCAAAGTTGTCACTATGCTGAATGTTCAAAATATGACTATTCTGGTTGAATACTATCAGCATGTGTTTCAGCAACATACTGCTAGCACTGTCTCCGGCAACAGCAAGGCCATGCTGTACATTCACCAATGTCTGCCTCAGCCCCACTGCAGTGGAATTGATTCGCTAATGAAGGCAGACTTGCCTCACACTGCCTGTGTGGCATGTTCAAAAGGCTGCAAAATTGTTATTACAGAATCCATGAGGTGCCACTGTTCAGTTATCATAGACATGGAGGCCCTGGAACTATCACGGCTAGTGTGCATCACAAGATATTCTGAGATGGCTTTGTATTGTTCATACAACCTCTCTGCCATGTATAAAGTGGAGTTACACTGGGTAACAGCTTTCAGCTTCAAGCGGTGCTGAGAGAGGCTGTTTCACATTTGCAACTGCCAGAGCTGGTCACGGGCCTTTGCAGATTGTGAAAAGTGAGAACAGATATGGTGTGCAACTGTCAGCATTTCCTTTACATCAGGGTGCTGTAGAAACTCCTGCACCACAAGATTTAAACAATGGGCCATGCATGGAACATGAAAAAGTCACCTTTCGTGATACATTTCACCACATTTGACCCATTGTCACTTGCTGTGAACCCAGCTCTCAGGGACAGAGGGTTCATCCGCTTGTCAATTTCAGTCAGTACCATGTCCAACATGTTTTCACCAGTGTGTAAACAGGTCACATTGTGCATAGCAATCATTGCATGCTGTTGAATTCCTGGAAGACTGCTACCACGAAACTCCACCTTACTGCACTGATTATTCACACTACCAACATCACAAACAACCCCCGGCACCTGAGCCTAGTGTGCAGTTATACACAATTATACAATGGCAAGAAAATTTCCTGGACTCTGATTGGTCAGTGTGTGCCTCGGACAGTGGTGATATTAAGCTATAACATCACTGTATTAAGTCCAGGCACACACATATGACCGCATAACACAAATCATGCTACCAGTCCTACAGACACTGCTGCTGTGAAGCCTCATTAATCCGTGACACTTTTAGCGCCGCCCCCCCCCATTTTCTTAGCCTCTCAGATTAAAACAACCACCACAATTGAGTCACAGAATTCAATCAATGGATTTGCTGCCAGCATTTCGTATCCGAAACCGAGCGGCTTGACTAACCAGCTGACTGTCCGGAAGCAGCTTCAAACATTCCCACTCTGCCCTCGCTCTTCATTGCAACTAAAACAACGGAACTCACATAAAACTACCATCCTCCAGTGACATTCGCAACTGTTAGTTGCTTACCGTAACTCCACAGCTACTTTTGAAGACATTCAAAAGTGAAACAAACTCTGACATGAAGCGGCATTTCAACGTCCCTCGCATCACATAAGAGAACCTCAATGACAAGTGCTTCAGGACTGTGCACACAGCATCAGCCAAACAACAGCGCCACCAGTGGTACAAAAAAATAGGATTTCTTTTTGAAATGTATACTTACCCACAGAAAAATCTAATAAAATAAATAAAAACATACTTTTTCTTTTTTATTTTTGTTACCACGAGCCATTGTATAATAGCAATAAGGCACTCAGGGATGTGTGTTATGTAATACGTCTCCTGGTGGCGTAATGTCACTGCGTTTCAACCCACCCCAGAAGTGACGTTATTACACGATAACACACACCCTGTCGTGCCTTATTGCTTAAATATGAACTCCCCGTTGTTTTGCCACTTGTACACATATCCATACTTAAATGGATGAATGGAGAGGAGGAATGTTGAAGGGCATGTCTTACTGAGACGGACACAGTACGGTACAACTCAGGGAAAACACGGGTTGAAAAGTATGTCCTGGATGGGACTTTCCATTTTGGACAGGCATGTGCAGCAAACCACCGGAACCCAGAATTCTCCACAAAGGAAAAGGGCAAAAGATCAATTTCAGCATTTCAGCTACAGCAGCATGAAGTTCAAGTGATACTGTGTGATTGGGTGGGTACTTCAGCTTATGCGCAAACACACTCTGTAATGTGGGCTGACTTAAATGTTTTACACAGGGTGTGATGACAAATGGTTTTGCTCTGCGAATGGCAGGGGGTGGAGTGTGGACATTTGATGAAGATGGTTGCACAGCTGATGATGACAAACCCACAAATGCAGTTATTTTGCCACATTTACCAACCAAGGTTGACGTACCACTTGCACTAGACATACTGCATTCACCACCACCACCACCACCATCCCCAAAACTGCTACTCTCACCACCACTGGACAATATTTCAAAATCATTATGCTCCTCCACCTCATCATGCTTGTAGTAATCCTCTGCTCTTATTTCCTCACTACTGCATACATCTAATTTCCTACTGGACTTAACAGTCATGGAAGGGGATAACACGCTCGTTATGGTTGATGACAAGTGTGAACGCCCCACTGTGGTATTAGCTGCCATCTTGTGCTGGATCCACAGTGCCATGTACCTATTCTTAAGATGCGTATGCTGTCCTCCTGTGCCCAGATGGCTCCCCTTTTTACCTTGACTCACATGCACATGGCAAACCTGGCAGATTGCAACTGACTCATCATTTGCATCTTGCACAAAAAAATCCCAAACAAGGGATTGTGATGCTCTACTTTTAACATGTCCCTGATGCTGCTTATTGGACTCCGTTCTTTTAAGCCATGAAGTTGGAGGGGGGTGTTACATGATTTTTTGGGCAGAACACACTTGGACTGCAACTGACTACCACGACAACCTATCATTATTACTGGGTCATCATCATCATCATTATCACCATCAACTGAAACTGAAACTGGTAAATCACACGTTTTTATGGGGGGGGGGATTAATGCAAACAGACCCAGACACAACCACCTTGAATTTATTTTTTTACGGTTCCCAACTGGGGTCAATTACATCATCATCATCATATTCATCAACATCACCCACATCAACATCTTCTGCTTAGATGCTGGCATGTGGACTGCCTTTTTGCAAACACAGCAACATCATCATCATCAGATTCATCATCATCATCATCAACACCACCATCACCTGATATTTTTTCACCACACTGTGAATCACTGCATGGAAAATGCATGACCTGAACCACGGTGGCAGAAATGTCACATTGTATGCTGTCGTTGACATGATTATCAGAATCCTTATGTTCAGTTACTGGGATGTTACTGGGAAGTATGACATCATGTACACTGCCACTCACTCACACTGCTTCACCCTCCACTATATTTTTGGACATGGTATACTGGTCAGAAGTGGAACTTGAGGCAGCAGTACTCATACCACCACCAGCAACTACACTAACACCACCGATTGGGACAACATCATCTCCTCCAACTATGAGTGAAGCTACTGACTGGGCTGTGAAAAACATTGCAGGGGAAATACTTTTCCTCACATCAGCAATGCACTTCTGCATCTAAGTACTAATATGCCCACAGACAATCTTACCACTGGCAGCAGTGCCATGGTGAGAAACAGCTTTGCTTGCACGTCTCTTTGTGGGCATTTTGGGAGATCAACAACAATATTCTAAACCAATTTAGATTTTGGAACATTCATTCTGGGTGGGGGGACACTGGATGTGAAGCCAAAAAAAACCTGTAGCTTCAGTAACAGATACAGATGCAAATTCATAAGTGAAAACAACACCTTAACTAACCAGTGGTGCTGAAGTCACAAACAATCCAATGTGGAAAACAATTCCTTTTGCCAGTGGGGGGGGGGAGCACTGACTGCAGATTTTTATGGCAGTGCAAGCAGAAAAACAAAGAAAAGATACCACAATTGCAGTACAAAATCATGCAGCTGCAGTGGATAGCAGGTTCACACTGCTGCACCTGCAATGACACTGTGGCACAATAAAAGGTGTATTATTTGATGTCACATACTGCCTACACAGTCACACACACACAATTTGTCTACAAGTAATGTGTAGCAAATTGAAAAGTTCAGTAATATACCACGTATTGTAAACAACCTGAAATTATGAACTGCTGCACCAGATCCACACTACACATAATCAGCAGATTTCAACAATTACTGACAAAATTACCATGTGTACATTAACACAGTCAGTTATATAACAAAACTATAACCAAAAACAAAGAACTCCCTATTTCTCCAACTTAAATCTACCTACACCACAGATGCGCCCCTCCCCCAAAGCACACTTTCACTGTCTCTTACTACACAGACTCAATGTTGTACATTAACATTCAAAATCCACACACAAACACAAACGCTCGATGATATGAGCACAGGAGGGTTTCCTACAATCGATGAACTAACATTTTAGCAAACAAAAATTACTCAAAAGGGCTTTTTTAACAGCTTTTAGAAAGTTTGAATCACAGACAGATCTCAGAGCACACTGTCTCCTACAGCTTCCTACACACACTACCCTGAACTGAGGCTGTGCAGATCAAAATAGAACCCATGTGACCTGAAATCCCATGAATCACTGCAAAATTCACCTTCAGAGCTTAAAAACAAGGTGAAGTGAGGCGAAATACATTGTTTTCAATGCACTTCACCTTTAAGATTGGTGGAGTAGTGGTCTGGGAAGGCGGAGTAATGCAAAGTCATTGTTTTCAATGGACTTTGCGTTACCCATTATAACGCAAATTACTCCACTTCACGTTGCGGAGTACTCCGTGAATCCGCCTTGGCACCACGAATCACTTCGCAGAGCGAACTGAGGCCACTTCGCCTACCACTAGCAACAATGGACATAAAGAACCTATATACCAATGTCCTTCACAAGACAGGCTTGGAGAGTTTGGAAGCCACCTTTAAGGGAATTGATAGGAAAACATTCCCACCACCTTCTGTTTTATAAGAGCTATAGGGACTGGTCCTCTTTAAATGTTCACTTTAAAAGCACATTTTATCAACAGAAGAAAGGGACAGCCATTGATAGTACAATAGCACCCACATATGCCAATCTGTTCATGAAACATTTTGAAGAGTAATTCATACTTTCCCTTATATAATAAATTAAATTGGCATATCATGGTTTACAAACATTATATAATGATTTTCTCATAATCTGGATAAGAATGGGGAATTGGAAGACTATCATGCCTACTTCAACTCTTTTACAGAGTAATTGAGATTTTCTTTGGAATTTAGCACTGAAGAGATTCTGGTGTTAGGTATGACAGTCGAGAGAACAGGGAACAAGCTTAACACATGGTTAACAGGAAAGAGACTGACTGCAACACAATGGTGCATGCCACCGGTTTTCACCTGGTCAGATTAAAAGGAAGTATTCCATATTCCCCAAGGATTTGGACCAATAGGACTTGCAGTGGACCAAACAAGACAGAAGTGGAACTTGATGAGACGGCAGACAGATTTATGGAGGGGATACAAACACTGAGTAGTTAGAGCAGTGGTAGAGAAAGTCAAGCTTAGGGACTTTCTGAACTTCTACAGCGCATAAGAGGTAGTAAGAACAAAGGAAAAGGCTGGTGCTGGCACTTTCACTTTAGCACTCATCCTTGACAAAGGGTGACACAGGACTTGTGTCAAGCCATGTGTCAACCCCATTGTTTGGTACAGCAGTGCCAAACTCCTTTGATGCAACTGCACCCGATTTAAGTACATCAGGCACAGTTGCAACGCTTTCCACACTTTACAGCAGCTTGCCGGAAAGATTTGGCACACGCCTCAGAGAAAAGTGTCCCCCAAATGGTGTAAGATAGACCAGGGAAATGCTGGTCTAACTTGCAGCATTTGGTGCTCAGTATTGGAAACCTTGATTGACAGCCCGGAGAATGCCGCAAGCTCCATGCATCTAATGATCAGCACGCCAGGGGCTTGCGGCATTCTCAGGGATCTGAACATTGTGCCCCATTTGTTAGTAGAATTGTGAACAAGAATTTGGGTAGCCTTAGGTTCCGTGGCATTGAGGCTTTTTAACAAAAAATAAAGTATACTTCAACATGAGTGAGGACCATTAAGGAAGTGTAGTATACAATGAACATATAATTCACAGTTGGGAAACAGGGCAGTTACTAAGAAATACATGATATCAGTCGAAGTGGTTCCAGGGACCTGCAAAAGTATAGAAAACACACACACACACACACACACACACACACACACACGGAAGAGTCTGTTCCAATAATGGGGAAATATCAAAGACAGCAGGTTAGAAACAAGGCCCACTCACCAAGCTAATTTGAATAATTTTATTTCAATTCACTGCCAGCAATTAAAGTCTACCAGCGTTTTGTGGGGACAAACCTACTTCATCAGGGCCACATTGCACTCTGTTAGTAAAAATGAATTCACTTATTTAACTCATAATACCATGTTCAAATAAGTTTTCGTGTGCTGTAGTTAGCCCTCCTAGCATATGCACAGGAATGAAGTCATCTTTTTACTCATTAATATGCACATCACTACGCTTGTATCCACATAAATTAATTCACAGTACAAAAGGGGTTTACCATTACTTGCTTATGTTCATTTACAGTATATACAGATATATCTTTCATTTAGTCAAAATATTTATTTATTTATTTATTTATATCATCAGAATTACAACCCTTTGAGTCATAGACTCATTTCCAAAGACTCTTCATCATGTACAGTGAGAAAACAAAGAGATCGGTTGGGTGCATATAGAGTAATACACAATTAAACAATAGTATACAGAGGGTGTTATCCTAGCAAGAAGATAGGAGTACAAGGTATATAATTACAGGGTAATGTATTTACAGATACGGTAATGTGTCCAGAGGAGGGTTGGCCTATACATGTGGAAGCTAGGTTAGATCATCATACAGTGGGTAGTTGAGCAGAATTAAATACATTTGCAGTTAGCAAAGCATACGGTAATATGCACAGATGAAGGGCTGGCCTGTACATGTGGTAGCAAGGCTATTTCATCATACAGTGGGTGGCTGAGCAGAATTAAATACATTTACAGTTAGCAAAGCAGAGTGTAGCCTCTAGGAGGCTTTGTCATGAGTCACATCCCAGGGAAGCTAGAAGGTAAACTATGCCCTGGCCAGTGGACTACAGGGAAGGTAGAGAGTAGTCTCAGTGAAGACGAGGACAGAGTGTGAGGTTAAAGGTACATTGAAACAGAAATGCTAGCAGCTGCATTGGCAGTTCCAGGAGGACATGATGTGAGTTTTCAGAACCGCCTTAAAGGGACCTAGTTTGCCTATGGCAGTGATAGAGGGAGGAAGGTCATTATACCAGGAGGGGGCTCTGAAGAGGAAAGATCTTTGGGCTGAAGCAGTCCTGACCCTGGAGACCTTCCAGATAGCTTTGGTGGCAGTGTGAGTGGCCACGGCCAGGGTAGCCGACTGTAGGGAGATGGTGACCCCTTGGGGGGTCAGTCCCAGGTGGATGTTTTTAGTAAGAAGACATGTCTGATGGAGTAGTCTTTCTTATAGAGAGAGAGAATATTAGCAAGCATATAGAGTGAGCAGGTGTGGACTTGATTGTCAGCACTGGAGAGGAGCCAGCAGGCTTTGTTAACTGCCAAGTAGACTTGATGGAGTGCAGTGGGGTTAGAGGCAGCATAGACTATGAGCCCATAGTCCGTGAGAGATAGGACTGAGGATGTTATGGCCAGATGTAAGGCTTCTTGAGGCAAGCAGTCCTTGTGCCTGTATAGGAGGTCAATACGGGCATTGGTGGCAAAGGAGAGAATTTTGATATGTTTGTAGAAGGAGAGAGTGGTGTCAAAGGTGATGCTCAGGTATTTATAGGTTTGGACTTGGTCAAAGTGGGGTAAGTGAGCTGGAGAGGATATTCAGTTGATAGTCCTTAGCTCTGTTTTGACGATGAGCAAAGAGCATTGTTTTTGTTTTCTTGATGTTGACCACTAACCTGTGTTCGGCAAACCAATTTTCTAACTGCGTGAAGGAGTCTTGTAGGGAGAGTTGAAGAACAGAGGGGTCAGGGTGGGAGGCATATAGGATGGCATTGTCTGCATAGAGTAAAATGTTCCTGGAGCTGCAGCTGGGTAGGGTGTTAAGATAGATGCTAAATAACAGGGGTCCCAGGATGGACCCCTGTGGGACACCAGAGTGCACTGGCAGCATGGAGGACAAGGTGTTGTTGATTTTGATACTCTGGGATCTGGATCTGAGACAGCTGGAGAACCAGTCAAGGGGCCTTTGGGAGACCCCAGTGTGTTGAAGTGTGCTCAGTAAGAAGTGGTGAGAGACCGTATCAAAGGCCTTAGAGAGGTCAATGAAAACAGCACCGGCAAGGTGACCTTTGTCCGGCATAGAGTGAAGTGTATTTGAGAATTCAGTGAGAGCAGTTGTAGTGCTGTGACCTGCCCTAAAGCCATGCTGTTCACAGCATAGCAGGTTGTGGGTGTGGAGATATTCCATGAGCTGGTCAGCCAGGATTTTTTGAGAGCTTTAGCGAGAGGGGGAAGGATGGAGATGGGTCAGTAATTGTTTGGAGAGGAATGGTCACTGATCTTTAGAATTGGCGTTATCACTGCAGTTTGCCATGCCACAGGGAACTGCCCCAAGCACAGGGAGTGATTTTGCAGGTCGGTGAGGGGAGAGAGGGCAGCATCGATTACCAGGTACAGGATGTGCATGTTGAATGAATCCTTGCAGTAATTCGATCCGCTGAGGGCTTTGGTAAGATAAACTTTGGCTTCCAAAGGGGTGACAACTCTGAGATAGAAGGGGGCATGCATGAGGGTAGGCACAGGGGTGTGCTGAATGGGGTAGAAGAAGTTACTTGGGAATACTGAGCTAAGATCGGAGAAGGTTGAGTTGAGGCAGTTGGCAATGCACAGCAGGTCTGTAGAGATGGTGTCACTGATATTAAGTTGGGATGGGGGGGTGCAAGATTTTCCATTAAGGTCTTTAATGTTATCCCAAAACTTTCTTGAGCTCCCCCAGGAGGTGGCAAGGGTGTTTCTGTAGTACTCCGCCTTGGCCTTATGTATCGACCAGGAGCACCTGTTGTGGGCAGGGTTATAAGCCTGTCTGTCCACCTGTGAGTTTGAGGTGGAGGCTCGGTGCCAGAGATCACCCTTCAACTTGAGCTGTTGCAGCAGAGCAGTGGTAATCCAAGGGGCATTGCGCTTCTTAGAGGTGATTTTGGAGATGGGGAAAAAGCATCGCAGGCTTTGTTGAATACGCAGGTGAAGTAATCTAAGGCATCATCTATGTCCAAGACCCGAGAGATAGGGGACCAATCACAGTTAGTCAGGTGCTGCTTGAGTTTAGTGAGACCACCTGGGTGCCAGCGGTGACGGAAAATGATGTTAGGTGGGGGCTTGGGTAGGTGACATAACCAGGAGAATAGAATTGGGGAGTTGTCACTCAGGGAGTTTGGGAGGACCACTAGATCATTAATTCAGTGTGGGCGATTAGTAATCAAGATATCTAGGAGGGTGTGGGTACCTTTGGAGGGGCTAGTCCATGTAGGCTGGGAGACTAATTGGGTCATATCTAGGGCAGTAAAGGTATCCTTGGCATTGTCAGTGGAGCTGACTGGCCAGGATATATGAAGGTCACCAACTAGTATATGTTCTGCCTTATGGGGAAGGCTAGAGAGGTGGTCTGTGAGTGATTGTACTGCAGCTGCTTGTTTTTTGAGGGGAATATAGGTGACTGTGAGAAACAGGGGGGCTCTGTTGGGGTCAGGGGTGAGTTTTATTGTGAGAGCTTGGACCCCATGGTCCAGCATGGGGGCCAGTAGGGTTTGGCAGAGCAATGAGTCTCATACATATATGGCATAGCCACCACCCCATTTTCCAAGCCTATCTTCCCAGAAGAGGGAGAAGCCCGGGAGGGAGATAAAGGAGTCCGGTGTTTTTTTCCCAGAGCCATATTTCAGTTAGCACTAGAACGTCAGGTTGATGGTGAATGAGCCAGCATTGAAGAGGCAATTTTTTTGGGCAGGCTACAAATATTCATTGAGGCTAAGCATAAGCCCAAGGAAGGCTGAGGCTGATTGTAAGTAGCAGGGCCTGTGTTGGGGTGTATGTTCCCGGACATGAGCAGAAGAAGGTAGATTATCCTCAGGCGGGCAATGAGCTGGTGGCTCTTATGTGGGTAGTGGTGGAGAATGCGTTTAGAGGGGGGTGAGCAGGGAATGGGCATGGGGAGGAGGAGGGCTGGGAAGGCCAGGTGGAGAAGAGGGCAGGAGGGCTGGAGAGCATGTAATACTGGGGAGGAGCTGGTAGGGGTGTGGCAGGGGATGGGGTGCGACGATAGTGTTGCTGAGAGGTGGCGGAGGGCAAGGTGGTGGCCATGTGTGGGGTGAGAAGAAAGGGTGGGCGGGCCAGAGGATACCTCTAATTGCAGGACAAGCAGTAATAATAGTATAAGCATTGCTAGGTAGTGGAAGCAGGGGATGCCAGGAAGGATGCCCTGCATGGTGTCAACCAGGAGAGAAGATAAGGGGTGCCTATTGACATCCTTCATTGTGGTGGGCACAGTGGTGCAGTGGTAGGGTGAAAAAGATGACTTTTCATGAAATGTTTAAATTTTTTTCTGAAGAATTGGTGTATTATGGGGGAACTGTGTGAAGCAAGGAGTACTAATTTCAACAACCACTAGACACATGTGCAAAAACAAATGGCAAGCATATACATAAGTAAGAACCTTTGAAACAATCGTACAATATAATAAGCTGAAACCGAACAAACTATGAAATAAGTTGTTTAACGAAAGCTACAATGTTGTACAGTTTCAATTTTTATAACAAACAATGAATGCAATTTTTTGAGGGGGAAATCAACATTCAGACATAATTGAAAAGAAGATGAAAAGAACAGCCACAGGACTGTCCTGAGGCTTAATCTTTCAGATAGATAAATGAACTCCTATTCTGAACAGCATTTTGCAAAAGTAAAAGAAAAGTAACTGAATAAAAATGATGATTTTCTTTAAATATAGTATTTTTGAAGAAAAATGTCAACCGTTTATAAATGACATTAGACTATACAAAGCCTCTGCTCAAAAAGAAAAAGATGAATTCAACTTCTATTTTACAAATGGTTTTGGTGCCAAGTAAATCATATGAAGCTCAATAAAAATTGCATATTACTGAAGGAAAGGACATTAAAAGAATGGAATGCAATTTTCAAGTAAGGTATTATAATGAGGCATTCACATACAGTATATTTGAAATATTTTCATTGATGTGTTTTTTTATACCTAAACTTCTGACACATCAAAAGTGAAATTCTTACCCCAAATGCACTGGTTATGATCAAATGCAAATAACTTCAAAATAAAGTTCTACCTCACATTTAAAGTAGTCATGCATGTTTTGTGTTTTTAATCCAGGTTTTTATCCCTCCTCCTCATTGGGGCTGGCAGGTGGCTCTGGTCCCTCCCTTGGAGGGACTCAATCTCTGCTTCTGGCTCCCCACACCAGCTCCTCCTGGGAGGTTCCCCACGAGTCCCGCCCCCGTGGCAGGGCCAAGAGAGAGGAGCATCGACGTTCCCTCCTGCACTGGAAGCTAACATCTAGACTCCGAGGGAACTGGTGTGGAAACAGCCAGGTCATCATGGAGCTTGCCAGCTCTTTTTTCAGTTTTTCTTTCCCTCCCCTTGCTGCAGTTGGTCATGCGTGTGTGGAGGCATGTGCACGCAGTGACCCATAGCACCCTCCCTAGTCTAGTCGCTCCCTTCTGCATTACATCCAGGCCTCCACTCAGGGGCAGCCTTGCAGCGGTCGTGGCTAGGTCCCCACCAGGCAGGAGAGAGCTGCCATATGGCTACTCAACCCATCTCCCCCCTTCCCCCCATGACCCCTGATGACCCAGGCTCATTCCCAAACCTGGGTCGCCAGCGCAGCATGAGATGTGGTGTCCAGCACCTCAACCCTCAGCGCCACTGGGCCATCATGCATGTCAAAGGAGCCCTAAAGCCCAAAACAAATTCATAAAGATATGTTTTCCAGTATGCCTAGCTGAGTCTATCTACATGCTCTGTCCCAGTAGTAGTGTTTTATTTGCTGACTTTTTTAAAGAAAGAAAACCTGCATTTTCAATGTGCCACTCTCAATTTTCTCATTGTTTCTGTTGCTGCTCTCTGACCTTACTTCCCAGGATTCAACAAGTCTCATGAGGATGTGACATAGGCTTGTAGCATTACAATAAGCTAAGCCGTACATTCTATCCTTTTTTCACCTACTTCTGTGCATTACCAGTTTGCCCACTTATTGTAAAATGAGCACATCAGCAAATGCAGTTGAGAAAAGCAGAACACAACTTATTTTTTTACTGCAAGCTGAACAGCTTTATTTGTCAAGTGACAAATATTTTGTGCAAAATCATAACAAGCCCTTGTGAGCATCTTGCCTGCAGCTGCAGGACACTTACGTTTTATTATTTTGCACTTGCTTTTTATTGTTTTGTACAAAATATTTGTCACTTGGTGAATAAAGCTGTTTAACTTGCTGTAAAAGTAGTTGTTTTCTGCTTCCTTCAACTGCATGCACTAATTTTTGTTAATTGGACTTCCTGGGTGTTTAGCACTCCCCTCTCAGTGACACCATGAACTGGTGCCAAGGAGCATGGTCTTTTTTCATTTCTTTGCCCACTAATAGCATATGGATTTTTTGGCCATTTCCTTAATTGTTATTTGATCCTTGATGTTTAGGGTATGTTTGTCCCATATGCTTGCTTGCATAGCTGAATCTGTCTCCCTGAATTACATCCAGTAAACACAGTGACCATTATTGCATGCTTTCAAAAAGGGCAACTAAATTACGGCGCCTGTGTTCAGGGCTACCTGGCAGGGTAGTGACTGGATACTTGGGTGGGCAAGGTAGGGCAATGGGAAGTGTACGCACGTGCACACACATGGGAGGGAGTGAGGAAGTGGAGGGGAGGTATTTGGAAGGGGGTGTGGTGGGCAGCTGCTGAGCTGGTGGGCTAGCATGGTGGGGAGGGTAGTCGGTTGGGTGTGCAGGATGCAGGGTTTGGGTCCAGCACAGCGTGTTTTTTTTTTGCTGGCTGGCGACTTTTTTTTTTGAATTTCACCCCGACATACACACCTCCTGAGGTGAGAATCCTTAAGTGGGGGGGTGCAGGGGGTGCAGCCCCCTGTATAAATGTAAATCCCATTGCCTACCTTGCAGTTTGCCGTGAGTGTACATTGCCACAGTTCATTTCTGGTGATGTTCTGTAAGCTGTACAGACAGCTGGTGAGACCCCATCTGGAGTACTGTGTGCAGTTCTGGAGACCCAATCTCTGCAAAGACATAGACAGGATGGAAGCTGTCCAGAGGAGGGCAACTAAAATGGTGCAGGGTCTGCACTGGAAGACATATGAAGAGAGACTTAAGGAGCTTAATATGTATAGCCTCGAGGAAAGGAGGGAGAGGGGGGACATGATAGAAACTTTCAAGTACCTCAAGGGAATCAACAAAGTCCAAAGAGGTAGCATCTTTCCAAAAAGTGGCCCACAAGAACAAGAGGGCACAATTTGAAGATGGGGGCGGCTCAGAGGTAATTTAAGGAAGTATTTTTTCACAGAGAGGGTTGTGGATGCATGGAACAGCCTTCCGGAGGAGGTTGTGGAGTCAAAATCAGTGGTGGAATTCAAGCATGCATGGGATAGTCATAAGGCAATTCTGGGGGGTGGGGGTAGGAAGAAGTAGGCTGCTGGTTAACTAGGATCTGCAGCTTATCCAGTAGGTAGGGAAATGGGCAGAATGGGTGGGCCAAGCGGTCCTTATCTGCAGTCTAATTCTATGTTTCTATGTATACTCACCCAAACGACGATTGCTATTCTGCAATTGTGTTATCACATAGAACCTCACTGAACTGCCTATGTTTCCACCTATGTTGCAATCTTACGGAAAACACAGTGAAACGAACTACAAGAACATATTCTGATCTACAATAGCACTATTAAGGGTTTCAGCTAATTGAAGATAGTCTGGGTAGTTCACACCTTTGTTGCTATCTTCTTTGTTATAAATTAGCAGACATGGTGTAATGACTAATGGACATGCTGACATCATCTTCTCATATGCTAGTGCAGCACTCATGAACAGAGGGAATTTCACTTATCAGCAAGAAGGTACCAGGATAGTTGCAGGGGGTTATTGTTGTCAGTAAAAAACTAATCACTCCAACTTTTCAAGCCCTTAACAGCTACACAAATGGACAAAGAATCTCAGCACAAAATCACTGAGGCAAGGGTTACCCAAATAGGGCACTGGCAACAAAGACAGTTTTTCAAGAAATGCAAAATCACACACAACCCCATCATGCAAAGCATCATGGGACATATATGCAACTCACCACACACATTTAGGCTGGTCCTGCTTCAAGCAGGAATGCATGGTGCCAAAGGACCTCTCATGGGGCGAGACACAGATGAGGCACACTGATGAGTCCTATGTAAGACAAAACACATCTGTGTCTTCTGTTCTCGCCCTTTGCAGATTGCCTTATAGGCACATACCCTTTATTCCACCTGAACAGACTGAGACAGACAATGAGCTTTGGAGAAAATGGCCTTTGCCATGTATTTATTAAACAATGGCCTTGGTCATGTATTTATTAATCATGATTCAACAGTTACAGCCAAAACCACATGATGTGCGCAGCAAAGTATTCTTTGGTTGCTTATCCTTATTCAACTCCTTAAGAGTTTAATGGCTATCCCCTACACCAAGGGAAGCTGCCTATCCAATAACAACCTCAAGAGGTAATCTGCCTCTGGGGAATGAGGGATGGATTATGACTGGGTGCAGAAGTGTCCTCTCCCATTAGATTACTCTGCAATGCGATGGACAAGTGCCCAAAGAGACTGCCCATTTGACTGCTCCCCTTGAATGGGGAAACTCCAGCTGTCCGGACCATACCACCTGTTAGCCTCAGGGTGATCCAGCTGCAAAAGACTCAGGATCCCCTGTCAACAACTCTGTACAGACCTTCCAACACTACTGTAGTCCCACAGGGTAAGCATTGCTGCCATGATCAAACCCCCCCCCCCAAGCACCTCATGCAATTATTTTGACCAATTGTATGTCTTCTAAGAACTATCTAAGCCTCTGTCAGGCAAATTCACCTTGTCCTTGGCATAAAATTGGGGTATATTAATCTGAATCATATTGTGCCTTAGGATGATCCCCCCAATATTTTCCATAAATGGTCACAAAGCTGTTTTGCAGTGTACATGCTTTCTTGATGGCTCTGGGGTTGTGGGGCATTCTGCCACTGCTGTCTTTGAATAATGTGTGCCAAATAAAATGTGTTCTTGTGGCCACTTTTTCCTCAAAAAGATCAAGTCCTCCTTCATGTTGTGCAGCAGGTCAAGCAACTTTATAGCTTTCAGATCATTTCCCCCAAGTGTATCACCAGTACACTGGGAGGGCTCCACTGCCGGGTTTTGGCTTTCAGCTACAGTAGCAGCTCACATCATCTTATCCTCTGACACCTCATGTAATGTACTTCTGTCTATCAAGGATACAGAAGTAGATTAGTGCCTCCTTGGTACTGCCTCACCTGGACAGTGGCACAGTGGATGAATGAGTGACTACATACCCAGATCTGCACACCCCGGGAACTGTCACCTCCCAAGACCAAAACAAGGAGTTAAAGCATATGTGGTCTTACATAACTTTCAAAAGTCTGTGACCTCCAACAGCCTAGGGCCTGAATCTATTGGTTTATTAATACTTCTGCCATGGCATGTGATGGGGCACACATCTGAAATCAATCACCAGCTTCTGCAAGGTCTTTTGTAAAACATGTCTGAATTGGTATACCATGACCTGTGAGCCATCATCATGTTAAAAGAATGCTTCATCTCCTCTGGTATGCCTGGCCACATAATCATGGACCCATGTACAAATGACGCATTTCACCCCTGGGGGCAATATCAAGCTGCACCAGTACCTTTGAGCTGTACTATTTGTCTTTTTCTTACACAATCGGACAAACACTGCCCCCATGGTTAATATCACATCATCATCAACCAGTGACACTGGTGATCCCGCTGCCTTGCTCGGCTGCAGTAATTGAGATACCCTTAAAGCTCTACAGAATGCCACTAAGAAGTCTGTTCTGAATAAGTGCATTTCTGGCAATGATAAGCAAACTTTTGGAAGCTAATCCTATACTTGTTTTAAGAGTGCTGGGCTGATGGGACACCAGCTGTCCAGTCTCTTGGGAACTGCCCATGCGCAACCTAACAACATCTTGTTAAAGAAGAATGCCCTAGTGGTATCTGTGTGCCCCATGGCCTTCTGAAACCATGCTATGCCCTCCAAATCCTGACCCACTGTTGCTGGCATAGACCCCTCTCGTTTCATGTGGAGGACACATGAGCAGGACTGATCAACCGGAATAGACAAATCTTTCCCCACCCCTGAGCCTGATGCACCCCCAGAAAGCTCTTTATCCCCCACTCTGGTAAGACACCTCTGTGTTGGGTGCCAGTGAATTCCTAAGTAAATCCCAGCTTCCTTTTTACCAATTCCCAGCCTCTTTGCTTCTGGATCCAGCTCTCAAAACTTCTGTCGCTGTGAACAAGAAGATGCCTCAGTAATACCATTATCAACTCCTGAGACATGCACTGCCCGGAACTTGATGTTAAGTAACAAACATTTTAACACAAAGACCCTCATGAGGTTGCCCATAAGGCCCTTGCCTCCCAGCTGACAATTTATGGTGTAAACTACCCTGGTGTTATGCATCCTAAAGATGATTGGTCTGTTTTTCAGATATTCACCGCACAGCAGCAGGGCCACCACAATTACAAACAAATTCTAATAAAGTAATCTGCTTTAGCAAACCCAAGTATCCCCAGGAGGGTGGCCACTGACTGACACACAATTTTCCTTGGAAAAAGGAGTCAAAGCCCATTACTTCAGATGCATTTGTAAAGAGTTCTAACTCTTGACTAGTTGAGGGTGCCAACCATAGTGCCACTCCACTGAAGAACTATAAAAACACCTGCCAGACACCCAGATCCTCCCTCGTGGTTTCCATCACCCATATCCTGTGGTGTGGCTTGGAACAACCTGAGTCTACCCTGGCCATCTGCCACATGAATGTCCTGCCCATGGACATGGCCATGCAGGCAAAATTGAAATGCCCCACCAACTGCTATAATTTGTGCAGGGTGATCTTCCTTGCCTTTGTCACTCTCTCTAGAAGGACCCTAAGGGCCAGCACTTTTTCTTGTATTAATCAAAGTTCCTGGGCCCCTGTGTCCATTTTAATACTCAAGAATGACAGCTTTATGGATGGACCCTGTGTCTTATGTTGTGCCAAGGGGACACCTAGGTCAGCACATACTTATTGGAAAGCTTCCATGAGTTGGGCAAAATAACAGGTCCCAGCCTGGACCACAAACAAAAAGTCATCCAGGTAGTGGAACACTTCTGATTAACCCACTTTGCATGAGCTAGCCCAATTCAGAAACCTGTTGAACTGCTCAAAGACAGCACAAGCCACTGAATATCCCAGTGGCATGGAATTGTTGACATAATATTGCTCTCCAAATTTCAAACCTAACAAATCCCTATCCTATGGATGTACAGGTAGTAACCTAAATGCAGACTCTATGTCTGCCTTTCCTAAGAGCCCCCACCTCCACCCTCTGGATCACCTTTACCACCCTGTTAAACAATGCATATGACATAGCCGTGTGCACTGGGTCAATATGGTGAGTAACTGAATACCCATCCAGGTAAGACAAATGGTTTATCATCCAGAATTCCCTGGCACCTTCTCGGGCACTAGCCTGATGGGGGATACCCTAAGTCAGGAACATGGGGGTGACATGAAGGGCTCAATGATCCTGCCTGCTGTAATGACTTTTGTTAATTTTTTATTCATTACTTCTGATTGCTCCCCGGTTAACACCAGGTTCTCTGCCTCGTACATTTTGTGTGGACCTTCATACAGAATACAAAACCTCTCCTTGAAGCCAGCTGCCGAGGTTTGAACTGTTGCCCTGTCTGGGTACCTGACAGCTGTCTCTTAATACGCTCCACCCTTTTGGACATTGGAAGTCTTGTTTTACCCTCTCCAAAAGGGGTGTAAGGAACCTGTCTCTCTCAGCCACTGCTGAAAAGTGTGTGGCCTGCCACAAGCCATGCACTCATGTTTGTATTTGCTTGACTCCATGTTCCAATTTCCTTGATTGTAATTAAAGCAATGCCCACATTCCCCCTTTCTACTGCTGTTGCTCTGAGTCCTCTTCTTAGGTGATGGAGGTTGCCTGTCCAGAAAGCCTCTGTCTGTGTGCAGAACCCACCTCCCCATATCTATTGTCCAGAGGAGGGGCAGGTCCAACATAGCCCATGACCTCCCTGCTTCATCCTATTTTCTTTTCCTAAACTCCTTGTCATACTCAAGCCAGCACCCCCCTTCCAGTTTATTAGCATGCATCGTCATGATGCGGCTGAAGTGAACTCCCAGACCCACTACTTTACTTGAGCTGCCTTGTGTCAATACTCCAGCATATATCTCAAAGCTTGCTACCCAAATTTTCCCACATATGCTGAATAAGTATCTTGCATTTTTTTCTCTACCCCATCATTGTTCCCTTTTTCTTTTCTTTTATTTTCCTTTTCTTCTTCTTCTTCTTCTTCTTCTTCTTCTTCTTCTTCTTCTTCTTCTTCTTCAGGCTCCTTGGGTTGGTTGAATAGCGTGAATACACCCACGTATTCCCAGGTTATGATCTGCTGCCTTATTGCACAAGCTCACAACACCCACATTCACCTGTTGTGCAGTCTACTGTTGTGTTGTAGTGGCCACTGCCACAACCCCCTCAACCTGTGATCCCCCCATCACCGGGGCTGCCAATGTGGCATCTGGCTGGGTCTGCTGTAATGCAGCAACCAAAACTAGCACTTTGTCGAGCTTCTGCTCTAATGTGGACTGACCTGCTAAATTGGCAGTGTCTGGGACAATGATCACACTTCCTCTGGGCCTGATAGCCATGGTGTTGCAGGGGGAGAGGTGGAGGTATAGTAGCTGCCAGAAGCTGTGTCCCCAGAACCACCATATCCTGGTGCTAAGGTAGTGAGCAATCTGGAGGAAGGAGGCAATAGAAGCACTGGGACTGAAGACAGCAGCAACCACACCAGTGTATCTGGTACACCCAGATTCAGATATGCTGTTCCAACTTTGAAGCCCATGGTCGAGCCAGGCCAGGAGTTGTCCGACCCCTCAGCTCCGTGGGTGAGTAGTCCTCTATCACTACTGACTTTGGAGGCCCCTCACACCTACGAAACTGCTTCAGCATAGCAGGCAGGGAGATATTCATGGTCTGCCATATCAATGCCCTCAGCTCATCTGCAAAGAAAATATCTAAATTGGGCCTTTCTGGCTGAAGGCCCATTGGTGCTGGATTTGCCTGTTTAGGCTTCCTATTCCTGACTTTCTTAGGCAGTGTTGGAAGTGCCGGGCCCTCTGGGGGTGGAACTGCCACTCTTGCTGGTGGCTTTTCTGTACCACCAGCTCTGCTCATGGAGGTGCCAAGCTGCTGGGCTGTGGGTGAATATTAGGCCCCGATGGCTCTGCCCTAGGTGAATTCAGATCCCTTGGCTGCTGTTAAAGTGTGGGCTCTACTGGGCCACCAGGATACAGCTGAGATATAAGCTCTGATGGACCCGGTAGGCCGTCACCTACTTGAACCCCACCAGGCCTGCCCCTTTTCTCACACAAGAGTGTCACCAGCTGCTTCTCAAAATCCATGGCACTGGAATGACCTTCACCTTCCATTGTACATCACAGCTGGAAATAGAAGAGCACAGCACCACAACACAACCCTTGCTGTTAAGTCTCTGCTTTCACCACAACAAAGGGTATACTGTTCAAAAATGTCTGTTAGTATCCCCACTGCAACATATCAACACATAAATCTGCTCCCCCACCAGAGCATTCCTTTGTCCTGCTCACAGAATGTTCAAATCCTGGCTGCAGTTATCCTGCATTATCATATTCTACCAGTAGATGGTGCCAACACATAAGCAATCAAATTTAACCTTGCAAGCCCATGTTTGATTTTTTTAAATTCATTGTTACAAACCAAGCAAGATTCTCGCCCCTCTGCTGTCATAAAAACCTTTGTCCTGTTATCAGTCAATAAACCAAATGAGACCATTTTTTTAAAGAAAAAGAAGAAAACAAAACACTTTAATATAGAAACAAATATTTAATTCCCTGCAAGGATTTGAACCCCTGATCCTTTGCCTGCCAAGCAAACCCACATGCAGTGTTCTGCTGAGCTGCAGCTTTTTCCCTTGTAAATTGTATGAGGCAAAAGGAGGTCACGTGGTATTTGGCATTCTAAAGCTGTCCATGCCACTTGACTGCACCTATCATGCAGCAAGCCATGTTTCATTCCAGGCTTATCCTTTTCCATACATTTTATTGAAAATCAAATTACATGCCAAAGTAGCTGATGTGACCTGGATCTGAACAAGGCCAAGCCACAGAACAGCCAGAACAAAAAGGTTGTCTTTAACCTCTCTGCCCCCCATGGTGGACAGCATTCCTCCACACCCCTAGTACCAGCGCAAACCCAGGACCCATTTCCACAAGAACTGGGAAAGTAAGATTGAGCAGCTCACAACCTAGGACCACTTGCCAGTGGCTTCCTAACATACACTGCTATGAATGGGCTGAGGGAGAGGCATGAAAACAGACCACTTGGTATACCTGGGCATGTTTGCCCCAAGTAAACTTTTTTTTTGTTTCCAGGATGGAATGGAGGGGGTACCACTAATGGGCACACCAGCAAAGCAAGCACTTACTCTTGCATAACTAGGCTCCTGATTTTTACCCCCACACCACATGGCAGTTAGCGTTCTTCCACCGACCAGGCCATCCTGGCCTTGCTCCCTCTCTTGCCACATTCTCCTCATCCAGCAGCACAAGCCATGGCTGCTCTGGCACAAAAGAGGGAGGGAATGATCAGCCATCAACCTGGGAGAGGGAGCTCCCACTTTAGGCTGCTGTACCACAGCTGAGATATAGAGATCCTTCTAACCTGAGGGAGAGGAGCAAGAAAAGAATAACCTCTCAGGTACTGTACAATTACTTTTATTGGCTATACTCCTCCCCTCTGGCTCCAAGTCACCCTCCCTCTAGGAAACATCTACCTGCGTACCCCCCTGCTCCAATGTGTGGCTACCTAGTGACCTGCCTGCCTGCTCAGGTGCCAATCAAGGCCATGCCCACAGACAAAGCCTTGCCCACTGCTATGCTTTGCAGACTTTTTCATTGTATGACTGTATGAGAGGCCATTGAGCACCATGCAGTCCTGATTAAAGCAGAACCATCCTGAATTGTCATGGTGTTTTGCATATGTGTCCCATGATGCTTTGTGTTATGGGGTTGTGTGTAGTTTTGTATTCCTTTACACAGAAGGAGCTGACTTGGGACAAATAACCATATAAAATTAACAATAAGTGTGGATTTAGATCTCCTTTAAAAGGAAACCATCAGCACAAAGGGCTCTGACACTCACGTGTGGGGCTGGTCCCAATGTGTTGGAAAATCATTTTGGTTTGCTTACTGTTTACGGTAGTGTAGTAGATTATATCAGACTAATTTTGCTTACTTGCAGGCTGACATCATCTGTTACTACAAATCCCAGAGTCTTCTGCAGCTGACATCAGAGCAGTAAGTAGTAATGGGAAATTCAATAGTCTGCAGTGCATGGTAGAGCTTTTATGACCTTTGATCAGGGACACAGTATTCAAATATGTGCAACAGCACAGCACAAAGGTTTGCATTGCACTTGCTTCTGCACCTGACCCTGAGGATGCTATATTTAGTCACAGAGTGCACTGGTTCAATCCAACTGAATATAGGGCCATGTCAGCACAGCACTAAGTCAAGTAGTACTGACCTGACATGGGCCTGGGCTGTATGCAGCCCATAGGGAAGTTAAGGGAACTGCACCCCCCCCTCAACTAGACAGTGCCAGGAGCCCCTGGCAGAATATTGTCCTGAAAAATGCAAATTAGTCCATTGAGCATGCAAGGTACTAGGGGGTCATATGCATGAAAACCAGTGGCAGGTTTGTGCCTGTCCTGTGGCTTCCTGCCACACAGGAATGGCAGCAAGAAGCCCTCAACCCCTGATTACCATGTCACCATAATATTTATGTTTTCCTTGGTGTCAACAGGCACCCCCTTTCTACGATCCCCATCTCTACAAAATTAGAGTATTCCCTAGTGTCTAGAGGCACCCCCAACCCCAATCACCCTTCCCCATACAATGTAATTTTCCCCAGGTGTCTAGTGGCACCCCCATCCTCTGATCACCTATCCCCATTCTATGTATGTTGTCCCTAGTATCTAGTGGTACCCCCACCTGCTGAACATGCATCTTGGTGCTACCTTTCCTCTCTGGTTGCTCCTGACTCCCTCCATACACCCACCTCAGCACACAGCATCCAGGCCCCCCACATACCTAGCAGCTAAAGGTACAGAGGGTCCAATATGATGATTGGCAGAATCCTCCTTTCACTTCCTCAGCTGGCTGCCATATGGGATGACAGAGAGTGTGCATACTCTGATTGCAGACATGGTTTGCATTAATTGATGTGTATGTCTTGTGGTTATGCCCTTATTTATGACTATTCTATTTGTATGTTTTATTGTACCAGCACTCCAAGCCTTGGAGAGTTGCTTTGAGCAACCTTAATTAGCTACCTACCTATCTACATAATACCTAACTACTTACCGATCTACCTATCTACCTATGTATGATAACATCTGTAGAGTATTAACCAGTCAGAGAATGTCTTGGAGACAAAAGACTTGGGACACAATTAAAATTACAATGACAAACTTGTTTGAAAGCCTTAATTAAGATGAACAATTATTTTAAGTTTCTGCTAATGTCCCTGAACATATAAGAGAGAACAATAGTTTGACATTAGTACCCTCTTGACATGCATAGCCACTTTAAATGTGAAGAAGCACTTTATTTTTGAAGTCGTTTTCACTTAAGCATAACCAGTGCATTTGGGGTGAGAATCTCACTTTTGATTTGATAAAAGTTCAGGTATTAATTAAAAAAAATCAATTAAATTATTTCAGATATATAGGCATGCCTTATTATAATACCTTACTTGAAAATTGCATTACGTTCTTTTAATGTCCCCTCCTTCAGTAATATCCAGTTTTTACTAAGATTCATATAATTCACTTGGCACCAATGCCATTTGTGATATAGAGGTTAAATTCATATTTTTCTTTTTAAGCAGAAGTTTTATATAGTCTAATAATATTTCTAAACAGTTGACATCTTTCTTCAGAAATACTATATTTAGAGAAAATCATAATTTCTGTTCTGGCACTTTCCTTTCTTTTCTTTTCGCAATATGCTGTTCAAAATAGGGGCACATTTAGCCATCTGAAAGATTAAGCCACAGGACAATCCTGTGGCAGTTCTCATTTTCATCAGCTGTTAAAATTTACAATGATGTCTGGATGTTGATTTTTACCAAAAAGTTCTGTTCATTGTTTCTTATAAAAATGTAAAACTGTACAATCTCAGCTTGTAGTGGTGATGAGTACAAGGCAGGTGGTGCTTCTCTAAAATGATTCACTAAATGTTACTGGTAGTAGAGAGCACTCACCCTTGCTTAAGATACACAAAGAAACATGTACTGCAAACAAAGTATGTCATGCGTTTCATTCATTCTTGTTGTAGTGCAGTGCTGCATAGTTTAACAGATTGCAGCTCCGGCTGCAATCTGTTAAACTATGCTGCACTGCACTACCAGAAGAATGAACACAATGCTGGATATACTAGTTTGTAGTTAGTGTTTCTTTGTGTATCTTAAGCAAGGGTGAGTGATTTCTACTACCAGTAACATTCAGTAAAACTGTACGATATTGTAGCTTTCATTAGGAAAACTTTAACAGTTTGTCCTGTTTTATCCTGTTTTATTATGCAGTTGTTACAATGACTCTTGCTTACTCTGTATATTTATGCTTGAAAAAAGATGTGATAGCTGTGTTACTGCAGTCAACAACGTAGAAGAAAAAAAAACAAATTTGTTACAGGTGATACAGTACCTTTTATTGGACTAACAAAATTATTTCTGAGACTAGCTTTCTAGAGATAATACTCTCTTCTTCAGAGCAGGTCAGTGAAAACAGAACTGAATAACATGACAAATACAAAGGCCGGATGTGGATTCAAGATTCCTCAACAAGCACACTCCAATAACAATGGGAGTCTTCCAGTCTGTTTTGTATGAATGTGAATTGACTGCAGTGCTTTGATGTTTAAATGTGCTACACCATGTCTCAAATCCACATCCAGCCTCTATATCTGTCATGTTATTCAGCTCTGTTTCTACTGTCTTGACCTGAAAAAAAAAGTATTATCTCTTGAAAGCTAGTCTCAGAAATAATTTTGTTAGTCCAATAAAAGGTATCACCTGCAATGTATTTTATTTTTCTGTATTTATGCCTGCCACTTGTTTTTGCATTTCTGACTAATGGTAAATGAAATTAATACACTTTGCTTTGAAAAGTTTTCTCAAAATGCACCAAATCTTCAAAAAATTTTC
This sequence comes from Neoceratodus forsteri, assembly GCA_016271365.2. Lineage (NCBI taxonomy): Eukaryota > Metazoa > Chordata > Ceratodontiformes > Ceratodontidae > Neoceratodus > Neoceratodus forsteri. The sequence continues at coordinate 1,383,524,608 of CM057456.1, read as the reverse complement.
AGCGCTTCACCAAAAGTAATCCTTTTTGAAGGTATGACTTTTTTGGCAGACAAAGGTACACCTTCAAAAGTTTGCAATGTAAAGGTGCTAATTTGGAAACCATTGGATGTTTCGGTGCATTTTTAAACTATTTCATATATTGATTTTATCTGAAAAACACATGTATCATGCATAGTAGGGCTGGGAGAACTCTGTAAAGTTCTGACCCTTATTAAATAAGAAAACAAAACCAAGTCAGAGCACACCCTGACTCACAACCCCCCCCCCGCAATGTAATAATAAACATATATTTATCTTTTTTTCAGCCTAGATTGACAACTTACTATTTTGATTTCAAAAGGAATGGGGGTCTCTTAGTATTCACCTCAGGGTAGCTGCTGGGGAGCTAGTTAAATGAGAAGGCCACACTTCTCCATTTACAAACCAAATCCAATATTAACTGCTCACCCTTTGCTCATTCACAAACTATAAATGGGATTTTAAATGAGATTTTAAAAGGGGGGGGGCTTCTGTGTGTGGCATACAGCAACAAAAACAAGTCAGAGCACACCCTAACTCCCCACCCAATATAACAATAAACATATTTATATATAAATAAATAAATAAATATATATGTATTTTACAACTGCCTCAAATGGCTTACCTTTATAGGGTTTAGAGTAGAGACCCAGCTGATGGGTGGTCTACCTCAACATTGGTAGGTAGGTGATGTCACTGCAGGGCCCTGAGGTGAATACTAAGAGACTCCTTTTAAAATCAAAATAGTAAGTTGCCAATCTAGGCTGAAAACAAAATATATATCTATATACTGTATATATATATATATATATATATAGTTATATTAGGAGGGGAGTCAGGGTATGCTCTGACTTGTTTTTGTTGATGTATACCATACACAGCAACACCCCTCATTTAAAATCTCATTTAAAAACCCATTTATATTTTGTGAATGTGCAAGGGTAAGCAGTTAATATTGGATTTGGTTTGTAAATGGAGAAGTGTGGCCTTCTCATTTAATTAGCTCCCCAGCAGCTACCTGCACATTGACTGGGCCCACACCTTAGTTAAGCCAGTTTTGGGCTGATGCACCCTATAAAGGTAAGCCATTTGAGGCAGTTGAAGTTTAGAATAGGGACCCAGCTGATGGGTGATCTACCTCAACGTTGGTAACTGAGTGACTTCACTGCAGGGCTCAGAGGTGAATACTAAGACACTCCTACTCTTTTTGAAAACAAAATAGTAAGTTACCAATGTAGGCTGAAAAAATATATATATGTATATATATATTTTTTGTTATATTGGGGGGAGTCAGGGTGTGCTCTGACTTGTTGTTTTTGTTGATGTATGCCATACAGAGTAGCACCACTCATTTAAAATCCCATTTATAGTTTGTGAATGAGCAAGGGTGAGCAGTTAATGTTGGATTTGCCTTATTAAATAAGAACTGGAACATGGTGAAGTTCTGATTTGTTCTCATTAGTTCTGATTAGTTCTGATTTATTGACAAATATTTGAAACAAATACAAAAAAAATGCATAAAAAATGGCCAAAATTGATCACATGTGACACAGAGGCCCAAAGGAAATAATTTAATGGATTATTTGTATAAAAATGTATGTAAAACTGCTAAATAGCAAAGCAATTACTCACTACTAGCCCCTTTATGTCTGGCTTGTAACACTGCCATATCCTGTTTGGGTCAGTGACATGAGTGTGCTGGGAGAGACAGAGATGGAGAGAGAGAGAGAGAGAGAAAGAGAGAGGGAGAGAGACAGACAGATGCAATTTCCTACGTTATTAATATTCTAACCTGTAAAAAAACTAAGATCCCTCTAATTAACGTGAAGTCCTTCTGTTGACTCCTTCCCTCACCCACAGGCCAGGAACAAATTTACTGTCATGACTCATGACTGTACATAGCACACTGAAAGCACAGCAGTCCACCATCACTTTCCTCCAAGATTACCTGACTGACTTCTACAGTGCAGTTACTGTTAAGTGGCCAAATTCAGCAACTGATAAATGTGCCTCAGAATTTGAATTGGAGATGCAGACACATCTGGTGCATAGTCACACACAGCACAGTCCCACACTGGGGTTGGTTAATACCTATACACAGTGTAACACGATATACTATAAAACTAATGATAATAAGGAGGAATAATGGGGAATGAGTGATGATGATGATGATGACAGTTCTGTGTAGTTGTACTTTACTTGTGTTGTAGTGTAAACAGCCTGATACAAGTCACAAAGTCAGATTTTTTACCCTGGGCCACCCACAGGCAGCAGCATAGATGCATCAACTTGTATGTTGTTTGTCTGAACAGTATTTTCTTTTTTTAAATACACGATATCATAAATAAACATTAACAAGTAATCATGATTGGATGGCACAGATCAAAGATTTATTTTGCCAGCCTGCTTCCCTTGCCCTGTACACACAGCCACACTGAAGCCCGGAAAAAACATTCATTTGGGATTTCTGGGACTGCTATATTTCCTGTGTGTTCCACTGCAGTCTCTCTCTCTCTCTCTCTCTCTCTCTCTCCCCCTCTCTGGATGGCACAAGTCAAAGATTTTTTTTACCAGCCTGCTGCCCTTGCCCTGTACACACAGCCACAATGGAGCCAGGAAAAAAATATTTGGGATATCCAGGACTATTACATTTCTCATGGGCTCCCTTGCAATCTCTTTCTCTCTCTTTCCCCTCTGGACAAAATTGTGAATGAATGTTAACAAGTGATTGTAATTTGTGATTGGGTGGCACAAGTCAAATATTTATTTTGCCACCCTGCTGCCCTTGCCCTACACACATCACCACACTGAAGCCAGGAAAAAAAAATATTTGGGATTTCTGTGACAGTAACATTCCCTCTGGATGTCACAAGTAAAAGATTTATTTTGCTACCCTGCTGCCCTTGCCCTCTACACATAGGCACACTGAAGCCAGGAAAAAAAACATTTATTTGGGATTTCTGTGACTGTTACATTTATCATGGGCCACCCTGCAGTCTCCCTCTCTCCCCTCTGGATGTCACAAGTCATAGATTTATTTTGACATGCTGCTGCACTTGCCTTGAACACATAGCCTCACTGAAGACAGGAAAAAAAATGGGGGGATTTCTGGGACTGTTGCATTTATCAAGGGCCACCCTGCAGTCTTTTTCTCTCCCCTCAAGACATCACAAGTCAAAGAGTTATTTTGCCATCCTGCTGCACTTGCCCTGTACACACAGCCACACTGAAGCCAGGAAAATACATTTTATGTGGGATTTCTTGGACTGTTACATTCATCGTCAGTCCCCCGCAGTCTCTCTCTCTCTTACTCTCTCTTCCCTATGGAAAAGATTGTGAATGAATGTTAACAAGTGATTGTGATTCGTGATTGGATGGCACAAGTCAAAGATTTATTTTGCCATCCCGCTGCCCTTGCCCTGTACACACAGCCACACTGAAGCCAAGAAAAAAAATATTTGGGATTTCTGGGACTGTCACATTTATTGTGGGCCACCTTGCAGTCTCTCTGTCTCCCCTATGGACATCACAAGTCATAGATTTATTTTAAGAAATACAAAATCACACATAATCCCATAATGCAAAGCATCATGGGCTGTATATGCAAATCACCACAAAATATTATGCTGGTTCAACTTTAAGCAGAAATACATGGTGCCAAAAGGGCTCTCACACGGTATGCAAAGGGTGCCAACAGAAGACAGACACATGTTTCATCATACCAGGACTCAACAGTGTGCCTCAACTGTATGACACCCCAGTGGAATGAACCAGCTACCCTAAGTTGGTTCTGGGTTGGGTTGGGTTGTGGTGAGCTGAATAAAAACAAAAAATAAGCTAAAAGACAGTGTGAAAGCACTGAGGCAAGGGTTAACTCAAGGGGCATTGGCCAGGAAGCCAAGTTTCAAAGAAATACAAAATCACACATACCCCCATGATGCAAAGCATCACGGGCTGTATATGCAAATCACCGCAAAATATAATGCTGGTTTAACTTTAGGCAGAAATGCATGGTGCTGAAAAGCCTCTCACACAGTCTGCAGAGGGTGCCAACAGAAGACACAGACATGTGCTTTCTTCTACTTTTGTTTTGCCACCCTGCTGCCCTGGCCCTGTACACACAGCCACACAGAAGCCAGGAAAAAAATTATTTGGGATTTCTGGGACTGTTACATTTATTTTGAGCCCCCCTGCAGTCTCTCTCTCTCTCCCCTCTCTCTCTCTCTCTTTCTCTCTCTCTCCCTTCTGGATGTCACAAGTCAAAGATTTATTTTGCCGCCCTGCAGCCCTTGCCCTGTACACACAGCTACACTGACACCAGGAAAAAAAAATATTTGGGATTTCTGGGACTGTTACATTTATCGTGGGCCACCCTGCAGTCTTTCTGTCTTGCCCCTCCCAATGAGATCATGAATGAACATTAACAAGCGATTGTGATTCGTGATTGAATGGCACAAGTCACATATTTATTTTGCCACCCTGCTGCCCTTGCCCTGTACACACAGCCACACTGAAGCCAGGAAAAAAACTATTTGGGATTTTTGGGACTGTTATGTTTATTGTGGACCACCCTGCAGTCTCTCTCTCTCTCTCTCTCCCCTCTGGACATCACAAGTGATATATGTATTTTGTCACCCTGATGCCCTTGCCCTGTACACACAGCAACACTGAAGCCAGGAACAAAAAATATTAGGGATTTCTGGGACTGTTACATTTATCGTGGGCCCCTTGCAGCCTCTATCTCTCCCCTCTGGATGTCACAAGTCACAGATTTATTTTGACACCCTGCTGCCCTTGCCCTGTGAACACAGCCACATGGAAGCCAGGAAAATAAATTTTATTTGGGATTTCTTGGACTGTTACATTTATCGTGGGCCCCCTGCAGTCTCTCTCTCTCCTCCCTCTAGATGAGATAGTGAATGAATGTTAACAAGTGATTGTGATTCCTGCTTGTATGGCACAAGTCAAAGATTTATTGTGCCTTACTGTTGTCCTTGCCCTGTACACACAGCCACACTGAAGCCAGGAAAACAAAATTGGGATTTTATGTAACTTTAAAATTTCTCTTGGACCCCAAGTAGTGTCTCCCTCTCTCCTCTGAATCAGGAATGGCACAAGTCAAAAATGTTGCCTGCCTGCCCTTTCTCATGTACATAGCTACACTGACTGAGGCAAAGAAAAGGAAAAAAACTTTCATTTGGGATTTTCAGTAACTGTAAAATCTCTCTTGGGCCCCCAATAGTCTCTATCTCTCTCTTATCTGGATCTGAAATGGCACAAGTCAAAGATTTTGCCAGCCTGCCCTTGCTCATACGTACAGTCGCATAGTAGTGCCACACTTCCTTAGTTTGCATCCCTCCTGCAGTCACTCAAGCCACTGCTATCTCCCCAATCCCAACTCCCTGACCCACCTTCATCTACTTCTATGATCAGTTTCTCTCATCCTCCCTTCTCGCACTCTCCCTAATTTCTTCTTTTCTCTCCCCTCTAGCTCATTTATTTCTGGTGTTTTTTGGGGGTTTTGGCACTTTTGTTTAGTGATTATCTCTGCTGTCTGCCTGGCTCTGCTGAGTACAGCTCCTGCACCTCCAGTCCTCCTCACTCATCTGGGTCCACGTTGTGCAGTCAGCATGGTTATATACCATGAATGCATCACGTGACCTTCTGTTACCTGATTGGATGCAGCCTGCCACCCGTACATGCTGATGGCATCCCCTTGGTAACAGACAACAAAACTGCAGATATAACATCTCCAAAGACACGAAACTGGGATTATATGGTGAAGTCTGTATTTATCTGGGTCCATGGATCATGGGTTCGATCTGGGGGTCCGTATCTCTTGTAGAACAGTCTGCCCAACCCTAATGCATAGCCTTGGAAAATAGCAACACACTACACAAAGGCAGTCTCAAAGCCAGGAAACTAGACATACATTTGTTCAAACATTACAGCAGTGGGGACATTAATAACTCATATGAACTGTAATTACTGTTAAGTAATAAACTGATTGCATCCAAAGAACCCTAAGGGCCACGGTAGTTCAGGAACAGTAAACAGGTACTCATTACTCCATTGTAAACTAGGTCAAAATATTGTAGAACCCTTTTTGTTAACATGATGTAAAATATTTTCAAAGGACCTAAGATAAACTGTTAATATCTAGACTAATAGAAATTACTGTCAGCATTAATTAGTTGCCATGATAAGTAGTACAATTCAGCAATTAAAATTCCAGCTTGTCTCTGAATGTCCACAATAAAGTATAATTTAAAGGCAGTAACTTTTATAAGTTGAGCTGTTTTTTCTTGCACAAGTTTTGTCACTGCATCTCAGGTGTTTCTTGCATTTGTAAAAGCCATTTCTGTAACACTTTGGATGTCCATTCTGTGCTCCAGTGTGGAGACATCCCCCACCAGATTGTCTATTTTGCCCCTACCGTATCATGGACTGTTCAGCATAGCTGCATGGGTAATCATCACTCAGCCTCATTACCTCTACCATGGCATAGCCTGCAGTGAAGATGGTGGGTCTATGACCTGGTTTGTAATGGGAGGCAGATTGCCTTTTGGCTTGAAAAAAACATCTGCTGGGTTGGAACTCTTTCACCACATTTTTAGAAGTTCTCTCAGAATATATTTATAAAATAAATTAGTAGAAAATAAATTTCAGTTTTTGAAGTCCATCTCAGGAGTTCAGTATAAATAACAAAATTGTGCAGTTGTAATATGTATAGGTAAGAAGACTAAGGATGAACAAATGCAAAATTTGCATTCAGTGAACAAGCTAAAATCCGATATTTTGACACTGGTAAAGCAGGTCCAAAGAAACTCAGTTTCCCTCCAACATTTTCCATGTTTGAGCCTGCCAGTTGGTCAGTGAGTGAAATGTAAAGCAGACTACTGTGTGACACGCAAGATCAGAAGGTCTCCCAGTTGGGTGGCATGTAGTCTGACAGTGGTAGGGGTGGCTTATTGGTGTTGCTCTTCCCTATTACCTCATGAGTCATACAGTACTTCAGCTTGTCTGTGCACTGGGTGTGCGTGTCACGTGAGCATTTAAGAATCATTGAGAACTATTGTGAGCCATGATTTATGGCTCATAATAGTTTTCAATGATTCGTAGATGCTCACATGACAAAAGATGATTCAATGTAGCCCTTGCCAAAAACTGTGTTAGTTTCTGGTGAGGGCTACATCAAATCATCTTTTGTAATGTGTGTGTTATTGATGCACATAGAAGAGAAGAACAGGAGGATAAAAGAAATGCAGATGTGAAAAAAGGAGCAGGTAAATGTTCTGCCATTCCATTTCTGCCAAGTACAAGTTCTGCAAGTGGTGGTGATGAAGCTTCGATCTGCTTATGGTGGAACAGGGACTGAGAATTATGGGGCTGTGAGCACAAGGGCTGCTGGGTATATGATAGTACAGCCAAAGAAACCATGGTTTATTAATCCCAGATATCCACTGGTGCAATTCTCACTGCAGTGCAAGCAGCATTCTCTGATGGTCATCCAGTGCATCTAGTGATAAAACCATACTGAGCAATACAGAAGCACACCAGTTTCTCTTCTTCCTTGTTCATGTGCTTCTAGGACTGCTAGTCAGGATACAAGTGGTCATCTAGAAATGTAAGTTCTAATTCAACAACAATTTATTGTGCATTTGTTGCCCAATTCCTAAACATCCACTCCCCCCCACACACACACTGCTAGCCACTCCTGAAAATAACATGAGGGAAGGGATTCAAGCAGTAAACTCCAATCAAGTTAAGTTACATGATTTATGATTTCTTGGCACATACAAATATAAATAATAATAAAAATACTCATATATTTATATTATTTCACTTGACATTATGTAACCCCCCCCCACTACTTTACAAAGTTAGCTACCCCTGGCACCCTCTACTGGGCATAGACTACAAGAACATTTAGAAATATTGGTACCATTACTAGCTTTGGGAATGCATGCCAGGCTCATTACTCCTAGAGATCAAAAGGGGTGAGGGTGTACAAAAGCAAATTATGACCCATAAGGTATTTACAAAACCAGGTCCTGAGGAGAGAACTTTTTGCTAGGGCTGTGCTAGATCTATACTTCTGGAGGGGTAACCAGTAACTCCACACAGGAAGCAATAACGTAACTGTCCAAACCAAAGCTGGGGTTCTAGAGCATGACTTTATTCCAAAAGATGTTCTCTAAAGCAAGGGTGGACCCCCTAAGGTTTATACATTGTGGCACTAGGAACTTGCAGAACAACAAAACAACTGTCTCTGACAGAAACTATTTGTATTCCCACACTGTAGGGCATTGAACATCTTGTACTGGTATTCCCATATAGCATAGGACATTTAACATTTCTTCCAGTAGCACTGGCCACAACTGAACACACAGTTTCTGACAGAACTCTTTCACCTTGTATTCCCATATTTCATAGGACATTTAACAATTTTTCCAGTGGCACTGGCCACAACTGAACATACATTTGCCTAATAACTAGCACAACCCACTTCAGGTAGTAAAATCCTTTTCCGGCATTGGCCCTATGTCTAAAGTAACCAGGCACCCTGGCTGAACCTGTAGTCCTGAAATGGTTACTCTAGATGGGGGTCTGCCCACCCTTTGCTCCCAAATTCATACCCAGCCATTCTTCAGAGTTACACCTTAAAAATCTTGAACACACTTGCAAAAATGCTTAACTGAATGAACTTTCACATCCAGCATTTAAAACACTACACTGGTAGTGGAAAAACTAAAGTCCCACACAATGTGATATAGTCATACCTCTGGACATCACACATGTCAGCCAACTTTAACTGAGAACAGTCTTGAATTTCTGAATTCTCAGAAGAGTTGTGCATTACCCTCTTAGCCAGAGAACACTACAGCAATGGTACTTGCTTCTTGCAGGAAAAAGTCAGATCCTACTCACTGTTAGACATTTCAGGCAGCTTCAAAACATCCTGGATCAAAAAGGGGATTGCCCCTTGGATCCATTCACTATCAGTCCTTTTCACCCCTCCAGGGATGAACATCAGAAGATCATGCTGTAGACAATGGTTTCCACCACTTCTCTTGGCAAACTGGAGAATATCAAGACTCGGGTGAGAAAGAATGGCCCTCCTCAGATCCCTCAGCTGTGCAGTTCTCACTCCTCCCACTTCCAACTACAGACTGTACTGACCACCATCTCAAGATTCTAAACTCCCCCTTCCCAGCTGGCAAAGGCTTATGCTGCTGCGAGAGTTCCAAATGAGCTCATCCTTTTCATACCAGCTAAAGCTAAGTAAATAAAAGAGTGAGCAGGTGAAACACCCATTTAACCAGTTAATCACCGGCTGCTTTTCCCTTCCTAGCACTGATACTGAGGGGACTCTAATAACCCCAGAGGACTGGGTGGTTACACTCACCACAACCAGATGAATGACTGTCCGCAGTCAAATCTCCATCTGGCACTAGACTATCCTACCCTTCATGTTACCTATGGGGAGAGGTGATCAGGCCATCCACTACCATGTGCCAGGCACAGGTAGGGAACACTAAAGGAACAGAGGCCAGCTGATGAAACTTCAGCCCGTATCCTATGATCTATCTATGGATTCTTATGGCTCCAAGAGAAATGCTTGAAGCATGCCCATGCCCAAACAGACAGCATTGATAACCCCTATTGTGAATCAGGACCACCAACCTGCCTATTCCTGTAGCCCTCTAGGGAAACTCTTTCTGACAATGCTGCCTACCGGGGAAAACCTATCCGCCAAACTTCCCAGGGTATCTGTGAACAGCAAAGGAAACATACATTACATTGCATTACATTTCCCCACAAATTCACACCTGTGAAGAAAATATATTAACACCCTGTTAACTATAAACTATTCTAAAAACACTAAGAAAAGGGGAAATTGGATGAATTTCAATATTCCCTTTTTTTCTTGTTTTCTTCTTCAGGAAAACCTGCAAGAGAAGAAAAATATGAAAACACATTATGCATTCCACAACAGTGCCTGAACCTCCACTTAAACACCAAAGAACCCCAAAAATATTTGTTCTATAAAAATACAAAAGCAAAAAATGGAAACAAGACATTTATACAACACATATGGGGATGGAGTACCCTACAGTGTCCCAAATAGTAGCAAGATCACTGTTGCCCAAAGGCATTGTCCATTAAAGAGTCTCTCCTAGGCTGAAGCCTGCTGAAGAACAGTTCTTGAACAGGACAGGGCCTGTATTGTACTGCAATCCATGGGGAGAGTCTTTGATGAAAATTTAATTTTCATGGATAGACTTCAAGTGTAGGATGTGTTGTGCAAAGTCAGTTAATATAAATAAAAAGTTTTCTTACCAGCTACTTGTAGAACAAAAACAAAGGATCATCTTACTTCTAAGAACTGAGGACCTTCTCCCTTCAGACCAGATGGCATCTTTGGATACTGCTGGGTTGATGTCCTTTGGAAAAACAAATAACACAGGAAAACTGCTGAGCTGATGTCCTCTGAACAGCCAGACGATGGAACAGGAAAACTGCTGCGCTGACAAATCTGGATACACCTGAAGAAATCCTGGAATCAATCAATCAATCAATCAATCACTTTATTTAGCCAGGTGTAAACACCATTGAGCATGCTCATTTTCAAGGTGGTCCTGGACAGAAAACAATACAATACAGTACATACAATACATTAAATAAATGATCACAGTTATGTATACACAAAAATGAGCAATATACAGGGCAGAGGAGGATGTTGCAGGCCAGCATTTACTGAGTTGCCTGATTTTTCAATGACATGTAGTGCATAGACAAGGGTATTTTACAATGTATAGAAGAGTCATCAATTCTAGTCTACTACTTAATATTAGTGGAAAAACAGAGAAGGGAAAGCAGCGGGGAGCATGAGTAGGGATGGGTGGAGACAGAGCGAGGAGGGCTAGTGGAGAAGCAAATAGACTGCAATTAATGGTTGTCCCCTGTGAGAAGGCAATGCAGGAGGTTCTAAATTAAGAGCTAGTAAGGCGGGTTGGGTTAGTAGTGGTTCAACTTTTTCTGAAGCAGTTACAAGTTTCCTTCAGTAATGCGACTATCATCTCTTTGAATGTGGAAAGGCCAGGAAGTGAGCACAATTTTAGTGTGTTTTGCATGGTGTTCCACAGAGATGGAAGTGTAAAGCTGATTGCCAAAGAGCCATAGTTTGTTTTTACTCTTGGGATCTGAAAGTAGAGCAAAGTAAAAAGTCTCAATCCATTAGAGCCCTTAGCTCACTTAAACAAGCTTGATATATATGTAGGAAGATTGCTAGAGAGCGCTCCATGAAGCCAGAGAAGAGCATTTATTTTCCTCCTACTAGAGAGTGAGGGCCACCCCACTTCCTGGTAAAGTAGGCAATGGTGAGTTCGTAAAGGTAGGTTGAGGATAAATCTAAGGGCCCGGTGGTATAAAGTGTCAAGTTTGCTAAGCGACGTTAAAGGACAGTGTGTGTAAAGTCAGCAGAATCTAGTATAGGTAAGAATGTAGATTGTACTAATCTCTTCCTAGCTTCTAAGGTTAGTAGACGTTTAATTCGGTAGAATAGACCTAACCGCTGCCTTAGTTTCTTCGAGATTTCATTCAGGTGACATAGGAAGTTAAGTTTATTGTCCAGCCAGAATCCAGGGTATTTAAATGATTAGACAGTTTTGAGGGGTTCATCCAGTAGTGTCAGGATTCGGGGGGTGCATGTTAGTCCGGGGCCAACTTTTGGCGAGAGAACCATGGCTTTAGTTTTTTTGGCATTGAGTAGAAGATTGTGTTTAATGAGAATGTGTTGTAGAGTAATGAAGTCTTGCTATAAGTTCTGATGTGCCATATCCAAGGATGAGTTTGTGATATAAAGTACAGTGTCATCCACGAATAGATGGATGTTAGTTGAATGTAGATGAGTGTCCAGATTATTGATATAAATAGCAAATAGGATTGGGCCTAGAATAGAATCTTGGGGAACACCTCAGAGAAGATTTTGTTTGGGTGAAAGATCTCCTGCAGCTTTGACTTGTATCCTGTTCGTGAGCTAATTGGAGAAGCATTTAGTTGCAGGACTGTCCAGTCCGATACTGCTTTGCACAGTGAGCAAAATATTGTGGTCCACGGTATCGAAGGCCTTGCTAAGGTTCAGAAAAAGGGCAAGCACATGTTTCTTAGATTCAAGTGCGATTTGCCAATCATTGGTTACTTTTGCTAGTACAGATACCGTACTATGTTTGGCTCTAAAGCCAGATTGTACTGGGTTTAGTAGGTCATGCATATCCAAATGTTCTCTGATTTGGGTATTAACAATTTTTTCGAGCAGCTTTGACAAAACAGAAAGTATATATATGGGCTGGTAGTTGTTCAAATCATGTGGATCCCCTGACTTGAGAAGAGGGAGGATATGGGCGGTTTTCCATATCAGAGGGAGTTCACCTTGCTTTAATGATAAATTGAATAAATGTGTAATGGGGGCTGTCAGGTATAGATAGCCGAGTTTGAGGAAGTATGGCTCAATGCTGTCTGCACCTGCACTCTTTTTGGTATCCAGAGAAAGCAGTAGGTCCTCAACCTGCTTAAGTGTGACTGTGTGGAAGTTAAATACAGTAGGGTGAGGTAATTTAGGTATAGTATTATTAAGAGTGACAGCAGGATCTCCCAGTATGTTGATTTTACTAATAGGTTACGTGTCAAATGCTAGTCCTGCAGTGGCAAAGTGTTCATTCAGCTGCTCAAGGATATCGTCTCTGTCTGTGTAGGTATGTCCAGCAGAAAAAATTTTGGCTGGTATGGATGAGTCAGCAGGGGATCCTTCAATCTCTATAAAGATGTTCCAGAATTTGGCTGACTTGGATTTATTGGCTTCTATTTCTGCTTGGAAATATCTATTTTTTTCTGCCCTGATTAGTGTAGTGCAGGCATTTCTCGAGGTGCAGAATGCTAACCAATCTGTCTCCAGCTGCGATTTCCTCACTCTTTTCCACCAATTATACCTGTCTGTAAGCACTTTCTTCAAGAGAGGAGAGAACCACCCAGGGGGTCTTTTTTTTTTGCACTGATCAGCCTTAGTGGGGCATGTTTATCGATTAGTCCCATTAAGAGACTATGGAAAATATTTAATGCTTCGCTAATAGAGGGAGCTAGATAAAAGTTCTGCCACCGGATGCTACTTGGGTCTTTCAGAAATTCATTCTGGGAGAATTTTTTCATGCTTCTCCTCAGTACAGATTTGGCCTTTTGGTTTAGTTGTTAAAGGTGTCTAATGCAGGCGGTAGCACAATAGTCACTTATATCATTGAAGAATACTCCTGCATGAGAAAAGTTATGAGGTTTATTTACTAGTATAAGGTCCAGGAGGGTGCTACATTCAGAAGATTTTCTGTTTGGCTTGGTATTTTTAGGTGTCATTTGTACCAGCCCAACAATGTCACAAATATCTTTAAGATTCTTGGAGCTGTTGTTATTCCAATTCAGGTTGAGGTCTCCTAAAAAGATACACTCTGTATTAGCTGAGGTAGTTAGGTCTTGGAGATGCTGCAGGAGAGCCATACCACCAGAAGGGGTCAGTAGCAAGTTGCAGTTAGAAGTGACTTCTCTCTGGCAAGGGATAATTTTGCAGCCAGGCATTTGAATTCTTTAGGTTTCGGAGTGCAGTCAACTACCGTGTCTGTAAATTTGCTCTTAGCAGACATTATGACCCTCCTCCTCTAGTTGGTCTATCACAATGGTATGAGTTGTATCCGGTCAGATAAATTGATTTGTCCAACATCAATGATTTAAGCCAGGATTCAGATATCATGAAGAAGTCAGGAGCAGCATGTATGGCCTAGGTCTGTATCTGGTCCAGCTTTTTCAGTAAGCTACAGGCATTAACATGTAGAAAATTAAGACCTTTATATTGGGGAAGGTCTGCAGGGGTTTCTAGAGGAACGGGTGGGCCTGGGTTTAGTTCGACATTGCCTGAACAGAGTAGGAGGAGTAGTAGTAGTTTTTGTTAGATACTGTCTTAATCTATTAAGTAGTCTTTTGCTGTTTCATCTTGTGTTCATCTTTGGAATTTTAGTAGTCATTTTTGTTAGGAATTTATCATGGTTGGATGAAGCTAGTGCATAAATTATTATAAGTGCCAATCAGGACAGGGGGTTTCATGCAATAATTCAAGTTAGAGTTTGGTGAGAGTGTGGGCATGGAAGATAAGAAGATGTCCCTGTTGTTGGTTGCCATAACATCTTGGGAAAGGTCTTGTCAAGATGTATGTCCGAATTAATTGTTTGGTTTTGTAGCAGTTTAGGGATCGGTAATGTAACTAATGACAGAATTAGAGGTATTATGCATCTACGTTGGAGAGTGTTGATACGCTGCATTTTTTACTTGTTATAATAATCTCACCAAGGTTAGAATTACGCACAGAGAGTGACAAGCCTCTTATAACACTCTGCTTTAAGGCTGGCTGTCTAGGGCTAGTAGATAGGGTTGGGTGTGGCTGTGTTTAAGCCATCCAATCAGCCGATGGAGGGTTGGCCTAGCTCATTAGGGAATGAGCATTTAATAGAGGCTGGAGTCAGTGCGGGTGGTGTAGGAAGAAAATTAGAGCAAGCATAATCAGCAAGAGGCGGGCTGAGGCAACCAGTTCAAGAACAGAAAAGCCGTCGAAGCGAAGAGTCAATTGAGCCAATTACAGGCAAAGCCATAGGGCAGCAACCAATCGTTGTAGCTCTCAAGGAGTCGTTAACCAATCCGAGCTCCGATTGTGCTTCCAAGCTAAGTAGACAGACTTACCCAGGCTGGATGGCTCCTATGTGGGCAGGCAAGGTGCGTGCGGCTGGCTGGCTTCTTCAGCTGCAGCCGCTGGTGGTGGTCTGTTGCCCGGTCAAGGGCTTTTGGAACTAGAGGGACAAAATGGATTAGGAAGGTTTAGAAATACTCAGCCCATTAAGAGGACACAATAGTGAGCAAAAAGTTAATTCAGAATATCAGAAGAGCTGCATCTTCCTCCATAGACACTGGCCTGCCACTGTTAGCTTCCTTTAGGCATGCTGGGTATATTCACAGGGAGTGGCACCATTAAGGGTAGTACCACTCAGGGTGTGGGGAGACGACTATGACCCCATCTGAGCATTACAAGTTGATGTTGTGAAAAGTCTCATTCCCAGACCCATCCACAAGTCACACAGTGTCCATATACAGAATTCTGCCCAGTCTCCAGAATCTGAGGTGATCACTTATGATTTTGTCCCTTACACATTCTGCTGCACCAGAGTACAAATTCTTACTTGCCACTTCCATTAGCCAGGATTGCCTGTTCTGCTCAATTTCCTCTCAGACTCGGCAAGGAAAGGTAGGAAAGGACTTCCCATATGTGGCGTCAGCCCTCCTACATATCAGTCTCTCCTCCTTACTACTCTTTTATAGTCTTCAGCCCTCAACCCAGCTTGGGGATGGTTGGTTGAGACAGTGTTTCAAACTCTAAGAAAGAAATAATTTGTCCCCCACTGTCTCTGTGGAGAAGTTGCTAGAGCATTCTCCAACTGTCTCTGGCTCCTGTGAAGCAAGAGCTTGAGTCAACCCATGGTAGCCCTTAACATGAAGATACCCTTCTTCTTTCCTCCTATTCCTCACTCATTATCTGTGCACAAGAGTGAGCAAATGTCCTCACTCCTGAGACATTCCATTCCTCACTGGGCATGGAGGTAGACACCTCCCAATTCAATGTCTCTTGCAATTCATCCTCCCCCACTAGGCTAGGACTCAGACCCTGATTCCATGGGTCCATGGATCCCTCCATTGCACTGTCCATCTGGGATACAGGCATGGAAACCTCTCTCTGTTCCTGCCTTTGCAGTGGATCAACATCGATTTTACTCACTCCTTCTGTAACACATTCTGAAGAACTTTCCCCAACAGGTTCAACCTGGTGCCGTGTGCTGTCTCAGGCAGGGTCTCCAGCCCAGGTACACACAGGAGCCAATAGAATCCTTGTTGCCCTCTCTGGTGCTGCAACCCTGCTCATTCCAAACTTCACGAGGCAGTCCGAGCAATGGGGTATCAGAAACACATCCCTTCTAGCCTTTAGACTCACAATGCACAGTCTCACTGGATGGCTAGTGATTGCTACATCTGGAGGTAACCTTTCACCATAATAGGCTCTTTCAACCTCTCCTAGTGCTGCCACATCCTCGATGATCACAGCTCAGGCATGATACAGCTAGCAGGGAGTTCCCAAAGCCATATCTGAAACCAAGCACACAAATGTTTTGTTACTGAATTGCTCACTAGTCACCTATTGTCTCACAAAATGGCTCTCTGCTGTTGTATTTACATTGCTGACCCCGCCCTGTAATGGCATTTGTAACTTTACTCGTGCATCAAAATCTGTTCACTTGCTCAACACTATGTTTCCAACCTTTCTGGCTACTGAATTTACTTTACACTGCAATCAATTGCTCTGCTGGTACATTTCACCACATTTATATGAATTTCGAATTATCTGACTGGTAACTTGACTTTGCAATCAGCATTAATTCAGGAAAACTATTTACACATGCTCAAAATCACTTGTAAGCCCCACAGTCTTTCTTTGCATGGGATTGCTTGTTTGCTGCATCCTCCACATACAACTCACAGTCCTGTTGCTTAGAAAAATTTACTGTTGTTAAAGCCATGTATTATTGCTCACAGTCTATGCTCAGAATTTCTGTTTCTTGACCTATTTCCATAACTTGCAGTCCTTCGTTGCCCATAAATCACACTGCATGCTCACAGGTTTAGCTGGCTTGATAATCACACACAGTTTATTTGCACAATTAACTTGTTTACTCACTGAATTAAGTAGCTGGTTCTCTCCGATGGAACATTTCAGCCTGCTGCTGATCCTAGGAAGGCCTCTGGGATAAAATGAGCTGGCGGTCCTGCTGATCATAGCCACAAACACCTTAGAAACATAGAAACATAGAAACATAGACTTTGACGGCAGATAAGGACCGCTAGACCCATCTAGTCTGCTCATTTCCCTACCTACAGGATAGGCCGCAGATTCTAGTTAACCAACAGCCTATTTCTTCCTACCCCCCACAAGAATTGCCTTATGTATGTCCAATGCATTCTTGAATTCTCCACAGTTTTAGACCCCACAACCTCCTCAGGAAGGCTGTTCCATCCATCCACTACCCTCTCTGTGAAATAATACTTCCTCACATTGCCCCTGAACCGCCCTCCTTCTATCTTTAAATTGTGTCCCCTTGTTCTTGCAAGTCTCTTTTTCTGAAAGATGCTACACTCTTGGACTTTGTTGATTCCACTGAGGTACTTAAAAGTTTCTATCATGTCCCCCTCTCCCTTCTTTCCTCAGAGTATACATATTAAGCTCCTTTAGTCTCTCCTCATATGGCTTCTCTTGCAGACCCTGCACCATTTTAGTTGCCCTCCTCTGGACTACCTCTATCCTGTCTATGTCCTTGCGGAGATGGGGTCTCCAGAACTGGACACAGTACTCCAGATGGGGTCTCACCAACTGTCTGTACAGAGGGATAACAACTTCCTGTTTTCTGCTGCTGATGCCTCTCCCTATACATCCCAGTATACCCCCAGCCCACCCTACTGCCTTCTCACATTGCTTGCTAACCTTAAGGTCATCTGATATGATTACCCCCAGGTCCCTTTCCTTTTTTGTTGTTGTTACTACCTCCCACCCATTGTGTATTCTTCCCCTGGGTTCTTGTTTCCCAGGTGCATTATTTTGCACTTCTTTGCATTGAATCCTGGCTGCCATACTTTGACCATTTCTCCAACCTTGCCAAGTCCCTTTTCATCCTTTCCACGCCTCCTGTGTATCAACCCTGTTGCAGATCTTTGTGTCATCTGCAAAAGGCATACTTTTCCTTCTAGTCCCTCTGCAATGTCACTGATGAAGACATTAAAAAGGACTGGACCCAATACTGAACCCTGCGGTACCCCACTAGTAACCCCTATTTCTTCAGAGTGGACTCCATTTACAATTACCTTCTGTGTCCTGTTGTGCAGCCAATGTTTTACCCAGGCTGCCACCCTGGGACCCACTCCCAGGCTGATTAATTAGACTATTAATCTTTTGTGTGGGACTGTGTCAAATGCCTTGCTACAGTCTAGGTAGGCCACGTCCACAGCCCCTTCCTGGTCTACTACTTTGGTCACCCAGTCAAAGAAATCTATTAGATTCGTTTGACATGACCTTCCTGCTGTGAACCCATGCTGCCTTGGGTCCTGTGCTCCACTGGCCTCTAGGTACTCAACTATTCTTTCCTTCAGAAGTGACTCCATCACTTTCCCTACCACAGAGGTCAGACTGACAGGTCTGTAGTTTCCTGCCTCTGTCTTGGTCCCACTTTTGTGAAGGGGAATCACATCCGCCTTCCTCCAGTCCTCGGGTACCACACCATCCTCCCATGATTTATTAAAAGAGTAGTCAGTGGTTTCACTAGTTCCTCCCTTAATTCTTTTAGAATTCTGGGGTGAATTCCATCAGGACCCATTGCTTTGTCCACCTTCAGTTTTAGGAGTTCTTGCAGAACCCTTTCTTCTGTGAAAGGACTAGGATCTACCCCCCTATCAAGAGTGCTTCTGTTAATTGAATTAGGCACTTCCCCCTCCTCTTTTGTGAATACTGAGCAGAAATATTCATTCAGTATCCCTGCTTTTTCACTGTCCCCCTCTGCCCACCCACCGTTCATTCTATTCAGCCTAACTATCCCTCCTTTGTCTTTCTCTTCGCTGATGTACCTATAAAGGTTTTATCCCCCTTCTTAACTGAGTTGGCTATCTTTTCCTCAGTTTGGGCCTTTGCTATTCTGACTTCCTTCCTGCTTCCTTCTGCCTTAACTGGTACAGCTCTCTGTCCTGCTCCTTCTGTGTTTCCTTATACTTCCGGAATGCTATCTTTTTCTTCCTGACTTTCATAGCCACCTCTTTTGAGAACCATAGTGGCTTTTTCTTTCATTTTGATTTGTTTATTTGCTTCACGCAAATGCTTGTTGCCTCTGTGATGGTAGTTTTGATGATTCCCCATTGTTGCTCCACACCTCCTTCTAGCCTGTTTGCGAGTGCTTTTCTGAGGCACTCTCCATCTTACAAAGTCAGCCTCCTAAAGTCCAGTACCCTCACTTTTGTATGGCTTGACTCTGTAGCTGAGTTTAACGTGAACCACACTGTTTGATGGTCACTTGTCCCCAGTTGGCAACCCACTTCTAGATCTGAGATCCTCTCACTGCCCCCGTTTGAGAGTACGAGGTCTAAGATTGCTCCCTCATGAGTGGGTTCCGAAACTAGCTATCTAATGCCTGCCACCTGTAGGGCATCAAGAATGGCCCTGCTCTTGTATGTGGCTGCAGCAAATGTGCTCCAGTTAACATCTGGCATATTCAGGTCTCCCATCAACAGTATCTCCCCTTTCTCTGCCATTTTAAGAATGCCTTCTATCATATCCTTGTCCATTCCCTCCCCCTGACATGGGGGTCTGTACACAACCCCTGTGCGGATAGTGGTGCTCTTTCCAGTCTCCAAGGTGACCCACAGTGCCTCTTCTCCTCCCTGTTTACTCTTTTGTTCAGTTGCTTTTATCCCTTCCTTTACATAGAGAGCTACTCCTCCCCCTCTTCTCTCCTGCCTGTCTGTCCTGTAGGTTATGTACCCTGGTATGTTAACATCCCAGTCATAGTTCTCTGTGTACCACGTTTCTGTGACTGCTACGATATCCAGGCATCCCTCTTCCATCATGGCCACCAGCTCAGCTCAGGGAGCTTGTTGCCCAGACTATGGGCATTGGTACTCATTACCCTCCATTTCCTGAAGGCCTTACTCCCTTTTGCCCCATCCCTGTCCTTCTTGCCTTTGTCACTTTCTCCATTTACCCCTGCCCTTCTCCCTATCGACTCCTCTATGTTGGTGTTTGCCGCACTTACTACCATGATTATTTGGGGGCTAGGATTTCACTGCTCCTTTCCAGTGCCTCCCCCCTTGGCTAGTTTAAAAGCTTGCCAATGAAGCATTTAAACCTATCACCTAGGATCCTGGTTCCCCTCCTGGACAGATGCAGCCCATCATGCCAGTATAGGCTTGCATCACTCCAGGTGGACCCCCAGTCCCCAACGAAGCCAAATCCCTGAGCTCCACACCAGTTTTTCAACCACTGATTGAATCCCATGGTGCGGAACACCCTAGCCTCTCCTATGCCATAGATGGGCAGCACCTCCGAGAAGGTTACCGTGTGTGCTACCTTGATCATGCTCCAGTCAGTCTGACAATGTTCTGATCCAGAAATTATACTGTACTACCTGTTTACTAAAGTTTAAAACATTTACATGCCTCTTGAAGGTTAATCCTGGTCTAACCTGCACTCATACCACTCTCACTCTCTCTCTCTCTCTCTCTCTCTCTCCTCCTCGAACACTCTGCACCACGCAAACGCTGGCCAGGGAGCAGGACTGGATATAGCTACACCAATCACTCGGCGCCATGTAAATGAGCCTCTCTTTCCCTGCTTGCTCTTCAATAATGGCGATCATCAGGCAGGAGCAAATTTAAACTGCGAACTGTAACTTTTTTTCTCAGCTGCAATTTCAGTTGTGGGAATGCTGTTTTGACCATTTGTTCCACAGTTTCAGGACAATTTCCTTAGTGACTCCCCCAATTTGCACACTAAGCACATGAAACTTTCAGGGCACATATTTTAGTCTGTTCTTCAAAGTCCACACTACTTTTGGCACTTGAAAATTGCAATTTAAAAGCTCTTTAAGCACTTTTGATGCAGAGACCAGGACACATATGTCAATGCTTTACTGTCCTTTACAAGTTGAAAACACACAAGCAGCACTCTGTTCTTTACTGTACTGGAAGGGACACAGCAGCACATATGGATGGCATTTTGGGGGCAAAAATCCTCTTGTCCAAAGTTTCCTTTCTGTTTTGGGCTATGCCACTACCAGGCAGACAGATGCTAGACATACCCTCAGCAAAAAATCTCTGGTTCTCTCCTCAAATTAAGCATCACCAGATGAGCCCCCATTTTTTGTAACCACCCCCCACTACTTTACACAGTTAGCTACCCCTGGCATCCTTTACTGGGCATACACTACAGGAACATTTAGAAATATTGGTACCATTCCTAGCTTTGGGAATTTATACCGGGCTCATTACTTCTAGAGCTCAAAAGGGATGGGGATGTACAAAAGCAAATTATGACCTGTAAGGTATTTACAAAACCAGGTCCTGAAGAGAGAAGTTATTTTCTAGAGCTATGCTAGATCTATACTTCTGGAGGGGTACCCGGTAAATCAAAAACACAGGAAGCAATAACGTAACTGTCCAAACCAAAGTTGGGGTTCTAGAATGTGACTTTATTCCAAAAGATGTTCTCTAAAGCAAGGGTGGGCCCCTAAGGTTTACACATTGTGGCACTAGGAACTTACAGAACAACAAAAGAACTGTATCTGATAGAAACTCTTTGTATTCCCACACTGTAAGGACACTGAACATCTTGTTTGTACTGGTATTCCCATATAGCATAGGACATTTAACATTTCTTCCAGTGGCACTGGCCACAACTGAACACACACTTATTGACAAAACTATTTCACCTTGTATTCTCATATATCATAGGACATTTAACATTTCTTCCAGTGGCACTGGCCACAACTAAGCATTGCTTCTAGTGGCACTGGCTACAACTGAACATACATTTGGCTAATAACTAGCAAAACCCACTTCAGGGGGTAAAATCCTCTTCAGACATTGGCCCTATGTCTAAATTAACCAGACACCCTGGCTGAACCTGTAGTCCTGAAATGGTTACTCCAGATGGGTATCGGTCCGCCCTTTGCTTCCAAATCCATACCCAGCCATTATTCAGAGTTACAACTTAAAAATATTGAGCACACTTGGAAAAATGCTTAATTGAATGAACTTTCACACCTCAACTGCAGAGGGTAGTTGGTCCAGGAGGTTGGCAGGTGATTAAGAGGGGCAAATCGGGTGCCCCATCACTCAGTGCTCTCCAATATATTTCCTTCACAAACCATATGAAAACTACAAACAGGTATCTGCCTCAATCTCTGAAATCAAATAAAGTGGCAGAGAACACAGCAGAGCAGGACACTGCAGCACAGGAGCTAGCGCAATAAAACTTGCCCAAAATAGGAACCAAAACAAAAAAGCAAAAAGGAAATCCAAAAAACTTCTGATCGTAGGAGACTCTATGATTCGGGGAGTCGATACCTATCTCCAGCCAGGGGCAATGGTCAGATGTCTCCCAGGTACATCAGCATGGAGAGACACTGACCGCATTGCTAAAATTGTTCAGGAAGCAGGAGAGAACATTGACTTCTTGGTACACATAGGGACTAATGATCTCATCAGCTGGTCAGTTGTGGAGACCAAGGAACACCTGACCAGGATGGATGATGAACTATCATCCATTTCATCTGGCATCTCCTTCTCTGAGATCCTGCCAGTCTGGAAAAGAGGGGAGGATGGACAGAAGGTCACAGAAAGGGAGATAGGGGAGCTAAACATGTGGCTCAAGAGCTAATGCCAGGAAAAAGGACACAAATTTGTAGGGAACTAGCAACAGTTTTGGGAGAGAAGGTTCTTTAAATTTGATGGACTGCATCTGACTAAGGAGGGAGTCAGTGCATTCGGGCAGAAGTTTGATGTCTTTGCAGAATATATAAAGTAGCAAATGGGGAGGAGATGCGGCACCCCATACGTCAAATGGGAAGAACACCTATCCCCCCCTCAGCTTGTGGTCAAACAGGAGTTCAGCGTGTTTGCAGTTCATTTGCATCACCAGGTAAGAAAAAAGGTCCAGCTCCCCATACGAAGCACTGCAGAAACACCAGACCTCACCCAACAACTAACACACTGAAATCTGGCCAATGGAAAATCATGTACATAAATGCTTGCAGTCTGGGAAACAAGATCCCAGACCTGCAGACAATAATGACAGAGGCTAAACTGGACATATTAGCAACTAGCTAGACGTGGTTTACCAGTAACCACACTTGGGGATGGTGGAGTGGCCCTGTATGTCAATGAAAATATCAAAGCTACACAAATTCAGAATACACATAAGGAGCCAGAAGAACTGTGGGTCACCCTGGAAACAGAAAATGGGACAGCCGTAAGAACTGGGGTTGTCTACAGGCCCCCAGACCAGTGGGAGAGTATAGACACATTACTGTTAGAAGATATACAAAACATGACAGCTAAAGGGGAGGTTCTGATAATGGAAGACTTCAACATGCCAGATACAGATTGGTCAATACCAGCAGTTACATCTGCCAGAACTAGACACATGGTGGATTCCCTGCAGGGGGAAGGCCTCAACAATTGGTACAACAACCCACAAGAGACAAGGCTATCCTAGATCTAGTACTGACTAACAGGGAAAGGATCACAGATCTCCAGGTAGAAGGTCACCTGGGGGCCAGTGACCATCACATAGTATGGTTCTCTTTGATCACTACAACTAAATCATCCCATTCCAAGGCAAAAATATGCATCTTCAGAAGAGCTGACTTTGATAAGATGGCCAACAGAGATAGGCTAGCCCTGGCAAAAAGAAATACAGGTGAGGGGGTATAGGCAAAGTGGGCAAGCATTAAGGATGCAATACTTGAAGCAACATCCCATTATGTTAGAGAGAAAATGAAGTGCAAAAGAAGGAAACCACTTTGATTCTCAAAAACAGTAGCAGAAAAGGTCAGAGCCAAAAGGCTGGCCTTCAGTAAATATAAGGGAACACAGTGGGATGAAGATAGGGAGGCATACCAGACTTCCCTAAGGGAACCAGGGAATGCAGTAAGGCAGGCAAAAGCCCAAACCAAGGAAACACTAACATAAACAGTAAAAGAAGGTGACAAGTATTTCTATAGATACATTAGCGAAAGGAGAAAGTCCAGATGGGGTATCTCAAAGGAGATAAGGGGGCATGTGAGGAGGAGGACCATGTAAAAGCATATATCCTAAATAGATACTTCTGCTCAGTATTTACTGAAGAGAAGGTAGGGCAGGGCCCACATCTCAGCACCATGGACACAGGGGGGTGGGAGGTGAGCACTAGTCCCTTCACAAAAGAAAGGGTCCTACAAGAGCTCGATAAGCTCAGGGTGGACAAGGCAATGGGACCTGATGGCATACATCCCAAGGAGTTAAGGGTAGAACTAGCAGAGCCATAATCAGAACTGTTTAGTGAGTCTCTGAGCACAGGAGAGGTCCCAGAAGACTGGAGAAGGGCTCATGTGATCCCGCTCCACAAGAGTGGTAGCAGGGAGGAGGCAGGGAACTACAGACCAGTCAGTCTTACCTCAGAAGTGGGCAAGATTATGGAGGTACTCCTTAAGGAAAGGATAGTGCAGCACCTGGAATCCATAGAAGCACAGGATCCAAGACAGCAGGGGTTTACCAAAGGAAGGTCCTGTCAAACTAAACTCATAGATTTCATTGACTGGGTAACCAGAGTGGTGGACCAAGGGGGGAGCAGTTAATGTCTCCTACCTTGACTTCAGCAAAGCTTTCGATACTGTTCCACATATAAGATTGATTATATGTTGGTCAACTGGGTGGCAAACTGGTTGACGGGCAGAAAACAGAGAGTGGTAGTAAATGGTATACAGTCAGAAGAGATGCAAGTCACAAGTGGGGTACCTCAGGGATCAGTCCTGGGGCCAGTCCTCTTCAATATCTTTATCAGTGACATTGCAGATGAACTGGTGGGTAAGGCTGGTCTGTTTGCAGATGACACCAAGATCTGCAACAGAGTAGATGATCCAGATAGGGTGGGCAAAATGAGAAGAGATCTGGATAAACTAGCAAAATGGTTGGAAGAGTGACAACTGGGGTTTAATGCAAAGAAGTGCAAGATCATGCACATAGGGCAGAGAAGCCCTGATGCCACCTATAGGCTGGGAGGGGAGTTGCTGGCAGTCACAAGGGAAGAAAGAGACTTGGACATCTTCATCACCGATGACCTGAAATCATCCCAAGCAGATCACTAAAGCAGTAGGTAAGGCTAGGTGGATGTTAGGGTGTATTAGTAGGGGTATCACAAGTCAGAAGAGAGAGAGAGGTAATAATACCTCTTTACAAGACATTGGTTAGGCCCCATCTGGAGTACTGCCTGCAGTAGTGGAGGCCACACCTTCACAAGGACATTGACCAAATTGAGGCAGTCCAAAGAAGGGCAACCAAAATGGTGCAGGGACTGCAGCAGAAAACATATGAGGACAGAGTAATGGAGCTCAATATGTATACCCTAGAGCAAAGGAGGGAGAGAGGTGATATGATCAAAACATTCAAACACTTTAAGGCTATTAACAAAGTGAAAGAGTCTAACATGTTTCAATATAAGTAAAATAGCAGGACAAGAGGACACAGCATGAGATTAGAGGGAGGTCAATTAAGGGGTAATGTGAGGAAGTTCTTTTTTCACAGAAAGGGTGGTGGAGGCATGGAACGGCCTTCCTCCGGAAGTGGTGGATATGAATACAGTGCAGGGCTTCAAACAGGCATGGGATAGGCATACCAGAGCAATACAGATGAGTATAAATAAATAGGCCATTGACAGAGCCAAGGTTGATGGCACATTTATAAGGTAGAAAAAGAAATGGGCAGACTGGATGGGCCTTGTGGTCCTTATCTTCCATCAACTTCTATGTTTCTATGCTTCTATCCAGCATTTAAAACACTACACTGGTAGTGGAAAAACTAAAGTTCCACACAATGTGATATAGTCATACCTCTGGACATCATACATGTCAGCCAACTTTAACTGAGAACAGTCTCAAACTTCTGATTTCACAGAATGGTTGTGCATTACCCTCTTAGCCAGATAACACAACAGTAAAAGTACTTGCTTCTTGCAGCAAAAAGTCAGATCCTACTCACTGTAAGAAATTTCAGACAACTTCAAAACATCCTGGATAAGAAAAGGGGATTGCCCCTTGAATCTATCCACTAGCAGTCCTTTTCACCCCTCTAGGGATGAAAATCAGGAAATCCTGCTGTAGACAATGGTTTCCACTACTTCCCTTGGAAAACTGGAGAATATCAGGACTAGGGTGAGAAAGCAGAGCCCTCCTCAGAGCCCTCAGCTGAGCAGTTCTCACTCCTCTCACTTCCAGCTACAGACTACTGACAACTGTCTCAAGATTCTAAACTCCCTCTTCACAGCTGGCAAAGGCTTATGCTGCTGCAAGAGTTCCAAATGAGCTCATCCCTTCCATCTCAGCTGAAGCCAAGCAAACAAAAGAGTGAGCAGGTGAAAAAAACAGTTAACCAGTTAATCACCAGCTGCCTTTCCCTGCCTAGCACTGATACTGAGGGGATTCTAGTAACCCCAGGGACTGGGTGGTTACAATTATACTATATTAATTATATTACTTATTATAGCAAATTATATTATCTTCTCATTTGTCATATAATATCAGAGTATATTATTTTATCACATATCATAAAGTTATCATATTATATCATATTAAGTTATCTTTTCCTAAGCTGTATCATATATAATTTAGTATATTATGTTGTCTGCACATATAGCATTAATTGTTTCAGACTATGTCATATATGATGTTATACCACATTATATCAGACTATATTATCATATATCATATTTTTTGTTTATCTTAGCTTATTAGTCTGCCAAAGGCCTTTATAGATAAGACAAAAAGAACTCTCAAAAACATTTGCATACAGTACATTAATACAAATACTAATAAAAACAAAATATCAAAATGCCCACAATGAGGAGGCATGGATTAGGCACCCACAAGATGGCTGTCTAATTCTATTTCTCTGTTAATCCCTTAACACAGTCTGATGGAATCCATCCCAGTCAATCCCTATTTTGTGTCTATCACATAGTTCATTAGGGTTACCCTTGCTGATAATTTTGAGAACACTGTTAACAGAACTGGTGTTGATATGGCCGATATATCATCATTTAAAGTAGTACTTCACTTCACCCTGTCAGAGGCAAGATGGCAATGCCTGAGAGCAGGCAACCCCGGCAGCCCTGATGGAAATCAAGGTGATGTTTAAACAGCACACACCAAAGTAATAAATTGAAGATAACCACCAACATTATTCAGACTGAGGACAGATTGAATATTGTAGAGTAGAGAATAGCCTATGCAGAGGATACCACTGAAAGACTGACTGCACTTCTTAGGGAACATGATTGGGTGCTACATCTACTATGGGACAAGTTACTGACTTGAAAATCATGGATGGAATAACAACCTCAGATTTGTGAGTTTCCTGAGGGGTGTGAGGGAAAGAACGCTATCCAGTTTTTTCCAAAAGCCCTCATGTTATGTTCAGCCCATAGTGTGCTTCAGCCAGTGAGATAGACTGAATGCACTGGTCCTTAGCCCCCCGCCAAGTCGGGTGAATGGCCCTAACCCTAGCTGGCATGGTTCCTCCATTACATTGACAGGGAAAATATACTTCAGTGGACAAGACAAAAAAGTCTCCTTTACTGGCAGGGACATCACATGAAAATTTTCTCTGATTTTTTTAATAGAGCTTTCCAGTTTCTCATGAGCATATATCCATGTATGTTGAGTGTTGATGGAGTAGGGAGTCCAGTACAGCCTGTGGTACCCTGGCCCCTCTATGGGTCACAAGAAATGGCATTTCCCAGTAGTTTAAGGTTCTGGAAGCAGCAAAGGCTTTCATGGTTAAAACATTGCTCCAAATGGACTTTGGCAAATACAAAAGCAAATCTTGTCCAGGATATGGCAGACCCCACCTACAAGAGATGGACATTACCCTAGTCTATGACCCAGAGAACTCTCACACTTCTTACTATGGTCCTCCAAGCAGCCACTGCCAGTCCCTGCAGACATGTGGCACCCTACATCCCAACCAAGGAGATGGAACAAAAAACAGAAGACCAAGAAGGATATACTACAAAGGCAATGCAGCAGGAGGGAGGACTCTCCCACCTACTCCCTAACACACTCAGATCTCATTGGCTTCACAACATTTGGTCCACTGATAGACGCTCCTCTGGACAACCAGAACAGGCTTATGTTTCCTCCTCATTCACCCCCTGGAACTAATCCATCTATTAGACCCAGATCATGTACTAATGCCATGAGTTTGGTTGCAGTGGTCACCAGCTTGCCTGTGAGTGACTCTTCTGGCCCACATAAACTGTGCACTATGAATACAGCTCCAAATCCAGCATCAGTAAACCATAACTGACATTCCAGTGTGAGAAGACGCAAACTGACTGAATTGTACTGAACATGACTTTTGGTGTAACAAACTTGCTCAGCCTATCAGAGATCCCCAGAAATTAAGAAGGGAAGCCCTCTTAAATGGGCTACACCTCCTGAGTATCCTTTACACGTGCTGCATAGATATGTATATTTGCTAACATGACCCTTTTTTCCCTTTGCAGACCAGAATGTCATTGCTGTTTTAAGTTTGGTTAATAGGATATGTGCATAAACTGTAGGGCCAATACTAGCATTTCTGTTCTCCTCATGTGCACATTTTCAGCCCTATGTTACTGTGGATGGTGGGGTATTGAATGAGAAGGACAATGACTTTGGGGGCTGTGGAAGGTGGGTGAGGTCTGCTCAGATACCTCACTTTTCCTCAGTACCCTATCATTTACTTTACTTTGGCAGTATAGACTGCTTAATGCTACTCCCATGCCTTTTGATACCCTCATCTGTTTCAACTCTTTAATGGGCAAAATGATACTGTATAGGAATTCTATAGTGAGGTCCTACAGAAATGTATTCTATTGCCCCATAAGTCCCCTTTTTATTTTATGTTTACTGGAGGATTAGCACAGATATGTACAAATATAATACAAAGAGGAAGTGAGAAAAGAATAGTCATTATCTAATTTTTAATACATCACAATAAAACTAATTGTAAGCTAGATGTGTCATATTAAAACATTGCCTATCGCCATTTGTAGAGGATCTCAAAACTCCCAATACTTTTTTTAAGTGTTTGGCTGTAAAATAGTATTTTTTTTCTAGTCACATACATTCAAGCAAGAAATACATCCATATCTTCAATGTATGAGGAGTAGGATATTTCCACAGTCTAGTAATACATCTTCTTGCATTTAATAAAGCTATGTTTAAAAATGCATTAGTTGATGGTAAAGGAACATTTTGAGAAAATGATATTCCTGATAAGCAGAATTGCAGGTCTTATTTTAAGCTTGTTCCCAAAACTATATTATTTGTATCAAACACTTTTTTTTTACAAAAAGTTACTATTATGGGGCAAAGGACTATGCCATGTGAGATATTCCCTATTGCTTGCTTACATTGATTGCACTTATTCAAAATATTTATAGCACATTTATTAAAAAAATATGATGTGTAATAAATCATATGAACTGTAAAAAAATTAGATTTGAGTTCATCTATTTCTTAGTAAAATCCTTCATGAGCTACAAATATGCTTCAACTGAGAATCTGAAGTATTGGGATTGAGTTCCCTCTGCCAACTATCTTTAGAGTTCTGTAAATCTGATGTTTTGAATGTTATTGAATATGAATACATTTGAGATAATTTTTTCTGTTAGCTTGGAGCATGATAAATTATGTTGAGCAAAGAATTTCCTTGTAATATTTTATATTATTTAAATATATATATATATATATATATATATATATATATATATATATATATATATATATATATATATATATATATATATATACATTCAACATATTCCTTATTTGTAAAAATCTGGACAAAGTATTTCTATGGTGACTGCATTGTAGATGCAATTGGTGAAATGATTTAAAAATATTACTGTCATATAAGTCACCAATAAAAAGGATCCCTCTTTCTGTCCATGTGCTCAAAAAATTATCATTAACTAAGTTGTTAATTTTGTTATATCTAATGGGAGTATAAGCATTTATAAAAAATCTTAACCCCACATAATTTATTTAATTTATACCAGGCCATAAATGTAGCAGAGAGGAACTTATTTTCTTTACCAATGTAAAGTTGTTTTTTTTTGTAAATTCTGGAAGAGGAACATTTATCTTTTAGTAAAGAACATGTTAGCAGTTCCAAAGTAAGCCCATGCAGAAGGATCAATATTTGACCATTCTCATATTGGTGCCACCAAATTAGACACATGGTGCAACAGGAAGTCGGGGTACTTTACACCCACACATTGTTATATGAGGCAGTTGGTTTTTTTTTTAATCTCAGTTTCCCAATTTTTCAAACAAAGTTAGACATAATTTTATCTAGGTTGTTTTAAATAATCCAAAGCTATAAGAAATGGGGTATCCTGAAAAATAAATAATAGTTGTGGTAAGATGTTCATTTTTACAATATGAATATGATCTGTTAAATGTATAAGGAATATGTCCCATCTAGACAAATCTTCTTCAGTTTGCTGTAATAACAGTTCCAGATTTACATTAATCAAGTGGTCCAGATTACTGGTTATCTGAATTCCCAAATATGTTAACTGAACTTGTCTAATTTGAAAAAGGCAACTGTTACTGTATTACATCATAATGATTAGGATGGATTGGCAATGCTCTGGACTTGGTCCAGTTTATCATATCTGGAGATCTGACTACATTTACAGTATCTGTAAGTTCAAGGGTTATTTTGCTTTCTTTTAATGAATCATTAAAATAAAGCAGGATATCATCAGCAAATAATGACTTTTTTCCCAACATATTTTGCATATTGAACACCTTCAATTCCCTTAGATTTTTTAATGGCATTAGCCAGAGGCTCAATATAAATTGCAAATAGAAGCAGGAGCAGAGGGTACCCCTGTCAGGTGCCTCTCTGTAGACTAAAAACTGGTGAAGTAGTATTGTCAATTTACACTTTAGCAGTAGGAGTCTTATAAACCAGTTTAATCCAAAACAACTATTGTTCTCCTAAACCCACTTTTTTAAGAACTGAAAACAAATATGGCTATTGCATGCTGTGCCTTCTCAGCATCCAGGGACACCACCATTGCCTTGAGATCATGAGCTGTATGAACAATATTTTATGTATTTCTAAAATAATTAAGACCCCTTCTTCCTTTGCTAAAGCTTTCTTGTTCTTTGTGAATCAAACATGAAAGTACTAGCTCTAGGTGCACTTCTAATTTTTTTGCAAAAATTATATAATCTGAATTAAGTTATGAAACTGGACTGTATGATATGCATAATGTACAGTCTTTACCTTTTTTGGAATAACTACAATTAAGGCTTAGTGAAAGAAAGATTGGCATCTACCGTATTTTGTGTTGTAAATGAACTGAACAGGTCTTGCAAGTAAGGTATCAAAGATTTCCAAAATATTTTTTAGAAATCGGTATTTAGTCCATCCAATCCAGGTGGTTTTCCTGATTTCAACTGTGCTACTGCTTTAGAAATTTGTAGCTGCTTTAGGTCGATCCAAAAAGTCCCTCTGTCTTCTGCTAATCACTGGAATATGTTGATATAACTCCTTTTCCTGATGCACCGTATTAGTTAGTTTGGATTCATAAATGTTTTTATAATAATTCATAAATTCTTTATTGTTATCCTCTGGATTGGATAAAACAAATCATGTGCTTAAGTTCATCTGTTCAATATCCCATTCTGCTTTTATTCTTATAACATATAAGCAAGCAATTTATCACTTTTATTGATGTGCATATTATTTAGTTTTAGTAAAAAAAAAACAATCTTTCAGCTTTTTCATTTAATATAGTATTGTAATTATGTCTAAATTTTTCAAGATGCTTTAGCTGAAAGGAAGTACCAATACTGAATGAATTGTTGAGCTATTTTAATATCCCTTTCAAGTTTTTGCATTCTCTCCTCTTCAATGTTATTCTTTGTAGCATAATATGCTAACAAAATGACCCTTATTATATCTTTTTATGCATCCCATATCATATTCTTAGTGTTTCCTCTACATTATCAACTGTAAAAATTAGTTTGTTTATTAAATCAATATATGCCTGGTCCTCTAATAACAGTAGACCCAGTTTCCAAAATTTAGACATATAGGTGGTATCCCTGGATGTGAGAAGCATCTCAATGGGGGAATTGTCTGAAAGTACAGTGGGATGATACTTTAATATATAAAATATTTGGCAGTATTATTATGGAACCTAAGTAATAATCTTTTAGAGAGTATGTCTTATATCTTCCTGAGAAAAAAGAGAAGTCCCTTGTATTTGGGTTTTGGCATCTCCAAGTAACTTCTAGACAGAGAACGTGCATCCATTTTCTAAGTGTGAGAACATTGTGACTAACTGTTCTATTAGTAGCTGTTGTATCTAATGAAGAGTCCAAAATCATATTGAAATTTCCTCCAAGGATATAAGGTTGTGGGAATTCAATTATTTTAAGAAGGCGGTTTGCCCACTACTCTGTGTATAAACAGATGAATGAGTAAACCACAGATTATTATAATTAATCATAATAATACAGAACCTTCGGTTTGGATCGGAATATTCTTCTTGAATTTTAACATTCATCTATTTTCTGATTAGAATAGATGTACCACAAGATTTAGAGTTTTAAACTGAACGTATACCTTTATTACCTCATGCTTTATTTTAGTTGTTACAGTAGTAGACAAATGTGTTTCTTGAAGAAGTAAAAAAATCTTGTTTCTTCCTTGTGTAATTAAGTATTTTTTGTTTGTTTGTCTTATTACTAGATTGTGGAAACTATTAATATTCCAAAACATTATTTTTGATTATTTGCTTGTCGTAGTACTGTATATACAATATAAAAAGATGTTGGTAATATGCCTTTACCACCTGCTGCACCCTTCTGGTATACAAATACCACACAAAGAAGTTATCAAACACAACCATGATAGCTACCTTAACATAAAAGTATTTTTCTGTCTATTCCTCTTCTTTCTATTAAGGTACACCATACCCTCCACCCTAAATTGCAGAAATCCACTCCTGTTTACCAATGTCCCTTCCCTAGATCCTAGGTCCCACAGCAGCACAATCACATGGATCAATTTATACCCCCCCCCACACACACATAGACCAAAATAGAATCATTGGGACAAGATATGAGAGACATACATTCACAAAAGTGGTAGCAGGGAAGAGGTGAGAAACTACAGGCCTGTCAGCCTGACATCAGTGGTGGGTAAGTTAATGGAAAAACTGCTACAGGAAAGGATTATGGAATAACAGGTATCTAACAGATTATAGGATCCAAGGCAACATGAGTTCACAGGGGAAATATCATGCCAAACAAATATGATAGATTTGTTTGACTGGGTGACCAAGGAGTTGGATCAGAATGGGGCAGTGGATGTGGCCTACCTGGACTTCAGCAAGGTTTTTAACACTGTTCCTCATAGGAGACTGGTAAATAAGTTGGTGAACTTGGGGGTGGGTATTAAGGTGGTAATCTGGGTAAAAAGATAGTTAGAGAACAAGACACAGAGGGTAGTAGTAAATGAAGTTTGCTGCAAGGAAGGGAGGGTGACCAGCAGGGTACCTCAGGGATCAATGTTTGGACCAATCCTCTTCAATGTCTTTGTAAGTGACATAGCAGAGGAACTGGAGGGAAAACTCTACATCTCTGTGGATGACACCAAGATCTGAAACAGAGTAGATACTACGGGTGTGTGTGTGGAAAGGATGGGTAGGGATCTGAGAAAACTGAACTAGTGGTCAAAGGTATGTCAGCTGGGCTTTAAAGTGAAAAAAGTGCAAAATAATGCACTTGAGCCACAGAAACCTGAGAATGGAGTACAAAATGGGTGGAGTGATACTGACAAAGACCAAACAGGAAACAGACCTAGGAGTAATCATTTCAGAAGACCTAAGGGTGACCAGCCAGTATGACAAGGCAGTCGGTAAGGCTAGTGGGGTGCTAGGGTGCATAGAAATGGGCATCACCAGCAGGAAGAAAGAGGTAGGGTTGTTCCTGAACATATCACTGGTAAGACCTCAACTTGAGTATGGTGCTCAGTTATCAAGGCCACATCTCAGGAAGGACATAGATAGAGTGGAGGTGGTCTAGAGGAGGGCTACCAAAATGGTGCAGGGTCTGCATCAAAACCTTATGAAGAGAGGCTAAAGAAGCTTAATATGTACACTCAGGAGGAGAGGAGGAGAGGAGGGATGAGCTAGGGACATTTAAATACTCAAGGGGGTTATTAAGGTACAGGTGGGGGTATTTTTCATAGAAAAATGTGCTGTAGTCCAAGGGGGCATGCTATGAAGCTAGAGTGGGTAAATTCAGGAAGGACATGAGAAAGTATGTTATCACAGAAAGGATGGTGGACACCTGGAACAGCCATCCAGTGGAGGCAGTGTGAGTTTAAACAGTGGTGGGATTCAAAAATGCCTGGGATTGGCACATGGAATTGTAGAGGAAAGGAGAGGAAGAGATGGTGCCATAGATCTAGTAAAGATCTGCAACAAAATAAATAAATAAATAAAGGTTAAAAAAATGGGCAAACAAAGTGGGCCCGGCACCCCTAATCTGCCATCACATTCTATGTTTCTATGTATATAATGCAACCCCACTAAAAAAATATCACATAACTAAAATGTCCAAATTCATATCTTTGTCTTGCACAAATACTTCTACAGAGAAAAAGCAAGGAAAACAAGCATTTGCCAGTGCTGAATGTTGTCTTGCTGACATTGGCACTGATAGTGCAGGAGTTAGAGAGATGCATAATGGGAATGGCAGTGAAGTATTAAACTTAACCCAACCCCACTTCCACCCTGCAGAGACTGACAAACATTGGGGTGTGCCTTTGGGTCATTGGCCATAATGCTCATGCCATTTCACATTCACCCTACCCTGCAGACACTGACAAGTGTTGTAGTGTGCCTTGGAGTCTTTGGGCCTTTCGCTCACCCCATTCCATAAGGAACTATGCTGAGATGAGTGCAGTATAGGAGAATGGGGTTAACTTTGGGGCCGAAGACTCCAAGACACACCTCAATGCCTGTCACAGGCTGCAGGGTGGGGGTGGGGGTGGAATGGTGTGAGCATTACAGCCGATGATCCCAAGTCATACCCCTGATGCCTGTCAGTCTCTACAAGGTGGGGCATTATAGTTGGAAACCCTAACACCCCGGGTGTTTGTTGATATTTTCACTGCAAATTTTCAACATGGCCTTTTTGTGACCCCACCTCATGAACAGTGGCACTATCAGTTCATTAGGCGAAAGGTAATTTTGCACAGTGACTGCGCCATTTGGCATCACAAGTGTGAGGACTCATTTTGGGCAGGATGTGAAAAATGACAGCTGTACTGTTCATGAGAAGGTGTAGAAAATGGCAATGTTAAAAATCTGAAGTGAAACTATGAAAAATTGGTGAAGTCATGAGCGTGCGTAGAAACTGCGCAATGCATGCCAGTAACACAATTGGGATTTTTTTAACCACATTTTCAACATAGGCATTTTGGGACCTCCCCGCATGCGCAGTGGCACTGTGATTTTGTTAATCTGTCCCAAAAGTTGATTTCCCACAGCAACTGCACCATTGTGTGCCACAGGTGCAAAAACACATTTTGGGCAGGATGTGAAAAAATGCCAGCTGTACTGTTCATAAGGAGGTGTGAAAAAATGGCAATGTTGAAAATCTGGAATGAAAATATTAAAAATCATCGAAGTTGCAAGCGTGTGTGGAAACTGCGCAACACATGCTCATAATGCTTTCATTTTTTGGAATTTTTTCACCAAATTTGCAACATGGGCTTTTTGGGACCCATCTCATGCACAGTGGCACTGTCATTTCATTAATCGGTCCCAAAAGGTGATTCTGTGCAGTGGCGATAAAATCACCTTTTGGAACTGAGTAACGAAATGACAGTGCATGTATTCATGGGGTGCGGTCCCAAGAACCCCATGTTGAAAATCTGGTACCAAAATTCCCTAAAATGGCTGAGATATCCACCTAAGTTGAACCCCCCCATTGCCTGCTGTTATAAAGCTTACCGCATTTTGTTCAGTTTCCAGTTGGCTTTTGAAGAGTTCAGACGTGTTCCTGCTCCACAGAAGATCACAGTGCTGGCCTTCCAGAGGTAAGTATTGGATGGGGGATGTAGGGAGTTGGGGTGCACAGAGGATCAGTGTGGGTTGGGGAAGGGGGTGCAGCGGGATGACAAGGAACTTCTTTTTTTCAGAAAAATAAAACCTGGACTTCAGGGACTGTGTGGTGGGCAGACATATTTATTGGAATGTTTCACCAGGAAAGGCACATAATGGAGCCTTGTCATCCAATGCTCCAGTGAGGAAACTGCACCTCATTGGAGCGGCAGATTTCTTTCAAGGTTTTGGCTGTCTTTGAAGTTTTGCATCATGGCTAGCATGCTCACTAATTGGTAGCTGAGGGACGCACCCACTAACGTATTCCCTGCATTCACTGCATTCACCAACACTGACACACCTCTGAATGTGCTACTACCACAAAATGTTGCTTGCACACGCACAAGACAAAATAAAAAAGGATAACTCTTTTCACACATCTGGAGCTTAATGTTCTTTCACATTATTTATGTTACAAATGAATTTTCTGTACTAGTATTAGCCTGTAACTGAGACTCATAAGTATTGGTCGGATGGCTAAATGACTTTGTCAAAACTTCAAAATCTCCTTTGTCATTTGATTGGTAGGATCAACTGTTCTTTCATTTTGTGTCTTGTCATTCTTCTCACCTGTGACCCATGGATTCGAACTTTGACTCAAAGTAAACTTTACATTTTCAATCTGGTTAGGGACTTCTATTCCCAAGACATTTTTAGTATAGGCTGTAGCATCAGATGCCGAATCAAACGTTTTTGTTGTCCATTTGTAAAATATTTTGAGATGGTTCAGCATAAGATGTTGGAATTGTATTTATGTTACCAGAGTTGTGATTTTTATGGGTGTAATGCCTTTTTTTTTAATATATAATTATGTGGACACATGTCTGGAAATGTCAGAATTTGCTTGTTATCATAGAAGAATTCTGTTTTTCTGGAAAATCTGAACAATATCAGTTCTTTTTCCTGAAAATGTAGAAAAATAACATATGTTAGATGGTATTTCAAATTATGTACCTGGCATTTTGCTGGTGTATGATGTGCACATTCTAACTCAATTTTATTTGATGGATAGTCCCATCCCAGGGCAGTAGTTAAAAATGTTTCCATAAGCAAAAGAATATCATTGCCCTCCACACCTTCTGGAAGACCGATGAATTTTAAATTGTTCCTAGCCCCATAAGTGTCTTGTTTTGAGCTGGGATCCCTCAGTGATTTCCCCAGGATAGCCAAAATGACTGTGAAGCTGGTTTCCACCATGTTTTTATCAATGGCCACTGCCCTCAGCTCTACTACTTCACAAGCTTACACTGGCAGTGAGTGCACACATACTCACACCATCACATGACCATGCTGCAGGACAGTGCTATCTGGGGAAGGGAGAGCAGTCCTCTCACATGTCCCGAAGAGATTTCACTGATGCACTAGGACCTTTTAAGGGTATGATAGCCATATTCTGGCCAATTAATAACACAATGATAGCTGATATCCAATTTGAGAGGGGACCTGATCAGAAGATATGGGAAAGAGGCAGGGGGAGGTCTTCATCTGTGAAGGACTATTTGCCAGCTGGTATTTTGAGTGGACTTGACACTGGAAGGTTTCTTACCTAATAGACTGTCCATAAAGCATGATTGATATGGAGAAACACAATGGGGAGTAGTTATTCAAGGGGGCCTTAAGATTATGGTAGTATCCCAATGAGCTTTGCTTTGGATCAGACATAAAGGTGGATAATGTGAAACTATACGTAGGGCACAGGAACAATCTGTGGGCCCTCCCTGCTGACTATGGGTTGGATCTTGGCTGTGGTATGCCCACATGGAATCTGGCAGCTGGGGAAGGCAGGAGTCTGTCTCCAGCCAATGATTGAACCGACATTCTATCTAACACTATCAGCAGCAACCAAGCTGACCTAGTGCCCTGGACAGATAGGAAGCTTTGATTCACAGATCTGGCATTTAAGGGATGATATCAGCTGAGCAACTTCACAGGCCTGCTTTAACATCCCCCCCCTTTCTTTCCTTTCATCATGCACTCTGCCTTCTCTGAAAATGAAAGTAGATGAGCGGCCCCATCTGGTGAGCTGACTTCCCAGACTATCCCCCAGACAGCAGCATTACAATTACAATTGCTCTTCTTCTTTGTGGATGTCATGTGGCCCTCTCTCTCTCTCTCTCTCCCCTTTACCACCCACCCCATTCTGCATCTGTAGCTGTCCCATCGTCCACCCTGAGCACTAAGCAGAAACCACATAATTTAGGTGAAATTCTGATGATGTTTTACTTCTGCAGCTCCCCAACCTGCCTACAGTAAGGGCTCCTGTTGGTTAAACATCAGGAGGCAACCGCTCTGCTAAGTTCTTTACTGGGAGTTACTGAGGGTGTAGAGAGTACTCACGGTCATGTCCTAATCCCCATCTGTAGGTACTTAAGCTGTTGGAACTTCAAGTGAGCTTGTGTTGAGTATGGCTCGGGTTTCACTGACCAAGAGTCTGGGATACCTGGGGGTATGGGAGGGGATGGGAATGTGGACTGCTGGGGGGGTATGCACTGCCTACATGGTTGTCCCTGTTGGGCATTGTTTCTATATAGTTTAAAACTGTTCTCATAATATTTGCTTTTATACTATGTATGCCAATCTACCTATATGCTTTTCAAGGGTCTCTCTACTGTTTTCTTGCACACAAATGGGGATCTCAGTTCCTTTCACCACACCACACAGGTCTTACTGTTATGTTCTGAGAGGCTGAAATACATAGCTCAGCCCCAGTCAAAAAACGAGGTGTATATCCCTCTCTACAGAAGCCTGAAATGGACCATAGATGTTCATTCTCTGACAAGGAGGGGCGTTGGGTATTGGCAGAAGCCTTTGTTATGTTCTTTTGTTTGTGGGTTCTCTGTATTTGTATTTTATTTGAATGTATTTATTTTACCAGGAAAAAAGCTCCATTCATTTACAAGGAGGTCTGGTTAGGAGAGGTAACATTACAAAAGGCATGATGACAGCACATACAATACAGTACACGTATTAGAAACAATAAAATTGGTTCATAAACACAGGTCATCATGTGTACTCTAATACAAAGACTAGCAGCAACAACAGCAATGTCATGTGTATGTGCCTGTATGTGGACAGATAGATAGATAACCAGATAGATAGCTAGATAGATAGAAAGATAGACTGATAAATAGATAGATAGCTAGATAGATAGAAAGATAGATAGATAGATAGATAGATAGATGGATAGATAGATAGATAGATAGATAGATAGATAGATAGATAGATAGATAGATAGATAGATAGATAGATAGATAGATAGATAGATTGATTGATAGATCGATCGATCTCTATAGGATTTGCAGCAAGGAAAACACATTCAGAGAGCTACTAACAAAATGCAGTGTTTATCATGTAATGAAACATAATTTACATACTATTTTAATAGCAAACATAGAAACATAGACTTTGACGGCAGATATGGACAGCTTGGCCCGCCTAGTCTGCCCATTTCCTCACCTACTGGATAAGCTGCTGATCCTAGTTAACCGACAGCCTATTTCTTCCTCTTGCCCCACAAGAATTGCTTTATTGCCTTACATATTTGTTAGCACAAGACTGACCAAAAAGAACCTTAAAATAAAAGGGGCTGACTTATGAATTCAGAGTAAGTGATTCCTGCAGGACATTCCAAGCTGTGCTGGCATCCCGGCTAATGGCTATCTTATCAAATTTGGGGTAGTGCCTTGGGACATCAAACAGAATGGTGCTATGCTTTCTTAGGTTGTACAATCCTGAAGATCTTCGAAGGAGACTGGATATATATGGTGGCAGTGAATTCTGCTTAATGTTAAAAGACCAGAAATGTGGGTTTCTGAGCCTTCTGATATCAAGTGTAGTCCCATCACTGCCTTATAGAGGAGACAATGACATGTTTTTGGCTTGTAAATCAGTAATGAACTTGAGTGCTCTATGATAAGTCACATCTAGTTTAGCTAGATGAGAAACTGCAGGACTTCTGCATGTTATCGCCATAATCTAATAAAAGAAGAAAGGTTCCCTGAACAAGTCTTTTTTTTGCCTCAGGGCTAAAACAGAATTTATTTCTATATTAGAACCCAGGTCTGTGATATAACTTTTTACATAGACATCCAATATGCACAATAAAAGATAACTCGCTATCCAGTCACATGCCCAGATATGTAAATGAGTCTACCAGTCCCACCCTTTCACCTGTTAGAGTTGTAATGCCTACGTGGCAGGGGGCAGGAATAATTTGGAAAAGAATACCATGTACTAGGTTTTTGTGATATTTAGAAGAAGCTTTGAAGCACATAGATTAATTTGGAGTTAATCAAACACTTCTTGAAGAACATTCACAGCCATGCCAGGGATAAGACACAACATACAGAACAGTGCCATCTGCTTAAAAGTGCCTCTTTGGGGGAGGATCACGTGATGTAGGGTGCTGAGTAGAAGCCCCTTCAAGAAGCTCCTGCCTTCCGATCACTAAATCGTCCTTTTTGGACGTCTGAATTTCCCCATTTCCTCTGCTTTTGAGATTCAGTGCTATCTGAATACTTTGGAAGCCTGGTTTGAGTGCTAGATCAGCGGATGGAGGCTGCTACTCCCGAAAAGGCCTCCAAGAAATCCAGGGCCTCGGGTGGGCCAGAGAGGTCTGATCCTCTGAGCCAAGTCAGAGAGCAGGAACCTTTAACACTCAATAGGTTCCTTGAAGAGATTAAGTCCTTTTGTGAAGAAATGAAAAAAATGGCGATTGATCTGAAGACTCTCTCTAGAAAACTGGTTGAAGTTTCGCTAACTGTCTCTGATAACACAGCTCGAATAGTCTCAATGGAGAAAAAGTTAGAGAATCTCGATCCTGAACTGGTGTCTACGCGTCAGAAGTTA
Organism: Neoceratodus forsteri; assembly: GCA_016271365.2. Classification (NCBI taxonomy): domain Eukaryota; kingdom Metazoa; phylum Chordata; order Ceratodontiformes; family Ceratodontidae; genus Neoceratodus; species Neoceratodus forsteri. Next base: position 1,383,483,630 of record CM057456.1, on the reverse strand, counting down.
TCGCGTCTTGAAGCCAAGCTCTAAGATCTAGAGGGCCGTAGCCGAAGAAACAACATTGTGATACTTGGGCTACCGGAGGGAGAAGAGGGCCAGCATGTTGTGGCATTTGTACAGAAGTTGGTGGAGCGGGTCGCCGGCCCCTCTCCCTTTGGCCCAGTCTATATTATAGAGCGAGCGCACAGGTCTCTGTGACCTAAGCCTTCTCCGGAGGACCCTCCCGTCCTATCATCTGTCGTTTTTTGAATTTCCTAGAGAAACAACATTTTCTGCAGAAAGTGAGAGCTTTACAAGAGGTTCACTGGGAGAACACAAAACTGAGAATCTCACAAGATTTGCCTGGCTCGGTTCGTCTGAAGCGGAAAGCGGTCCATCCCATTGTGTCTAAGATAATTGCAGCAGACCTGAAATTTAGGATGGGATACCAGGCCAGGTTACAAGTTCTAGTAAATGGATCTTGGTCCAATTATGATTATCCTGCAGCTGCCCTGATGAGCCTTAAATTTATGCTACCAGATCTGTTTTGGGAGCCCTGAGATGCTTTGTTTGCAGGATGAAGAGCTGCTTAGAGCTGTGAATCAGAAGTTTTGTTTTCTCCTTCCTTGAGGAGACATTCAGAGCGAGTTGGATGGGAAATTCCTGTTGTTTTGCTTGGACTGGGGGGATCAGTACAGGGCACACCTGCTAGTAGTTTCTGTGGCCCCATTCGTAGAGGGTCTACGCCGGTTAAGGGCAAAGGACACTTGGGGTCTCGGGGTTTGTTTACGGGGGGAACAGAGTCACATGTTTCAGTATTCTCAGCATTGTATACACAATAGAAGGGGGAATTTGTCTCGCTAAGGCTTAGATTTATGTTTATTTCATTTGGATCGGAAATTAGAGCGGTCTTGGGCTTTCTCTGCAGCTCACTTTCACTGTATTGGGATCTGGATCTGGCCACTAGAGGGTGCACTATGCATTTGTAACTCATAGAGGTGCAGCTCTTAATTTGAGGTGGATCTCCCTTAATCTTCTCGTTAGACTCGAGTGCAGGGCAATAAATTTTCTTAAGGAGAGCATTTGCAATTAGAGGTTGGTTACCTCTGGGAAGACTTGTTCTCTCTGTCTTCTTCTCCTGAGTTATGGTTGCTAGGTTTTTCCTGATTTTTGCTCTCAGTCTGTGGCAATGGTCACTCACCTTCTCTGGGTTTCTGATTTGGTTCTAGTTCCTGCATAACTGTCCCACGAGGCAAGGCTGATCTCAGTTCTCACTCTCAGTTTCATTCTGGTTTCCATGGCTATCTGGGATATGCATGGTTCTCATTGCATAACTCTTTTACCAGGCTGTTATCATGCTAACACTTAGGTGTGGTGGTACTGAAAGCCCAAGACTGTTCTCTCATTTTCTGGGGGTAATCAGCACTGTTTTTTTTTCATATAATTACAGTGGAATGCAGGATTTGCCATTAGCAGATGTGCATTATCGGGAGGCGGGAGATGAAGGAAAATATCCAGTACTGTGCTGAATGTTGCTTGTGGCAGTTTAGAGGGTTGGGTGGGGGGCAAGATTTGGGGTATCGTTAGAGGGTAGGGGCAGATGAGGGGGATGGGAAGGACTTAAATGTGGGGGGTTTAGAGAGGAGGGTCCTACTGCAGTAACCATGGGAGTAGGGTTGCAGGTATAATGTAGCCCAAGTGCTGAGCTGAATACATTAAGTCTAACTAACATTACTGGATGGCTAAAGAAATAACTTTTGCGACTTGGAATGTTAAGGGGATCAGGAAAAAGCACAAACAATATCAGGCTCTTAAACATTTAAGTTTACTACGTTCTCAGATAACTTTCCTACAGGAAGCTCATTTATTAGAAATGGAAACTTCACAGTTAAGAAGACAACAGGTGGGGCTGGTGTACAATGCCCAGGGATCTACTAATAGTTGTGGGGTCATGCTCATGATTAATAGGGGTATCCCCTTCATTTCTACACAGGTCATTAAAGACCCTGAGGGAAGGTTTATCCTTGTTAAAGGCACTCTCTGGTCCATTCCATTATTACTCGGTAGTATCTATGGCCCTAACATAGATGACCCAGGGTTTTTTATGAGACTTATATCTGTTATCCTTCCAATGCTTCCCATCAGGATTATTTTAGGGGGTGACTTTAATCAGTACTAGATTCTAATCTGGATAAGTCAGGTAGAGGTCTGGGATTGGTCACTCTGGGGCAGAAGGCTTTTAAAGACCTATTGGACCAATGTGGGCTCTGCGATGTCTGGCGTGTCTTGCACCCTGATTCTAGGGAGTTTACCTTCAGGTCAATGGCGCACGACTCACAGTCCCGCATTGATTACATATTTATTTCTCAGTTCCTATTACCTGGGGTTAAGACTTCCTTGATTCAATCTGGCCCAATCTCTGACCATTCACTAGTATTATGTAAACTGGCATTCCTCAATTTACCTAACAGGGAAACCAGATGGAAACTTAATGAACAACTTCTCAAAGATGTTAAATATTGCAAACTTATAAGGGAGCAAATTGAATCCTTTTTTTCATCTAACCCTTTAGATAGTGCAAAGCTGGATATTTTGTGGGGGGCCTGTAAGGCCTTCACGAAAGGGATCCTTATTAGTATGGCGGTGGGCAGAAAAAGGGCACAGGAGAAGGAATTAATATCTTTACTATCTCAAATTAGATCACTTGAAAATAACTTTTCGAGTAATCTTCCTGACGAGGATAGGAGAAAACTCTTAGTGTTGAAAGATAGATATTTAGAGTTACTACGGGAAAAAGCAGAATTAGCTATTATTCTTACAAGAGCTAGTTACACTGACCAGAGAGAAAAAGGTGGGGTGCCTACTGGCACTGCATATTAAGCAACAAGAATCAATGAGATTTATCCCTTCTATCAGGGCAATAGCTGATCGATCCCTAAAAGTATCTCCCACTGAAATAATCCAAGAATTCGCCCTTTACTATGCAAACTTGTACAGTGACATGGAACATCCCCCTTGCCCTGGGAGTATGGAGAGCTATCTGAAGGACTCCCATTTGCCCTCCCTCTCAGACTGACACAAGGGTTTTCTGGTTACTCCTATTTCTCAGGAAGAAATTGCTAATGTTATTAGCGAATTGCCAGCAGACAAGGTCCCAGGCCCCCATGGATTTTCCTCCCTATTTTACAAAGTTTTTCAGGGCCTCTTATTACCAGTACTTTGCCGTTTATTTCAACATATTTTAGCTGGGGCGGAGGCCGACCCTCACCTTTTTGAGGCCTTGATTGTTCTTCTCCCCAAACCAGATAAAGATCCTGAGCTTGTTCAGAGTTACAGACCTATTTCCCTTTTAAATCAGGATATTAAAATTCTCTCAAAGATATTAGCTAATATGCTAATGGTAGTTCTTCCTGAGTTATTAGGTAAAACCAGGTAGGATTTATGAAAGAGTGGTCATCTTCTGACCACTTGCGTACCCTATTACATGTCTTCTCGGCTACCAGGGATGCTGAATTCCCTGCAGGACTGGTCTCCCTGGATGCCGAGAAGGCATTTAATCGAGTGAATTGGAATTTTCTGTTTCGAGTCCTGGAAGCTTTTCAATTTCCTTCTCTATTTATTTCCTGGATTGCCATACTTTATAAAAATCCTACTGCAAGAATCTCTGGGAATGGGGCTTTCTCTAAGCCCTTTTCACTCCATTCAGGGACTAGACAGGGATGTCCCTTATCTCCTCTGTTATTTAACTTATATCAGGAACCTCTCATTCAAAATATTCTCAATAATGTTTCCATACAAGGTATTAGGGTTGGGCGTCATGAAATCAAAGTCACTGCTTATGCAGATGACTTGCTGATACATTTATCTCATCCTGTATCCTCTGTTCTGGCTTTGTTGAGGGAAATAGCAAGATTTAGTGACCTGTCCAACTACAAATTGAATGCTAGCGAATCCTTATTTTTCCCATTAAACCATAAGGTTTTTAAAAATGATATTAGTCCCTTAGGTTTATGCTGGACTCCCAGGTCATTTAAATATTTGGGTATTAAGCAATTTTGTAACCCCCTAACATGGTTTAAGGAAAATTTGGATTCCCTAAGGCAGTTGATAGTTCACGACCTAGAGAGGTGGTCCAAACTTCCCATTTCATTATGGGGCCGGATCAACATAATTAAAATGAACATATTTCCTAGAATTTTTTATCCATTATCTCTTCTCAATACTTTCATCCCTTTACTCTGGTTTAAAAAGATACATGGCATATTCACCAGGTTTATTTGGGCCGACAGATATCCTCGGTTGGCTTATCATAAGTTGGCAGCTCCAAAACTGGAGGGGGGTTTACAGATCCCCCATCTGGCTATATACTACTTGGCTAGCCACCTAGCAAAATATCTGAGATGGGTATCTCCCAGCCCAGAAAAAGAGCAACCGGTTTGGCTTAGAATTGAACTGGATGTAATCATGTCCGAGAATCTGGACCTCCTTACCTTATTTTTTCTTAAACTCCCCCAGGTACGTATGACCGAGGAGTGCCCCAGAATATCGACTTCCTTAAAAGTTTATTTACAAATGTTTCCATTTTTGCAATATTCTCCCCAACGGGACCTGGCCCAGTCTATCATCTGGAATTCCTCATCTTTCACTATTAACAAGAACCAGATTCCCCATCAATGGTTGTCCCAATTAAGGGATGGGAAACTTTTTTCTCTTACGGATGAAGATGGACAATGGTTGTCAGTGGGAGATAGTATTAGAAAATTTCATATTCCGGCTTCCTCTCATTTCAAAGTTATACAATTAAGGCATTTACTTGTAATCAATTTCGTTAATACTCCTCCTCCCAGACTGTCACAGCCCTGATACCTGAGGCTTCCTCACTCTCCGGATCTTCAGGTGTAATATGTAAATTATATCAAGTTTTGTTTCACAAAAAATACGGGGGCTCCTTTGGACCCACAAGATTCTGGAATAATTTCTTCCCTCAGCATCATTTGGATTGGCAATCTCTGTGGAGATCATGTCATAAGCATATTTTTCAAGACAGACTGCATCTCATGCAATATCATATTTTACATAACATGTATTACACTCCGGTTAAATTACAGAAGTGGGGTTATCTGAATTCCAATATATGCAATACATGTCTGCAGGAAGAAGGAACACTTCTCCACATGTTTTGGTCTTGTCCTAAAGTCTCCCCCTTATGGGACTCAATTAAGACTTCCCTGGACCCTCTGCTGGGCCTTCAGGAGTATTTTACTCCTGATAGTTGCCTTTTAGGGGACCTGTCGTCTATTAGAGTTAAAGTAAGAAAGTTTCATATTTCTATGATCGCCTTATCAGCTAAGAAGCTAATTTTACGCTACTGGAAAGATAAGTCCTCCCCATCTGCCCAGGCATGGGTAAAATAAATTTTGTCCAATCTACATACAGAAAAAGCGATTGCCAGTCTTCACTATAGACTGGCAGTTTATACAAAAATATGGGATCCCCTTCACTCTCTAATTTCTCTGGCTCAGGTCTAAGTATATCTTAGGCTACACTGTCATGTAAGATCTTAGGTAAAGTGCTTGGCATTTGAGGGACACTAGGTTTGGTTACTGCAGTAAGGGGAGGGAAGGGTGGGTTAGGCAGTTATCACTTTACATTGTATCTGAATTTCAATGTCACAGTCATACTAACTGCCTTTTATTGTGGAAAATGTATCAATAAACTTTGAATTGAAAAAAAAAGTGCCTCTTTGCATTTGCAATGTTAGCACCCAGACCGTTAGTATAAATCATAAATAACAACAATGCCAATACGGACTCTTGTGGCACTTCTTTGCAAATTTGGACACAGGAGGATGACAATCCATCTATATTTAGCTGCTGGTGTCTACCACTAAGGTACTTACTAAACCAAGCAACAGCATTTGGACTTATGCCAATATACATGAGTTTATTCAGCAGAATATTGTGGTCCAAAGTATTGAAAACTTTGCTGAGGTCCAAGAATATTGCCACATTGGCAAGTTTTTGATCAAGTGCAGTGAATCAGTCATTGGTAACCTTAACTAATGCAATTGTACTGTGCTGTGCTTGAAAACCTGATTGTATAGGGGTAATGGTATTAAATTTATCAAGGTATTATCTAATCTGCTCATTTACCAGTTTTTCAAGCAACTTGGCAACAACTGGTAGAATGGAGAGAGGCCAACAATTACTTAATGAAGCCCAATCTCCAGATTTAAATAATGAATTATATGAGCAGTTTTCCACAATAGTGGGCTTTCACAACTTGCAATCAACATGTTGAAAAATGGGTTACAGCTAGAAACAGTTAGGATAGAGTAACTCATTTTAAGGGCTCAATGTTTTCAGCACCATCACTTTTTGGGGGGTCTAGGTTATGAAGGAGCTGTTTCACCCTGCAGAAAGGAGAGCTGCTGGAATTGGAATGGTGATGGGATATTAGATGTCAGATTAGGTAATTCTAGGGTAGGTAATAAGATATTGGCTATGTGCGAGTTTTCAAAAGTATTCCCAACAGAAGCAAAATGTGAGTTCAATTACTTCAAGATGAGTTGTTTGTTTGTACATAATTTCCAATTTGATGCTGCAAGGAAAGGAGTGACCCTCCTTCCATGTCCTTTATGTCTTTCCAGAATTTGGAGGAATCATTTTTATTATTATCCGACAGTGTCAAATAATAATTTGCTTTCGTCAAATGAAGTAACTTTGTGCAATCATTTCTCTTTTACCAAAGAGTTCTCCAATCCTGCCTTGGTGATTCTGGCCCAGATATTCAAACTGCACCAGGCTGTGGTGCAAGCCTGGGTGCAGCTCAACTTTGTTCTGCAGGGGTGTGGCCCGGGCGATATTCAAAGGAGCTGCGCTATGGTGCAGCAGCTTTGAATATTGCACCCTGGCCACCCCCACTGTGCATGGTGCAGTGGCACTGTGCCAGCGCAAGTGGCAAGAGTGGAGCATGGAGATGCGCTAGCGCAAGTGCCATTGAGCCATGCACAGCACCTGCGATATTCAAAATGGGACATGCAAATGGGGCCGTCATTTATGCAAGGCACACAGGGGGCCATTTGCATCTCATTACGGCCCCATTTGCATGTCATTAGCATGCAGGTACGCCGATCCCCGACGACTTGCACCTGGTGCCCTGTCAGGCAGCAGCCGTCGGGGACCGATGCCCCCTACAGCCCAATTGTGGGCATTCGTGTAAAATAAATAAAACCCTGTCCAATATTCCTGGTGGTCCAGTGGACCTCTATGTGCCCGATCGCGGGCATCGGTATAGTCCCCCCGTCCAATATCCCTGGTGGTCCAGTTGACCAATCGCCACCCAATCATGGGCATCTGTAACACATAACAGACCCCTACCACCCTGGTGGTCTAATGTACCCCTCCCACCCACCCACTAGGCCCCACTGCCCGCTCCCCCTGTCAGCCGGCGGTTGGCAGCACCCACCTGCCTGCTGCCCACCGCCCAGCGGCTGACTTAACAAATGAGGGCTGCATGCCCATTGGTTCACAGTGTGAGCCAATGGGTGTGCAGCTCTATACTAATACTCAGTCCAGATATGTGAATGTGTCATTCACATATCTGAACTGAGTATGGAGGGTTGCACACCCATTGGCTCACGCCAGAACCATCGGGCTGCAGCCCTACTGAGCTGTCAGTCATGGGCAGTGAGGCTGCAGGTGGTAGGGTGCTCCGTCCCGCTGGATGACGGGGAGTGGGGCGGTGGGCTCAGTGAGGGGTGGGGAGGGGGTACTCAGGACCACCAGGGTAGTAGGGGTATTTGATGAGTTACAGATGCCCGAGATTGGGCAGCGATTGGTTCACTGGACCACCAGGGATATTGGACTTGGGGGGGTTCTATTACTGATGCCCACGATCGGGCTGAGTGCGGTCCACTTGACCACCAGGGATATTGGACAGTGGGGATTTTGCTACACAGATGCCCGCGATGGGGCATGGGGTGCTGCCAGGTGCAGCAGGAACTCGGGTGGCCACCCATAGGTGGCAGCTGCTGTATTGAGCCCTGCAATGTGGCAGCTCACCTGTGGGTGGCCATCACTTGTTCCTTTTTTTGGCTTAACTTTGTGCAGGCGCAGGTAGGGGTTGCACATGCATGACTCTGCACATCCTGGGCTGACTATCGGGCTGTGCAGGTTATGCATGGGCATGCCCCCCCCCACCTGTGCCTGCATACATTACTGATGTGCTCCGGTGCATCAGGATTTGTGTGGCACACTTTTTCATTTTGAATATCGCGCCGGGCGGATCAGTGGGTTGTGCACGGCGCAACACTGTTGAGCTGTGCACAACCCTTTTGAATATCTGGGCCTCTACCTTTTGCCCAATACAGAACTCTATCCCTCAGGGCTTGTTTAATTTCACTAGTCAACCATGGGGAGCTTCAACTTTTCATTGTACATTTTATAATGGGATCAAGCTGGTTTATAACTTTTAATACCTGTTGGGTGAAAAATTCATATACAACATGTATTGAGGGTGCTGGATTGAAATCCTGCTAATTTATAGTAAACAGACAGTAGAGATATTTATGTTCTGTAAAATGAGTGAATGAACATTTGTAAATAATGAGGGCTTACTGCTCAACTTTCTTACCCCGCTGGCACAAACCACCATGTTATGGTCACTAAAAACAGTACCAAAGACAGCTGTAAGTGTGATCTTCTGAGATCTGTTTGTAAGAATAATATCTAAGATAGATGAGTTTTAAGGGATTTTTTAAGTCGGGTCCATTAGGCTCTGAAACAAGAGTACAAAACCAGATTCATCACATGACATCAGTTTAGGTAGTTTGATTTCGAAGTCAGCCATTCAAAAATGTGGTTCCTGCATAATAAAAGTTTATTTGTTATTATCATTAACACTTTTAGATAGATAATGTAGAATATCTTACCCATATGTAGGAGGTCAATAGCAGCCAATTACATTAATCAATTAAGCTTTTGTGATGCATATAGAAATTGTAATATATTCAAATTCAGTTGGCTTAGAGTAACAGTTAAGGAGGATATCAGTTTGTTTTTTCAAATATAGTTAAATTCCTCCACCATCTGCTAAGCAATCCTGCCTGTGTAAGTCTTACTCTGGGATGGAGATCACAATAGTATCAATGGATGTGTTAAGTAACGTTTCAGTTAGTAGAAGCGCATCTGGGTTTGAATGGGCAATCCAGATTTTTAATGTATCCAACTTGCGTAACATGCTATGAATGTCGATGGCCATAAATTTTTGCCCATTTAAAGTAGCAAAGTCAGAAGGCATTATATTTAATGATACAGAGCCATGATTTAGTTCAATATTTCCAGAACAGAGTAGTAATAACATAAGGAGTTATTTTCTTAAATATATGGCATTTTTATAAATACACTTGCTATGTCTGGTATTAACTATGTGTTGCGGTGGTGTATGAACTCCAGTATTCTGCCAGTTAGCTAGCAAGCAAACAAAAGCCAATGTAAAGGGATTCTAGGTTATAAAATTATAGTTAATCTGATATCTTGCCAACTAGCTAGTGTCAGGAGATCATAGCTGGCCTGCAGCCAAGAAACAGAGTAGCTCAAATTAGTCAAAATATCATATTTCATATCTAGTGCCTTATCTTCACATAGTGAAAGCAGATCCACTATGGGGGAAAAGAAAGAGCAGGAAGAGCTGCATTTTGAGGAAAGATAACTGTGCAATTTGTATAGAATGCTATCAAGAATAATGACATAAATTAGGATCAAGCTGTTTGGAAGTCTTATTAGTTAATACCTTTTATAGCTTGCTTTTATAACTGGGCAATACTTCATGAGGGCTCAGCAGTTATGTATGGGTACCTTAGACATTGCAACAAATTGATGACTGCACTGAAATCACCCACATAACTTGCAAAGATGAGTGATAATTTAACAGCAGCTCCAGATAGTTCTTACAATACCTTAGACTCTTAAAACTAGATTTGAATCACCCTGTATGAGGGGTTTATCCAGGTTAAGAGATAAAATAACATCACTTCTGGAGCCTTCTGCAGTACCCAAAAGAAGAAGGCAAGCTGAAGATCATCATGTAAGAAATGATCTCCTTGATTAATTACAGATTAATAGCACAACTAGAGAGTAAGCTATACAGGGACAAATACTGTCAACAGCATTATACAGGACAAGCAGACTGCTCACTATTTACATAACAAGAGTCAGCAAAGTAATTAGAGCTGGCAGACCATGTAGATTTGACCTGTCTGGAATCATGCAGCATTTCTGTCTGATGGCCATCACCATGAATGATTCCTATGGTACTTATTCCACAGTCATTAGCACATGGCCCACTATGCGATGGCTCGCTTGAGTCTACAAGCTGTATTTAAAGTATTTTTTCTATTATGTTTTTACCCCCATTTTTCTCCCATCCCCTGTCCCAGCCACCCGCACACATGTGGAGGCATGCACATGCCATGGTACCAGAACACCCGACCACTACTTTTGCCACCCGTTCACCTGCATTGCCCTCAGACTTCCATCCAGAAGCAGTCAAACTATGGTGGGTGACAAGGCATCACCCCAGGAGAGGGGAGTTGCCGTTCTGCTGCTCAGTCCTGCTCTGACCCTCCCCCAGTGCTGGCTCTCTGATGACCTCAGGCTCGCTCCTGAACCTGGGTTGCCAGCATGATGTGAGGTAAAGTGTCCAGTGCCTCAGCCCTCAGCAGCATCAGACCAGCCTATTTAAAGTATGAGGATGCTCCACCTACGTTAGGAACTGAGTGGAGGCCAGGGGAACTGACATGGGTTGGGAATCTGGCTATAGCTGTGGCTGGCTGGTTGTCTCCATGGTGATCTTCATGCTGTACACTTTGGTGGTTAGCACTTACTGCTACAAGGTAGTCTCCATTTTAGCATGCAGCTTGTCCTGCTTCAGCTGATGGACCTCAGTATAGTATCTATATAGAACTAATGTGATAAGTCCTGCAGCTGGTCTGCCTGTTCCTGTTGGATGGTCCCTTAATGCCACTATCTACATCCAGTTAAGAGGTGTCACACTTGCGTTTATGTTGATTGTGCCACCACGCAGTTGCTGCACCAGTCCTGAATGAACCTTCATGCATAGTCCAGTATGTGCAGGGTGAGTGCTGGTCTGTTGGACTTGCATCACTGGGTGTATGAGGAGATGATGACTGCTGGTGCTATCCAGCTGCATCCTCTGTGATATCTGTTATGGGCTGAAGGAGCAGTGTTTCAACACTCAACATATTGTTGCACAGGCTGGGCAGAGGTATTTGGTGTGGGGGGTTCTGTTGCTGGTGTGCTTTATGTTGTGTCTAGGGATGCAACTGTGTGTCTTCAAGGTCTAATTTTTTTCACCAGTATAGTATGCACCTGTACCTCATCCCCATATTCTTGGCCTGTGTTGCCATCTGAGCTGCCTGTTGATAACAGTAGAGATGGAATTAGTTATAGTACAGCAGTAAGAGGTGTTTGTTCTATGGGAAGAAACATGTTCCACACAGATACTATGTGCTGTGTCACTGTGGTAGTATTGGATGATAATTGTGGGATCACTTCTGGGGTTGGTGCTGGTGTTTCATTGGCTCATTATAAGGTACATCATCCATGAATACATCTAGTATTGTGTCTGTGGTGTACAACATGGTTAGTGTTGTTGTATGTTGTGGTTGCTGCATGATAAGCATTGTAGTTGACCCATGCCTGCCACTGTGTCCATATCTATATTGTCCTTTGTCTCCTTTTCCTGACATACATGAAAAAGATCTTTTGTCCTTCTAATGAGTTGCTTGCTAATCTCTAACCTTTCCTTATGCAGTTCATTTTTGGCCTTTGATTGTTCCCTCTTGTAAGTGTGTAAAATTCCTCTTTTTTCTCCTTGATTGCTTCCTTCACCTGACCATCAAACCAAGTGGCTTTCTAAGTTTATATGGCTTACTAACATACCTAATGAACTCCTGGTCAGTCCCTAGCACAGCCCCTATAATGACTGCCCATTTGTGGTCTTAATAATGACTATAACTATGTAAGCAATATGGCCTCCTGCAAAATTCTAAATTTCACACCATTAAGGTCACTCTGACCTACAGGAGCCTCTGTCTTGATGTCACTGATAGTGTTGTGGTTGGACATAATGAGGTCCAAGTTGTTCTCTCTCCTGGTTGTCTTCCTCATCCATTTGTTCAGAAAATAGTCCTGTGTGACCTCCACAAACTTCTGATGCCATAGACTTCTAGTGTCTGCCATTTTTCCAGTCTATGTATAGTCAATTAAAATCTCCCATTTGTGTTTCTCTCCAAAGGCCTGGTTCTTGCTCTTCCTTCTTTCTTTCTTTCTTTCTTTGTAACCAGGTAAGGCCCACTAGATGCACGTGTCTATTTTTAGGGGCAGTCCAGGAGCACTGATGTGATTAAGTGACTTGCTCAGAGTCACACATTATGCAGGTGGAGGTTGTGGGAATCAAATCTAGGTCTGCTGGATGTACCAAGCTCATTCGTTGCTCCTTACTCTAACCTCTAGGCTATACTGTGAGCCACAGTTTATTTCCCTTCCCAGTACTGTGTCCATCCCTGCAGACTGACTTGGTGGCCTGTAGAGCACTCCTATCCTGAGTTGGTTACCCCCACCTAAGTCACAGTTACTCTACTGCCTCCCCATATTGACTTTTCCTCTAACACTCTTATACACTTCTTCGTATACACTACCCCCGGTGGTCTTTTCTATCACTCCTAAATTGAGAATAACATAGGACCTGAAGATCCCAAATAGGGTGCTGGTTGACCCATGTTTCAGTAACTACCACTATGTTTGGTTCTTTAGCCTATTGCTTATTCATTTTGTTTCCCAGGCTCCTGGCATTCATATGCAGTACTTCATCCTTCCTAATGACTCTGGATCCTTTTCTGATGTTAACAAAGGTGCCTATTTACCCCAACTGCCCTCTCCTATCCCATACATACCCCTAGAATAAAGAAACTGCCCAAGTCATGGTTGAAGGCTTTCCCCTCCAATCTCGGCTCCTGTTATAGTTTTTTTATGCTTGCTTCTGTCCAGTGGTGATGACTTCTGCTCAGACATGCTGCAATTGCACTTATTTCTATTGCTGTCTTGCTATTTTAAAATACCTGCTTACTTGCCTGTCAGTGTACGCAGTGCTGTGTATCATGTGCCTACCTAGTTTGGGTTGTTAGCATTTCCTATGTATTGTCATTTGTTGTTGTGTACTTGTCTACAGTGTCTGTACCCCATCCCAAGTTGCAGTAATAAATAAGATTTGTTTTTTTATCGCTTCTTCACTGCCTGCATTAAATGCATTTCAATAACTAGCTAACTAACTAACTAACTAACCATGTTGTGGGAGAGCCATTCTGACTCTCTGTGTCTGAGCATGAGTTTGTTTCTACAGACTATTACTACTCACTCCCTTCTTGTTTAAATACCTACTAAGTGCCACATTTAACATCTGCCCTAGTGCATTTGTACCATTTCTACTCAGATGCAGACCTCCCTTTGCAAGCAAAATGTGGAAAAAGCAAAGCCCAGGGGTTTCATCTGTTTACTGTAACACTGTGTAAGCTTACTGAAATACACTATTAATATTAAATACTGTAGTAACTTTGGTGTTTGTGTGCATTATCCTGTGTACTCTGTTGGAATTGTGGTCCATCTCAACTGCTCCCTAGTGACTTGGTGAGTATGTTCAATGTGTAGGTATATATCCTTTGCATACAGCCTGCTCCTCTGTCAGAAGGATCCCCAGTCCCAAGAAAAGTAAACACCTTCCTCCCTATACCTGCCCTCTAGCCACAAGTTGAATTCCTTAATTTCTCCTGTCTACACTGTCTCTCACTTGGCACCAGCAGAAGTGTAGAGATGGTTACCATCTTTGCTGATAACCTCAATCTATTGTCTTGTTCATGGAAGCTATCTTTACCCTGTCTATGCTGTGGTCTGCTTCATCTTTGGTACCTAAATATATCAGAACACCCTCTACCCTACCCTGATAAGTCCCACCAGTTGAACAAGTACCTCATCCACTGTCACATTTGGGAGATAGAGAACAGATGTTTCCCTTTGACAGGAATTGCACACCAGCCTCCTTATTCTGCTAACTCTGGTCTCTCCACAGAACATGCAAAGTTATGCAGTTCAGAATCAGAAATAAAATGGCCAAATACTCACTAAATGGAACAGAGCTACAAGTTTCTGACAGGGAGCTGGAGTTGGGTGTTATCATCACAAATAAGTTGTCATCTGATGAGCACTATAAGGATGTGGTGAAAAAGGACAATAAGATGTATGGGTGTATATTTAGAAATATTAGGAGTAGGGATAGTAAGGTTATTTCCCCCTTGTATAAAGCATTGATCAGGCCATATTTTGAGTACTATGTGCAGTTCTGGGTGCCCCATACCAAAAGCCACATTGAGCTTTTAGAGGGGGTCCAGAAGAGATCAACAAAGAGAACTGTATCCCTATCTCACCTATCATATAAGGAGAGATTAGCTGAGCTCAATTTGTACTTACTGGAGTATAGACTTCTTAAGGGAAACGCTGTTTGGTATACAGGGCACTTAAGGATAATGATTTATGGGAGTGCATAAGGCTCGAAAGAAAGATAACTGAAAGGGTTATATCCAAGAATCTATAAATACTAACTAAAAGGTGAACTGTACAAAACCAACAAAAGATGTGTTTGGATTAATCAAAGGGTGGTAACCCTTTGAAACAGCCTGTCTGAGGCTATAGTGTGCAGTACATCTATGGACACCTTTAAAGTAGCTTTAGATTAGTATATGGGTTACAAAATATTAGCTCAAATCCATTGATAATGGTGAGTCATTCTGGCTAATGCTTATAGACTCATATGATTCATATGAACCTATGACTATCATGTGCCTTTGCCTCCTGCCATTCTCTTCAGAACCCTCTCCCACACATCAATGCACAGTGAAGCCACATCCCTTTGAGTCTGAACTGCTGTTCCTCACTGGAGTCAGCAGCTTGATCCAAATCCAGAAGTGCCTTGAACTGGTTCTTAGTTTCAATCCTGGGTTACCCATCGCCCAGTGGCAGCCATCCTCTCCTTACTCCCTGCACTACAGGACATCCTGCTGCTCTGACCCATGAAGTTCACTAAAGGAATGGGACATCAGCCATCCTGGATCCTTCCATGAGTTACTCCTAAGAAACCATATTTCTTCCCTAAGGGCTGCCAACTCAGTAGGAAGGATCCTGAATCGTTTACACAATGGACAATGTCCATTCATTCAGAGCACCCTCTGAAAGAAGATGGTGCCACAGTTCCTGCAACTAACCTTTTCCCACTGCCTCAGGTACCTGCCTGTATGAGCATGCTCACTGTGTGTCTGAGCTAGGCTTTGCAGTAAGCTGTAAGCCAATGTGTTTATCCTCACCAGCTCCTACAAGAGGATCATTTAGCTGCTTGGACTCAAGATCACTGTGCAACTTACCATGAACAGATGCCCCTGCTCTTCTTCCCAAGACCCTCTTTCCTTAGGTTGAAGGACATAATTGAGTGGCATGACACACTACCACAGCATGACTCAGTTAATATCATTCACAGAAAGTATCATTCCTATACTTCCTGTTGCCTTCTAGCCCCAGAGCTTGGGTGAAGACAATTATCATCTGTCCTCCCCCAACATCCGAACAAAACACAACTTTGCATTAACACTCCTTAAAGAGCAGTTGATGCCTTCAGGATAACTTAAACAAAACATAATATTTAGGCATAGTTCTGCTTATATTTTATATTAGTTCAGTATGTTCCTCCCCACTGTTTATTACTGAAACCATCTGCATGAAAACAGGAACTCTGCTCCTGAAGAGTTCATCTATTCCTGTTGCTCTCCATGCTCTTGCCAGTAGTTTGAGAAGTTCCCCAGGGTTCGGTACTTGGACCTTTACTTTTTTTTGATTTATTTGAAAGAGCTTGGATGCCATGTGAATAATATGGCTTACCAACTGTATGTGGATGATACAATAGTATATACCTCTGCTGCATCTTTGGATGAGGTACAAGCAAAATTACAATTAAGCTTTAATAGGTTATATGAATATTTGACAAAGTTGAAACTTAAAATGAATATAAGTAAGACAAAACGCAAGATATTTGGCTCCACGATGAAATTGAAAGCCAGTCCTGAGCTATCAGTATTCCATGGTGATGGGACACAACTAGACCAAATAATGACCTATAAATATTTAGGCCAATGGTTCTTAGACTTTGCCACAGTGAGCCTCCCCAAATTCATGGAAATGATTTTGAGCCTCCCCCAAAAACTGAAATAATCTTGGGCCTCCCCAAGGAAAAATAACATGCTGTACTTTGCACAGTATACCACGAATAAATTGAAATCCCTTTGAGTACTTGGCTCACACTCAGTTCTTTTCTCTTATACTGATGTGGAACCTTTAAAAAGAGCTCTTGTGCTCAAAGGTATTATCTGAATAACAAATAAATAAAATAAATATTATTATTCAGTTTATTGTAAACCCTCGCCAGCCTACTTGCTCCACTATTTTCATTCTTGAACCATTGTTATCCCTTGTTGCATTACCTTCATGGGTCACACTACTTTCTCTGTTTCCTCTCTATATGAAATAACTTTCCTGCATACTTTGCCTCTCCCCCTCTTTCCCTGCTTCTAAGCAACTTCTCTGGGATTACTTTGCTCCTTCCTGCTATTGCTCTTAGCACTTCTATGCTCAATTCTTGTATTTGGGCTGTTCTGCTATCAGTCTACAAATTGATCAATTACCAGCACTCATTATTAGTTTATTGCTCATATTTGTTTGCACTATTGTTCACTGTGTATTTCTTGATTGTTTTGTAGTTACCTTTTGAAATGTATTCACTACCTACCCTTCCCCGGGTACACCTGACATGAGCCTTGGCTTATTCACCTTCCCTTGTCACCTACTGGTAAATAAATACATAAATTCACCTACTATTATCCTCTTTCAGTTTGCTTAATCTCTTCACACAAAATACATAAAACTCAAAATTTAAATACTGTACTTTTTCAGACTTACTTGAGCCTCCCCTGGAAGAGGCTGGGGCCTCCCCAAGGAGGCTGGCCTCACCATTTGAGAACCCCTGATTTAGGCTACTGGGTGAACTCCTCGGCTACTGGCAACCCACATGTGGATGAGTTGGTCAGATCAGTTGGAAAGAGTGTGGGTTTATTATATCGAAGTAAAAATTGTTAGGGTGGGTATATGATAAAGAAAATTGTTGAGTCACAGATTGTTCCTTTATTTGATTACTGAGAGATATTTTATGATTATTCCAATCATGGAAAATTACATAAATTAGACATACTTTATAATCGCCTGGCTAGATTAATTTTACAATGTCCTAGAGATACTCACCACTGTTTGATGTACCATAAATTAGGATGGATCTCTCTCTCAGAGAGAAGACAACTCCATAAATATAATTTGGCTTACAAAAGCATTACAGCAATGATCACAGATTACCTGGCTGAAAGGTTAGAACTCAGGGACATGAATTCCTCTTTGAGAAATGCAGCTTACTGAGAGTTGTTAATACCAAGGACAAAAAACAAATGTTCTGAGCACTTCTTCACCCAGCTAGTCCCAAAATTTTGGAATAAGTTGCCTTTAAAATTCCATTTGTATAACAGTAAAAGCCCCTCACAAAATGTTGTTAAAACTTGGTTTTTGGAGACACTGTTAGGTCAAGTTAAGGTTTGTTGTGGCTAATGGTTTGAAGTAAGCTATTTGTATGTAACTGTAGATGGAACTGTAATGTGCTTATGTATTGTACTTTGTTTATGTCATTGCCTTTTGTTAACTATTTGTTTTGAAAAAACCACGGGTCACCATTTTAAAGGAGTTTTACTCAATGGTCTAACCCATTTAATAAAATTGAAAAAATGGAACGCTTTCTCCCCACCTAAGGTTATAACGCATTGCTTGTGGCATCACAGTTCTCCCATGGCAACAGATTGTGATGTCACAACAGAGGATTGTGATATAACATAGGGAGTAAGCTATAGAGGCAAATGAACTCTTAACAGATAATGATCATGTATTTGTGCAAATGTCCTCTGTAATAAAAGATGGGGAGGAGAAATCTATAGAATATGTTTGGAAGGCAAATTGAATTATACCCAGTTATTACAGTATGTTTTTCAAGGTTTTTCTCTGAGTTGTCAGCAGCTCTTTAACTATAATGTGTCCTGGTTGGTCCTAATTTAACTTGCAGGCCCTTGACTGGATTTTCAGATATTTTTGGCATGTTTGCATCTGCAGTACAATTGTGTTAATTTGAAAATAACAGGCTACAGAAAACAGGTGGTCTAACTTCATACCACAAATATCTCAAGTTGCACAATCAAAATGATGTCTTCATCAAAAAAGTGAAACCTACATCATTTTTCTCCTACAAAGTATGGACACATTTGAAAATAGACTGTAAACATGTTGATGAATTTGCTATGTTGTGAGATGCGCTCCAAATTAGGAATTGTGCTTGCATCATGAGCTTTGAAGTTTAGCCCCCTATCTTTTCAGATTTCTTCCCCCTACTCACCTCCCTAGCTACAATTTTAACTTGCCTATTTGTCAGGTAGCCACCTCCCTTTGCTAGCAGCCCTTCAGTATGTGCTAATGTTGAACATGTTTAAATATTACAGACCTCTAAATACAGGAAGAGTACCTGCTCAAAGGGCTAAGCAATACATAAATGCTGGCTCACCATCTGGACTCAGATGAAGAATTACAGTGTTACTTCCCCAACTGGCTCATTACAGATGGTGTCTTGCTGTTGTGAAAAAAAACTTTTATTGTTCACATAAATAGAATGTCAGAAATCATTCCTGCAACAGCCCATCACTTTTACTTTGTGGCTGCAATGTCATATTGTGCTGTCAAGTGGCAGTGCAATAGTGAATGAAAAGCACAACTATTTTGCTTCCTCCATAGGGACTGAGAATTACGTCTCAGCTAATAACAAATAAACCAAATCAGTTTATACTTGAAATGAATAAATGTGTGATACTGTTAACCCAGATGGAGTATGAAATTCTAACAGTGGAACACCCCATCAGAGCTGTGATGTATGGACTTACCAAAATCCACAGAAATCTGTGGGATCCCCCCACCCACCAGGCCTTTAGTGGCCTATATTGACTCACTAATGGAGCCTCTGGCCAAATTTATTGATGGTCACATTAAGGACTTAGCTCAAAAGTTTCCCACATATATTACATACACATCCCACACTTTGGGAGTGTGGTACAACAATGAAAATGGGAAGAGAGTGGTTTATTGTCATGTTAGACATTCAATCACTATATACCAATACCTCCCATGATTGGGCTATTGAGGCCCATAGTGAAAGTCTGTACACTCAGTCCAAATAATCCCCTCTCTGATTAAATTTCTGATATCCATAACAGGAAAAGTTTTGAAATGCCATGCATTGCTGTTTATGGGTCAGTACTATTTAAATATTAAGGGTACAGCCATGGGGTGTGTACCTATCCAATAGGGAGAGTAAAAATGTTTTGCCAAGAGCTAACCCCCTTTCCTTGACTTCATCTGCCTCTACTGCAGATACACTGACAATCAACTGTTTATGTGGAAATGCAGTAAAGAGGACTAGTGGCTTTTGTGGGATACCTTAAAAATTCAAACCCTAATCTAAAGTTCACCATGACCCATGACCTTCAAAGTGTTAATCTTTTGGACCTGGTGATATCTAAAAATGCAGAGAGTGGGGTTACCAAGGAAATTTATAAAAAACCAATGGACAGAAGCTCTGTCCTTCATTTTGAGAGTAACCACCCACACCACGTGTTAGAAAGCATACCCACAGGCGAGTTTGTTAGGTTGAAACGTAACTGCAGTGATACACAGGCCTATGAAATGAATAAGAAAGAACTATGTGATCATTTTACAGCTAGGGATTATAAAAAAGATGTATTTCAAGCTCTGTGAACAAGGTAGAGAAAAGAAACAGACAGGATTTATTCACCCACGCCCACCGGTAAATCATAACAACATGAATATCACTGTTATGGTTACCACTATCTCTTCACAGACTTTTGAAGAGAGAAAGACTTTGGAGAAAAACTGGCACATCCTCCAGATGGAGAATACATTGGAGGATGTTACTATAGGACCTCCTAGAGTTATTTACAGAGGGAGTAGGCACCTGGTGGATCAACTTGTCCACAGTGTTTGTACACCAGCTATCGCTGTTACTATTAGGAACTGTGTGAAGGGGAATAAGAGGTGTAGAAACTTTAAATACTGTGGGATTCTGCAAGAAGGGGATTCCTTTGTACATTCTGCTACTAGGGAAAGATTTCAAGTGCTTGACTACATTTCCTGTTATACCACACATGTAGTGTATTTGGCCACATTTACTTGCAGATGTTTTTATGTTGGCAAAACAAAAAGGAAACTGAAAATACTATAGGGGAGCATATGGGCTCCATCCAAAAAATGGAGGTAGAGAATGCACTTCCTGTCATGTTAAAACAATGGGTGCCAATTACACCATCTCTTTCTTAGGTTTGGAACAGGTAAAACAGAGAACAAGGTTTGGAGACTTGGACAATCTATTATTAAAGTGAGATACTTTTTGGCAATATCACCTACAAGTATTTAAACCACCTGGACTTAACATACATTTCCAGCTGAAGCCTTACCTTAAAGAAAGATTATTTAAGAACTTTATCTGAACTGATGTGATTTATGAATTTTTTGGATCACTGTGTTTCATTATATGTCTTTTTGATATTTACTTTTTTCTGGTCTCCCCTTCCCCAAATGCCACAACACCCATCACCCCTATACTACACACACTCCCATTCCTACTCATGCCCTGACCCTCATTCCTCACTATCCTTCCACACCCCCCAATCCTGCCATTTTTTCCTTTCCTTCCCCTCCTCTTTCCTCCCCCATCCCTCACTTCCCCATCCTGCTTCATGTTACTATAATGGCTTATGTTTTTTCATCATATATTCTTTAGCTAGGTGTGTGTTTATTCTTGTTATGGGAACTATATATATTGATATTCTTATTTCTATCCTAAACACCAGGTGCAGCAATATCTTAGTATCATCCTGGCATAACAAATTGTACTGTCACTTTAAGAATTAGTGGAATAAGAGCCATTCTCTTGTTTGTGACCATAGTCCTTGAAAAAGCACCAGTATTTCATGAAATATTGATTGTTTGTGCTGCATGTGCCATTTAATCATTTTGGAAATAAAGCCATTTTATCTGATAACCAGAGTGGTGTTTTGCCTGTTGGAGCTGATTGGAATTTGAGCCTTGCTTCTTCTGCTACTTTTGAGTACCTTACCAGTGGCTCCACCAGTGGGACTGGTGGCTGCTTTCTTCCTACTTTTGATGAATAGAAAAAAATCAAAGAATTGCCAGGTCATGCCTTTTGACAGCAATTCATCAGCATCTTTATGTGTTTCAGATTGACAGCACATAGGTATTAAAAAATCTTTTTAACCTTTTAGTTTAGGTTGCTCTAAGTTTGTCAAACCCTTTAAATTTTTCTTTAAAACTGCTGCAAGACTTAGAGGTCACTATCATATAACAGTATGAGGTAATACACTGACAGGGAATGGATTACTTATATGTTTAAAAGAAAATGATGATCTGTTGCTTTCCATAAAAAAACACAGTGTGAATGGGTTTTCTGAAGAATGACAGGTGTATATTATTTAAGAATAATCAACTTTTCATAATAAACTTATGTTTTCAGTAGTTCAACCACAGTACCATATTAACTCTCTGATTATACTCTCTGGTCATATTTTAAACTGTAGCTTAATATGTCTGAATGAGGAAGGTATTTCTTTGAAAGATGAGCTATAGGATCTTTTTGGCAAAGGAACTATAAATGCACTTGTGTAAATTACAATAGGTTTAAGAACGCCATCAAAAAAGTCTGTAAATGACAGTTAAATAAAAGTGAATTTGCAGTCCATTGTCTCCAGGTGGCAGTATTGTATAACGAATGCAGACGAACTCCATCTGGTAAACTAAGCAACACTGGTGGAAAGTGATAGCTGAAACATCTGCTGCACAGGATCTTTTGGTGCTACTTCTGGACTCCTGCTAAACAAGCATAAATTTTATTAGATTTGAAAGTCAGCATATGAGATGTCTGAATATAGGCATGTGCTGATGGAGAAAGGGAAGCATCCTGCCGGTGAAAGGGCAGCATTCTGCCTGCAGCTCGTCAAGCCCTATGCTGCTCACAGACATCAGAGCAAGAAGGTAATGCCAGCCTGTCTTGATCATAGTCCTGGCCTTAACATTAACACTAACAGTAATAGTAATGCAGCAGCATTAAAATGTTTATTTTTCAACTGGAATTATACCATTTGGACTATAAGCCCTATTTTACAAGGTAGTCCTGTATGATTACATAAGTCACATGTTACAGTACAATTTAGTATTTAACATTACATTTACATAAAATGAACAAGTGAGTAGCTACTATACATAAGAAACGAATTGCATTAGTACATCAAGCATGCATAACATTTGCAATTGATGCAGGCCAATCTAATCTCAGGACAAGCATTCATTTAAAACAATTGCCTCTACTGTATGTGCTAATGTGTGCTTCATTGCAGTGCTAAAGGTACTGGGAGACATGCAAGGCATAGCTGGGAGAATTTTGTAAACATTAGCTATAATTTGTTAATATTAACAAAGCCAAGTGTTGGGTGTGTGGAGGGTGCTGAAGATATTGAAGGGAAATCCTCAGCTCCCCTGCCTTAATACTGCAGGACCATCAGGTCTCAATTAAGCAAATCACCAAAATAAATATTTTTTAAAAAATGTGACATGTTAGATTACTTACTTTGTATCTGGTTGATCCTGTGTCCCTCTGCCTGCTATACTGCTGAACTAACTCTGCCACTGTATCCTAGGCCCAGCCCTGTGATGATATGAGCAATGGGCTAAGCCATGGGGTGCATCTATGTGCCAGCACTTAGTTAAGTAAGTTAATATGTAAGCAATAAGACACGACCGGGTGTGCGTTAGACACTTTAACATATGGCTAGGAGGCGTAGTGAGGCACGAGGCCACTGGCCGAGTGCGTCCAGCCTCCTAGCCATGTGTTAAAGTGTCTAACGCACATCCTGGAGTGTCTTATTGAGCTTATGAAATGGTTATCTAAAATACAGATGTAAGTAATACCTAAAATTAATAGTATTTAATAGTGAAAAAGTTAAATGTTTGTATGAAGTTTTAATAAAATAGTTCCTCTGCCTGTTTGTTTATTTTGTTCAGTTGAAGACTTTTGAGCTACTAAGGCATCCTTACTTGTGTTTTTTTTCCTGTCATGTTGCTATCATGCTCCTACACCCCCCAACTAGCAGCACTTCTACTTAATTTAATTTACAAAGTTTGCAACAAGAAATTATGCTCTCTTTCTTTTAAATTTGTTTAGTTATGGCACCAGGCACCGGTAGGGAGAACGCTGTTGAGAGCGACAGTGCCAGCGAGTGGAAGCGGGTTGGGAGACCAGTTGTCGGCTGTCTAGCCGCATAGTGAATGGGCGAGCTGATGTAGTTGAGAGACAGCTGTGTGGAACAAGAAATTATGTCATTTTCTTTTTTTTATTTGTGTAAGTTATGGCACCAGGCAGTGCAGCAGTAGGGAGAACACGCTGTGGAGAGCGAGAGTGCGAGCAAATGGGTGGGCGACTTGGGACCCAGATTGTCAGCTGTTCAGCCATACATTAAATGGGCAGGCTGGCAAGTGGGTCTTTCTTTTTTTTTATTTGTGTATGTTATGGCAGCAGGCAGCAGTAGGGAGAACACGCTATGGAGAGCGAGAGTGTGAGCGAATGGGCCGGCGGCTTGGGACACAGACTGTCGGCTGTTCAGCCGTACATTAAACGGGTGGGCTGGTAAGTGGGTGGGTAGATTGAAAGACAGCTTGTGTAGGCTGTTCAGCCGTAGAGACAGGTCAGCTGTTTTTACTTTTAAAATTATTTTCTGGTAAATCTGCCATTATTAAAATGCTGGCTGAAATGTCACTCGTAGTTGGCAAAAACAAGATGGCTGAGTTTCATTCTGCCAACATTCTAAGTGGCAGATTTACCAGAATCACTGCACAGTGGCATTACTGGACCCTTTTCCTGTGTGTAAGAAGGAATATCACACAGGCAGGGACCAATCAGGATGCCTACATTCTGATGCCCATTTCATAAGTGACAACAGCACATATTCATGCTTAGCCTAATGGTACTGATAGGGCTGAATCAGCATGATCAGTACCGGTAGACTAAGTATGAAAATGTGCTGTCACTGGGTATTAACTTACTTTACTAAATGTTGGCATGTAGACATCTCCTGTGACTTAGCCCGTTGCTCAAATCATCACAGGGCTGGCCATGGGGGACCATGGGAAAGTTAGTCTGGCAGCATGGCATGCAGAAGGGCACATGATCAACCAGATAAAAAGTAAGAATTCTAATGTGTCACACCTTAAAAAAATTATTTCTTTTAGCAGTTTGCTTAATCAGGATCTCTAGGTCTCTTAGCATTATGGCAAGTGAGCTGTGGATTCCCATTAAGAATTTTTAGTAATTGTGTCATTATTATTTTTGTATATAGTATTGTTGAGCTTAATCAAATTCTGTTAATAAAAAGCTTTAAGACAAGAATCAAGTATTTTGGTTTGACATGATTTGTAACCTATTTGAATAAAACATGTCTATCTATTGTTAGAGGAGCTATAGTAGATATTTTGCATAGTGTAGGGAACTTTAAGTACATGTGGCTTTTATGACAGCTCGAGTACATCTGGTGAGCATGTTGAATGCCTTGCATCTAACGGTGTGGTGATGCTTGACATCATGATGTCACCAGATGCACCAGATGCTGTGCCAACCTAGATGGGTTTAAATAGAAAACATAGTAATATTTCTGGTGCTGACAGCCATAACAGAGAATGAAGATATAGGTGGTGAGTTTTAATTTAAATAGGTCACCTATGAACTAAATGATGTAAAACAGAGTTCTCACTCTCATATTAATGTTTTGTTAGGATGAAGAAGCGAGTGGGCTCACACTGAATTTCAAGCTAAAAGAATGATGTTTGAAACTAATACTATTAAGGTGTATGATTTGACTGTGAGTTTTTTGAAAGCATTCTTTTTATTGCTGCACTGAATATACTTGAAAAAAGAAAAGGTTTTGATATTTCTGCTCAAAAAGGAATACCAGCAGGTAAATGAAATATAAAAGCTTATCACAAACAGTAAATAATTACCTATGTACTTAAATAATAAAAGGCTAATTTTATGTTTACAACTGCCAACCGCAGTTTTATTTGGGAACAATAAAACCAAATTATGTGAAATAATATTAACAGAAAGTCAAAAAATATACAGCTCAGTTTAAGATGATTTTTTTGTTTCATCTTTACCTCATGTATAAAAATTTAGTTTTGAAAAAACATTTTGGTTCATATTAAGTTTGTAAAGTAATACAGATATCATAGATAAATAATAGTAAATGTGAAATGTTTGGCTCAATTTATAGGCTGTAATATAATTAAACTTGATATATAAAATAGTAAAATTAAAAGAATTTTGATATCTATTTTTATAGTTTATTCTGCAGTAAAATTCATATTCCTGAAGAAGATGCATTTTCTTTTTTGAAATTTCAATTTTATCGAGGCAAAAAGGAAACATTGTACATTCTATACAGACATGAATTATAGATTTTACATATCAAATACATGGGTGAGCACTATATAGCCTATCTTAGTAATACCATATACATTTGCCTTCATTATTACCCAGCTAAAATAAAAAATTCAATGATTTGTGCAGGGTAGAAATGACCTCAAGGAGACTGTTAATTTGTCTCCCTAACCCCTTGCAGCATGACCCCAGCAAAAACACCTCCACTATTATACTACCACAGTATATCTCTCTTTTTTGTATAGATCCTCTCCCCTGAACACCAATGGTTACCCTATAGGTTTCAGCCGAATGCCAGTCAAATGTAACCCATCTTTCTATGGAATGAAGTCTGGGTCTATCTGTGAATAGTATAATATCCAGCACTGCCATTTACTTTGAAAGCTTGGTAATTAAGTACAGAAGCCGTTAATTGTTCCATAACATATATTTTGTTAACGATTTTCTGCCATAGTCCAATTGTCAGACGGATAGGGGTCATCCAATGTTTAGCGATGGCTTTTTTAGCCACTATTAAGTATATCTGAGTTAGTGCACCCCTTGTGTAAGAGTAACCCCTAAAGCGGAAGGACAGTGGCATCATGACCAAGAAGCTGCATTTTTCAATAGCAGTGAAACACTGAGTAATACATGGCTTTTCTTGTGCTGATATCATTAAACAAATAAATGAAATATTAGAAATTTGGTGACCAGTGTCATTTTACTGAGATTTCTGTTGCTTTGAAGGATTACTTATTATATCAGTACAGGTGTTACCCCATATTTTGCTCTATACTTTTTCAGGGTAGATATGGATGCCTTCTATTTTTAGTTTTAAGATTTTGATCACATTATTCCAGGTGTTTGATAGAGCATAAACAGTTTTCATTTCACCATACAGTGTCTTTGGTATTTGAAAATTTCTTGCCCCGTTTTTCTGCTGTGAATATTTATGGAAGTGTCTTATCTGTTTATTTACAAGATGTTGTGGATGATTTTGTTGCTATAACGTATAAACCTGATTCACCTATAGCAGCATTTGCCTTTTTTCTACAGGGAGTCAATTCATATCCTTATACAGATTACATCAATGTGTATAATATTCACATAATAGAGCTGATCTTGCAGATCTGCTTTAAACAATGTCTACTGCTGGCCCAGCGACATGGAAGGCTGAGGCATTTGCACCTCTCCTGTCGCCATGCCAGCACACCGGGTTCAGAAATGGATTTGGTCACTGGGGGCCGGGGACAGCAGGGCCATAGGAATGGAGTGTGCAGGTGGTGGAACTGCACCAGGGCCCATGAGCTGGATGGGGCCCATCCAGATTCCCATATATTGATTACTAGACCATCCCACAGCACTCCTGTTCTGACTGTGTCTCTGAGAGCAAGTAATGAGATACTAGTACTTACAGTTTGACTGTTGACAGATAAGGCATGCTTGCATCACCCAGTGACTGCTCACTCCATTATGAATGAATATGCATTAGGAAGGCACCCTGACCCCCCCACCATGTGATAGAATGAGCTACACAGTATGTGGGGGGCCAGGGGAGTCAGGAGCACCTGCTGAGCCGAGAAGAACCGAGCCATCAGAGCTGAAGAACAGAGGTGCTGCCTATCTGTCTGTCATCATGACTGACAGATTAGGCAGCAAATGGAGACTGCTGCTCTGCCTCAGTACTTGATGGATGGTGACCAATGGCCATGCTGCCATGGTAAGTTGGGCCAGGTGGGAGGTGGAGAGAGAGAGGACTGACATCATCATGTCAGCAGGCGCTCAGCTCCTACAACTTGCAGAAAGTACCATTATTGTTACTGCTTATCTTGGCTGAGTACACAGAAGGAGTGGACTGTACTGTGCAGGGCTACACTTCTATTCAAACTTAACACTTAAGCCTAAAAAAAAACTATATTACTACTACCTGATCCTGAATTGAGTTATTTTGTTTAGTTTCAAAATAACTTTTTAATGTCTGTGAGCCACAAGTTAAATCCTACCACTGCATATTTGTGTGGGCGGTGGTTGCCACGACTCAGTCTCGGCTACTTTGTTTGGCTTTGGTGGGAGGAGAAGGTCAGACTAAGAGGACTGGAAAAAACTTGGTGGAGGAAATTCATTCAAGCTGGGAAAAAGGAATGGGACAAGTCCAGGTCTGACTGAGGCAGTGTCTCTCTCTCAGAGAGAGAGAGAGAGAGATAGTTTTTAGACAGTAAAGTTTTTGTTTCCAATTCTTATTTTACCTAAAAAAAAATTGATTACTCCATGGGTCGCATAAGTTATATACACTTGTGAGAGACAGCACTGAGAAACTGTCTAAGAGACTGAGAGATTCAGAGAACAATTCAATGAGACAGAGCTCAGCCGAGGAGAAATAGGAGAAAGTACTATAAAACCGAAAGGCCAGAAGCAACAGGGAAGGGATTATAGGAACAAGAAAGAAGTGCTGCTGCTGCTGGCTGCTTTGATAATAAGCAACAGATACTGGTAGTGGAATTACAGTGGCGTGAAAAAGTATTTGCCCCCTTCCTGATTTTCTCTATTATTGCATATTTGTCACACTGGATGTTTTCAGGTCTTTAGAGAAAATGTAATATTAGATAAAGGGAACCTGAGTGAACAAATAACACTTGTTTTTTTTTTTAATTTCACTTATTTAATGAAAAAAAGTTAACCAACACCAACTGGCACTGTGTGAAAAAGTAATTGCCCCCTTACACTTAATAACTGGTTATGCCACATTTAGCTGCAATGACTGCAACCAAACACTTCCTATAATTCAATATCAGTCTTTCACATCGCTGTGGAGGAATTTTAACCCACTCTTCCTCGCAGAACTGCTTTAATTCAGTAACATTTGGTAGGTTTTAGCATGACCTGCTCGTTTCAGGTCCTACCACAGCATCTCTATTGGGTTTAAGTCTGGACTTTGACTAGCCACTCCAAAACTTTAATTTTACTTCTTTTAACCATTCTGATGTGGACTTGCTTTTGTGTTTTGGATCATTGTCTTGCTGCATGGCCCAACTACACTTCAGCTTCAGCTGACGGAAGGATGACCGGACATTCTCCTTAAGAATTTCCTGGTACAGAGTAGAATTCATGGTTCCTTTAATTATGGCAAGTCATCCAGGTCCTTAGGCAGCAAAGCATCCCACACCATCACACTACCACCACTGTTTGACTGTTGGTATGGTGTTCTTACTGTGGAATGCTGTGTTTGCTTTATCGAGACATTATGGGATCCATGTCATCCAAAAAGTTCCACTTTGGACTCATCTGTCCATAGAACATTTTCCCAAAAAGCTTGTGGATCATCCAGGTGCTTCTTGGCAAATGAGAGACAAGCATTTATGTTCTTCTTGGTTAGCAGTGGTTTCACCTTGCTACTCACATGAAGCCCATTTTGCCCAGTCTCTTTCTGATTGTGGAGTCGTGAACACTGACCTTAGCTGAGGCAAGAGAAGCCTGCAGTTCTTTGGATGTTGTTTTAGGATCCTTTGAGACTTCCTGAATGATTTTATGCTGCGCCCTTGGAGTAATTTTGGCAGGCCGCCCACTCCTGGGAAGATTCAGTACTGTTCCAAGTGTTCTCCATTTGGAGATTATGGCTCTCACTGTGGTTGATCGAGTCCCAGAGCCTTAGAAATAGCTTTGTAACCTTTCCAGACTGATAGAGGGCAACAAATTTTTTCTGATCTTTCAGGAACTTCCTTTGATCATGGCATAATGTGCTTGTTGAATCTTTGTGCTGGCAACGTGACTCTGATGGTAAGGGTCAAAATAAGTGAGATTTATTTTGAGCAGGGCTGGCTGTAATCAAGCCTGGCTGTGTTCAATCAGCTGACTCTAATTATCCCTTTAATTGGGTTGATTTAACTAGGGGCAATTACTTTTCACACAGTGCCCGTTGGTGTTGGTTAACTTTTTTCATTAAATAAATGAAATAAGTAAAAAAAAAAAGTGTTATTTGTTCACTCAGGTTCCCTTTATCTAATATTATATTTTGTCTAAAGACCTGAAAACATCCAGTGTGACAAATATGCAATAATAGAGAAAATCAGGAAGGGGGCAAATACTTTTTCACGCCACTGTACATAAGAGTTTGATTATAAAATAAAACAAAATATAAAAAAAAATACTGAAGGACAGAGACTCAGGGACTGGGGGAGTTTGATTGAAAGAAGCAACAAGCACAGAAAGGCCACTTCACTAGGTGACTGAGAGTGTACCCATTTTTAACCATACACTGGGGGGGGCATTTTCATTCCTTGCACCAGGGCCCATGCCAACCATGCTATGCCACTGGGGAGGGGGAGATGACTGAGCATCTGACAGACTGCTCTACTCTTTGGGTAGGTGGATCTTGTTAGCCTCTCCATAGACTGTCTGCCACCAACTGTAGATCTGGTGGTAGTGCAGTCTAGGGTGACAAGTTGGGAGTGGCCTCTGGTTTGGAACAGTGCATGCATGCTTCCACATACACATGCATTACTGTCTGTCCATGGTAGAGGTGGGCAGGGCCACAGAAAAAAAGAAAGGGGGGCCATGTAGGCTCAATGAAGCCATTCCTGCCTTCAGCTGGTCTTTGCTGCCATCCAGTCACTGGAGATCTGGATTAGTGTACGAGGGAGGTTTAGTTTGGTTTTGTTTGTGTGACCATAAACTTGACAACAAGAGTCAATAATTGGTAAAATCATTTAATTTGCTATTTTATTACACATACTTTAGGAGTACAAAATGCAGTATGTTTAATGTTCCCTAGTACTTATTTAGCTTTTCTGTCATATGCTTTATATGGAAATCAAATTTTAAATGTTGGCCAATCCAAATTCCTAAATATTTTTATTCTGTTACTTGAGTTAAATATTCCCCATCACTAGTTTTGAGTTTCACTTTTGGCCTTTCATTTATTTTATTCAACAAGTGGAGAAAAAGCCATTATTTGAGTTTGTTTGTAATTCATTACCAGTCTAGAGTTATTTATTTGTTTAGTTTTTATTTATCAGGTTGGTGCACTAGACAAAACATTTGCATAGTTTCAGGCAACCCAGGAGATTACAACAGAGAAGATTATCACAACACTATACAAACAATAAGAAAACAAGGTGCAATACATATAGCCAAGCAGCAGTACATGGAAATAAACAGAGCAAGGGAAATACTGTACAATGCAATATTTTTGTGATCAGTTTATTTTCACTGGTACCATGCAATAACCATGAAGGAATAAGGGTGACAGCAATTATGGCAAAAAGCAGGAGAGCAAATGGCAGACTGGTGAAAGTGCAGGAGCGGCTTTACATGTGGGGGGCTTTGCCCCCCTGGCACCCCGTCACTGTATATAACCATCCTCAGGGCTGCAGCAACCACCACATGCAGGGCATCAGGAGGACAGTGTGCCATTGCCCTTCTGACTTCACCCTTTTTGCTGGCTCCCTTTTTCCTTTTACGGTTATGACCTGACATGATTTTTGCTATATTCACTGAAAGCAAAAATAAGCAAAAATAAACTGATCATGAATACTATGTAAGCAAAAGTGTACAAAAACACAATAATATGTGGTCAAAAACTTTATTCAGCTGAACTCTATTTAAAAATAGTCCAGTTGCAGAGTGCCCCCCGCAGCTCTGCTCTAAAGTATTCCAGCTTGGCAGCACCAATGCTGACAAAGCACTGAATATCAGTTTAAAAGCACTGCTTAAATGTACAGTAATTAAAGGACTACAGTGAACAAACAGACATCACAAATAGTTCTACTAGATTATATATGTGGTGAAATGAGTAGTGGTACATGGGGGCAGCTTGACGGTGGCTCAAAGTGATTAAAATCTGTTTCCAAAACTTCTGGTCTGCCTTTATCCAAGTTAATGGTGTAGTGGTACAGTGAGCACCAGGATATCAGGGCAGGCAGCCTTGTAGACTGATGGCGGCTCACATGGATTAAAGTCAATTTCTGAAACTTTTAGGTCAGTTAGTGGCTCAGTGAGTACTGGGAGTGTTCTTCACTTTTATTTATTTATTTATTTATTGAAATGTTTCACCAGGTGGGCACACTGAACAACAAGTTGCACATCTCACAGTGCAACCTGTGGGGAAGGGTTACATAGGGTTGTGAAGGATGATCAGTTACAATTGTATGTGGGTAGTACAAACAATACAACATTGTAAGATTGAGCAGCAGTTGAAACACAAGGTATTGTACAATTAGCAGTAGTGGAACATTGGGTAAATTACAATACATGTCCAAAATCATACAAAAGAACATATAAATGTACAAAACAGTAACAATGCGATAGAACCATTTATAGTGCATGAGTGTACTAGGAGCAGGCTCAAGGTAGTACGCAAGTGCTGTTGCAGTAAAAAGGATGGGGTTAGGTTGTGCATACTGGTGACCCATAAGGGTAGGAGGAGAAGAGAGGGGGGAGAGGCAAGAACTAAATATGAGGAGAAGGGGTAGCCATTTCCTGATTTCCCCCTTCAGGATGTTGAGAACCCTGCCGGGGGGGAGGGTCATGGTAGGAAGGCAGAAACTGGGGATAGGTATTAAGGTGGGTTAAAGCAGGAACAGCTGAGGGAAAGGAAATTGTGCAGGGCAGAGGTAAGGGAGTAGTTGGAGGATGAGTGACGTATTTTGGGGGGAAGGAATTCCAGATTTTAGGGAAATGATGGGCAAAACCAGTCTGACTGATGAGGGTGGTGCGGCAAGGGACCATCAAGGTGCGAGCGTCATTTGATCTGAGAGAGTGGGTGGGGGGAGGTGGAGTATAGAGAGAGGATGAGAGATAGGAGGGGAGCCCCTGAACCAGAATTTGGAGGTTAGTTTGGCACAGTGAGAGATGCGTCTGTGAGATAGTGAAAGGAAGGTTAGAGAGTGACTGAGTTCACAGTGGTGGAAGCAGGAAGGGGAGTTGATAGCAAAGTGGCAGAAGGAGTTAAAGAGAGTGTCCAACTTGGTCAGGTTTTCAGATGAGTAATCATTTTTTTATACATGGAATGCATAATTAATGGGTGATATACACAGTCAGAGGGGACTGTTATTGAAAAGTCAATGACCACTTAATGAAAACCACTTGATTTGTATCCCATTGTGACACACAATCAGAGTTGCAGCTCTACCCTAACTAGTTTTACAGTTGCTGTGCAAAATTAGCCAGGTGCAAAACACTCCAATCTTCACGAGTGCACTAAATAAAGCAGGTGCAAATTTAAACTGTTATACAGTAATACACAAGATACAATATATGAAGGGCATTGTGCAAGATACAGTTCTATGTATAACAATATATATACACTCAAGATACAGGGGGTAGGTTACATTCATTAGTATGGTGTTCAGCCAAAACAGGCAAGGTGACACAGTTCCTAGCAGTCCAAGGGCTGGTGCATACAGAAGCCTTGTTAAGAAGAGTTTGGTACTCTCTTCTGAAGGCTTGACTGGAAGTACTCAGACAGACCTTGACTGGGATAGACTTAGAGGGTGGTAGTAAATGGAACAAAATCAGAAGAGGTGGAGGTGACCAGAGGGATTCCACTGGGATCAGTGCTGGGTCCAGTTCTATTCAATGTCTTCACAAGCGACATTGAAGAGGGACTGGATGGGAAGGTATGCCTGTTTGCAGATGACACCAAGATCTGTAACAGAGTTAACACACAGGAGGGGCTAGATGAAATGAGAAATGACCTAAGACTACTTCAGGAATGGTCAAGGGTTTGGCAGTTGGATTTCAATGTTAAGAAGTGCAAGATAATGTACCTGGGACACAGAAACCCAAGACAGGAATACAGGATGGGGAAGGGGCAGGTTCTAGCCACCATAAGTCAGGAGACAGACCTGGGAGTTATCATATCTGATGACTTGAAGTCAGCCAAACAATGTGAAAAAGCAGCGGGGAAGGCAAACAGAATGCTGGGGTGCATAGGAAGGGGCATAACCAATAGGAGGAGTGAAGTGGTGATTCCACTGTATAGATTAGTGGTGAGGCCTCATCTGGAATACTGTGTCCAATTCTGGAGACTGCATCTCAGGAAGGACATAGACAGAATGGAAACAGTCCAAAGAAGAGCAACAACAATTATACATGGACTGCACCACAAGCCTTATAAAGAAAGACTAAAGGAACTAAACATCTATTCACTGGAAGAGAGAAAGGAGAGAGGGGATATGATAGAGACTTTCAAGTACCTTAGAGAAATAAACAGGAAACAAGTGGGGAGCATATTTCAGAGAAAGAAAGTGCACAAGGACAAAAGGGGCATAACATGAGGCTGGAGGGAGGGATGCTTAGGGGGAATGCTAGGAAGTATTTTTTCACAGAGAGGGTGGTGGATTTGTGGAACAGTCTACCAGCAGAGGTGGTGGAAGCAAAAACAATATGGGGATTCAAAAGTGCATGAGATAAGCATAAAGACACCCTGCTGTACAGCAGAGCGGGGAAAGGCAGTCCAGATAAGAGTAGGGATTGCCAAACCGAGTTGGGAAATGGCAGACTAGGTGGGCTGTATGGTCCTTATCTGCTGAGAGATTCTATGTTTCTATGTTTCTATGGAGTTCCAAAGTGTGGGAGAAGAGTTGGAGCAGGACATTTTTCTAATTTCATCTTGGTTTTGGGTATGTTTTGGCTATGTTTAGAGAACCAGGGACATTAGACCTTAGTGGATAGGATTGGCTCTCAGTTGTGAGTAGCATTGAAAGGGACATGGGTGATCACTTAATCACAACAGTATATATTATATTTCCCATGGTAAATCTGCACAAGGCTGGTAGAGGAAGCCATCTTAGTTAGAGTAAAGGTCGCAATGGTGTGTGTGTCTGTTGAATATTATAATTATAAAACTATTGTTCCAGAAGAGTGAAGTCTGCTTGCAACATATGCTTGACCTCCCCAATATAATAACCTGAGTCCACTAAGAAAATAACATCAGCATAAAGATGAATATGTGATGAAAAAAGTTGATCTGGTAGTAAGTTTACATAAATGATAATGGTAGGCCTAGTATTGTGCCTTGTGGCACCCCCAAGTTACCTTTAGCTGATTTGAGAATGCACCATTACAGCTAGTTTGGAAATGCATAAGTTCTGAAGTCTATTTATAAATAAGTTGTGGTCAGCTATGTTGAAGGCCTTTGATAGGTCCATGAACACTATGCGTATAGCTGCTCCCTAATCTAAAGAAAAGGCAACCAGATTTAATAAGTCACTGAACACAGTGTTCATAGTGTGTCCCTTTTTTTAAATCAAGATTAATATTTAGTTATCAGCCAATATTTTTCCTGAGGGGGGTAAATTTGTCTGTGCACTAATCTCTTTAAACTTTTTTAAAAGGATGAGCAGCAGAGAAATAGACGATAATTTGTTGGAGATGTTGAACCACCTCCCTTGAAAACTGGAACCATTTCCGCAAAGTTCCATGCAGATGGAAAAGTCTCCTCCCTTAAAGAGCTGCTGACGCCTCAAAGAAAACTTTGAAAAACATGATATTTAGGTACACTGCAGCTTGTATTTTATATGTATTCTATAGATTTCTCCTCCCTGTTATTTATTACTGAGGAAATGTTCATGACTACATGATTTTTTGCCCTTAGAGTTAATATGCCTCAATAGCTTACTCCCAACTTCAAGTCAGTCCTGTGTTGTGACATCACAGTGTTTTGCCATGGGAGTAACAGTAATGTCACAAGCACAGCATTATGACCTCGGGTACGGAGAAAGCAACAGCAACAGATAAACTCTTCAGAAGCAAAGATCCTATTTTCATGCAAAAGACCTTAGTAATAATTAATGGGGAGAAGTACAGTACTAATGTGAAATACAAGCTGAACTGTGCCTAAATATTAAGTTTTGTTAAAGTTCTCCTGAAGTTGTCAGCTGCTTTTTAAACTGCAATTGAGTATTTCAGTTAATATTGCTGTGATTATATCTATGGCATCTTTCAAAAATCTGATTTCAACTCCATCTGGTCTTTTTCTGTCATTGTCTATGTTTCTGTCTAGACCATACACTTTTCAGGATTTATTCTTTTAAAGATTTTATAGACTACTCCACGTCCTATTATTTAAAATCTAATGACTACGCTTTAGCCAAAGCCTTTGCTCTGCTAGCCATCTAACTCCAATGTTTTTTGGTTTGCTTTTTTTTGCTTCCATAGGGTACAGCATGTGTCTGGGGAAACAGGAACATTGGTCAAATCAATAAAGTATTTATTAAGTTAGCCAGTCTTATTGCACATTACAGAACATGATTTTCTTCAATTTGATTTTTTATGGAATTGCTTACAGGGGTTTCAAATGTTTTTATCAGAGACCAGAATTTTTTAGGATCTTGATTCTCACTGATCTTGTTTTGATAATAGTTACATTTCATTTTCTTTACTTCATTGTTTATTTTATTTCATACAGTTTTAAATTTGGTCTAGTCTTCAGGTTTTAATGTTTTATTTACTTTTTCCAGAGTCTATTCTAATTCTTCTGTCTCTTTTTATTTTTACGGCTGCATGGTAATGTCACCATGCTGATGTATTGCTGTGAGTAGGGGACTGAGGACTATTTAACAGGACAGTGAGAGTGTGGTCTTCCATTTAACATTTTGGATGACTGCATGCCTCGTATTACTCTGCTGTTCTCTCCATTTAACACAGTGGTGTGTGTGTGTGTGTGTGTGTGTGTGTGTGTTTGCGTGTGTGTGTGTGTGTGTGTGTGTGTCTGCAACCTTGCCTGCAGTATATATCACTGTTTCTAGAGACCCTTAAATAATTATGCATGTTAAAAGAGCTTAAGGCAGTAATGGCTGTAATGTCTATTGAAACACATTCGTCATTTTAAGGGCATGTAAGATAAATAGCTTTGTAACAGCTAACTTCCATAAACAATGAAAATATTATTTCTTTTCAATGGCAATTCTTTTCCTGCAATCTAGTACTGCATTCCATTGTGTAGTGACATTCCAGTCTGCTTCAGCTTGATTCATCATTACAAGATTTTGCCTTTAAAGAGTTTGCTACTATTATGTGCTTATATATTTTTTTATTGCTGCATATTTATTTGATTCTGTGGTATATGTGTAGATTTCCTGCAAAATGTATCTTTTAAACAAATATATTTATAATAATTATATAGTTAATGAAGTTGTGTGCCTTTTCTGGTGTTCTACTGGTTTCAGCTCCCCCTGTTAACAAATTATCTTACAGCACATTTGAGTCTTAACCTTTGATTATCCTGGTCATTCATCTTCAGCCTTCTTGTGTGCTTTTAAATACATAGAAGTTGACATTTTGTTTTCTTGTTCAGACCCAAAAATACATTGTGTTTTTGCAGAGTTTTTTTCAAATCCCTCACCTCTTTCATTTAATTTTGCTGTCCAATGTCCACCTCCACATTTACATTTTTTATTTCTATTTGATCAAGCTTCACAGCATGTAAGGCTAGCAGCAGTGGCAGCTCCAGACCCTTGTTGGTTACCAGGGCACTGGCTGGGCACTACAGTTGGAAGCCAGGAACTGAAAGCATATGTGCATATTCATGCATGCCTGCTTCTTGGAGTATTTGAACTAATGATGAATGTTATGTTTCTGAAATAAAAATGCAAATTCCATTTTATTTTTTACAAGGGATGGTCCTGCTTTTCCTGTCTTGGGGGTGGTGGTAGGGATGGCCTGGCATCTCTTGACTTGGGATGGATGGCTCTGCTTCTCCTGGTTTGGGGGGATGGCCCTGCCCCCTGCTTTCTCTACTAGGAGAAACAGGTCCACCACACACAAATGATAGCACCACCCCCAAGTCAGGAAAAGCAGGGCCCCCCCAAGCCAGGAGAAGCAGGGTGGTATCCTCCCACCAAGCCAAAAGAAGCAGGGCCATCCTCAACACCTAAACCAGGAGAAGCAAGGCCTCCTCCCTCACCAGAAAAAGCAGAGCTATCACCCCCTCAGGGGCAGGAAAAGTAAGGCCATCCCCATCACCCGAACAAGAAGAAATGGCCATCCCACCCCTTTCCAGCAGTTATCCACCTCCCAAAATGGTCCTCAATGGATCAGAAACCCACAGCTGCAGGGCCAGGAGATAAAGGGCCATGCCTTCTCTCCTTTGGTTCTCTCCCCTCCCCACAGTACTGAGCCATTTTCAAATAAACCCAGTCACTTACCTTAACAAAAAGGCACAAGCAGTCAGAGCCCTGTCTCTCTGGTTCTGCAGGCAGTTTATTTCTTGGCTGTTTTTGCTGCTGGCAGGACTTTTACTTGAGGGTCTGACTCTGTGCTGCAGCTACTGGCTGGGCAGGGTGGCTAGCTGGTGCTGCTCTCTCCCATTACTGACCAGACTGTGCTCTAGTATTTTATGAAAAAAGCAAATCATAGTACAGCTCTTTTAAAGTTAGCTATACAGCTGGATTGGGGGGGCTTCTATGCCACAGCTTGGAAGCAATGCCAATGTGGTTCTGGTTTGGTGGGCACATTTGGCTTGGTGGTTCCTGATTCAGGCAGCTAGGCAGTCACCAGGAGCCAAACCACAGTGCCACCCCTGCCCCCAACACTGGGTGCCCAATTATGGGGTTGGATGGTAAACTAAAATGAAAAAAAATAGCCACTTGCTGCTCAACCCTGTTGCTACCAAACCTCCCCAATTCTGACACCAAGTGACCAAACCTAGAATCAGATGGTAAATAAAAAAAGTAAGCAGACAATGTGAGCTCATCTCCAGTGATGGTTTAGAAAGAAAAGTCAGTTGTTTTCTGCATTAATCTATTGTAGCATTGCTCCCTGCTATTCATTGTACTATTGCACATCTGTGTACTTGCCACTTGTACATTAAATAAAAACAGCATTGTTTCACAGTCAGCAGTAAAACTTTAACTCACTTAATAGAAAGCATATGCAAATTCAAATCAAATCAGTTTTTATTTATAGCGCGCTTTTCAAATATCAAAGCGCGTGTACAATAAAAATATAAATAATCAATCCGATAAAACATAACAAAAATGTTAAAATAGGCAGCAGTAATACAAACTAAGCATTGTCCTCAAAAGCTAGACTAAATAAATATGTTTTCAAAGAGGACTTGAAAGTCTCAGTGCACAGGCACTCTCTGATCTTACGTGGTAGAGAATTCCACAGGGTCGGGGCTTCAAATGAAAATGCCCTAGCACCTGAGGTCTGAAGATGGATCCTGAGAACCTCTAGCAATCCCTCACCAGCAGAGCAGAGTGGGTGGATGGGGCAGTAGGGCTGAAGGAGGTCTTGCAAGTAGCCTGGTCCCTGTCTGTGTAGGGCCTTATAGATCGGCAACGCGACCTTGAAGGTGATCCTCCATCGCACAGGCAGCCAGTGCAGTTCATGAAGGACAGGAGTGATGTGACTAGTTCTCGACAGACCTGTCAACAACCTGACTTCTGTGTTCTGCACCAGCTGCAGGCAAAGGAGGTCCACCCCTGGTAGCCCTAGGTATACAACATTGCAGTAGTCAAGGCAGGAAGATGAATACTAAAAACAACAAAAGTGCAATAGTCCAATGAATATCAGGCAACAATGCTATTCCAGACTGGGGGCAAAAACAACTAATGTTTCACTCCAGAAGCAGAGCTTTATCAGAGTTAGTAACTTAATGCAGAAATGCACTGATATTATCTGGCACTAAGTCTGAATAGCACATGTATGAACAGCACTGTCAATAACAGCACCTTCCATAAAGTGCTATGCAGAACAGTGGCAGGAACAAATGCCACAAGTAAAGGCAATACCACTGGTAGTGATCACAAAGCACACAGAGGACTGCTACCAGTCCAAACACTTATTTTAGTGGGTTCTCTGCCCCATCCCCTTAACTAAAATAATCAATTCCGAGTTGAAGTTGGAGTGCGGGAGAAAAACAAAATTTTGAATGCCAGGATTAGAACCCTGATCTCCACCACCATTGTGGCTAAGCTGCTGTATGTCTCAGTCCTCTCTGCCATGGGAGCAGCTCATCCACCATTTTTGATTTCCCAGCCCTTGTCTTTTTCCTATTATCATGGACAGTGACCTGGGTAGCGCTTCCTGCACAGCACTGTTTAATCCCTGTTACTGTCTGTGGTACGCCATTTGGACATCGCTGTTTTTTCCTTATGCTATATTTGTAGCACTATCGTATCTGTTTATTATATTATCCACCACCAGTGATGTCTACAAATTTAAAACAACAAATATGATGCATCCTAAAGATACGAGGAGGCACTTATGAAAGTACAACCAGCAATTAAGGTAATGCAAAGTTTAATATCAGACTTGGTATAAACTACTCAAAAGGCATATTTTCACAGTTGGTTAGTGCATGTAATTATAAAAAAAGCTTTACATATAAACTACAGTATCAGGAAATATAAATCATATAGAAATCCATTTTGTGGACGTTGGAGTGAAGCACTGAGGATATAAAATGGACAGGTATTCATTTTTATATCCCTTCTCTTGAGAGACATTTTCTTTAGGACTGTGGAACCGATGAACTCTGCAGTATAATGATTCCAAATATCAGGAATCTATTCTAAAACATTAGATAAAAAGTAGGGATTAGTATATCAGATGCTCAGCCATAATGGATCTATACCTTGGGGGGCTTGCTATAGCCCAGGCGTAAATGATTGCTTTGAACTTGTGCACTTTCTGTAAGATTTCTATAGACAAGCTTTATTTTCTGTATATGAAGATGGCAGGCATACTTTGCAATAGAAGTATTTTTTTTTTTTTATTGTATTACAGTGGTAGTTACCTAAAAGTTGCCTACCTCTAGTTACAATTTGCATTGACTGTAATGTGATTCCACCTCATTCTGCCTCAGTATATCTAGGTATATCTCATTACTGAGAAACTTCTAGGTATACCTCAGTACTGAGAAACATTTCTATGGCTACCACTGTAAAATTACAACTATATGAGCATCTGATATAATAATGTCCTGCTTTTTATTGTTTTGTACAATACATGTCTGCCATTTGTATCACAGAGTTAATTGGATCCACAGTGCTAGAGAAAATGTCTCTTAAAAGAAGTACTATATATGAATGAACACAGAAACATTTTATATCCTCAGTGCTTCACCCCGACATGTGTAAAATGGACTTCGATATAAATTTATATTTACTGTTATTGTGGTTTATATGTAAGGCTTATTTTTAATACTTTCATCTACTAACCAACTGTTGAAAGTATGCTTTGTGGGTAGTTTACCAGGTCTGATGTTATACTTTTCATTACCTTTATTGCCAGTTGTAACTTTATGAGCCTTCTCGTATCCTGAGGATGTGTCACATTAGTATTAAACTGCTAATGTCTCTTTCATATATGATACTGTATGCCATTTTACATGCAATATGACCAGTTTTAAATAGAACCTGCAACAACAAAACAATATGCTAATTCCTGATATCATGAACATTTACTCAAATCAATTTGCTGCTGTATTGGCTCTGACTAGAATTTGTTTATAATTACTGGTGACTCCCTTTAATAACTGGATTTCAGGCACAGTAAAAATGTCGTAACAACCCGAAATCGAGTTATTACAGCGTTCACTACACTTTTTTTCCACCGCTAGCGTCCATTGTCTGTCACTCTAGCATACTGAGCCACTTCATTGGCTCGCACTCTGCTTGTGGGTGGGTTCAGCAATATTTCAAAGAATGGTGGCTCGGTTTTCCATTTACTGAGGAGCCGCTTTTGTTGAATTCTTCATCCACGTCTCTATACATTTGTTTATGTTTATCTGGTTGATCCTGCCTTTCAAACAGAAAATGAATATCTGGTTGATCCCGCTGTGCCCCCGAATCGGTAGACGCGCCGGCTCCTACTGAAATCCACGACAGACCCTAAATAGCACAAACCATGGATGACACCTAAAAGAAAAAAAATTAAGTTAGTCAAAGCAGAGCATGGAAAGGGAAAGAGTGTGTGTATGTGTGTGTGTGTGTGTGTGTGTGTGAGAGACAGTGTCTGTGTGAGTGTAAGAGACAGTGTCTGTCAGAGAGTGTGTGTGTGTTTGTAAATGGCAGATATACTGAGACACAGAGCAAACCCTGCACCAGTAATTACAAAAAATAAAAAATAAGCAACTGCATGTATATGGATTTTTTTAACACACCCTCAGTGTGTGATGACCTCATAAACCTCTCGAGCTTCGCTCTTGAGGTTTATGGGTCATCACACACTTCGGGTGTGTAAAAAAAATCCATAACACACAGTTGCCTATCTATTATTCTCTATCTATAACCCATGACACATGCTT
Organism: Neoceratodus forsteri; assembly: GCA_016271365.2. Lineage (NCBI taxonomy): Eukaryota > Metazoa > Chordata > Ceratodontiformes > Ceratodontidae > Neoceratodus > Neoceratodus forsteri. The sequence goes on along the minus strand of CM057456.1, from coordinate 1,383,441,653 downwards.
TTTTTACTTGTTTTATTATCCTAAATTGTGCTCTGCCATTACAGACTTTTGCAAGTATATTTGTAAATTAATCAACTGCAAGTCCCTGTTTTGGAATCATTAATATTCTATTCCAATTTATTTTACTTAGAAGATATACAAATGTTGTTTTATTATATTTTTTAAACACCTCTGCTTAACTATATTTATCTCTACTGGGATTCAACAAGTTTCTCCTGTATTTATGACACAACAAAACATATTATGATCTCCTAAGTTTAGAGCTTTAATTTATGAGGCTAAGCTTATTTTGGGTGAAATAAATAAGAAGTACAATATATTTTCTGGGCTAGACAGTCTCTCCCTTTCTTTGCAGTTAGTCTTATTTCCTTGTCTGGTGCACTGTAACTTACCCCTCATACTGGCAACCCCAGCTAAATCAGCCAACAACTTTCAGGACTTATCATCTTGAAGAGGAAGCAGAGCCGGAGTCATTGAGGGTGGCTAAAGTCATCCTGCTGCCGGTACACTGATTTTATAATTTTTCTTCCCTTTTCCCCACAGAATGGCATGCAGTGATACTCATAGCTGTGTGACACATGCTTCCACATGCTGCACACCAGGAGGTATGCGCCTCTTACTCCCTACACACTGGTGGTCTTGCCCTACTACCACCCAACTCGGGTAATTGGTACTGCAGTTGGTTGCTCTAAAGATGTGCAGGTGGGTGGCCCAGAATCTCAGTTTCTAGTTGTATTTTGGATCATTTGATTTAAATGTAAGTGTTTTAAACTGTTTTCTAGTTTGTTCCTTCTTGAGCACCCCCCATGCAATGTTAAAATTCCCCTACCAGAGTTAATTCTTTATTTAAAGTATGTTGTATTAACACCTGGTCAAATTCTTAAAAAATACACTTACTTGAACCTTAGAAGAGGAATAAACATTATAAGCTATAAAATTTCATGTCTGCACATGCACCAGCTAACAATCTACTCCTGCTACTGAACCAGCAAATACTGTAACTTTTTTGTGGGACCCAGTTCGCACTTTGTATACAGCATAACTGCACCCCATTATGAGTAGTTATGTCATAATGACGGCAAATACAATTGTTCAGTTCCAGTTCCTCATACAGAACTTTTTTTATTTAGCCAAGTTTCTGTCAGGTCTTTTATAAAAGGGGACTACATTTTCTATCCATGATTTAAAAATATATATTTTTTTTTCAATAAGCTTCTTACATTATCACGTGTCAGTTCTAAGCTACCACAGTTTCTTGTATCTCCTGGATTTGATTTGACATTGCCACAAAGGATTAAGGCCATTAGCAGGGTATATCTACTAGTATTTCTTTTTCTTTTTTTGCAGTTTGTTACTTTGGCTTCCTATGCACTCCCTGACTTTTGTGAATGTGTTTCTTCTTCTTGGTGCACTACTCTCAGTTACGTAACTACAATTTCTTAGTAGCCCCTCTATGGCCTTAATCAGCTGCATGTTGTCATAGGAATGCCATAATGATATTAGTTGTAGCAGGCTAATAACCCATGCAATTGAAATCAAAAGGACAACATCCCTGTCAGGGCATAACCAGCATTCCCTGTTGGAGCATAACCCACCTCAGTCCCTATAACTGTGAGCAATGCGTCTAATGAAAATACTTTAGGCTGATTTATGACCTGAGAACAAATTTTAAACTGTCATTTGAAATGTGCGACCCCTCCCCAAGAGGGAGGACAATTCAAATTTAACCTAAGAGTGAGTATGGAAAGGGTGAAACCCAGTAGCTGCTCTACTGCCCTGTTGGATATAAGGATTGATCCACTCTTTATTGGTCAGAGTTTCTCTGGACTGTGGTTCTGATGGAGGATGGAGGCCACCTGTAGGGTGGCCCCTTAAAGAGGAACAGTCAGCAGTAACAGCCTCACATCCAAGTGTGGGACTGGTACCAATCTGCACTTCGTGTGCAAAAACATTTTTTATTACTCACTGTTTATTGCAGTATAGAAGACTGATTTTGCTGAGTTCCAAACTGTCATTTCCTGTGACACTAATCCAGAATCCACTGCAGCTGACATCAGAGGAGGGCTGCAGCCATGGGAGATTTAATAGCAGGACAGGTGTGTTAGAGATTTTACAAGCTTAAATCAGATGTTTACTCATCCTGCTGTTCTTATGGGGCTAAGTATAGTCCTCTGTGACTGTACATAGCCCCAGGATGACAGCAGGACCTGCAAACAAAAGATCAGAGTTTATAAAAACCCTAACATGCACTGTAAGCTACTGGATCTCCCACACCACTGCTGCAGCCTTCCTCTGATGTCAGCTGCAGGGGATTCAGGGATTTCTGTTCTAAGAAATGCGAGCTTGGAACTAAACAAAATCAGCCTGGTACAATTCTACTGCACTGTAGTAAACAGTAAGTAAAAAAAAAAAAATGTTTGCACAAAGTGCAAATTGGGACCAGCTCCACACTTGGATGTGAGGCTCTCGGTGCTGACTCATCCCTTTTATATGAGGGTCAGATCCCTTGTGGAGCAATCCCAAGTGGAAGTTACTACCTGTGCCAGGGTCAAGATTCTCAGTGTGGAACTGTTTGAACTTTTAAAATGTATTCTGAATACTCCATGCTCTGGGTGTTATAAGATCTGGGCCCATCTGGATGCTGAGGGCATACAATAACTCAGATTTCAGATACTGCATCTGAAAGGATTGAAACCACACCAAAAATATATTACTTGCAAATGGATAAAGTAGTACTATACCTGTAGTGTTTAAAATACAATATTTTTATCTATAACCCTCAAAGGATTTGTCCAATAGTAGGGGATAACAAGATTGTAGTTCTGAAAGGGACTTTTTTATCAAGTATTATATGTGTATGCTAGCTTTCTAAAATAAGACACTGAATTATGTAAAATAAATGGATCTATGTTTTAGACTCTGTCCCACCAGTGTGAACCTTCTGTTTGTGTTGTTGTGGACTGCTACCCTAACTTGTACATTTTAGCCCTGTTCCTGTGACACCAGTTGTCAACTGTTGACGCTGTCACCCCAGATTCTGAAGTCAAATAAGTGAAGTAGTATAGGTTTTGGATTTAGACTGACATCCCTGTAAATTAGTTGTTGCATGGCCCCCTTGTTAGCTTGGGGAAGAGGGGCTGCATGACTGATGTTGAACTCAATTTGCATTGAACAGGCAGAGAACAGCAAGAGGAAGGGGGTGCTGTTAGAACTATATTTCTCTACTGGGACTAAAGAACTAGAACTCTACTACTGGGACCTTCAATTTAGGGTAAAAACAAAAAAGCAAACAAAAAAAAAGAGTTACAGGGTTTGTCTGAGTTGGCTGAAGTGAATTGTTATATGTGCAGTTATCCTGGTGTAGAAGGAGCTGTAAATTAGGGGGAGTGGCTTAGACAGAAGGAAGCCAGGTGTTTTGGATTTAGAAACTGCCCTAGATAGCTTCTTTGCAGAGAACAGGCAGAGAACAACAAGTAGAAGAAGGTGCTGTTAGAACTATACTTCTCTACTGGAACTAAATTGCCCTCCTTCCCTCCCCTTCACCCCCCCACCCTTAGCCAGTTCTACTTTCATAGGCACAGGATTTAACTGATAACAGGAACTTCTTATTTCTTAGCACAAAGGGAGTGATCACAGATCCACAAAAGACTCACCATCCTAGAAGAAAAAGAATAGCTCTCTGCCCCAACCCCAGCTGCTGGGGGTCTGACTCAGAGCAAGTAAGGAGACTCCTAAGAAAGAAAGAAACTTCCTGTCTCAGAACAGGAAGATCAGGAGCTTTAAGGGCATGGAGGCAGTAGGTAAGTGGGGAGAAAAATAAATAAATAAATAAACAGAGGAAAGAGTAAGTATTCAAAACAACAGTTAAGGGGCCAGAAATAAGACATGATGGGAGTGGTGCAATGCAGTGGCTGTGGGGCAGCAGTTTTCTAGGAGACATTCTGGAGGATGCAGTGTTGTCCCATCTTCAGGCACCTCTCTGGGCTGAGGGAGGAGGTTGCTCATCTCCAGACTGAGTTGGCCATGATTTGGGGTACCTCCTCTCCCACCCAGGGACCACCAGGGCCACTGCTGTTGCCTCAGCAGTTGCCAAGAAAGAGGAGCAGTTCAGCCACAGTGGGCTCAGGGAGGGCGACGGTGGTGGAACAGAGGTGAACCCCTCCAGTTGTACCTCTCCACAATTCATGTGCCATTCTGGCAGTGCACGGTTCCTCTATGGAGGCACCCACAGTGGAGACCAAGGGGGATGCTGGGAACCTCCACAAAGGAAACCCACAGGAGGGTGGAATAGGACCCCACAGGGGAAGGGAAAACTCCTGGTGGGGGACTCCATTATTAGGAGAGTAGAACTGGGGAAGGAAGGGGAGAGGGAGGTAAGGTGCCTGCCTGGCACCATAGCTTGGAGGAACAGGGAGCGAATCCTCAGGATTGCGGGAGCAGCTGCATGGAGGAGGGAGCTGGATGTCATTGTCCACCCAGGGACAAATTACCCAGCTAGGAGAGGGATCACAGCAGTGCAGGAAGAGTTTGTGGAGTTGGGGAGGAGCCTTAGACAAGTAGCACACATGGTAACCTTCTCAGAGGTGCTGCCTGTCTATGGCATGGGTGAGGCTAGGGTGCCCCACACCATGGGATTCAATCAGTGGTTGAAAAACTGGTGCAGAGATCAGGGGCTTGGCTTCATTGGGTACTGGGGGTCCACCTAGAGTGACACAGGTCTATACTGGTGCGATGGTCTGCATCTGTCCAGGAGGGGAACCAGGATCCTAGGTGATAGGTTTAAATGCCTCACTGGCAAGCATTTAAACTAGCCATGGGGGGAGGCACTGGAAAGGAGCAGGGAAATCCTACCCCCCCAAAAAAATCAGGGTAGTTAGTGAGGTAAACACCAAGATAGAGAGGTCAATAGGGAGAAGGGCAGGGGTAAATGGAGAAAATGACAAAGACAGTAAAGACAGGGATGGGGCAAAAAGGGGTAAGGCCATCAAGAAATGGAGGATAATGACTACCAATGTCCATAGTCTGGGCAACAAGCTCCCTGAATTGGTGGCCTTGATGAATAAGGGATGCCTGGATATCATAGCAGTCATAGAAACATGGTACACAAAGAACCATGACTGGGATGTTAACATACCAGGGTACACAACCTGCTGGAGAGACAGGGAGGGTAGAAGAGGGGGAGGAGTAGTTCTCTATGTAAGGAAAGGAATAAAAGCAATGGCACAAATGAGTAAACAGTGAGGAGAGGAGGCACTGAGGGTCACCTTAGAGACTGGAAATTGCACCACAATCCACACAGGGGTTGTATACAGATTCCCATCCCAGGGGGAAGGAATGGACAAAGATATGATAGAAGGCATCCTTAGGATGGCAGAGAAAGAGGAGCTATTGTTGACAGGGGACCTGAATATGCCAGATGTTAACTGGAGCACCTTTGCTGCAGCCTTATCCAAGAGCAGGGTAATTCTCGATGCCCTACAGGGGGCATGCCTCAGCCAGTATTAGAACTCACTCAGGAGGGAGCAGTCTTGGACCTCGTACTCTCAAATGGGGATGGAGAGAGGATCTCAGATCTAGAAGTGGGTAGCCATCTGGGAACAAGCAACTACCAAACAGTGTGGTTCACAATAAACTCAACTGCAGAGTCAAGCCATACAAAAGTGAGGGTATTGGACTTTAGGAGGGTTGACTTTGTCAAAATGAGAGAGTGCCTCAGAAAAGCACTAGCAAACAGGCAAGAGGGAGGGGTAGAGTAACAATGAGGAAACATCAAAACTGCCATCACAGAGGCAACAAACCTTTTTGTGAAGCAAATAAACAAATCAAAGTGAAAGAAAAAGCCACTGTGGTTCTCAGAAGAGGTGGTGGGGAAGGTTAGGGAGAAAAAGATAGCATTTGGGAAGTATAAGGAAACACAGAAGGGGCAGGACAGAGAACGGTACCAGTTAAGGCAGAAGGAAGCAGGGAAGGCAGTCAGAATAACAAAGGCCCAACCTGAGGAAAAGATAGCCAACTCAGTTAAGAAGGGGGAAAAAACCTTTTATAGGTACATTATGGAGCATAGAAAGACAAAGGGAGGGATAGTGAGGCTGAATAGAATGGAGGGTGGATGGGCAGAGAGGCACAGTGAAAACGCAGGGGTAGCGAATGAATACTTCTGCTAAGTATTCACAAAACAGGAGGAGGAGGGGGAGCAACTTAATCCATTTAACAGAAGCATTCTGGATAGGGGGTTGATCCCAGTCCTTTCACAGAAGAAAGGGTTCTGCAAGAACTCCTAAAACTGAAGGTGGACAGAGCAATGGGGCCTGACAGGATTCACCCCAGAATTCTAAAATAATTAAGGGTAGAACTAGTGACTCCACTGACTACCCTTTCTAACAAATCATGGGAGGATGGTGTGGTACCCGAGGACTGGAGGAGGATAGATGTGATTCCCCTTCACAAAAGTGGGAGCAAGACAGAAGCAGGGAACTACAGACCTGTCAGTTTGACCTCTGTGGTACGGAAAATGATGGAATCACTTCTGAAGGAAAGAATTGTTGAGTACCTAGAGACCAGTGGGCACAGGACCCAAGGCTGCATGGATTCACAGCAGGAAGGTCATGTCAGATAAATCTAATCAATTTCTTTGACTGGGTGACCAAAGTAGTAGACCAGGGAGGGGCTGTGGACATGGCCTACCTAGACTTTAGCAAGGCATTTGACACAGTCCCACATAAAAGATTAATAAACAAATTAGCCAGCCTGGGAGTGGGTCCCACGGTGGTAGCCTAGGTAAAACATTAGCTGGACAACAGGACACAGAAGGTAATAGTAAACAGAGTCCACTCTGAAGAAAGGGAAGTTACTAGTGGGGTACTACAGGGTTCAGTACTGGGTTCAATCATTTTTAATGTCTTTATAAGTGACATTGCAGAGGGACTGGAAGGGAAAGTATGACTCTTTGCAGATGACACAAAGATCTGCAACAGGGTTGATAGACAAGGGGGCGTGGAAAGGATGAGAAGGGACTTGGCAAGGTTGGAGGAATGGTCAGAAGTGTGGCAGCTTGGATGCAATGCAATGAAGTGCAAAATAATGCACCTAGGAAACAAAAACCCAGGGGAAGAGTACACAATGTGGGGGGGCGGTAGTAACAACAACAAAAATGGAAAGAGACCTGGGGGTTATCATATCAGCTGAACTTAAGGTTGGCAAGCAATGTGAGAAGGCAGTAGGGAGGGCTGGAGGATACTGGGATGTATAGGGAGAGGCATCAGCAGAAAAGAGGAAGTTGTTCTCCCTCTGTACAAATGGATGGTGAGACCCCATCTGGAGTACTGTGTCTCATTCTGGAGACCCCATCTCTGCAAGGACATAGACAGGATGGAGGCAGTCCAGAGGAGGGCAACTAAAATGGTGCGGGATCTGCAAGAGAAGCCATATGAGGAGAGACTACCAGAGCTTAATATGTATACCCTTAAGGAAAGGGGGGGCATGATAGAAACTTTTAAGTACCTCAGTGGAATCAACAAAGTCCAAGAGGGTAGCATCTTTCAGAAAAAGAGATATGCAAGAACAAGGGAACACATTTTGAAGATAGAGGGTGGATGGCTCAGGGGCAATGTGAGGAGGTATTTTTTCACAGAGAGGGTGGTGGATGCATGGAACCACCTTCCTGAGGTAGGTCATGGTGTCTAAAACTGTTGGGGAATTCAAGAATGCATGGGACAGACATAAGGCAATTCTTGTGGTGGGTAGGAAGAAATAAGCTGTTGATTAACTAGAATCTGCAGCTTATCCTGTAGGTAGGGAAATGGGCAGACTAAGTGGGCCAAACGGTCCTTATCTGCTGTCAAAGTCTATGTTTCTATGTTTCTATACTCTTTTTTTATCTGTTTATTACCACTGTGTGTGTTTTCAGGTAGTGCCTGCCTCCAGCTCCTGTCCAGGGTCTCTTCCTAGTTGGATCAGTGCTCCATCGACCACAGTGCCTATCCTTGCTTGCTTATCCCCGGGGACATGGTCCTGTTTTCAGCCATGTCCTTCTTTATGGTGTACTCTGGGTGAACACAGATGCCATGAAGTGTTACCTGGAGGCCCATGCTTTCAGAGTGACCAGTGGATGTGAGCAGTTACATGCCTGCTCATCATCTGGCCACAAATGTTTTTCCCAATTATTCCCCGCTCACCTCCCTCAGTGTGAGTGTGCACATTTGTGACTGTCCTGGGATGAATGCCAACTAGCATGTGGACAACCACGCTTCCAGCAGTTCCACCAAATCTCCACCAGGAGTCGCTCTGTGAGCGATGCTGCACTGTGACCTCCCTTGGGAGCAGAGGGCCCAATTGAATAGACTGAATCCTCCATGCTGGATCATTCTTCTGATGTCCCTAGAATCGGGGTACAAAGCCTGCTGGCCAGCATGCCAGAGTGACTTCTACCATTCATCACAACAGAGCCAGTTTACTCTTTGTATTATAATTTTATAATTATTTTCTTTGAGCAAAGAGATATACAGAACAGGAGTTGAGCAGAAAACTGTTGATGGTATCAAATAGTATTTAAATTTTATTTTAGAATTTTTGGCCAGGAAAGGCACACAGGGCCAATGCTCTGTGTCAGGTGCATCCTGGAATCACAGGCAGTTTAAGTGACTTGCTCAGATTCATACACTATGCAAGTGGTTGTTGTGGGTTTCAAACCCATCTCTACTGGGATTTCAGGTTCGTGGCTTTGGGGCTTTAACATTCTAGGCTTTGTTGCCATCCAAATGAATGCAGCATAAGGTACGCAGAAAGTGGGTTAGAGATAACTTGTATTTGTTTTCCAAGAGTGAATTGAGATCTGGGTGGCAGTATTGCCTAGACAGTTAAAGTACTGAACTGTGAACCTAAGGACACAGCAGATCAGGGCTTGAAACCCTCAGCCACCTTTTGTACACTTAGTGACAGTAAGCAAGTCACTTCACATCCCTGAGCTTTGGGGAACACCTGGAAATAAGCTTCAGTTCAATGAACTAAAAATTCTACAAAATGAAAGTTCCTAATGAAACACTTCCTTCAATGTCACTGCAAACTGAGAGGATGTATTTAATAACAATTGACAGTGTTTTGCTCCTAATGGCCCAATCCACAAAGGGATATGTGCATATGGAGTTGTGCCATCACATGCTGGGTGTGTGCAGAGGTACCTATCCACACATGAAGAGTTCCCATATACCACTCATCCCAAGCCCAGGCTTCATGCCCCCTTGTACCTGATCCCTGGCCATGCACACTGCTATTCACCCTACCTGGTAAGGTGGGCAAGGGGGGAAGGCCATGCTGCACCCAATCCAGGTGAACTCAGTGGCATATTTATGTACACCTACGTGGTAGGTTTAAAATAGAATTTAAAACGTATCTATTTAGCCTATCTTTTCCACAATATGGATATTAATTTACTATTTTATCTTTACTGGTTGTTTTTATCTTTTGTACAGCGCCTTGGCTTGGAAAGGCACTATAAAAATAAAGTTTTGATTGATTGATTGATTGACATATTAGGCCTGCAGAGGGGGAAATGCTTTGTGGCCTGAGGTGATGCCATAGTGCCTATGTGCCCTCCTCTGCCCAGCAGCAATGCACTCTCTGAGGCATGATCAGCCCCACATCAGCAGCTGCCAGCCCCCTCTGTAGACTGGAAGGGCTGTGTGGTCTCCAGGCACCGACATGACACACTGACTTCACCAGCTACCATCCCAATGGGAGATATAACAGTTCATGGAGGACTGACACGACTGCTATATAATGTGGTTTGCCCCTCCATGCAGATTGCTGCATTCTGCACAGGAGTTTCAATCTTATACTGGCCATTATAGGCATTAGCCATATTGAGGAGGCTTTATCTCCAGACTAGAACAGAGCAGATACTGTGAGTGAAGCTCCTTCAGAGCCACGGGGAGTGGGTTTTGAGTGTGGAGGCAGTCAGAGAGAGTCAGCAGAGCTCCGGTGTTCCCTGACTTGCCTGACTGAGAAGTCATGAGGTGGTGTTTGAAGACTGGAGCTGAAGTTGGATTTAGGATTGGGACTGGTGTTGGCCCAATAAAATTGGAAGGGCTGTTTGCCCAGGGATACTTTGGACCAGGATTTTGTGTTTGACTTCCTGCTCTGGGAATTGGAAAACCTTCCTGTGAGATCAGGTACACTTCAATTGAAGGATTACTGATAAAGAGCTGTTGCTGCCGTAGGGGAGGGTGGTGAGAGCCCATTTCTATGTTTGTGGCATATTTTTCAGTCAGCCTTGGAACCTGCTCAAAATGTGGTGAACAGAGGAGGTGAGAGCATTCTGCTACATGACAGTTTCTGTTGTGTACTGGTCTGTGACTGTAGCATTCTTACAGTGGTGGGAGCACAGCTATCTTTTTGCCTCCTCATAAAAACTGGTTTTATTTATATGCACGGAACACATCTGAATCATCTGTGCAATTCTAAAATTTTGTGATATCCTGGACTTTGCCTCTGCAGTCCATTACAGGGTTCTCCTTTTTAAAGTTTAAAATTAAAAGCTTTTTGTACTGTTGTATTTATGTGTTATTACAGGGATTATTTAGGGGTTGGGTTGGGGGGGTGATGTGTGTGCATATGTGTGTGTGTGTGTGTGTGTGTGTGTGTGTATGTGTGTGTGTTTGTGTGTGTGTGTTTAACAGGTGAGTGGATGTTAATATTTATACTCATTTTTAAATATCTTTTTAAATTGTATTTTGTTCTGTTAATTTTATGTTTTATGTTTTATATAGACATGCTCTATTTGTCATTGTTTATGCTAAGGGGTGGCTGGATCTGAGGTTGTATAGGTAAGATTTGTTTAATTTGAGTACGTGATAGAAATAATTGGTGGTTTTGGGGCACTTTATTTATATTGCTCACTTTAAGAAAGGTAGCTAGGGGTGAGGGTGTGGCTATTTGTTTTAAGTCATGCTTGAACTTCATGGTTCTCCCAGTGGGAATAGCAAGGTCTGTGGCTGTGGAAGTGGTGCAGGGGGTGATGCTGGAGCCCCTACAGCTGCTACCGGTGGTGGTGGTGGTGGTAGTAGTGGCGGAAAAGGTGGATGCACAGCAGCCACTGGTGGCACTAGTGCTGCTGCTGCTGTTGCTTCAACATGGGGGGAAGCAACACCCTGGAGTCGGGAGCAGTCCAGCATGACACGACCACCCCCACATCTCCGCAGTCCCCTGTGACTGCGCCCACGGCCAGCCAATCACCTTCTCCAGGGTCCATCCTACACAAGTCCCCAGGCTGACACACACACAGACACACACTGACACTCGCTGACACACACAGTCACACACACAAAACAAAACAAAACTTATATAAAAAATCACTAATAAAAAAACAATCACAAATGCAATACAAAAGCTAAACAAAGAGATAGCTTTTAAAAAAGCTGTTGGTTTGTTCACTACTCAAAGGCAAGCGGCAATCAAGCACTTTCACTCCCTACTACTCTCCTCTAAACAAAGCCTTCTCCCTCTACAAATGCAAAGGAGAAAGTGAAACTGCTTGTCTGACTCACTTCCTTACTGCCTGGCTAAAGCGTATGACTTACAGTACTGTAAGCCATGTGATGTGTGGGGAGCTGCCTATTTACTTCTCACTTTGCCTTACTTCGTGTTAAGGCATAATGGCAACGAAAAGTAATAATGATAACGCGCAGTGAGCACTTTGCAATGCCCACTTCGCGTTGTGCTCTGCCAACGCGAAGTGGGCACTTCGTGTTCATTTTGCCAGCGGATTAAAAATTTGCTGCATTTCTAGGTGTGGGGGGGGGGTAGGGAATGTTCTTTCCAGAGACTAAGGGGCAATTTTAAAGACCTTGATGCAATTTACAGGATCAACTTCTTATGCTGTTTATATATCTATTAGGTTATCAGAGGTTATGGCCTGTAACTATAGGTATTGCTCATGGAATATTAAAGGGGCTCAATTTCTGACAAAGCAATCTAAAATATTGTTGCCTTTATGCAAGTTGCAGGTGGATGTAGCATTTCACCAGGAAACACATCTCCCCCAGCCCAGGTTCTGACCCTTAGACATTCCTGGGTAGGGCAGGTTTTTGGCTGTGGGGTAGATTGCAGTAAAGGGGGGTTGTAATTTTGGTAGCCAGAAGAGTCCCTTTCCATCTAGTGCAAGAGATTGTAGACCCTCAGGAGAGATATATATTCATAAGGCCCCTACTTGGTCATTTAGAAGTGGTGTTGGGATCAGTTTATGGCCTCACTACTGAAGATCCCTCTTTTCTTTTCCAACTGATACCATTACTATCCCCATAGGCTTCTCTCCCTATGATTCTGGCTGGGGACTGGAATGTATTTACTAACATACTAAAGGAACATACTAAGGGAATCGAGGTGCAAGGGAGCTAAAAGCTCATAGGTGCTCCTATACTAAACAGTTACTAAATTAGTAGTATGTAAGCTGCCCATGTGTCAGCAAAAAAGAATCAAGTCATTTTTTAAACTCGAGTTTTGATCTACTAATAATAACTTTTAATGGCAATGTATTCCAAGGATGTATAACCCGTAATGTAAAGAAAAATGTACTATTATTACAGTAAAAATGTTTACCAGCCAACTGTAATGGATGCCCTCTAATGTTATATGTATTTGATTTAAATTCTTAACCTAATTTTGTCATCAGATAGGGGTCTTTTATAATGTCAAATAGAAACAATAGATCATCTCTTAATCGGCGTGTCTCTAATGACATTAAATTCAGAGAATATAATCTACTCCTGTATGAACTAGTCTGCAACCCCTGCAATTGTTTCATGAATTTTCTTTGCACTTTTTCAAGTTGACTATGATTACACTTCTTGTAAGGACCCCATAACTGAGAAGCGTATTCTAAATGCGGTCTAACACACACTCTGTACAATGGCATCATAATATTAGGATTACGGGATTTAATATTATGTCAAATAGACCATATGACATTATTTGTTTTACAGATGACCTGATTTACTTGATTTGAGGGAGTCTAAGTTGTTAGAGATATTAATACCAAGATCCTTTTCATTGGTGGTACTCAGTAAAGTTGTGTTTCCCAGTGTATATAAAGTGTTGGGGTTCCAATGTCCCAGGTGCATTACCCTGCATTTTTTGTTGTTGAGTTGCATTCCCCACTTAGTAGTCCAGTCAGAGATCCTATTTAAGTCTCGCTACAAGGTATCTTCCTGAACAGGGGTAGCACAGGGTCCACCAATTTTAACATCATCTGCATATTTGGTTGCATTAGAAATACAAGTACTAGTCATATCTGATATAAAAGCCTGGAAAAGGCAGAGGACCAAAAAGGAGCCCTGTGATACCCCACTAGTCACAAGACCCATGTCAGAAAGCTCACCTTTTATCAGCACACTCTGAGACCTATTTCTCAGCCAGCTGCCTATCCAGTTAAATATTGATTTATTGATGTTAAGATGCAGTGATTTTTCTTGTAATACCCAATGGGGCATAACATCAAAGGCCTTGCTAAAGTCTATACAAATAACATCATATGGAATTTTCTTGTCAAGTACAGAGCTTGCAGTCTCATAAAAACACATAAGATTGGTAACACAGCCTCTGCCTTACCTAAATCCATTTTGTTCAGGATCAATTCTTTCCAAGTTTGGTGTAATTATATCCTTTATTAGGCTTTCCATAACTTCACATACAGATGAGGTAAGGGTGATGGGTCTATAATTTTCCAGTGTAGTTTTGGGGCCCTTTTTATGAATGGTAATGACATGGGCATGGTTCCAGTCATCTGGAACATATTTGTGAAGGAGGAAACCCTCAAATAATTTTTTCAATGGATAGCCCAAACTATCAGATAAAAGAAATAATAGGTGACCAGAGATATTATCAGGGCCATAACTAGTTTCACCTTTTTGAGCAGCAAGTTTGAGACAGATTTGATCTTCAGTGAAAGTTATCTGACTATTATCGACAGAATTATTGGTATTACAACTTTGTGCATTTTGCTGACTGCTAAAAATGTTTTGTATCATGAATTAATGTATCATTACACAAAATTGGTCCAACCTGACTAGACAATTTTTTTAATGAATTGATGTATGAGTAAAATTGTTTTCCATTATTTTTATTAGCTGTTCTGTTTATTTGTTGAATTTTGTTGACCCGGTAAGCCCACTGGGCCTAGAAGTCCTTTTTTCAGGGGTGACCGGGGTGGAGGGAGATACAGATGGTAAGCAACTGAAATTGAACCAGATTAAGCTGTTTGGTGGTATTTTTAGTGAATGAGGGAAATTTGGCCAGGACACTGGGGAAATTCCCCTACTCATCAGTAGGGGGCTCTGCCGCCTGTTTGCAGGATGGCCACTCAGGCTGGAATGTTGGAGAGAGCAGATGTGCTTGAGAAGGGAGAGCATGCCTTCTCTCCTTTCTTGGACAAACCAGAGGCTAAACGTATTGATTTACAAAATCTGAATCAAGATTCTGAGGAGGACATCGCTGATGTCTACATATCCATGGAGGACCTTAGTAATACTTTATTGGAAAAAAGGATGAAGATGTGGTCAACCTTATTGAAAAGGAGCAACAAGCTATCTTAAATATTGTCCATTCTGAAGAGGAAAGGTATCGAGTGGAGAGCGATCGCCTTGCAAAACGATTACTTGAGCTTACCGCTGAAACAACATCTGTCATCTCCTAAACCCAGCCTGTCAGGCATTTGGATGACGTGGCAAGATCTGACGCCCCGATGGGGCCAGGTGAGTCTGTTTCAAGTTGTTCTGCAAATGATTCTACACAGGCTGGCAGTGCTAACACCGATTGCAGTGTGTGCCAAAAGCCTAATACTGTTTCTTACATTGAAAATATGCCTAATATTGAAGGAGTTACTCTCATAAACTAGGATACCCAGAGTCGAAACCACTTGGACACAATGGCTCCAGCTGTCACACTCTCAAAAACTGCAGATTTTGTTTTTAAACAGCCGCAGGTTGATGGGACTAAACATACTGCGGTGTATCAAACACAGGTCGACTCGCAAGAAGAGCTTACAGATTATTTTTTTTAAAGGACCTGATTTTCAGCAACAAAAAAAGATTGATGGTAAAGATAACAGGGCTGGTTTAAATCTAGCTAATAGGAAACTGACTAAACCACTAGATGTTTCTTTGAACACAGTGTCATCTCCTGCTCGAACAGTGATTGTATTCCCCTGTGACCCATGGACTCCTCAGAAGGCCTTGGTAGATGCAGGATGGCAACAATCTCCTAAGGGTATTTGGGTTCTGGCCCCAATTTGGGACTCTCCTTTTCCTATTTCTCAAGCTACACCAGAATGGAAACCACATGATGAGGCACTGCCTAGACGTGGCAGCACTCCACAGACAGTGACATCAGCAGTTGTGGCACCTCTTTCTGATCCCCCAATAGACTGTTCTGGGGTTCCTGCCATCACTGTTTTTTCCCAGCATTTTCCACCTTTACAAACAAAAACAGCACTTGTTGGGGGTAGGCCTCCATTATAGGATGATGACAAACATGAAGACCCTGAAACTAAACCTTTATTGTCCAACTTATTTTCTAAAGTTAAAAAAGAAACTGCACCTCATAGGAATGCTGTGCATATTCGCTATAAAGGGGGTTTAAAAGACAGACCTGATAGGTACCATGTAGGGAAAATTCTTTTAAAAGATTCTCTACACTTTACACCAAAAGAAGTTTATGCTTTCTTCAATATTTCTGGAGAGGATAATTTTGTTGTGAGCTTTCATACAGCATATGCTCTGGATCTTTTTTGGGAGACGTATGGGCAGGTTAGGTTTTCCCCTACGTGGACTCTTTTTGTAGTGATTCCGTTAACAAACCCCCTGGTCAAATATGTCACCGTAATGTTTAGGAATGAAGGAGTCAATGTAGAGGATATCACTTACTAGATATCCAAGAAATGTGAGGTGCTGGGAGATCCAGAGGCCATCCTAGATAGTGAACTTTGTAGGACAGGGGTTGGAAATATAAGGTTAAGCTGCATCAAAATGAGACTGGGATAGAACACATACCTAATTCTTTCAGGCTTGGTAGAGATGGGGGGGTGTTTTCAAACCAGATAACCACCGGTGTGTTACAAATGTGGCTCTAGGACCCATCTCTCAAGCACTTGTGATAGGCCTAGGTGTAATAATTGTGGGAAAATTGGTCACATCACAATGCAGTGCACAAACCATATGAGGTGTGACCTCTGTGAAGAGTATGGTCATGTTTTGGGGGATTGTTCATGGGCAGCATGAAATAAATCATCCTGCATTAGCCCTGAATTACTTATACAGCAGGCACAGGACACAGCCACTGTAGTAGCTGCCTCTATGATGGCTCCCCCTTGGGAACCCCCCCTCTTCTTCTGGGCCCCAGATAGCTGATCTTACATTACTGAAAGAAGAGGTTTCGGGACCAACTGTTTTTCAGGACTCTGAAACACAATCTTCCTCCATTCCTGAGGTTTTACACCCTGTGTGTTATTCAGATCCTGTTAGTGACAAGGAAGGGCAGCTGATTGTGCTTACCCAAGACCCCCGGCCTCGCAGAAGGTCTTCAAGGTATATGAAGACAGAGCCTCCAGACCACCCACCCCCCCATTTCCCCTAAACCTTCTCCTACCCCCTCACCTTTGACTAGTAGAGACCAACAATTCTTAGTCTGCCTTATTCACACCCTGGGTGATTCTGAAATGGAGGTGGGGGACTCTGATTCACAAAAATATTTTTTGGAACAGGGAACTGACTCTCTGGAACAAGGGTCATATAAGGAGAAGGAAAAGAAAAAAAGGAAAAAATAGTTAAATTAGTGGTTATGGGGTTCTTATTTTCTTTTGAATGGCTTTTGGTACTGCTGGATCCATTAATGTACATTGTTCATTGAATCCAGTTAAAAGACAGGCTGTTTTTCGATACCTTCATGATGCCAATTTGGGGGTTACCTTATTCCAGGAAACCTGGATGTATTCTGAAGACCATATTTGGAGATTCAAGAAAGACTGGGTGTGGGGCCCTTCATATTGGTCGTTTGGTTTGGAAACTGCTGATGGGGTGGTAATTTGTTTTCATTCTTATTCATTTACTATGCGTAAACTAATAGATCTTATTCCAGAGAAGGTTTTAATTTTGGACGGCCTTTGGAAGGGGGTTACCTATCGTTTCATTATGGTCTATAACTCTCAAGTAAAGTGAGAAAAAGTTTGCCTTATGAAATCTACCCAACCTTATTTGATTACTAATTTTAAGATCTTTCTCTGTGGGGACTTTAATTATAGCATTGTGACGGATAACAAAAGGAAAAAGGAGGAGGGTAAGAAAATTTACTGTGATTCTAATGCTTTAGCACATATGGTAAACACAGCAGGGCTAATTGACTGCCATAGTTATCATATTAGAGGTCCAAAATTTACTCATTTACGTAATACTTCCAAGTCCACTATTGATTACATCTTTATTTCCCCAAATCACCCTAAAGGGGACCTTATCATTACTCCTGTGGAATTTTCAGATCACCTACTATTGACACTATCTCTGGTCAAGGTAGATGGGGTTCCACTAAGTCTGGGCAGTGGCAGCTCAATACTTCAGTATTGGTGAACCCGATGGTCCTTAGGGACATCAGTACTTCATTTTCTGCTAGATTATCGGTAGAGTTTTTATACTCCAATAAAGGAGAATGGTGGACTGACACTAAACAAGACATCAATGTTTGGTTTATGAAATATGGCAAATCTAAGGGTAATAATAAATTCCTGAAATATTTATCACTTAGACGTCAGTTGCAAAAACCGTATACTTCGGCAAATAATTCCAGACTAGACTATTCCTCACAGATCACTGTCATTAAACGTGATATGAAAATCTACCAATATGATAGAGCTATGACCCTTCAGGCAATGCTGAGCAATGGCACAAAAAAGACTCCCATGTGGGACCCCTTTAAAGCCTGTAAAACAATTAGAGAACATATGAATATGGATGTTTTAATTTCCCCCGAAGAACTGAGAGTTAGTTCCCCAGATGGCATGGAAGAATTAATAAAAAAACATTATGAGACACTCCGGCCATGTTCCCCCATTCAGAAAAGGGACATTTTGTCATTTTTACAACCAGTACAGATTCCTGATTTTCCGACTGATATTACTAAATTACTTTACAGGCCCCTATTACCAAAGCAGAAATATTGCTTGCTGTAAAGGCTTTACCTAGTAACACTGCCCCTGGCCAGGATGGCATTCCCCATTTATTTTATTAATCATTTAGTGATCAGATTGCAGCTGGTTTAGAATTGGTATATGCATATTGTTTAACTCAAATAAGATACCTCCTTCCTTTGCAGAGGGTTTGTTACTTTATCATTGTAAAAAAGGAGATAAAACCAATATTTCCAATTGGAGGCCCATTGTGCTGTTAAATACTAATTATAAAATTCTGGCACATATTTTGAATGACTGTTTAAAGGGATATGCCTCTCTAGCTTGGCAGAAGACACCAGGAGAAAGGACTGCTGTGTGACTGAACTTCTCTGATGGGACTAAAGTAGAAGAACTTTTGTATTTGACCTTTAATTTAGGGTAAAAAAACTAACATACAAAAAAAAAAGTGTGTGTTTGGGTTAACTGAACTGAATGGGTATCTGAAGAGTTATCTAGGTGTAAATCTCAGGTGACCGAAAGGACTTAACTGCTGTGAGGTTTAAATTACTTGTAGAAAGATCTGGTAAGTAGGGGGAGTGGCTTAGCTAGAAGGAAGCTACATTTAAAGACTGCCTTAGAAAGTTTCTGCTAATAGCTTGGCAGAAGACACCAGGAGAAAGGACTGCTGTGTGACTGAACTTCTCTGCTGGGACTATATTGCCCTCCTTCCCTCCCCTCCACACCCCACCCAAAGCTAGTTCTATTTTTATAGGCACAGAATTTGACTGACAACAGGAACTTCCTGTTTAGGGGCAGGAAGTGAGTGATCACAGAACCATCAAGGACCCACCATCCTAGAAGGGTAAGAGTAGCTCTCCAGCCCTCTCTAGCTGCTGGAGGTCTGCCTCTGAGCAAGTAAGTGGTCTACTGCGAAATATAGGATATTCTTGTCTCAGAATAGGACAATCAGGAGCTTAAAGGGCACACAGGCAGAAAGTAAGGAGAGAGAGAAAAAAACAGAGGAAAGAGTAAGGATTGCAAACAGTTAAGGGGCCAGAAATAAGACATGATTGGAGTGGTGCAGTGCAGTGGCTGTGGAGCAGCAGTCTTCCGGGAGATGATCTGGAGGATGCAGTGTTGTCCCATCTGCAGGCACCTCTCTGGGCTGAGGGAGGAGGTTGCTTATCTCCAGGCTGAGTTGGCCAGGATTTGTGGGACCTCCTCTTCCATCCAGGGACCACCAGTGCCACTGCCGTTGCCTCAGAGGTTGCCAAGAAAGAGGAGTGGTTGGACCACAGTGGGCTCAGGGAGGGTGAGGGAGGTGGAACAGAGGTGCATCCCTCCCACTGTACCTCTCCACAATTCCTATGCCATTCTGGCAAAGTGTGGTTCCTCTATGGAGGCACCCACAGTGGAGACCAAGGAGGATGCTGGGAACCTCCACAAAGGAGACCCACAGGAGGGTGGCAGGGGACCCTGCAGGGGAAGGAAACAACTCCTGGTGGGGGACTCCATTGTTAGGAAGGTAGAACTGGGGGAGGAAGGGGAGAGGGAGGTAAGGTGCCTGCCTGGTGCCATGGCTTGCAGGGACAGGAAGCGAATCCTCAGGATTGCTGGAGAAGCTGCACAGGGGAGGGAGCTGGATGTCATTGTCCACCTAGGGACAAATGACCTGGCTAAGAAAGGGATTAGAGAAGTGCAGGAAGAGTTTGTGGAATTGGGGAAGGGCCTTAGTCAAGTAGCACGCACGGTAACCTTCTCAGAGGTGCTACCATCTATGGCATAGGAGGAGGTGGTGTTCCGCACCATGGGATTCAATCAGTGGTTGAAAACTGGTGTGGAGCTCAGGGATTTGGCTTCATTGGGGACTGGGGGTCCACCTGGAGTGATGCAAGCCTATACTGGCATGATGGGCTGCATCTGTCTGGGAGGGGAACCAGAATCATAGGTAATAGGTTTAAATGCTTCATTGGCAAGCTTTTAAACTAGCCAAGGGGGGAGGCACTGGAAAGGAGCAGGAAAATCCTAGCCCCCAAATAATCACAGTAGTAAGTGTGGCAAACACCAACATAGAGGTGTCGATAGGGAGAAGGGCAGGGGTAAATGGAGAAAGTGACAAAGGCAAGAAGGACAGGGATGGGGCAAAAGGGAGTAAGGCCATCAGGAAATGGAGGGTAATGAGTACCAATGCCCATAGTCTGGGCAACAAGCTCCCTGAGCTGATGGCCTTAATGGAAGAGGGATGCCTGGATATCGTAGCAGTCACAGAAACATGGTACACAGAGAACCATGACTGGGATGTTAAAGCAGCAGTGCAATGAAAAAAGTTATTCCAAAAAGCTAATTTTCTGCAATGGTTATAAAAAAATATTGGCAGAACTGTTGATTTGGGTTTTCTGGGTGATTCCTATGCTGTGTACTGTACATTTGCATTTTTGTCTGGACTCTTATCCTCCTAGGGCCCTCAGTATTATTTCTATGCAAAAATGAGGAGGCCATCTTTTTTTCTTGAGAAATAATTACTTTAAAATGTTCATAAAATTCTTAAATGACAATGAAAACTGAAAATGTCACCACTAAAATAAACTGGAAGACATCTGGCATCAATTAGGAAGAAAAAAAAGTGGGTCAAATTTTAACCCATTTTCATTGCACTGCTGCTTTAACATACCAGGGTATATAACCTACAGGAGAGACAGGCAAGGGAGAAGAGGGGGAGGAGTAGCTCTCTATGTAAAGGAAGGGATAAAAGCAACTGAACAAAAGAGTAAACAGGGAGGAGAGGAGGCACTGTGGGTCACCTTGGAGACTGGAAAGGGCACCACAATCCACACAGGGGTTGTGTACAGACCCCCATGTCAGGGGGAAGGAATGGACAAGGATATGATAGAAGGCATTCTTAGAATGGCAGAGAAAGGGGAGATACTGTTGATGGGAGACCTGAATATGCCAGATGTTAACTGGAGCACATTTGCTGCAGCCACATCCAAGAGCAGGGCCATTCTTGATGCCCTACAGGTGGCAGGCATTAGACAGCTAGTTTCAGAACCCACTCGTGAGGGAGCAATCTTAGACCTCATACTCTCAAATGGGAGCAGTGAGAGGATCTCAGATCTAGAAGTGGGTTGCCATCTGGGGACAAGTGACCATCAAACAGTGTGGTTCACGTTAAACTCAGCTACAGAGTCAAGCCATACAAAAGTGAGGGTACTGGACTTTAGGAGGGCTGACTTTGGCAACATGGGAGAGTGCCTCAGAAAAGCACTAGCAAACAGGCTAGAAGGAGGTGTGGAGCAACAATGGGGAATTATCAAAACTGCCATCACAGAGGCAACAAGCCTTTGTGTGAAGCAAATGAACAAATCAAAATGAAAGAAAAAGCCACTATGGTTCTCAAAAGAGGTGGCCGTGAAAGTCAGGAAGAAAAGATAGCATTCCGAGGTATAAGGAAACACAGAAGGAGCAGGACAGAGAGCTGTACTAGTTAAGGCAGAAGGAAGCAGGGAGGAAGTCAGAATAGCAAAGGCCCAAACTGAGAAAAGATAGCCAACTCATTTAAGAAGGGGATAAAACCTTTATAGGTACATCAGCAGTAGAAAGACAAAGGGAGGGATAGTGAGGCTGAATAGAATGAACAGTGGGTGGGCAGAGGGGACAGTGAAAAAGCAGGAATACTGAATGAATATTTCTGCTCAGTATTCAAAAAGGAGGGAAGTGCCTAATCCAATTAACAGAAGCACTCTTGATAGGGGGGTCGATCCCAGTCCTTTCACAGAAGAAAGGGTTCTGCAAGAACTCCTAAAACTGAAGGTGGACAAAGCAATTGGTCCTGATGGAATTCACACTAGAATTCTAAAAGAATTAAGGAAGGAACTAATGAAACCACTGGCTACTCTTTTTAATAAATCATGGGAGGATGGTGTGGTACCCGAGGACTGGAGGAAGGCGGATGTGATTCCCCTTCACAAAAGTGGGTCCAAGACAGAGGCAGAAAACTACAGACCTGTCAGTCTGACCTCTGTGGTAGGGAAAGTGATGGAGTCACTTGTGAAGGAAAAAGTAATCGAGTACCTAGAGGCCAGTGGAGCACAGGACCCAAGGCAGCATGGGTTCACAGCGGGAAGGTCATGTCAGACGAATCTAATAGATTTAATTGACTGGGTGACCAAAGTAGTAGACCAGGGAGGGGCTGTGGACATGGCCTACCTTGACTTTAGCAAGGCATTTTACACAGTCCCACACAAAAGATTAATAGTCAAATTAACCAGCCTGGGAGTGGGACCCGGGGTGGTAGCCTGGGTAAAACATTGGCTGGACAACAGGACACAGAAGGTAATTGTAAATGGAGTCCATTCTGAAGAAAGGGAGTTTCTAGTGGGGTACCACAGGGTTCAAGATTGGGTCCAGTCCTTTTAATGTCTTCATCAGTGACATTGCAGAGGGACTGGAGGAAAAGTATGCCTTTTTGCAGATGACACAAAAATCTGCAACAGGGTTGATAGACAAGGGGGCGTGGAAAGGATGAAAAGGGACTTGGCAAGGTTGGAGGAATGGTCAGAAGTATGGCAGCTAGGATTCAATGCAAAGAAGTGCAAAATAATGCACCTGGGAAACAAGAACCCAGGGTAAAAATACACAATGGGTGGGGAGGTAGTAACAACAACAAAAAAGGAAAGGGACCTAGGGGTAATCATATCAGATGACCTTAAGGTTAGCAAGCAATGTGAGAAGGCAGTAGGGAGGGCTGGGGGTATACTAGGATGTATAGGGAGAGGCATCAGCAGCAGAAAACATTAAATTGTTATCCCTCTGTACAGACAGTTGGTGAGACCCCATCTGGAGTACTGTGTCCAGTTCTGGAGACCCCATCTCCGCAAGGACATAGACAGGATAGAGGCAGTCCAGAGGAGGGCAACTAAAATGGTGCAGGGTCTGCAAGAGAAGCCATATGAGGAGAGACTAAAAGAGCTTAATATGTATACCCTTGATGAAAGAAGGGAGAGGGTGGACATGATAGAAACTTTTAAGTACCTCAGTGGAATCAACAAAGTCCAAGAGGGTAGCATTTTTCAGAAAAGAGACTTGCAAGAACAAGGGACACAATTTAAAGATAGAAGGAGGGCGGTTCAGGGGCAATGTGAGAAGTATTATTTCACAGAGAGGGTAGTGGATGCATGGAACAGCCTTCCTGAGGAGGTTATGGGGTCTAAAACTGTGGGAGAATTCAAGAATGCATGGGACAGACATAAGGCAATTCTTGCGGGGTGTAGGAAGAAATAGGCTGTTGGTTAACTAGGATCTGCGGCCTATCCTGTAGGTAGGGAAATGGGCATACTAGATGGGCCTAGCGATCCTTATCTGCCATCAAAGTCTATGTTTCTATGTTGATTTCTCCTCAACAGAATTGTGGCTCCTGAATCGGAGAATTCAGCATGCTTTAATGATTCTCCGGGATGTGATAGAGCATTGCAGAAATTTAGGTATGTCTGGGTGTGTGGTTACAGCTGACCAAGAAAACGCTTTTGATAGGGTCTATCATCCTTATATGTTTTTGGATCTAGAAACATATAAAATTCCTTTCCTATGTCTCCAGCAACTAAAACTATTGTATTCTACTTTTTATGTATGACCTTTTTGAAAGGGAAGGTTGGGAAGGGTTTTCAGGTTCATATTGGGGTTTAGCAAGGGTGCCCTTTAAGTTCATTATTGTATATTTTCTCCCTAGATCCATTACATAGGTCCATTTTGGTACAACCTACATGGGAGGGGTTCAAGGGTCTTGGCATTTCACAGTCTTTACACATTCAAGTGTATGCTGATGATATTTGTGGGTTTTCTTCTCATAAGGAAAAAATTGATCTGCTTTTACAGAAACTTTATAAATACCAGTTGGTTTCTAATGCTAAACTTAATACGTCTAAAAGCAAAGGACTATTTATAGGCCCTAGGATTTTTACTCCATGCTCGGCTGCAGGTATTGAACTGTCTCATGAACTAATAGAGGTGCAAGGCATAATTTTGGGGACTCTTAATCTTTTTGAGGTTAACTGGGAAAAATCACTTACTAAAGCAGAGTTCAAGTGATTAGGCGGAAACAGTGGCAGTTGTCTAAATTTAAAAGAATATCACTTCTTAAAAAATTTATACTTCCAATTTTGCACTATGTGGCTATGATTTACCCTTTACCTGTCCATTTAGAAACTAGGCTCTATAGTATGTTCTTTCAAATGCTGTGGGGTAATAGGCTTAATCTTATAAAGAGATGTTATATGTATCTAGGAATTAAGAAAGGGGGCTTAGGCATGATAGACCCTGTGGTATTTTCGCATGTGTTATTTTTTAAATGAACTGTACAAACTGCACTTATAATGACTGGGACAGCTCATAATTACTGGACGAAGCAGTCATTAGATAAATATCTTTGCATATGGACTACTATACCACCTAAATTACATCCCCATATACATATTCCCCCTCATTTTAAAGCAGCTGCACAGAAGCTTTATAATTGGGGAATGACATGGGCAGCTATATTAACAAATGTCAATAAAAACTTACATCAGGATATTATGTCCAGAATTTATCCATTGGACTCTGCTTTAAAAACTGTCCCATGGTAGACAATGCTTTGCTCCTTCGATAACTTATGCATCCCAGGATTCCCCCAAAAATGTGGGAACATTTATGGCTTACAGCCTATGGTAGACTTAATGTGAGAAGGAATGCCAAACATAAAGCTTTAGAGGAAAGAAATTGCCCGTATATGAAGTGCATTGCAATAACTGAGACCATGGAACACTTTCTTTTGGAATGCTCATATGCTTCAGTATTATGGAAGTTTTTAGCTGCTAAATGGAATATGAGGTGGCTCCAATTTTTGACCTATGACATTTTGGTTTTAGGAAAATATGGTAGCACTTTAGGGCATTACCATTCGGATACTTTACTTTTTTTTTTCTGTATAAGATTTTATTTCTGGTAAGCATGATGCCAATGGTATTGCAACAACAAAGAATGTTATATGAATGCCTTAGTTGGTTTGTTTTCAATGAACTAGGAAAACTGTATCATAGGAATTGCACTACTCATTCTTCACAACAAGTGTTACACTGGTGGAAAGGTTTTACATATTTTATTAAATATCAATAATGGTGGTAGAGATGTTACTTTACAGTAACTTGTCACAAAATTTTGCAGAGATTGTATTCCTAATTTGTTTTTTATTCAAAATTGTATTTTCTTTTTCATAGGATATTATTATTATTTCTTCTGTTTGGTGTTTGTATTTTCTGTGTATGTGATTTACAATAAAATTTCCCCTACTCTTTTGATAAGTGCCATGAGATCTTCAACATCCACCTGTACTAACACCTATCCAGGCAGATGGAACCTCAGTTTAAAGTCTCATCCAAAATCCACCTTAGAAGTGCAGTACCCCTCTCATGCTGCACCACAGTGTCAGTACTGGGACATTAACCCAAGTGCTAGATATGGGAACTGAACCCACAGCCCTCTGATCTCCCGGCCTCAGAGGCGAGTGTGCTACCTACTGAACCACAGACACTGTTCTGGCAAGATCATACTCCCATTTAACTTTAGCTTTACTTATTTTAGACTTGCAGTTCTTTTGTATGGATACATAAGCAGCCCAATTATTTGGTGTTTTAGATTTCAAGTAAGACCGATATTTCTTGTCTTTTAGTTTGACTAATCATTTAATAGATTTATTAAACCATTTGGGATGATGTTTATTGTATAAATATTTTTGCCTGGTAGGTATATATTTACTGTATCCCTCAGATAAACTAAAGCATTTTTGAAGTAACTCCAACATTCAACAACGTTTAGACCCTGAAAAGCAGTGACCCATGTGATGGAATTTAATTCTTCCTTAAGATTTATAAGATCAGTTTTATTATATAAGTACAATTTAGTTGATCCAAGATTAGGAGCACAAACCATATGCAAGGTAAATGACACAGAATTATGGTTGCTGTTACCAACCAGTGTACTAACTTTGACATTTATAAGATCCAGATGGTCAGTTGCTAATACTAAATCAAGTGTCTTACCCCCTCTAGTTGGGGACATGATATGCTGACTCAATCTTATTTGTTTACAGATGTTGAGAAGTCTTTTACCATTTCTAGAACTACATGATTTCATTTCCCAATCAGTATTTCCAAGATTGAAATCTCCAGTTATTATTACATCACCCATTACTACTGCATTTTCCATTTCCATTAAGAATGTATCAAAATAAACAGAAGAAGAATCTGGAGGTCTATAACAGGTACCAATTATAAGTGGTGGAGAGTTTAAGGAAAACAGATTGACCCAAGTACTTTCAGTTTCAAGTTCATGCATACAAATCTTATCTGACACGTCAATGACCTTAATACACTTATTAATAAACAAGGCAAAGCCACCTCCTTTTCGTGATGTACGGTTAAATTTAGATAAGCTGAAACCTGGGATTTGGGTATCCCAAGATGCTTTATTGTTGCCCCAAGTTTTGGATATAGAGATGATATCAATCTTATCCTGTATAACTTTAACTGTTAATTCACCCAACTTATTATTTAAACTTCTGGCACTAAAATACATCCATTTCAACTGAGAGGTTTTAGGATTTTTTAAATTACTGGAGATATTTGTCTTTCAAGAGAAGTGGACAAGTTTCTCTTCTCCCCCTGGTCACTTAGTTTAAATGTAATGTCAAATGATTCAGAAACTGTTTGCCTAGGTATGTACTACCTCTGTGACTTGAGTGTAAGCCATCCCAACAAAATAACTCTGGTTTGTTATCAAATTCTTCCCAATGGGTAATACAAGTAAGACCCTGTCACAGACACCATTTGCGGGCCCGCTCATTTATAGTTTTTATCTTTCTGGTTTGGAATTCAGTTGCTCTAGGAATAGGTAACATTTCTGCTAAACAGATATCTGCCCCAAGATCTACTAGTTTGTTTGTTAATGCTACAAAATCTTGTTTGATCTTCTGCACAGGATCATGTAAAATGTTGTTGGCCCCTTCGTGTATGATAGTTAAAGGATTAGCAGCAGTATCTTGTATAATATCATCAATCATTTCTGTAATGTCTGATATTTTGACTCCTTGAAAAGAAGAAACAGTACGATTACTTTTATCAGGGTTAAAAATAGCGCTGTCTAAATGTTTAATAATGGAGTCCTCTAAAACATATGCTTGTTTGATTACACTAGAGCTAGGGGCAGAAGTAACTTCCATATTTATTGGTGCATTGTCAACCGGAGTATTGTTTTGGGTAACAGTAATTGTTGGGGAAACAGAACTGTAATTTGTATGACCAAGGGGGGAAACATTTACAGAATCACTAGTGTTAGGGTTAAGTAGATTCAAACTCTCTGTATCATTTAGTAGGAGGGCATACCTATTAGATGTAGGGAGACTAAACTGCTGGGCCTTACGTCCTTTCTTGGTAACCCTAGGATTTTTCACAATACGCCAAGGATCATCGGATAAGTCCCCTATGTCCTCTTCCCTATCCCACTTTCTGTTTACAGTACAAGGTAGGGCATCAATGATGGAATTAGACTCACATATGGGGGGAATGATGGGGACAAAAGACATATGATCACTTAAGTCCTTTAAAGTTGCTGACGTACAATTACCCATAGTAAAATCTGTGTTATTTGTTATATTAATCCTATTTGTCATTGCAATCTGACTGGTTTTTAAGGCAGCAAGCCTTGTGGAAAAACAGTTTATTTTCTTTTGCAAGTCAGAATTTAATGAGCATTTAAAACACACATATGCATGTGCTTGTTTAACAATAGGGGTGATAGTATACATTGCATATCTAGTACATTTGATGCCGACCTCGCCTTCTAGAGTCTTAATAGTTTCTGCCATTATAGTCATCAGACAGGCCCACAAGCTATAAAATAAACAGACACCCTTGAATAGTGTGCTAAACTGCTGAGCCCAACACATACAATACAGTATGGTAAGCAAACTGCATGCTGGATGAATTACCTGGGCTACAGTTCCAGCTTCCCCACCTGACATGCCAGACATGCAACAATGCATATGACTTGGCACGCATCTCCATGCTTGGTGACCATGCGTGACCCGCTCATGCTCACCCCACTCAATCGGGGCTGTGCTTTTATTGTCTGCAACCTGGAAGAGCCATGTATTTGACAATATATGGGATCGTTCCAGTAGGAACGGTCAAGGCCTATCACCTAAACAGTTATCCTTGTAGGATCTGATGGACATGCTTAGACCTAATTGATCCTTGGAGGCATTTCATCCAACTGTAAGGGAATACTCATTTCATTCTGTCCCTCACCACTCCTTTTCTTGAATTGATTTTTTCTTGTTGGGACTAGAACACTAAGCAGGTACAGTGCTATGTCATTATGCAGCAAAGGTGGTCTCAGATCATCACCCAGTCATTTTACAGGTCAATCTGGTTTCTTACACTAGGTGAGATAAAATGTGGCATTTCAACAATCATCTACTCAAGATCCCTGCTATGGTGGAGCGTATGCTACAATTTATTAGGTCCTTTCTTGACCTTAATGCACCCACTATGCCTAAAATAGACATTCTCTCGGGGAGCATTAAAATGGACCCTCATAGGAGAAATAATCAGCCTAGCTTCTAGACAGAAGAAGGAATCATCACAAGCAACTTCCCTACTGTTAGATCAGATTAGATCTGCAGAAAAACAGATCTCTGCTAATTCTCCACAATCTGACTGGGTACAGTTGGAATCCCTCAGGGTGCATTCAACACCTGGCTAGGGAAGAGGGCAAAGCACTTATTGTTATGCTCTCAAGTGAAATATTTTGATCAGGAGGAAAAGGCAGATAAACTCTTGGCATTGTGTTAGTGCTCCCAAGCTGCTGATATTTTCTTCACTGTGTTCAAATTCAAGGCAGATTGTCACTTTTCCATGAGACGTCGTGGCCCAGTTCCAGAATTATTTCTCCCTGTATGCCTCACCCCAGGACCCCTTTTTACCATTCAAGGTTTGAGACCTTCTTACAGGACTTAGACCTACCTACCTTGAAAGAAGATCAGGTAGCATTCTTACTGTTGACCTTTCAAGAAGTCATCAGGGTGATTGAGTCTCTGACCCTGAATAAATCTCCCTTCCCTGATGGGTATACCCCAAATTTTTTTAAAAGATTTAAAGACCTAGTCTCCTCAATACTTTTAGATACATTTAATTACATCTTCTCTCTTAGAATATTAGATTGTTCTCTCACTGAAGCCTCCATAGTTTTGGTGCTGAAGCCGGGGAGAGATCTATTACTTGTTTCTAACTACAGACCTATTTCATTAATTAATGTGGATCTCAAAATCTTAGCAAAAATCTGGGCTATGAGGTTGCAGTCAGTCTGGGATCATCTTATCAGTAGGGAACAAGTGGGGTTTGTGTCAGGTAGGCTTTCAGCTGACCATCTCAGGAAAATATGATCTCTTATCTCCGCATCCAGGAATTCCCTCACTCCTGTGGTGCTGACTTCCCTGGATGTAGAGAAAACATTCAACAGGATATCCTGGGAATATTTGTTTCATTTTCTGTCCAGGTTTTTGATTCCCTCTGTCTTCACTTTGTACTCGCCCATCAGTGTGTGTTCTCTGTAATGGAGTGTTGCTGAATAGCTTCCCATTGCAGCAAGGCATGAGACAGGGTTGTCCTCTCTCTCTCCACTTTTATTTAACCTTTTTTTGGAACTCTTAATAAAGAAAATTAATATTTCTCAACAAATTCAAGGTATCACCCTGGGTTTATATCAATATAAATTCTCAGTTTATGCTGATGATATTCCCCTACTGTTTCAATATTGCAAGTATTGGATACTATTACACAATTTGGTCTAATCTTTAATTATAAACTAAATCACTCCAAACAGAAATTATGGCCTTGAATCTGGCTGTTACAAGGGCTAGTGTAGACAACCCCAAGTAAGACTGCACCCCTAATTTGTTTTTGAAGTGGGTGGGGTTTTAGGGTTGGAAACCCTAAAACTACATTTCCCTACTTGTTTTGCTTTTGCCTGAACCCTAAATGTTGCATTAATGCAGTTTTTTGCAAAGAAAATCTATACATATATCCATCTATCTATATATGGAGGATGGGGGGACAGAGAGATAATAAATGATGGCAAAGTGTGATATACAAGGAAATAATACCATTAAGGATCAAACAAGCCATAAAGCCACATGTTCTAAGAGCGAGTGGCCTTTTATGAGCTTGCTTTACTCCTTGATGGTATTATTTAATGAGTATGCCAGTCTTTGGCATCTTTTTTATATAATGCATCAACCATTACAATACTGCGGGAGTGTGTATATATACATATACATATACCATAGTTAGGGTTGAGTAGCCTTTTTAAGGTTAAAGGGTGAAACTTTGCACCTTAATAACTTTGCCACCATTCAATGGATTTGCCTGACATTTGGCAAGCACAGACTGGCAGCATAGATCTTGGGATGTGCCAACGCGCATACTTTTCGGATATATAGTTGCAGAGTTATTTAGCAACATTCGTGTGCACAATTACATTTTTTTGTGAATTCTTTGCTTGCACCTACAGGTCACACGGTTTGAGTGACCAGTCTGAAGACTTCAGGGAATGTGCGGCCAGGGTCCCCGATGTGCCTTTTGAAGATTTCAAAAAAAATATTAAATGGTTCAAAAGTTATTCAAAAAACAAGTTCCCATTATAAGTCAATGGGAAAAGTTAACAAAGAGTTCGAAAGTGTCACAAATGCACTTTTTAGTGTCACAAATGGCCCTAGTAGTGTCACAAATCCGCCATTTTGTTTTCAATTGGTGATCAGAAAAATACTTGGCATTTAAAATTGGGACCATCTAGGGACACAATTCTTTCTGTGTTTACCTAGTCTAGTCCTGAGGATGCTAGGCATGTCTTTATTTTGGGGTTAAACACCTCAGAAATATGTTTTTCAAATTTCTGGAAAATTGTGACACTACTTTTCCAGACTATGGCCAAAATGACAGGAGTTCTTTGCCGCCCTGCTGCAAAAGAACGGTTTGGTCTTTTGGGCTCAAATTTGGAGGGAAGTCAGTCAACATCTCACAGATGTGCTTTTTGATGGGTTGGTGACAAAATATTGCACATATGCCAAGTTATGGTACTCCAAAGTTGACATTTTTTCCCATAGCTGCCACCCCAACCACCAATGGGGTATGCATTGGGGTCGTCAGTCCTAACTCTCACCCCTTTTTGTATACCTCAGCTTGTTTACACATGCAATGGGGTGAGGAGTTAGGAACAGACAGTACTAGGCCAGTGCACACCACATTGGTGGTTGGGGTGGTGGGCTGAGGCAGGGGTCAACCTCAACACCGAATTTTTTGCTTTTGTTGCTGTGGAACAACCCTAACTGATGCATTAAACAGAGTTTTTGCCTCTAATTTCCCTTCTTTTTGAGAATGTGCAGTAATATATATATATATATATATATATATATATATATATATATATATATATATTCCTAGGTATTATTCCTAAAGGTTTCTGTTTGAAATTCCATAGTTGTTCATTTGGATCTGAGATACATGTTTCCTCCACTAATAAACTTTTGAAAACTTTCTCTAGGAAATTTATCACCATTCTCTCCATTAAGAAACAGCTGATCTCTATGGACAAAGCCATTCAAAGGCAAAAGGATTTCCTGCAGTGAATAGCTCCATATAACCTTCCTTTTATTAAGCACTGCAGCCAACATCTTAATTCCACTCTCTTTCAGTTCCTCAAGGACACTAAATCTGCAAAACTCCAGTCTTTCACCCAGTGGATCAGCAACCAACATGAGCACTCTAGTCAGACACAACCTAACAATTTGGTATTTTGTATTCTTCCAGACCTCCCCCCGACACAAGATGAGCAATCACTCCTTAGCAAAGGTCTCTCTTTTGTGCCCACACCCAGATATCTTGATGCACCCCAGATTCAAGTTGATCTGCAGTGCTTCTATCATACAGTACACCTTACAGCTCATTTTTCTAGTGAGACTCCTCTTCTCACAGATGATGACAATATGATCATAACAATCAATGATATCAATCTCCAGCGAAGTGCATGGACACCCCCTCCAGGACATTTTGCTGCTGTTGATTATTTTGTTAACCAATGAATGGAAAACACCACTAACTTCAATTTTCATTGCAGGCACAACGGCTCCAACCTGACACCTGGTGAGCTTGCAGCCCTCAGATCTCTGCAATGTAGGAATGACATTGTTATTAAACCAGCTGATAAGGGAGATGCTGTTGTGATCTGGCAAAAGGAGCTATACATCACTGAAGCCACACAGCAACTCTCTGACACCAGATTTTATTCTTCTCTTCCACAGGACACCACTGCTGACTATCAGACTGAGGTCACCACCACCATCACCTCTGCTATTGAAAAGAAAGAGCTCCCTACTTCTGCTAAGAGACTTATAGTTCAGAATCCCTGGACATCCAGGTTTTTATCTCCTTCCCAAAATCCACAAAACAGGTAACCCTGGCCATCCTAATGTGTCTGCCTGCTCCTGCCCCACATCCCACATCTCTGCATTTTTGGACAGCCTCATGAGACCCTCATTGAGTCCTTGCCCTCCTATGTTTTTTTTTGTAGATTATTTTTATTCTCTATGTGGCAGGTTGACCTCAGCATCCACCGAGCCTACTGAGCTCGGGGTTCTTCAGAGGCTTCTAGCACCATGAACGCCCCAGAAGATCCCCAGAGTCAGTCTGGGGGCATCATCCACATCAGCCCCCACAGTTTCCTCTGTTTTCTCCCATGAACTACCCTGGGACCCCCAGAAGCAGTGATGCATGTGCATGAAGGTGTACATGTGCACCGCAGCTCTGGACCAGGTTCTCTCAACCCTTCCAATGACCTATGTCTAAGCTCTCTATATGGCACCATCCCTCCAGCCTCCACCAGAGGGAAACCAAGCTCCAAGACAGCTGGATACATCCTTCTGAGGTGGAGCACTGCGAGCCATCAGCTTTCTGACATCCTCTCCCTCCCTGCCCGTGCCAGCCTCCGATGACCCTGGCTCATTCCCAAACCAGGGTCGCCAGCATGGCATGAAGTGTGGCATCCAGCACCTCAGCCCTCAGCACCACTGGGCTGGCTTTGCCCTCCTATTTTAAAGACACTAACCATGCTCTCCAGTTGTTTGACAGGTTCAGATTCAGTGGCTCTCATCCGCTCATCTTCACCATGGACATCAAATCTCTTTACACAGTGATCCCCCACAATGATGGTCTGACAGCTTTGCAGCATTTCCTGAATAAGTGTTAGGTCCAACAGCCACCCACACACACTCACTAACTTGTCTGGTAGAACTTGTTCTTACACTCAATGCTTTTTCTTATAATAACAGTTTTTTTCAGCAGGTCAGTGGAGTTGCCATGGGTACCAAGACAGGTGCCTGCTTTACTAATCTGTTTGTGGATTAGGTGGAGGAACAGTTTTTACTCTCATTCACAGGGACTATGCCTGAACTCTACAAACACTACATAGATGACTGTTTGGGGGCCACCTACTGCTCCATGGAGAGCCTCCAAGTCTTCCTCGACAAGTTTATCATGGCCCATCCTTACCCCTCAATACACTGTTGAAGTATTCTCCTCTACACTGCCTCTTCTGGATATCCAACTGTCAGTGCAGAACACTGGTCTGAAGACATCAGTTTATTACAAACTCACTGACTCTCACAGCTTCAACCTCCACAGTTCCTTCCATCCTAAACTTGTTAAGAATGGCCTGCCTTATTCACAGTTTCTTAGATTTTGCAGGTTATGCAGTGAAGAGGATGATTTTGCTGAACAGACTCAAATAACGCATAGTTTTTTTATCAACAGTGGATACCCTAAAAGCACAGTGGACAGAGCACTCTCCTGGGTCAGTAAAATGCCCCGTAACCTTGACCCCCACATGAGGGATACTGTCATGCAAGAACAGCAGTGAATTCCACTAGTGCTTCCTTTTCATCAGAGTACACCTTCTCTTCACAGGATCATCACCAGTAACTTTCCCATTTTGCAAACAGACCCCAACATTGGTTCTTCCTTTACAAAACCACCTATTGCCTCCTACCGCTGGCCATGCAACCTGTGGAATCTCCTAGCTAAAAGCAGCCTAACTACTCCTAACAGTTCCTCCCTACAGGTACTAAACCTTGCAATAAGACCCACTGCTACACCTTCAAATTTGTTTCTAGTGTGACTGAAGTTCGGGGGCCTACATGTGTTTTTCACATCACCAAGGAGTTCTGATGCACCTCCACTAATGTGGTATATTGCATTCTTTGCAGGAAGTGTACAGCTATTTACATCAGAGAACTGGTAGACACCTTGATGACCATTTCAGGTAACATTACAGAGCAGTCAAGAATGGAGACACTGCTAAACCCATTGTATTCCACTTTATCTCCAGGGACCACCGTGTCAATGAGCTTTCTGTTTGTGTCCTTCAGCAGGGCCTCTGAGATTCTGACCATAGAAAAAACATGAAAACCAAGCTGAACATCTACTTTGGCTCCCAGCAGCCCTCTGGTTTAAATGACAGACTTATTTTCTACTAACATCTTTCAACCACCCGTTATTTTCCCTAAAGTCTGTTTGTATCTGTACACATTTAATTTCTTTTTCATTTTCACCGTAAGTCTCCATCTCTGTCTCCTTCCCCCACATTTGTCACCTTTCAGCCTTCTTACTAGGCTCTGTTAGTTAGTCCCCACCTGGGAACTTCTCTTACTCTTTCACTCCTATTATGCTTTGTCTGTCCCATCATCACCTTTTTGTTTCACAAATTCTCCCCTAATCTTGCCATTTATCACTTCTTCTCCCTAAGCCTCCCCTTTTTTCTTTTCTTTCTCCAAGTATATATATATATATATATATATATATATATAGTCAAACCTCGGTTATCGAACCTCCGTTTAACCGAAACTCCGGATTAACCGAACTGCGATCATGTCGGTCGCATTTTCATGTTAGTGTTTTCATAACCTTGTCTACTACCTTTAGTGAACTGTCAGATGACTTAATCCTCAGTCACATACATTCACATTCAATTAGGTCAATTGCATACAGTATTTAGTGCAGTAATCAATTACAGTGCAGCTAGATGCTTGGAAACTCAGACCATGGCTGAGAGAAAATGGAAGCGCTGCGTGCTTGATATCCAGCAGAAAATAAGAATTTTAGACTGCCTTGAGCAGGGGCAGAAAACAGTTGATGTTGCCAAACAGATTGGCATGACAGAAAGGGAGCATCTACTTTGTCCGATATTCAGAATGCAAAAGAGATGCTCAGAGAATACGCTGTTACTATGGAGAGCAAGCGTGGGACTGAGCTTAGAAAACAATGAAAAAATGCAATGACGAACAGCTAGATCATGCCCTCTACATATGGTTCATACAGAACCGGGTACATGGAACACCTATTTCTGGACCCATAATAAAACAGAAAGCCTTACAATTTCACCAAAATATCAACGGTGCAGATGATAGCTTCACTGCAAATGAGGGATGGCTCCAGAGGTTCAAAGCCAGGCATGGTGTAAGGCAACTATCAGTGGCAGGAGAGCTGCTGTCTACCAGTGACAACTCCATTGCTCCATTTTGGGACAGACTCACATTACAAATAATAGACGAAGGTTTGTGTCCTGAACAAATTTGTAATGCTGATGAGACAGGGTGTTTCTGGAAGTTGTTGCCAGAAAAGACCTTGGCCAGCACATCAGAGAAGTCGGCGCCTGGTTACAAAAAAAACAAGGAACGACTTACAGTTCTCAGCTGCACAAATGTAACAGGCATTCACAAATTTAAGTTACTAGTGATTGGCAAATCATTATGCCCTGGTTGCTTCAAACATCACAACATGGATAACCTCCAGTACTGTACAGAGCTCAGAGCAGTGCTTGGATGTCAACAACCCTGTTCAAAGCATGGTTTTTCCAGGACTTTGTTCCCACTGTATGCGCTCACCTGCTCGCACTTGGACTACCTCCGAGGGCTATTCTCCTCATTGACAATGCAGGAGCACATCCTAATGCTGACAGTCTAAAAACAGGTGATGGTGCCATAAAGTGTGTTTTTTTTAACCCCAAACACAACTGCAGAGCTTCAACCTAAGGATCAAGGTATCCTGGCAACCTTAAAAAAATCTACTGTGGCAAATTATTGACACAGGTGTTGGCAGAGGAAAATGAAGAGCTGTCACTCACAGACATCATTAAGTGTCTAAACATAAAGGACGCTTGTTACCTTCTGGCAGAGGCATGGGGCAAGGTCCATACTGACGCCGTGGCAAAATGCTGGGCTCACTCACAGGTGTTGTCATCTGCATCAGTTCCACTAGTAGTACAACAGCATGAGGAGGCTGCAGATGCGATCCAAGAAATTGTTGTACAACTGCAGTTGCAAGGAGATGCGGTCACCGACTGGTTAGAGGCGGATGCTGGTGATGACGGATACGGAGACCTTACTGATTAAGACATCATTTCAATTGCCAAAGAAGAAAATGTTGTGGAAGAACTGAACTAAGATGAGGGACAAGAAGAAGACAGCACTCCAGCTCCAATCATACCAACAGCGGGAGAAGCTGCAGAAGCATTCCATCGCTGCATTCTTTGCTTGGAGAGCCAGCCTGAGGTGGACTACCCACACACTTTGCTGCTCCGGCAGCTGAGACTGAAAGCAATCAAGAAATAAAATGATTCCTGTAAGCAGCAAGCAATTACAAACTATTTCAAGTAACTTATGAAGAGTAAATTGTGAAAATCAAGCTCTGTAACTACGAGTAGCTTGTAATATTTTTTTTTGAGAATGACTAAAGTACAGTAATTAAATTTTACTTTTTAAATGTTATCAAATAAAATCATGAACTTGTTTGACACAATAAAATGTTTTTTGCACCACGTACTAACTGTACTGTTAGCACTAACGACTAGCGGCAAATAACATCTGGTATTGCTTTTACTATTTTCAATGGACACTCGATTTACCAAACCACTCGATTATCCGAACAGATTACATGTTCCCCCAGCAGTTCGGATAATCGAGGTTAGACTATATATATAGATATATATATATATCCCTTATTTTACCTCCCATCTACACTAACTTTGTTTTTTTCTCTTTTAGATATTTCCTGAAGAAGGCCTAAGATCAAAACGTAGATTTTTAACTCTTTTCTATTTTTCAGCATACATTTAATATAACCATTTTGTTTTGCTTTCAGACCACATGCTGATGCAGAGCCTTGTTTTTGTATATATATATATATATATATATATATATATATATATATATATATATGGAATCTATATATGTTCAAAAATGCTCAGCACTGGAAACAGTTAAAAGGCTTGTGACATGTGTTGTTAAGGGGCTTTTTACTTGTGTTATAGAAACATAGAAACACAGAATTTGACAGCAGATAAGGACCACTTGGCCCACCTAGTCTGCCATTTCCCTACCTGATGGATAAGCTGCAGATTCTAGTTACTCAACAGCTTACTTCCTCCTACCCCCCACTAGAATTGCCTTATGCCTGTCCCATGCATTCTTGAATTCTCCCACTGTTCCTGACTCCACAACCTCCTCAGGAAGGCTGTTCCATGCATCCACAACCCTCTCTGTGAAAAAAATACTTTCTAACATTGCCTCTGAGCCATCCCCCCTCTATCTTCAAATTGTGCCCCCTTCTTCTTGCACATCTCTTCTTCTGAAAGATACTGCCCTCTT
The DNA here is from genome assembly GCA_016271365.2 of Neoceratodus forsteri. Taxonomy (NCBI): domain Eukaryota; kingdom Metazoa; phylum Chordata; order Ceratodontiformes; family Ceratodontidae; genus Neoceratodus; species Neoceratodus forsteri. The sequence goes on along the minus strand of CM057456.1, from coordinate 1,383,403,725 downwards.
GTACTTTGTTAATTCCCTTGAGATACTTGAAAATTTCTATCAAGTCCCTCTTCTCCCTCCTTTACTCAAAGGTATACATATTAAGCTGCTTTAGTCTCTCCTCATATGTCTTCTGGTGCAGACCCTGCACCATTTTGGTTGCCCTCCTCTGAACAGCCTCCACTCTGTCTATATCATTGCGGAGGTGGGGTCTCCAGAATTGCATGCAGTACTCCAGATGGGGTCTCACTAACTGTCTGTACAGAAGGATAACAACTTCCTATTTTCTACTGTTGATGCCTCTCCCCTATGCATCCCAGTATTCCCCCAGCCCTCCTTACTGCCTTCTCACATTGCTTGCTCACCTTTAGGTCATCAGATATAATTATTCCTATGCCTCTTTTGATTTTTGTTGTTGTTATTAACTCACCCCCCATTGTTTACTCTTCCCCTGGGTTTTTGTTTCCCAGATGCATTACCTTGCACTTCTTTGCATTGAATATAAGCTGCCACATATTTGACCATTCCTCCAACCTTGCCAAGTACCTTTCATTCTTTCCACTCCACCTTGTGTATCAACCCTGTTGCAGATCTTTGTGTCATCTGCAAAGAGACATACCTTTCCTTCCAGGTGCTCTCCAATGTCACTTATAAAGACATTAAAGAGGACCGGTCCCAGTACCAAACCCTGTGGTACCCCACTAGTTAGCTTTCTTTCTTCACTGTGGACTCCGTTTACTATTACCCTTTGTGTCCTGTTGTCCAGCCAGTTTTTTTTTTATCCAGGCTACCACCTTGGGACCCACTCCAAGGCTGGCTAACTTGTATATTAATCTTTTGTGTGAGACTGTGTCAAATACCTTGCCAAAATCTAGGCAGGCCATATCCACAGCCCCTCCCTGGTCTACTATTTTGGTCACCCAGTGAAAGAAATCTATTAGGATCACCTGACATGACCTTCCTGCTGTGAAACCATGCTGCCTTGGGTCCTGTGCCCCACTGACCTCTAGGTACTCAACAATTCTTTCCTTCAGAAGTGATTCCATCATTTTCCCTACCACTGAAGTCAAACTAACTGGTCTGTAGTCTGGTCTGTAGTTTCCTGCCTCTGCCCTGCTCCCACTTTTGTGAAGTGGAATCACATTTGCCCTCCTCCAGTCCTCAGGTACCACCCCATCCTCCCATGATTTGTTAAAGAGAGTAGTCAATGGTGTTACTAGTTCTACCTTTAGTTCTTTTAGAATTCTTGGGTGATATTAAGGATCTTGTTAAATGTGCTATTGGGGTTGTTTGTAGTGTGTTGGGTAGTAATGCATTATTAAGGTCTTAATGACACATTAATCTAGTGGTTGGATATATACAGTATATATCTATATTTATCTGTATCTATATCTTTATATTTCTATCTATCAAATATCTATCTATCTATCTATCTGTTTATCTATCTATATTGCAAAAAAGTCATTAATGCATCAGTTAGGGATAAAGCAACAAAAGTAGGGAAATGTGGCATTAGGGTTTCCAACCTGAACACCCCACCCCCATCATTCACAGACAAAGAGGCATCAGGGGTGGCATTGCGGTCATCAATTCTAATGCTCACTCCATTACATTAGAAAATAAGCTGGGTAGGTGCAGCATAGGAGAATGGGGTGAGCATTAGGGATGACAGCCCCAATGCTGCCCCCTATTCCTCTTTGTCTGTGAAGGGTGTGTGGGGAGGTGTTATGGTTGGAAACCCTAATGCCACATTTCCTACTTTTTTTCACTTTAACCCTAACTGATGCATTAACAAGCTTTTTTCAATTTAGTTCCTTACTTTTTGAGATAGTGTAATCATATCCTAATGTGCTTGTCAGAGTACAGGGTTTCCAAATCCTCCATAGAAGCATATATGTATCTATGGGACAGCAGTGCCCTCCAGCCTCTGTGCTCATGTTCCTCCATACATGCATATATGTACTTACCTGTACCATATGTAGGCCAAGAGTGATACAATTGTCATCATAGCCATGTAATTACCCCACCTAAAGTACCCAGTGGTGATAAAATTCAAATCCCCACTGAAACGTAATTCTGCTCAACTGCAACGCCATTTCTGCTCCACAGGTGTGAAAACTCATTTTGGCCAGCATTTGAAAAATTACAGTTATTGCATATATTTGGTGTGGTAATAGGAATTCTAAGTTCCTAATCTTGGGTCAAAATATTTTAAATTGACAAGGTTACAAGAGTGCATTGTGCAATTCCAATGAACCATCATAACTCCACCATTTTATGACATATTGCCCCACAATTTTTAACACTGCCTTTTGGGGTCCCCGCCTCATGATAAATATAACTGTCAGTATACAAATCCCTCCTGAAAGGTGAATTTGGCAACCGACTATGAAATCACTTTTCGGGTGAGAGTTGCATAATAACAGTTGGTTTTGTTCATAAGGTGGGGTCCCCAAAAGGCTAAGTTGAAAATTTGGGGTCAAAATCTCAAAAGAGGGCAAAGTTATGGATCACAGTTATCCTTTTTCACCAGACAAATTCCTTTTGTGTGAGGTATCAAAATCCTTTTTCACATCACGAAAAAGGATTATGGCAGGGCCATCTGGTCAGAGATGACTTAATCCCTTTTTACATCACAAAAAAGAATTAGGACTTCTCATGAAAAAGGAATTTGCTGGTGAAAAAGGATAACTGTGATCCATAACTTTGCCCTCTTTTGAGATTTTGACCCCAAATTTTCAACTTAGCCTTTTGGGGACCTTTTAAGTCATCCTTTTTGTGAGATGTCCTAATCCTTTTTTGTGATGCAAAAAAGGAATAGGACTTCTCTGACCAGATGGCCCTGTCAGTATTCCTTTTTCACCAGATGAATTCCTTTTTCATGAGGTGTCAAAATTCTTCTCACATCATGAAAAAGGATTATGACATCTCACAAAAAGGGTTACTGGCAGAACCATCTGGTTGGAGAAGTCTTAATCCTTTTTTGCATCACAAAAAAGGATTATGTCATCTATAGTAAAAGGAATTTTCTGGCAAAAAAAATGTGGTTATCTCATGAAAAATGATTTAAGAAAGTCATCCTTTTTCATGAGATGTCCTAATCCTTTTTTGGATTTTGACACCTCACAAAAAAGGAACAGGAGCGAGTCAAGAAGAAGGATTTGAAAACATCAGAATAAGCACTCTGATGCCACATAAAATTAAAGTAAAGGCATACAACAATAAAGGACATACTGATGAACAAGATAGATACTTGGATGTCTGCAGAAGACATCCTGGACACAGTTATGACAGTTTGTTTTGGGCTAAAAAAGAAAAGATGGTAGGTGATGAAAAATGATTTTTTTCTCCTGAAAAAGGATTCTATGGATCCTTTTTCCTGAGCTGTCAAAATCATTTTTTATCAGACCAAAATCCTTTTGTGTTCCATGCAGATATCCTAAAGACTGCTCATAACCCAAATTTCTAAATTTTATAACTTTGGAATGGATTAGTATTTTTTCCCAAACCAGTGCTGGCTTGTTCTTTGGGGAATGTTCTTTCTACCCTGACAATTTCAGACCACAATTCTAAATGGTTTGGCTGCAATCCAATGAGGAAAAAGCAGTCAAAAAAGGTGAATTTTAGCATTTTTTCACAATGTGTAGCATGAAATCCACCAATCCAACTGATATGTAACTTGGTATATCAAGACATCTGTCCCATGGAACAGTGCATACCAAATTTTATGCACATCTGTTGAATGGTTGCAAAGTTATTAAAGTGCAAAATTTCAGGTTTAACAATAATGTCTCTACTCAACCCTAACTATAGGGGCTTGACTGAGCCCATAGCTCTCTCTCTCTCTCTCTATATATATATATATATACACACATATATATATATATGTATGTATATATTTATATATATATATATATATATATATATATATATATATATACACACACACACACACATATATATATGTATATATACATATTTATACAGGCATAATAGTGCCTGTATATTAGGTTGAATAAGCACTTCTATGTTAAACTAAAATATTTGCACCTTAATAGCTTTGGCCCCTTTTGATCAATTTACATGAAGTTTGGAAAGCATAGCCTCTGTGCCAGGATCTCTTGATCCTGTAAATTTCATCTAGATCGGTTAAGGGGAGGCAAAGTTACAGAGGTGCACAAAACCACAAACATCTCCATTTTTGAACATTTTTAAGACTTTCATTGCCACCCAATAACTGAAAAAAATAGGAGGCTTTAAAACCTGGAACTTTCAGGTTTGATAGAGGTTGACCCAAGGTGTGTGCTTTTGTGGTTTTTAGGTCCCACTGTTAAGTAGTTTATAAAATATTTAATAAAAATATTGTATTTCTGAGCACGTGCAGTTCAAAATATCAGTGTTCTATTTATAAATGAATTTTTGCGAAACAGCAGTTTGCACTATATGACACAGCAGTCTTTAATAAATGACAGCTGTGTCATATAGTGCAATCCCTGCTGCTGTCACTACTGGTAGGTCAGGGATGGGGCTACTGTTATGGCAGCCCAACCATCCTGACTATACCTTAATTAAACTTCTCTGCACACCAGGGGCCACAATCCCTGGTGGCAGCATATTTCTTTCTTTATTTCTTTCTTTAATTTATTTATTTATGATTATTTATTTGTTGTTATTTGACACTGGGATGCCCAGCCCCAGTGTTGGATGCTTCCCCGCTTTGCAGCCCATTGATGAATTACCACTGCCAACATCTGAGGGCCCAATGCCCATATCAGCATTTACACCTCACCCCCCAAAGCAGTGTGGGACACTAGGGAGCCCTCCCCAATGTCTCAAAAGAGTGTGTTTAATAAGTTCCCTGAAAAAAAAATCCCACAACATCTTCGTTTTTTTAAACTGGAAAAAAGAAAACAGTTCCTAATCACCACTGCTGTCTCCCTATCTGCAACCTGACCCTCCCACTGAGCATCCACCACCCCACGCATCTTCTTATCTTATACTTACCCCCCCGAGGTCGAGACACATATGACACAAATGTCTTTAGTGAACGACAGCAGTGTTGTATAGTGCAAGTACTTATATGACACAGCTGTATTTAATAAAAGACAGCTGTGTTGTACAGTACTTGCACTATATGACTCAGCTGTCATTTATTAACAACATCTGTGTCATATAGTGCAGGCCACTGCTCTGGTGACTCAGGTCAGGGATGGGGCTACTGTCATTATAGCCCCGACAGCCTGACTGTGCCTCAAGTAAACTGTGAAATGCACACAAAGGGCCCCAATCCCCACTGGCAGTGTATTTATTTATTTGATTATTTATTTTTTTAGTTATGATTCTTTTCTGACACCAGGATGCCCATTCCTGGTGTTGGATGCTTCCCCCCCTTAAGCCCCTTTAATTATTAACACTACCAACACCGAGGGACCCAATCCTTCTGTCAGCATTTACACCCCCCAGCAATGTGGACACTGGGGAGCCCAACCCCAGTGTCCCAAAGTAGTTTTATATTTAAATGTTTCCCTGCAAAGAAAAAATGTTCAGCAATGTCTTTTTTTACCTGAAAAAAAAGATGGTCCCTCGTTGTTGCCGCTGTCTCCCTACCCCCACCAGAACCTCCCACTGAGCACCCACCACTCCACCCCCCTTTCCCTATACTTACCTCTGGAGGTCAGCTGATGTGATCTTCTGTGGACTGAGACACGTCTGTACTCTTCAAAGCTGAACCGCAAAATGAGAAATACATGTAAATGTTGTATAATGTATTAATAATGGCATTTTGAACTTATGGTGATATCTGCCATTTTTTGAATTTTTTCACCAAATTTTCAATATGGGCTTTTTGGGACCCCACCTGATGAACACTCTCACTGTCATTTCATTAATTGGACCCAGAAGGTGATTTTGTGGTCATTGCACAAAATCACTTTTCGGGACTGAGTAATGAAATGACAGTGCCAGTGTTCATGAGGAGGGGTCCCAAAAAGCCCATATTGAAAATTTGGTGAAAACATTCCTAAAAATGGCACTGTTATGAATGTGCATTGGGCATTTCCTATGCAAGCTCATAACTTTGGTATTTAATGATATTTTGATTCCAGGCTTCAACATACCAGTTTTTTCACACCACCTCATGAATAGTACAGCTGACATTTTTCACATCCTGTCCAAAATATGTTTTTGCACCAGTGGCACATAATAGCATTTAGAATGGATTTGAAAATTTGTACCAACAGGATTTATGAGGTGGGTTCATAAGAACACTATATTGAAAGTTTGGGGTCAAAATATATATATATATATATATATATATATATATATATATATATATATATATAAAGAATTTATTAAGTAACATTGTTTTCAGGGATGTGCATTGCACCACTGGGGAACATGCTACATTACTGTGCCAGTGAGCAGGTTCAGGTGTGAACTCAGTAAGCCAGTTTACTGGAACAAGGCTGATGGGACAGGTGCTGCAGCATGCAACAACAATCACAGCCTGGGTAGGGACGGAGCAGTGTTTTGACACAGATGCTACAGCCTGTGGTGGGTCAGAGAACCTCAACCACAAGGTATCGACATGTGTTCTGGGGTCTGCTGGGGCCATGCACTGCATCAGGACTGACTCCAGTATTGTATTTGTCTCATTTGCAAATGAGGATACAGTTCCAGGACTGTCTCCAATATTGTATTTATCTGATTTTGCACAAATGAGGATACAGTTCCATTATCACAAAAAGAAGGGAAATTCTTTGCAAAAAACTGTGTTATTGCAGACATTAGGGTTGTAAAAATGCTAAGCGCACAAAGATGGGAAATGAAAAAAACATTAGGGATTGGGTCTCCGGAGTATTGTAGAATCAGTGGTGGGGTCTTACTTGGGGTTTTCAACCCTTGGGGTTGTCAACTCTAATGCCCACCTCTACCCTGGATCTGATAAGGTCAAATATGCTGTCTTCACACAGGGCCTATATGGCCCTGTGTGAAGAAAGCTCTGACAGATTATGTTGGCCATACTGAATCACTCTGAGGCACTAGGTTGGAGCTGTATCTTGTGCTTCAGACAGGAGGCTATGGGCTGGGGTGGGGATTAGGTTTGACAACCCCAAGTAAGAGCCCACCACTGATTTGCCAACACTCTGGAGATCCAAATTCCTAATGATTTTTCATTTCCCGTCTTTGTTGCCTTTACATTTTTGCAGCCCTAATGTCTGCATTAACATAGTGGCATCTCCCACCACAATCTCCTCAAGTATGTTTTTTCCTGGTGTCTAGTGGCAACCCCAACCTCCAGTCACCATCCCCATATTAACGTTACCAGTAATAAAGAAAACTGTCACTATATGTTGTTTTAATTAAACCTGTAAAAATAAAATGGTCCCTCGCTGATCTGACTCCCCACCCCAACCTCCCACTGAACACCCACCACCCTACACCACCCACACTTCCCACACACCCTCACTCACCTAAATATGTCCAAGGGTAAAGATCCACTCTGCAGTTCAAGACATGCCTTGCTGCTGGAACTGCTGACTGTAATATGAAAAACTGTTAAGTGCAGTTAAATGTATTTCAAAGGGGTTTTCAACTTTAATGCATAACTTTGTAATTTTTGCATATTTCGACCCCAAATGTTCAATAGGGTCTTTTAGGGAGCCCACCATATGACCAATGGTGATGGAATTGCACAAATGAAGCCTGAAAGGTGATGTCACAGTCACTTGGTGAAATCAACTATTGGGTGGGATCTTAACATTTTTACCACCCTTGTTCATGAGATGGAGGCTATGTTGAAAATTTGGGGTCAAAATATGTAAAAACAACAAAGTTATACACATACATTGAAATTTTAGTACACTTGCTCATAACTTTGGTCATTTTAAGTATTTTGATCCCAGATTTTCAACATAGCAATGTTTTACATCACCTTGTGACTGTGACAGCTGTCATTTTTCATATCCCAGTCAAAATCTGTTTTTGCACCTGTGGCATGGATGACATTTTGATGCTGTAGAACAATGTTTCAGCAGGGATTTGAAAATTTCCACTACTGGGTTCGTGAGATGGGGGTAATAAGAAGGCTATGCTGACAACTTGGTGCACAAATGTTGTAAAATGATCAGGTTATGAGTGAACATTGCAGTATTTCAACATTCACTCATAACTTCACTAATTTTCACTGTTTTGACTCCAAACTTTCGACATAGCCATTTTTCCACACCACTTCATAATGTGACATATGTCATTTTTTAAATCTTGGATGAGATGTGTTTTTGCACTTCAGGTGCAAAATGGCATTTCAGCCAGTATACTATAAATAGTACATGTCCTGTTTATAAGGTGACTCATAAAATGAGTATACTGAAAATTTGGGGTCAGAATTGAAAAAAAACAATATATAATTGTTAACAAACTTTGTGTGTAGAGCCACTCTTGACTTCAGGGGGTATGCTTTGTGATCCTGTGCTGGTGGTGAGCTCAGTTCAGGGGAGCTCAGTGACACAGCTGGATGGGGTGAGGGTGGAGGGGTTGTGCTGTTATGCAACACCCCCCCAGTCAGGGAATGAAAGGTGCAGAGCTATCTGCAAGGGCCTGGGTACCATATAGTAAAAGCAACTGTCCTCTTGGCATAGGATCCTGGACCTCTGCACCCCGGGTGGCAAAGGGCCGTGTGCATTGGTTGACAAATACAATTGTTGTTCTGTGTATCTGTATCTGCAACCATATGGAAGTGCAAGGACCGCCAGACCCTGTGCTTCCACAGCCCACAAGACAGCCCCATGAATTCTTCACATCTGTCTTTTCTGTAGGTTGACAGAGTCTTTCCTTGGCACAGGCATCAAGTCCCAAAGGGACCTGCATGAATGAGGATATGATTCCATTATCTCAAAAAGAAAGGAAATTATTTGCAAAAAAACATTGTTAATGCATCAGTTAGGATAAATTAATGCCACAAAAGTAGGGAAATGTGGTGTTAAGGTTTCCAACCCTAACTCCCAACCCCAGCAGCAAAAGAAAAAAAAAACATTAGGGTTTTTGGTCTCTAAAGTATTGGCAAATCAGTGGTGGTTCTACCTTGGTGTTCTCAACCCTAATGACCACCCCTTTCCCTGAGCAAACAACATCACACATGATCTCAGCCCTGTGTGAAGACTGGTACAACAAATTGTTTTGGCAAAATATGGCAAGACAAACTAGAAGAGTGTATCACTGTGAGGCACTAGCTTGAATCTATATCTTGTGCTTTAGACTGCAGGCTATAGATTGGGGGAAATGGTGGGTATTATAGTACACAAATCCAAGCAAGATCCTACCACTGATTCACCAAGACTTCAGAGATCCAAAACCCTAATGTTTTTTCCTTTTGCTGCTTGGGGGTGGGGGGGAGTTAGTGTTGGAAATCCTAACACCACATTTTCCTACTTTTGTGGCATTAAACTTCCATAACTGGTGCATTAATGAAGATTTTTGCAAAGTAAATATATATATTTATATAGATAATCATTGCCAAAAACGTTGTTAATCCAATTGCTAGGTTTAAACTGACTGACAAAAGTAGGGAAAAGTGGTGTTCGGGTTCCCAGTCCTCATGCCTCACCCCCAAATTTTGTTAATGCACTAGTTAGGGTTAAACCAACAGAAGTAGGGAGATGTGGCATTAGGGTTCCCAACTCTAATACCCCACCCCCACCCTGCAGGCAGCAACAGAAAAAACTGTTACTATTTGACCTATACTGCATCTTTGCAAATCAGGTGTGAGGTGTGCCTTGTGGTTGTCAACTCTAATGCTCACCCCAGTCTCATACATTGCACATATCTCAGCTTATTTACTGATGAATGGTGTGAGTGTTAGGGTTGACAAGCCCAAGGCATACCCCATGCCTGATTTGTGAAAATGCAGATGAGGTCAAATAGCAATGTTTTTTCTTATTGTTGCTTGCAGGGTGGGGGTGAGGTATTAGAGTTGGGAACCTGAATGCCACATCTCTCTACTTTTGTTGGTTTAACCCTAACTAGTGCATTAACAAAGTTTTTTGCAACAAATTTCATTACTTTTTGAGACAGTATAATCATATCCTGATTTGCCTGTGGCAGGCTTCTGTCCCTCCATAGATGCATACATGTAAGTTGCTGTGGAAGCACAAGATCCTCTGGGCCCTGTGCTTCCATTTCTGCTAAAACAGCAATTTCTTTCCTTTGTTGCATAACTTGTTAAAGTTCCAATGTTATCCTATAGATATTTGCATTTTTTTTAGTTTTTATGCTTTTTTTATATTGCCCCTAATAAGAAGGGACATGCGTACCTGCAGACATTCATTTTGATGGTTCTAAAAGTGCTGAGCAAAGATTTGTTAATATTTCAAAATAAAGTTCTGCTGCAAAGTCTAAGGCTGTAGTGGTGAACTTTATAGTAAGATGAGGGAGTGATGATAATGTGTGTGTACAATAAGACTGAATTAAATGCAGTGAAAGGGGAAGATAATGGATTTCTGCCCTCCTCCTTAATAAACATGCAAACTAATACTCTTAATTGCTAAACAACTACAATGGTTACTTATACAATAAAAATAATTTGCATAGTTACTTATTGGCTTGTAACAATATTGTAGTTACTAAGAAATGTGCTGCTTCTGTGGCACTGACCCACACCTCTTCTGTACCCACACTCCTAGCCTGCTATGACCCAGGTGGGTGGCTGGGGGTGGGGCATGGCTACATACCATGCGCTTTACCACTGATCTGCTGTGTGGAGTGGTGGTAGGTGGTGAAGGAGACACAGTTAGGGACCCTTCCTGGTGTGTAGTTATACAAATTGCATGATGTGGTAGTTGCACATGCAACCACAACTGTCTCTCTTTTAGTGCAAATTGATTTATGCTGGAAGTGTAACTTCACATGTAACAGCTGTTGCAAAGTGTAACAGAAAAAAATGTATTTATGCTGGAAGTGTAACTACACATGTAACAGCTGTTGCAACAGTAATTGCGTTAGCCACCAGTTCACGCAAATAGTGTAATTACACTAAACTGCAAATGTGAAACTAGTTAACTACTACATTTTAGTTACATGTAACTACACAGAAGTTACATAGTAGTTACACTGTAGTTGTGCTTTAGTTTCAGTGTAGTTAAGGACACTTAAAATAAAGTGTAACCAAAAATGATTTGTAATTGGCTACGCTCCAGCATTTCTGCCACAATTGTATTTTCGTGTTTAATGCACCTCATTTAAGCAACAGTAAATCCAGCTGGTAAAGACTGCGAATGCACAAAGTGGTGTGGTGCTTGGAAGGGGCTGGTGATCCCAAACAAATCAGACAGTTCAAAATATTCCCTTGCACTCAGTAGAAAAACCACAAAGTACTGCTGAATAATATAGAGTTTAAGTGCTTTAATGCAAATATTCAAGATACAGAGTACTGTGGACAGTCTCTAAATGCCCTCTACTAGCCCTGGCACTTCAAGTAACTAAACCCTTCATCAGGAGGCATGGCTACATGGCAGGGATGCATTGCTTATGTACTTGAACACATTAATATTAATTAAGTAACCAAAACAAATTAAAGCAACGGTCACTAAAATAAAGCTCAGCTTTGCTCTAAAACATACACAGAATTGATAATCAAAGCTGATAGTTTAAAACTTGAACAGATTAATAAAGATTTGGAAGAAGCTAAGGGGAAGTGCTTGCATACAGAGAGAGAGAGCAGGGTTTGACAACTGTAATTCCTCCATGCAGAAAAATTCCAAAAAATATGAAAATTATATTATAGCAAGGAAACAGAGAAAACTGAACAGGGACTTCATAAAGGAAATATACTTAAGTGAGCAAAACCAAGATCTCAAAGCAGAGGGTGCAGTAACAATAGGGTGCATTTTCAGTCCAAAAATAGAGAGAGAGAGAATCAGCAGATGATACTTCGAGACAGGAAACACAACAAACAGATACAGCTCAAGCTGACATAGAGACAATTGAAGACAAGTAGCAGGCTTTTTTAGACAAAAGAAACAGACTACAAAAAGCCAGACCAGAAAAAGAAGGACAAGAAGAAGGGGGAGGATGAGGAAGTAACCAACAATATGCATTAAAGAACTTAAACTCTATATTGTTCAGCAGTACATTGTGTTTTTTCTACCGAGTGCAAGGGAATGTTTTGGACTTTAAGCAACAGTATCATTTTTCCACAAAAGATAAAATAGGCAAATTAAAATTTTCAAAGTATAGGGCATTAATTATACTACTATGAAAGTATACCTCTTGAAATTAAAGGCTGTTGCATCAAACACCTTCCCTGAATCAGAGAAACCAGAAACTGAGCAACAATGAGCATACTAACTGATACAGCCTGAGTCTGGGCACACTTTTTTGGCCCATTTCCATTTTAAGTTTACCGATCTTCACTACAGTACAAAAAACAAACCACATTAACTTGATGAATACAAACTTCAAATAGCACCAAAGTAAGGATTAATGGCCCATAAACAAGACACTGGTTTGTCACATTACTAATAAAAAAAAGACATTAACCTGGGTTGTTAAAGCAGCAGTGGGATTATTTCATACAAAAAAAGAATGAAACCATCATTTTTCTTAAGGACCAATACTTTTTTTGTATTTCCATGCAAAAAACAAAATTGCATCATGAAAAAAGGATTTTTAAATGTAAAAACAAAAATACATTCTGCATAATTTTTCCAGAAACTAAGTGCAGAATCCTCCTAATGGGTTCTCAAAAAACAAGATACATGTGCTGGTGTCTGTCTAGGATGTCATTTTTGTGGGTTTTGAAATTTCTTTTGAAAACAAGATGGCTGCCATAAGGAAAAGTTGTTTTCTCACAAAAAAGGATTACCCCCATATAAAAAAGGATCCTTTACTGTATGGACCAAATTCTTTTTATGTTCCAAGCAGCTATCCAAAAGACTGTACTGAGCATGCTCAGAACTAAAATTTCAAAATGTAATACTGTGGAACAGATTCATATTTTTCCCCAAACCAGCTAGAGGCACGTCTGAAAGACAAGCCCTTTCTATCCTGAAAAGTCCAAACCAAAATTCCAAACCATCTGAGTGCTAGGCGATGACAAAAAAACAGCAAAGAACAGTGATTTATTTTTAACTTTTTTCACTATCCACATCTTTGGCTCCACACATTTAATTAGAATGAAACATGGCACGTCAAGAGATCTACCCCCAAGAGTGAGCATGCACACTTTTGTGCAAATTGATTGAATAGTTGTGAAGATATTAAAGTGCAAAATTTGTGGTTTCACATAGAAATCCCAGCTCAACCTTAACTATAGTGGTGCTACTGCACCACTATAATATATTCTTTGCAAAAAACTAAATTAATGCAAAAGTTGGGGTTAAACTTGATGCCACAAAAATACAGAAATACAGCATTAGGGTTTCCAACCCTAACTCCCTACCCCCCAAAAGCAGCCAAAGGACAGTACCACACAAGCGACCACAGACAGCCCCTACCAGGTAAGACACACAACATACAGTTGCTTCCAGATACCACAAATTCTGCATGAATTTGTGTCTGTGGCATGCACATCACAAGCCATACAGACTTACTTGCCACTGCAGCTACAAATCCACAATACTCAAATCACAGCACTGCTTCTGTGTGCAGAAGCACAGGCCCCTGCAGCCATAGACACAGATCCTCAATATGCAAATTACAGGAGTTGTTTTGTCTGTGGAAGCACATGTCCCTGTGAGGCCAGTGTGTCTATAGCCTCAGGCAGTCATCCACACTGTAAGACATACATACACTTGATGGATCTGCATTTCTGCAGCCACAGTCATAAGACATGCACACCAATCTCTGGCTTCAAAAGTGCAGATGCTACAAAATCCATGATACCAAAATTGCAACCTTATTTCTGTCTGTAGAAGTGCAGGCCCTAGCCACAAGTGTAAGACATGCTCACCGAATTCTGGCTTCAGAAGGACAGACCCCTGTGGGGCCTGCAGTTATGCAGACAGAAGTACAGTCACAATATGGGTATAATGGTTTCTTGCAGTGGATCTAGAAATTGTTTAAGTGGTAGCAGTTTTTTAGCTATGCAGATGCATATAGAAAAGCATGCATTAATGGATCACATTATCTAGTGAAATGCCTCGTACAGCATGCATGAATACAAATGAAGCCATACATGATGCAACACAATAATTTGCAATAAATGTCATCACAAAATACTGTAGTAAAAAAAGGCTTAATTACCATTGATTATACTGTTCCCCGCACTTTACTGCAGCACTTTCTGATATACTGCAGCATTACTGCAATGCATCATGGCTGGCACTGCAGCACCTCTTGGCAGCATTACTGCATTGCATCCTGGCTGGCACTGCTGTACCTCTGACAGCAGAGGCGCAGGCCCCATGGGGCCTTCTGTCTACAGAAGAGCTTCTGCAGTCACACTTACTCATGCATGCAGTATGACAGGCACACACAGGTGTGACTGCATAAGTACAGGCCCCTGTGGGGCCTGTGCTTATGCAGCCACACATATGAATCCACAAAGGCAGCCCATCAGTGCTACTGCATTTGTGTCATCTAGAAATGGTTGTGTAGACCTGCATGACCTACAGTCCCTAATGTGGACTACCATGTTTCTATGATACAGTATAAGTGATAGTATTTACTCATGCTTGCTATGAAGTGCTATTCAGTATAGTTATGTTTGTGGTGTTAGCATGCCACCTACAGTTATAAGCCATAATGCTATGATCAGCATATTTTATGAATCATTGTTAGAGCTGTAATTATTTCATGGTGGTCACGGATTTCATGATTTCCATGAAATGTGATCAATGCTGGGAAATATGTCCTTACCCATGTAAATCCTTATCACAGTCTTTTTGTACTTAAAAAATAAAAAAAATCTGAATCAAAGGAGAGGAGATGGAGAGAATCAAAGTGCCAGCTACATCCGTTGTCTCTACTGGATCCTCCCTTTCTGCTGACCCCGATATGTCCGTCCTCTGATGGCATGCTGTTCTTTTTAAAAACTGGCTAGATGGTGTGCGGTAAGTGTGAATGTGAGACCCACAAAAGACAAATGTAAGTTAAAGTAAGCTTCTAGATGTTTATCCTCATTTTTTAAAGAACCAGCACATCACAGTATTTTTTTCACATAAAAAAAGAACAGGAATTAAAGGAGAGGAGAGGAAGAGAATCAAAGCGCCAGCTACATCAGTAGTCTCTACAGAACCCGCCCTTTCTGCCAACCCCTAATATGTCCATCCTCTGGCAGCACGCTCTGACAGGGTATGTTAGATTTCTAACTCCTTGCTAAGTTGCTAGCTATTTTAAATCCCCTGCTGTTCTTTTCAAGGACTGGCTAGACAGTGTGCTGCTGCAGTAAGTGAATGTGAGAACCACGGTGTCCAGTCCGACAAATGTAAGGGTTGCAGAGAAAAAAGCAATTTTCACCATGAACTTTACTATGAAATTTGCCAGTTTTACCGTGAACAAATTACAACCCTAATCATTGTATTGTAACCCAAAAGTAGCCTTAGTCAGCATAACGCTTATCAGTCTGTATGTGCAAAACCTAACGACCTCAAGTGTGAGCTGCCCATTATACCCATCAATAGAAATGTTTTGTTTAGCTTTTCTGCTATGCAGATGAGTCCATTACCAGGTAACAGACCCTCTTATCTCTGACTATAAGAGTTTATGTAATCCTGTTTTTCACAGAGTTTTCTTATGATGATACCAGGTGTCTAGAGGTTCTAGACTCCTAGCAGGTACTCTGTCCTTTTTACATGTATTTGGGAAACAAACCTTTATTCTGTGACACCTGTCTTCTGCATTGTGTTTTGCCATCAGGTTTAAAATCCTGCCCAAACCCAACAAATGGCAACTGTGGCAAGATCTAATTGGACATAACCAAACAATACCTAAAAAAGTGTATAGACAAATGGGCATGGGAATCACGAAGGCACTCAAACCTATGCCCACCCATTCAACCCATACTGATGATCTTACAGGCCCTCTGCAGCACAAATGGAACTGAAAACCATGAAGGCACTTGAACTGATGCCCCCTCATTCACGTAGTGCCATTGGTCTGTGGGATTCTGTATCCCAAATGTGTAACTGTCTAGCAGCAGAGCACAAGGTACATCAATATGACTTGGACTCCTGGCTAGTGCAGGAAAAGGGGAACCTTCTGAAATGGCAATTAGTACAGAGCTCAATCTAGATGCCTCAAACTTTATAACCTCCCATGGAGGTTGAGGGGGGGATTTCTTGCTGGACGTGAAGTCACATTGCCATCTTATACAGTATGTGTACACGCTGTATTTGGAAACCAAACCTACTGTTAGGAAACATGACCAAAAAGGTGTAATGGTTGCCGCCCTGTATGCTGCTCTACAGGCAATAAAAACGGATGTCCTAGCTCTTAAAATGGAGCTGGGCTCCAAATCCCAAAAAATGGGTGACCAACAGATGGAGTTGGAACAAGAGACTGAGAAGCTCAGAAATGAGACGCAGAATGAAGTGCATAGTAAAGTGGTGCCTTCCTCATGTTCGAGTGACTACAATACTGATGGACAATATTGCATTGTGAACAACTACAAGACCTTCTCAAATGGACCTTTGGTGTGTGGAATCATGGAATCACTATGCCCAACTTCTGTTTTGCACCTTATGAGCACACTGTCATTGACCATACAGTTATCACCCCTGTTCCCACCCCGGAACATGATTATATTGATAGTGATCCTGACTATCTGAATGCTATTGCACAGTATTTACCAGTATTTAATGTGCATATCAACCCACACACCCTGGCCCAGAAATTCAAAGCTTTGCACGGTGCGCAAACCATTTGTGCAGATTTAGCATGGGATTAGTGTGGGTCTGCTATATTCAAAAGGCCAAATAATGCGCACAAACCGCATTAGTGCCGGGCAAACCATAATGATATGCAAGGGGAAAACTGAACATGAATACAGGTGCTATGGGATATTCATCAACTAGCGCCATGCTAAGGTGTTTAGCGCAACTTTGCATGACCCTCTGCATGGTACTTATTACTGCCCAGGAAAAGCTGGTCTTAACTCTGGGCAAACAGCTTTGCACGACATTGTGACCTTGTGCGGCATTAGCGTGGCTTTAGCATGGCCTTGCGCGACCAGAACATATGACTATGACACACAGAAAATGCCAGACATGGAGGAAACATGCTGCTCACTGAAGGCACTGCAATGATGCCAACTACTGCTACCAGTCCCAGCCATGCCAGGCAGCATGTGGTGACCCGGCCCCTGGGGGGGCTACCATGGTAGTGTAGCCATACAGCACACACCTGCAGACCATATATCTGTGGTTACCAACAGATGACAGCACACACATGCAGCACTGTGGGCATGGTGGGTGCTAAGGGGAAGATGTACAGGTGGCCAGGCCTCACCACAGACCGGGTACAGTCACAAGGCTGAGACACAGCATGTAGTGCACATGGGCCAGTATTGGGAATACCCCAATACTAGTGTGCCTGTCCAATCGTACATGCCCCCCCAGTCACATACTGCACAACTGTACATACACCACAGCACACACAGCCAGCCATGTCTATGTCACTATGAGTATCCCATGCCAGAGGTGCAGCATCTGTGGTCACACAACAGTGTGACAGTAATGTCCTCTGGCAGTACACACCTGCAAGGTAGACTTGTCACTGTGTACAGTGCAGTGGTCTTCACTACCCTACACACCATAGGCATTGCTGTGTCCCTCACACTACTGGCCCCCTTACTACTGTGGTGTCTGCTGTGCACTGTAGCATGCCCTACAGTGTGGCAGTTGCATGCATCACCACCACTGCCCGTGCCTATGCTGTGTTGTCCCCCGGGGTACACAATGCTATACTGTACTGCGTATATGTAGCCTGCAGCAACCATTATGCACTGTTAGACTGACCTACAGGTGGAGCTGCAGCCAGACCTATCCAGCCCCTGTACTTCCAGAATGACCTACAGGTGGAGCTGTGGGACCCTGCAGTAACGCTGGGCAAACTGCATGCAAATCAGGGCATAATGAGATGCTGATCTAGATGTTTGTCCAATGACTATCTAACTAAACTCATTTGCATGTCACTTTTGAATATGGCAAATCTTAGCACCAGGCAAACGTGTTTGCACTGGGCAAACAGCTCAGCTCCATGCTAAAGCTGTGCTAACGTGTTAGTGCAGCACTAATGATTTGGGGAATATTATACAGTTATGAACATTTTTCTTTCACATCTGCTGCTGCCTGCAGCTGTACTGGGTCCACATATTTGCTGGCACACACATTGGCCACATAGTTCACCTCTACCTACCCTCACGTCACTGTGCACTGTGCTGTTGTTGTGGATTGCACTTCCTGGTTCAGTGCTGTCTTATTCCGGGGCTACGTTTACCTGCACTCCCAGCCCAGTTTGCATGGCCTCATTCCCATGCTATATTCAGAAGCTGTTTGCCCCAGGCTATTCCTTTTGAATATACCTTGCTTTGTACTCCAGGCTACGTTTTACCACTGGGCAGTGCTAATTTAGCTCCAGGCAAAGTTTTGAATATCTTGCCCCCTGAATCTTACATCAATGTTACAGAAAAAGTATACACACCTTATCTATATTAGCAACAATATTACTAAGGCAGGCATTTTTTTAAATGAATTATTTCATGATAGTGATTAAAGCACTACATTTTCCAACACTTGGTTGGAATTTACTTTTAAAGGTTTTGTTATTCTTCAAGTTGTCTTGACTGTTTTTCTGATTATTACCTTATGCTGTCCACACCACACGCTCAAACAGCTTTGTGCACAATTAAAATTTCTTTATGAAACCAACTCAGCTAGACTGTAACCAACCACACTTTCCCTAGTGGTGTTGCCTCCTTATTCATGTAAAAAAAAGGGGGAATATGTAGACCTGCCTGATCTACAGTCCCTAATGTGGACTACCATGTTTCTATCACACAGCAGTAGGGATATTAGTATTTACTCATGCTTGCTATGAAGAACTATTCAGTATAGTTACATTTGTGGTTTTAGCATGCCACCTACAGCTATTAGCCATAATGCTATGATCAGCATATTTTATGAATCATTGTATTCTATCTCAAAAGTATCCTTAGTCAGCATAACGCGTATCACTGTGTATGTGCAAAACCTAATGACCTTGGGTGTGAGCTGCCCACCATACCCACCAAAGAAATACTTTGTTTAGCTTTTCTACTATGCTGATGAGCACGTTACCAGGTAACGAACCCTCTTATCTCTGACTATAAGAGTTTCTGTAATCCTGTTTTTCACTGAGTTTTCCTATGACAACACCAGGTGTCTGGGGCTTTCAGACTCCCAGCAGGTACGCTATCCTTTTGACATGTAATTGGGGAATATACCTTTATTCTGTGACACATGCCTTCTATGTTGTGTTTTGCTATCAGGTTTAAAATCCTGCCCAAACCCAACAGTTCTATGTTATTTGTCTTGCCTGATGATGGATGTCTGTGGTTACTTGTGTGGTGTTGTCCTTTAGCTGCTTTGGAGGTATTGGGACTTATGGTTGGATGCCCTAATGCCACATTTCCCAACTTTTGTGGCATTAAGTTGAACCCTAACTGGTGCATTAATGCAGTTTCTTTGCAAAGAATATCTATATATCTATATACTGTATATTATGGTGGCACAGTAGTGCCACTATAGAATCATAGAACTTGCTGGCAGAAAAAGATGCCATGGTCCATCCAGTCTGCCCTTAACCCCCACCCCTAGACTATAGTTAGGGCTGAGCAGGGCTTTCTATGTTAAACCCAAAATTTTACACTTTAATAACATCACAACCGTTCAACGGATTTGCACATTTTGCATGCAGAGTCTCAAGGTGTAGCTCTTATAACCTGCTAAGTTTCATTCAAGTCAGCTTTGTGGATTCTGAGACCCAGATATAGAAATAAATGTAAAATTCACCTTTTTTTCCAATTTCTTTTGTCATCGCTCTGCAAACAGATGGTTTGGAATTTTAATTTGAAACCTTCTGGGTATATAGGGCTGGTTTGGAGAAAAATATTAATCCTTTCAAAAGTTCAAAAGTTATTTCATTTTATAGTTCTCATTTTAGTCAATGGGAAAAACAGTTTTCGGATAGCTTCCTGGATGAAAAAACAATTTGCTCAAACAAAAAAGGATTCTTTTTCATGAAAGGCCAATGTTTTTTTTAAAGAACAAAATTCTTTTTTCATTTTCCACCATTTTGTTTTCAGCATAAAAAAAAATATTGAGAACTGACACAAATAAGATGCTGTAGAGACACCAACAGATGTATCTTGCTCATCAGAACTCCGTTAAAGTGGATTTTACAGTTGTCTGGTGGCAAAATGACCCTAGAATGTTTTTTTTTATTTTAAAGCCTTTTTCATCACTTCCTAAGATCTTTTTTTATTCAAACAAAAAAGGATCACAAGTCACAAAAAAGGATTTCCATCTTCTTTCATTGAAGAAATTCATTTAGTTTCAAATGGAAAAGGATTCCTTCACACACACACACACACACACACACAGAAAAGCATTTTCTGAGTCTTCCATTTTAGTTTTTATTAATTTCCCTGGTGTCCTGTGGCACCCCTGCACCCTCCCATCATCATCATCCCCCTAACCCCGCACCCTCCCATCATCATCCCCCTAATTTGTTAGATTTTCCCTGGTTTCTAGTACCACCCCCCACCCTCCAATTGCTGTCCCCATTAGATAAATGTGTTTCCATGGTGTCTAGTGGCACCTCCCCATCCTGTGATGGCTGTCACCCTTCTAGTATCAGCTTGTCCTGGTGGCTAATAGCATCCCCACCCTCTGATGTCCGTCCAAGTCTGAAAATAAGAAAATAATCCCTCAATGTCTTTTCCCCAAATCTATAAAGAAAAAATGTCCATCAGCGATGAGGCCTCCTCCCCTCCCAGCCCGACCTCCCACTGAACACCCACCACCCTGCTCCCCCAACCCTTCTACACACTCTAACTCCCATGAACAGGTCCCAGTGTGCAGATCCACTCTCCCATTGAAGACATGTCTTGTTGCTGAAACTGGCAACAGCTATATCACAAATAAGGTAAGTGTTGTTGAAAACCCCATTGAAATACGTTGAACTGCACTTACCTTGTTTGTCATATAGCAATCACTGGTTCCAGCAGCAAGATGTGTCTTTGATGGGAAAGTGAATCTGCACACTGAAACATGTTCAGGTGACAGACGGTGTGTGGGGGAGTAGGGTGGATGTGTCAGCTTGTGTGTGCTCAGTGGAAGGTTGGGCTAGTGGGGCTGCATCGCTGATGGACATTTTTTTACAGATTTGAAAAAAAAGACATTGAGGAACCATTTTCTTATTTTCAGGCTTAGACTGACATCAGAGGGTGGGGTGCCACTACAAACCAGGGATATATAAAATATTAATGTGGATGAGAATGGGAATGGGAGGGTGGGGGTTCCACTAGACACCAGGGGCATAAAAATATCATGGGGGCAACAATCAGAGGGTGGGAGGTGCCATTATATATCAAAGAAAAAGAAAATTAAATAAAAACATATTTTAAGGATTATTTTAAGGGTTTTCTTTCTATTTATTTAACATATTGTTTCCTGATGTCCATTGGCAACCCTCATGTTCTGATTGTCCTCCCATTAAATACACATCTTTTTTTCAATTCTGTTCAATTCAACTTTATTTTATCCAGAAAATACAACTGAGCAAAATTCATTTGCAAGGAGGTCCTGGAGGAACAAAACATGAAAGCATCCTAGGCAGTTACAGTTACAGTTACAGGAGGGTTATATGTGAAGGGATACAGACACAGGAATTGCAATAATTATGATACAATGAAATTCATTAATGGAGTCACTTAACAAGGGAGTGCTAAGACTTGAGTTGAAATCTCAGATATTACAATAATTAGGATACAACTAACTTTATACATGGTAACACCTAAAACCTAACAAACAGAGTGCTAGCACTTAAGGAGACAGAACAATCACATATCGGGTAAACAGATAAAATAAGTGATGTCAGGGAAGGAAGGAAGAAAGGGGAGTGGAATAAAATACCAGTTCCATGTGATAATGGCGATCGTGGAAAGGCGATCACCATTAGGGCAAGTGTGCATCACCAAAAATCAATTTTGGTGATGTACACTCCCAGCGCACAGCAAAATGGTGCTGGGGACTCTTTTTTATGTGGGGGCAGTGCCTCACACTCCTGTGGGGATTCTCTCCGGCACCCCCTTCTAAAGGATTCTCAACTCCAGGGCGGTGCATGTGGGGTGGGGGGGTGCAAATCCAGAAAAAGAAAACCATCCAGGCACAACAAAATGAATGTGTGCCTGGAACCAAACCAGGCACCCTCACAACCCTAGCCTGCCACCCACCCACCACACCACAGGGTCAGCTCAGCAACCCACTGCTGCACTATGTCTCACAAACTCCCCCTCCCCTTCCACTCTTTGCACGGCATGCTTGCCCCCCCATACATGTGTACATATAGCAACATCCTGTTGCTATATTCATGAACCCCCCCATCCAGTCACCCTCCCTGCTTGGTAGCCCTGTGGACAGGCATCGCAACTGAGTCACCCTTTTGAAAGTCACTCATCGAGTTGCCATTGCACGGCTACCAAAATAACACAGTTATTAGAAATATAAGGGAGGGGGGGAAGGAAAAAGAGGGAGAGAGGGAAGGAAAAAAGGGGAGTGGGATAATAATACCAGAGTATTTAGAAATATGGGAGAAGGGAGGAGGGGAGAAGGGTAGGGAAGAAAGGTCTATGGAGGGCTGGGAGGAGTAAGGTGGGGGGAGCTACAAGGAAACAGACTGAAAGAATAGGAGCTCATAGCCCAGATGAGGTCCAGAGGAAGGACTTAGCAGAAAGGGGGTCAAGGATGACAAATATACAAGAGGACAGCAGGGCTGAGGGAGTAAGTGCTATAGAGGTGACCAAGGAAGCATTATATGAAGATGAAGACTGGGTTATGAATAGCAGTTGCAGGTGTCATGTATTGCAAGCCAGGTTGGTGACTTGAAGGTACAAATGCCAACAAATTTTGTGAGCTTAAGGGTCCTTTGTAAAGTGTTCCAGAGTGTAGGTATGCATGGCTTAAGGATGAAATACCATATCAGGTTCTTATTCTAGGGATATCTAGTGTAATGTAGGAATATTTTCTGAACACATTCAAGCAGGGGGGAGCATTTGAACAGAGTAGTGATGTAGGGAGGCAGTTTCAGGTGATGGCTTTGTAAGCCCAGAGGGAGGCGTGCCACCTCCTAGTACCCAGCAAGGTCCAACCCAATGGCAAATACAGGGAACAGTGATGAGTGTTGAATGGGGCATTTTTGATAAATCTTAAGGCTCTCTGGTAAAGCATGTCCACAGCAGATAGGGCTAATTTGGAGCAGTGGTTGTAGAGGAAGTCACCATAATCAAGTAGAGGTAAGAATGTTGTTGGTATCAATCTTAGTTTGGCCTTGTAGGTAAGCAAATGCTTTATGTGGTAGAACAGTCCAAGTCTTTGGTGTAGCTTTTTGATCATTATTCTATGTGGATAACAAAGGAAAGGTTGCAGTTAAGCTAAAATCCTAGGTACTTGAACTTGCTCACGGTTTCAAGTGATTCCCCCAGGAAGGTCGAGATACCTAGGTTGGTATTCAGGGGAGGGTGGATTTGATTTTTGGCTGTGGGGATAGTAGCTTAACTTTAGTTTTTTGGGTGCTGAGTAATAATTTTAGGTGCAGCAACTTATATTGAAGTTGGTCAAATTTGCGCTGCAGTACTGAGCAGGCTAGTTCTAAGGTTGGCATGCCAGCATAGAGCACAGTGTCATCTGTAAAGAGATGAACACTAGCATTATTAATTTTACAGTCAATATCATTGATATATAAGGCAAAAAGTAGAGGGCCCAAGATACTGTAGATCCTTGGGGGGACTCCTCTTGGGAGGATTTTGAGGAGGGAGAGGGCACCATGGGTTTTACTTGTTGTTGTCAGCCTTTGAGATAGCAGAAGAACCATTTCAGAGCAGAATTGTCTACCCCGAGGTTTCTTAATGTAACAAGATATCATGATTCACAGTATCAAAGGCCTTGCTAAAGGTCAAATAACAGAGTGCAATTATAGTTTTTGGCATCAAGAGACATTTGCCAGTCATTTGTGACCTTAGCTAGGGCAGTAAGCATGCTATGGTTGGGCCTGAACCCAGACTGTAGGGGATTCAGCATGTTTGCAGAGTCCAAGTGATCCCTCAGCTGCACATTGACTAACTTTTCAAGTAGTTTTGAGAGGGTGGATAAAACAGAAATTGGCTGGTAGTTATTGAGATCACTTGGGTCACCAGATTCGAAGAGTGGAATGACATGTGCTATTTTCCAGATAGCAGGAAGAGTCCCTTGCATAAGGGACATGTTAAAGAGATGGGTTATAGGTGGAGACAGGAAGTGGTAGCCTAATTTCAGAAAGAAAGGTTCAAGATGGTTGGCACTGGCACTTTTTTTATTATCCAGTGCAATTAGTAGATCTTCAACCTGCTTAAGGGTGATAGGTCTGAAATTGAAGTAAGAGGTGGGGAAGGTGGCCTTGGACGGAGGACAAGAAGAGACATCTTGCTGCAGGAACTGTCCAGTGCTATATGGGAAATAAGGTAACTGCGGTTCAGTGTCTTTCAATGGGGTTTTCAACTCTGGTGCATAACTTGGCCATTTTTCTACATGTTTACACCAAATTTTTAAAAGGTCCTTTTTGACATGCCACCTGATAAACAATGACAGTGGAATTACAGAAATGCAGCCCAAAAGGCGAATTTGTAGTCACTTGGTTCAATCACTTTTTGGGTGGGATTTAAACATTTTCACCATTCTTATTCTTGAGGTGGGGTTATAAGAAGGGTATGTTGAAAATTTGAGTTAAAAATGTTTTGCAATGGTGAAGATATGCACATCCATTGAAATTAAGGCATGCTTCCTCATAACTTTTGTAGTTTTCAATAGTTTCACACCAAAATATGAACATAGCCATTTATTTACATCAACTCATGAATGTGGCAGCTGTCATTTTTCAAATCTTTGCTAAAATCTGTTTTCATGGCTCTGGTGCAAAACGACATTGCAGTGATGCAGAATAACTTTTTGGCATGGGTTTGAAAAATTGCTATACCAGGTAATGAAGTGGGTCAATAAGAAGGCTATGCTGACAGTTTTGTTGCTGTTGTTGTACTAGTGGAAGCACAGGGCTTGGAAGATGTTGCACTTCCACAGCATAATACATATGCACATCTATGGACAGATGGGAGTGCAGAGCTCAGAGGGACCTGCACTCCCACAGGCAAATCAGGATGTGATTACACTATCTGAAAAATGATACAGGCCCTGTGCTCCCACAGGTAAATACAGACACCATTATACTATCTCAAAAAGTAATGAAATTAATTGCAAAAAAAAGTCACAAATGCAGGAGTTTGGGTTAAAGCAACAAAAGTAGGGAAATGTGGTGTTAGGGTTTCCAACCTTAACACCCACTCTCACCCTACAGGCAGCAAACCAGGCATGGGGGTGTGCCTTGGGGTTCTTAAGCCTAATGCTCTCACCATTCTCATGCACTGTACACATCTCAGTTTCTTTACTGATGGAATGGAGTGAGCATTAGGCTTGAGAACCCCAGGGCAAACCCCACATTTGGTTTGTTGCCCGAAGGGTGGGGGGTGGTGTGGTAGGGTTGGAAACCCTAATGCCACATTGTCCTACGTTTGTCGCTTTTACCCTAACTAGTGTATTAACAAAGTTTTTTGGAAATACATATATATATATATATATATAAACATATATATATATATACACAAAATCAATACAATTCCCTACATTTATTGTCTTCCATTTGTTTTAATTTTTTGTTTTGTAATGTGATGCATGACTTGTTTTTCTTTGTGGAAATGTCATAATTCATAAAATAAGGTGAGAAAATCTTGCATTTTGATTATTTTTTTACCTGTGCATCAAATCTGTTCATTGTACAGGTAAAAACAAGTTCTCAGTAGTGTGACCACATTACACACACACACACAAAAAAATCAGTGTGCTGTTAGAACTCTTGTTTTTGAAATATCACCATTTTTCCCTTCTCACAAATGTGGTTCAAACCAAACTTACCAGCAGATCAGGGAAACTCTGATGCTGCTTAGTGTTCAATTCTCTCCCTTTTCAGCCAAAAAAAGGCAAGTGTAACAGAAATTTCAAAAGTCAGCCCTGCCATATTGCCACATATAAACTTCCTTTCAACTGACCCCATCTCATCCCCCGTGTTCAGTCAGCCTATCACGTCTGCTGTCTGACAAACCCTTCGAGCTGCCATCCCACAGTTTAAAAAATAAAGTCCTTAGTGTCTGATTCTATTTATTTGTAGAAATAAATCTAAAGTTACACACTACATTCCTGTAGTAAATGTTGGGGTCGGGGGGAGCAAAGCTTTTATATGAAGTAAGTCTGCACATTTAGTAAAGGGGGATGGCAATATGGAAGTGCAGCCAGTCCCTCATAAATGCCTGCTCACTGCCAGGCTTCTTTTTCTTCTCTTTTTTTTTTAATTGAGTCAGATCACAGACCCTTCTTCTACTAAGTTTGTAGGTGGGGGGAGTATGACCACGTGATCTGTGGGGGGGTCCTGAGCTAATTACTTGTTAACTATGGATCCCAATAAAGGACAAATGTCCTAAAGAAATCACACCACATAAAGGTAGAAGGACTATTTTACAATACATATGGTAAATTAATTTTTTTTTTTAATATCTAAACAGTTTATTTTACATAAAATATTGATTAAAAAAAATGGAATCCCTTTTAGAAGCACATGATAATGTCCATAGAACGTTGCTTCAAGAAGAGTATACAGAATTTGGTTCAGGTTTCCCCCAAAGGTTCAAATGTCAATTTTTATAGTGTTGAGTCATACAAAAGCTACCAGACCTTGCAAATGTGAAAAAAGCTGGATGAACTCCAAGTCCTACTGAGGGCATGAAGGAGTCGGCTAACTGGAATGCTTGGATACATTGAAAAGAAGGCTTTGAAATGCCAAACAAATTGAGAATGAAAAGTCAACAAACAAAGGAATAGACATAATAGAAAGACAGGACAAGAGCAGTTCCAGCAACCTGAAAGGAAAACAGAGTGTTAATGAAAAAGAAACACAGTGTTGGGCCCAAGGAAGTGGTGATGCCACAAAACTGTCGCCCATGAAATTGATGTGTGAAATGACTAAATAAAAAGAAAAACATGTTTATTGGATATGCCTTGGAGTTCATCCAGCTTTTACACTATCAACATTTGGTTTTCCTTCTGATTTTATGTTACAGTCCCTTTATTCCTCTCTGTAGCCTGTATTAAATTTATAGTCAATTTATATTGACTAGATTAAAAACCATTTAACATGTTCAAGATAGGTGAATTTAGGAGAGTGAATGAAGTTAAATTCACCTATCTTGAACATGTTAAATATCAAATTAGGAGAGGTGACCTGGTCACTAAATTGCATCAAAAAGAATCAAGATGGATTTATAGCCTAAACAGTGTGTACCCAGGAGATCTCAACAGAGAATTAGATTTAACCATGTATAAAAAATATTTAGTCAGATGTGTTTGGGTTTTTTCAAACCGCACTGGTTTTTAGTCTACTCCATATAAATTCAGTCATTGAAGTATGAAACAGTTTATGCAATGTTTAATAAACTGGAATAATATATTTAAAAATATTTTCATAATTGAATATGTACTGACTATATCTATTAAACAGTGGGAAAGATATAAAATGAAAATGTTTTATTATTTAAAGACTTTTAATCTTCTAATTTGTTTATGATGCTGCAGTTGTTTTGTTTCAACATGTTGCATTTGGTGGTGCATGCCTTTAACGTCACAGAGTCGAAAGGTAAAAAAGTTTTTAAGCAATTAGCTTCTTTAAATATGAAATTTACCATAAAAAAAATAATCAAAAAACTTAATGATGATAAAGAGAATTTAAGTTCATGTCTTTATTATATTGCAACAGTGGTGATGTGCTGGACCTCTTGCAGTAGTTTAAGTACCAGGGTATCACCCTTGACTCCACCCTGTCCTATGCGCAGCATATAGACAACACAGCCAAGGCCATTAGTTCCAGAATCGGGATACTCCACTGCCACAAGCACAGCCTTAAGTATGAAGCACTTAACGTGGCCATCACCAGCTCAGTTGTTACCCTCGTTGAATATGGCCTAGCAGTTTATGGTTCTGCACCAGACTCAGCCCTCCATTGCATCTCTCTCTGGCCCTTAATAAGGTCTGCTGATTCCTCACAAGTGCTGGAAGGCTTACTCATGCCTGTGAGCTCTATTCACAGACAGAGTGGCTCCAGCTAAAGAGCAGAGTTAAGTACCATACCTGTCTACTGGCCAAAACAATCGCACTAAATCTGATGCCACCAGGAGTCCAGAATCTGCTCACGCACCATGTAAGTGCCAGGCTGACCAAAAGCACCCATAGCCAAATTTTCAGTGAACCTAAATGCCACACTGCACTGTGTCAATGTGTATTCTACTACCGTGCACCACACAGGACCAACGCCCTTCCTACAGACATCACTGATACCACAGTTATTGGTGTTTTCAAGTGAAAGCTCGGCAGCACCTTGCCACAGATTGCAATTGTGATTCCATTGGCCATTCATGATGACCAAAACAATTCTCCTGCATCTGGACTACCATAAAGCAGTAGTACTTAGTGTTCCATCTAATCCTAGGGGCACCTACCTCTACAGAACTTCAATATCCCATCCCCCCATCTACCCACCTTCCCTCCCCCACTGGGCACCCATTCTGTTCTCTGTCCCTGCCTTCATGCCCTCCCACTGCTGCTGTCCTAGCCCCACTCTCTCCAACCTTCCTTAAATCTGTTCTTAACCCCGTATGCAGGCATAATCTTCACTATACCACAGCTGTGCCTGTTCTCCACTCTGTTTCTTCCTCCACAAGTAGGCTTAACTCTCTAACGCAGGCACCTTCTCACCAATGCCGAAGCAAAGTCTAAATGTTATACCTTAAGCTAAATGCTATCTCAGTGTTGTAATTCACACCAATTTATTGTCTGCCTAGCTTGTAATGTATTGTTTTGTACCAATGCCATTTTTCACTTGCTTGTAATGTAATGCCTTGTATGTAATACTATACACCTGTTCAGTTTCTTCTTGTAACTGACAGGGAACCTACAAATGAGTATCTGCTCACAGGTGTTCTCCAATATATCATTAAATAAATAAAATAAATAAAACATGATGTTATATGTTGTTTTTCAATTAAAACAACCATACACATTTTTTTCATTTGAATTGTTTCACTTTAATTTTATGTCACATGAACATGATGTAATTGAATTACCTGTATATAAGCGATAGGACTATGACCTTGACTCTGCCTCCTGATGAAGAAGGCTTAGATCCCTCAAAGCACCAAGGTTTTTGGGTCTGTTTGATAGCACTTTTTGAGTAAAGATATATTTGTGAAGACCTTGTGAGCGCTTGCTTACTTTGTGTGTGTGTTCGCTTGGTATGTCTCTGGACTTCCGACCACTATCAAGCTCATCAGAAGGATATTGAATTTACTTTTAATAGTTTACATAATATGTCTGATCCTTTATTCTTCTTTCTCAAATTCTATCCCCTTGGTGAACTTTTCCTGTTTTACTGCAGTGACTCTTCAAGCATGGCATAGGGTTCATCAGCAGTGTTTGGGTGAGCTGCCCCCCCCCCTTCTTGAAGCCCTTGCCTGGAACCAAATCCACCTCTCTAATACTTTGAATCCTTTCTTGTGTAGATGGGCAAATCAAGGTTTAATTTATTTGCATCAGTTTTCAGAGTCTCAGGGGGGTTCACCCCTTTTCTGATTTACAAACTGAATATGCCTTACTATCCATGGATTTTTGTAGATATTTACAGACCTGAGCTTACATACTGTACCTCACATACCTGCTAGCAGCAGATGACTTCCAGACACATTTCAGGCCCTGATTGCCCTGATACAATTCCATCAACAAGGAGTGATTCAAGAACACTTAATTGGTGGTCTGTACGCCTCTCTTTATGATCAGTTAGGTGATTCTACCCTTTCAGTCTTGACTCAGTGGAATAAGAAGCTTCAGACTACCTATGATCTTCCCCTTTGGGAGAAATATTCTCTCTCAACCTATAACATTTCGATGGTGCCATACCTCAAACAATTTGTTTGGGAATGCCATTTGCATTTTTTTAAGACACCAGCGAGCATGATGAAATATTTAGGGAACCAGGTAGGGGCCTGTTGGTGGACCTGTGGCAAATTGAGGGCTGATCACACCCACATTTTGTGGTCATGCCCACTTCTTTGAATTTATTGGTTGGATATCTCTACTGTTTCAACACATTGTTTGATTTCATACAGCCTCGATCCCCAGTCTTAGTTCTCTTACATATCCCACCTGCCCTCTGTCAGCTCCAGGGTAGGTAATTTAAACTTATACTGATATTACTCATATGTGCTAAAAATGTGATCACCAAGCTATGGTTTCAGTCTAAGCTTTCTACACTGGAACAATGGGTTGCTTTAGTGGACACCATGTATCAGTTAGAGAAACAAATTGATTACTACTTAAATGCACTGCTGGCATTTGAGGAGACCTGGAGATGCTAGGTGTTTTATAAACTGCATACGTATTCTTTATTTGTCCCTTAATTTAATTTTTTTTTTTACTTTGGATTAGATAATCCATACCCATTTCCTCATTACTAGGCAAAGAGTTAATGGATATTGGATACAAGTCCCTTGAGACTTCCCCTGCCTTGCACACATTAACATTTTTATCATTTTTACCATTTTTATTATCCTATTTTTATATTCCTTTAGTCTGTTACCTTTATAATTATTCTAGTATTGCTCCCTTTGCAGAATGTTAGATAATTTGTCTTCTTTGTATAACCTATTTTAAAAGAGGTCTATGAAGTCCTTTTTAGTTTTGCTTGTGGCTACAAGTTGTCCTGTGATTTGGGGTTATATTCTAAGTTATTCATCACTGTTTATATTTTTCTTCAATAAAGCTATTATTATAAAAAAGGAAGTGTGGTTCCAGTGTCTTGCATCAAATGACAGCAGCACTGTGTAAATGTTAGTTGATAAAAGTTTAGGAGCAGTGGCTGAACATTGCAGATGGAAGTGCTGAAAGTACTGTATGGTAAATATGCCTACTTTAGATCACACTGGGTTGTAGCAGTTTTAGTGCTTTTTTTTGCTTCTGTGAGATCAACACAAACAGTAATCCACAGCAGACAGAAGTAGCTACTTGCTTGAGACCCCTCCCCAGTTTCCTAAACTCTTCTTGAACTTCCTTAAGCTCCCCATTTGTCATATCATTAGTACCTAGGTGGATAATGACATCCAGCTCACCCTCCCATCTTGCCTTCCCCGTGATCCCCAGGATCTTCTTCCCATCCCTCCACGCCGTGGCACCTGGTAGGCACCTCACCTCCATGTCCTCCCCCTCCTGTGTTCCTAGCTGGATCCCTCTTATGATAGAGTCCCCCACTAGGATTTACTTCCTCCTCCTATGGGGTCCACTGCTCTCCCCACTGAGGTCACCTCCTCAGTTGACCTCCACATCATTCTCTACCACTTCTCTGGGCACCTCTGTTTGGTGTCCCTGTTGCTAGTGTGGCATATGAGTTCTGGAGTGGAACAGGATTTGGGATGTGCCTCTGCCTGACTGCCCTAACCCTTCCCAAGCCCACTGTCATCCAAGTGCTCCTTGTTCTTGGCATCCTTTGAGGCAGCGGCGTTGGACTGGGTGGTCTCTGGATAGGGGCAAAGGTACTTGTGACCCAGTTTACTTCTGCTCTGAGTCTCACTACCTCATCCCACAGTCCTTAGAGATGCATGCAGATAGGGCAGTACCTTAGTGTCCAGAAGGTCTGCATGAATACAACTGCCCTGCATCCATTGCATTGCACCACTCCCCACATTATACTGCACTTATACTGCTATTCCATTTATGGCATCTTGCCTATGAAGAACAATTATATTTGGACTGTTATTTATTAACCTAACCTGCTGTATGTGAATTTTATGCTTTTTATTAATTGGATTTTATCTGTTCTTAAAGCTGTACAGCGCCTTGGTTGTACAAAGGTGCTTTAAAAATAAAGTTATTATTATTCATTGTCTGTTACTGAAGCTCTCTGTGTAGTTACCTCTTTATTAATTTACTGTCCTGAAAATCCTGCCACCGATCCTCAGATACTTTTTTTTAAAGAAGGAAAACAACAAAAAATGAGTCAAAACACTTGCGCCGAGGACGGGCTTCCTCCCCCTTGTGCCCCTCCTACTCCACAGCCCTTGCTATTGTCTGTGCTTGGCTTCTGTCAATCAGTTTTAACAGGGCATATAATTAAGAGTGGTGGACTGGGGAGGGACGGTGGGTGAAAATTTGCAGCAAGTAAAGACAGCAAAGGAAAACGGCACCACTAAAAGCACACCAAACTAGGTTTCAAAATGTTCAACAGCCCCAAAACAATTCTAAATAAAGACAGCAAAGAAATAACAGTACCACTAAAAGCCCACAAATATAGGTTTAAAACAAAAACAGCATGTAAAGACAGTAAAGGAAAACAGCACCACTAAAAGCGCAGCAAGAAGTGCTTTGTCCCTGATATGATGCACGTGTACATCTCAAGGGAGTGAGTGTCTGCACTGATGATTCTTGCTTGACAGCAGTTATAACAGCTTTTAAAACACCCCCTAGTGGTGATTATGATTGTGATGTGTTTACACTTGTGACAAATGCTGGTAAGTGAAGAACAGCTTGCAGTGCTGAATTTGCATAACAGTTCACTCCAGTACTGTTGTCAAAACCAATGACAGATGCTACCTCTGCTGTGTTCTCAGACAGGTGTAATACAGAATTATCAGCAGATGTGCCACTGTCACATCGCCTAAAAGTTGTCAGATTATGTCTGCCTGTCTCTTTACATTTCAACACTGATGATACACTCATGAGATCTTACAGCAAGAGATTAATGGGGACAGGAAGCAGACCCAACTGAGGTTGGTAGACAGACTGTAGGAGATTGTATTCAATTATGCATTTCCTCTCAGCATGTATCTTTGAGGAAGTGATACTGATTATGTACAGACCTGCTAATGTCCGTGCACATGACATTGCAACATAGCTCATTCCATCATTGAAAATAGATGAACCAATATTAATTATGGCAACAACTAAACTCAGACCCTGAAACTTTTGTATTGTCACTACATATGCAGCACACAGTGGAAACTGTTTAAGTATTAACACTTTTCTCCGCATTGTGTGTGTTCAATGTTGTCAAACTTAACCAAACATTATCAACAATTGAATGCTGTGGGTTATATTCAAATTCAACATTACCCATGGCACCATTTACTAGTCCACGTTCAACATCTAAATTTCTGCATAGCATACCATGTGCATTTCTGCACAGTGTTAGAACTGTCTCTAATCCAGCAGTCCTAGACATATCTACACTTAATTCCTTCAAGCGCTATGCCATCCTTGCCATCAAAGTTGGCATAATGCAGATCACATCAATAGCATCTATTGATATCACAGTAATTGAGTCCTGTTGCTCATTCTGAAGAATAACTTGATTGAACTTGTCACACTGTTTCAATGTAGGCATCAATGAGACAACATGTGTGCCCACAGAACACAAGTTACTGAAGTGTTGTGCTATCTCTGCAAGTGAAGACTGCTCTGTACTCAGTACTCTGGTGTTTAGTATAGTATTACTTGAAGATAACAAGTTTCCACTTCTTGCGTCTTCAAGAATAAATCTATATACAGAATCATCACTATGCTGCATATTTTGAGTTAGTTCATGGTAAGAAAACAAATCCCATAAGCTAACTCCACCAATGTAGCCAATTGTTTTCTGAGTTTCCTCAACAGTAAGTTCAGAAAAAAATGTGGTTTCCATTAATGGATGCAAGCTGTAGTAGGTCACCATGGACAACAATACTTTTGCCTGCAAATGGAATTTCATCACTGTCACCTACAATCTCATGCAGGCACAAATGAATGAACACCAGTAGCAGGTTTCACACCATACTGATCTCATCCACAATCAATAACTCAATTTTTTACAAACATTGGATGCATCTCACTTGCTGTCTCAAAAGATAGCTTACAATATTCACCAGTCTTGTCATGCTCAACTGGTAGCATAAACAATGGATGCAGAGTGACACCACCTATGCTGTATGCCACAAGACCAGTTGGAACAGTGACTGCAACAAGCATAGATTTCCCAGTAAATGTTTGTATATTTGCTGTTATTGCCTGTATTAGAAAGCTCTTACCCATGCCAGCGGAACCGCTTACAAATAACCATATTGGGTTCTGGTTATCACAGAGGCATGTCTTCTGTTTGTGTTGGACAGCATGATGGACAGCTGTGGTGACAGTGTCATACACCTGCCTTTGATGTAAGCACTGTTCCATGTCAGCAGTGTTTAGATCTGAATCACAGCCTTGTTGCATGGCTGTCTCTACATCACTTATGAGTTGTACTGGATCATTCATTGGTAATGGGTCACCTAGTACTCCCTGAGACACATAGTCATCATTTTCCTGTGAATTAAGGAAGATGTCCTCATCAAATGTTTTCTTTGCTTCTTCAATCTGAAGTTTTTCTTGTTCAAGTTGTGTGATATAACTGTCAGATTTTTGAGATTTGAAAGTCTCATACAACAGATCGAACTGCTGTTCAAACATACCTGAGTCACCTTTGAACAATGCCTCATCTCTCCATGGTTTGAAAAGAAGGAGTGCAAAATAATACTGCTCTTTCTTCTCTGGAGTCTTTAGGCTAAATTTACAATGTCATTCAACTATGGTTTGCATCTTTTGACTAGACAGCCAGGAAGACCTCTAACCTTGTATCTGTGGCATTCAAGATCAGGTGAAACTTCAGACTTGTAGTCGTACCACTGAGCGACATCAAAAGACATGTGACCTCCATCAATAGATGCCTACAAGGATGGTATGTATCAAGAGATTGTCCTTTAGAATATTCTTTGAAGAGGGATGCTTTACAGCCATCTCTTCCATCTGGCTGTGAGTTTTTAAGACCTGACACCTGTTTTGCTTCTGGTGACATTCATGTACTGTATTGCTTCGGATTTCCCTTGCAGACATGTCCCTATCAACTGGTCACTTGCTTCTTAAGCACTACATTCACAATGAGATAGATTTTTCAAACCTAATGACCACAGTCGTGAAGTGAGTGATTTGCTAGTAGACTGCAGCTCATCCCAGAAGTCTTGTAGGTATGTGTACTCATTCTTAGTTATGTATGATGTGACATATCGCACAAGTGCCAAAGAATTATCAGCAACACACTGGATATCCATGTTGGCTTGCCACATCAAAAGCAAAACAGGACTGTAGTCATTTATAAATGCCTCTGCTTCTGTCTGTTGCAATTCAGACACTCTTTTTGTGCACTTAGCTTTTAGAAGGAGGCAGTATAGAGCAGGGGTCTAAGGCTCTGAGCTGCACATTTGGTGACATCCAGCAGACCAGACCTGGGTTTGAATCCCACAGCTTCCACTTGCATACTGTGTGACTCTGAGCAAGTCACTTAACCTCCTTGTGCTCCCAGGTCGCTCCTGTAAAAAAGCTTTCGGCTTAGTGTGCTACACCTGGTTAAACAACTAAATAAATAAATAATAAAAAAATATGGTGTCTAATGGTAGAATACAATTCATTGAGCTTGCCTTTTGGCTCAATCTCCAAGGGAATCCAAAATGACACATTGTATACCACCAATATCAATTTAAACAAACAGGTTACTAATTAACATCAATGTTTCACAAGATGACAATGTTCCACACCAACGTTATGGTATTTACATGCTTGTACAAGCAGCGACAAATTAACGTCTGTAGTCACTTCAGTTTAATAACACACTTGTAGTGCAGCAAACCACTTCTATGTGCTACCTTCATGCATGTGTCAAATCTGCAGTGTGCTCATGGCTTTGCACTATGTAGAACTGAGTCAGCAAGTTTAATAGCTTCTGCATGTGTGAACATCTGTTTACATATATATTGGCAGTAGCAAAATGCCACACCCAGTGATTTCTTTTGACATGTATCATTGTCTCAGCAGAAAGCTGGATGTGCTGCTTCTCATTCTTTTGTTTTGTAAAGATGTTTGAAATTACACTGAATATTTGTACAGCAAACATACTGAAAAGCAAACTGTATCCACATGTAGTTATGCTGCTATTAGACATGTTATTACTTAACAGGTTTTAATGTTATTCAGATTTACCATGATAGACAACAATCAATATGGTAAACTACAGATTTAAGTATTGTTGTACTGTCATTAGAAAATGTTGTAACACAAATACAAGAGAAACATAGCATAAATAGAGAAAAATGGATAGGTAAGTGTGTGTTATGGATTTTTTCACACACCTGAGGTGTGTGATGACCCATAAACCTTGAGCGAAGCTCAAGAGGTTTATGTGGTCAACACACACTGAGGGTGTGTGAAAAAAATCCATAACATCAAACTTACCTATCCTTTATTTTTTTATAATTGCTGGTGTGGAGGTTTAGACTGTATTTCTAACAGCTTGAAAGAAAAAGACAGTTTTTAGCTAGAGTGCAGTTTTATTTTTGAAGAAATTGAACTGTACATGAATCAAACACAGTTGAAAATACTGGAATGTAAAAGTTTCTTTTGGGAATGTCATATCAACCGGATTTCAGGCTATTATGAAGTGTCATATCAACTAGATTTCAGGTTATTATTGCCTTTGGAGCATAATAACCCAAAATCTGGTTGATATGCATTTTTAACAAAACAGTAATCCAGTTGATATTTATGGTCACCAGTAATTATATCATTGTTATAGACAACAAACATGACAGATAAGTAACAGAGCAACATTCACAAACACATAATACTCACAATTACTTATATAATTTTTTTTTTCTTTTCATGTTGCAGGACCTTCAACCACACAAAGACATGTGCAGGATGGGACAGGTGTAATGGAGCAGATCACACTCCTAGAGACCCACAATATTCTTGTACAAATACGAGATGAGCAAAGTGGTGTCCAGGAGGAGTTAACTTGAATTGCCAATAACCACAGTACTTTAACTGGGGTCATCGGTGAGGCTTGTGGTCTGTTAAGTGGCATGTTTTAGCAAAGCAGCTAGACAGACAGCATCAGGAGCAGCTCCAGCAAGTAATCCCACCACCACAGAGAGTAGATCTAGGTCTCCTGTTCCAGTTCCTCCAGCACAGCCTTGTTGTTATGCAGTCTCAGGGACCCTAACATACTGACACACAGGGCGATGTTGCTACATCCACTGTTGGTGATGTCAGCTCTGCCAGTGGCAGTAACTGAATGTGCACCAAAACCCTCTGCATGACATGTCCACTTCTGGTGGCTGTGAGGTAGTCACTCACCTTATTGCCCTGAAGTAGATCTGAGCCTCTGGACATGTACATCAACACAGTGCCAAAAAAAAAAATCAAAAGTAAACAAAACAAGTTGAGATTTTAGTTGGTTTTCCCCTGTAATTGTTTGAAAAAGGAAAGGTTTTGAAAAGTTCATAATGTTATCTTACTGTGAAAACATGTATTTTTGAATTAAACATATATTTATCCATTCATATTATTTTTTCATGTGTTGGTGAATGTAACTTTACATATCTACTTATTTGAATTATTTAAAAAGATGATCAAACTATTAGAGGGGGCCCAGCAAAGGGGAACATGGATAATCCAGGGCATGTAGGACAAACCATATGATGATAGGTTAAGGGAGTTCAATATGTATTCCTTGGAGGACAGAAGGTAAAGGGGGATATGATAAAAAAACTTCTAGTATCTAAATGGTATTAAACAACATTGGAGTGGAAGGAATTTTCAATGTAAAAAGGGAAGGGGTCACAAGGGGCCACAGTCTGAAACTTGTGGTGGCTAGATTTAACAAATAAATGAGAAGGCACTTTTTCTCAAAAAGGGTGGTGTTAAAGTGGAATGGAATGCCTGGGGATGGCATATTATTTAAAACAGTGGGATGTTTTAAAGAGGGGGTAGGGCATGGTAAAAAGGAAAGTGTTACTAGGAGGGAGGAAGGGGATGGAAGAAGAACAGGTGGAGTATCGCTCTGAGGGGCAAGGGG
Organism: Neoceratodus forsteri; assembly: GCA_016271365.2. Lineage (NCBI taxonomy): Eukaryota > Metazoa > Chordata > Ceratodontiformes > Ceratodontidae > Neoceratodus > Neoceratodus forsteri. Next base: position 1,383,365,463 of record CM057456.1, on the reverse strand, counting down.
GGCAGCTCCACTAAAATGGACTGAGATGCATACTTGAGTAGACTTCATAGACCAGAAAGGCATGTTTCTGGTAACAATTTTCATATGTTTATATGTTCATATATGTAATGAAAACCTTATATATCACAGCAGTACCATGTATTTACCTGTGATATAAAATGGGTAATAAAATCTCTGTGTCCTGATTGTCTGAGACTTCATTCTTGCCATTCTTGTAAGACAGCACTACACCCGGGGCAACTCAAGAATTTATAAGCCACTTCCTTTCTAATCTACATGACAGACATGGCTTCAACATATACTCATATATCAAAACCGTCAACTAGCCCTAAAAATTAAAGTCCATTAAATTAAATAACATGACTGAATAATTAAATGTCATTTTCACTCAAGATCCCCTACTTACACAGATACACAAAATTTATAAAATCAAATACTATTCAGAGTTTCCATTGCTAGTGTTTGTTTGACTTCCATTAAAAAAAACTATCTTCTCCAGTTTCCCAAAGAAATCTCTGTTCCTTAATTGATAACAGTTTAAATTGAGGTTATGGCTCCACTTGAAGCCGCTGGCTGTGTATGCCAGTGTAACTCAGATGAATTTTGAATTTATGTGTTCTGTGTTACCATTTTGAGTGTGAGTGTGGGGGTGGAGAAGGAGGGATAGCATTCTACTACTGGAGTAATGCAGCGTTTTGATTTTTTACTATTCCATGAAACAGAATCACACACTGTACTGATTATGAAGAAACATATATGAGTAACAGGTAAAAAACATCTGTGTAGGGAGTATATAACATTATTTAACAATATTTTATTATAAATGTTGTGGGTTTCAAAATTGTGCAGTGCTTGTGTTTTAAAAGATGCCTCTAAGCAAATTAAATATAAACACTAAGACACTTCCTGCACATTGATTGTAGTAGGCTTACCCCATGGCCAGGAGCTGAAGGTACTCGGCTTCACATGTGCCTTACAACTCCCCTGGACATGGGGTGTACATACTACAACCAATACCCTGTTGTGCCTTATTGCCTCATGCCTAGGGATGTTGCTGTACCTCAACAACAGTCAATTGTTTAATGGTATATGGAAGGCCCATCAACATACAAGAACAGCAATACTGATCACCTATTTGGTGTACTAATTAAGGAAAACACTGGAAGTCAATTCACTTGCATAGGGTCACACAGGGTGCAAGTCGAGATATGAGCAATTAAATTCACTGTATTTGATTGTGGCACTGTCCACAAGCCCTCCCCATATCCACTACCCACTTACAACCCCAGCAGTCAACCCACAAAACCGGTGAATGCTCTCCAAATTTATTATGGCTGCCACTTCCATCGGTTATTTGCATTAACTAATCAAAGTGTTAGTATAATTCGAACAATGTACTGCCATCTCAAACTATCAAATTCGATCTGTTGTATAGTTTACTGATCAAAGTTTATGTTGACTTTAATCAGTTTTTTTGTTTACATTTTTTTATTTTAATGATGATGCTGTCTCACTGCCAAACCACAATCCCTCATTCTGTAAATGTATCCCTGTTGATTGTATCACATCCCCCTTCACATTATTTGTAAGGTGAACAGTGCATGAAGGTGTTAATTGCATTACTGCTGTTGAGGATCCCCCCTCCTCACTACCTGATGTTTCCAAACAATGGATCCCTTGCTCCAAATCCTTTTCTGTTCAAGTAATAGTTCAACATACCTGGTGCCCATTGGAACCCCAGCCCCACCGCTCTGTCCTTGGCAGGCAAGCCTCCATGTCCTACTACATCTGCAGCTGATACCCACTCCTGTCTTAACAGAGCACATTTTGTTAAAAGCAGTTTAAAATTGAGGTTTCTTTTGCACTGCTGTATGTAGAGCCATATACTTGCTGACTTGCAAGAAGACATAGAAAGCTATAATTACCACCTACTTCTGAACAACTCACCGGGCAGCAGGACACATTGCTCTGAGGATAGGTTGCACTACTTTTTAGCACATCCAGTGCATGATAGGGTTGTGCAGAGGGTTGGGGTCCACTAGATCACCAGGAAAATAAAAATATTCCTTGTACACATCGGTGACATGTGTGTGTGTGTGTGGGGGGGGATTTTTTTCAGTGTCACTTCATCGTTTCATTGAATCTACAGCTCAAAGTCTAAATACATTACACTTTGATCAGGTTTTTCATTTACAATTCAAAGTTTTACACAATTCGACCAATTTTTGAATCAATCAAACTGTTTTTGATTTTGGTTGAACTTCAACGTTATCCAAAAAAACTTTATAATTCAAAAACTGTGCAATATTTTTTCACAAACCATCCAAAGTCACTCCCTTGGCACAGACACCATAATCTCTAAAAATTTAATGGAGAAATTCCAGTCTGCCTAGACAGTAGGTGAGAGCAAAATTCCCCATGTTAAGTATAAAAAAAAAGTTGTTTTTTTTTTCACTTTTTTGACCACCCATATCTCGAAAGTGGTACAAGATGCCCTCATGAAACTTTATTTATTAATGTATTTATTTATTTATTTGAGAGTTTCACCAGGAAAGGCACACTGAACAACAAGCTGCTTGTCTCACTGTGCAACCTGGGGGGAAGGGGAGGGGGAGTTGAAAGGCATACAATAAATCATAAACAAACACAACCGTATACATTGCTAATATATGGGAACTGGACATACAAATAAGTCATAGGCAAGCAACAAAACAGTATATAGTGCCAATATACATAGGGTATGTTACAAAGTAGAGAACAATTAACAAGCAGTAACAGGCTTCAAGAAATTGCAAATGGTAAGTGTGTTCCATTACATCACAGTGGACAGAAGGTCCACAAGTGCAATATTAGGATAACTATTTACAGCCCTTATGATGCAACATGAGTTGATCAATAAGAAAATACTTTTTACATCTTGAGACTCTGGCAGCCTGACCACTCATTCCAAATTTTGTGCTAATTGGTTAAACGAAGGCAAAGTTATTTAGGTGCAAAAATTGGGGTTTAACATAAAACAGACTGCTCAACCCTAACTATAGTGGTGCTACCATGCCACTATAATATATATAAGTTACAAAAAGCATTGTTAATGGTCCAGTTAGGGTCAAAGTGACAAAAGTTGGGAAGTGATGCATTAGGATTTCCAACCCCGACACCCCACCCCAACCCACAAGACCAGTCAGGAGAGCAGGTGTGGGATGTGCCTTGGGCTGCTTAAGCCTAACACTCACCCCATCCCATCTGTAAATAAGGTCAGATGTGTAGACTTTATGAGACTGGAGTGACCATTAAGCTTCAGAAGCCCAAGGCACACCCCACACTGGCTCTCCCAATTGGTTTGGGAGGGTGGGGTGTTAGGGTTGGAAACCCTAATGCCTCATTTCCCAACTTTTGTCACTTTGACCCTAACTGGAGCATTAAGAATGTGTTTTTCAACTTCTTTCCTTACTTTGTGAGATAGTATAATAGTATCCTTATTTTACTGTGGGAGCACAGGGTCCTTAGGACCATGTGCTCCCATCCCTCCATAGATGTGTATATGTATGCAGCTGTGGAAGAGCAGCACATTGTCAGCATAGTCATCTTATTATTCCGCCTCATGTACTTGGTACAGAACATTTTTGAAACCCTGCCTAAACATAATTCTGTGCAACTGCAATGCCATTCTGTGCCACAGGTGCAAAAACATATTTTGGACAGGATTTTAAAAAATTACAGCTGTGATATACATGAGGTGGGGTAAAAGGTAGGCTATATTGAAACTCTGGGTTCAAAATATCTAAAATTTTCAAAGTTACAAGCCAATGTAGCAAAATTGCAAATGAAAGGTTCATAACTTTGGCATGTGTACATATTTTGAACCCAAATTTGTAACATAGTCTTCTTATGACTCCACCTCATGAACAAGTGTAGAAAACATTTCCAAATCCTGCCCAAAAGGTGAATTCACCAAGCAACTGCTAAATCACCTTTCGGGTGGGAGTTTGATAGTGACAGTCTTCTTGTTCATGAGGTGGCATCCCAAAAAGGTCATGTTGAAAATTTGTAGTCAAAATCTCAAAATAAAATGTCTAGGTTATGTATAAAAGATGAAAACCTCATTGAAATACATTGAACTACATTCTCCTTAGTTTCTTATATTGCAGTTGCCGGTTCCAGCAGCAAGATGTGTCCTCGATTGGAGAGTGTGTCTTGAACCAGGGATCTATTCAGATGAGTGAGGGTAAGTGGGGGTGTACTGGGGGGTGTGGGGTGGTGGGTGTTGAGTGGGAGGTGAGGGTGGGGGGCTGATCAGTGAGGGACTTTTTTTAACAGGTTGATAAAAAGCTTTGAGGGACCATTTTCTTTATTTTGGGTTTTTTTTCTGTAATGGGATGTTTGGGGGGTGCCACTAGACACCAGGGAATAAGAAAAGGGCAACAGAGATGGTGATTGGCAGGTGGGGGGTCACACTAGACACCAGGGAATTAAATATCAGTCATGAGGACATCAATTGGAAGGTGGGGGATACCACTAGACACCAGGGAATAAGGAAAAACAATGGGGATGGTGATCAGTGGGGGTGCCATTAGACACCAGGGAACACAATAAAATAATCTGGATGGCAATTGGTGGATGGGGGGACCACTAGACACCAGGGAATAAAATAATTTGGACAGCAAATAGAGGGTGGGGGGGGTGCCACTAGGCACCAAGGACTATAGCTGTTTTATTTAGAGGGACAGTGATAGGGGGTGAGGGGTCCCACTAGACACCAGGCCAAGGGGGATCATAGTTCACACTACAGCCAGAAGCATGAGTTCAGCTGTGGCTGCAGTAGTCAAGAAATTCCTACTGTTCTGATGCAAGAGAATGCAGGAAAATCAATCCTCTCACTGAGCTGGACACGTGAGATTTTGGGTGGCCACACAAAGTATTTCTGGCCCAAATTTCAAAAAACAAACATCAGAATTTAGGTAAGAGGGGCCTTTTTAGCTAGGTTCTGGCATTTGATTTTTAAAATGACAACATTGTTATGTATTTGCCACTCTTTTTAGTTTGTGGATAAAAAACAAGATGGCGGCTCTTGAAAATGGATTGCCCCCTCTCGAAAAAAAATCCTTTTCATAGGCCAAATCCTTTGCTGCACTTTTTACCTCTATCTTGGAGAGTGTTCTTCCCTTTGAAAATAATGGAAAATTAAAAATTGAATAACTTTGCAACAGAATAGTATTTTTTGACCAAACAAATGCATGACAGTTCTGTTTCCCAATATGTTTCTACCATAAAAAATTCACACCATCTGGGTGCAAGGCGATGAGCAAAAAATTTCAAAAAGTGATGACTTTTAGGGTTATATATATAAATATGTATATATTAGTATATCTATCTATATATGCATTCTTTACAAAACAACTATGTTAATGCATCAGTTAGGGTTGATATCAAACTGTAAAAAGGAGGGAAATATGACTTTAGGGTTTCCAACCCTAAGAACCCACCCCCACCTGCACACATCAACAGACATCAGGGTGTACCTAGGGGTCATCAGATCAAGCACTCACCCCATTCCATAAGTAAATAAGCTGAGATGAGTGCAGAATAGGAGAATGGGGTGAGCGTTAAGGATGACAACCCCAAGGCACATCCCTGATGCCTGTTGCTGTGTGCTGGATGGGGATTGGGTGTTAGAGTTGGAAACCCCAATGGCATATTTCCCTTGTTTTTACAGTTTAATATCAACCCTAACTGATGCATTAATGTAGCTTTTTGAAAATATTTCCTTATATTTGTAAATAGTGTTATCATCGGCTTATTTGCCTGTGCAAGAGCAGGGCACTCCGGGCACTGCACTCCCATCCCTTCATAGATGTGTATAGGTATGTTACTGTGGAAGGGCTCTATGCTTCCATTTATAGGACAACAGTGACCAAATTGGCAGCGTAGCCATCTTATTACCCCACCTCATGTACCTGGTATAGAAAATTTTCGAATTCTAGCCAAAACATAATTCCGTGCAACTGCAACACCATTCTGTGCCACAGGTGCAAAAACACATTTTGGCAAAGATTTGAAAAATGACAGCTGTGACATGCATGAGATGGGATAATAAGAAGCCTATGTTGAAAATTTGGTGTCAAAATATTATCATTTCCAAACTTACGAGTGTGCGTAGCAAAACTGCAATGAATGGTCATAACTTTGCCAGTTTTACTTATTTTGACCCCAAATTTTCAACATAGCCTTCTTATAACCCCACCTCATGAACAATATGACTGTCATTATGCAAATCCTGCCCAAAAGGTGAATTCATCAAATGACCACAAAATCACCTTTCCAGCAGGAGTTGTGTAATGACAGTCATATTGTTATGAGGTGGGGTCCCCAAAAGACCATGTCGAAAATTTGGGGTCAAAATTTCAATAAAATTGCAAAGTTATGCATAAAAGTTGAAACCCCCTTTGAAATACATGAATTTGCATTTACCTTAGTTTCTCATATTGCAGTCGCCCATTAAAGTAGCAAGACACGTCTTTGATTGGAAAGTGGATCTCGAATCTGGGACCTTTTCAGGTGTGATAGTGTATATGGGTACTGGGGGTGGGGTGTTGGGTGCTGAGTGGGAGGTGGGGGTCTGATCGGGAGGGACCATTTTCTTTGTTACAAGTTTGCAAGAAAAACAAATGTGGGAGGCCATCTACATTGGGATTGCAATCGGAGGGTGGGGGTGCCACTGGACATTGGGATATATATATATATATATATATATATATATATATATATATATATATAAATAATAAAGAGGAACATGATTGAAGGGTGGGAGGTGCCAGTAGACACCAGGAAACTACATGTTAAATACGGGCATTGTGATTGGAGGTTGGGGGTGCCACCAGACACAAGGGGTATATAAATAAATAAATAAAAAATAAAGGGGACCACAATCGGAGGGTAGGGGGGTGCCACTAGACACCAGGGAACTATATGTTAAATATGGTGATCATGATGAGAGAGTGGGGGTGCCACTAGAAACCAGTGAGTATAATTATTGAACAATTAAATGTGCAATTCTGTCTTTTGTACAGGTGAGAATCATATCACCCTTAATGGCCTAGGTAAGGATCCTTTGATCTGAAAATAACTATTCAAACAGTAAAGTTTTAAATGTAATTTACTGTTCAAATAGTTATTTTCAGATCAAACAATCCTTTCCTAAGCGAATAATGGGCAATATGATTCTCGCCCCCAAACGACATGATTGTACTACAAATTGTAAAATTATAATACAAAAATTGAACTAATTCTATGAACGAGACCTAAATACAGGTTTTGTTCGTTCCATAATAACTATTATTTCCAGAGAGATCAAGATTTAAAACAAGGAGAAAAAAACAATATGGCAGACAGCATGAACAGTATTTATCAGAGCAAACCTTCACTATTAACAGTTCGAACAGTTTTCAATAACCTGCCTGTCTAGCCACCATCACAAAAAATGTTAAATTTTAAAAATGGTGAGATATCGTTTCACCAAACTATCCAAAGGTACACCCTTGGCACAGACACCATCATTACTGAAAATTTCAGAAAATATTTTAATTTCATCTGGGCTGTAGATGAGAGTGACAAATCCCATATTAAGTATATGTAAAAGTGGCAGTTTTACATTTTTTTTAACACTTCATATCTCAAAAATCATACAAGATGCCATTATGAAACTTTCCACATTTCAAGACACTGGCCAAATGACCGACGTGCCAAATTTTGAACTATTTCATCAATAAATGGCAAAGTTATTAAGGTGCAAAAATTGGAATTTGCTATTAAGTCATGGAACAACACTCACTATTGGGTGCTACTGCACTCCTATAATATATCTATAGACACTATATGAGAGATCATTTTATTTTGGAATGTCATTCAAGATGATATTCACTGTGCTGTGCTAAATCATTAAAGAATTGATTTCTTATTGCTTGACTGTGTGATGCTTGACAAATTAGGCAAAGGGAATGCATAAATGGCATTCTTTATCTTCTATAAATGCAGGATTGAAAATGAGTGCTGTGCAATACAAGGGGCTCGATTCCAAGATGACTTATGCATGGCGCAATGCAATTAATGCTGAACCCCATGGCGTAAATCACAACTTGCGACATAAGATATGCAAGTCATGATTCCAAGTCACGACCTGCGCCATGTCATATGTGGGTTGTGCCACAGGTGGGTTATGCCACCCACTATGCCAGCAACCCACAACGGCATGGCACAAGGGTGGGTTATGACAGCAACTATGCCCTTTTCCAAAAGGGCATCTGCCACAATCCACATACGCTATTCCAGAAGCTGCAAAGGTGCAGCAGAGTTAGACCATCAGGGAGATGGTCTAAGGGGCATCCGTCCATGACAACTGATGGATGCCCACTCTGCAGCACCACAGAAGGTACACAGCTGTGCTCCCCGTGCCCCCAATACAGATATGCCCCCACCCCCTGAATGTTGGGGACCCTGGGATCTGTTTCCCGAAGTGCCACTCCGAACGCCGGTGCCACCTGTCCAGCCCCCCCATGCCCCCTGGTGTATGCAGCAGTGTTCTGGGGGTGGATGGGCTCTGGGGAGCAGTTCTCAGTGGGTTGTGACTTGCGGCATCCAGGTACATTGCGCCATGCCCATGACACTAGCCTGCACCTGCTTCAAGTTGCAGGATGTAGGTTCCGGGACCCTGCCTGTCTTAGAATACGGCGCAGGGTCCCCAGCATAGTGCCACATGTTGCAATTGACATACACCCACGAGTTGCACCATGCATCTTGGAATTGGGCCCAAAGAGTCTAGGTACTGAACTAATAAATCAAGTAATGAGCTGCAGTTAATTGGGAAGTAAGTTTAAACTCTGTAATAAAAAATATTAAACATTAGAACATCATGTTTTGGTTATGATGGGAAGGATGAAAAAGTGATGCTTGTTTCATTCATGTGGGCACCTGACAAACAACTATTTTGAATAAAAAAGCAGAAAAAATAGTTTTTTTAAGGGAAAAGGGAAGGGATACTGGGAAGGTGGGGTGAGAGGGGTATCTGTGTGAAGAAGGGCTAGCCACATACTAGACCAGACTCGACAGACCACGTGGCCTGTTTCTGCTGGCAATTTCGTATGTTTGTACATTCATAGTTTTTGTTGAACAGAGATTTATTATGACATGTTTTTGATTAGTATCTGTTTTTTACATTTCATTTAGTTCCTGCCAACCTGAAGAAGTGACTTTGGTCATGAAACATTGGTGATAGTCCCAGAGTTGATTTGTTTCCACCATTAAAGACACATACTGTAGTAAAGAAAACGTTGATACTATTTATTTTATCAGGGAGGTGTTTGTCCAATTCTCTGCAGTATGTCTAGTTTAGTTTAATTTATTTTGGTAATGGGGTAAGCTCACCAGAAGGAGGTTCCTTATTCAGGAATGCTACAGAAAGATCACACATGATTACATCAACAAATTCATACATAATGGCCCAGATATTCAAAAGGGTTGCACCAGCGTAAGTCCGAAAATGCGCCATTCTGCGATATTCAATGGGAGGCATTTGTGCACCCCAAATCACGCTGAGCAATAGCGCAATAATAATGAATGTATGCACAACTGAAGGGGGAGAACCATGCATAAATGGTGCAGTGCGATATTCAACAACATGCACCATGTGCAATAGGGGAGCAAGCGGAAGTTGCGCAATAGCGGAAATGAGCCAAAATAAAAAGGAACAAGGGAGAGGTGCAAGAACGCTACAGGGAAGGCACATGTTGCTGACCTATAGCCAGCCACACAGGCAACACACACACACAGGGCAGGACAGAGAAAGGGCACCTGGCACCCACAGGCTCAGGGAAGGTGTGGGGAGCCACAGCCACAGTGCAGAATGGGGAAATGCCACACAGCACTGAGGCCAGCACAGTTAGGTGCTCCCGGTGCAGGGAAGTAGCAGCCAGGACAGTGGGGGGAACACAGAAACAGCTGCCAGGGGGTGAACACAAGCCAGGACATGGCCAGTGCCACCATCCAGATGGAGGCAGTAATGAGGGGGGTGAGAAGGTGAGCAGCAGGGGCGTGGATGTTGAAGGGCCCGTCGGCGGTATGCCCCCAACAGGCAGTACCGAGCCCGCACCAGCTTCGAGCTGTACAGTGATACTGAGATTGTGGGCCGGTACCACCTGAATCGGGCAATTCTGAGGTGGCTCTGTGAGCTGTGCAGTGATATGATGCAGGCACCCACACGACGGAGCCATGCTCTGTCAGTGGAGACTAAAGTGACAGCTTGCATGTGCTTGCTCACCACAGGTACCTTCCAGAGACCAACAGGGGACACCACAGACATAACCCAGTTGGCCGTGTCACGCCACCTCACCCAATTCCTCAGTGCACTGCTGCCACATGCTGTGGAGTACATCCATTTCCCCAGCACACCGGCATAACGCACAGCAAACATACAGGAGTTCTACAGGGTAGCACGTATGCCTAGCATGCTAGGGGCAATAGACTGCACCCATGTGGCCATCCACACACCACCTGGCCCCGAGGGGGCTGCATACATTAATCGCAAAGGCTATGCTAGCATTAACTGCTAGGTGGTGTGCAATGCCAGGGGGCACATAATCAATGTCTGTGCCATGCACCCTGGGGGAGCACACGATGTCTTCATCTGGCACCAGTCAGCACTGTGCCACAGATCTGAGAGTGGGAACATCCCCACTGGCCACTTAGTGGGTGAGCATGCAAACCACATGGACAAACATAGGGCTTGGGAGGGGCATGGTCAGAGGTGACATGGGTAGTGGCCTACATGGCCTGGGGCAGGGCGATGCTGATCACCAAACTAACCTCCACCCTCTACACACAGGTGACAGTGGATACCCACTCCGTCCCTGGCTGCTCACACCATACCAGCGGCCCGTGACCCCATCGCAGGAACGCTACAATGAAGCATATGCCACCACACGTCATGTCATCGAGTGGGTGTTCAGTATGCTGAAGGCACATTTCCATTGCCTGGACACCTCCAGCGGTGCCCTACAGTACAGCCCCTCAAAGGCCTGTGGAATATTCCTGGCCTGTTGCATCCTGCACAACATGGCCAATGAATGTGGGATAGCCATACAGGTCGAAGAGGGGGACAGCAATAGGGACGATGAGGACGCCGGTGACAATGGTGATGGGCAGCCCCCCCCCTTGGGTGATGGGACCCCTGACTGCTCCAGCTGGCACAGCTGCACTGGGACACCATTACAGAGGAGCACTTCAGCCAACCCAGGTAAGTCATGGGGCCATGTGCAACCACCAGTGGCAAAGGCACAACCCACAAACATGCATGGACACACACCAGGGGTGCATGCCATCAAGGGAAATGGCCAGGCATGGAACTACACACACCACCAGGGATGGGTGAGGCCTAACAAGGCACATGGACAGACAGACACACACACACACACACAACTCACCAGACATGCACAAAGGGTAGGAGGCACGCCGACCCAGAATGTCACCCCTAGCCACACATATGTCCACAGACTACTACGCCCACTGCCTGTCATTGTGCATGTGTCAGATGCTGGGCACCATTGCACTTTGACGTACAGCGCAATACAGGCATCATCATGCACACGCAACTGTGGACAGCATCCGGGAGGGTGTGCAGATGGACTGTGTGTGTGCATGCAGGGCCTGGTACCCACCCATGCATTGCCTGCTGAATGACACAATGCACACAAGGCAGCATCAGACAGTGGCTGTGCTGGGAGACAGGTCAGTCACGAGCAACAGTGCCCGGTCCACCATGGATGCGTGGGCGGCCCTGCTGAGACCCACCAGCAGTGACAGGCTGATCACTGGCCTCATGGGGTGGCACCAATGTTCCCCAGGGGTTCCACTGCGTGAACGTGACCATGCTCGCGCAGGGGTCTGCAGCACACTGAACATGCCTGCGCCAGGCATGCTCGGGATGCCCACAGCTGAACCCGGTGTCGACAAGGATGGTGTCGCACAATGCCGGGAACGGGGGGGTGGACATTGCACTGCACGGTGTCTGCGATGCATGGGTAAATAACTGTGTGCCCCCTGTGGCCATGGCAGCTGTGATTGTATGTGTCAGCCTGTCAATGGCAGCGGTCACATCCTCCCGCATCTGGTCCATCTGGTCCATCCCTGCCAGGAGCAGAGCTGTTTCTCTGCTGCGACATTCCTCTGCCCACTGCTGAGCCATGCTCAGTGCATCCACTGCCGTCACAAGCCACATCTGCTGATTGACTGATGCTTGCAGTATGTGGGTGTGCTCATCCAAGAGGTCATCTGCCTGATTGGCATGCTGTCCCTCAGGGTGTTCATAGCCCCTGATGCTCATCACCCCTTGAGGGTGGGTGCTGCACACCAGGGCCAGGCCTGGGCATGTCCACAGGTGGTGAAATGATGCCGGCCCCTGACACTGTAGCCCCAAGCCCATTGGCCGACTGATAATGCTGCCCCTCCGGCTACCGCTCCCCAGAGGCCAATGGTGCCACCGCAGTGGCCACAACAGCCCCACTGTCCTGTACACACACCAGTGCTGCCCCACCAGAGCTGACAGGCACAGGCTGGGACTGTGATGACACGCAGGCATCCATGGCGGCACCACCCACAGCCATGGCCGCAATGTTACCTGCTGTGTGGCCATCCTGTGGCACACATGTGTCACTGCCCATGACGTTAGCAACATCATCATCGGTGATAGACCTGGCACCAGCCCGAGTCCCAGCATGCTGGCATCCATGGACGCTGGCATGCTGGGACATGGGCAGGGTCTCCTCCGCACCTGCTCCAAAAACATCAGTCTGGACGTCCAGGCGGGCCCACTATCACCCTGAGCCACGTATTCCTGTGGAGGTGGATGAGCCCTCCTCCATCTCCATATGACCAGCCTCAGTGGAGAAGCCCACCACCGCTGACCCATGCAGATGCTCAGGAGCTGTAAGGGAAAACAAAGTCATGTTACTGCATGTGACCTACCCTGTCCCCCCAACAGACAGACCATGACCTACCATGCAGTGACGGACTACCACCCATCTGGAATCCACCACCCAGAACTCCCTCAATGGTGTAACGCTGCATGCTGCCAGCAACCCTCTCCTCCTGTGGGGTCAGGCATAGCACCTTCGGCTATCCCCCACCTGTAGCAGACCATGCTGCCCTGGTGGCAGCCACCTTCTCCTTAATCCTCCTCCTGTCTGTGCCCATCTTCTTCTTGCACTCCTGCACGGAGCACTGGTGGCTGCCATGCAGGTTTACAGCATGCGCCACCTCCTCCCATGCAGCAGCACAGGCCTGTGGTGTTCCCTGGCATCCGCTGAGAAGTGGCTCCTGGTCTAGGTAGGCCTCGAACAGGGCATCCATCTCGGCCTTCGTGAAATTTGGCCTCCTCCTCCTCCCACAACTCTGTTCCTCTTCCTCCACAACTCGCTCGGTCATGATTCAGCCTGTGAGAATGATAGGTGTTACCTGTGACTGTGCAGTCCCATGCATGTCCCAGAATCCACAGTCCACACTCCCAAACAGCATGCAACTCACCAATAGACTGCAGTAACCGACTATGGCCAGTGTAGCCCAATGTCGCACTTTTATAGCGCAACCCATGCAAATGAGGTGAGGCGCATCTTTAAGTGGATGCAAATGCAGTGACTGCGCCATTGAATGGCTGATTAGCTGATTTGCATATGACAGCTGAATATCGCGCTGTTGCACTTTGCGCAATTGTGTTGAATGTGCTAAGCCAAGGGTGCAGTTTTGTGACATGCGCAGTACACACCTAACTGCGCATGCTCGGGTTGATGATGCAGGCACCTGCCACACTGCTGACGTCCTGTGTGCAGGAGGCAATGCAGGGCAAGGCCACCATTGTGCCAGTGGTGCTACAGTGCTGTTCACCTATATGGCGCTGTGACACTGGGGCATCATAGGCGCACTGGAGCAACAGCGCGGTAGGCCGCTACAGGAAGTGGCACACAGGCACCCAATAACGTTAGACGCATTGGGTTCCAATTGCACTGTGGCTGTTCATGCGCCAAAGACCCTTGACCCTGTGCCCGACCTTTGCCCCCTAGGCACCATGCTTCAGGCATGGGTGCACCACTATCGTGCTGTTCGGTGACAGTGCGATAGGGAATAGCAGCGCTGTACTGTGCAGTATCTGCACGTGGTGGAACCGCACTGCAGAGCGCCATTTTGACTTAACTGAGCAGTAGAGATGGCTCAGAGGAGAGCTGTACAGTGGAGCCAGGTGGAGCTGGAAAACTTGGTTGCCATTGTGGAGCCACATGTTGGCCCACTATTTGGTGAGGCACACCTGGACAAGGCCAGGAATCAGGTGTGGCAGGAGGTGGCCAACACCCTGGAGAAGGCCACCAGTATGGGGCAGATGGTGGGGCAGTGCCGCCACAGATATGGGGACCTGAGGTGGAGGGACCCGGACCTGCTTGCCCGCCTGCGGGCATGTGCCAGGAGGGGCACGTGACACGGCCAGGTAGGTGCAACATCCATACACTTTCATCTTCCATACCGGTATCACGGTTGCATGTCCGGCACATGGGGGCTGTCCGTGTTGGCCGTGGTGGTGTTATCAGAGTGTGGGTGGTGGGTCTGGCTGTGTGGGATTGCACACACATGGGGGCGGGGACTTTGCTATAGATTGTACTGATGTTCCTCTCTCCATGTTTGCACCTTAGGCCCAGACAAGTGCAGGCTGGCGAGGGAGAGGAGACATCAGCAGGAGGACCATCAGTCCAGGAGGGGCGAAGGTCCGCAGAGGTGCAGGGACCAGCCCAATGATGGTGAGTGCCTTACATCCATGATTACTATTGCATGCTGTGTAACAGGGCGGGCAGCTGGGCATGGCCACCATCCATTGACACCACTGCCATGCACGCAACTTGTTATAGTCAGCACTGTCCAGTGGCACTGCATGTCTGGGAGTGCGTCAATGGTGGTCCATGCGTGCACCAGGCACATGGCTGTGCCACTGCCTTCACACCTCATAGCCAAGTCACTGTACAGCCACGGTGGTGCTGTGCGGGACATGGGTGGTGGATGTGTGCAGTGGTCCATGTGGCTGTGGCTGCCTGGGTAGGCAGGTCTTGTGGACGCGGTCACTGTGGGTGGTTGCACACCATCACAGCAGCGTGGCACATGGCTGTATGCCATGCACAATGGGTTTGCTGCAGGGGACTGGACAGTCACACGTATTCACTCTGCTCCCTTGTCCTAGGTGGACAACGCTGGATGGCCCTGGAACGGGCAATACAGGAAATCCTGCAGCTGGCATGGGTGTCCCTGGCAGCCTTGGAGAGGTTGGAGAGACATGGGGTCCGGAGGAGGAGAACCCGGAGGCGCCACAGGAGTGCACAGCAGGGCGGGGAATAGGCCCTCCATGACCCCTGACAACCATACTTTGTGGACTCCACCCTCACACCCTTCTTCCTCTCCCATTTCACACCCCTACCCCATGCCTGCCCTCACCTGGTTTGTGGCCCCCTTGTATATATTTGTAAATATGTTACATAGTTGTTATATTTTAATAGATACATTTTGTTATAACAACTGTGGTGTTCTCTTATTTGCAGTGGCTAAAGGTGCTCAGCTGCAGTGGTGTGCATGGCGTCAGGGGTGGTGCATGCATGGGCATATGTGTGTGTGTGTGTGTGTGTGTGTGTGTGTGTGTGTGCAGAGGTGAACCACCTATGGTGTGGGCAGGGGGATCAGTCACTGTCTGTGGTTTGTGTGTTGTACTCTGTGCACTGGATGCCTGTGTGCAGTGGTCCATGGAGCCTGCACTGTGTGCATGGCACCCCTGTCAGACCATCCATGGCCTGTGCAGCTGACACCCTTGCATGACTGTGATAAGCACGGTCTGCTGGCATGTCAGTGGTGGCTGCTGTGGCCAGTGCTGGGATGGGATGTGTCCTTGGGAGGGTGTGCAGGGTGCTGTACTGCTGGAGGTGGGGTCCGGGGCATGCCCTGTCACATGTAGGGTACCTCATATGCTGACACATGGTCGGTCTCTCAGCTGTACCTCGAGGGGGACCTGCAGGGCGGCACTGTGTATGCATCTGTTGCATCACTGTCTGCTGCCACCTGCTGCAGGGTGTCCATGGTGGGGCTGCCTTGCATGGCTCCATGGTGCACAGGATTGCATTGTCACAGTGGGGGTGGTGGCATGCATGGGGTGTCCTGCACTGTTGGGTGCTACTCCTGGGCAGGGTGTATGGGGATCATGGTGCAGGGTGTGCTCTGCATTTGTGGGATGGTGTGGTATGGGGTGGTTGGCCATCCTTGTGTGCCAGTCACAGCTTGCCAGTGGGTGTGATGGGGCACCATGGCCCAGCTGTGGGTTGGTTGCTGGTCTCCATGGGCCAGTGGTTATTCCAGCCCTCCCCCAGTTGTACAGTGCACGGGGTGTGGGGGGATGATGTCTGTTCTGCTGTGTGTTCCTCTGCCCATCTGTGGCATTGGTGGTGGGCCCCTGCATCCCTGGTTGTGCTGTTGCATTGCTGCCCTGCTGCTAGATGGCATCCCTGGTTGCACTATGGTGCATCTGGGACTGCTCAGCTGAACATCCCTTGTTGCACTATGGTGCATCAGATATGCTCAGCTTCACCTCCCTAGTTGTGCTATGATGCAGGTGGTGTGATATTCAGTCGTTGGCCATAGGTGCATCTTGGCCTGCGCAGTTTTTGAATATCGCGCTTCTTGCGCATGGGCGCAATGGACTTGCGCTTGCTCCAGCTGTTGCGCACTTTTTGGGCACAGTTTGAATATCTGGGCCAAAATGTACAGCTGTTCCACTAAGGGTTGTCTCCTGGATATTCCTAGGGATAGGTTGCACCACTCTGGTGATCGAGCATTCTCGGTGGCTGCACCTACCCTATGGAATTTATTACCTAAACAGTTACGGGAGGCACCCTCAGTGGATACCTTCAAAAAAGGATTAAAAAACCTATCTATTTAGCCAGGCTTTTAATGTTTAATTTTAGATAAATTTGAGTTGACTGAAATTGATTGGATAGATAGTTTTATTATGTTGGTTGGGTAATGGTGTTGGCTTTGATTTTATATTTTATGTATATTTAAAAATTTTTGTATTTGTATTTTAATTGTGAAGTGCCCAGAGTCTTCAGAAAAGGGGTGCTATAGAAATAAAGTATTTATCTATCTATCCATCTTTCTATCTATCTATCTATCTATCTATCTATCTATCTATCTATCTATCTATCTATCTGCAGGATAGAGAGAAAATGATACAAGGAATATGGGATACAAATATATGTACTGTAATGATCTGATCCTAATTGGATTGGGCTCCTCCAAATATGTTTTCTTATTTCACAGGGTCCAAGGATCACATCAGATGTTTCTTGATAATTTCAATATATCAAAACCCCGCACACGAGAAAATCTTGTCATTATGTGGAATGGTTGCATGCAGGGTATATCTTATTGTTGATTAGCATCATCAACCATGATCTTCTATAATTAGTAACAGAGTAATGCTTTATCAGTGGCACAACCTTAGTAGCTAAATAATGATGGGAGTACTTTCAATCTATTTTTATCATGTTGGGAATCTGATAAAAGAATATTCTGGTTCTTGAGAATAATGGATATTCATATTATAAGGCTAAAATGATAAATATGAGAGAGATTTGATACTGTGTGAGTTATCTGTATGAATAAGTCCATGCAACATCCTCCAGAACAGCAGCAGTTTAATGAGTTACAAAATGAAAGATAACGTGAATCAAATAGTTAATAATTAACCTCACAATACACAGCTTCTCCAGTCATAACCCCATATTTCATAATGTTTTTAGGCTACAGAATGCTGTATCACATGGACTAACCTATGTTTTCACACCATACCTGTCACATTAAAATGCATTATACTAGCCTTCAAAATGCAGAGCAAATGATCAGAATATGTAACACATTCTTATTTTAAAAAAATAAGTTTAAGAATAGTGTGAACCACATGTTTAGGGATAAGGAATGTTTATATCAAGTTAGTTTAACTTTCTTAAGTTTGTGTGTCTAGTGATAGTTCTAAAAGAATGTGAAACATCATTATATATTTGTAAAGCAAGGGCAATTTAAACCTTAGGCTGCCAACAGAAGTAGAACATACAGTATAGGAATTCTGGACTGATACATCAGTCTGCGGCCCTGCAAAGGTTAAGTGTAAAATATTAAATCCTATGCCAAATGCACAGCAGTTGATTGGTATGATCCCTATGATGAGATGTCTATCATGTAATTCTATACATTAATTAAAGTTAATTTCTTAGTTTTAAGAACAGTGGCTTATAGTTAGAACCCATCAAGCTATGTAGCCTCCTTAGCCATAAGTTTACTTAAATACTTTGCTGTCTGAAATAATGTACTGTTGTAAGCAATAGTTAGAACTGCTAAGATCAAAGTTCATTAGTTACAGTACATATAGTAAGCTAGGAACTGTGTTTGGTAATTTCCTCAGCTTGAATCACATGGCTCCTGAATTACTTCATAAGTGGCCAGGTAGGATACATGTCATGTTTTTATCCTAACACGTCCAGACATGCATTTTTGTCTATCTCAGCATTAAATTGTTACCTGCAGTGCATCTCAGGTTATTAACACAAATCAAGCACTGCCAGTGTATTTAGGTCCAATAATCTTTTCTTGTGACTATGTAATTTTTGGCCCCAGTTGTATTCAAACACATGCCGTAAGGCTTAACCAATTTTATAACATGGGGTTGACAAACACAGGTACCTGACTGGTACAGAGTCATCAGGTGACCTTTGATTAGTCCAGCATATGCTCACAGTAAGTGATGAAGCATCCCCCCTGAGAGATCAGTCAGTGGTCCAGCTATTGTTATTGTGCTGGAATTTCAGTGTGACAGGCAGTTATTGTTTTACTCATTAGGCGAGTGATCGCCCTTTAACAGTAACTTTTGTGTTTGTCAACCCCATGTTATAATATACTAGTAGTAACAGTCCATTGCTGCACTGTACTTCTTTGTCTCTAGTCACGTTCTGTGCTGTCAGTGAGTGCCTGTTTTCTCTTGTTCCCTGCAGTGTTGCCCCTCGGCCCCCTATGAAAGAGAGAGACAGTGTGTCTCTCCCCACCCACCTTCCCCATGGACCTCTGGCAACTGAGCACACAGTGTCATCTGTGTCTCAGTGACCCTCTCTGGATAAGTGGAGACTGGCCAGTGGAGTGACAGCACCATGGCGAGAACAAGAGACACAGCAAGACCAGGCTGTTGGTGCAATCTTCTCTCTGTCTCTGCGTGTCGCTTGCTCTGTATTATTTCCAATGTCTAAAGCAAGTGGCCCCTGACCCCGCTCCAACCTCGTACACAGACCGCAGTTCCAGGGTCCCTGAACCTGTGTCCCCTGTAGCCATTCCCATCCCTTGTTGCAGGACTTACCATGCACATGTAGAAGAAGGGAGGGAGTCAGAAGTCTGCATTCTCGGCACAGTGCTGTCTTTTGTCTGGTCCGGCGATGTGACAGTGTGAGGCACCAAGCAACCCAGACTCCCATCTCCCTACGGTCATCACTGCATCATCTCTGCTCATGAACCAATGTTCCCAAGTGCTGAAATAATTTCCAACTGCATTGCAAGTTGCAGCTTTGCAAATGTACCCCAGTCACAGAGAAAGAGAGAGCGTGAGAGACAGAGAGAGACAGACACACAGATGAGTGAGACAGACAGAACTGCAAAGGATCAGTAACTGTGTCGGCCACTGCCCATTCTACCTTTCAATTCAGCAGTTCCCCAATGTTCTGTGTCTGCCTATCTGTCTCGCTCTCTCTCTCTCTCTCTCTATCTCTCTCTCTCTCATGCTCTCTTTCTCTATCTCGATGCAGATCTCTGACCCCCCTTCCTGTAGTGCAGAAATGTGTCCCTGCTGTTACTGTTCAGTGAAAGAGAGTGAGATAGAGCCTCTTTCTATGCACAACTGGAAAAGTCCTGCAGCACAGCATGGGAGTAGGCAAAACAGAGAGGAGGCATGTTCAGCAACAGGAACTGTGTTTCACACTTCACACGGGGCACCAGAGAGAGAGATAGACACAGAGTGACACAGTGAGAGAGACACGGCGAGACAGTATAAAAATTTATTAACTGTAACTGTCAGGTGTATTACTTTTTCTAGCATGTCTCCATCCTTGCAAGTGACTGCACAGAGCTTCCTGGATCAAGTATCTAAAAGAAATATAAAGTACTAGAAAAAGTAACTTACTCAACACTGTGGTTAAGCACACTACCAGAGCACAGTATGCACAAGAAATGTCACAGAGCATGTCAGTACTCTATCTGTGACATTTCTATCTGCAAAAAACAGCAATGAAATGTGTATTCTTTGTTAGGGACTATTTTGAAAGATGACAGGATACAGTACCTTTTTTGGTCTTTAAACAGGTGAAACCCAACTTTTGTTGAGTTTTCTTAAGTTTTGGACATACCCCATGTTATAAGCACAATACCCACTCCAGGGTGTGCAGTTTATTTATTTATTTATGACTTTGTTAACCAGGTAGGTGCACTGATACCAGGGACCATTTTCAGGCATGACCCAGGCCACGTAAGGTGGCAGAGGGTAGAAAATAAAAACAACAAGAACATAACAGAAGAGCAGGTAATACATTGTGAAAAGGTTACAGTAGTACATTTGGAAATACACTAAGTGTGGCAGCAGTTGGAGGACGCAAATAACATATGTAAAGTAATAATAATAATATCTTAATTTATTATGTGCCTTTCAATTATCAAGGTGCATTACAAAACTTAAAACAACAAATAAGAACAACAATATATAAATACACAATAAAATCAAAAATTAACCTTACTAATTACAGTATACCATGCTCTAAAAGTAAGTCTTCAGTGCCTGTTTAAACCCCCCACGGTCGCGCACTCCCGAAGCCGACAGGGTAGAGAATTCCAAAGGGCTGGGGCCATGTACATAAATGCACGGGTCCCTGAAGATTTTAAAACTACCCTTGGAATCTCTAGCAACCCCTCATTGGTTGAGCGGAGCAATCACTTCAGGGCAGTAAGGAAACAGGAGCTCTTTCAGGTAGTCTGGGCCAAGTCCATGTAAGACTCATGGTGATGCTGTATATGTAAGTAAGAGAACCTATTAGGCTAGGAAGAGCAGTGCTGGGTGGAAAGGGAGCTGTCAAGGACCAGGAGGTTCATTTGAGGCATCCCAAAGGCTGGAAAGGAAATCAATAGGAGGTAGGTGGATGTGGAGGGGGGATGGGTTGGAAAAGGGGTGGGAGCCTTGGGGGGAGGGGGAACACTAATTAAGCAGGAGGGGGTGGGGGGGCTAGTCAGGAAAGCACTGGCAGGTGGATGCCAACAGGAGCCAGTCTTTGAGGGGAGTCTTGAACTGGCGATGGGTGTCAATGGTGTGCACTTCGGTGGACAGTTTGCTCCATAGTGTGGGGGCTGCCACAGACAGGGCTCTAGAGCCCATATTTTTGGACACCCTGGGGATTTTCAGAGGGGGATACTGGTGGAGCATAGGCAGCAGTGCAAGATTTGGATGGTGAGCCAGGGAGCTAGAGGGGATTCCTGGCCAATATGGATGGCAGAATCAATAAAGCAGTACAGTGCGAGGTCAAAGTGGGCTTGTAGTGGGAGCCACCCTAGTGAAGTGTAGAGTGTACAGTGGTGAGTGGAGAAAGGGGCCAGCAGGGTGAACCGGCAGGCACTGTTTTATGCTGTTGATAGTTTGGCCATGGTGGATTCAGAGGTCCAGGAGTAGATGGGAGAGGAATAGTCCAGGATAGGTAACAGGTTTTCCTGGATGATGGAAAGGCGGGCCTCAGGGGTGATGTATTGCCAGAATCTGTAGGCAGCCCCTAGTTTTTGGTGAAATCTTAGAACCAGGGCCTGTGGCCTTGTGCCTCATGATGCACCCAGGGTGTTGATTAATCACCAATAACCGCATACCCTGTCATGGGTTATTGTTTACATATATACTGCATAAAAGAAATTAGTCAGGCAGTCTGGGTGGGGCTGCATCTGGGTAGCAGTGCCTGGTAAAGTACTTAGAAAAGAAATTACTAACTTTTTGGAATGCACTACATTTAAAAACACAATTTCAGTCTAAAACAAGGATCAATAAAAATATTCTGGATTGAGTGTGCTCGCAAATATATATTCATATTTATACAATGGGGTGAACAAATAACTCATTCAATAAAACATGTATTCTAACTGCAGTGGAATATTCTCACTGCAGTGAAATAAACCACTGTGGTGACGTCACCACAGTTGGTTTATTTACATTTATTCAATGGCTCACGCAAAATATTACTGTTAATGAAAAATAGTGCAATTGAACAAGTGTGCCCTATTGTATAAATGGATTGCATGCTGGGCAGGGGAGGAATATGGAAAATATCTGAACTCGTGAAGAGTAACCTCAGATACTACCACTCTATTACGCTCTGCCACTCGTGAGGTATTCTGAGGACACTCTTCACTCATTTAGATATTTTCCATATTCCATCCCTGCCCATCATGTATCCCCCATATGTGCACACACACACACACACACACACACACACACATATATATATATTAGGGTAGGAGTAGCCCTTTTAAGGTTAAAGGATGAAACTTTGCACCTTAATAACTTTGTCACCATGCAATGGATTTGCCTGAAATTTGGCAGACCTGGGGCATAATCATAAATCTTGGGATCTGCCAACTTTTGTACTAGTCGGATATACAGCTGCGGAGTTATTAAGTGACATCCGTGTGCGCATTTACCTTTTTTGCGCATTCTTTGCTCGCACCTACAGGTTGCACGGTTTGCGACGACTGGTCCAAATACTTAAGGGAACATGTGACCAGGGTCTCCGATGTGCCTTTTGAAGATTTCATGAAAAAATATTAAATGGTTCAAAAGTTATTCAAAAAACAAGTTCCCATTATAAGTCAATGGGAAAAGTTAACAAAAAGTTTGACACTTTCGCAAATGCACTTTTTTAGTGTAGCAAATGGCCCTAGTAGTGTCGTGAGTCAGCCATTTTTTTTTCAGTTACTGATCACAGAAATGCTTGCCATTTAAAATTGGGACCATCTAGGGACAACTTTCGTTTTGTGTTTACCTATTCAAGCCCCGAGGATGCTAGCCATGTCTTTATTTTGGGGTTAAACACCCCAGAAATATGTTTTTCAAATTTCTGGAAAAAGTAGTGTCACAAAGTAGTGTTGCACTCATGACACTTTTGCCAATTTTGTGAAAGCTTTTGCAAATCACGACACTACTTTTCCAGACTATGGCCAAAATGACAGGAGTTCTTTGCCACCCTGCTGCAAAAGAACAATTTGGTTTTTTGAGCTGAAATTTGGAAGGAAAGCAGCCACCATATCACAGATGTGCCTTTTCATGTTTTGGTGACAAAATATTGTATGTATGCCAAGTTACGGTACTCCAAAGTTGATGTTATTTTCCCATAGACTAACATGGTGGCGTCTGCCGCACATTTTGGGGCTCATATCTCGGAAATGGTGCGAGATAGGAATTTTTGTCATGACAATGCATAGCCCTATGGGCTATGCATTTAGTAAAAACCTAGCATGGAAAGTCATGAATCATGTGAAATTTACATTTTTTTCCTACGTCGCACAGTTCCTTAGATATAAGCAATTTAGTATTCCAACAGCTCATTTTCTGCTCCGAGGCCCATTATTATGCATACGTTCTTTGTACACAGAGGCCTGGATATTCAGAAGGGTTGCATATGGCGCAACACTGTTGCGCCATGCACAACCCACTGATGTGCCGCAGCGCGATATTCAAATGTGGATTGTGCCTGGCACAAACTCCGATGCACCGGAGCGCATCAGTATGTACGGGCGCAGGTGGGGAGCATGCTCATGCATACCCGCGACCATCCCCGACATTTGGCCCGGGATGCTGAGTCCATGCATGTGCAACTCCTACTTCGGCGCTGCACACAGGTGAGCCAAAAAAAAAAGGAACAATGGCTGGCCACCCACAGGTGAGCTGCCATATTGCAGGGTGCAACACGGCAGCTGCCACCTGTGGGTGGCTACCCGAGTTCCAGCTGCACCTTTGTGGCGGTGCCTCTCCCATGCCCAATCATGGGCATACATAGCATTTATTAACCATCCAATATCCCTGGTGGTCCAGTGGACCACTTCACGCCGGATCATGGGCTTAAGTAATAAAAACATCAGCTAGTATCCCTGGTGGTCCAGTGGACCGCTCACAGCCCGATCACTGGCATATGTGAAAAGAAATGTAAAGTCCAGTATCCCTGGTGGTCCAGTGGACTGCTCGCAGCCCGATCGCTGACATATGTGAAAATAAATGTAACGTCCAATATCCCTGGTCGTCCAGTGGACTGCTCGCAGCCTGATCGCCAGCATATGTGAAAATAAATGTAAAGTCCAATATCCCTGGTGGGCCAGCGATCGGGCTGCGAGCGGTCCACTGGACCACCAGGGATACAGGACGGTATTATTTTACTTAAGCCTGCGATCGGGCGTGAAGCGGTCCACTGAACCACCAGGGATATTGGATGGTTATTAATTCTACATATGGCTGCGATCAGGCAGTGGGGCACATTTCCAAGATGTGCAGGGGGCATCAGTCCCCGATGGCTGCAGCCTGGCAGGGCGCCAGGCGCAAGTCGCCGGGGATCAGCGCACCTGCATGCAAATGGGGCCATAATGACATGCAAATTGCCCCATTTGCATCTTGCATGCATTATGGCCGCTTTTGCATGTGTACCTTTGAATATCGCAGTTGTTGCACCTAGCACAATGGAACTTGCGCTAGTGCATCCCACCTGCTCCACTCTGGCCACTTGCGCTGGTGCATTGCCACTGCGCCATGCGCACTGTGGGTGACCAGGGTGCAATATTCAGTGATGCTGCACCATGGCGCAGCTCCGTTGAATATCACCCTGTCAAGGCCCCTGCACAGCCAAGTTGCGCTGCGCCCAGGCTTGCGCCACAGCCAGGTGCAGTCTGAATATCCAGACCACTGTGTTTCTCCATGCAGCTGTTGGGCAAAAACAGGGTGTGGGCTTCCGTTTCTGTTACAGTTAGCATTTCCACTTGTGTTTCTGTACCTGTTTGTGTTACCATTTCTACGTATGCCACCGTGTGCGTTACACTGTGCGTTCCCGTTTGTGTATGCACTTGCATTTGCGTTTCCGTTTCAGTTTCCTTTGGCATTACTTTTGCTGTTAACGTTACCATTTGTGTTTCTGATTGTGATACCATTACCGTGCGTGTCACAGTTTGCATTTTCTTACATGCTTGCGTCTCCTTTTGCGTCACTGTTCACTTTGGTGTCACTTTGTACTTGTGTTTCTAGTAACATTTGCTTTTCCATTTACGTTTCAGTCACCATGTGCACAACCATTAGCGGTTGCATTTTCCTTGCACTTACTATTACTATGTCACAAAAAAATCACGTGGTGGGAGCGCTGGGCCTTTGGGCCCCGTGCTCCCACCACCACATTCCATTCACTATTTCTACTGCACATTCTCAAAAAGAAGGGAAATTAGAGGCAAAAAAATCCATTTAATGCATCAATTAGGGTTGTTCCACAGCGACAAAAGTGAGGAACTTCGGTGATAGGGTTGAAAGCCCCTTGCACCCCAGCCCACAACCCCAACCACCAATGGGGTGTGCATTGGGGTCATAGGTCCTAACTCTCACCCCATTCTCCTATACCTCAGCTTATTTACATGTGATGGGGTGAGAGTTAGGGCCGATGACCCCAATGCACACCCCATTGGCAGTTGGGGTTGCAGGCTGGGGGTGCAAGGGGCTTTCAACCCCAACACCAAATTTCCTCACTTTTGTCACTATGGAACAACCCTAACTGATGCATTAAATGGAGATTTTTTATTATATATATATATATATATATATATATATAGCATTTAGGCTTGAGAAGACACTTTAATGTTAAACCTCAAATTTTGCGTGTTAATAACTTTGCAACCATTCAACTGATGATTTGCACAAAATACGGTATGCAAAGTTTGGTATGGTAGCTCTCTTGATTTGCCAAATTGCATTTTGGTCAAAGATAGAGTTTTTGTGCAGCGAAGAGCCAATAAATGCACTTTTTGCCAGTTTTGTGCGATTTTTGTCCATGGCGCTGTGTGGCTGCTGTGTAGTCTAGCAGTCCGAAACTTGGGAAGTAGAAAGTGCTTGGGTAAAGGAACGTGCCTCTTTTTGTTTGGTGAAAAAATGTTAATCCATTCAAAAGTTATTAAAGTTTGAAATCCCCATTATGACCCTAATGGGAAAACTTATATGTATGATTTGTGAAAGAAGAATGGGGTTTTGGCCATCTGGTCTTCCCTCATGGTCAAATAATTTGTAGGCTTGTGGCTGAAATATCTTTGGCTGCCAGAAATTTATTGGCCGTGAGGTACGCCATTTTGTTTTCAGTTTGCAGTTGACAAAAAACAAATATTTCACCCCACGGGTGACTTCTGAAGTAAATGAGGCATGGGTTCAGCTCAGGGGACTCCCCTCTATTGACCCATGCCTCTGGTTTCCTTCAGTTGTGTCAAAAAAGAGAGTTTTGAAGTTTTAAAATCTTTGTTCACAGCTTGCTAATAATCTTCGTTCGTGAGCCTGCAAATTTATTGGTCGCGAGAATTCTTCATTCGTGAACTTGTTTCATGAGGGGATGACCAGATAGCCAGATTTTCTCAACCAGATGTCATTCAGGAAGACCAGATGGCTCAAATTGGGACAACCAGATGGCCGCTCATGGCCGAAGATTTTGTTATCTCGCGGCTGAAGCTCGAGGCCAAAGATTTTCTCATGAAAGAAGAATTTTTAAAGGTTTTATAAACTTTAAAATTGTATATCTCAGGAATGGTGTGGTCTTTTTACTTCAAATTTGGAGGGTGTTGAGGGGGTGTCCTGGAGATGTGAGTTATGCTGTTTGGTGTTCAGAAATTAATTGCTTGTGGAGATATTAAATGATGTAGATGACATTCTTCTGATAGGATTACGGATGGTGCTATTGCCCTGAAACTTTTAGGGTAGGAAGCCATAGTGCCACAGATGTGCCTTTCAGTGATTTGGTGTGTAAAAATTAAAGAGGGCCATAGTTACACCACCACAACATTTTAAAATTTCATTTTTTGCACTTTAATAACATTTGAACCATTTGTGCAATTTGCCTGAAATTTGGGATGTAGAAAGATTCACCATAGATCTTAGGCTGTAAAACATTTTGTGTCGGTGGGAAATACGGTAGTGGAATCATAGTGTGCTCCAAAAAGTGGAAAATCCCAGGATTACATGGCAGTTTCTGTCATGCCTTCTGGTGCCATTATCTCAGAAACGAAGTGAGATATACACTTCTTGCTATCTGGTGGCTTAGATGACCTTTGCGTCATTATCTCAGAAACAAAGCGAGATACAGACTTTTCGCTACTGACGGCTTAGAACACTTTTGCACTATAATCTCGGAAACGAAGCGAGATACAGAGTTTTCGCTACTGCTTGCTTGCATTACGTTTGTGTCATTATGTCAGATACAAAGTGAGATACACACTTTTTCTACTGCCAGCTTAGATCAACTTTGCACCGTTATCTCAAAAACAAAGCGAGATACAGATTTTTCGATACTGGTGGCTTACATCACCTTTGGGTGATGTATGCCACTGGGACAAGATTTTAAACCACACAGTAAGTCTGCAGTGGAATTTATTTAGTAGGTTGCATGGTTCGTGACATATTGCTACATTTGTGTTCCAAGGGTGCATAGCTATATAGGGATGCTGTACAGCTATGCCGGATGTATATTGTTATGCAGTACTGCGCAATACCATTTGGCAATTTGCTGTTATGCTGTTATGCAGTAATAGGTCACTTCGTGGGAGGGCCCCACACTCCCACCAGTACGTGTTACTTACTACTTATTTTACAAATTTTCAAAAAGTAAGGAAATTCTATGCAAAAAAACTGCGTTAATGCATCATTTAGGGTTAAAGCAGAAAATGTCAGGAAATGAGAACATTAGGGTTCACCTCTACCCCCCTTATACCTTTGTAAAATCTTATCTTTCCACAGACTGACAGAGCTGGCAGTGTCATTGGGGATGGAGGTTTAAATCTCACCCCATTCTCCTTTTACTGTAGCATGTCAACCTGCTTACACATGGAATGGGGTGAGATTTGGGCCTCACAACCCCAATGACACA
Organism: Neoceratodus forsteri; assembly: GCA_016271365.2. Taxonomy (NCBI): domain Eukaryota; kingdom Metazoa; phylum Chordata; order Ceratodontiformes; family Ceratodontidae; genus Neoceratodus; species Neoceratodus forsteri. The sequence continues at coordinate 1,383,337,192 of CM057456.1, read as the reverse complement.
CCCCAGCATCTGTCAGTCTGTGGAAGATGGGGAAAACGGGGTGTGGGGGGTAGGGGTGAACCTTAATGTTCTACTTTCCTGACATTTTCCACTTTAACCCTTAATGATGCATTTACACAATTCAATTTTTTTGCATAGATTATATATATATATATATATATATATATATAGAGGCAAAACTCAGTTTAATGCATTAATTGAGTTGTTCCACAGTGACAACAGCGAGGAAATTCTGTGTTAAGTTGGAGCCCCTTGGACCCCCAGCCCACCCCCAACCGCATCAGGGTGCGGTTGGGGTCCTCAGCCCTAACTCTCACCCCATCACATGTGTGAAGAAGCAGAGGTATAGGAAAATGGAGTGAAGTTAGCACCAATGACCCTAACGTGCACCCCAATGCCAGTTGGGGTGGGCTGGGGTCCAAGGGGGGCTTTCAACCCTAACACCAAATTTCCTAGCTTTTGTCACTGTGGAACAACCCTAACTAATGCATTAAATGGATTTTTTTGCCTCTAATTTCCCTTCTTTTTGAGAATGATGACGAGAAATAGTGAATGTAATGTGGCAGTGGGAGCGCGGGTTCCTGCCACGTGATGTCATGTGACACAGTAACAGGAACAGTAACGCAAAGAGAAGCACGTACAGTGGTGCACATGGTAATGCAAACATAAATGGTAAAGGAAACATTAATAGAAATGCAAGCGCAAAGTGACACCGAGGCGAACAGTGACACAAACGGACATTGAAGCGCATACAAAAACGCAACTGGTAACGTGAAAAGTGATGGCAGCGGTATTTTAAATGCAAATGTTAAGTGTCACAGCAAAAAGAATGCGAAAGGGAAGAGAAACAGAAACGCGAATGCAAGCACACACGTAAACACAAACCGTAACGCGCACAGGCATGGTACCACAATTGTAAATGAAAATTGTAATGTTAACGTGAAGAATAATGACAAAGGAAAGAGAAACGGAAATGGGAGCAGAAGCACGTACGGAAACGCAAACCGAAACACGCACAGGTACAGTAGCACAATTGTAAATGCAAATGGTAACGGAAACAGCAACAATAACAGCAAAGGAAACAGAAGCGCAAAAGGAAATGCAAGCACATATGGAAACACAAACCATAATGCGCACTGGCACAGTAACACAATTGCAAATGCAAATGGTAACAGTAACAGCAAGGAAGACGCAAAATGAAAGAGAAACGGAAACGCAATCGAAAGTGCTGTCGTAAACGCAAATGGCAATGCACACGGTGACGCAAACAAAAAAGCAAACAGAAGCAGTAGTGGAAATGCAAATGGTAACAGTAATGAAAATGCAAGCGCGAATGACAATGCAAAGGGTAACACACACGGTGGCGTACAACGTAACGGTAATGCAAACGGGGACATAAACACAAGTGGAAACAGTAACTGTAACAGTAACGGAAGGGCATCATCTGTTTTTGCCAAACAGGTGCATACAGAAACACAGTGGCCCAGATATTCAAAAAGAGTTGAGTCTGCAACAGTTGCAAGTTCAAAATGCGCCATTCTGCGATATTCAGCAGGAGGCAGTTGTTCCCGAAATCATTCTGAGCAACAGCACAATGATAATGAAGGCATGCGCAACTGAAGGGTGAGGAACCATGCATAAATGGCGCAGTGTGATATTCAACAACTTGTGCCATGCGCAATAGGGGAGCAAGCGGAAGTAGCACCATAGCAGAAATGAGCCAAAATAAAAAGGAGCAAGGGAGAGGCGCAAGAACGCTACAGGGAAGGCACATGAGGCAAAACTCTAGCCACACAGACAGGGCAGGAGGCACACACAGGGCAGGCCAGGGAAAGGGCACCCTGAACACAGAGGCACAGGGAAGGTGTGGGGAGCTACAGCCAGTGCAGAAGGGGGAAGTGCCACACAGCACAGAAGCCACCACAGGCAGGTGTTCCCGGTGCAGGGGAAGTAGCAATGAGGACAGTGGGGAGACTACAGTAACAGCTGCCAGGGGGGGTGAACACAAGCCAGGGACATGGCCAGTGGCACCTTCCAGATGGAGGCCATTATGAGGGGGATGAGAAGGCAGGTGACAGGGGGGCATGGCCGTGGAAGGGCCCGTCAACAGTATGCCCCCAACAGGCAGTCACTGGATCCACACCAGCTTTGAGCCTGCAAGCAGGATACTGAGATTGTGGTCCGCACCGCCTGAATAGGACAATTCTGAGGCGGCTCTGTGAGCTGTGCAGTGATGTGATGCAGGCACCCACACGACGGAGTCATGCCCTGTCAGTGGAGACTAAAGTAACAGCTTGCATGTGCTTGCTCACCACTGGTACCTTCCAGACCAACTGGGGACACCACAGGCATAAACCAGTCAGCCATGTCATGCCACCTCATCCAATCCCTCAGCACACTGCTGCCACATGCTGCGGAGTACATCCATTTCCCCAGCACACCAGGGAGCGCGCAGCAAATATACAGGAGTTCCACAGGGTAGCACGTATGCCTGGCACGCTAGGGGCAATAGACTGCACCCAGCAGCCATACACACCACCTGCCCCGAGGCCGCACATAAATCGCAAGGGCTATGCCAGCATCAACTGCCAGGTGGTGCGACGCCAGGGGCGATAATCACCGTCTGTGCCACGCACCCTGGGAGCACATGATGCCTTCATCTGGCGCCAGTCGGCACTGTGCCAGGATTCGAGAGTGGGGACATCCCCACTGGACACCTACTGGGTGAGTATGAAAACCACATGGACACATAGGGCTGGGGGCATGGCCAGAGGTGACATGGGTAGGTGGCCTACATCGCCTGGGCAGGGCGATGCTGATCACCAAACTAACCTCCACCCTCTACACACAGGTGGCAGTGGATACCCACTCCGTCCCTAGCTGCTCACACCCTACCAGTGGCCCATGACCCCATTGCAGCAATGCTACAATGAGGCACACGCCACCACACGTAATGTCATTGAGCGGGTGTTCGGGATGCTGAAGACATGTTTCCATTGCCTGGACATCTCTTGTGGTGCCCTACAGTACAGCCCTTCAAAGGCCAGTGGGCTATTCCTGGCCTGTTGCATCCTGCACACCATGGCCAATGAATGTGGGATAGCCATACAGGTCGAAGAGGGGGACAGCGATGGGGATGATGAGGATGCCGGTGATGATGGTGATGGGCAGCCCCCCCTTGGGTGACGGGACCCCGACTGATCTGGCTGGCACAGCTGCACCAGGACACCATCACGGAGGAGCACTTCAGCCAACCCAGGTAAGTCATGGGGCCATGTGCAGCCAACAGTGGCTAAGGCACAACCCACAAACATGCATGGATACACACCAGGGGTGCATGCTGTCAAGGGAAGTGGCAGGGCACAGAAGCACACACATAACCAGGGATGGGTGAGGACTAACATGCCACACGGATGGACACACAAACACGCACACGCACACAATGCACCAAACTTGCACAGAGGGCAGGAGGCACACCGACCCAGAACGCCAACCCTAGCCACACACATGTCCACAGGCCACCATGCCCACTGCCTGTCCATGTGCGCGTGTCAGATGCTGAACACCATTGCACATTGGTGTACAGCGCAATGCAGGCATCATCATGCACACGTAACTGCAGACAGCAGCCGGGAGGGTGTGCAGGTGGACTGTGTGTCCGTGTGCAGGGCCGGGTACCCATCCGTGCACTGCCCACTGAAACACACAGTGCACACAGGGCAGCACCAGACAGTAACTGCACTGGGAGACAGGTCAGTCATGCAACACAGTGCCCCGGCAACCATGGATGCATGGGCGGGCCCCGTCGAGACCCGCCAGCACTGACAGGCTGACCACTGGCCTCATGGGATGGCACCAATGGTCCCCCAGGGGTTCCACTGCGTGAACGCGACCGTGCTCGCACAGGGGTCTGCAGCACACCGAACATGCCTGCGCCAGGCGTGCTCGGGATGCCCACAGCTGAACTCGGTGTCAACAGGGAGGGAGTCGCATGATGCCAGGAACGGGGGGTGGACAGTGCACTGCGTGGTGTCCACGACGCATGGGCACCTGACTGTTTGCCCATTGTGGCTATGACAGCAGTGAATGCCTGTGCATGCCTGTCAATGGCAGCGGTCACATCTTCCCGCAACCGGTCCATCCCTGCCAGGATCAGAGCGGTGTCCCTGCTGCAAGGCTCCTCTGCCCGCTCCAGAGCCACATGCAGTGCATCCACTTATGTCGCAAGCCACATCTGCTGCTGGACTGATGCTTGCAGTAGGCGGGTGTGCTCATCCAAGAGGTCATCTGCCTCCTCAGCATCCTGTCCCTCAGGGTGTGCAGGGCCCTGATGCTAAGCACCCCTTGAGGGTGGGCACTGCACACCAGGACCAGGTATGGGCATGTCCACAGGCAGTGCACAGATGCTGCCACTGAACCCTGTACCCCCAAGCCCATTGGCCGACTGCTGATGCTGCCCCTCCAGCTGCCGCTCCCCAGGGCTCAGTGGTGCTGCCGCAGTGGCCGCAACAGTCCCACTTTCCTGAACAAACACCAGTGCTGCCCCACTGTGCTGAAAGGCTCAGGCTGGGACTGTGATGACACGCAGGCCTCCATGGCAGCACCACCCACAGCCATGGTCACGATGTGTCCTGCTGTGTGGCCATCCCGTGGCACACACGTGTCACTGCCCATGATGTTAGTGACATCATCATCGGTGACGGACTCTGCACCGGCCCCAGGCACAGAATGCCGGCATCTGTGGATGCCGGCATGCTGGGACACAGGCAGGGCTTCCTCCGCACCTGTTACAACATCAGTGTGGACAGCCAGGTGGCCCCACTGTCGAACTGAGCCACGTATACCTGTGGAGGTGGATGGGCCCTTCTCCATCTCCAGCTGACTGTCCTCAGTGGACAGGCCCACCACTGCTGACCCATGCAGATGCTCAGGATCTGTAAGGGAAAGCAAAGTCGCGTTACTGCATGTGACCTACCCTGCCCCCCCATAGACAAACCATGACTTACCATGCAGTGATGGGCCACCACCCATCTGGAAGCCACCACCCGGAACACCCTCAATGGCACTACGCTGCATGCTTCCAGCAAGCTTCTCCTCCTGTGGGGTCAGCTGTACCACCTCCGGCTGTCCCCCACCTGTTGCATCTCATACTGCTCTGATGGCAGCCACCTTCTCCTTTATCCTCCTCCTATCCATGCCCATCTTTTTACTGCACTCCTGCATGGAGCTCTGGTGGCTGCCATGCAGGTTCACAGCACGTGCCACCTCCTCCCATGCAGCAGCACGGGCTTGAGGTGTTCCCTGCTGTCCACTGAGAAGCGGCTCCTGATCCAGGTAGGTGTCAAATAGGGCTTCTTTGGTCTCGGCCTTGGTAAAGTTGGGCCTCCTCCTCCTCCCACCACTGTGTTCCTCCTCTCCCACAACTTGCTTGGTCATTATTTAGCCTGTAAGAATGGCAGTTGTTACCTGTGACTGTGCAGTCCCGTGCATGTCCCTAAACCCACAGTCCACACTCCCAAACAGCATGCAACTCACCAATAGACTGCAGTAACCGACTATGGCCACTGCAGCCCAATGTCGCACTTTTATAGCGCAACCCATGCAAATGAGGCGAGGTGCAACTTTAAGTGGATGCAAATTGCAGTGCTGCTCCATTGAATGGCTGATTAGATGATTTGCATATGACTGCTGAATATCACGCTTTTGAACTTTGCGCAATTGTGTTGAACATGCTGAGCCAATGATGCAGTTCTGTGACATGCGTAGTACACACCTCACTGCGCATGCCCGGGTTGCTGATGCAGGCGTCTGCCGTGCTGCTGATGTGCTGTACACTGTAGGCAATGCAGGGCACGGCCACCATTGTGCCAGTGGTGCTATAGCAATGGTCACTACATGGCGCTGTGGCACTGGGCCATCATAGGCACACTGGGCCAACTGCGCAGTAGGCCGCTAATGGCGGTAGCACACAGGCAGCCAATCGCGTTACACGCATTGGGTTCCAATGGCACTGTGCATGTCCGTGCTCCAGAGACCCTTGACCCTGTGCCTGACCTTTGCCCCCTAGGTGCCATGTGTCAGGCATGGGTGCACCTCTATTGCACTGTTCGGTGACAGCGCGATAGGGAATGGCAGCACTGTACCATGCAGCATCTGCACATGGGGAGCCACGCTGCAGAGCGCCATATTTGCAAATTGAGCAGAGAACATGGCACGCAGGAGGGCATCTCAGTGGTTGGCAATAGAGCTGGCCAACCTAGTGGCCATTGGGGAGCCACACCAAGGGCCACTGTTTGGGGAGGCACCACTGGACAGGTCCAGGACCCAGGTGTGGGAGGAGGTGGCCACTGCACTTGAGAAGGCCACAGAACAGGGAGGAACACTGAGCAGTGCCGCCACAGGTATGGGGACCTGCGGCAGAGGGAGCTGGAGCTGCTATCACGCCTGCGGGCACATGCCAGGAGGGGCATGGTGCCACGGCCAGGTAGGTGTTACGTCAACACACTTTTATCTTCTATATGGGTAACACTGTTGTATGTGTCCAGCACATGGTGGAGGGACTGTCCAGGGTTGGCTGTGGTGGTGTTATCAGGGTGTGGGGTGGGGTGGGTGGATCTGGCTGGGTGGGAGGGCACACACCTGGGGGCAGGGGGACTTTGCTATGGGATTGTACTGATGTTCCTCTCTCCATGTTTGCACCACAGGCCTGGAGGAACACCACCGTGCCTGTGATGTTCAGCGGCAGGAGGAGCAGAGGGAAGCCAGACGGGGTGAGGGCCCTCACTGCCCACTGGACTGGCCCGATGAAGGTGAGTGCCATAACTCCATGATTACTATTGCATGCTGTGTAACAGGGTGGGCATCAGGGCATGGCCACCATCCCTCAACACCATTGCCATGCACGCGACTTGTTACAGTCAACACTGTCCAGTGGCAATGCATGTCTAGGAGTGCATCGATGGTGGTCCATGCATGCACCAGGTACATGGTTGTGCCACTGCCTTTGCACCACATAGTCATGTCACTAAATGGCCACGGTGGTGCTGTGAGTGACTTGGCTGGTGGGTGTGTGCAGTGTTCCGTATGTCTGTATGCACCTGGGTGGGCAGGTCATGTGGACATGATCATTGTGGGTGGTCACACACCATCACAGAGGTATGTCCCATGGCCGTATGCCATTCACAGTGGGTGGGCCATATGGGGCTGTGCATTCACACCTATTGACTGTGCTCCCTTGTCCTAGGTGCATGCCATTTCTGGGAGATAATGGAGGCACTGTGGGAGATACTCCAGGTGGCAAGGGCATCACTGGACATCCTCCTCAGGATTGACGACACTGGGGTCCTGCGGAGGCACCGACCAAGACAGAGTCAGAGTGGGTAGCGGCGCTCCCACTAGGGGTCCCTCAGCCCCTGTAATCCCCTACCCCCCTGGACCCACCCTCACACCCCTCCTTTCCCATCCCATTTGTCCCTCCCTGCCCCTTACCCACCCCCACCTTGTTTGTGGCCCCCCCACCTTGTATATATTTTTAAATAGTCTTGTAAATTGTTAACTTTTATATGTTTGTTCAATACAGTTATTTTGATATGAATACTGTGGTGGTCTCTGATTTGCAGGGGGCTATAGGTGCTCAGCTGCAGTGGTGTGCATGGTGTCAGGGGTGGTGCAGTCATGGGTATGTGTGTGTGTCCATGTGGAGGTGACTATGGTGTGAGGGTAGCTATCAGTCAGTGTCTGTGGTGTGTGTGTTGTGCCCTGTGCACTGGATGACTGTGTGCAGTGGTCCATGGTGCATGCTCTGTGTCCATGGTGCCCCTATCAACCCGTCCATGGCCTGTGCAGCTGACACACATGCATGTCTGTGACCTGCACAGTCTGCTGGCATGTCAGTGGTGGCAGTCCCTGCAGGGCAGCCACTGTACCCATCACAATGCTGGGTTGCCTCCTGTCACTGGTGTGGTGCATGTCTGCCTTGGGTGGCACTGTGGCCTCCACAGTTGTTGTCCCACCTCCATGCTGTGCCTTGTGTGTGTTGCAGGGTATGTGCACCACTGTCTGTGACTTGTGCTCCGGGCAAATTATGGTGGTGTATGGGTCCACAGTGCCTGTGCAGGGTGGCTGGCACTCCAGTGCCATGGAGGACTGCAGGTTGTGTGTACAAGGTTTACATGGGCCCACGCTGGGGGCTTGGTTGCCCCACCACTGGGTCCCGGTGTTGTTGTGCTCTTGGGTATGGGTGGGTGTCTGTCCATGCACTGTGTGGCATCCAGTGTGGTGCATGCTTCCACGCACCACTGTGGGTGTCTGTGCTGGCTGTTGTGGCCAGTGGTGGGTCGGGGTGTGTCATTGGAATACTGTGCAGGGTGCTGTACCACTGGTGGTGGTGTCCGGGGCAAGCCCTGTCCCGTGTGGATTACATTATGTGCCGATGCATGGTTGGTCTCTCAGCAGTACCTCGGGGGGACTGTGCATGGTGGCACTGTGTATGCTGTTGTTGCATTGCTATGTGCTGCCACCCACTGATGGGTGCTTGTGGTGGGGCTGCCTTGCATGGTTCTGTGGTGCACAGGGTTGCAGTGTCACAGTGGGGGTGGTGGCATGCATGGGGTTTCCTGCAGAGGTGGTCGCTGCTCCTGGGGGGGGTGTCTGGGGGTCACAGTGCAGGGTGTGCTCTGCATTGAGGGGACGGTGTGGCATGGGGTGGTCAGCCCTCCTTGTGTGCCAGTCACAGCTTGCCGGTGGGTGTGATGGGGCACCATGGCCTGGCTGTGGGTTGCTTGATTGTCTCCATGGGCCGGTGGTTATTCCAGCCCTTCCCCAGTTGTGCAGTGCATGGGGTGTGGGGGAACAATGTCTGTTCTGCTGTGTGTTCCTGTGCCCATCTGTGGCATGGGTGGTGTGCCCCTACCTCCCTGGTTGTGCAGTTGCATTGCTCTGCAGCTGGGGGGTGTCCCTGGTTGTGCTATGGTACCTCTGGACTGCTCAGCTGCACATCCCTTGTTGTGCTATGGCGCATCAGATCTGCTCAGCTTCCCCTCCCTAGTTGCGCTATGGCGCAGGTGGTGCGATATTCTGTTGTCAGCTGTAGGCGCAGTTTGGCCTGCTCTGTTTTTGAATATCACGTCTCTTGTGCATGGGCGCAATGGACTTGTGCTTGCTCCTGCTATTGCACACTTTTTGGGTGCAGTTTGAATATTTGGGCCAGTGTGTACAAAGAATGTGTGCATTGTAATGGGGATCGAAGCTTAAAACGAGCATTGGAAGTACTTAATTGCTAATATCTCAGCAACCGCATGATGTAGAAAAAAAATTAAAATTTCACAGAAATCTTGATTTTCCTGGCTAGGTTTTTAGCTAGCAACAAAAGTTCTGTATCTCGCACTGTTTTCGAGATACGAGCCCCAAAAGGCGCGGCGGATGCCACCATGTTAGTCTATGGGAAAAATTGTCAACTTCGGAGTATTGTAACTTGGAATCTGTGCAATATTTTTTCACCAAACCACCAAAAGGCACATCTGTGAGATGTTGGCTGCCTTCCCTCCAAATTTCAGCTCAAAAGACCAAACCGTTCATTCGCAGCAGGGTGGCAAAGAATTCATGTAATTTTGACCAAGTCTGAAAATGTAGTGTTGCAATTTGAGGCAATTTTTGCAAAATTTTGCGAAAGTGTCATGCCTGCAACACTACTTTGTGATACTACTGGTTCCAGAAATTTGAAAAACATATTTCTGGGGTGTTTTACCCCAAAATAAAGACATGGCTAGCATCCTCAGAGTCCGACTAGGTGAACACAAAAGGAATTGTGTCCCTAGAGGGTCCCGAATTTAAATGCCAAGCATTTTTATGATCACCAACTGAAAAAAAATGGCAGATTTGCGACACTACTAGGGTAATTTGAGACACTAAAAAGTGCATTTTTGAAAGTGTTGAATATTTTGTTAACTTTTCCCATTGACTTATAATGGGAACTTGTTTTTTGAATAACTTTTGAACCGTTCAATATTTTTTTACGAAATCTTCAAAAGGCACATCGGGCACCCTGGCTGCACATTCCCTGAAGTTTTCAGACCAGTCGTGTAAATTGTGCAACCTGTAGGTGAGAGCAAAGAAATCGCAAAAAAGCGTAATTGCTCAATTGGTTGTCGCTTAATAACTCCGCAGCCGTATATCCGACCAGTATGACACTTGGCAGATCCCAAGAACTACCATATCCAATTGTGCATAGCAAATTTCAGGCAAATCCATTAAACAGTGGCAAAGTTACTGAGGTGCAAAATTTGACCCTTTAGCCTTAAAATAGCTCCTCAGCCCTAACTATGGTAGCTCTACCGTGCTACCATAATATATATAGATCCAGATATTCAAATCAGGTGCACCTGGTGCAACTGAGTTGCACTGGTGCAACCCCAGCAATGCACCCCGGTGCGATATTGAACAGGGGGACCTGTGCAGCACAAGTTCTGATGCACCAGGGTGCAAGGGTAATGTATGCAGCGCAAATGCAGGGGGTGTGCCCATGCACATGAGGCACATCCCGATAGTCAGCCCGGGATGTGCAGCACAAATGCAAACACAACCCTGAGTGCACTGCATACAGGGGCACACAGTTGAGCTGGAAAAAAAGGCTCAAGTCCAGGCCACCCACAGGTGGGCTACAGAATTGCAGGGTGCAACACAGCACCCGCCAGCCATGGGTGGCCCCCCACCCAGCAGGGACACCAGCCATAGGCACCCACACCCTTCCCGGTGGCCCCCCTCTTGTTTGCCCAATCGTGGGCAATACTATGTAGTTGTATTACCTGGTGGTCTAGTGGTACCCCCTTCCTCACATCCATATGCCTGATCATGAGCATTTGAATAGTACCACCCAACCTGGTGGCCCAGTGGTCCCCCCCGCCGGCTACCTGATCATGGGCAGTTGAACAGGAACTCCCTACCCAGTGGTCTAGAGGTCCACCTCCCTCCCTCCCTTCTGTAAGCCCGATCATGGGCATTAGTAATGCAGAACAATACCTGGTGGTCCAGTGGACCCCCTTCCTCCCTCCCTTCTGGAAGCCCGATCATAGGCATTAGTAGTGCAGCACAATACCTGGCAGTACAGTGGTACCCCTTCCCTCCCACCCACAGAGGACCCTGGCCACCCAGCACCCCCATCATCGTGGGCACAGCACCCCACCCACATACTGCCTGGCTGCCTCACAATGACAGCTTACAGTGAGCGACTCCGGTAGTGCATAGTGTGTACAGTGGGTTTCAGACCATATTGTACTGACCAGCACAAATGTTAATGAACCATTCACATATTTGTCGGTAAGTACAGCATGGTCTGCAAGCCCATTGGTACACACTGTGCACTAATAGGCTTACAGATCATACTGTAAGCTGTCAATCAGCGGGTGGCTGGGTGGTTTACGGGCAGGGTGCATCCACCCACCGATGAAGGGGGGGTGCTCGGTGGCCAGGGTCGTCTGTGGATGGGAGGGGAAGGGGTAACACTGGACCATCAATTATTGTGCTGAATTACTAATGCCAGCGATCAGGCTTACAGGAGGGAGGAAGGAGGACCACTAGATGACTGGATATGGTGTTACTGTTTGACTGCCCGCGATCGGGCAGCCAGTGGGGGGGTACCACTGGGCCACCAGGTTGGATGGTACTATTCAAATGTTAATGATCGGACATACGGATGGGAGGTGGGGGGGGGTGCCACTAGACCACCAGGTAATACATCTACATTTGTACTGCCCGTGATCAGGCACCCAGGAGGGGGGTCCATTGGAATACCAGGGACTCACCATACTATGGCAGCAGCTATGCAGGGTGTCAGGCTCATTGTGCCAGGCAGCCCTGTGCACCACATGCAAATGAAGCTGTAATGACATGCAAATGGCCCCATTTGCACCATGCATACATTATGGCCTCATTTGCATGTGTACTTCTGAATATCGTGGGTGATGCACCCAGTGCATCTGCATTTGTGCTGGAGCATTCCCGGCCTTCCCTGTCAGGTGGATGTGCCGGCGCATTGTACTTGTGCATGGTGCATTCCATGTCATATTCAACTGTGCTGTGCCTTGGTACATCACCTCTGAATATTGCCCAGTCCTGGTCCCAGCTCATCTCAGTTGCGCTGTGCCCCCTCTTGCGCCACTGCCCAGCACAGTCTGAATAGCTCATCCATATGGTTGAGTAGGCACTTTAATGTTAAACCTCAAATTCTGCACATTAATAACTTTGCAACCGTTCAACAGATTTGCACAAAATTTGGCATGCATGGTCTGGTATGGTAGATCTCTTGATTTACCAAGTTGTGTTTTGGTCAGACGTACGGTTTCTGTGCAGCAAAATGCCACAAAATGCACTTTTCGCCAGTTTTGATGTGTTTGTTGCCCATGGCGCTGTGACCACACTGTGTAGTCTTTTGGTCTGATCCATGGAACATAGAAAGAGGATGAGTCAAGGAATAATCCAGCATTAGTTTGGTAAACAAATATCAATCCATTCCAAAGTTATTAAATTTTTAATTTTTGAGTTCTGAGCATACTCTGTTCACTCAAAAATGTATATGTATATTTTGAGAAAGATAAATGGTCACACAGTCAAAGATTTTGTCAGCTCATGAAAGAAAAATCCTAGTCCATCAGAAACATTCTTTGCTCGCGAGCCGCCATCTTGTTTTTAGTTTTCCAGTTAAACAAAATGTAGTAGCTTTCTCCACGGGTGACTTTTGGGCCAAATGAGGCATGGGTTTTGTTCAGGGTGATCTCCTCTACAAAGCTATGCCTTTGGTTTGCTTCATTTCTGTCCAAAAATATTTTTTTTTAATTAAAAATTCTTCTTTCGCGACTTGCAAATGATCTTCTTTCGCAAGCCTGCAAAATCCTGGTCCATGGGACGATCCTAGTCAGCGAGTTTTATTCTTGAGGGGATGACCAGAAAGCCAGAATTTCATGACCAGATGTCCCTGAAGATGACCAGATCACCCAGATTGGTGCAACCAGATGTCAGCTTGTGGACTAGGATTTTGCTAGGTCGTGGACTAGGATTTATCTTGCGGCTGAGGATTTTGCTATCTCACTGCTGAAAAATTTTTAAAGGTGTCAAAACTTTAGAATTGCATAGCTCATTAATGGTTTGGTCTTTTTACTTGAAATTCACAGGGTGTTGCAGGGATGCCCTACAGGCATGAAATATGCTGTTTAGGTGTTGGGGAATTAAATGGTTGCATAGATATGCCATGATGAAGTTCACATTTTCCCCATAGGATTACAATGCAATGTCTGTCATGCCTTTCAGCGCTGTTATCTTGAAAACAAAGCGAGATACAGAGTTTTAGCTACTTTCGCCCTTGGAACAAGATTTTAAACCATAGAGTAAGCCTGTGTGGAATTTTTTTCATAGGTTGCACGGTTAATGAGATATTGTCAAATTTGTGTTACAAGGATTCCTTGCCATATGGGGCTGCTGTATAGCTGTGCGTAAGTGGGGCCTGTGCTCCCACAGATGCACATTATTATGCAGTAATGGTCAACTTGGTGGGAGAGTGGGGCCCCCCACCAATACATGTTTTCTACTAATTATATTACACTTTTTCAAAAAGTAAGGAAATTCATGGCAAAAAAAACTGCATTTAATGCATCAGTTAGGGTTAAAATGACAAAAGTGAGGAAATTAAATGTTAGGGTTGAGCACCTAATCCCCCACAACCCACACACCCATCCTCCAAGACTGACAGACACAAGGGTGTGCCATGGGGTAGTGAGGCCTAACTATCACCCCATTCTCCTTTACTGTAGCATGTAAACCTGCTTACACATGGAATGGGGAGACAGTTGGGCCTCAAGACCCCATGACAAACCCTGGCATCTGTCAGTCTATAGAGGATGGGTGTGTGGGTTCTGGGGAAGTTAGATGCTCAACCCTAACATTTCATTTCCTCACTTTTGTTACTTTAACCCTAACTGATGCATTAAACACAGTTTTTTGCCATATATATATATATATATATTTATATTTATGCAATGGGGTGGACGTATATTCAGTGTGATAAATGCGTTTATCTGAGTGACTGTATGTATAAATAAATTTATACATACAGTGACCATTTATACACACAGTTACTATGTCACAAATCTCTTTAGAATTCATTTAGAATGTTCAGCCTCAGAAGTAGTACTAACCATATTCAAATGGGAATAACTTTAAAACAAAAAAAGATGGCATGGTACTGTGAGCACGAAAATTGTTCCACACAAAATTATCTACAAAATGAGTGGTGTTTCATGTATAGATACCTTATAAAATTTTTACAATTATCAAAAAAGCAGAAGAAAATTTAATTTTTTTTTCACTTTTTTGACAAACAAATGTAAATAACTTTAAAACCAAAAATGATAGCATGGTACTGCGAGCACGAAAAATGTTCAGCACAAAAATATCTACAAAATGAGTGGTGTTTCATTCATAGATACCTTTTAGTTTTTTATAATTAGCAAAAAACAGCATAAAATTCGATTTTGTTTTCCCTTTTTTGACAAACAAATGTGAATAACTTTAAAATGAAAAATGTAGCATACTACTGTGAGCATGACATTTGTTCAGCAAGAAGTTTTCTACAAAATGAGTGGTGTTTCATTTAATAGCAACCACTATGCTAGGTGGACATACTCTAGGAAAGTTAACCAAAACTCCCAGAAATTATCATTTAAAATAAAGATAAACAGTCAAAACCAAATGTTCCTGCACTGATAGAAAGCATCCCTATTGCATAAATGAAATATGCAATGGTGAGTGGTCAGATAAATGATTTATCTACACTTGCACTGTTTGACCTCGGACACCTCACTCGTGGCTTAGGCCACTCGTGAGGTTACCTAAAGTCAAACAGCACTTGTGTAGATAAATCATTTATCTGACAGCTCACCATTGTATATCCCATATATATATATATATATAAAATGGTAGCACGGTAGTGCTACCATAGGTAGGGTTGAGGAGCCATTTTAAGGTTAAAGGGTCAAATTTTGCACCTTAATAACTTTGCCACTGTTTAATGGATGTGAATGAAATTTGGTATGCACAATTGGGCATGGTAGATCTTGGGATCTGCCAAGTTTCGTACTGGTTGGATATATGACTGTGGAGTTATTAAGCACCAATGAAATGTGCGTCTACGCTTTTTTGTGAATTCTTTGCTCTCGACTACAGGTTGCACGGTTTGCGCGACCAGTCCAAAAACTTCAGGGAATGTGTGGCCAGGGTCCACAATGTGCCTTTTAAAGATTTCCTGAAAAAATATTAAATGGTTAAAAAGTTATTCAAAAAACAAGTTCCCATTATAAGTCAATGGGAAAAGCTAACAAAAAGTTCGACAGTGCCGCAAATGCACTTTTTAGTGTCACAAATTGCCCTAGTAGTGTCGCAAATCCACCATTTTGTTTTCAGTTGGTGATCAGAAAAATGCTTATCATTTAAATTTGGGACCCTCTAGGGACACAATTCTTTTTGTGTTCACCTAGTCGGACCCTGAAGATGCTAGCCATGTCTTTATTTTGGGCTAAAACACCCCAGCAATATGTTTTCTAAATTTCTGGAACCAGTAGTGACACAAAGCAGTGTCGCAGTGATGACACTTTTGCAAAATTTTACCAAAATTGCCTCAAATCGCGACACTACTTTTTCAGACTTGGCCAAAATTACAGGAATTCTTTGCCACCCTGCTTCGAAAGAACGGTTTGGTCTTTTGAGCTGAAATTTGGAAGGAATGCAGCCAACATCTCACATATGTGTCTTTTGTTGGCTTGGTGAAAAAATATTGCATGGCTGCCAAGTTACAGTACTCCAAAGTTGCAATTTTTTCCCATAGACTAACATGGTGGCGTACACAGCGCCTTTCCGGACTCGTATTTCAGAAATGGTGCGAGATACAGATTTTTCTGTGAAATTAAAATGTTTTTTTCTACATTGTGCAGTTGCTGAGATATTACCAATTAAGTACTTCCAATGCTCATTTTAAGCTTCGATCCCCATTACAATGCATACATTCTTTGTACACACTGCTTTTCTGTATGCACCTGTTTGGAAAACACAGGGCATGCGCTTCTGTTACTGTTACAGTTAATGTTTCCACTTGCATTTATATCCTCCCTTGGCGTTACCGTTACCGTCTACGCCACTGTGTGCATTACTCTTTGTGTTCTCATTCACACTTGCGTTACCATGTGTGCCACTGTTAGCGCTTCTGTTTGGATTGCTGTTCCTGTTTCTATGTTACAAGACACCACATAGGCGGGAGGCCTTAGAATTGTAGACCCACCTCCCGCCGCTGCATTACATTCACTATTTCTCATCATCATTCTCAAAAAGAAGGGAAATTAGAGGCAAAAAACTGTGTTTAATGCAATAGTTAGGGTTGTTCTACAGCGACAAAAGCAAGGAAATTCAGTGTTAGGGTTGAAAGCCCCTCTTGGACCCCCCACCCACACCTCCCAACTGGCATCAGTGTGCGCATTGGGGTTGTTGGAATCTAACTCTCACCCCATTCTCCTATACCTCTGCTTCTTCACACATCTGATGGAGTAAGAGTTAGGACCGACAACTCCAATGCACACCCTGATGCCAGTTGGGGGTGTGGGCGGGGGGAATTTCCTTGCTTTTGTCACTGTGGAACAACCTTAACTAATGCATTAAACAGAGTTTTTTGCCTCTAATCTATAAACCCGTATGGTGTGATTTAACATGAAAACAGTGGAGGAGTCCAGCCACACAAAAGCAAGGGTCCTGGATTTCAGACGGGTCACTTTTTCAAAATTGGGGGTATGTCTGAAGAAAGCCTTAGAGGGAAGGGTGGGAAAGAGGGAAGTGGAGGATAAATTGGCACATCTTAAGGGAGTCATAACTGAATCCTCAAGCCTTTGTGTTAGGCAAATAAGTACAACAACAAAGTACAACAAAGGAAGAAAAAAATACACTCTGGTATTCTTGTTTTCTCAGCTTGAACACACTACTGTTAAATGATTTACTCACTTGTTTTCAGCGCAATCATTCTGGTACATGTTAAATATACCTTTACCATTTGTCATATAACTGTAATTAGGTATTCATTTGGTTCTCTTATAGTGGGAGGGGTGCAGGGAGCAAGAAGAGGAAGCCAGGCCCAATGAAATGAAGGCAGGAAACATCCTTTACTACTTTCAGGAGATGGAGTAATCAAGGAGTGGCCTCTCGCACATGGACTCCCTGAGGGGACAGATGCATGGGAGTACCCTCCTTTAAGTATGTTCCCTGGGCTCATACTGGCTAAAGTCCTGAATTCCTCTATCTTCTTTTCACCCATATTCTTTTTGGAAGCACAAGAAGGTCTGTTGTATGGGGACACTTTACCCAACCACTGTTTACCAACCCAGTTCTCAGATGTGGGCCCAAGACTCCCTATGCTCTCCCTCTGTATGCTCAGCTCCCTCCCAGAAGTGGGAGGGGTGCCACATGCTCAGTTCATGACTTCAGCCCATAGGTTCATAGGTTCATAGGAGCTTACGGTTCTAGGGAAGAAACCCTTAGTGAACTCGCCACCACAAACCTAATGGCAGAGTAGAAACTTTCTATTTCCCACGTGTTCCTCATAAACTGCTCAATAGTAGCACTAGATACTACACACTCTGATAAAGAGTTCCAGATTGAAGGAACTCTTTGTGTGAAATACTTATTTCTATTTGTAGTATGATTTATGTTTGCTTCTAATTTTAATTTATGAGTTATTGCATTTTTGTTTGTAAGTGTTCTTTCAAGGCACAATGTTTCAAATAGGGCAGGGTCATTAAGAGCCCAGTAAGTTAAGCAAAGATCTCCCCTCAAGGACCTATAGTAAAGGGAATAGAGCCCTAAAGTGGTTAATCTATCCTCATGTGAGAGATTTTTTATGTTGTTAATATTTTTGGTCATTCTTCTCTGGACTCGCTCTATTGAGGTTTTTGCACCAATAGAAGTTGGGGCACAAAAGGAGGCACAAAAGACAATTTGGGTTCTGACCATACTAGAAAATAAGGGAATTATAACATCAGGTGTTCGACTTTTAATATGTTTCAGTATACAGGTTGTTATTCCATGACACTTTTTTATTGTTTTGTTTATGTGAATGTTAAATTTAATATCATTAGTAATTGTGATTCACAGGTCGATTTCTGCTTCGACTACCTGTAATTGGATGTTGTTTAAGGTATATTGTGCTAATCTGTTATTTTTTCCAAAATGCATAACCTTACATTTGGCAATATTAAAAGACATTTAATTTTGAGTTGCCCATAATGCCACTTGATCTAGATTGTTTTGTCAGGCATGGATTGATTGTGTATCATTTGTGATGCAACCGATTTTACTGTCATCGGTGTATTTGTTTATCCAGACCCCATGTGTGGTTTGCATAGATAATATCATAATATTGATTAATACTGGCCCTAGAACCGATCCCTTGGGCACTCCACTGGTAACTTTAGTTGAGTTAGATAGTTGGCCTTTGATGTTAACGTACTGTTCTCTGTCCTTTAACCATGGGTTGATCCATATGATAATCTTCAGGTTCAGTTTAATCTTAATAAGGTGTTCAAGCAGTATTCTGTGAGAGACAGCATCGAAGGCTTTTTCATAGTCAAAAAATGTCACGTCAACTGGGAAACCATTATCCAGTGCATTACTGACTGGCTGAAAAAAACGTATTAAATTATTTTGGCATGATCTGCCATGAGTAAAACCGTACTGTATAATGTCAATAAAGTCTGAGACTTGGATGTGTGTAAAAATTTTGTGCAACAGTAGACTTTCCATTAATTTCACTATACATGATGTGAGACTGATGGGTCTGTAATTTGTATGTTTTGCTTAGTACCCTTTTTATGTATGGGAGTTACCGTAGCTTTCTTTTGGTACAATACCTTCATCGATTGATGTATTAATTAACAGTACAAGTATTCCAGATAATTCATTTACCAGTTCTTTTAGGAATTTGGGCAGAATATTGTCTGGTCCAGCAGAAGAATTAGTTTTAGTAGAGTTTATAGATGCCATGATTTCAGATTTTGTAAATAATATTGGATTATTAGTGGTTTGAAGATGGTCCAGATTTATTCCCTCTTCAGTATTGTATACACTACTAAAGTAATTATTTAATTCTTCTGCAATTTCCTGTCCATCAGTGATCAATTCTTGATCCTTTAATAGAGGACATACTGTGGGGGTATTACCTTTAATTGAGCCAACATAATTGTAGAATTTGTTTTGTTATCTTTGGTTAGTGTTGCTAAATTTAGTTCAAGTTTGTTTTTGCATTCTTTATAGCTCTTTTGGTTGAATTAGCCTTTATTTTAAATTTATGCCACCTATCTATTGTTGGATGTTTTTTATATTTGTTATATGCCCTTTTTTGTTTTTTATTTATCTTATTATATTTGTGTTAAGCCACATAGGTATTCTTTTTTTATTGTTGTTGTATTTTTTATATTCTGGTACCCAATGTAGGATACAGTACTCAATTTTTTTCTGGATTAGTGACCACATACTTTCAGTGTCCAGATTTGTTAAGGCTTCTTCCCAATTCCAAGATAATAGAAATTCTTTAATTTTGGAATAATCAGCTTTATTAATTTTTGTTATTTTTGTTACGCCTTTAGTGATGTTGGTAAATCTCTTCAGAGACCATAAGATCATGTTATGATCACTATCCCCTAATGGAGGCAAAACTATAGGTGGATCCCCAATATCTTTAATATTGGTCAATATCAAATCCAGAGTGGAGCTGAGTCTGGTAGGCTCTTGAACTAATTGTTCTAAATCAAGCTGGATAGTAGCATTAACAATTCTAGTGTCAAGAGAACTTTTTACCTGTAGAGAGTGGCAACAGATATTGGGCAAATTAAAATCTCCCATGATAATCAATTCATCGCAGACATTAATATTTTTGATAGTCTTCATAAAAATTTCATTAGCTGTTGCATCAAGGTTTGGGGGATGGTAACGTAGACTCAAGGTAAGCCAATTATTGTTATTTTGAATTTTGGCCCAGATAGTCTCAGTTTCTGTCTCAGAAAGATCAGTATTATTAATCATATGACATTTTGAGTTATTTTTGATGTACAAGGCGACATCACCACCCTTACTATGTGTATGATTTTTTGATATTAAAGTATAACCCAAGAGGTTCTGACCCCAGTCAGAGTCTTGGAACCAGGTTTCTGTGACCCCACAGATGTCAATGTTTTCCTTGATTAATAGGCATTGTAGTTCTCCCATTTTGTTCCTTAAACTCCTAGCATTAAAGAGTAAGATGTTTAATTCTGAGCTAATTTTTTCAGGGGACAGTTATCAGTGTGATTCGTTTTTGAGGCATTAGGTGTCTTGAATTTGCATGGTGCATGAAGGTGTGTATTACACCCCTCCCCCCTAACCATTAGTTTAAAGCATTAGTAATGTATTTATTAATATGCATCCCCAAGAGAGTCAACCCCAATCTGCTAGGGTGCAAACTGTCTCTGCTTATTAAATCTGTTCTAGCAAGGAATTCTTCCCAGTGTGTTATGCAGCCAATGTTCTGCCTAACACACCATTGACATATCCAGCTATTAAGATGTTTAATGTTGTTGTTTGCATAGGGGTCAGCTCTTGGTACAGGAAGGATTTTGGAGAATGCTATTTGACAATTCTTCTCAGCTAAGATGTTAGTGAGTCCTACATATTTTTCCTTAATGGTCTGTAAATTTGTCTTGCCATTTTAGTTAAATCTTTAATTTTAGCTCCTCTAAAACAGGAAACAGTTCTATTCTTTTTGTCTGGTTCACAGACTGGTCAGTCCAATTGCTTTATTTTACAGTCGTCTACAACATATATTTGTTTGGGCTCAGTGCTTTCCCCCATATCCATTAGATCTGCTGGTGCACTTTGTTTATCCTGAACCATAACTGGGTTGGGGTTTATTTTGGTTGTTGTTGCCTCATTACTATTATATGCAATAGGTAATGATCTTACTGGTGGAGTAGAAGGTAAATTATCATCATCATCATTTAGGTCCTTAAGTGGGTCAAAATAGTTATGAAGTACTGTATCAAACTTTGCAGCTTTTCTGCCTTTTTTTGCAACCTTGTTACTTTGAGCTTGATACCAAGTGTTTTCAGTATTGTTAGGATCATCACCCTCCTCTCTAGCTCTTTTTTTATGATGTACCGAGGGTGCATCAGATGTTACCAAAGGATTACTAGCAGAGAAATTAGCTACAGTATCTGTTTGGGTACATGTATCATTTTGTGTAATGGAAGTACTTACTAATGTAGCTTTAGACATTCGATTTGACATCTCAATGTGACTATTTTCTAAGGCGTTTAGTCTAGAACTAAAAAGACTGATTTCCTGAGCCTTGTCCTCATTTTGTATGCACTTAGAGCAGTGAAATACTTTATTTAAAGTATTCTGGGTATTGAAACAGTACATCCGACAGGTCACACATTTAAGTCTGATCCTCCCATCAATATTTATACTGCTATCAGTCATTTTTGTTGTTTAGATTTTATTTAGGCTATATACAAGGTAGATACCAAGAGAACGTGTAGGCTTACCTCTACTCAGGTCTATCACAAACTATACTGCATCCCCCAACCCTTCAAACATGCAAAACATATGCAGACATGTGTGTCTTTGTGTGCGTGTTTGTGCACGATGACACGCACTCACCCTGTTTGCTGCAGGGCAGACTTAAGTGCTGACCACGTGACCCAGAAATAGATCACAGGGTCATGGACCAGTAATGAAGCTAAATCTTCTAAAAATGTTTTAAAATAGGGATTTAACCCAAAATAGTGCGCTACCACAGTAGATAATGTGCTGCAGTACAAACAGAATTAAATTAAAGCTTCACACAAGTTGTAGTTTCAGTAGAAGCGTACTGAACTACAGCTCCTCTTCCTGCTATCTAGTGATGCAGGGCTCCAAACACTAGACAGTTGTTAGTTTCACACTAGCAAATGCTAAAAAGTTACATATACATCAGTCACAGCAGATCATCAGAGTACTGCAACAGCCAGCAATATTTTTGGCTGTGTCTCCAGCTTGATTGGTACACTGCAAGTGCTCCCTATTTCTCCATGAATGTGGTCTGACCACCTGAAATTCTGCATCCCCTTCATCAGCTTTCCTCGCTTTCTGAGAGTACTAGCTAAATATCCCAGGGACTGGGGATCAGTTATCCTTGTAACTTTTTAGTTGGCAGCCCAGCAATGCTGGATGGCCCAACTAGCATTGACTGGGAGAGGACTGGAGTGATACATTGGTGGTCTCTGTAATAGGTTGCGACTGTGACTGAGTTGCTGGTGCCCAGTGGCAAATGGAACCTCCTTAACAACAGCACTAAGCAAATGTTTTTCTTTAGCAATCACTAGGGGCTTTGCTCTTGTGGGCACCAATTTCTCTGTTTTTTTAATACCCTGTTAACCCCCCCTCCCCAAGTTGATTAACTTACCCTCAAACTGAGGGTCTCGTCCCTCCTCTCTCAATGCATAATGGTGCAAACCAGGCACAAGTATCAAGCATTGTACCAATCTGGGCATTTCAAAGGCCACAGCTCTGAGTACTGCCTTACAGGGTTATTTCTAGAAATATCTGCAGGGTAGATGGGAGTGACAATACATTTGTTCTGTGTCACTAACTGCCCTTCATTACATTTGTTGTGAATAAACAGGAAAAGACCCTGATAGTGGCTCCCCACACAACTTTTTATGCAACTTGTTCAGACTTGAGCTGCCCTTGGCAGCAGCAGATATGGACCTTTTTGCCTTGGGTGGTCCCCAACCACTCAGTGAGATATATGAACCTTGTTCCACAAGGTTGCTTCTGATAACCACCAGGGAGTTTCTCACCCAGTGATTCATGTGGTATATCAACACCCTACTAAGACTCTCTGGGTGGACCTTCCCCCATAGCTCAGCTCAGTCATGGAGGTCCAGATGCTCTGGAATAGGCTGTTTCCTCCTAATGTATGAAGTATGTGTATCTGGAATCCGGTCACCTTTGTTATAATATTATAATTACTGTCAAGCAATTTTTGCTATGGACTGTGGAAGTTGGTATTCACCGTAACAACCTGCGGGTTATTACGGTGAACACGTGCTATGTCCATCAACATTGAGCACTTCCCTCATTGGCTGTTGTACTGTGTTTGGGCAGGCTGAACACTTTGTTAAACATGGCAGCTCCCAATCTCCATTAGCGAGGAGCCACCACAGCAGTAGACCTCACCTCCTAATTTTTTATGCCGTCCTCGTAATTTGTATATGCCTGGTTGCTCCTACCTATAAAATGTTAAAAAGTACAATATCTGGTTGATCCTGATGTTCGCCAGCTTAAGGGGATGCAGAGTCTGAGTGGAAAGAGGTCTGTGGCTGATGGACTGCTGTCCGAGGTAAGCACGATCGCAATATCAAAACGCAGCAGAAAAAAATAAACAAATAATTCTAATTCTGGAAACTGAGGGAGGGTAAGTGTGTGTGTGTGTGTGTGTGTGTGTGTGTGTGTGTGTGTGTGTGAGAGAGAGAGAGAGAGAGAGAGAGATTGAGGGAGACACTTTGCCTATAACTCTTCCTGAGTGTCTGTGTGACACAGACAAGAGAGGCTGGAAAAAATTGCGCACCAGCAATTATATAAAATAAAGGATCAGGAAGTATCTAAACTCAAATTTAATGCACCCCTCGATGTGTGATGCTACATAAATCCCTCAGGCTTCACCCTCCGGGTTTATCAAAGCATCCCACACCTCGGGGTCCATTCAATTCTCATATCACACACTTCCCCATCCATTATTCTCTATTTCTTTTACATGTTACTGTGTTAGTGTTCATATTCAGAACTCATGGGATCTTGTTTTGCTGTATGGGTGAGATGGAAAGTCTGGTCAGGACAAAATGAGTAAGGAGAGTCCTCTGTTTCTTTGGACTGGAATGCAGAAGTTATGGCTAACTCTCTGTCCATATAGCTTTATTGAATTCTCTCCCTATGCTTGACATTACCTGTATGATGTGGAATGTCTGAGGCCTTAATTCCCCTATAAAACATAAGATAATTCTAAATCTTTTACACAAACTGAAGTGTCAGGTGGCCTTCCTCCAAGAAACTAAATTGGCAGAGGATGGGGCAAAAAAACTAGGAAATAGGTGGAACTTGAAGCCCACAACTGAATACCCTTCTGCAAACAAGGAGTACTGATTTTAATACGCAAGTCCCAGAAACAGCAGATGGGGAGACAGATGTCTTACACTAAGGGAAGATGGTTCCTGGTCTAACGCACCACCCTAGAGGGCCCATTAGTTTTTGGTTCCATTTATCAACTCCAATGACCCCAATTATTTTATTTTCCTGATGAAGGCTGTCAATGATATCACTGCAAGAGGGTCCCATGTTTGCTAAGAGGTGATTTTAATCTAACATTAGACATGCTGATGGACAATTCTGCATTTGTGGGTAAAGCCCACTAGAAGGTGGCTGGTGATCTGTCCTTGTCAGATGTTTGGAAAGCCCAGCACCCAGGGGACAGGGATTTCTCTTACATTTCCACTGCACATGGTTCTACCAGTCAGAATGACTTCTGGCCCAGTTCTCTGCAGAATATGCAGGAGGTGATTAAATCCACAACAGAGCCGATTGTCTTATCTGACCAAGTTCCTGTATCCCTGTTAATGCTCCAAATGACTGGATCCACTTTTGCTGCAAAACAAAACCTTTCTCTCCAGCATCAACATTGAGACAACTGAATATTTCCACTTTAATGATATAGGAGAATTGTCCATGGCAACCCTTTTGGAGACATACAAGGCTACTATGAGGGGACAGATCATGCAATGTGCTTCCAGACACAGGAACAGGAGGGAGGAAGAGAATTCTGTTCTGATGGCAAGGTTGAAGGACCTAGAAAAGTCTTATTAGGAAACACTGTATTTAAAATAAATTAAAGAATGCAGTATATGTGGACATGTTAGGAGTCAGATTTCAGCTCAATACCATGGAGTCCCACAACGCTGAATTGCCATTTCTGTGCTCAAACCATCAGTTCTGGGAAGGAGATGAGGAGCCAAACAGGTTGCTGGCTTACTGCTTTAAAATGTGGCAGGCAAAGTGGCATATTGCAGCCCTGTTTGATGCTCTGGGTAATGAACTTATCAAGGCCCAAGATGTGAACAACATTATGAAGGGCCTTTACCAGATTTTATATTCACCCACTGGCTTGACAGATACCAAAAAGCTGGACTCCTTTCTATCCCACCTCCCAATTCCACATCTTAATTTGGAGCAACAACGCACTCTGAAGCCCCTCCCCCACTTAGCATGGAAGTGATCCACAAAGCCATCTCAGTAATGAACAAGCACAAGGCTCAGGGTGGGGATGAAATCCCCCTGGACCTACACCAGCACGTATCCCCTCAAGTCAATCTGATTCTATGCAGACTGTACACAGAAGCCTATTCCCAGTTACTCCCCCACCAGTGCTTAATGAAGTAGTGATTAAAATATTACCCTTGGAAGGGAAGGATCCCTTGTCACTGGCAAGCTAACACCCCATTTTCCTTATTAATGCAGATACAAAACTTGTTGTGGGGGTGCTAGCTACCAGGATGGATAATGTTCTTCCAGATCTGATTCACATGACACAAACTGGCTTTGTGAAACACCAATTTAGCCTGGATCATCTTAGGTTTCTCATAACTTGCTTCCATGCAGTGAGCTCTACCCCCAATCCAGCAGCAGTGGTAGCCATTGATTCTGAAAAAGCTTTCAGTCTGGCCCTTAGTTGATATAGTGGATCTGTATATTATACCCCAGACCTACTGCCAATGTTCTGATGAATAACAGTATGTAGAACACATTTCTGCTCCATAAGGGTACACAATAGGAGTGCCCTCTGCCCTCTATTCTTTTTGTACTGACTATAGAGCCACTGGCCATAGCCATCAGGGAAGATCCCAAAATATCAGGTATTCAGGTGGGGAGTAAAGAATACTCTACCAACCTGTATGCAGATGACCTGATGGCCTTCTTATCAGATGCATCCCATGGAATTTGTCCACTCTTTGACCTCCTCAAGTTGTTTCCCCAGATCTCAGGCATGAAAGCAAATCTCTTGAAAACATAAGTCCTCCCTCTTACCGTCCACTGTCCTCAATCATCTTTTGATCAATTGTGACTTAGGTGGTCACCGCAAGCCATCAGATACCTGGGCATCCGATTAACCCTAGACCATACCTAGATCTGTAAACTGAACATAGCTCCATTGTTGACAGAAACACAAAGTGAACTTGCCTGGTAAAGATCAAACTCCAACTTGCAATACAGGGCAAGGTCTCAGCTATCCAAATCTTCTTGAAATCACAAGTGTTCCATAGACTATCCTACTTACCTATTAACATCTCTGTCACCTGGTTCGACAAACTTGATAGCATGATTGGGAATTTACTTTGGAAAGCTAAGCCCCCTTGATATAGCAGGGCAAAGCTGTGCTCTCATTGGAAATTGGGATAGCTAAACTTACCGTGGATCTTTGCATACCATTTAGCATTCCTGGACACAAAGATGACTAGGTGATTTCAGTCTCCCACAGCCAAACCACCTTTATGGTTATCAACAGAATGGGACCTCTGTGGTGGGACTTTCCCAACCTCCCTGTTATATGCCCTCTTCCTGTCATTCTCAGCACTGACCCTCTTTTTTTGCTACAGTTAAGGCTTGGATACAGCTGATCAGGCTCACCAAACTCCCACTCATGCCACCAGAATGGGCTTTCTTATGCGGTAATGCTCTAATCTGCATGGACAAAAAAAAAAGTCCAGTGGCACCTATGGCAAGAGATGGATATTCATATGTATACTTTTAGGAGATTTCAATCTTCCAGGTATTGATTGGGTAAATCACAGGACCAATACAACTGTAGAACAATGCTATAAGGAAATGTTCAACTTAGCTGGGCTTCAACAATATGTGGAAGGGAACACTAGAGGGAAACATATTCTTGATATAGTCCTTAGTAATATGATTAACACCATACAGGATTGTACTGTATTAGCTCCATTAGGATCCAGTGACCACAATATGGTGGCTTTTTCAGTATTGGGAGATACATGTAAAATTATAGGGGATACCATCATTTACAACTATTATAAGGCAGATTTCACTAGCATAAGTAGGGACCTAGCAGTGTGGGAATGGGAGGGGGTTTTAAGGCACTCAACACTCAACCAGATGTGGGCTTTATCTGATAATCAAATTACTTCCCTAGTGAAGAAATATGTGCCTTCTATTAAGAAATATGACAATCCCAGAGTTTCCCCACCATGGATGACAGTCACTGTCAAAAAACACATCAATAGGAAGAACAAAGCATATATTAGGGCCAAAAAAAGCAGACACCATACCTGTTGTGTATCATATAGGAAAGCACTTAAAACAGTAAAAAGAGCTATAGACCAGGTCAGGAAAAACCATGAGCTGAGACTGGATAGCAAAATGAAGGATAACTATAAATCCTTTTATTCCTATATAAATAATAAAAGGGGTGGTGCTAAAAATATAGGAACACTAAAAAATGGGGAAGGCACAACAGTCACAGATAACGGTTAAATGGCCAAACAATATAAGGAATTGTTTACATCATTCTTTAATGTCAAATCAAAGGGATTAAAAAATCATTTGCCTGTATCAGAAACAAGACATCTAGTTATAGACCAAGCTAATGTCAGAAACAGACTTCTCAAACTCAACCAGAATAAGGCATAGGGACCTGATAAGATACATACCCATGTTATTAAAGAACTTGCATATGAGATTTCAGGCCCAATTACAGCTATATTCAAGAAATCTTTAGATTCTGGTGAGGTATTAGAGGTCTGGAGACGGGCCGAGGTGGTGCCCATTTATAAGAAAGGTTCCAAGCAGGCAGTGGAGAACTACAGGCCTATCAGTCTGACTGCAATCCTGGGAAAGATATTGGAGGGGGACATTAAAGATCATATTGTGCAGTCTATGCAACTAATGGGGGACACTGATTTTACTCAGCATGGCTTCTCTAAGGGTTGATCTTGCCAAACAAACCTCCTGGAACTCTATGAAAAAGTCAGCAATGCATTGGACATGGGAGAATCTGTGGATATCATTTTTTTAGATCTATCAAAGGCTTTTGACAAGGTCCCACACGGGGAACTTGTTGACGCCTTAATTGATCATAATATCCATGGTAACATCAGCAAATGGATAGCAGCCTGGCTGGCCGATAGAAAACAGAGGGTGTGCATCCTTGGGGCATATTCAGAATGGTCGGAGGTCACCAGTGGGGTACCGGAGGGTTCCGTGCCGGGGCCTTGTCTTTTTAATATCTACATTTCTTCCATGAAACCCACAGATCTAGTCTGGGAATCCAAATTCGCAGATGATAAAAGATTGGGCTTACCCATAAATAACCCCCAGGAAGCCAAAACACTACAGTCAGCATTGGGAGAATTGGAAGGGTGGGCACTAAACCACAAGTTAACATTCAATGCTGAAAAATGCACTGTGATGCACCTGGGGACAAAGAATCAGAAATATGAGTACAGATTGAATGGCATTACCCTTAAGGAAGTCACTGATGAAAAGGACCTAGGTGTAAGGATATCTAGCAATTTATCCTATAAACTCCATTGTAACCAGGTAGTTAAAAAAGTGAGCAGTATACTGAATTGTATTAGGAGACACATTAAGAGCAGAAATAGGGAAGTGCTAGTCCCCCTCTACTGCTCTCTCATGAGACCCCACACAGAGTATTGTGCCCAGTTTTGGGCCCCTGGAGGGAAAACTGAAATAAAAGTGCTGGAGAATGTACAGAGAAGTGCTACCAAACTAGTCAGCAACATAAAGGATCTGGAGTATGAACAGAGATGAAATGAGTTAGGGATGTACTCAGTGGAGTACCATTGGCTAAGAGGAAACATGTGCTTTATATTTAAAGCACTTTCTGACCCTATTCTGTGGAAACAGCTGGGCCTTGAGGCTAAGATTCAGAATCATAATACAAGAGCACACCAATTACAGATCACGGGTAGGGGTTTTTGGTCTACCAAAAGACAACATTGGTTCTCAGTAAGAATGCAGAAAGTATGGAACAGTTTGCCAGAGGAAGCTTTGGCTAGCAATACTGTGGATGAATTTAAGCTTAGACTTGATGAGCACTTAAGGAAAAAAAATGTCAGGGGCTATCACTAATACAGGTGAGCATTATGGACTACAGTCTTCTTTGCTTCAATAAACCTATGAGACGTATGAAATATGGTATGGTATTTGTTTGAGGTAGGGTCTATGCATCAATACTTTTTCCAAAACCATAGGGCTAGATATAACCTTCTGAAACACACAGCTATTCTTAGTGAGAATCTCACCAGTGGGGGTTTGATTCTAAATTTCTGTGGTTAGTAGCTGTGGAAGTTGGAGCAAAATATCTTCTCAGTACATGGAGAACAACAGACATAGTGTACCAACTGCGTAGGAGTGAAGAAAAGCAGTTTCTTCACTGGTGATCCTCTCCAGAATATTCCAGTGGGCTAAAACAACACTACGGTCAGCTTTTATGAATACTGGGCATCCTACATTGCCTCCCCCATGTATCCATAGACTTTGTTTCCCCTTCAGGGAATACAAAGAAATGCTCATACCTCCATGACAGAGCCCCAGGGGCCCCTGGTGCCCCAATAAATTTTTTCTCCATCAGCCTGAACCCATATTGAAACCCTCTACTACCTCTCCACATGTCAGTAGTGACTAGTCTTTTTTTTTTTTTTATACTTGCTTTGTGATCCATCCTGGGCAACCCTCTATCCTGCCAACTCCCCAGCCCCATCACCCGCTCACAGTGCACCTCCATTCTTCCTCCATGGCTTACCACCCATGGCAGGGTGGCGGGGATCCCTCAACCTACCGAACACAGATCTAGTTCAGGAGGTACCTGCCAATTCAAGGGAGTGGCACCTGTGGGGGTCAGCATCATCCAGCCATGCCCAGGACAATTGTTTCCTCCTCCTTTTTACTTGTGCCCACCCCTCCTGGAGGTGGAGCAATGTTGATGCCAGCAATGGTTGAGCTGTGCGAGCTTCCACCCACAGCATGCCAGTTGACTACTCTGCCCCCATCCACTACATACGGGACCCAGGCACTCCAACACCCAGCCACCGTTAGGTGTCAGAGATGCACTAGCCTCCTGGAGAGGAGAGCTGTCCTCTGGATGCTCTATCCTCGCCCACCCAGGCTGACCCCAAACAGCCCACTCGCACTGCTAACACGGGTCACAGGCGTGGCAGAAGGTAAGGCAAGATGCCTCAGCCCTCCATGCCACTGAGCCGGCAGTAGTGACTATTCTGATAGAAGAAGGTACATTTGTTGTTCTGTTTATCAGGGGCAACTGATCCTTTGCTCTTCTTTTAGAGCTCGCCTTACTAATTAACTACTTTGTAATACTCATATGATCTATGTACTCATTTTTATGGGACTGTTATGTGCCATAAAGTTTTGTCAAATATTTCTGGTTTTATGACTGGTAGTTGTACAATATGGTTCTGTAGTGTATTGCTCAAATACTTTAATAAAAATGATTAACTGCAAAGTAAACTGCTCAGTTAACTTGAGGATTTATCTTTTGAACTGTGAACCATCTAAATTGCCTGAACACTAAGGATTCAATAAATACCAGCATTTGCCA
Source organism: Neoceratodus forsteri (assembly GCA_016271365.2). NCBI lineage: Eukaryota > Metazoa > Chordata > Ceratodontiformes > Ceratodontidae > Neoceratodus > Neoceratodus forsteri. The sequence continues at coordinate 1,383,306,450 of CM057456.1, read as the reverse complement.
AAGCCCAGAAGTTGAAGCACAAAGAAACAGACGTATCACTCTAAAGCAGAAATCAAGAGCCAAACCTGCCAACTGATGGATTTTCCAAGTGTTGATTTGCAGAGCCCCCTCTTGCTGGAATGGTCCAGTATCCAGCTAGAGGGCATGATTAAAGGACTCGTGTGCTATACTGTGATATTAATGAAGTGACTGTTCTAAATCAATCCACAGTAAGACATTTCATGATGTGTGATCTGCATCAATTATGTGTACTGAGATGTTCATTGTTTGCCATGTAATAGGTCTATACCAGCAAATAATTTATTTATTTGTTTTTGGTATCCTAATAGGCCCAGTGGTCCAAAAGAGTAACTTTTTCAGGGGTGGCAGAGGATTAGTAACAAAGGTATATGAAAAGGATTAAACATCAGTAGGAGCAAGAAAAGCAAAATGAAAAGTAAACAAGTCAAGTAAATCCAATTTAAAATACCTGCATAAGATTTTAAAAGATTTCAGAAAAAGGTTGCGATCATCTCCCTCCTCGTAATGAGGAAACATTTGTTTAATTAAATTTAACATCTTGGGGAAGCCCTTCCATGCCAGCATTTATGTTTGTTGGTGACAGCTTTTGTCTCAGTATTTTTCATCTTTTTCACATATTCATGTACTCTCTGTCACTCCAGACACTGCTGCTCTGGCTTGTCTTGCATCTGGATATTTTGCTGGTACTCTTTCTTGTACTCTTCCCATTAAAGAGCTTTTTCTCACTCCTGGTGCTGGCACTCGGCCTGAATTTTTAGAGTTGAAACAGATGCAATAACAAGTTGCATCACTTTTGCACTGTGAGTAACAGCTGTGTTTGCATCAGAAGGTTGCCTTACCATCAAAATATGGTTGTGACACAGTCGGCTGTACCTGAATCCAAATTAGTGATGCAAGAGTGGTGCACCTATGATGCAGCCTCCATTTGTGTCATAAATTTGTCTCAGCTATGATGCAAGTTTATCTTGTGCCATGACATATTGGTTTTGATATAGCTATGAAAATTTGGTGCACTTACTTGCGTGTTTTGAGCACTTTTGAAAATACCACCCTCTCTCTATTTCTTCTCTCCCTCAAGTTTGGTTCTTTTCAGGTTTGTCTGTACCCTGGCCTTTTGCAGCTCTGTCTTTCCTCATCAGGGTGACTGCTAGTCCACTGCTGCCACTGATACAGCCCTCAAAAGGGTTGCCACTGCTCTTAACAAGGCTTGCAGACTATTGCTAAATGCTGACCACTTCACATACACTTGTACCCTGTATGGGCTGGCCCACATACTACCGCTTCAATCCAGAATCAGATACCAAACTTGCCTGCTAGGGAGAAAGTCCATGCTCTCCCTAACCCCTATCTGCATTGCAGACCTGGTAAAGGAAGCAAGCTCCAAATACAATACAGCTTGATGTCCCATTTCGTAGAACTTCCCTAGGACAAATATTCTTCATGTACCGAGTTCCACTATGGCTAAATGAGATCCCTGCTGCAGCTCTCAATACAACTAATGTTCTGTCCTTTAAAAGAGAACTGAAACAATACCTGCTGAACTGAAATGCCTGCGACTGCCTTACCTGAATCCATAGCTTCAACCTGGATACCCGCACTTAAACACCTCTGACTCCCTTACCTGAGTCCATGTCCTCAACCCAGATAACCCCCTTGTCTGTCTGAGCTTTTCTACTGTTTTACCTACCCTGGACCCCCACCTGCCATCCCTTGCCACCCCCCCTCTCAAGCTCCCTCCAACTCCCTCATCTCCACACTACCCAACACCTCCCCTTTCTACCCACTCTCCCCTAAATATTCTCCTTCTCCTAGTACCTTTCTCTCTCTCTCTCTCTCTCTCTCTCTCTAATCTACCTCTCATTTGCACTCTTCCCCCCTTTCTTTCTCTGACCTTTTCTGATACTCTACCTGACAGGCCCCCCTGGGGCAGCTATGCCACACGTTGCTAATTGGGAAACCTCGTTCGCATTCTTCCCCTTTTTTTCTCCTACCCTTTCTGATACTCTACCTTGACAGGCCCCCCTGGCACAGCTATGCCATATACTGCTAACTGGGAATCTCCTCCTGTTGTTTAATTTCAGTTGTCTAGGTTACTCAAATGTATTATTTATCTATATTCTGTATTACATGGGAATCTTATGTTTTATGTTATGGCTCTGCTGTTTTACATCCCAACGTGGAACCTTTGTAAAAGAGTGTATACTCAAAGGTTGTGTCCGAATTATCAAATAAATAAATAAATAAAAATATCATGTTGAAGCAGCAACATTACTACAGCAAAAGTCATTACAGTGACAATTTCGATGAAATTCGTAATTTACTGTAATGTCCCCGCTGGCAAAATTTCACCATTTCCCAATGATACTTCCCCTTCTGAGTCAAGTGTGACTCAGAGCTGTATCTTTAGAGATTGGGGGTGCAGGGGCGATGCCCCCCACATGGGGGATGCATGGGACAAAGCCCCCGACAAACAAAATAGTCAATGCCTGACAGTCAAAATTTCACCTGTTGACATTGCGACTTTTGCCGTGCAGAATTTCGACAATTTCATTGTCGATGTGGCTTGGTGGAACCCTGCTAGTCTTATCCTCTCAACTTCAGTGTGATCTGGACTCTCATCCACCCTGGGTCTGGCCTCAGATTCATGTTCTCTTTCTCTGACCATTGTTTTCTAACTGTGGCCATCCTCGCTCTCTATCTGGTCCCATGGTCTCACAACTCTGGACAGCTTTCTCTGATGGCTCACCATTTTACTGGTCACTTATCATGAGGGATTCTAGCAGATGAAATAAAAATGTACAAACAGAAAATTGTTGCAGAAGAAGGCCAATCTGTCTATCCAGTCTGCCGTTTGCCCTGCCTTTACATTTAAGGCCTGGTCTGCTCCTCATAGCTGAGTCATACAGTAGGTGAACCCTCTCCCGCTGCATAATTTTTGCAGTTGGGCTAGTGTAGGCCTTTTGTACAATCCAGTCATAGTGCCTACTAACCATATTATTCTGAATAGGAAATAAAAAAAATAGTAAAGGAACAAAATCAAGCAGTGTTTACAGTTTTTCCATTATATATTCTTGCTCTGTAATAGCTGGTATATACTGCACTCTATTCCTTTTCATGCCCTGTAATGGCCTACTATTTTGTGCACACATAGTACTCCTCACAATCTGACTACTCTGCCATTACATTGTCATTGACAATTTTCACCTCTACCACCACTCAGTTGTCACAAGTCGGTTGTGAACTCACACTGAGCTGTTGCCCTCTCTTCACACTTAATAAATTACCCACACAGTAGAAACCTGGACATAGGAACCCCTATTAACTTCAGCCACTCCAGGTCCTGCTTCTGTATGTGAAGTAGCCTTGTTTTAATTTGGTAACATACACTCAACGATGGAACATAAAATGGAATGCAAGATAAATTACCTGTACCTTTTGAAACACAAAGTCGCAAAATGATTAAATATTAAATATTTAATCATGTCTACACAATGTACAAGATTTACAAATAATTTACTGGAATACACACAATGCACTAGAGCAGTTAAAAATAACTGACACAAATGATGTACTGGAATAAACTCAACACACTAGGGGCCAGATATTCAAACCATTGTGCCTAGAGCAAAACCATAGCACTGGAATAGCGCTGGATTTGCACAAGGCTGCAGTATTCAAAAGCCCTATTAGCACCAGCACTGTGTGGTAGCGTTGACACTAATAGATAATAGTATGCAGGGGTGGGGTTAGGAGAGTGCCCATGAATGCCAGCAGCACGGCATATTCAAAGGGCTAGCGCGGCGCTACAGGCATTAGCACGATCTGTAGCACGGTGCTAAATACCACCGAGAAAAGGCTGGAAGATAATGTGGTGGTGCCCCCCACCCCATGATTCCTGACCCCTGGTAGCCCCCTAAATCATAGAAGGACCTGGTGGTCTAGTGGTCCCCCCACCCCCCCTGCACGAATCCTGACACCGTAACATGTTAGGTAATAATTTTCCCTGGTAGTCTAGTGGTACCCCCACCCCCCTGCATGAATCCAGACCCCGTAAACGTTAGGTAATAGTTTTTCCTGGTAGTCTAGTGGTCCCCCAACCCCCTGTATGAATCCTGACCACAGCCGGCCACCGACTGAGGTATAAATGAGCACTACTTCATTACAGTAGCACTCATTCGTAACTCAGTCGGCAGCCGGCCGTGGTGGTGAGAGGAGGGCTGAGCTGGTTGCCGGCTCTATTCATGGGAGACAATATTGATGAATGGGGGCATCCCTGTCAGGTGGGGGGACCACTAGACTACCAAGGAAAAATTATTACCTAACGTTTACAGGGTCGGGATTCGGGCAGTGGGGTGGGGGTACCACTAGACTACCAGGGAAAAGTTATTACCTAACGTTTACGGGGTCGGGATTTGTGCAGAGGGCGGGGAGACCACTAGACTAATAGGGAAAAGTTATTACCTAACATTTATGGGGTCTGGATTCATGCAGGGCAGTGGGGGGGCACTAGACTACCAGGGAAAAAGGATTTCTTAACATTTTATGGGTCGGGATTCGTGCAGGGGGGGGGGACCACTAGACTACCAGGGGAAAAGGATTTCTTAATGTTTTATTGGTCGAGATTTGTGCAGTGGGGTGGTGGGACCACTAGACTACTAGGGAAAACTATGTCCTAATGTTTAACAGGTCAGGATTCATGCGGGGGCGGGGACCACTAGACTACCAGGGAAAATGGATTTCATAATGTTTTACGGGTCAAGATTCATGCAGGGGGGTTGGGGGACCACTAGACTACCAGGGAATATTATGTTTCATTATGTGGAACGGGGGTCGGGATTCATTGGGGGATCCATACCTCCAACTGTCCCTGAATTTGCCTCACATTTGACCTCTGCCCCTTGTGTAATGTGTGTTGTTATGACTGAACAGCGGATATTGTCAGCATAACGTATTGTCAAACATTAAAGTTACTGACGGTATCGTCTTCAGACAATACGTCTTACACTGATTACCTTATTCTATCATCTTTCTGGGTGAATAGTACCACTTTGTGAGATGTGTCCCTGATGTGGGGTCTTTGTCCCTATTCTTGTAAGCCCTGTCACTGATTCAGGAGGCATGGGGCTGGGAGGTCTGTATGCACCAACCGTGTTTCTGCTGCTTCCAGCCTATCCTTCCATTCCAACCAACAGGGGATGCTGTGAGCATGCCTTGGCCTGCAGCGTCCAGCCTGTACTTCCATTCCAACTAAAAGGTTGAGCTGTGTGCACCATGCAGTAGCACTGGGCAAACTGCATGGTAATGTATGCTAAGCAACACATAATGAGATGCAAATGTGCCTGTTTGCCCATAGATTACCTAAGTAGACTCATTTGCATAGGAGCTTTGAATACAGCTCCTGTTTGTCCCGGGCTAACCAGTTTGCACTGGGCTAATGTGTTAGCACTGTGCAGTCAGGTTAGCCCCGGGCAAACCTCACTTCAGCATAGCACAGCATACCTCTCAACCTTTTGTCCCTCAAATGTGGAACATTGCCTCTCATAATGTGGAGCAAATGAGCAAAATGTGGAACACTTAATCAAATCTTTACCTAGGAGGGTCAGACCACTGTTAAAAGGTTTACGTTTATGTTCAGACAGTCTGTTATTAATTGAATAATATATTTTTGGCATCATTTACTATAGATATTTGCTTTAAAATGTTAATACTGAATGTGGAACAAGTCCTCACAATGTGGAACGTGGAGCTTTTGTGCAGTAAAATGAGGAATGTTCCTCGTAATGTGGTACAGTTGAGAAGTATGTAGCACTGTTCTGCAGTGTGTGGCTTACATTGTTGTTTGCAGTAGATGTCAGACATCTCTGTGCAATCACACACAATGTTCTCCACCTGCAACACTGGCTTGCTCCAGAGTCTAATGAGCTGCAGTTGCAGTCTGCACTTCTCTGTTGCTATATTCAGTGCTGTCTTATTCCCAGACAATTTTTGCCCTGCACTCCTGGCCCTGTTTGCCCGGCTTCCTTTGCTTGCTATATTCAGCTGGTTTTGCACCAGGCTATTTCCTCTTGAATATAGCTTGTTTTGTGCTCTGGGCTAAGTCTGCATGCTGGGCAGTGCTAATTTAGCCCCGGGGCAAAGTTTTGAATATCTGGCCCTAGGGCTAGTAAAAACAACTGATACGGAACAACAGAGTTATAATAACTGGGAAGCATTTTTTTTCCCATTGGGAAACCGGGTTATAATTTACCGTTATAACCAGCTGGTTAAAACAGCAAACATGCGTCAGGTTTTTCTCGCTCCACGCATGCACCTGCCATCTGTCTTTTAATCCTCATGCTGAACCATTCGGTCAACACTTCATCGCTGGCACCACTCATACTCAGCGGCAAGCAAACTTTTTAAAAGAACTGGACTTGTTGAACCCTTTTTCAGCATGTCATTTTCAACTGACTTAAAAAAATGAAATGTTTCAGCACCCACTTCAACTCGACCGTGGACCGTGCTGATAACTAACCGGACCGTGGCTGAACAGCAAAGTTGTTTTATTTTATATTGTTGTGGGGCAAAAATGCTCCCCAGCAATTATATAAAATAAAATATGGGGTGGTGTGTAAAACTTGAATTTTACACACACCCTCGGGGTTCAATGCTTAATAAACACCTCGAGCTTTGCTCTTGGGTTTATGTTGCATCCAACCCCTTGAGTGTGTGTAAAATTCTCGTTACACACACCACTCCATATATTATTCTATATATACAGAACTGAAAAACCTAACCTAATCTGAAGCTTAAATGCCTTACCACCACTTCCTTTCACACCGACTCAGCTTTCCTAGCAATTACTAAACATTAAAATGTGATTATTCTAGGCCTGTTCACGTGTAAACAGTTGATGGTTTCCATCCATTAGGCACATTGCACTATATCATCCTGCCCAAGTGGAGTGATTGATTGATTGTTTGTTTGACTGATTTCATTTTTTTGTAACCAGGTAAGTTCACTAGAGTAAGTAATACTAAATACAAACCATTAAGAATCCATTCACATTTCATTAAATTAACAGCATTTAAGTATATACTTTAAACAATACATTAAAAACACCATGCACCAAGTACAACTACATTCAGAAAATCTCATCATCTAATTTTTAAGATTAGTTTTAAATTGATGTTTATTTGTGGAGCATCTTTTTTTTAATATCAATAATCTATTGAAGTTTATATGTAAAAGATCGATACACATTTACATATGAACATACAAACATACGCACATATGACTGAGCCAGAAAATTAAGGCCATTATGTCTAGCGAGTCTTCTCATATTGCAGGGTCCTCAGAATCAGCTATACCCTGCCGCCCTTCCCAATCCACCATTCTCCTTCCTTCACCCCTCTCTTGACCTCTATTTTTCCCTTAACTGTATCCCACCCTCTCTTGAAGAAACCTATCATTTTCAATTAACCTACCTCTTCAAGAAGCCCTTTCCAACTTGCCAATACCCTCTGCATGAAAAAGTACCTTCTAACCTTTCTCCTAATCATTCCCCCCGGTTTGAGACTTTTTCCTCCCTGATCCATTCAAGCTGTACTCAGTTACATCGAAACATAGAAATTAATGGCAGATAATGGCCACTTGACCCATCCTGTCTGCCCTTTTTCATTGTGATTGCTTTTGCTGCACACCCTCCTTGGTCTATGGCACTGACTCTTCCACCCCCTTCCTTTCCTGTATGATTTCTTTGTGCCTATCCCAGTCTATTCTGAATGCCACCACTGTTTTCATTCCCACTGCCTCCACTGGAAGGCTGTTCATGGCATTCAGCACCCTTTTTGTGAAGTACTTTCTCACATCTCTCCTGAACCTACTCCCCATCCAGCTTCATATCATGACCACTTCTTCTAGAGAATCCTTTTCTCTGAAAAATATCTCTTACTTGTACGTTATTCACTCCCATGAGATGTTTGAATGTCTCAATCATATCCCCCTGCTCCCTCATCTCCTCCAGGTTTACATATTGAGCTCCTTTAGCCTCTCCTCATAGGACTTATGATGCAGACCCTGCACCATCTTCGTAACCTTTCTCTGGACCGCCTCTACTGTATGTCCTTCCTGAGATGTTGTTTCCAGAACTGGACACAGTACTCTAGGTAGGGTCTTAGCATTGACCTATATAGGGGCAATACCACTTCCCTTTTCCTGCTGGTGATAGCCCTACCTATGCACCCCAGAATCTCACTAGCTCTCCCAATTGCCTTGTCATATTGTCTGGCTACATTTAGATCATCCGATATGATTACCTCCAGGTTCCTTTCCTGATTGTCCTCAGGTTGTTGGCTTCAATGTGCATAACCTTGCATTCCTTTGTCTTGAAGCCAACTTTCAAATCCTGACCCAAATCTCTAGATTTCATGGATCTTCCCTTAGGTCTTGAACCCTTTCTGCTGTGTCCACCCTCCCCTTCTGCTGTGTTCACCCTCCCACAGAGCTTGGTGTCATCCATGAAGAGGCAAATTATGTTTTATGCCATCTCTAATATCTTTGATAAAGACATTAAACAGCAATGGTTCAAGCACTGAGCCCTATGGGACCCCACTGGTGACTTTCCTGGTCCTCCATTTCAGCATACAGTAACAGATATGTATCATTCCTGACTGGGAATTGTGACTAATCCCCTTGGAAATATGACTGTAATAAACATGTAAAAAGAACATTACAACAGCATGTAAAATATAAAACTAACAGATGTAAAGATCAGGTTTGAGCTTTTGTGTTTGGTACTGCTAGATGCAGGAGTACTTACACATAGCTTGGCCTCATGGTCTGGATGAAAAAAGATACACAACGCTGTGTTGTAGGTTAAAATCCAAAGTAATTTAATGTTACAGCAGTCGATACAAACAGCTCCCCACAAAGTAAGCAAATGGTCAAGAGCAAGACCTGGTCTGTGGTCTTGAGAAACCATTTGACTGCTAACTTGGTGGGGAGCTGTTTGTATCGACTGCTGTAACATTAAATTATCTTGGATTTTAACCTACAACACAGTGTTGTGTATCTTTTCCTGTCCAGACTGTGAGGCTGAGCTTTATGTAAGCACACTGTATGATTTTGCTTGAGTGCCAGTAACATAGAAATATAGAAACATAGACTTTGACGGCAGATAAGGACCCCTAGGCCCATCTAGTCTGCCTATTTCCCTACCTACAGGATAGGCCGCAGATCCTAGTTAACCAACAGCCTATATCTTCCTGCCCCCCACAAGAATTGCCTTATGTCTGTCCCATGCATTCTTGAATTCTCCCACAGATTTAGAGCCCACAACTTCCTCAGGAAGGCTGTTCCATGCATCCACTACCTTCTGTGAAATAATACTTCCTCACATTGCCCCTGAACCGCCCTCCTTCTATCTTTAAATTGTGTCCTCTTGTTCTTGCAAGTCTCTTTTTCTGAAAGATGCTACCCTCTTGGACTTTGTTGATTCCTTGAGGTACTTGAAAGTTTCTATCATGTCCCCCTCTCCCTTCTTTCCTCAAGGGTATACATGTTAAGCTCCTTTAGTCTCTCCTCATCGGCTTCTCTTGCAGACCCTGCACCATTTTAGTTGCCCTCCTCTGGACTGCCTCTATCCTGTCTATGTCCTTGGAGATGGGGTCTCCAGAACTGGACACAGTATTCCAGATGGGGTCTCACCAACTGTCTGTACAGAGGGATAACAACTTCCTGTTTTCTGCTGCTGATGCCTCTCCTATACATCCCAGTATACCCCGGCCCTCCCTACTGCCTTCTCACATTGCTTGCTAACCTTAAGGTCATCTGATATGATTACCCCCAGGTCCCTTTCCTGTTTTGTTGTTGTTACTACCTCCCACCCATTGTGTATTCTTCCCTGGGTTCTTGTTTCCCAGTGCATTATTTGCACTTTTTGCATTGAATCCTAGCTGCCATATGTCTGACCATTCCTCCAACCTTGCCAAGTCCCTTTTCATCCTTTCCATGCCTCCTTGTATCAACCCTGTTGCAGATCTTTGTGTCATCTGCAAAAAGGCATACTTTTCCTTCCAGTCCCTCTGCAATGTCACTGATGAAGACATTAAAAAGGACTGGACCCAGTACTGAACCCTGCAGTACCCCACTAGTAACCGCCCTTTCTTCAGAGTGGACTCCATTTACAATTACCTTCTGTGTCCTGTTGTCCAGCCAATGTTTTACCCAGGCTACAACCCTGGGTCCCACTCCCAGGCTGGTTAATTTGACTATCAATCTTTTGTGTGAGACTGTGTCAAATGCCTTGCTAAAGTCTAGGTAGGCCATGTCCACAGCCCCTCCCTGGTCTACTACTTTGGTTATCCAGTCAAAGAAATCTATTAGATCTGTCTGACATGACCTTCGCTGTGAACCCATGCTGCCTTGGATCCTGTGCTCACTGACCTCTAGGTACTCAACTATTCTTTCCTTCAGAAGTGACTCCATCACTTTCCCTACCACAGAGGTCAGACTGACAGGTCTGTAGTTTCCTGCCTCTGTCTTGGTCCCACTTTTGTGAAGGGAATCACATCCGCCTTCCTCCAGTCCTCGGGTACCACACCATCCTCCCATGATTTATTAAAAAGAGTAGCCAGTGGTTTCACTAGTTCCTTCCTTAATTCTTTTAGAATTCTGGGGTGAATTCCATCAGGACCCATTGCTTTGTCCACCTTCAGTTTTAGGAGTTCTTGCAGAACCCTTTCTTCTGTGAAAGGACTGGGATCGACCCCCCTATCAAGAGTGCTTCTGTTAATTGGATTAGGCACTTCCCCCTCCTCTTTTGTGAATACTGAGCAGAAATATTCATTCAGTATTCCTGCTTTTTCACTGTCCCCCTCTGCCCACCCACCGTTCATTTTATTCAGCCTCACTATCCCTCCCTTTGTCTTTCTACGCTCGCTGATGTACCTATAAAAGGTTTTATCCCCCTTCTTAACTGAGTTGGCTATCTTTTCCTCAGTTTGGGCCTTTGCTATTCTGACTTCCCTCCCTGCTTCCTTCTGCCTTAACTGGTACAGCTCACTGTCCTGCTCCTTCTGTGTTTCCTTATACTTCCGGAATGCTATCTTTTTCTTCCTGACTTTCACAGCCACCTCTCTTGAGAACCATAGTGGCTTTTCTTTCGTTTTGATTTGTTTGTTGCTTCACACAAAGGCTTGTTGCCTCTGTGATGGCAGTTTTGATAATTCCCATTGTTGCTCCACCTCCTTCTAGCCTGTTTGCTAGTGCTTTTCTGAGGCACTCTCCCATCTTGCCAAAGTCAGCCTCCTAAAGTCCAGTACCCTCACTTTTGTATGGCTTGACTCTGTAGCTGAGTTTAACGTGAACCACACTGTTTGATGGTCACTTGTCCCCAGATGGCAACCTACTTCTAGATCTGAGATCCTCTCACTGCCCCCGTTTGGAGTACAAGGTCTAAGATTGCTCCCTCATGAGTGGGTTCGAAACTAGCTGTCTAATGCCTGCCACCTGTAGGGCGTCAAGAATGGCCCTGCTCTTGGATGTGGCTGCAGCAAATGTGCTCCAGTTAACATCTGGTATTTCAGGTCTCCCATCAACAGTATCTCCTTTCTCTGCCATTCTAAGAATGCCTTCCATCATATCCTTGTCCATTCCTTCCCCTGACATGGGGGTCTGTACACAACCCCTGTGCGGATTGTGATGCCCTTTCCAGTCTCCAAGGTGACCCACAGTGCCTCCTCTCCTCCCTGTTTACTCTTTTGTTCAGTTGCTTTTATCCCTTCCTTTACATAGAGAGCTACTCTCCCCTCTTCTCCCCTGCCTGTCTCTCCTGTAAGTTATGTACCCTGGTATGTTAACATCCCAGTCATGGTTCTCTGTGTACCATGTTTCTGTGACTGCTACGATATCCAGGCATCCCTCTTCCATTAAGGCCACCAGCTCAGGGAGCTTGTTGCCCAGACTACGGGCATTGGTACTCATTACCCTCCATTTCCTAATGGCCTTACCCCTTTTGCCCCATCCCTGTCCTTCTTGCTTTTGTCACTTTCTCCATTTACCCCTGCCCTTCTCCCTACCGACACCTCCATGTTGGTGTTTGCCACACTTACTACCGTGATTGTTTGGGGGGGCTAGGATTTTCCTGCTCCTTTCCAGTGCCACCCCTTGGCTAGTTTAAAAGCTTGCCAATGAAGCATTTAAACCTATCACCTAGGATCCTGGTTCCCCTTCCGGACAGATGCAGCCCATCATGCCAGTATAGGCTTGCATCACTCCAGGTGGACCCCCAGTCCCCAATGAAGCCAAATCCCTGAGCTCCACACCAGTTTTTCAACCACTGATTGAATCCCATGGTACAGACACCTAGCCTCTCCTATGCCATAGATGGGTAGCACCTCTGAGAAGGTTACCGTGCGTGCTGTGACTAAGGCCCTCCCCAATTCCACAAACTCTTCCTGCACTGCTCTAATCCCTTTCTTAGCCAGGTCATTTGTCCCTAGGTGGACAATGACATCCAGCTCCCTCCCCTGTGCAGCTGCTCTGACAATCCTGAGGATTCGCTCCCTGTCCCTTCAAGCCATGGCGCCAGGCAGGCACCTTACCTCCCTCTCCCCTTCCTTGCCCAGTTCTACCTTCCTAACAATGGAGTCCCCCACCAGGAGTTGTTTCCTTCCCCTGCATGGTCCCCTGACACCCTCCTGTGGGTCTCCTTTGTGGAGGTTCCCAGCATCCTCCTTGGTCTCCACTGTAGGTGCCTCCATAGAGGAACCACTTTGCCAGAATGGCATAGAAATGTGTGGAGGTACAACTGGAGGGATGTGCCTCTGTTCCACCACCCTCACCCTCCCTGAGCCCACTGTGGTCCAACCGCTCCTCTTTCTTGGCAACCTCTGAGGCAACGGCAGTGGCACTGGTGGTCCCTGGATGGAAGGAGGTCCCACAAATCCTGGCCAACTCAGCCTGGAGATGAGCAACCTCCTCCCTCAGCCCGAGAGGTGCCTACAGATGGGACAACACTGCATCCTCCAGAATATCTCCCGGAAGACTGCTGCTCCACAGCCACTGCACTACCACTCCAATCATGTCTTATTTCTGACCCATAACTGTTTGCAATCCTTACTCTTTCGTCTGTTTTTCTCTCTCTCCTTACTTTCTGCCTGTGTGCCCTATAAGCTCCTGATTGTCCTGTTCTGAGACAAGAATATCCTATATTTCTCAGTAGACCACTTACTTGTTCAGAGGCAGACCTCCAGCAGCTAGAGGGGGCCGGAGAGCTACTCTTGCCCTTCTAGGATGGTAGGTCCTTGGTGGTTCTGTGATCACTCACTTCCTGCCCCTAAACAGGAAGTTCCTGTTGTCAGTCAAATCCTGTGCCTATAAAAATAGAACTAGCTTTGGGTGGAGGGGAGGGAAGGAGGGCAATATAGTCCCAGTAGAGAAGTTCAGTCACACAGCAGTCCTTTCTCTTGGTGTCTTCTGCCAAGCTATTAGCAGAATCTTTCTAAGGCAGTCTTTAAATGTAGCTTCCTTCTAGCTAAGCCACTCCCCCTACTTACCAAATCTTTCTACAAGTAATTTAAACCTCACAGCAGTTAAGTCCTTTCAGTCACCTGAGATTTACACCTAGATGACTTTTCAGTTACCCATTCAGTTCAGTTAACCCAAACACACACTTTTTTTTTTGTTTTGTATGTTAGTTTATTTACCCTAAATTAAAGGTCCAAATACAAAAGTTCTTCTATTTTAGTCCCAGCAGAGAAGTTCAGTCACGCAGCAGTCCTTTCTCTTGGTGTCTTCTGCCAAGCTATTAGCAGAATCTTTCTAAGGCAGTCTTTAAATGTAGCTTCCTTCTAGCTAAGCCACTCCCCCTACTTACCAAATCTTTCTACAAGTAATTTAAACCTCACAGCAGTTAAGTCCTTTCAGTCACCTGAGATTTACACCTAGATGACTTTTCAGTTACCCATTCAGTTCAGTTAACCCAAACACACACTTTTTGTTTTGTATGTTAGTTTTTACCCTAAATTAAAGGTCCAAATACAAAAGTTCTTCTATTTTAGTCCCAGCAGAGAAGTTCAGTCACACAGCAGTCCTTCCTCTTGGTGTCTTCTGCCAAGCTATCTGAGCTGAGCTGCCTTAGTGCTTCACCAGTTAGATACAGGAGTTAAGTTTAAGTTTATTTGTTTGGTCAAAAGACCATTACAAGCAATTTAAGTAAAAGCTTTAGTTAGTTTAGATACATGCACAAGCATAGCTCTAGCCACATTGCTTAAATAAAATACATTTTGACATATAAAATATAGAAAAGACACTGGGCAGGATTCTCAAAGCATCTGCGCACAGAGCATCTCAGCTGCCGCAGCGCCAATGAGATACACCATGCCCAAACTGTGGTATTCACAGAAGATGCATTGGGGGATGCTCCCGGTGCATCCCCTCAGTAAATACTACAGTTACACCCAGCCCAGGATGCTCCAGCGCAACCCCCGGTTGGGCTGAGAATCCAATTGGGCAGCACATCTCCAGATGTGCTGCACCCAAAGTTGCCATTCAGAGTCATAAACATGCAAATGGGGCCATTAGGCATGCAAGGCACAATGGGGCCATTTGCATATCATTACGGCCCCATTTGCATGAGTATTGCAGGGATGCACCTGGTAGCATGCACTGGGCACCCTGCATGTGTGGCAGTACAGCCACAAACCCACCACCCCTGGTAGTCTAGTGGCACACCCCTTCCTGCCCAGAACTCCGATGGTGTATGTAATACCCCATAACAGGCCCTGGTGGGATAGTGGTACCCCTCCCACCCTCCGTGCACTGTACAATGTCATTCACAACTCTGTGAATGACACAGGTCATTCACAAAGCTGTGAATGACAGCATACAGTACACGCTGCATGCCCATTGGTCGACAAGGTCTACCAATGTGCTTCCAGTAGTACAGTACACTGTCATTCATGGACAGCACAGTAAGTGGGCAGCCATGGAGCTATGCAGGTGGGTTGCGCTACCCGCTGGCCTTCTGCCCTTGCTGGGCCATGGTGAGCAGGGTGGGGTGAGGGTGCTTGAGTGGTGGGTGGTCCACTGGACCAACAGAGATATTTTGGTGGATTATATCACAATGTGATCAGGTCAGGGCAGGGAGGAGGGGGTACCACTATCCCACCAGTGCTATTAACAGGGAATTACATACACAATCGTGGTTCTGGGCAGGGGGTACCACTGGACTACAAGGGATACCTGGTGACAGCTCCGCCACTAAGGAGATACGGGTGGGTGGAGTGCTGGACTGCCTGGATAGGCAGGTTGCCATTCCGCTGTCTACACTACATCAGCCCGCCTGTGGGTGGACACCCACTTATGCCTACTTGTTGTAGACTTATCTTTTGGAGGCTCATCTCCAGACTTGCTCCGGAAATGCAACTCTGAGTTGGGTTGAGAATGGGGCTGTACACTATATGCATGGGCATGCCCCCTGCACAAGCCCTCGAGATGTGCCAGCTAACATTATGGGTGGTGTATAACACATCTGCAATGCACCGGTGCATCAGTGATGTGCTGGCACATCTATGCCCTTCTAGAATCGTGCTATTGCACAAGTCGGGGATGCACCAGCACATCCCTTTTGTGAATCCTGCCCACCATGTTTTATATATTACATTTCTAGCACAGTACATACTAGTCATATTAAAATTTCATTCATATTATAAATGTAAAGCCAATATAGCTTTGAGGTAATCAGCTACTCTATTTATAATGTACACATCCTCAGTGATAAACATTATGTCGAGTAGAATAAACTTATTCTGGGTACCTATTTCAGGCCATAAAGGGTATACCAATAAATCCGTTGTTTCTTATACCAATTGCATGAAAACATTACATGTAATAGATCTTCCACTTCAGTATTAGTGCAATTACAGAGTTTAGCCTTTGGAGCTAATAATTTATGATAGCTTACTTTTAAGAAATTACTTTTAAATAATTCCATTCTATACATTGTATACAAACTCATCAGGCTGTTATCTGTAAGTACATCAAGATAAAATCCATACAAGTGCATATTATCATTTCAGATCAGCCATGGAGATATCTTGAGTTTTGCTATTGACCTAATATCCCTTTGTTTATTATAATTTACTATTCTTTTCGTACAGTAAGTCTTAGATTTCACACTGACCATAATTCCTTTGGCAACATAACCTTTAGATATTGCAAATCATAATCTTGTACAATCTTATTTACACAGTTATATCAGTTTGATGGTTTGCAGTCTAAACTGTACCATTTATTTTTCTCTGCTAAACATTCATAAGGCAATCTATGCGAATCCAGCCTGAGAATTCTTTTCCAGTGATTAACTATCCTAGCTTCAGTCAAAGCTTCCAAACTAGCCAGCCCTAATTCAGCATTAATCAAAGTTGCTGGAACTGAACTGCCAAATCATAAAAAGCTGAGCAATATAATTTGTTCATTGGCACTTCTAGGGCCTTCATTTTCCACCCTCCCCCCAAAAAAATTTTACATTGTTAAAGAGCCTGAGAAAAATAGTTGGCTTCAGATGCCTGTAGTAGTGGAATTATTGTATTGCCACAAAATTTATTATTAAACTTAGTCAGTGCACCATCAGTTTGTTTTAACTTCATCTTTGGGGACTTATTATGCTTATTCCACAGGCCATCCTTTGACAAAGTTAGACCGAGATATATATGGAATTTCACTGTCTTTATTCTTTTTTCTCCTACTAGCCAGTTTTTACTTGTGTTATTAGATCCAAATATTAACACCTGGTTTTTACTTTCATTAATTTCTAAACTACAGGATTTTGAGTATTCATATAAAATGTTAAGTTTCTTCTGCAGTCCAGACTATGAAAGGGGAATAAGTGCAAAATTATCAGCATAGGCTAAAGCTAAACAGATTCTATTTCCTATCATTGGAGAGTCTGTATTAGAATTCAAAAGTTCTATTTACAGATGATCAATATATATACAGAATAACATAGGTGCAATAATACAGCCCTGTCAAACTCCTTTATTTGTTAATATTTTAGTGGAGAGTTGACCAGTTGTCCCTATTTTAATGTGTGCCCATGTTTCAGTATATAATTCTTTTATGATAGTAATTATTTCTGGTGGATTCCCTTTTGTAGTATCAACTGCCATAATCTGGCTCACAATATATTGGCGAAGGTTAAAGTCAATGAAGGCCACAAAAGTTTTTTGAATTCTCAAAGTAATATACTTTTCAAATAGATGTAGCAGAATGAAGCAATTATCCATAATGCTGTATCCACAACAGAAGCCTGCTTGAAATTCTGAATGATTACATTACTGCACAAGTTGTTCAGTCAGTCTTTCCAGCAGAACCTTTGAAAAGATTTTACGACTTATATTGACTAATGAAACAGGCCTATACATTGATAGATCATGCTTATTCCCTTTCTCAAATATTGAAACAATAGTAGCACCCGTCCAGGCTGCAGGAATATCTCTCTTTTGTATGCACATATTAAAATATGGTACAAGAAGTTTTGTCCATAGATGGGGGATACTAGATACATTTCTGAAGGGATAAAATTAGGCCCAGGGGCTTTTGTTTCCCTTTTTAATGTGACAATTACAAAACATACCTCAGCATAGGTGAAAGGTTCAAATGTTGCCCAGTTTATATCATTATCCCATGCTGGTGTTATTTAAGCAATATGTGGATCAAAAAAGAGTCTAGAGTAGTGAGTAATCCACTGTTCTAATGAAATAAATGTGTCTAACTGATATTTACTGTTGTTAGTGCCTCTAGCAATGAGAAGCCGAAATGATTGTTGGTCATTCTTATGAATTGTATCTGTCATATGTTCCCATAATTTAACTTGAACCTCTTTAGGTTTGTTTTTCCAAAAAGCTTTATACATTTTCTCTAGCCTTGTTTAATGTTTGATGTGTACTTTTGTTCCTGGCATGCTTTGTACTCCTGATAAGTTGCACGAGTTGTTTCTTTTTTCTACAGCATTCTTTATCAAACCGGGTAACTGGTACCTCATTTAAACACCTTCTGGGAGCTGAATAACAAATTAATTCTCTGATATCATTAAAACATTTTTATATCACATCATGCATCAATTCATTAGATGATTCCTCTGTTGAAAAAGAGGCCATTTAACACTGTGCTCCCTGTATTAAGGAAAGAACTATATCAATATTTTCTACATCCTATCTAATTTTGGTGGAATTTCTTATTTCAAATTTAACTAATCTGCTTGAGTTTTTTTTAAGCTTATGTCCCCATTTTAAGATAAGGGGAAATGATCACTTTCACCTCTCACAAGTACTGTATAGCAGCTTATTTTAGCACCCTCTTTATTTAGTGTGGAGAGGGGTGCAGTACTATTTAGCACCTGATTGAATTAGCGCATCAACTTCATGTCCAATTACAGCACTATGCTCACTGTAATATTAGCAATCAGCTTATTTTAATGCTTTTGTCAGTTAAGCTAATAGAGTGAAAATAAACTGAAAGCTAATATTTCCTGATGTACAGTATTTCCAAAGAGGTCCACATCTCAATGGTACCATTTCAAAAACAAATATCTAACACTGAGGCACCCACTCTCTGCATTAAAATAGGTAAATTTGCTGTGTTTATCTCCTCTCAATCTACCATTAATTGGTGCCATATTAAACACATTCAAAAGTTCAATAAGCTTTTCAGCAGATGAGTTTAACTTCAGATCTAAGGTAGTCCTAAAATATTTATCAGAGTTCTTATGTAACCAGTTGTGCACATTAATATCTGCATAACCATCAACTTTGCCTATTCTTGCATTATAGTCACCACAAAGTAAAATGTTCTCACAAGTTGAAGAGGCCCAGCTATCACGAATTAAAGTATCCAACTCTTCCCAAATACTATAGATGGAAAATAACATTTAGAATTAACAGGCGGAACATAAATATTGAATAGGCAGCAGTAAAAATCTGCTGTCTATACCAGAAAAGCTTGTGCTAATAAAGTGTCTGAAATAGAATGGAAAATCAGTCCCTCATCAATCTTTACCCATATTACCAAGCCACCAGATAATCTATCTGGTTTTGCTATTTTATTCCCGGGACATGAAAACAATTATAATCATTTAACGTGACATCCATGTCCCCTGAGTGCCAGGTTTCCTGTAGACAAATAATATGTTGTTTGTGCACAAATTCCTTCCATTCAGTATCAGTAAATTTAACACCCACTCCTGCTATATTCCAAGAGAGTAATGACCATGAAGAATCAGTATTTAAATTTACACTGGCATCCTTTCTGGATCTATGTCATAATGGTGAAAGCCTAAAGGTGATCGCCATTATGCAGAAGTCAGGAGTGCCGGAAATTTATTTCGGCACTCTGACGCCCTGGCGCATAGCAAAAGAGCACTGGGAACTTAGTTTTAAATGTTTTCTGTGAGGTGCTGAGCCCCCCCACACCCTCCCTACTAAAGGATTCTCAACTCCAGGGGGGTGCATGTTGGGGGGGGGTGAAAATGTTAAAAAAAGGTTCAGGTTGGGAGCAACAAAAATGCACCAGCACCCGGACCCGAACCCAGTACCTTGCCGGCAGATGCCAGCAACCCACCCACCACATTAAGGGGTTGGCATGGCAGCTGACCACCTCACCACCCCCCACATCCCTCACTGTGTGTGCCCACTCTCACCCACCCTAGTGTGCGTAATATAGCAACAGGATGACACTATAGTCATCCACCTCCCCATCCGGCCATTGGAGCCATTCCTGCAATGTGCTGGGGAGCAGATCACCATTATTGGTGGTGCCCTCTCCCCAGCGCCCTCCTCACTGTCTATCTCCTTTCTACTTGGAGTTTTGAGTCAGGCCAACTGCTCTGATAAAGCCAAAAATCTATTTTCAACAGCAATATTATATGGAATCTGTTTAGCCAGATTGTTTTGATGAGTTGTCAAATCAGTGTTTCTAGGAGAATGATCCCTTAAAGAGGGAGAGTGCTTTCTTTGGCCTACATTTTCTCTGCATTTTTGCTTTCAACTACAGTATATGAAGGCCTGTCTTATCAAGCATGTTTATTTTAGCCATTATGTTATCATAGATAGCCAGTGAGTTTATATTCTACATAATTTGGTCATGTTCAATTCCTGGACCTACCCAAAATGCGGAAAAAAGCTTCCTTAGTTACCTTAGGGATATTCACTATATGTTCAAACAGATCTTTTAAAATATAATTTAGCTTTACATCAGTTTCGCCAGATGATCTCCCAAGGCCAAACATAGTTACAGGCCTACCCAGACTTCTTTCTTTCTCAAATGGGCCAGTTCCAATCTTTTAACCTGTTGATTTGGGAGAATGGTACTATTATGTAAATCCCCACTTCATCCAAAATTTCAGCCTAATCAGCTTAGCAGCTTCTAGATCCTGCAGCAAAATATCTATTTGACCTGGCCTATTTTCATGCATCAGTCCATGTGCTTTAAAAGTCTTTAATTTTTTAGCTGGTAATTATAAAAAATGTATACATTGATTTGTTACTACATTTCTTAATTTTCCCTCATTTTCCTTTGGGATGGATTTGAAACCAAAAATATTGACTTGTAAACTTTTGAGTTCCTCCTTGCCATTTTTCTTATTTAGCTGGTCCCTATTGATATATTCTATAGCACACTGAACATTTTCCTAATGCATCATTATTTAGTCAGATATGATTTGCTGTGTGAGGGGAAATAAAGAAACTTGAATTAAATTGTCTTCCAAAATGTCCACCCAAGTAGCTGCCCTTAATAGGTGCACAATCTTTTCTTTATTGTCAGCATATGATTTGGTCTGATCCTACCTCTGTCAATTCAGACATAAAATTGCACAATTATCTATGTTGACCTTTCCTTGATGTTCCTGGTTAGAGTGAAGCACAGTGTTTTCACTGATTTTTTGTTTGCTGACCTGATTACAGTCCTGACCATCCAACTCCCTATTATTTGCCTGCATTCTTAATCTTATTTTATAGCTTTCAACTTGGATTGAAAGGCAGTACGTAGATTAACTAGTGTTTTCTCATTTATATTATCATTTATTTGTGATGTAGATTTTTACAACACTAAGTCTATTTCTATATCAGGTCTTTGTTCTGTTATGCTCCCAATAGTTTTATAGTTAGCAGAATTTGTCTGTAAAATATCCTCTTGTACTTCCTTCAAATCCATGCCTTTCATATGTGCACTCTCAGGAGCAACTGTATCAGAGATTCTATATTTGTTACCTAGATCAAATGTTATATTTCTTAAACACCGAGCTGATTTTTTGTTGTTCCCTGTTATACTTGATTTTTTATTCTTTATTTTCTTTTCACTTTTCTTTTTCATCTCAGTTTTATTTGGAGAGGAGGGAATTACCACAATTGAAAAGTCAGGTCTAATATGTGCCAAGTCTTCCCAAACCAATGAAGATGTTCCCTCCTTTTGGACAATTTTGTTCAGTTTTCCCCAAATATCCTGTAATCTAAAGCTGTTTAATGCAATATTCTCTTTTAATGTCTCCATAATATTTTGTACTACCACCATCTGGTCTAATATCATTAGATGAGCAGCGTATGGATTTTTCTTGAAGTCTTTTAAATCTTCACTTTAAGCAAATGGGTATTTACTTATTGCCTCAGGTGTTTGATTATTTTTATTAGATTTAAATGTTAATTCAAGTTTCTTTAATCCAGAAATTGTGGTTTTCAGTTCCTCTGTCACCTCATTGAGGTCTACATGTATTAAGGAGGGATCTTGTCCCTCCTTAATTGATATTGAGGTATATGGTTCAGGTAAGAATACCGGAGACATAGCTTCATGCTGTACCAAATTTGGCTGAGGGGATATTATATAACTTGTAGAATTAGTGAGTGATTCCAAATTTGTTACCTCACTTTCTAATTCAAATTCAAAGGCAGTCATCTGACTCACTGCACTAACTAAATTGATAACCTCATCAGGGTTTAATACCCCATTCTCCTGGCTGACAGAAAAGATCCTAGGTATAGATGAAAACCTTGTGCAGTCCATTAACTCAGTAGGTTGCAACAGGCTGTCATTTAATGCACTTTGCATTTGAACTGATACAGATGAGAAAACAGAATTCCAATTGTACTTGCTCTACCAAAGTGCTTAGACTGTTTTTTAGTTTGCTGAGCCAATTTATGTTGCTCATTCCCATTTCCCTTACATGGTTTTGATTTTTTAAGCTGTTTAAGCTGATAGCTTTTAGTTGCAACAGATTTTGTTGTATTATGTTTTGAGAGTTTGGTTTTTTGGGGTCTGTTTGCTATTTCTCAATTCTAGGGGTATCTGTTTTTGCATACAGTCAGATAATGCTGACATTATATGTATTTCATTTGCTCCATTTGAGGCAGACACTGCATTTTCATTTATGGTACCAACATCAAATACAATCTCTGTCTCAATTTCGCCAGCCTGTTTTCTTGTTAGCACCATTATGGAATGCCAAATTAACTAATATTGCACTATAACGAGCTAAATGGCTTAAAGCACTGTTTTCAGCAATATTTTTCCTATAAATAGTAGAAAAGACCCAGTATTTAAATAGTACAATAAATATAAGGTGACAAAAGTCCTTTAGGTGTGTTTTATTCATGGTCCAAAACTTTCAAGATTTCAAAATCTAGGAAAATTGTCAGTTCAGTCTTTAGATTGACGGAGTTCAATTCCAAGATTAAATAAGAAAACTTTTTAGTAGAGTTATTGTGCAAAGCAGATTTTGAGTAAGGATATTATGCCGAGCAGTACAGGATGATATCCATCAAATAAAGAATATAGCACACTCAGTGCTGAGCAGGTAAAATCCTGCACTCCTGTTGTTGATCCCACGTTTAACAGGAACGCTTTGCCTTACTTCACTGTATTCACCAAGCAAAGTCCTTACAGTTCGCCTTATAATGTCCTTGCAAGGATCTTCAGGGATGATTTTTCTTAAAGGCAGTAGGCTTAATAAAATTTCCTTCCGGTTGTCCGCACAACCCAATGCCTTTCTCTGGCTTCTTATACAGGCTTCGTATTTACAGGCTACTAGAATGGAAACAAAAAATATAAAAATACTAAATGAGCTAATAGCGAATTTCAATGATAGTTACTCTTCAGCTTTTTTAATTACAATTTCAAACAGCCACAGTAAGCTATAATCATAAATTCGAAGAGCCACTTACATAATTAAACACATCGTGCAAGTAAGAGGCTCCCTTTCTATTGTGTTTCTAGTACATATCAAAAGGTCCCATATAAGATGGTTCAGGCATAATCACTCTTTTGTTTTATTAACTGTTAGCAGTATTAGAGAAGTTTTACTCAAAATATTAAAGGGCGACTTATTGTTCCTTTTTAAAAAACTGGTTCTCTCTACAGAGGAAATACCTCAGTGCTTGTTGCGTATGCTCTAGTCAAGTATGGCGTATCTAAACTAGGATGCCAGGCATGTGCATTTAGAGTGTTGTACCATGTGACTTAAAGATCCAGCAGGGTTTCCACAGAATTTTATTTTAAAGGGAACAGTTGAGTTTTCTCTGGTACAACCCAGTTTGCTTCTCTAAACTAAATGCCTAAAATCACTAAAAAACAGCACACACAGCACAATCGCACTCAACCAAAACCAAAAGCTCTTTTTCGCCCTCCACAAAGACAGCCAAACTAAGTAGGCATCAGAAAAAAGAAAACACAGCAAAGATATCCAATAAAAATAAAAATAAAAATTAGAACATTCAAGCTGATGGAGTTTTATGGAGGGCAATAGAAAGAGTTTATCAAAAGGAAGAGAGCAAGGAAAACTATTAACGATGTTCCTGTCCCTATAATTAAACAAACTGTGGGGGGATTTGGAACACACCTGCCACCAGGCTTTTTGGAGGACAGCTACCAGAAGTGGGCTCTGCCACTGTACAGACTCCTAGTTAGTGGAGCTGCCCTGCAAGTTTCCAAAATTCCTCACAGGATAGTTCAGAGTAGCTACAAGCTAGTCTAGAAAGAGCTTGAAATAGGTCAAAAAAATTCAGGCAATGGTGTCATACCTGTTCTTGGATAAAAAAATGCTTATCAAGCTCCTGCTTGTATTGCTCCTCACAGTACAGTGAACTGCTGCTGCTCTCTGCTGCTCACACTGAAACTCCCAGAAACTCCCAGAATCCACTATAGGAGTGCAGTTAGGCATGGTCTGTAATTAATATAGATGTGTCCATGTCTGGGTGTATGCTACTCGCATTATCCTTCAGTGGTAGTGCCCCCATTATGGTGCCCTGCCTTCCTTCACTCAGGAGGGAGAGGGTGGCATGGGGGTCATCTGTCTGAGGACATTGTTGCTTTTGGGTTTCCCTCTTAAATACCCTCTCACAGAGCATCCCTCAGATATCTTGCAATATGGCAGTGATAGGCATGGTACCCAACTGAACTGATATTTCCCATACCATCAGTGACCAAGTAGTGCACGCTCTTGAAACTGTCATCTTATCCATGTGACAACAAGTTTGCAGGACAATGGTGTGATACAAGAAAATGCTCTTTGACCAGGTTCTAGGACAATGGTGTGATAGAAGAAAATGCATTTTGACTAGGTTCCAGGATAATGGTGTGATACAAGAAAATGCCCTTTCACCAGATAAAGTCCTGACTAAGAGAACTTCCAAGATATAATTTTCAATAGATCTAAGTGTTCTATTAGGATGAATAAATTATAATATTCTAGCAAGGCCAACTGGGATTTGATTATATAACACATGGAAAATAAATGATGATGTACCATAATTTCACTTTTGTGTAAAAAATAAACAATTCAGATCATCAGAGTAAAGACTACAATGGTGCGAATTATGCTGGGATGATGTAACAAATCTACACACATTATTGTAGGCCATGTCACACCTATGTAAATCCATCTCACTACAATTTAAGTAAGTTAAAGAGCAGGAGGGCTTTGGCAAAAACAGGCTATGGCCAGTCTGGCTTGAAGAGTCAAGTCATGTCTAGCTCTGAAAGCCAAGCCAAATGAGCGATTAACAGATCAACAAGCTTTACTAATATGACTAGTGAAACTTATTGAAGGAGAAGGATCCAATGTGACTCCGGAGTATTTGAAGGCATCCACAAGTTCTATTTGAGCACTGTTACTATGTGAGACCCCAAGAGAATCCTGCAGATGACATAACTCTATTTTTAATGGAAGAAAGAAGGTTGAAGGGAACTGTCACTGTTAAGAAAATTCTAAATAACAATGTGACATAGACATAGGTATGTAACATATGCATATTGTAGTTCAGGGGTCATACTTGTGACATTGTTGGGAAATATTTCTGACACATTCCTCTCAGATGGTCAGAAAGGAGTGCCTCAGGCTATTGGTGCTTTTCAAATGAACCACTGTGGTGAGCAGATTTCTCTCTGGAAGTGAGCACAGAATTAACTATGACTAGAATCCTGACAGTGCCTCCTTAAGATGTAAAAATGACTGTCTGAAGTAGGTCTGGGTAATTTTATCTTCTGCCAGTGAATTATGGAGAAATTCTGATTTTGCTTCCATGAAATTCTGTCACAATTGTGATTTCAGTTATTTCCATGCAGTTTAAAAAATATTTGCTCCAACTACATCACATGTAAAAGGCTGACTTTACCTATGCATATACAATACTGTACCACGTTTTAGATCTCTATGTTTAAAGGTGACTGAGTTATTATAAACCTCCAAACACTCAGAAATTTTAAAATTGCATCTCACGATTATGTAAAACACAGAATTTAAAGCCCTGCTGACTTTATAACTAGAGAACGGAATATCACCAATTTTGTTGGGGTCATTGACCTTAAATATTAGGCTTTGAGGCCAGCCCCATAGCCTAGCAGCATAGCATCACACTGCCATGCTGATGACCTGGGTCAGGAAGAGAGCCAAGGAAGTCATATCAGCAGATAGGCTATGGCAGAGACAGCTGCTGCTCAGCACTGCATCTGCATTGGGGAATGTTGTAGGTGGGATCCACCAACACAGTGACCCCTGCAGCTGGGCCAAGGAGCTTATTCCTGCTGCAGGGAAAGCTGTGGCTGTGCAACACTCACAGAGGCACTGTACCTGGGGAGATGGGAGTGTAAAAAAATGCGTTAGAAAAAAACAGGTAGCCAGCTGAATGATGGCTGGGTTCATCCTGATCAAGGCATATCCCTTTGAAGAAGGTATATCCCTGAGTGTCGAGCTGGTGGTCAGGAGAGAAGCCAAGGTGCAGGGAAAAATGAGGCTCTGTATGTCATCTTTCTAATCTCTTGCTCAAATGCTGACCAAATTATAAGCAGCCAAAGATTCCAAAATAACATAAGTAATTAAAGTTGAATTTCATAAGCTTTTATGAAACTGTAGAATGTTGTGATACTTTTTTCAAAGCTATGTCCATACGTTTTGCCCAGTTATACACTTTACTTGTATTGTCGAGGAAGGTAAAAGTTCGGTAAAGTGGCAATTAGCTATTAGCTATTAGTGCGTACACTGTACAGTCTGCTGCACATTCTGTTCAGTTGGGGGCTGATCTTGGAGGTGTGAGGAGGGCTGTGCTGGTCCCCTGCTCTGTCTGGGGATGGGGAGGGGCACTACCTGCTTGGGGGGCAGAGGACCACCAGTGAGAGGGTTTGTTTCATTTGTCATACTGACAGGGACACGGGATCTGGGTGGGGTGGGATTCTGATATATATATATTTACTTTGAGGGGCACATCAGGGATCAGGCAGGGATTCTGCCCTGTATTCAGTATGGGGGCACAACATGGATCTGGGGGGGAAGGGTTTCTGCTATTTATATGTTATTTGTGGGGCACATTGGGGATTGGGTGGGGGACTTTGATGTAATCACCACAAAAACTTGGGACACATTGGGGTTGTGGAGGTGGGACCCGCAGCACTAATGCAATGAATGCATAAGTCCTGCCTGTAACATCTCTGGACCTGTTGTCTCACCCTTTTTGTGCCGGTTGTACCTGATGTATGTACTATTATGCATCTGTTTCATGACAACATTGCCTACTGCACCTAATGTAATTTAGCACTTTTATGTTATGTAACTCCAGGTCGCATCTGGAAATGAGTGGATTTCCTGCTCAGTATGCTTATCTGGTAAATCTCATTAATAAATAAATAAATGCTACAACATCTATCCCAGGGGAGATATTTCTAAGTCCCCTTAGACCAGCCCTGTCTGGTCTAAGGGTACTTAGACTTTCTCCCTCTGGGAGATTTTTGTGGATTGCATTTCTGGGCTGTGGCAGCTTATATCTGCCACAGGGCCCCTAGCGCTGTGTCGTAACCCATGTCTGGGCACAGGGATGGCACAAGCCCCATTTGTGGAAGGCATCCTGTGTTTGATGCAGGTTGCCTTTGCAAATCACTCCTGGAATATCTTTCGATGCAAGGTGCACCTTGTGCCATTCTTTGTGGCACAAGACCCTTGAGCCATGCTGGAGGTTTTGTGAATCGGGCCCAAAGTCTCTTTACAACTTCTGTTTTTGTATTTTCTATGTTTTCTTCTTGTTTTTGGATCATGGTTCCCATGGTAATTAGGTAGACATCAGTGAATCTTTACGTTTCTATGGAGATGAGAGAGAGAGAGAGAGAGAGAGAGAGCATTAGCTGCATACTTACGCAGTGTCTACATTTTACAGCAAGTTGTGGTGTTGTTTTCTGTGGGAATTTGCATATTTTTTGGAAAAATTAGTAAATTGGAAGGGGGTTCATGAGGTCAGTGTCTAGTAGGCTACTTTACTTACAGTCATCTGATTCGGACGAGGATAGTGGTGGCACTCTGTGGAATTTCTTCGCTGGTGGCCCATGATAGATGTTCACAGTAATTCCCTTCTAGAAGACACAGTGTGCATCAAAGAGTGTATGCATCAGGGAGGTTGAGGCCATTTCTGTGATAGAGAGATTGCTTGCATTTTCTGTTTGGTTCCCTGGACTTGCTGAGGATGTGGATGGCTGTTGGACTGGGGTGCACTTGGTGAGCAGGTTGCTCATTTCTTTTTGTCGAGACTCCGATAGAATGGAGTAATTGTTAATTGACTGGAGGTTTTTGTGCCCAGAAATCTGTTGAACCTCTGTGGGCAACACATGAGCATCTATTAGCTTTTGGATGCTTGTTTTCCTGGTCAAGTGGTTGGTTATGCACTTTGTTTAGGGTAGACTAGACTGCAGCTTCATTTGTTTCATCATCGATCTCAGCTTCTTCATGCCTATGGTCATATTTTGGTACCATATGCCATTTTCTTTGTGGCTAATATTGGGGGCTATGTAGAATGGTGCCTCAGGTAAAAGCATAGCCTTAGGTCTGTGGGATTTATAGAGTCTGTATGCTTGGATTGTGTCACGGGCTGGGTTTTCCCTGTTTTGGTAGATTCTAGGCTTTGTAGGACGTATGTCTGTAGGGTTGTCCCCAGGGTGAGTTTTAGTTTGGCACTCATTATATTGTATATAGAGGTTGAATTGGGCATCTGTCCCCTCTTCAATATCTGACCATCTTAGGTTGTAGTGTTCCTTTGTGCGTAGGGCAAAGCGGATCCCTATGTTTAAGAAAAGAAAGCTTAGCAGGTAACTGTAGCTGTATGATACAAAAGACCAAGCATAGTTTTAGCAACATATACATGTTATATTATGATTTCAACAGGCATTACTGTTAGTCATTCTATTTCATGCATTGATAAATATAAGGGATAAGGCAGAATAAGTTTAAGTTTCAGTCAGCCTTGTGGCAATACTTAGGCTTTTATAGATCTAAATATAATGGTATGATATAGAGAAAGAGTAGTGTTTACACATATATATATATATATATATATATATATATATATATATATACACATTATTATGGTAGCACGGTAGTGCTACCATAGTTAGGGTTGAGGAGTCATTTACATGTTAAACCCCAAATTTTGTACCTTAATAACTTTGCAACTGTTCAACGGATTTGCTTGAAATCTGGAACACAGAATCAAGAACCATACATCTTGGGATCTACCAAGTTTCATACTGGTTGGATATATGGCTGTGGAGTTATTAAGCATGATCTACGCATGCATTTACGCTTTTTTTGGAATTCTACGGTCGTGCCTACAGGTCACGTGGTTTGTGCGACCGGTCTGAAATCTTCAGGGAATGTGCAGCCAGGGACCCAGATGTGTCTTTTGAAGACTTCGTGAAAAAATATTAAACGGTTCAAAAGTTATTAAAAAAACAAGTTCCCATTATAAGTCAATGGGAAAAGTTTACAAAAAGTTCGACAGTGTCGCAAATGCAGTTTTTACTTTCGCAAATGGCCCTTTTACTGTCTCAAATCTGCCATTTTGTTTTCAGTTGGTGATCATAAAAATGCTTGGTATTTAAATTTGCGACCCTGTAGCAACCTAATTCTTTTTGTATTCACCTAGTCGGACCCTGAGGATGCTAGCCATGTCTTTATTTTGGGGTAAAACACCCCAGAAATATGTTTTTCAAATTTCTGGAAAGATTACTTTCACAAAGTAGTGTCGCACTCACGAAAGTGTCACAAATTTTTGTGAAAGCTTTCGCAAATTGCGGCAGTACTTTTCTAGGCTGTGGGAAAATGATAGCAATTCTTTGGCAGCCCGCTGCAAAAGAATGGTTTTGAGTTTTGGGCTGAAATTTGGAAGGAACGCAGCCGACGTCTCACAGATGTGCCTTTCAGTGTTGTGTTGAAAAAATATTACATGGCGGCAAAGTTATGGTACTCCAAAGTTGACACTTTTTCCCATAGGATAACATTATGGCGTACGACGCATTGCAGGAATCGTTTGGTGCCCTGCTGCAAAATTATGGTTCAGTCTTTTGGGCTGAAATTTGCAGGGAACACAGCCAACATCACACAGATGTACCTTTCAGTGGTTTGGTGAAAAAATATTACAGGGAGGCAAAGTTATGGCACTCCGAACTTCTGTTTTTTTCCCATAGGATAACATTACGGCGTTTACTGTGCCTTTCAGGGCCCGTATCTCGGAAACGGTGCGAGATACGGGTTTTTCGTCAAAAAAAAAAGCTTAGTCCCCTATTGGAAACTAACTACAAAACTAGCCAGGAAAGTGATAATTCATATGACTTTAAAACTTTTTTTCTATGTAGTACGGTTCTTGAGATATAAGCAATTTACTATTCCAAGTCCTCATTTTTCTGTTCCGAGAGTCATTATTTTGCACACATTCTTTGTACTCACTGTCTTTCTCTATACAGCTTTTGGGGAAAACCAGCCTGTGCGCTTACATTACTGTTACCATTACCATTTCCGCTTGCAGTTCCGTACCCGTTTCACTTTCCGTTCACGTTTACGCCACCATGTGCTTTACCCTTTGCGTTTTCATTTGTGGTTGTGTTTGCATTGTTTTTAATATTTCTGTCTACAGTACTGCTTCTCTTTCTGTTTCGCTTTGCGTCACTATACGCATTACGATTTGCGTTTGTGGGCACAATGTTACTATGTGACAAGACATCACGTGGCGGGATCGCCGCCACATTACATTCACTATTTCTCGTTATCATTCTCAAAAGAAGGAAATTAGAGGCAAAAACTCTGTTTAATGCATCAGTTAAGGTTGTTCCACAGCGACAAAAGCAAGGAAATTCAATGTTGGGTTGAAACCCCTTTGCACCCTCAGCCACCCCAACTGGAATTGGGGTGCACGTTGGGGTCATCGGTCCTAACTCTCACCCCAGTCTCCTATTCCTCAGCTTCTTCCCTCATGTGATGGAGTGAGAGTTAAGGCTGACGACCCTAACATGCACCCTGATTCCAGTAGAGGGAGTGGGCTGGAGGGATGCAAAGGGTTTCAACCCCAACATCGAATTTCCTTGCTTTTGTCACCTGGAACAACCCCAACTGGATGCATTAAATGGAGTTTTTTGCTCTAATATATATATATATATATATATATATATATTTATTTATTTCAATTTAGAAATGTCATGAGCTGTCAGTTCTTTGCTGTAACTACAGATCCGTCCATAATGCTTGGTTTTAGTATCACCTACATGATATTTGTGTGTTGTTTCATTGTCATTCATGTTCAACAAAATGATTGTTTTATATTTATATCACATTACACTAAAGGTTTTGTTTTTTTTATGTATTGTTAATTTAAAACTTATGAATAAAAGGGTGTACCTAGTAAACTTAGGCACTCCTTGATGATGCCTTAGGGTGAAACTGGTTGGAGCTAGTCTGAAGGGATTGCTGTCTGGTGTTCTCCTCTTGTGCTGTGGTAGGATGTGTTTTTCTGACTTTTTGGTGTCTTTTTGGCAAATACATCAGCTAGTATGAGCACTGTATGAATTACTGTATGCAGGGTTGCATTATTTCTGATAAGCAGGATGGTGCTTATACTTTTCTGCTGTGATTTAAGTTCTTTGCTCTGAGCACATCCACTGCCACTGGGATGATTTTCTTGGTTGGTTTCTAGCTCCAAAGGTGCCTAAATTAAAAGCATAGATGTATTTTCAGAAATGTGCACACAAATAACAAATTGCCAGATTTGAGCCCCTATAACTTCTTAGCCCTTAATTCAAATGCCATAAAATGTGACATCCTTTTTAGGGCTTCTGCCTAACAATATGCATGCAAAAGTTCAGTTATCTATAGCAACTCTAATACTGATGGAGTCATGACCAATTAAAGAATTTCAGAAAAGCCTGTCAAATTTTGCAAAAATTTCACAAAATCAGAATTTTCTAATTTCACCCAGCCATAGTCTGAAGACATTCATGCTTCTGCAAAGGCCTGCACAATGCTGGTGCCATGTCCAAGTGGTACCGGATCACTATAGTGCAGACAAAACTGCACATGAAGAGCTGTGCTGTCTTAAGCATGTAAGGAAGTACAGTGACAATGGTATTAGAGCGATATGAAAATATTGCTACCCCTGTCGCTGTCGAACAGAAGACAGAAATGGGGAAAATGGATTTGAGCACTGCTGGTCAAGTGCTCAGTTGAGCCATTCCCATGGTGGAGTGGCCAAGGCACTCAACCCATAAGTAGGTGAGGGGGAGAGATCAAGGTTCGAAACCTTGCTTGAGATCATTTTTATTTTGATTCTCATGTGTGTGGCTACGGCTAAGTGCCTCAGTCAGAATTTGAATTTGCCTCTCTGTCCACACCCCCTTGAAGCTCAATATAAGTATTTCAGGGGGTGTGGGGGTGAAGCCATCGGGTGTGTGGCATTGTCACACAGTCGGCATTATATATCACCACTGTGTTGCCACATGCTGTTTTCTGTGTACAGTGTTTCCTTGCTCAGTTTCGTCGGCAACATTATGACCCCTTGCCTGTCCAGGTCACAGGGGCAGCCAGTTTTGTTGTGTTTAATATTGAATCCACCTCTGCCCATATGGAAAATGCCATTTAGGAGCAGACTGGCTTCAGTCAGTTTTTTTTAGAACTTAAGGGGCTTCCAGAACAAAGAGCGGGCTGACCTTGGTGAGTGACAGGGATGGCTGATTATGCGATAGGTGGGGGAATCCCTTAAGAGGAACACAGATCTCAGCAGTTAAATTCAAGTCCTGTTCAGACTAGGGTGCTTAAAAAATTTTTTTTTGTTTTGTTTTGTTTTGTTATTATACTTTTTCCTGCCACTGACTGCCCAGTACCTCAGCCAGGTCATGGACCCTATGACTTCCACTCTCACATGGGCCATGACTCCCTGATATCCCCTGGCTTGCCCCCCAGGGTGGGTTTGCAGCTCTTAGGGATAGGTTAGGGAGCCAGCCTAAGAGCTAATTGAAGCCAAGGGTGGGCTTCATCAAGGGCATCTGGCAGCACTTTTCTAGACTGCTCCAGGGGCAGGGACATGCAATGATGTCCAGCATCCACCCTACCCCTCTTATGCACAGGTGCCAGTCACCTGTGGCTCCCCCAGCCTCTGCCAGGGGTCCCTGGGGCACCAGACGCTCTACCCCTCCTTCTCTCCCACCAGAGAAGGAGAGCAGTCCAGAGGACACGTAATCCTTCTCCCTCAGCAGGCCCTCTGATTCCCTGGGTCCATTCCTGAACCCGGGTCACCGGCATCACAAGCGGATATCCAAACACTGTGCCAGTGGACTGGCTCTGTTTTAAAATGGTTTAATGTGCTTAAACCATTTTAAAATACTCTAGCACAGTCGGCGTCCGCACCTAACACTCCTTGTAGTCTGTTTTCAAAAAAACGTGCTTTAACCCTGATAAGACGTAGGCTTAACATGGTTTTTAAAATGTTTCAGGAGTTAAATCAGATTTAGCTCCAGAGCAGACAGTCAGGCACAGTTTCCCTTAAAGCAGCAGGATGTCAGCCCATGGGAACCGGTTGCTAGTTAACTTAGTCCAGAGGCTGTAGTGGAGATGCTGTAAATCATTGTTTAAAAATGGTTAACAACACATGGTCGGTATAGAAGACTCTACAGTACAGATGCTAAAGTGTGGCAATTAATCAATTTTTAAAAACATTTTAAGTTACCATGCTGTAGTCTGAAAAGGACCTCAGTTTGAGAGCAGAACATATCAGAGGTCCACTGTAAGAAAAGGGAATGTTCTTTGCTGTAGAAGGCAGTATAGCATAGTGGTTTAAGGCCCTGAGCTGCAAACCTGGAGATCTGCGTTTGAGTCCCACAGCCCTCACTTCCATACTGTGTGACCCTGAGCAAGTCACGTAACTTCCTTGTACTCCCAGGTAACACCTCGAAACAAGCTTTCAGCTTAGTATGTCTCTCCTGGTAAAACAGAGGTAAAAAGAAGGGAATGTTCTTTGCTGTATCTCAGGCCTTAGTTGAACCTTAATTCCAAATAAAAAAGGAAATCCAAGAGTTGAGTTAAGATCTTTTAGATTTTTGTCTAGAGACTAGAGAAGTGCTGTGTGGAAAAATTCCAGTGGAATTAAATTTCATGGACTTTTCAAATTTCTGCCAAACTTCTGCTGAATTTCAATGGAAACTAAGCTTTCCAAGGCCAACAAGAAAAAGCAGACAAAGCTTGAGAAGCAGCAAAAAATAAATGACTGTATTGCTGAACTTGGGGTTGGCTCAGGTCAGGGATCACATAGAGTCCAATTCCAACTCCAGCCCAGAGGATACCAAGGCCCAGTTTAGAGTAACTCGATCCAACAATAAGGATGTTGAATCACCTACTTCGAAAAAGGAACCATATCTATCAGTGTTTTTTTAACCAGTCACCAAGCCCAAAGAAGCAACTCAGAAGGTATTTTGCAAAATGCAGAAGGAAAATAAATCAGGTTTTGAGGAGTTAAATTGCAAGTTTGATGCAGTTTCAAACACTGTGGATGTTATAGCTAAAAATGTACAGTCTAACCTGGAAAAAAATAAAGACTGAGAAGGACTTGCAATCTGTCAATAATACTGCAAGTTCATTACAGGCTGTTAGGGTATTTTTTTTCCATATATGTGTTTCTTTTCTCCTTGGCATGTCATGTCTGCCTTGTCTGACAGCCTTACTGGACTCTGGAGTCGTTCATGAACTTAAGACGCCATATGTGTCCTGGTGGACCCCTACAGCTGGCCTGGAGGCTTCATCCTGCCATGACCCCCACCATTTTCCACATTTTTTTCCCATTAGCCTGGGACCCCAGACAGAGGTGCATGAGCGTGGAGGTGCACGCACATGTGCCCTCTTGCTCCAGTGACTGCCCCTTCCTCCCCCCCAGTGGCCTAGTGCCCTGGCTCCCTCAGCTTGCTCTACCCCCTGGCCTCCACTGTTAGGCAGCCAAGAGCTGAGGAAAGCTCAGATTCCTCCCCAGAGAGGAGAGCTGCCAAGTGGCAGCTCAATCCTGCACCACTCCCTTCCCAGACCAACCACCGATGGCCCGTGCTCATTCCCGAACATGAGTCATCTGTGTGGTGACAGGTAAGGTGTCCAGTGCCTCGGCCCTCTGCACCTCCAGGCCAGCCTGTTAGGGTATTTTGACACAAGAACAAGTTGCCGTAAACTGGGAAATGGAGAGACTTGACAATATGATGTAAGAGCATAATATCCGTAGTCTTGGACTGCTCATTTCAGTGAGGCAAACATAATTGTTTTTGTGTATTTTTTATTGATAATTCTTCCTTCTAACCACTGGCCAGCCCTCCATTCCATGACTCTCCCGCCCTATTGCCCATCCTTTTTTTTTTTCTTTATTCTTTGGTAATTAGGTAAGGTCCACTAGGCAAAAGTGCTTATTTCCAAGGGGTGACCTGGGAGCACTGGGGAGGTTAAGTGACTTGCTCAGTGGCACACAGTATGCAAGTGGAGGATGTAGGAATCAAACCCAGGTCTGCTGAATGTATCACACTCCGTCATGCTGCCAGCCCCAGCTTCTCCCTGTTCTTACCTATCCAGAGTCCTCCATGGCTTGCCCTCCATTATAGGGTGGCAGGAAGCCATACAAAAGTGAAGATACCAGACTTTAGGAGGGCTGACTTTGGCAAGATGGGAGAGTGCCTCAGAAAAGCACTAGCAAGCAGGCTAGAAGGAGGTGTGGAGCAACAATGGGGAATTATCAAAACTGCCATCACAGAGGCAACAAGCCTTTGTGCGAAGCAAATAAACAAATCAAAATGAAAGAAAAAGTCACTATGGTTCTCAAAAGAGGTGGCTGTGAAAGTCAGGAAGAAAAAGATAGCATTCCGGAAGTATAAGGAAACACAGAAGGAGCAGGACAGAGAGCTGTACCAGTTAAGGCAGAAGGAAGCAGGGATGGAAGTCAGAATAGCAAAGGCCCAAACTGAGGAAAAGATAGCCAACTCAGTTAAGAAGGGGGATAAAACCTTTTATAGGTACATCAGCGAGCATAGAAAGACAAAGGGAGGGATAGTGAGGCTGAATAGAATGAGCGGTGGGTGGGCAGAGGGGACAGTGAAAAGCAGGATTACAAATGAATATTTCTGCTCAGTATTCACAAGAGGAGGGAAGTGCCTAATCCAGTTAACAGAAGCACTCTTGAAAGGGGTTCGATCCCAGTCCTTTCACAGAAGAAAGGGTTCTGCAAGAACTCCTAAAACTGAAGGTGGACAAAGCAATGGGTCCAGATGGAATTCACCCAGAATTCTAAAAGAATTAAGGGAGGAACTAGTGAAACCACTGGCTACTCTTTTAATAAATCATGGGAGGATGGTGTGGTACCGAGGACTGGAGGAAGGCGGATGTGATTCCCCTTCACAAAAGTGGGTCCAAGACAGAGGCAGGAAACTACAGACCTGTCAGTCTGACCTCTGTGGTAGGGAAAGTGATGGAGTCACTTCTGAAGGAAAGAATAGTCAGTACCTAGAGGGGCAGTGGAGCACAGGACCCAAGGCAGCATGGGTTCTGGCGGGAAGGTCATGTCAGCGAATCTAATAGATTTCTTTGACTGGATGACCAAAGTAGTAGACCAGGAGGGCTGTGGACATGGCCTACCTAGACTTTAGCAAGGCATTTGACACAGTCCCACACAAAGATTAATAGTCAAATTAACCAGCTGGGTGAGACCCAGGGTGGTAGCCTGATAAAACATTGGCTGGACAACAGGACACAGAAGGTAATTGTAAATGGAGTCACTCTGAAGAAGGGGGTTACTAGTGGGGTACGCATGGTTCAGTATTGGGTCTAGTCCTTTTAATGTCTTCATCAGTGACATTGCAGAGGACTGGAAGGAAAAGTATGCCTTTTGCAGATGACACAAGATCTGCAACAGGGTTGATACACAAGGAGGAGTGGAAAGGATGAAAGGGACTTGGCAAGGTTGGAGGAATGGTCAGAGTATGGCAGCTGGGATTCAATGCAAGAAGTGCAAAATAATGCACTGAGAAACAAGAACCCAGGGAAGAATACACAATGGGTGGGAGGTAGTAACAACAACAAAACAGGAAAGGGACCTGAGGGTAATCATATCAGATGACCTAAGGTTAGCAAGCAATGTGAGAAGGCAGTAGGGAGGCTGGGGGTATACTGGGATGTATAGGGAGAGGCATCATCAGCAGAAAACAGGAAGTTGTTATCCTCTGTACAGACAGTTGGTGAGACCCCATCTGGAGTACTGTGTCCAGTTCTGGAGACCCCATCTCTGCAAGGATATAGACAGGATAGAGGCAGTCCAGAGGAGGGCAACAAAATGGTGCAGGGTCTGCAAGAGAAGCCATATGAGGAGAGACTAAAGGAGCTTAATATGTATACCCTTGAGGAAAGAAGGAGAGGGGACATGATAGAAACTTTAAGTACCTCAGTGGAATCAACAAAGTCCAAGAGGGTAGCATCTTTCAGAAAAAGAGACTTGCAAGAACAAGGGGACACAATTTAAAGATAGAAGTAGGGCAGTTCAGGGGCAATGTGAGGAAGTATTATTTCACAGAGAGGGTAGTGGATGCATGGAACAGCCTTCCTGAGGAGGTTGTGGGGTCTAAAACTGTGGGAGAATTCAAGAATGCATGGGACAGACATAAGGCAATTCTTGTGGGGGGCAGGAAGAAATAGGCTGTTGGTTAACTAGGATCTGCGGCCTATCCTGTAGGTAGGGAAATGGGCAGACTAGATGGGCCTAGCGGTCCTTATCTGCCATCAAAGTCTATGTTTCTATGATTCCTTTGATGCACTGAAAAACAGATCCATATGTCCAGGAGGTGCTTGGGTCACCTGAGCAGGGCCTGTGGAGGGTCAGTGATCATCCTGCCAGACAGGGTACTTTCTGCCATTCTTCCCCCTCACTTCTGGATGCATAGCCCTCTCCATAGGGAGACAGGCACTGGGATGTTGTCTCCAGCATGAGCATGCATCGGCACACTCACATGATTACTATGACCTTAGCTGCACCCAGATCCTCCATCTTCTTCAACTCGTGTCTGTGAGGCACCAAGTTAAAAATCCTGCTGATGATGAAGTAGAGTAGATCCACAGTGTGATTCTTATTCAATTCCCTCATCCCTCAGTCAAAAAAAAAGATAGTCTGACAAGACCTTCCTGCCATGAATCTGTGTGCCCCTTGCTCTACAAGCAGTCCACAAGGCCCCCTTTGACAAGTGATTGTATCAGTTTCTCTACAATAGAGGTAAGACTGAGAGGTCTGTAGTTCTCTACTGGTTCATTGTCCCCCTCCATGGAGTGGAACCACATCCACCACTCTCCAATACTTTGAAACCACCCCTATACCCAGTGAGCTGTTAAATAGACCTAACAGGGGTTCAGCCAGCTAAGTTCTGTGAATAACCTCAGTTGCAACCCATCTGGTCACAGGGCCTTGTCAATCTTTAGGCCAGCCCTTTCTGGACCTCTTCACTTGTAAAAGTTGACTGCCTTGTCTCCTGGATCCACTTAGGGATCACTCTGATGCCAGTCTCTGGCAAGGGCACATATACTCCCTAGAGAAAACTAAGCAAAGGTAATCATTGAGGATGACAGCCTTTGCCTGTCATCCTCCTGTATCCCACTACCCCTCTCAGCTAGCCTTATGATTACCCCTCCTTTTTTCCTTTTCTCCCTCATATATCAGAAGAACTATTTTTCTCTGCTTTTCACCCCTCTACTATACGCATCTCTGTGTCTGCTTTTGCTTTCCAAACCACCTTTTTTGCATTCCTACTTTTTAATAAATATTCTCCCATTATTCCCCCCAACACACTTTTATTTATACTTGCAGAAGGCCTTTTCCTTGGCCATCATCATGTTCCTGACCCTCGCTGAGAACCATAACGGTCTCTTGAACCTGTTATTTTTGGATACCATTCTCATACATAAGATAGATGCCTCTAGAATGGCCCCCTTAATTGCCCTATCTTTCTTCCAACCCACTTGTGTTGGCTACTCCTACTAAAATTTCCCTAACCAGCTCCCTAAGTCAATTGAGGTCCACCCTTCTAAAATCCAGAACTTCATCTCTCGATTGGAGTTTTCCAGACCCAAATGCCAGTTTGAACCAAACTTGAGTTATGATCACTGTGCCCCAGTGGCTCCTCTATTCTCACAGCTCCTCCTACCTCTGATTTGGTTAGCACCGCATGTATAATTGCAGTCTGCCTGAAGGGATCCTTAACTAGCTGTATCAGTAGGCAGTCCTGGAAAGTATTCAGCAGTACTTGACTTCTGGTGCTCCTTGCCACTGGAGCATCCCAATCAATGTATGACAGGTCCAGATCACCACCACCACTACTTCCACATTTGCCACTCTTCTTTCAAGTTCTTCCCTGAGCTCTCTGTCCCTCTCTTCCTCTTGCCCCAGAGATCTATAGGTCACCCCCAAGTACAGTTTCTTGCCTTAGGCTGCTGTGAGTTGCACCCACAACAGTGCTGTCTCCCCTTACTATCCCTGATGCACCCATCTTCTGCCACCTCCATGCCATCCTTGACAAAAATGGCTACACCCCTCATCTGTTTTTCTATCCCTCCTGAACAATAAGAACCCAGGTATTGTCAGTTCCCAGTTGCTTGCCTTCTCTAAAATTCATTTACCTTGCTATTATATTTTAATGTGCTTCTTTTTAAGTTGAACTGAAAGGAATGCTAATGATTAAATTATACCCAACCAAAAAGAGACAAATGAAGAGTAATATGAATGAATGTAAGGATTTTCACCAAGGTGCAAATACAAGAGTCTGAAATATAAACAGGTAAGGTGCTAGAACAGTAAGCAACTAAGAAAGAGGCTTAGCAATAAGAAATGGGAAGCTGAAGCATCCCCAGCAGTGTGTAGCTGCAATGCACAAAGCTACAGTAAGTATTTGCGGGGGTGCACAAAGAGAGCAGTGGTGACTAGGACAGGTAAAGTCATAAAACTACTTTACAGGTGAGGGCACTAGTGGCTTTGGTCACCATAGTACAAAAAATATATAATATAGCAGTTTGTGAGGTTACATTATGCACCTATAAAATTATTAAAAGGTTAAAAGGGATAACCCACGAGGAAAGAATGAGGCACTCAGATATGGTCACACTAAAAAAGATATGTTCATTCTAGAGAAGCAAACGATAAGGGGGAGCTGTAGTGTATACATGATCAGTAACCAGATGCAGTCATCTGGTGAAGAAAGTGAAGATTTCAGAATTCAAGAACAAAAGCCAGTGTAACACCTTGGCTAAAATACATTTTCTTGTTAGCTGAATGCTGAGTGCTGCTGCCTCTGAGAAAAGAGATGCAAAGATCAATCCCTGAGTCTAGCACTAAATCATACAAGCCTGTAATTTAGTTTAGAGAAGATGTCCCCCACAAAGCTTGGGAGTGGACATAACAGGTATTATAGCAGAATTTACAATACTGATAGAGACAGATAACGCAAGATGGGGTAATTTTTTAGACTACTAATTGTAATACTGTGTTTCTTGGGTGGTTGTCTCTCTGTTTGGCAGGCCTGCCAGGGTTATTTGTCTTAATCTCACACATAATCCTGTTGAGGCAATGCATAGGAGACCTAAAAACAATCTTGACTTTCTAAAGTCTGAGGGTGCTGTTTGTTAGAAGACTGCATTGTTTCCCTCCCCAGGGCTCTTAAATCTGACTGTCCTCATCAACCTCTCAGCTGCAGCAGCCATTAATTGACACAGAGACCTACAGTAATACATACCCAACAAATGGTGCCTCCTTATTTGCAAAATGTGACACGTTGGAGAAAGTGGGCCAGATTTTCACATGTGGAGGACACAGACTAAGATGGGATTTTCATGTCTGCTTCCACTGAATTGCACCAAAACATGAGCTCCTTATTATCAAAGGTGCTTATGTCCTTATGACGGTTCCACTGTTTGCAATAGTGTGTATCAGAAAAAGGATGAATGCATCATTTCTTGATGCAAGTGGTATCATGTTTGTTAAAAATGGTGGCAACTATGCCTGAAAGTTAAACTATTCTGTGGGTAGTCTAATTTTTGTGTGCAATAGTGAGAATTGTATGCCACAAGTCAGAGACACCTATTTGACCCCCCTACACATGTAGTTTTATGTGAGTATAGCCCCACAGTTTACTGTAACAAAATGAACTCACTACTGTGTAAACACAAGCCCCCTGAATACATCATCAGGCTGAAGTAATAGATAACCCACAGCGGGTGTGCGGTCATGCTCTGATATACGCATGTCTTGGTGTGCGTTGTGACGCACGAGGCCACAGGCCAAGCACGTTCAACCACCCAAGGCATGCGTATATCAGACCATGACTGCACACCCTACAGTGGGATACCTATATTATAAAATGGCTAAAATGGTTTTAGAAGGGGGGTGAAAGTGCAGGCATGCGGTCATGTTCTGATATATGCATGGGCATGTGGTATGTTTCATCCAACCAGCAGACAGTATTTTCCCTAACCTTTTTATAAACTGGGATAACAAATATGGTTAACCCAAGATTAAGGCCAGGATTTTTCAAATGAAAGGCTCCAGATTCAGTTTTTACATCCATGTGTGTCCTACCATTTGCACAAGACCAGAGCTCCTTATTTTCAAAGGCACTTGAATTTCTGCAAGTTTCTAAGACTGGCAACAGTTTTGTTTTTGTCAAGCAAGCAGCACTATATTTGTTGCAAAACTTGGACACTGTGTTTGAAGATAGACCAACAAGTATCGGATCAAACCTTCAAATGTAATTGTAGGAAATGCATTAGGAGTACCCATTTGAAAACACTGACCTCAGTCATTTCCTGCCCTAAGCATTTGCTCTACTGTTTCTCATGCCACTGCATTAAGGCATGCAGTCCTTTTATTCAAGTATAATCATAAACCACGTCCCTCTTTCTCTATGAGCTACAGCTTGATCAGCATGTATTTCACTTTTTCTGCTTTCCCTGATGGACTTTAACTTTAACAGTTCTCAGTGGAAACAGTTTTCATTATCTCGTCACTCTACCATAAACAGGCTTTAACTTAAAGTGGCAGTGCATGCTACCTTTTTGCTGTATTTCAGAGTGCCCTTATTCTCCTGTCTTACAAGATGCTCTTTCCCCATTTTGAATTTGCTTTAGTATTTTTTAATTTGAAATAATAAAGGTAATACTCCTTTTAATAAGGCTGTCCCCTGGTTTTCGCCATTATTCTTCACTGTTTTGAGCATTAATTGTTTCATAATGTTAGTGAGCAGTGTTTGATACATGCTGGTGCACCTCAGTCAGAAAAGCAGAGATGTTTAACTATGGATAGTCAAAACCTACTGAGAATAATGATGAACACCTTGGGATGGCCATATTAAAATAAATACTCCTTTTAATTATTTCAAAGATCATAAAAAATGCTGATTCAGACTCAAAACAGGGAAACTGGCATCTTGCAAGGCCGGAGAACCCAAAGGCACTGTAAAAAGAGAACAAAAAGATACATGTTAAAATGTTTCACTGTAACATGCAATGTTGCCTCATCTCATCCCCTAGACTGTATGTACTGTTGTGAAACAGTGTTTCTACAGACAGCAATACAAAGCCAACTAGTCTGGGCCATCTGCCTATGGGACAATAGCGGTCTTCTGTGTGTGGGGAATAAACCCACAGCTCCACTGGTATCTACCATCCTAGGGGTGTCCTTCCTGAAGAGATGGAGGGCTCTAGGCAGTGCCTAGACCCAGACCAGGGCTTCTTTGCTACACCACAAGTAGTCATTCTGCCATCATTACCCCACACCACACTCTTCCTGGCTCCTCACACTAGATTTGGCTTGCCCCTTTGATGTCCAACTGTACAAAACTGCAGTGGGGAATACTCACTAACAGCATAGTTACAGGGGCTATCTAATGACCCTCACTTGGGAGGAAGGGTTACATAATTGATAATAGAAAAATTATTTATTTGGTTATTTATTTATTTTATTGATGTATTTGGTAACCAGGTAGGTACATTGATCCAGAGAACCATTTTCAGGCATGATCCGGGTCACAAAGTGGCAAAAACAAATACAGGTACAAAAAGTAAGTACAAAATACAGTACACGCACACCTAGCAAATAGCAGCATGGTAGAGGGAGAACAGAGGTTTATACTATGACAAGTGTACAGGCAGGGTAAACAGGTTATACTATAACCTGATGTATATAGGCAAAAACACAGGTGGGTAATACCGATGATACAATATACATACAGTACAAGTTCATGGTACAAAAATCAATACACGGGTGAATTTACAATGGCTGCACATGTTCAATGAACTAGAAATCAGACACATTATTTAGCAAGAGTGAGGGCTGAGAAAGGAGAAAACAGGGAGGATAGGGGATGTGCTAGGGGTTATAGAAACATAGAAGTTGACGGCAGATAAGGACCGCAAGGCCCATCCAGTCTGCCCATTTCTTTTTCTACCTTATAAATGTGCCATCGGCCTTTGCTCTGTCAGTGACTTATCTATTCATAGTCATTTGTATTGCTCCCTTATGCCTATCCCATGCCTGTTTGAAGCCCTGCACTGTATTCATAGCCACCACTTCTTGTGGTAAGCCATTCCATGCATCTACCACCTTTCTGTGAAAAAGAATTTCCTCACTCCCCTTAATCGGCCTCCCTCTAATCTCATGCTGTGTCCTCTTGTCCTGCTATTTTCTTACATTTAAACATGTTAGACTCTTTCACCTTGTTTATGCCCTTAAGGTGTTTAAATGTCTCGATCATATCACCTCTCTCCCTCCTTTGCTCAAGGGTATACATATTGAGCTCCATTAATCTGTCCTCATATGTCTTCTGATGCAGTCCCTACCATTTTGGTTGCCCTTCTCTGGACTGCCTCAATTTGGTTAATGTCCTTGTGAAGGTGTGGCCTCCAATACTGCACGCAGTACTCCAGATGAGGCCTAACCAATGTCTTGTACAAGTGATTATTACCTCCCTCTTACGACTTGTGATACCCCTACTATACACCTAACACCCCCTAGCCTTACCTACTGCTTTAGAGGTTTGCTTGGATGATTTTAGGTCATCAGTGATGATGATGCCCAAGTCTCTTTCTTCCTTTGTGACTGCTAGCAACTCCCCTCCCAGCCTATAAGTGGCTTCAGGGTTTCTCTTCCCTATGTGCATGATTTTGCACTTCTTTGCATTAAATCCCAGTTGCCACTCTTCTGACCATTCTGCTAGTTTATCCAGATCTCTTCTCATTCTGCCCACCCCATCTGGATCATCTACTCTGTTGCAGATCTTAGTGTCATCTGCAAACAGACAAGCCTTTCCTCCCTAGTCCATCTGCGAGGTCACTAATGAAGATGTTGAATAGGACTGGCCCCAGGACTGATCCTGAGGTACCCACTTGTGACTTGCATCTCTTCTGACTGTATACCATTTACCACCCTCTGTTTCCTGCCAGTCAACCAGTTTGCCACCCAGTTGACCAACTTCTGACCCACCCCGAGCCTACCTAGCTTATTTATCAATCTTCTATGTGGAACAGTGTCAAAAGCTTTGCTGAAGTCAAGGTAGGTGACATCAACTGCTCCCCTTGGTCCACCACTCTGGTTACCCAGTCAAAGAAATCTATGAGATTAGTTTGACAGGACCTTCTTTGTAAACCCATGCTGTCTTGGATCCGTGCCCTATGGATTCCAGGTGTTGCACTATCCTTTCCTTAAGGGTGCCTCCATAATCTTGCCCACTACTGAGGTAAGACTGACGGTCTGTAGTTCCCGCCTCCTCCCTGCTACCACTCTTGTGAGTGGGATCACATGAGCCCTTCTCCAGTCTTCTGGGACCTCTCCTGTGCTCAGAGACTCACTAAACAATTCTGCTAATGGCTCTGCTAGTTCCTCCTTAG
Source organism: Neoceratodus forsteri (assembly GCA_016271365.2). Taxonomy (NCBI): domain Eukaryota; kingdom Metazoa; phylum Chordata; order Ceratodontiformes; family Ceratodontidae; genus Neoceratodus; species Neoceratodus forsteri. Next base: position 1,383,261,731 of record CM057456.1, on the reverse strand, counting down.
CTCCTTAAGTACCCTGGGATGTATGCCATATGGTCCCATTGCCTTATCCACCCCTGAGCTTAGCGCCTTGTAGGACCCTTTTTTTGTGAAGGAGTAGTGCTCACCTCCTCCCCTGTGTCCATGATGCTGAGCTGTGGGCCCTGCCCTACCTTCTCTTCAGTAAATACTGAGCAAAAGTATCTATTTAGGATAGATGCCTTTACAGGTCCTCCTCCTCACATGCTCCCTTTTCTCCATTAAGCTTAGCAATACCCTCTGGACTTTCTCCTTTCACTAATGTATCTATAGAAAGTCTTGTCACCTTCTTTACTGTTCGTGCTAGTGTTTCCTCAGTTTGGGACTTTGCCTGCCTTACTGCCTTACCTGCTTCCCTTAGGGCAGTTTGGTATGCCTCCCTATCTTCATCCCTGTGTTCCCTTATATTTTCTGAAGGCCAGCCTTTTGGCTCTGACCTTTCTGCTACTGTATTTGAGAACCAAAGTGGTTTCCTTCTTCTTTTGCACTTCCTTTTCTGTCTAACACAATGGGATGTTGCTTCAAGTATTGTATCCTTAATGCTTGCTCACTTTGCCTGTACCTCCTCACCTGTGTTTCTTTTGCCAGGGCTAGCTTAACTCTGTTGGCCATCTTATCAAAGTCAGCTCCTCTGAAGTCCCATATTTTGCCTTGGAATGGGATGATTTAGATGTAGTAGCCAAATTGAACCATACCATGTGATGGTCACTGGCCCCAGGTGACCTTCTACCTGGAGATCTGTGATCCCTTCTTTGTTAGTCAGTACTAGATCTAGGATAGCCCTGTCTCTTGTGGGTTGCTGTACCAGTTGTTTGAGGCCCTCCCTGCAGGGAATCCACTATGAGTCTAGTTTTGCAGATGTTCCTGCTGGTATTGACCAATCTGTATCTGGCATGTTGAAGTCTCCCATTATCAGAACCTCCCTTTAGCTGTCATGTTTTGTATATCTTCTAACAGTAATGTGTCTATGTCCTCCCTCTGGTCTGGGGCCTGTAGACAACCCCAGTTCTTATGGCTGTCCCATTTCCTGTTTCCAGGGTGACCCACAGTTCTTCTGGCTCCTTATGTGTATTCTGAATTTCTGTAGCTTTGATATTTTCATTAACATACAGGGCCACTCCTCCCCTCCTTTTTGCACCTCGGTCTCTTCTGAACAATACATAGCCAGGTACTGAAGTCTCCCAAGTGTGGTTACTGGTAAACCACGTCTCACTAATTGCTACTATGTCCAGTTTAGCCTCTGACATTATTGCCTGCAGGTCTGGGATCTTATTTCCCAGGCTGTGAGCATTTTTGTACATGATTTTCCATTGGCCAGATTTTGGTGTGTTAGTTGTTGGGTGAAGTTTGGCATTACCCCTGTGCATCGTATGGGGAGACAAACCTTTTTTCTTACCTGGTGATGCAAATGAACGGCAAACACTGAATTCCTGTTTGACCACTAGCTGAGGGGAGGGTGTTCTTCCCATTCGACGTATGGGGTTCTGCACCTCTCCCCATTTGCTAGTTTAAATATTCTGCAAAGACGTCAAACTTGCCCCAATGCACTGACTCTCTTTAGTCAGATGCAGTCCATCAAATTTAAAGAACTTGCTCCCAGAACTGTTGCCAGTTCCCTACAAATCTGTGTCCTTTTTCCTGGCACCAGTCCTTGAGCCATGTGTTTAGCTCCCCTATCTCCTTTCTGACCTTCCGTCCATCTGCTCCCTTCTCCCAGACTGGCAGGATCTCAGAGAAGGAGATGCAGGACGAAATAGATGATAGTTTGTCACCCAGCCTAGTCAGGTGTTCCTTGGTCTCCACAACTGACCGGCTGGCGGAGATCATAGTCCTTATGTGTACTAGGACATCAATGTTTTCTCCTGCTTTGTGAACAATTTTAGCAATGCGGTCAGTGTCTCTCCATGCTGATGTACCTGGGAGACATCTGACCATCACCCTGGCTGGAGATGGGTATCAACTCCCGAATCATGGAGTCTCCTATGATCAGAAGTTTTTGGATTTTGTGCTTATTTAGTTTTGGTTCCTGATTTGGGTGGAGTATTGTTGTGTTAGCTCCTGTGCTCGCAGTGTCCTGCTTTCAGTGTCTTCTGCCTCTTTATTTGATTTCAGAGATAGAGGCAGATACCTGTTTGTAGTGTTTATATGGTTTTTGGAGGTAATGTGTTGGAGAGCAGAGAGTGATGGGTACCTGATTTGCTCCTCCTAACCACCTGCCAACCTCCTGGACCAACTACCCTCTGCTGGTTGAGGTTTTTCTGTTGGATGCTGGGGAAATGGCGTGGTGGTTCTTTAATGTATTTCCTCTTCAATATGAAATTTGGTGTGAATCTCTGCCCATGCTGCCCGGAGCTGAGACCTAAGATCTCCAAAGGCCCAGCATGTAGGACAGTGTCCTAAATCCTGTAAGACTGTCCTTCTGAAAATTGTTCCACAGTACCTGCAGTTAATGAAATCCATTCCAAATAAGTTGCTGGGTTTGTAACCTAGTCAGAGTAATTAGAAGGAAAAAAAAATGCAAGTAATGGTTTAATTGCTCTGGTAAGTTTCTCTACTCTGCCTTTCAAGCAGTCTTAGAAGGAAAGAGCTCAGGTGAAGCTAGGTGCCTTGGCCAGCAAACCAAGTCTTCTACCTCCAAGATATCAACTAACCTGACTTTTTAACCCTTCTTTCTGTTGGAAATTACTGACAGTTTGCCAGCTCCACCCCCACATACACACCTAATCCTTTGGAAGAGCTGTGGGAGAAAAGCAATTAGCTCCTTCAATGTGAGAAGGAGACTGAAACACCTCTGAGACAACAAACCCTTTCAACAAACAAGAATAAAATAAAACACAGTGTCAAACAGTAATTTTGCTTAGCCCAATGATAAAAAAGTCACAAAAATGTAAGCTCCACCTGTAATACAGTAATTTCAGAGAAGATATACCCTGTAAGAAACACTTTGCTCCAGAGAAAATAAAGCAGTAACAGAAGATATACCTTGCAAAAGACAATTTGAATCAGAAGATTACAGCAGTAATCTGTTAGCACACACCTGTGAGCACACCTTGTAATAATGCGAAGAAGGTATACCAGCAACAACAATTTGAATCAGAGACAAAATAAAGCAATGAAATGTTAGCAACAAACTGTAGCAATCCCTGTGAGTAAAAAATAAAAACACCACCACCCAGTAAATCTGCTTAGCCAAACTAAGTCTTAATCCTTCTCCCTTGCTCTGGTAAATTTCTCTACTCTGCCTTTCAAGCAGTCTTAGAAGGAAAGAGCTCAGGTGAAGCTAGGTGCCTTGGCCAGCAAACCAAGTCTTGGAAGGGAGTGGCAAGGAAGTACAGAGGTAGGAAAGGGGCAGGCTGGGGGGGCGCTGTAAGTGCTGCTTCAGTGCTTTATAGCTTAGGGGAGTTGTAGACCCTAATGGTATTATGTGGGACAGTGACAGCTTGCAGCTGTAAGAAGCCAGGCTTTTAGGTTATGTTTGAAAGCATTGTGGGTGGGGGATGAGCAATTAAGCAATAACACCTACAAGGTGTCCAGTTATACAGATTCTATTGACACCTGGCATGTGTTGTGAGGCATGAGGCAAGGTCACATGCCTTCAATCACCCAGGAAGTCAATATAATCTGCATGACTGGACACCTTAATGTGTGTTATCATGCTTATAAAACTCCAGAATTGTTAAATGGATCATCAAAATGTCAACAAAGTTTGCACTATCTGGTCATGCAAAATATGCAGATGCCGCCACAGACCACAACAAGCATCAGAGGTTGCTGGGCTAAAATAAGTTTCCTTCCTGTCCTTCTCCCGCACCAAGGATGTCTGTGAATTTTTAAAATAAATGTAAAGTCGGGAGAGGCACCAATCTGACTTACATTTTTTCACCCAGACTGTTTGAATTAATTTCATGGAGCCAATCCCTTTTTGCTAAGAAAAGTCATCAAGTTTGAATTGGAGCCAGTTCCTTTAAAGTTCGGGACTTCCATTTTTTTTTTTTCTAATTTCTTTTCATCAAAAGTTTTGCAAATACAGATCATAACAGGGTGCTGCTGCTGCTTAAAATATGATCATGAAATTAATGTAACAGTTGCCATATATGTCTATAGTCAGAGACCACCATACTAACAGTCATAAGTGGCATGGATAGAGTTACCATTCTGCCTCCATCAAGGGCTGAAACAGAAGATTTCATTGCATTGTTTAAAAGACCTCTCATATACCAGGCAAACAACAGTATTCATGTTCAAGGTACAAAACTGGGTTGCTTTGACATAATATGCAAAACCCAGTGCTCCAGCATAACTCAAAAACTGGATATGCACAGTGTAAATATGCTGACACTTTTTCTATAAAGTACATTTGGTTCATAAGGTCCCTTCGGTTGGCAATCTAGGGAATAGCAGCAGTCAACCATTACTTTGTGATTGTTTTTAGTTAACACCATAGCTATATTAAAAAGCTTTCTGGTCTCTAGATCTCAATAACCTTCAGGGGGCATCCAGAGACAGTATTGCCAGAGTGGTCAGTTCAGTGCCACCCCCCCCCCAGATATTCCCTCAGTTCCACCTGCAACTCTTCACAGAAGGTTCGAAGACTGAGCAGTCCCACAAGACATACCCTTGTGATGCCTTAATCATCCCACACTGCCTCCAGCATGCAATCCCTAGAGCTGAATGATATTTAACCTGTCAGAAGTTATCAAAATGTTTTTTTCAGGAGTATTCCTTCCAGTTATATGATGTGAGATTGTACATATGTTTCAAACAATGTTACCACTGCTGATCTGTAATCCCTGTCACCAGGTCCCTCTCCCATGCCTGCTTTATGTGGAGGATGGAAATACCTTACACCTCGATCAAGGCTTGATAAGGCTGAGAAACCAAATGTTTCATAGACCCCTTCCCCTTAAGATCATAGATGATTAGCTGTATCAATAACCATCTGGTAAAGGAGTGGGAACTACCCTAGCTGCCAGAGAAATTCTGACCCTATGAGTGGCCTGTGACCCCCTCTGAGCATGACCCCCCTCCCATCCCCCATCCTGGCAGGTAGCTCTCACCCCCCCACTCTGAGTCAATGCCTATCAAACTAGCCTAATCATATCTCCCAGCATATGAGACCTCAGTATGTTTACAAGGATACAAGGCTAGAGCAGAGTTTGATAGCAGTAGTGTCCCATCAGTGTCCTGAGCTTTGAGCCATTCAAAGATAGGCTGGTGTGAGGGAGCCACTAGTCCTGAAAGTAAAACACCCCAAAGTAAGCCAAAGCATTTTAGAGTGAAGAGGTAAGGTCCAAAGATGCCATGCCAATTTAACAATCACTGAGCCACCACCTGTCCTGAGCAGTTCATAGAATGGGGAGAAAAGAGTCCAAAAAAGTCTGCAGCCACAGAAAATATATACAGTGCCATTGCAGGGGTAATAGAAAAGTATGTTAAACCACACAAGTGTCTGACAGTGAGCTAGAAGGCCCACGGTGGTACCACAAGATTATCACTTTGTGGCCCCAAGGGACCATTTCACCTGCCATCCTTTCACTTTAATAGCCTCCACAGCCTCCCCAGATGAGTGATAGATATGGCTGTCTGACTTCCAGAACAACCAGAGCCAGGCCAGACAGAGAGATTGAAAGCACATAATATGTTCTTTCCATGTCTTTAAAATCCCTGTATATACCTGCCATTTTTAAGACCTCTGGAAGGTAATCTTGGTTAAAAATATTTGGGCCCCATTGTAATAGATCTTTTGGGCCTACAAGGCTGTCTAGGATGTCCTCCTTGTCTCAATAGGAGATACATTTCAGTAGTGCCCAATGGGCCCACTCAATGCAGAACCTCATCATAAGTGGTAATGTAACATGTCCCCTAAGGACATCTTCCGGGAATTCTGTAAGGTGACCAGTATTGGCCCCTGCAAGCAGGCCATGCATTCTCAAGTTGTCTCTCTTTGAGTGGCCTTCAGTGTCTTAGCATTTGTTGAGTAGCTGCTGATGTTGGTGAGCCAGAAATGTAAGGACTCTGTGCAGCTGCAGTATCCCATCCTCCACGCGGCCAACTCACTCCTCTGAGTTGAGACAGTTCTCTAGTACCTGCAGCTGCTGTTTTAACTCTCAGAATTCTCCCTGGTTTTCATCTCAAAACCCTTTGATTTCACTGATGATGATTTTGAATCTGTACTGAGACAGCCTGTCTGTCTCTGTGTTCATATCATAGCCCCTAATAGGGATATTTTCAAGTTCCTTCAAATTACTCATGTGGTATGTCATCATTTTGGCCAGCTACCCCGGTTAACTGACCACAAGGACTTCATTTACAAGCTGTCTCAGGCAGCATCACAAAGAATGCTATATGTATTTACAAATTCCTCCTATATTCTAGTGGTCTTTGTCCATACCGACAAGAAGATTTTCCAGATATGCAAATGAAAAGGGACATGATTTGTGTATGTGAAAAATGACAGACTGAGGTTTACACAATTTAATATCACAGAATCATAGAATCATAGAAGGTGATAGCAGAAAAGGACGTCCCGGCCCAGCCAGTCTGCCCCTTACCCCCTTCCCCAAGTCCAACCTATCATATTGCCAGGGAGGCCACCAGGTCAAGTGGCCAGGTAACCTCTAGGGCTGCATCACCCTCAATACCTCTGACGGCAGTGCTGTGTAACGCCAGGTCAGTCAGAAACAAGACGGCTATTATTGCCGCCCTTGTTTCATTGGTCGACCTGGCGTGCATTACAGAGACCTGGGTGGGAGATGATGCCGGCCCTGTTTTTGAGGCTGCAGTCTCCCCAGGTTATACTGTGGTGCACTGCCCCAGAGAAAATCGTAGGGGTGGCGATGTAGCTATTTGTTTTAAATCAAATTTGGACTTCACCGTGCACCCGGTGGGAACCCCGGGTTCATTCAAATGTGTGGCTGTTCATGGAGGACTTGACATTGGCTGCAGGATCCTCCTCATCTATCGTCCTCCTGGTCCAATGGGGGGGTTGCTGCAGGAATTCACCGAGTTTGTTGCCGACGAAACATTGGATTCCCCAAGATGTATTTTTCTTGGGGACTTCAATGTTTGGGCCGAGGATAAAAGACAAAGGTGCGCCAATGAGTTACTGCAGAGTATGACCCTTTTGGGGCTGGTGCAGTCTGTCGGCATGCCTACTCATCAGGATGGCCACACATTGGACCTGGTGTTCCCACTGGGACTTGAGATCACTGATCTCAATATTGATCGAGTAGTTTGGTCCGATCATTGCACGGTGAAGTTCACATTTAGTGCTCCCGTCATAATTTCTTCCCCTTCTGAGATATTTCGCTGCCGCCCGTTAAAAGATCTTACCCTGAGGGTTATTTGGCGGCAGTTGATTTATCAAGGGTGGGGATGCATGCGTCGGAGCCGTTGACGCCTGGTAGACGCTTATAATGAGGTGCTATCTGGCCATTGACTTTCGCACTCGTCCGTAATGCATCAGAATTTTCATACCTGAGGTCACCTTGGTATGATGGTGATCTCAGGGAAATGAAGAAGCTGGGTCGGAGATTAGAGCATCGCTGGAGGAAATCCCATCTGGGGGCTGACAAACTGGTCCTGTGTGCACATTATTGCACATATCAGGAGGCAATCAACCAAAAGAAGACATTATTTTTGTCTCGGGAGATTGCTGCTGGAAGAAGCCGACTAGTCTCACTCTTCCGGACTGTCGACAGACTTCTTCATCCATCCTGTCTTCATCCCGGAAGAGTTTCCTCGAATGAGGATTGTGAGGAATTTGCTCAGTTTTTCTTGGACAGGGTGTCTGCGATCCGGCGGGAGATCTCCTCAGCCAGTAATACCATTGCTGTCAGTGGTCGTCAGTCGTGTTCTAAGAGCACTCTCTCTGGGTGGGGGGAGTTTAGGCCAGTGGAGGTTCGTGAGGTCACTGAGATAGCGGCCAACTTGAAGTATACCTTTTGTGAACTGGATCCCGTGCCGACGCGCTTCTTGATGAGGTGCATTGACACTGTTGGCCCGGTGTTTGCCCTGATTGTCCAGTGCTCCTTGAATCAGGGTGTCTTTCCGGATGCCTTGAAGGAGACTCTGGTGAAACCCCTTTTAAAGAAAGCTTCTCTGGACCCAGACATTAGGGCAAATTACCATCCTATCTCCAATCTTCCATTTCTGGGAAAGGTTGTTGAGAAGGTGGTATCACTTCAGTTGGGAGAGCATCTCATGACCCACGAGCTGTATGATCCCTTCCAGTCAGCCTTTCCGGCCAGGCATAGCACTGAAACTGCATTAGTTCGGGTGCAAAATGATCTCCTCAGGGCTAGAGATCGGGGGGGGGGACAAGACAATTCTGGTTCTCCTTGATCTCTCCTCAGCATTTGATACTGTGGACCATTGTGTGTTGCTTTTCCACCTGAGGGAGTTATGCGGACTCACCGGTATTGTCATCAAATGGTTTGAGTCATTTCTTACTAACAGGAGGCAGCGGGTTGTGATGGGTAATTTCTCATCCATACCCTGCCTCCTTTCGTGTGGAGTCCCTCAGGGTTCGGTATTGGCCCCAATGTTGTTCGCAGTATATATGCTGCCCCTGTGGGAGATCATTAGGAGGTATGGTCTGAGTTTTCATTGCTATGTTGATGATACTCAGCTATACCTATCCTTTGCCCCAGGAACATCAAATGCAGTGGATGTGATGAATATCTGTCTGGCTGAGATAAATGACTGGATGTCTTCCAGCTGCTTGCGACTTAACCCTAACAAGACTGAGGCTCTGGTAGGAGTCGAACAGAGCTCATGATGGTATGGCCTCTGATTCTGCGATCATTGTGCTAGAGCTGTGTCATTGATGAGCCTCCCAAGGGTGCGTAATCTTGTGTGATCTTTGACAGAACTTGTCCACGGAGGCCCAAATATCCTCCGTGGTAATGCTCTTGCTTTTTCATCTTAGAAATATCGCCAGGATTAAGCCCCTTGTTCCGGCTCTGGACCTCCCTACTTTGATACATGCCTTAGTCACTTCGAGACTTGACTACTGTAATGCGCTCTATCTCGGGGTCTCTGGAACTTCTCTTCGCAGACTGCAGCTAGTGCTGCCCGACTTTTGACTGGACAAAGTAAGTTTTGTCATATCACTCCAGTATTGCGCGAATTGCACTGGCTGCCTGTCAGGTGGAGAGTTTTGTTCAAGGTGGGTTTTCTCACCTATAAGACCTTACATGGACAGGGCCCTGGTTACCTTTCTGATCTCCTGGTACCGTCCACCTCTGTCCAGGATCTCCGCTCCTCTGGTGGTGGCCTCCTCAAAGTTCCGAGAGCTAGGTTGAAATCAGCAGGGGATCGATCCTTTGGAGTTGCTGCTCCAGCTCTCTGGAACTCGTTGCCGCTCGAAGTGAGAGAGGCCCCCACTATAGAGGCCTTTAAGAGTCATCTTAAGACCTTTTTATTTGTGCAGGCTTTTGGAGCTTAAGTTATATGTATGACATTTTAATTCTAATGTACATGGTATGACATACTGTATAGTTTTTGTGCGGCGCCCAGAGCCTCTGGGATTGGGCGTCCTTTTAAATAAAATTGACATTGACATATGTTAAATAACCCTTATTACACTCCCATAAAGTTGTATAAGATGGGGAAATTAAACTCACATGCATGTTCTAGATGTGAGAAAGCCAGAGGTTTGTTGCTACACATTTTATGGGAGTGTGACCTGGTACAACCCCTCTGGCTAAGATTAAATCCAGACCTAACCTACTTCTAGGATTAGTCTCTGTTTACTCCAGAAATCTGTGTATTTGGGACTATAGCCAAGTATCTGTAAGAGAAAGAAGACATCACATTGCACTAATATCTGCATCAGTTAAAAAAAACTCATACTGTGACACTGGCTAGACTGATACAGTTATATACAACGAATGGTTTAAAGAACTAATGCACAATTTAATTATAGAAAAAATGATTGCTAGTCTTAATATAAGTTTATAAGGCGCTAGGAGGGCCTCCCACAGACACAAGAGTGTCACCCTGTGCGTCCTTAGGGCAAGAGAACTACAAATTGAAGGTGAGCAGTTCTGGTGCCCCAAGAACGCAAGAGGCAACATTCCCATACCCACCAGAGGACCCTCCAGTGCCCCTATTAATTTATTATATATCGTGGCACCATTTAAAAAAACACCTTTCTGGGGGTCCATTTCTGTGGCACGAGAGGGGGATTTTGGGACGCTCATTACAGTGTGAGTGCATGAGGTACTCTTATGGCAATAAAAGTGCAACATACGCAACTGAAGGAAGTGATGTGATTGGTTGAGGAGCATCACATGACACTCCCATGAGCTATAATAACAAAATGAATTCCTTCGATACCAGATGGGGCAAGCTATATACACTGTATGCTGTGCCACTGGACTAGCTCTCAGTTACATTCTTCCTTTACTATCCTTGGGCCTTAGATCTTTTTTCCTGAGTGTCACAACTCTCTTTAACTTTATATAATCAAATGCCTGATTATTACCACATTGATTTCTGTTCACTGATTGCAACTTTCCTACCGATGTGTATTATTTTTGTGAACTTTTTATTTATGACTTTTATAATATTACAGCACATACTGTATTATATAACATACAAGAACTGAGATACAGTACGCAGACCTCCACACTGACAGTACAGAAGAGTCAATCCAGAACATTTAAAAATAAAGCTAGGAAGTCCAATCAGTGGGAAAACCCCACCAAATCTGTAATTATAGGAGTGAAGTCCGATCTGATTATCCTGTAGGGCAATGCCACTCTCACCCCAGTATTTTGCAAAAAGTTTATAAAATCAGGATATTGGATCCCTTGCAGGACTGCTAGATGGTGGAAGGCAGAGTGGCATAGTAACTACAGACAGATATATAAAATGATAGCCTGGACTCAGTAAAGTTGCTTTATTCCCCCATATTCTGTGGCAAACCAAGGCAACCTGCCATACAGATTACAGTATATCATCTAGGAGTTAGATAATGTTCACAAACTGAGTAGTGGTCTAAACCACCATCGTGAAAACTACTATAGCACTTAGCTTGTAACAAGATCTATTTTGAAAAGGTCATTAGAGAATGGAGCAGCAAATATGACCAATGATAATTAAACATGAGAAAATTAGATGAATTAACTCTTAACGTTTCTAAATCAGACTGTAATTATCAGCTCATATACAGCAATACCGCTCAGAACAATAACGCACTGCTAGTCGGTGAAATATCCACAGTTAAAGAACCAGTCATTAGGAGAAGAAATGTAGCTCATTTCTCCCAAGCAAACTGACCACAAGAACCATAACAAAAATACAGTACTTCACACTTCCTCATCAGAAGTAGCTGCAGGAGGGTTTAATGATCCAATTAACTTTTTGGCAAACTGAGTTGCTGAAGCAGTATCTATGAATATGTATGATTTAGATGCACGTCAAATTTGCAATCGAGCAGGGTAATTAAGTCTTGCCTCTACTTCGTGTTGCAGTAGCCCTTTTTTAATAAGTTGTAATTCTTTCTTTCTGGACTGCATTTGAGCAGATAGGTCAGGAAAAAAAGCCAGATGACTGCCTTGCCAAATTATGTCATCTTGCGATCTCGCTGCTTGAAGTAGGGCTATCTGAGCATCTGGGGCTGAAAGCATGGCAATCGCTTTAAGAGGCCCCGGCTTTGGATCGCCACCTGGTCTAGGCCACTGCTGGATCACAAAAACCTTCAGGACTTTGATTCCAGCATCAGGCAGTAATATTTGAAGGTCCTGAAATATCAGTTGGGTCACAGCCTGCAGGATATCAGTTAATACAGCAAATCTGGGAGGAAAGGCAAATACGAACATTAGCCTGTCTCTGAGTTCTTCAAGTTTTTCACTTTCACTTTTAATTTTTTACGTTAGTAATATTTATTGAGTTTTCAACAATACACTCAAATCTCAATACAGTACACAGAGTACAATGAATGACAGGAGACAAATACATTACCATTAGGCAGTGTACAGATCTAGATAGAGGTACAGAGATGCTATTATCTGTTCTGATAGCATACAGATGTAAAAGACATAACATAAAGTAGGAACCACCACCCTCACATCCAATAGTCAATAACAATAACAGAGTCTTATACCAAATAAGGCCACAAACATGGAGCCTGGGGTGTATTCTCTTAACCTGTTACAAAGCACTGAAAGTCAACAGGACCAGATCGCAGGCAGATTCTAGATATATGAGGGGCTTGGGCTAGATAAACAAAAGAAGCAGGGAGACGGAGGGCTTCAGTCAGTAGGTAATACAGAGCAACTGTAGGGGAGCAGTGTGTACTAGGTCCAAGGTGTGACTGAGGATCATCCTACACCAATTATTGGATGTAGGTAGGCAAGAAAGGGATCCCAGCACTTATGATGTTGTGAAAGAGTGTTAGCAATTATATGAGACAGACGTTCTAATGCGGCTATCTTAGTGAATGAGTTGAGTAGCTCAGGCATGGTAGGCACTTCCAGAGTTCTCCAGTGGCAGAGAATTAGCCACTTAGCCTGAAGGACAAGAAGGGCTAGCCAATGTAATTGCTGTGATTTTAGCCTAATTGTTGATGGTGGTAACCCCAGCAGTAGAGATGCAGTGATTTTAAATTCCGCCAGCAAAGGGCTGATGAAGTGGCCAAATTTGCCTGGCAGAGCAATTCATGAAAATTTGCTGCCTATAGCTGAATTTCACCTTGGCAAAATTTTGCCTTCTGTGTGCAAAATTACACCTTCTGTGGTGAAATTCTGCCTTCCGAAAAGAAATTTTGCCTTCTTAGGGCAAAATTCTGCCTCCCGCGGGTGAAATTTCACCACTGAAGACAGAATTTTGCCACAGAAGATGAAATTTTGCCGTTCCGCCAGGTGCAATTTCGCCACTCTGCTAGGTGAAATTCCACTTTTTGCTCCATGAAATGGGTGTGATTTCGCGAATTACTCCATGGAGCGAATTTTGCTCACTTTGCCCATCTCTACCCAGCAGCCAGAGTCTGGTATCCAGACCAATGGTAGCGCTGGTCAGTGATGTTGCCATTTCGCTGACTGATGTCCAGAAGGGATGTACCCATGAACATTGCCACATTATATGGTATAGGTCTCCTGCTGCAGTTTGACATCTTCAGCAAAGGTTGTCTTTAACCAAATTAAGTTTAAAAAGAACAGCAGGGTCCGATACCAGTAAAGTAACATTTTGTTCTGTATAAGCCAACTTCTTGCATTAGGATACGCAACATGAGCTTGCCTCCAGCAAAATCTCCATTGTGCCTCCATAATTGGCTGCTGAAGGGCCTTTTCTCATCTAGCTTTAGAGTACAGAGTGTGGGAGGGCAAGCAATCACAGATGCTGGAATAAATTGTGCTAGCATGCCCCCTACTGAGCTGTAACCATTTATGCAGGGGCAATGGTCTGTGACTCCCAGGGGCCTGACTTCTGAGGTATGCCATAATTGAGCGGCGAGGTTGGAGGTATTGCCAAAGGAGGACTTACCCAAATGATATTCCTGATCTTACTCCTAAAAAGACTTCAGGTCCCTCCCATTTTGGGACAACTGGTCTGCAACAGTAGCAATTCCTTTTCCCCATCCAGGTAGGCCAGAGCAGGGGTTTGTTACCAACTCGAAGACATTCACTACCCCATAAAGGGGCACAAGACACCGGATAGGGATTAGCCTGAAGTTTCTTATGAACCGTATGCCAGATTCACACTGCTGGGGCTATGGTAGGGTGTTGAGATAATCTTTTGGGCAGCAGGTTATATAGAAGAGGGAGAGAATGAACCTGGGCTAGAGCTCCCTCCATATGTAGCTATTGCAGTGCATCCAGAGAGGGGGGAAGAAACCATTTCAGGGTCTGGGCAGCAGAATACACTCATTTATAGCCCTCTATCTATGGCAGACCCCAGCCACCAACTTTCCAAAGTGCCCGAAGTTTATTCCTACTATATCGGGGCTTAGATCATTCCCAAATAAAGCCAGCAAAAATGGAATCAATGGATTTAACCCATGAAGCCGGAGGCTCAAGAGGGAGGTGGGTGACAACATATAAAAGCTTTGGAGCTGCAATCATTTTCGGGGCAGAGATTTTACCTGCCAGAGTGAGGTGTAGGGATCGCCAGTGATCATATTTGGTCTTGAGTTCCACAAGAAGAGGTCTGAGATTCTGATCCCAGACCCTGGCTAAATCTGGAGATAGGTGGATCCCTAGATATTGTAAGGAGTCTGGAGACCAATACAAATGAAATTGGGCCATGTGCTGTTTAATTTTAGAGCGGTTTATTCTTAAGCCCGAAAAGGCAGCAAATTCAGCCAACAGGGAGAGGAGGGCCGGGAGGGAAGATTGCACATCTGCCAGTGGGACTAGTAGATTGTCAGTGTACATGAATGTTGAGTAAGACTGATCACCAATGGTAATTCCCCTTACCCTTGGACAGTGGTGTATGGCAAGCACCAGGGGCTCCACTGCCAAGACAAATAACAATGAGGATAAGGAACACCCCACCTGGTGCCTCTCTCCAGCAGAAATGGCTCAGACAAGATGGAGTTTGTAAGCACCCGTGCAGTAGGGTGGTAACAGAGGGTGGATATCCAGCCTCGGAATCGGTCCCCGAATCCCATGCGCACCAGCACTTGCTGTAGATAATCCCACTCCAGGGAGTCAAAATCTTTTTCAAAATCAATCGCTACCTCAGCAGCTGGAATGGGACTATCCTTAGCAGGTTCCATGGTCTACAGTTCATGCGGTGAGTGAGCAGACCCTTTTATCTTTGTGGGACTCCTGAACTCTGCAGGGTGAATTTTGTGTAAGAAGTCCATAAGGCCTTCCAGTGAAGCAAACAGGAGCGGGGATCCATTATGTACCACCCTCATAGTTGCTGGATACCGCAGGGAGAATGGTATGTTTAATTTATGCATTAATTTATGGGCTTCTGTGTATTCTTTTCACCTTTCCGACAACTCTTTGGAATAGTCCTGAAAGACATGAATTCTGTTCCCTTGCCAGGATAGCTGTCATAAATTCCTGGCCGCTGCCACCACTGACTCTTTTTGGTGAAAGTCCAGAAAACGAGCAAGCAGGGGTCGGGGCCACTCTCCAGGCCACAGGCTGGAAGGGGCAAGTGAACGGTGGGCTCTTTTGATTTGGAGTCCAGTGTCCGCTGGAAGTCCCAAGAGCTGTGGAAGGGTGCATTGGAGAAAAGCAATAGGATCTTTTTGCTCTACCCCTTCCGGGAAACCCAGAAACTGCAAGTTGTTGCAGCAGCTGCGGTTTTCCAGGTCATCAACTTTATCTTGTAGCTGGTGCATGGTCTTGGCCTGTTCCCGTAGCATGAGGTCATCTCTTGTAATGCCACGTCATGTGAGCCTAGCTTTCTTTCAGTGCGGAAGATCTGCGTTTCAGTGCTCTGTAGTGTGTATATTAGCATTGATCGCCGTTGTCATTTGTGCCATCTGGGTAAGTAATTGGGAAAACATTTGTTCTGTTTGTGCTGGGTCTCCAGGTGGTAGCAGGTGGCATAGGCCATGTTGCTCTCCTGGGCCTTCCACAGAAGCAATTGAGAAACAATGTGTTGGATAGCAGAGAAGAAAACTGTGACCAAATTAACTGTAAAAGGTGCAGGTACGCTCCTCTAGATGTTAGTACCCCTCTATTGACTGAGGGAATTAGCACCGATGCAGGATGCCGCAGGATTCGTCCCTAAGTTCATGCAGCAGCAGTTCTATGCTGCCATACTGGTTCAAGACTTTGCCAAGCCCCCTGCACTTTCGCTTTTAGGAAGGATAGATTACTGACATAAGAAGCACTGTGCTCAGCCTGCAGGGAGTTCGCTGCAGTCAAATCTTTTATAGCTGCCATATTTTCTTGGCTAGTATGTTCATTAACAGTCAGTTTAGCTTCCTCAGCAGCTAATATCTTAATAGTCTCTTCTCCCGTTGCTTGGATTTTACTAAGCATTGCTAAGATTTGCACAGAAGGGAGCTCAGGTGCCACTAGTCTGCATGATGTTGCAGGCCCCAAGCTTTTAGCTGAGCCCGGGGAAGAAAGGAAAACATTCATGCTTTGTGATGCATGTTTATGATCTTTCGTCAGTCCTATTCAGTTACCAGACTGCTCCGATGAACCATGGTGCTATTATTACAATTCTTGTGTTAGTAAAGCAGGGGTTTTAAGGCTTTTTTTGTAAATAGATAGTCAGAGCTGCTTTAAAATGTTGCCAGCATGTTGCTGCTCCACAGCGCCCCCTCCCCCGGGACTTCCAGTTTATTGGGCAGACACCTCTGGAGACAACAACAAGCATCGGGGGTTGATAAACTAAAATACTTTCCTTCCAGCCCTCCCTCACACCAAGGACATTTGTGGATTTTTTTAAATAAATGAAAAGTCAGGAGAATTACCTGAGAGGCACCAGTCTGACTTACATTTTTTCACTGAGGCTGTTTGAATAAATTTCATGGAACCAATCTCTTGGTGCTAAGAAAAGGCACCAAGTTTGAATTGGAGCCAGCTCCTTTTTACGTTCAGGACTTCCAGTTTATCAGGTAGATGCTGCCAGAGTCCATAACAAGCATCCAGGGTTGCTGAGCTAAAATAACTTTCCTTCCTACCCTTCCCCTACATCAAGGATGTCTGTGGACTTTTAAAATAAATGTAAAGTTGGAAGAATTGCTTAAGAGGTAGCGGTCCTTCCTACATTATGTCCCCCCCACCACCATCTTTTAAAGCCAGTGTCCTGATTATAATAGGCACTTTCCTGTGGCATCCTGGCCATTGCAGGCAGAGTGAAGGAGGAGCTTACAGGGTCTGTTGACTGTTTATAAATATTTTCTGTTTTTACCTGTTTTAGGCCGTTGAACATTTACTGATATCAACTGCAGATCCTGTGCATCTGCTAGCATTATTCCTAAACCTTTTCTGATCTTTTTTGCATTGCTTAATTGGAGTCTGAGTTCTTAGTGGAATTAGTTACATTTAAGTGCCTAGCTTAGTTATAGTCACAACTGTTTTTGCTAATTCCGAATATTAAGTGCTCCTAATAAGGTGCTGTGATTTTCCCAGTGAGCACTTTGCTGTAAAAGCCTTACTCTGGGTTCAGGTGATCATTGGTCTGTGATTCCTCTAGGGGTCTTTCCTTAGTCTAAGGTGTCATTAGCTTTGATCATTTGTTTAATCTGGAAAACTAATTGAATAGTATATTGAAGTTTTTGTAGCCTGGGCACCTAACCTGGGACTGAGATTAATCCTGTGGGACATTATTGTATTTGTCCCACCATAGACTAAGGTTTTCATAGCTTTTTAAAATTATAATAAGATGTACTCTGCACCTTTTAAGGGTCTAGGTTAGGACACCCAAATAATAAGCACTGCTAACTGATATACAAGTGTCCACCAAAGGACTCTAAATAACATGTGGTGATACCTTGCTTCACATTACCCATTGAGCATCTGGGATACTCTCAATCTGTACCTGTTCAGCCCCATCTGTGTACTCTTGTGACTACTGTGGTCTGGCTCAACACTAACAATTTTTTGCCTCTGACTTTATTGATGGGACTGAACCCAGTGTGTGTCAGGGCCCACTGAAAGTACCTGTCTTGGCACTTTCCCGTGCCTCGTGGCTTTCTTAAATACAGAGCAGGTTGATTCCTACCTGTTCCCTATCAAGGGAATGTCAGCATACACTGGAGTCACCTGCCCTGGAGCCTACTCTGAGTCTGAAGTTGTCTTCTATTCACCACAGCTGTGGGGGCTATTTGGTCAACTCGACCCCATTTCCTGCTTCAGTTTGCCTTTCCCTGGGCCCCGCATGTGGAAAAGGTTTAGGTTTCAACTCAACACCCTGTCAAAGCTCGAGGTGCCTTGCCCGCCCCATGCCAGAATAATGGTTATATTGTCAATTTATCTAATCTTTGTGTTGCCTCACCCCCAAGGTGTGGTTTCCTGGCAATACTCTGCTGCTATGAAGTCCTCTATCCCTGAGCCTAGCTCTATGTTTGAAGGTGCTCACAGCCTAATTGCCTTTTGCATAGTCTCCAGCCAGCAGTATAGCCAGTCAGTATGCCTTGTCTTCTGCAATGAATCTAAGTGTGGAGTTGTCCCTGTACCAGTCACCCAACAGTACATGCTAGACATAGGACACTCCCAAACAAAGAGGTCCAGGATGATTACACAAGTGAGAAGGGATAGTAAAAAACTAATTTTCACTCTCCTCCTTCTGGCAGGAAATATACATCGTAACCAGCGTCCACCTGGTAACAATTGTAACAGTAGGGACCACAAGGAAATACTAAAGATTGTCTCTCTAAATCTTGGAAGCCTACTACCAAAATTCCCCCAGTCTGAAGCATAGATTGCACTCGTCAAGCCGGATGTAATTGCCCTTATGGAAACGTGGTTCACCCCTTAGATATCTGATTTCTCTATTGCTCTAAAGTGGTATAACCTATTTAGGAAGGACCGCCTAGGAAAGAGGGGTAATGGCAGCCTTATCTATCTACAGATGAACTTGAGTGGCCACAACCCCACTAGTGAATGTGAGTGCCTGGCTATAAAAATCTAACTGGGGTGTGGTCATAAATCATTCCATGTTCTACCAGTCTATATCCCTCCAGGAAAACAGTAAAAGGGAGTAGAGATGTTTGCCAGATACTTTAACCAATTCTGCTCAAAAGGGGAAGCTATAGTCACTGGGGATGTTAATATTGATTGGTCAGCAAAATCCAATGTCACCCGAAGGATCTGATTTCCAGCCTGTTACTTACTCAGGTGGTGAAAGACAGCACCAGGGTTAATTACAAAATGGGGAAAAAAACCCTAACTGATTGGACCCTGGCCATGCACCCAGAAAATACAATCAAGGTTGAGGTCATGTCAGATGCTATCAGTGACCACTCACCTGTACGATGTGAATGGGCTGCCAGAAAACCTAAGAACCCCCCAAAACAATCTTCAACATGGTCCTACTGAAAGAGTCAACGGATGACTTCAAATCTTTTCTGAAACAGATAGATTGGAGCATCCTGGATGCCATCCCAGACATCATCAAGGGCCTTGACTACTTCATTACCCAATTTACAACTGCTTGCAACAAATCTGAACCTCTAAAAGACATAGACTCAAGGGTAAAACATCACAGTGGATCACCCCAGTGTTACTTGCTCAACTTCGTAGCAGGGATAATCTCTGGACTCGTACAAGGGACACAGCATTTCCCTCAGATCAGCAGAGAAATAAGGAAGCCTGCAACAAATGCACCCGTGACGTAAGGAAAGCGAAAGTGGAATTCTACAAGGAACAGCAGGTAAGAAACTGGAACAATGGGAAGATATTTTGGGACTGAATAAAAGACCTCCTTGGCAGCAATGTCAACTCAACTCCGACTATGCTTAACTCTGATGGAAAGAACACTGTGGCTCCTTCTGAAATAGAAAATATCTTTAAAGAGGCCTTTACGAACCTGAGCTCTGTCCTCCCCACAGGCCAGGCACCATTGGACAAAGATTATGACCACACTGGACAATGTAATCTACTCTGTCCTGGAATGGATCTCCCAAAGTTTTACCTTAAGCATGTCACAGTAAAGGAAACCAGCAATTATGTTAAAAAGGTGTTGGGGGGCCGGAACAAGAATCAGTGGTGATACAGTAGATATGAAGCTACTGGCCCCAGATCTAGACATTATATAATTTCCCCATGTCTACAGTCTATCATCTGTCCTTAAAACTCTCTCAGTTTCCTTAAATTTGGAAAGCCGCCATGGTTACCCCAGTGCTTAAAAGTGAGGACCGCTCCAATGTGGCCAACTATAGGCCAATCTCTAGCCTCTTCCCCCTGTCCAAGGCTTTGGAAAAATAGCACCTGACCAATTTGTCTCCTACTTGAATAAGTATAACCCCTTTTGCAAACAACAACATGTCTCTAGAAAACTTCATAGCACTAGAACCGCATTTGTTGAATATACCAACCATCTGTATGTGGTTCTTGACAAAGGGCACATGATTGGTGCTGCTTACAGTATATAGACCTGATGAAAGCCTTTGACCTCAAACCATATACTGTTGCTGAACAAGCTCGCTGCTCTGGGCATCTCATCTGAAAACCCTTGCTTGGTTTAGGTGATACCGCACTGGATAGACACAGAGGGTAAGGGTTGAGAGAGTACTCTCGAATGCAAAAAGTATCACAGTTGGGGTCCCACAGGGGTCAATACTTAGCCCGCTCCCCTTTCGGCCTTTTTATTAACAGACTTCCAGATGCCTGCCCTCCATCTAAGATACTATTATACATGGACCATGCTGTTATCTATAATAGTACACAAAGAATGGGGAACTCACAAACAATCTCCAAAGTAGTTTCAAGTCCATTGAGGACTGGTTTGCCACCGACAAACTTCTGCTAAATTATACAAAAACAAAGACAATGTTGTTTGTGGGGCATTACCGCAAGAAAAAGGTTTCTCTGAGATCACATGATGCAGGATCAAGAGTAGCAGCTTTCCATATGTCTCCCGCTCGCTCTATCTCTTAATCCTCATTAAACTTTGCTACTTTTACTTCAACTTTCCATAAACAAGCCTATTTCTAGAGTAGAACAGCTCTACAATACATTTCTGCAGTTTGCCGATTTAATATGGATGCAGAGATGAGGCAGGCACTGCCGAAACGCACGCCTCCTACAACGCCGGAAAAGCCCAGCAAAAAAACAAGGCTGCAGGCTACCTCAGATGAACATACCTCTCCAGTGCCAGACCCGAATGTCCAAACTGTAGAACGTTTTTTACTGGAGTTTAAACCATTTCGTGAGGAACTCCGTTCACTAACTGTGGAGTTTAAATCGATGTCGACAGCGATGGAAAATGTCTCGGCAAAAGTAAGCGACAATGAAGTGCGTATTGTGTCTCTAGAAAAACACCTAGAGAGAATAGATCCAGAATTGGTGCAGATTAGACAGAAGATGGCTTGGCTTGAATCTAAAGCTGAAGATTTGGAGGGGCGTAGTAGGCGCAACAATATTGTCCTCATTGGTCTGCCTGAGAAAGAAGAGGGAGTGGATGCAGTCCTCTTTGTGCAAAAACTAGTTGCTAAGCTGGCGGGTCTCTCTCCGTATGATGCTTCTTACTTGATTGAAAGAGCTCACCGCTCTGTGTGACCTACTCCTAAAGAAGGAGCTCCCCCATGACCTTTAATTGCCAGCTTCCTGAATTTCTTAGAAAAGCAGCATTTTATGTCTAAGATTCGGAGCCTGGATCAAGTTAAATGGGGAGAAGCTCAACTACGAGTGACTCAAGATCTTCCGGTTTCAGTTAGGCAACACAGAGCCTTATTTCATCCCCTCGTGAACAAGCTTATTCCGGCAGGGATAAAGTTTAAGATGCTCTATCCTTCAAAGTTCCAAGTCTTGATAGAAGGTGTCTGGACCAGCTTGGAAGACCCGAAGATCGCGGAAACCACACTGAGAGCCACATTTTCGAATTTGTTTCATGGATCGCTGACTCAGGAGAAACTTAACTCGCATCTTTTTCTGTGAATATGTTATTAGCTGTTGAGCTGTTAGGAGTCTTTTGAGTGCTCTTAAATGGTTTGTTTCAGCTCCATAATGGACCTAAAGTGGAGAGAAGACAAGATCGCCTAGAGACTTTCCTGGTAAAGGTTTAACAAGGCTTGTTGGTATATTCTTATTAACTGGCTGTATGAAGTCGGACTTCTAGTGATGTTAATGCTTACAGGGGATTTTTTTTTTGTTCAGTAGTATTGCAGAATAGGGGACTAGGCAATTTAATTTTTCAGGATTTAAGTATTAGCCTGTCAAAATCCAGGATTGATTTTGTTATGTAGTTATACTTATTATGGACACATGGGGTTGCCCCTACATAGAAAATTTGTGTTTGTTCCTAAAACTGTTTAAACTTGTCCGTGATTAAACTGTTTGCATATCTGGTTGTATGAGTCAGACTCCTAGCGATGTTAACTCTTGCAGGGGATTTTTCTGTTCAAGTAGTACTGCAGAGTAGGGGACTAGGCAATTTAATTTTTCAGGATTTAAGTATTAGCCTGTCAAAATCCTGGACTGATTTGGTTAAGAAGTTATACTTATTATGGACACATGGGGTCACCCCTACATAGGAAATTTGTGTTTGTTCCTAAAACTGTTTAAACTTGTCCATGATTAAACTGTTCGCATAGCTGGTAATGTTTAGACCCAAGAAGAATCATGACAGGTTATAGTTAAATTAAGCTTTGTTTCCCTAATTGGTAGAAGATATTATAATACTTATTATTTTATGTTTAGTTGCTATAGCGTTCTAAGTTTAGAATCTAGGGTTAAAGTAGTTCAATTTTTAGTAAGAGCATGAGTGAGTGGGGGGGGGAGTGGCAATTGTTATCTCTGTTCATCACGTACCTGGAGATTGTTAGGGTGGTGAAAGGGGGGTACTTGTTTTTTTCTTTGCTCTTTAGTATAATCAAAGTTGAACAAAAATGTGTGTTTCAAGGATTTACTCCACAGCCTTTTGGGTCATGCTTTGTTTTTTCTAATGGGATTAAAAGTGTGGGTACTGGGGGAAGGGTTGGGTGAGTGACCACGGCTTGATGCCATTAATGATGAGTGGCTGTTCCTGCATACTGATTTATATTTCTAGGATACAGGTAATATCAGATGGTGAGTAGTATAAAATTGCTTACATGGAATGTTAGGGGCACAAGAAAAAAAGTTAAATGCTATCAGATATTGAAGCATGTTAATTGTCTAAGAGGGGTAGTCACATTTCTACAAGAAACTCACTTATTAGTTTCAGAGGGCTCACTTCTTAGAAGGCAATTCATAGGGCAAGTTTTTAATGGAGGGGACAGTACTCAAAGTAGAGGGGTAGCCATATTATTTTCCCGTAATGTACCCTTTACTTGTGAGCTCTGTATACAAGATCCAGGAGGTAGATATTTAATTTTAAAGGGTTTATTGGACTGCACAGACATGGTGTTATGCTGTATATATGGTCCCAATACTGATTCTCTGGCTTTTTTTTCTAAATTACTTATGGACCTACTTCCCTATGTTTCCTTTCCTCTGATTATAGAAGGGGATTGGAACCTGCCCTTTACTCCTGGCCAGGATAGGTCAGGAATTAAAAGATCTGGTCTTTCCCCAGCACAGAGAGCTCTCCGGGACCTGTCTGACCAGTTGGGATTGATTGATCCTTGGAGGGTGTTACATCCCTCTTTGAGGGAATATACATTCCACTCGGCTGTCCATGGAACCTCTACTAGAATCAATTATTTCTTACTTAGTCATAGTTTTTTACCTGGACTCATTGATAGTACCATAGAACCGGGAGTTATCTCAGACCATGCAGTAGTTTGGTGCTCATTAAATTTGACCCCCAACATTCCTAAAGAAACCACTTGGAAGATGAACAATCAACTATTGCGTGAAGAGGCAGTCATTAAGGATATTTCAAAGGTGATTGATCACTATACTGAATTTAATCTTGGCTCGATAGGCAGAACCGATCTGGAATGGTGTGCCTTGAAGTGCGTCATACGTGGGGAAATGATTAAAATAGCTTCCTATAAGAAAAAAGCTAAACAACAAAAAGCCCTTACTTTATTAAACCAGATTCATCAACTAGAAAAGGGATTATCACCTTCCATCCCAGAAGATGATAAAGTCAAATTACTGGGCTTAAGGGCCCAATATAGCTCCCTTCTACTTGACAAAGCTGAGTATGCTATAATGAGAACTAAAATTTATTATGTGGATCGGGGGAAAAATCTGGCAAGTTGTTGGCTCTACAGTTGAAATCTCAGGAAGCCTCCAGAATTATTAAAGGTATTCGATCCAAGCAGGATAACAAGATACAGGTAAACCCTAAAAGAATAGCTCAGGAGTCTGTTACTTACTACCAAGACCTCTATGGCCCAATGTCTAATCCCCCCGAGAAACAAAATCTGGATAGTTATTTGGATGCCCTCCCATTGCCACAATTATTGGAAGAACAGAAATTAGGGGTTAGTGGCTCCCATAACTGAGGCAGAAGTGGAGAACATAGTGGGATATCTTCCTTCTGATAAAGCTCTGGGTCCTGATGGTTTTTCTCCAAACCTTTACAAATCCTTCAAGAAGCAATTAACTCCCTGGTTAAATCAGTTGTATAAGTGGTTCCTGGAGGGGAAAGAAATGGATGACAGATTTCTAGAAGCCCGTATTAATAGGGGAGTTCAATGCTGCTGGGGAGAACCTCGTGGGATTGCATTACAAAGATGCTTTAAAATTTTATATGTGGAACAAAAAAGTAGCATTTCCAGCTAGAAAAACATCTCAAAACAGTATAGGTAATATTTTGGACTTAATTTTTGTTACAACAGATATATCAGTTCAACAACTGGAAGTGAAACAACCAATTTGGGGGAGACCATAGCTCAATAAGTTGCATTTTTAAATCTATAGGGAAATAAATCTTTATAGGTCAGGTCCCTTTAATTTTGAAAAAGAGATGCTTTAAAAAATATAACAAAGATGTTTTTTTGGCCAGACTAGCTTCCATAAAATGGCAAAGATTATTTTTAATTCCCTCTATAGACCTGGCAATTCAGGAATTTTCTAAATGGTTTTTTGAGGTTTGCAATGATCTGGCCCCTTTTAAATCAATTGTACAGAGGAAAACCCATGTTCCCTGGGTAACAGAAAAAATTAAAAAGCTAATCAGAGGGAAAGATAGGGTATGGAAAATTGCTGGGAAATCTTTAAGATCAGAAGATTGGGATACATATAAAAAAGCTAGAAATTCTTTAAGACTTCAAATAAGGAAAGCCAAACAAAAATATTATGAAACCAAAACAAAAGAGACTACTGAGCCAAAAAAATGTTGGACTTTGTTAAAATCCTTTGATTCTTCAGTAAATGTAAAATCTCCAGTTCAAATGGTAAATAGGGGTATCTTACAGCCCATTAGACAATCTGCAAATATTTTAAATAACTATTTTGTAGAATTGCCAGATTTAAATATTCCTCAGTCCCTTTCAGGGAAAAACAATACTAAAAATAGTAATGTACCCAAATTTAGATTTAAATACTTTTCATGCAAACAGATAAAGGAGGAAATAAGAAAACTTAAAATAAAAAAAGCCTTTGGTCTGGATTATATAGAAAATCGTTTTCTCAGAGATTCTCTTCAGGTTACTGCCCCGGTAATAACTAAACTTTTTAATTGGAGTCTAAAGGAGGGAATTTTCCCTTGGACATGGAAGAATGCAAAGATTATTCCCATTTATAAAGGGGAAGGGGATATTTTTGTGCCTACTAATTATAGGCCTATTGCTTTATTATCAGGTCTCTCTAAGGTTATGGAGAAATTGGTTCAGAAACAACTTAGCGATTATTTGGAGCAGTACTCCTTACTAACAAAATATCAATTGGGATTTCACAGGGGATTCTCCATGGGCACCACACTCACCAACATGGTGGATATTATTGCTTCTAAATTGGAGGACACCTTGTTGGTGGGCACGGTGTTCGTGGATTTATCCAAGGCCTTTGATACAGTGGCCCATGACCTGTTATGGGAACGTCTAGAAGAAGTAGGTATGGGGAAAAATCCATTAAATTGGTTTAAGTCCTATTTGGGAAATAGAACTCAACAAGTGTATATGGATGGCATACATTCAGATAAAGCCCTGGTAAAGTGGGGAGTGCCCCAGGGCTCAATTTTAGGGCCAACCCTTTTTCTTATACAGTATATATAAACCAGTTAGTTGATAATGTAAACAACTCTAGTGTTCATTTATATGCAGATGACACTATCCTGATCTCCGGTGGTAAAACTCCAGATCTTATGGAAGTGTACCTGCAGGAAGATTTCATTAGGCTTTGCACATGGCTATCTGACTCGGGGTTAATAGTAAATAGCAAAAAAACAAAATTTATGATATTTCAAAAAGGGGGAAAAGATTTGAATGAAAGAAATAAACAAATACAAATTAAAACATTACAAAATGAAATATTGACCCAAGTTCTGGAATATAAATACCTTGGGGTATGGTTTGATAATCAGTTAAAATTTGATTTTCATATAACTAATGCATTATCAAAGATAAATAAAAAACTAGGGGCATTTAGGCAGTCTAGTTTTTGTATAAATAGAGTAATGGGGGAGACTATAATAAATCAACTCATTCTCCATGTGTTAGAGTATAGTAGCCATGTGTATGGCCTAGCTACAAAGGGTTTGCTATCCAAAATTGATGTAATGTATAACCGTTTAGCTCGATTTGCACTAAGAAAGGACTACTGTGAACACCATTGTAAATTACAAGAGGAATTGGGTTGGTTGACTCAGGAAAGTAAAAGGAAACTATTTTGGGCAAAACAGATATATAAAGTTGTAAATAAAAAACAGCCAATGTATCTTTATGAAAAAATGGAAAAAAAATCATGTGTTTATAACATGAGAATTTCGAGTACTAGAAGTTTTGAGTCCCCTAAGCTGAAAAATAAATATAGTCATATGCGATTCCCAATAATTATGAATAGATTATGGATCTCTTTAAAATTAATTATAGGAAAACAGTATGAAAGCATTAAAGTGCTTTCATCTATTCTAAAAATTGAATTAAAGACAAAATGTGAGTGTTATGGATAAAATATTTGTCTGATTAGAGTGTTTTCATATTACTGGACCGTAGGACTTAACTTAGTATTTGTTATTTGTGTGTTGTGGTATAAGATGTTATGTGATTTTGCAATGATGCTATTTATATTGTATATTTGTTATCCTGTTGAATGTTGTTATGTGTAAATTTTTGTTTATGAAACAATATTTTAAATCACAGGACCATCTTGAAAATAGGACTTTGTCCTAATGATGTGAAAATTGACCATCTACTATCCTGTATAAAAATAAAGGTTTTACTACTACTACTATACCATTGTTTTACATAAATCGGGAAGGGATCCAGAAATGGTCACTAACTATAGACCTATCTCCCTATTAAATTATGATATGAAAATTATTGCCAAACTGTTACCAAATAGATTGGCGGTGGCTTTGCCCTCCATAATCCATTTGGATCAGGTAGGCTTCATGAAGGGTAGGAGTTCCTTGAATCACTTGAGAAAACTATCACATATTTTCTCCGCGTGTAGGGACTTGGAGGTTCCAGCTGGGTTGTTGTCCCTAGACATGGAGAAAGCTTTTGATAGGGTAAATTGGGATTTCCTATTCTCCACAGTGGGCAAATTTGGGTTCCCAAAGGTATTTATTGATTGGGTTGCCTTTTTCTACAGGAAACTCAAGGCCCGTGTTTACTGTAATGGAGTTTTTTCAGAGTGATTCCTTCTCCACTCAGGAATGCGTCAAAGGTGTCCACTATCTTCACTTCTTTTTAATATCTTTTTAGAGCCTTTACTCCTTAAACTTTGGGGTTCATAGAAACATAGAAACATAGATTTTGACGGCAGATAAGGACCGCTTGGCCCACCCAGTCTGCCCATTTCCCTACCTAATGGATAAGCTGCAGATCCTAGTTAACCAGCAGCCTACTTCTTCCTACCCCCACCCCTAGAATTGCCTTATGACTGTCCCATGCATGCTTGAATTCCATCACTGTTTTTGACTCCACAACCTCCTCCGGAAGGCCTTTCCATGCATCCACAACCCTCTCTGTGAAAAAATACTTCCTTAAATTACCTCTGAGCCGCCCCCTTCTATCTTCAAATTGTGCCCCCTTGTTCTTGCACACCAGTTTTTTTGAAAGATGCTACCCTCTTGGACTTTGTTGATTCCCTTGAGATACTTGAAAGTTTCTATCATGTCCCCCCTCTCCCTCCTTTCCTCTAGGCTATACATATTCAGCTCCTTAAGTCTCTCTTCATATGTCTTCCGGTGTAGACCCTGCACCATTTTAGTTGCCCTCCTGGGGGCTGAAACAATCACATGATTTAAGAATGCATGGGATAGACATAAAGGAATTCTAGAGGTCAGGGGTAAGGGGAAACGGACTTCTAGGAAAACAAACTGAACTTACAAGCTCAAATGGGCAGACTGGGTGGGCCATAGGCCCTTATCTGCCGACACTGTCTATGTATCTATGTATCTATGTATCTCCTCTGGACAGCCTCCATCCTGTCTATGTCCTTGCAGAGATTGGGTCTCCAGAACTGCATGCAGTACTCCAGATGGGGTCTCACCAACTGGCTGTACAGAGAGATAATAACTTCCTGTTTTCTACTGGTGATGCCTCTCCCTATGCATCCCAGTATCCCCCCAGCCCTCCTTGCTGCTCTCTCACATTGCTTGCCCACCTTTAGGTCATCTGATATGACTACCCCCAGATCCCTTTCCATTTTTGTTGTTGTTAGTATCTCACCCCCAATTGTGTACTCTTCCCCTGGGTTTTTGTTTCCCAAGTGCAAGGAGGGTTCCTCCTTGATCCCGGGAATCTCTCTGCATGGTTTTGATTTTAAACTGTCTGCCTATGCAGATGATATTTTGTTACATTCCATTAATCCTGTTGTGACGTTTAAGGCAACTCTGCAAATTATTTTAGAATTTGGTTCTTACTCTAATTATAAAATTAATTTGGACAACAGCATGGTTTTTCCCTTAAATTACAGGTTATTGAAAACCAACATTTCACACTTGGGGTTTCAGTGGACTCCTAAATGCTTGAACTACTTAGGCATTTATCTTACTAAATCAGACTCCCTGATGAAAAAACTTAACCTTGATGATACCCTCCTTGTTATACAGCAAGATTGTTCTAGATGGTTATCCCTTTCTATTTCTCTTTGGGGGCACATCAATATAGTTAAAATGAATACCCTGCCTAGGATATTCTACCTGCTGAATATGATAAATATTTGGCTACCCATTTGTTGGTTCACGAAAGTCCACTCCATCATTTCTTCCTTTATTTGGGCTGCTAAACCCCTGAGAAGAGCCTATTTAAAATTGACAGCAACCAAGACCAAAGGTGGTTTGAGACTGCCACATATTGGGGGCTATTATTGGACCAGTCAGATGTCTAAATATATGAAGTGGATGTCCAGTGAAGAAATGCTATCCCGACAGCCATATGTACCACAATGGTTAATACTGGAGAACAGAATGTTAGCTGTGGAGCATTTATCCACATCAATGTTACTATACAGCACAGTTAAAAATTTACCGCTCAGTATTTCCCGTTCTTCTATAGGGATTTCGGTAGGAGCCCATACTCAGTTGTGTGTGTTTTTAAAATATAAACATACCCAAGATTGGAACCAACCTTTGATGGATAATCCGAATTTTAAAACAGGTGGCAGAAAGATTCCTAAATCATGGATCCCCCAGCTCTAGATACAAAGATTAAGGATTTTCTAGATCCGATGGTGAAACTTATTCCTGTCTCTACTGTTGTTAATAATTACTCCCTAGGTTCAGGACAGATTTTCAAGACATTCCAAATATCTCATTTATTAGGCCAACTCAATAGACAACTTTTCACAGAGGATAAGTTCTATGATTTTTTCAACTCCATGGTGGAAGTAGTACATCTTCCTCATGCAATTGCCCAGGTGTATGGTTCCTTTTTAGATTTTTCTCCTACCAACCAGGAGAATGCCCCCAAATACTGGGCTGTTCAATTTCCAGACCCTAACATCAACTGGAGTAAGATTTGGAAGGAGACTTACATTTATATATCCCAAGACAGATTGCGTCTTACACAATTGCAATTTTTACATAATTTGTATTGGACGCCCCTAAAACTTTTCAAGATTGGTAAGACCCTTACTCCGATCTGTAACAGATGTAATCAGGGAGAAGGTTCTCTCAGGCATATTTTTTGGGACTGCCCCCTGTTCAGAACCTTTGGGTAGAAATCTGGGATAAAGCTGATTCTTTGCTAGG
This sequence comes from Neoceratodus forsteri, assembly GCA_016271365.2. Taxonomy (NCBI): domain Eukaryota; kingdom Metazoa; phylum Chordata; order Ceratodontiformes; family Ceratodontidae; genus Neoceratodus; species Neoceratodus forsteri. The sequence goes on along the minus strand of CM057456.1, from coordinate 1,383,231,839 downwards.
TCTGGAAGACCTCTTTACTCCGGAAATATGCCTTATTGGGGACTACTCCAAAGTCAAGGTTAAAGTGTGTAGATATCATATAGCAATGATTGCAATGACATTGATGAAGCTTGTATTAAGGCACTGGATTGACGCACTAAAGCTCAGTTATACAGATTGGCTTCAAGACCTTTTGTTTAATTTGAGTGTGGAGCAGTTCAAAATAGCTCCGGGGTATTCTTTTTCCAGATACAAAAAAATTTGGGATGGTATGCATTCAATTTACATGCTTCAAACTGGTGTTCACTTAGTTTAGGGAATCCCAGGATAGTACCTCTCCTTATTGTATATGTATGAATACCCCTTTTTGTACGAATCAGTACAATGCTCTCCTTTGTATTGCCCCTTGATTCCTGTATGGATTGTTCTAAAAAGACATCTAAGCCGAGGTGGGGTGGTAAGGGGGGAAGGGAGCTTGGTAGATATATATAATTTTTTGGGGGGGATAATAAACGGGAGGGCTTAGGTAGAGGGAGGTGGGTGGAGGGAAGGGGGACATGTCACTGTTGTCCTTGTACTGTATTTCATGTAATTTTGTAACCTTTTCATTTGGTACCAGTGTCATGTCCTGTTGTAATTGATAAAAAATCAATCAAAGGCTAATTTAAAAAAAAAAAGAAAAAGGTTCCTCCACTGGTAATCCAAAATGCTCTTGGAGCTACCCTGGAACAGGTCAAAACATAGAAACATAGACGTTAACAGCAGATAAGGACCGTAAGGCCCATCCAGTCTGCCCATTTTTTTCTTCCTTATGAATGTGCCATAGGTCTTTACTCTGCCAATGGCCTATTTATTCATACTCATCTGTATTGCTCCCTTATACCTATCCCATGCCTGTCTGAAGCCCTGCACTGTATTTATATCCACCATTTCCTGAGGTAGGCTGTTCCATGCATTCACCACCCTTTCTGTGAAAAAGAACTTCCTCACATTACCCCTTAATCAGCCTCCCTCTAATCTCATGCTATGTCCTCTTGTCCTGCTATTTTTCTTATATTGAAACGCGTTCAACTCTTTCACCTTGTTAATGCCCTTAAAGAGCTCCTGACGTAGTTGTCCTTTTTTGTGGATCCTAACTCCTTGAGACACATTTTTTAATAAGGTAGTTGTTATTTTGTCATTTACAGTTTGTGTCCCCACTTCTGACTGCAATGGCCATGCCATACACTCCCTTTATAGTTTTTCCATGGTTTGTCTTTGGCTGCCAGACTACATTGCAAGTGATGTCATTTGTAGGTGAGCGTTCCCTGAACTGCGATCTAGTGCTGAATGAAGAGACCCTTCAGGCTCTGAGCCCGTTTCGGTCCCCGCCCAACAGAACACATTACTTCATTCCAGTTCAGGCTGTAAAAATAAAAAAAAAACAAAAAAAACACAGAGATAAATGAAAACAAATCGGAGCAAACAAGTGCAGTTTGTGAATGCTTTTTCTACTTTAGTCTAAAAAAAAAGCAAACAGAGCGCTTCAATTGTATGTACTGACATCTGCTCCCACTACCCTTCTAATATGTGCTATTGGTAACAAAAAAAAAAAAAATACCTTGCTCAGAAATTGTTTTCTTTGGGTGAATGTCTGTCCCTGTCACTTACTGAAAGCAGGAGTTTGAAGCACAGCAACTGGTTTTCCTGTAAGCTGACAAGATGGAGATGCCAGTGGAGATTCACAAAGCAATTACAAGAAGTGCTGCTGCCGGTTCAAACTCCTGCTTAAGTGACAGGGACAGACATTCACCCAAAGAAAACACTTTCTGGGCAAGGTACTTTTTTTTTTTACCAATAACACATATTAGAAGAAGGGTAGTGGGAGCAGATGTCAGTGCATACAATTGAAGTGCTCCATTTGTTTTTTTTTAGACTGAAGTAGAAGGAGCATTCACAAACTGCGCTTGTTTGCCCCGATTTGTTTTCATTTATCTCTGTGTTTTTTTTTTTTTGTTTTTTTTTTACAACCTGAACAGGAATGAGTAATTTGTTCTGTTGGGCGGGGACCAAAACGAGTTCAGAGCCTGAAGGGTCTCTTCATTCAGCACTCGGTTGCAGTTCAGGGAACACTCACCTACAAATGACATCACTTTCAATGTAGTCTGGCAGCCAAAGGCAAACCACGGGAAAACTATACAGGGAGTGTATGGCATGGCCATTGCAGTCAGAAGTGGGGACACAAACTGTAAATGACAAAATAACAACAACCTTATTAAAAAACGTGTCTCAAGGAGTTAGGATCCACAGAAAAAGACAACTACGTCAGGAGCTCTTTAAGGTGTTTAAATGATTCAATCATATCACCTCTCTCCCTCCTTTGCTCTAGGGCATACATATTGAGTTCCGTTCATCTGTCCTCATATGTTTTCTGATGCAGTCTCTGCTCCATTTTGGTTGCCCTTCTCTTGACTGCCTCCATTATGTTAATGTCCTTGTGCAGGTGTGACCTCCATTACTACCCAGACGGTATCCCCCCCAACAGCAACACCAACACAGCAACCTAATTCGCTGTTGGCAAAATCGACAGTTTGCCAAGAGGTCACTGTGTTGGTGTGCCTGACACAGTGACACGCTGTCTTCCAGCCCTGCACCCCCTCCCTGAATCAACTCTGACTCGGAGTTGAGAATCTAAAGTGGGGGAGGGTGCTGGGGGCAGATCCCCCAATAAAAAAACAGAGGGAGACAATCAGGACTTAAGTCAACTGCAACTTGCGGTTGACATAAATCCTTTCGATGTGATGCCAGTCGATAAAAGTGTTATTGAACCGGCATCGTAGAACCCTGCATGCAGTACTCAAGATGGGGCCTAGCCAGTGTCTTGCAAAGAGGGATTATTACCTCCCTCTTATGACTTGTGATACCCCTACTAATACACCCCAGCATCCCTCTAGCCTTACCTACTGCTCTAGTGGTCTGCTTTGATGATTTCTGGCCATCTGCGATGATGATGCCTAAGTCTCTTTCTTTCCTTGTGATTGCCAGCAACTCCCCTCCCAATCTATAGGTAGTTTCAGGGTTTCTTTTCCCTGTGTGCATGATCTTGCACTTCTTTGCGTTAAACCCCAGTTGCCACTCTTCAGACCATTTTGCCAGTTTTTCTAGATCTCTTCTCATTCTGCCCACCACATCTGGATCATCTGTTGCAGATCTTGGTGTCATCTGCAAACAGGCAAACCTTACCCTCCAGTCCATCTTCGAATGTCACTGGTGAAGATATTGAAGAGGACTGGCCCCAGGACTGATCCTGAGGTACCCTACTTGTGACTTGCATCTCTTCTGACTGTATATCGTTTACCACCACTCTCTGTTCTCTGCCCACCAATCAGCTTGCCACCCAGTTGACCAACTTCTGACCCACCCCGAGCCTTCCCAGCTTATTAATCAATCTTCTATGTAGAACAGTATCGAAAGCTTTTCTGACGTCAAGGTAGGCAACATGAGCTACATCTCATGGGTCCACCACTCTGGTTACCCAAAGAAATCTATGAGATTAGTTTGACAGGACCTTCCTGTTGTAAACTCATGCTGTCTTGGATCCTGTACTCCTATGGATTCCAGGTGTTGCACTATCCTTTCCTTAAGGAGTGCCTCCATAATCTTGCCCACTACTGAGGTAAGACTGACTGGTTTGTAGTTCCCTGCCTCCTCCTTGCTGCCACTCTTGTGAAGCGGGATCACATGAGCCCTTCTCCAGTCTTCTGGGACCTCTCCTGTGCTCAGAGACTCACTAAACAGTTCTGATAATGGCTCTCCTCGTTCCACCCTGAGCTCCTTTAGTACCCTGGGATGTATGCCATTAAGTCCCATTGCTTTATCCACCCTGAGCTTAACAAGCTCTAGTAGGACCCTTTCTTTTGTGAAGTGACTTGTGCACACCTCCCTCCCCCCTATGTCCATGGTGCTGAGCTGTGGGCCCTGTCCTTCCTTCTCAGTAAATACTGAGCAGAAGTATCTATTTAGAATAGATGCTTTTCCTTGGTCCTCTCTTATCTCCTTTGATCTTAGCAATAATCCCTCTGGACTTTCTCCTTTCACAAATGCATCTATAGAAAGTCTTGTCCCCTTCTTTTACTGTTTGTGCTAGTGCTTCCTCAGTTTGGGCCTTTGCCTGCCTTGTTGCCTTCCCTGCTTCTCTTCGGGAAGTTTGGTATGCCTCCCTATTTTCATTCCACTGCATTGCCTTATACTTCCTGAAGGCCAGCCTTCTGGCTCTGATCTTTTCTGCTACTGTTTTTAAGAACCAAAGTGGTTTCCTCCTTCTTTTGATCTTGCTTTTCTCCCTAACACAATGGGATGTTGCTTCAAGTATTGCATCCTTAATGCTTGCCCACTTTGCCTGTACCCCTTCACCTGTATTTCTTCTTGCAAGGGCTAGCTTAACTCTGTTGGCTATCTTATCAAAGTCAGCTCCTCTGAAGTCCCATATTTTTGCCTTGGAATGTGATGATTTAGTTCTAGTGGCCAAACTGAACCATACCATGTGATGGTCACTGGCCCCCAGGTGACCTTCTACCTGGAGATCTGTGATCCTGTCCCCATTAGTCAGTACTAGATCCAGGATAGCCCTGTCTCTTGTAGGTTGTTGTAGTAGTTGTTTGAGTCCCTCCCCTTCCAGAGAATCTACTATGTGTTTAGTTCTGGTGGATGTTCCTGCTGGTATTGACCAATCTGTACCTGGCATGTGAAGTCTCCCATTATCAGAACCTCCCCTTTACCTGTCATGTTTTGTATATCTTCAAACAGTAATGTGTCTATGTCCTCCCCCTGGTCTGGAGGCCTGTAGACAATACCAGTTCATTTGGCTGTCCCATTTCCTGTTTCCAGGGTGACCCACAGTTCTTCTGGCTCCTTATGTGTATTCTGAAATTCTGTAGCTTTTATATTTTCATTGATATAAAGAGCCACTCCCTCTCCCACCTTTTTGCACCTCAGTCTCTTCAGAACAGTTCATAGCCGGGTACTGAAGTCTCCCAAGTGTGGTTACTAGTGAACCATGTCTCGTTAATGGCTACTATGTCCAGTTTAGCCTCTGTCATTGTTGCCTCCAGGTCTGCAATCTTGTTTCCCAGACTGTGGGTGTTTTTGTACATGATTTTCCATTGGCCAGATTTCAGTGCGTTAGTTGTGGGGTGTGGTCCGGCTTTTCCCCTGCACGTGATATGGGGAGCCAGATCTTTTTCGTTACCTGGTAATGCAAATGAACTACAAACATGCTGAACTCCTGTTTGATCACTACCTGAGGGGGGAGAGGTGTTCTTCCCATTTGATGTATCAGGTGCTGCACCCCTCTCCCCATTTGCTAGTTTAAATATTCTGCAAAGACATCAAACTTCTGCCCCAATGCACTGACTCCCTCCTTAGTCAGATACAGTCTATGAAATTTAAAGAACTTTTGCTCCCAAAACTGTTGCCAGTTACCTGCAAAGTTGTGTCCTTTTTCCTGGCACCAGCCCTTTAATCACATGCTTAGCTCCCCTATCCCCCCTTCTCTGACCTTCTGTCTGTCTGCCTCCTTCTCCCAGACCAGCAGGATCTCAAAGAAGGAGATGCTGGATGAAATAGATGACAGTTTGTCTCCCGGCCTAGTCAGGTGTTCCTCGGTCTCCACAACTGACCGGCTGGCAAGATTGTTAATCTCTACGTGTACCAGGATGGAGATGTTTTCTTCTGCTTCCTGCATGATTTTAGCAATGTGGTCAGTGTCTCTCCATGCTGATGTACCTGGGAGACATCTAACCATTACCCCCCGCTGGAGATAGGTATCAACTCCCTGAATTATGGCGTCTCCTGTGATCAGAAGTGTTTTGGATTTCCTTTTTGCTTTTTTTGTTTTGGTCCCTGTTTTGGGCGAGTTCTGTAGCACTAGATTTTGTGCTGCAGTGTCCTGCTCTGCAGAGTCCTCTTACCCTTTGTTTGATTTCGCAAATACAAATAGATACCTGTTTGTAGTTTTTAAATGGTTTGTGGAGGTGATATGTTGGTGAGCACTGAGTGATGTGGCACCTGATTTGTCCCTCCTAACCACCTGCCAACCTCCCAGACCAACTACCCTCTGTGGTCGAGGTGCTGCAGTTGGATATTGGGGAAATGGCGGGCAGTTCTTGTAATATATTTCCTCATGAATATGCAATTTGAGGCAGGCAATCTCTGTCCATGCTGCCCGGAGCTGAGCCCTTAGATCTCCGATGGTCCAGCATGTAGGACAGCATCCTAAATCCTGTATAACTGCCCTTTTGAAAAGTGTCCCACGGTACCTGCAGTTAATAATATCCATTTCAGTTCAGCTGCCGAGTTTATAACCTGGTCCAAGTAATTAGAAGGAGAATGGAAGCAGAAGTTTGTTTTTGATTTTTTTATATACAGTATATATATTTTTTTGTATAACTTTTTATAACGAGCTAAATTAATTGTGCCCCTGTGAGGCCACTGTGTGGCTACCCCTCTGATCCTCCCCTTCCTGCTTTGCAACAGGAAATGTCACGACAGTGCTACTCTACAAAAGGAGTGTAGCAGGGGGTGGTTGGGGATGGAAGTAGGTGGTTGGGCCCTACCCCTGCCAAAAAAAGAAGAACCACAGATGAAAGAAATGAGGAGGTAAGAGTAGAAACAATCAACAAACAACAAATGCAGTCATTATCCCTCAGTCTGTGCCTTGCATGTGCTCCTGTTAATAGCCCAGAAAGCTTAGCCTAATGATAGATAAAGCTATAAAACCTGTAAGCACCACCTGTAACAATTTCACAGAAGAGATTTCCTGCAAAAAACACTTTGCTACAGAGAAAAATAAAGCTTGTGGCAGAGAACAGCAAGAGGAAGGAGGTGCTGTTAAAATTATACTACTCTACTGCTCCAAAGCACTAGAACTCTATTAGTGGGAACTTCAATTTAAGGTAAAAACAAACAAACAAAAAATGTATTTGACTGAGTTGGGTGAAGGAATTGTTATCTGTGCAGTTAGCTAGGTGAAGAAAAAAACTGTGAATTAGGATGAAGTAATTGTTATCTGTGCAGTTAGCTAGGAGAAGAAATAAACTGTTAATTAGGGGGAGTGGCTTAGAGAGAAGGAAGCTAGGTGTTTGCATTTAAAAACTGTAGGCCGGCCCGGTGGCATTGAGGGTTGTGGCGCTGGATGCCACACCTCGCGTCACGCCGGTGACCCGGGTTCAGGAATGGACTCGGGATGCTGGGGGCTGGCAGGGAAAGGAGAGGATTGAGCACCTGTAGGGACTGCTCTCCTTTCCTGGGGTGGGTAGTGGGTTGGCATCACTCGGTAGCGGCCCCTGGTGGAGACCAGGAGCACTACTGCAGCAATGCATGGGGAACAACACAGAAAAAAAAAGCGGAAATCCACCTCTCAACTGACCGGATGATGGCTGCCAATCCTCCATTCCTGCCGATGCTCTGAAAGAGCCCCTCCACTTCAGCAGCACCCTAGGGCCAAGTATGTGCTGATTGCCCCCCCGGTGCCTTCCCCCTCGGAGGAGGGGGACCTGCCCAGTGAAGGATTATGTCCGGGTTACCCCAGGGGTGGCTGCAATGTGAAGTCTGAGGGCTCAGGATGGGACAGGCAGAGCAGATGCAGGATCTAGGCAGCCCGAAGGAGTGGTGGGTTGTTAGGCAAGAGGGGAGAAAAGAAATAATACAAAAAAAAAATTTAACTAGATAGCTTGTGGCAAAGAACAGCAAGAGGAAGGAGGTGCTTTTAGAACTATACTATTCTACTGGGACTATATTGCCCTCCATCCCTCCCCTCCACCCCCCCAACCTTAGTTGGTTCTACTTTTATAGGCACAGGATTTGACTCACAACAGGAACTTCCTGTTTGAGAGCAGGGAGGAGTGATCACAGAGGCACAAAAGAATCATCATCCCAGAAGAAAAAGAGTAGCTCTCCATCACCCTCTAGCTGCTGGAGGTCTGTCTCTCAGCAAGTAAGAAGGAGACTACTCAGCCTGGTGGCACTGAGGGTTGAGGCGCTGGATGCCACAACACCTCATGCCATGCCAGCGACCCAGGTTCGGGAACGAGTTCGGACTGCCAGGGGTTGGTAGGGGAGGAAGAGGATTGAGCATCCAGAGGATGGCTCTCCTCTCCCTGGGGTGGATTTGGGGGCTCCTCAGCAAAGTAGTGACACCCAGTGGAGACTGGGTGCACTACCTGTGCCTGGAACACAATGGGAGGAGTGCGGTGGACACTTACGGCTTCTCCATAGAGACGTCACTGCACATTCAGCTCCTGGGGGTACTCACGCAACAAGGGAAAAACCCCTTGCACCTGGATAGGTGACAGCTCCTCTTAGGGCCACTGCCACACGCCACTACTGGGCCTTGCCTCCGCCTCTCCATCCTCCTCCTCTTCAGCCTGCACTATATTGTAGATAGTGCACCAGATGGAGTGGCGGCCTTACCCCAGGGGGCTCAGAGCTGGAGGGTTCCCAGTCAGAGGTTGGTGGAGGTGGTAGCATCTCTGAGAAGGCAAGGGATCAGGTCGGTGGTAGAGCCGTCAGCTAACAGAGGCAGCCTGAGAGAGTTCCAGGTCACAAGGTGAATAAACAGAATTAACAAAAAAAAAAAGAAGACAACTACTGAGGAATATAGGAACGTACTGTTCCAGAACAGGAAAACCAGGTGCTTTTAGGACACGGAGGCAGTAGGAAAGTAGGGACAAAAAAATATATATTAAAAAAAATAAAATAAACAGAGTGAGGAAAAAGTAAGTATACAAAACAACTGTTAAGGAACCACAACTAAAGACATGATAGGAGTGGTGCAGTGCAGTGGCTGTGGAGCAGCAGTCTTCTGGGAGACATTCTGGAGGATGTGGTGTTGTCTCATCTGCAGGCACCTCTCTGGGCTGAGGGAGGAGGTTGCTCATCTCCAGACTGAGTTGGCCAGGATTCAGGGAACCTCCTTTCCCACCCAGGGACCACCAGAGCCACTGCTGGTGCCTCAGAGGTTGCCAAGAAAGAGGAGTGGTTAGACCACAGTGGGCTCAGGGTGGTGAGGGTGGTGGAACAGAGGTGCATCCCTCTAGTTGTACCTCTCCACAATTCATATGCCATTCAGGCAGAGTGTGGTTTCTCTATGGAGGCACCTGCAGTGGAGACCAAGGAGAATGCTGGGAACCTCCACAAAGGTGACCCACAGGAGGGTGGCATGGGACCCCACAGGGGAAGGAAACAACTCCTGGTGGGGGACTCCAATATTAGGAGGGTAGAACTGGGGGAGGGAAGGGAGAGGGAGGTAGGGTGCCTGCCTGGCACCATGACTTGGAGGGACAGGGAGCGAATCCTCAGAATTGCAGAAGCAGCTGCACAGGGGAGGGAGCTGAATGTCATTGTCCATCTAGGGACAAATGACCTGGCTGGGAAAGGGATCAGAGCAGTGCAGGAGGAGTTTGTGGCTTTGGGGATGGGACTTAGACAAGTAGCACTCATGATAACCTTCTTGGAGGTGCTGCCTGTCTATGGTATGAGTGAGGCTAGGGTACTCCACACCATGGGATTCAATCAATGGTTGAAAAACTGGTGCAGAGCTCAGGGTTTCAGCTTCATTGGGGACTGGGGCTCCACCTGGAAGGATACAGGCCCATACTGGTGCGATGGTCTGCATCTGTACAGTATGGGAACCAGGATCCTAGGTGATAGGTTTAAATACTTCATTGGCAAGCATTTCAACTAGTCAAGGGGGGAGACAATGAAAAGGAGAAGGGAAATTGTAGCCTCCCAAAAAATCAGGGTCGTTAGTAAGGTAAACACCAAGATAGAGCAGTCGATAGGGAGAAGGGCAGGTGTAAATGGAGAAAAAGAAGAAGGCAGTAAGGACAGGGATGGGGTGAAAAGGAATACGGCCTTCAAAAAATGGAGGGCAATGAGTACCAATGCCATAGTCTAGGAAACAAGCTCCCTGAACTGGTGGCCTTCATGGAAGAGGGATGCCTGGATAGTGTGGCAGTCACAGAAACATGGTACACAGAGAACCATGACTAGGATGTCAATGTACCAGGGTACACAATCTACAGGAGGGACAGGAAGGGTAGAAGAGGAGGAGGAGTATCTCTCTATGTAAGGGAAGGGATCAAAGCAATGGAACTCATGGGTAAACAGGGAAGAGAGGAGGCACTGTGGGTCATCCTGGAGACTGGAAATAGCACCACAATCTGCACAGGGATTGTATACAGACCTCCATCTGAGGGGGAGGAAATGAACAAGGAAATGATAGAAGGCATCCTCAGGATGGCAGAGAAAGGGGAGATATTGCTGATGGGGGACCTGAACATGCCAGATGTTAACTGGAGCACCTTTGCTGCAGCTACATCCAAGAGCAGGGCCATTCTCGATGCCCTACAGGGGGCATGCCTCAGGCAGTTAGTTTTGGAACCCACTTCGGAGGGAGCAGTCTTAAACCTGGTACTCTCAAATGGGGATGGAGAAAGGATCTCAGATCTAGAAGTCAGTAGCCATCTGGGAACAAGTGACCACCAAACAGTGTAGTTCACAATAAACATAGCAGCAGAGTCAAGCCATACAAAAGTGAAGGTACTGGACTTCTGGAGGACTGATTTTGTCAAAATGGGAGCGTGCCTCAGAAAAGCACTAGCAAACAGGCAAGAAGGTGGAGTGGAGCAACAACAGGGAAACAGCAAAACTACCATTACAGAGGCAACAAGCCTTTGTGTAAAGCAAATAAACAAATCAAAATGAAAGAAAAACCACAATGATTCTCAAAAGAAGTGGCAGGGAAGGTTAGGGAAAAAATGATAGCATTCAGGAGAAAACACAAAAGGAGCAGGATAGAGAACTGTACCAGTTAAAGCAGAAGGAAGCAGAGAAGGCAGTCAGAATAGCAATGGCCCAAACCGAGGAAAAGATAGCCAACTCAGTTAAGAAGGGGGATAAAACCTTTTACAAATACAATAGGGAGCAAAGAAAGACTAAGGCATGGATACTGAGGCTGAATAAAGAGGAGGGTGGTTGGGCAGAGAGAGACAGTGAAAAAGCAGGGATACTGAATGAATATTTCTCCTCTGTATTCACAAAGGAAGAGGAGGGGGAGGTACCTAATCCAGTCAATAGAAGCACTCTGGATAGGGGGTTGATATCAGTCCTTTCACAGAAGAAAGGGTTCTGAAAGAACTCCTAAAGCTGAAGGTGGATAAAGCAATAGGACCTGATGGAATTCACCCCAGAATCCTAAAAGAACTAAGGGCAGAACTAGTAACACCACTGACTACCCTTTTTAACAAATAATGGGTGGATGGTGTAGTACCTGAGGACTAGAGGAGGGCAGCTGTGATTCCCCTTCCCAAAAGTGGGTGCAAGACAGAGGCAGGAAACTACAGACCCATCTGTCTTGACCTCAGTAGTAGGGAAAATGATGGAATCACTTCTGAAGGAAAGAATTGTTTAGTACCTAGAGGCCAGTGGGGCTGAGGACCCAAGGCAGCATGGATTCACAGCAGGAAGATCATGTGAGACACATCTAATAGATTTCTTTGACTGGGTGACCAAAGTAGTAGACCAGGGAGGGGCTGTGGACATGGCCTACCTAGACTTCAGCAAGGCATCTGACACAGTCCCACACAAAAGATTAATAAATAAATTAGCCAGCCTGGGAGTGGGTACCAGGGTGGTAGCCAGGGTAAAACATTTGCTGGACAACAGGACATAGAGGGTAGTAGTAAAAGGAATCCACAGTGAAGAAAGGGGGGTTACTAGTGGGGTACCACAGGGTTCAGTATTGGGGCCAGTCCTTTTTAATGTCTTTATAAGTGACATTGTAGAGGGACTGGAAGGAAAAGTATGTCTCTTTGCAGATGACACAAGGATCTGCAACAGGTGGGGTGCAAAGGATGAGAAGGGACTTGGCAAGGTTGGAGGAATGGTCAAATGCATGGCAGCTTAGAATCAATGCAAAGAAGTGCAAAGTAATGCACCTGGGAAACAAAAACCCAGGGGAAGGGTACACAATGGGGGGTGAGATATTGACAACAACAAAAAATGAAAGGGACCTGGGGGTAGTTATATCAGATGACCTAAAGGTGGGCAAGCAATGTGAGAAGGCAGTAAGGAGGGCTGGGGGGATATTGGGATGCATAGGGAGATGCATCACCAGTAGAAAACAGGACATTTTTATCCCTCTATACAGACAGTTGGTAAGACCACATCTGGAGTGTTGGATGCAGTTGTGGAGACACCATCTCCACAAAGACATAGACAGGGTGGAGGCTGTCCAGAGGAGGACAACCAAAATGGTGCAGAGTCTGCACCAGAAGACATATGAAGAAAGACTAACGGAGCTTAATCTGCATAGCCTAGAGGAAAGGAGGGAGAGGCGGGACATGATAGAAACTTTCAAGTACCTCAAGGGAATCAAAAAAGTCGAATAGGGTAGCATCTTTCAGAAAAAGAGATGTGTAAGAACAAGGGGGCACAATTTGAAGATGGGGGGGACAGCTCAGAGGTAATGTGAGGAAGTATTTCTTCATGAAGAAGATTTTAGATGCACGGAACAGCCTTCCTGAGGAGGTCATGAAATCAAAAACAGTGGGGGAATTCAAGAACGCATGGGACAGACATAAGGCAATTCTGTGGGGTGGGTAGGAGGAAGTAGGCTGTTGGTTAACTAGGATCTGCAGCTTTGTCCGTTAGGTAGGGAAATGGGCAGACTAGGTGGACCAAGCAGTCCTTATCTGCCATGAAATTCTATGTTTCTATGTTACGCACTAAAAAAGTAACAAAACCTCTAAGTGCAACCTGCAGAACACTTTAACAGAAGATATATCTTGCAAAAAACAATTTGAATCAGAGAAGATTACAGCAGTAATCTGTAAGCACGAAACAGTAAGAAACCTGTAAGCACACCATGTAAGAATGCAGCAGAAAGTATACCCTGCAACAGAAATTTGAATCAAAGAACAATAAAGCAGTAAAATTTAAGCAAAAAAAAATAGTAACACACAATAAATCTGCCTAGCCAAAAGAAGTCTTATTTTTTTTTCCTTGCTCTGATAATGTTGCTCCTTGCTCTGTCCTTACAAGCAAACCTAGAAGAAAAGAGTTCAGGTGAAGCTAGGTGCCTTTGCCATCAAACCTAGTGTTCCACCTCTTTGCCAACAAACCTAGTTTTCCACCATTTAAATATCTTGGAGTCACCTTGGATGACACTGTTTTCATTTGCCTCTCATGTTGATACTATTGCAAATATGGCCAATCGTAAACTTGGAGTGCTCTATAGGCAATGATTAAATCTTACCGCCAATACAAGATACCTGGCAGTCTCAGGCATGGTCCTCCCTCTCATTGATTATTGTCTCCCAATGTACGGTGCTGCCTGTGATTCTGTTCTTAACAGGATAAGAATGGTCCTCAATAAAGCCTGTTGCTTTCTTAATGATACAGATAGACTCACTCATACCTTGTACACACTTACTGGCTGGCTTCCACTTCATGTCAGGCAAAAATATCATACTTACCTGCTGACTAAAAAATCCTTCTGAGTCTCACCCCAGTTGCAATCTGTGATCTTCTTTGCCCGGTCAATAATAATTACTCCACTAGGAGTATGTCCAGACAAGCCCTTGAAGTCCCTTTTTGTAAAACAAGTCAGGGTAAATGCTCGTTTGCAGTCCAGGCAGCTTGCTGGATGAATGAACTCCCAGAATCCCTGGTAGGTCTCCCCAAAATTTCACACATTATAAACTCCCTAAAAAGAGCTCTCATTGAAATCTACCTGCAGTTGTTTTTAATGATTAATTGCCCTTTGTATGATATGTTTTATTGCTTTTGCCTGTGGCCTGACGGCTTCGCTGCTATAACCTTGTCTGCTACTCCAATATGAAACCTGCATGCTGTTGTCTTAAATACACAATTATCAGTACTGTTTTAAATGACTTAACATCCATTAGCATTTTATTGTCTGGTTTATCTGCCTCCATTACACACTGTCTGTAGCTCTTTTATCTGTACCTGACTAGGCTCCACTTGAGCTGATATTATGCTTGTTTGTGTAAAATGTATTGTAATCCAATATTGATGTAGAACCTTTGGAAAAGAGAACTTGTGCTCAAAGGTGTTATCCGAACAATGAGTAAATAAATAAAAAATCTATGCCATAAAGCAACCAGTCACATTGCTTGCTCCATACAGACTAGTTTTACAAGGGAGAACAGATAATTACTGCAAATGGGTAAGAGGAGGAAGAACATTAGAAAACATTGTTACTCATACTGTGCTAAGCCTGTTGAATGGACTTCCAGAAGAGACTGTAGAAGCAGGGGTTATCGATAATTTTCATGTAAGGCTAAATACATTTCCAACAGAACAGAATATCATTGGGTACAATTTGAACAATCAGCGGGTTAGCATAATTCCTCCATTGAATTATGAAATAGTATGGCAGCGTGTGCTGTGAGGGCAGGGTACAATCAGAATGAACTTTTCAAATAAATCAATTTTGCCTCATGGATTCTTTGTTTCTACAGAATGGAGCATCATTGTTTGCAGTGTGTCCTAGGCACACACAGTGTTAAGCACAGAAACACAGAAACATAGACAATGATGGCAGAAAAGATCCATGGTCCATCCAGTCTGCCAGAGTTCCACATTTAGCCCTGGAACCTACTGTTCCTCCAGGGTCCTAGCCCTCCTCAACCCCCTCATTCTGCTCCCAGCTTTTGCCTCCCTGAGCAAGCACTATATCCTTCATTCTGTCCAACCATGCTTGAAACCACCAATGTTTGTTTTTTTCACTTACCACTTCAGCTGGTCAACTGCTCCATGGCTCCACCACCCTTTATTTAAAATTATGTTTCCTCACATCCTTTCTGAACCTCCTTCTGTTAGTTTCATCCAAAAAGAGACACAGCTTGCCTTGGATTGCCTCGCCAAGGTCACGGATGAACATATTGAAGAGGACTGGACCCAGGACAAATCCCTGTTGTACCCCACTTTTGACCTCCCTCACTTCTGATTTGACCCCATTGACCACAACCCTCTGCTACCATCCATTTAGCCAGTTACCTACCCAGTTTACTATGACCTTAGCCACACCCAGATTCACTATCTTCTTTCAACAAATGTCTACTAGGCACCAAGTCAAAAGTCTTGCTGAAGTAGAGCAAATCCACAGCATGGCTGCTGTCCAATTCCCTGACCACCCAGTCATAGAAAATTATCAGGTTAGACTGATAATATCTACCTGCCATAAATCTGTGCTGTTTACTCTTCTGTAATCTATTGCTCTCCAAGTTTTCCACAAGGTCTTCTTTGATCAGTGACTGCATCAGTTTCCCTACAACAAAAGTAAGACTGACAGGTCTGTAGTTCCATGCTTGTTCCTTCTTGGACATGGCTGGCTGAAAAAGCCTCTTAGACCAGCTAGCTGCCTACCTTACAAAACTATTCTGCCATGACATAGTGACAAAACAACATTGCAGATCCAGGGAAAGGAATATTGGAGCATTTAGTGCACAGTATACTGCTGATAATTTGAAGGTTAATTTTATTTAATGCTGTCACATTCCCCCATTTACATTTGCATAACAGTCATTTAATTTGCAGATCAGTCATTTACTCTAGTACCATTTCCCAAATTTGGGATACATTTATAATCCTGTTGAATAAGGATTTCCTATCCATGGACTCCTTGTACTGCATCAAAATCCAGAAAACATTTTGTCTGCTAAAAAAAGTGAATGACGTGACAAATATTTACACGTGAACATTCTGCAGTACATTTGTGTTTGTCAAGTTGTCCCCCTTAATTAATTTCATACTGCATCAGAAGGTCTCTGTTTCCATTCATACCAGGTTAGCTAGCATATAACACATCATATACTGCTGGAAATACCATTACATATAAATCAGATCACCCAGTAGCAAAAACAAAGACAATTACAATACTTTGCATAACAGCATAGCTGCATTAAACATGCTTTAATACATTATTAAACCTGTAAATTCAAAACTGAATAGTCCACTAATAAACTAAGTTTTGAAATGTATTGCATGCCACAAATGGGTTATTACTTATTGATTCCATCTTGAACCACAACTCCAGTTATATGAGTTCTTCAGGTAGGACACTGTACTTTTACTATTTACAGATTGGGATGTTCTCTGATTATCAATGTTATCAAATATACTACTGTACCCTTAACATCAGTTCCAGCCTGGAAAGTGGCCACTGCCTAACATAATACTGTCTGAAGCAACCATGGGCCTGTGACAAATCTTTACCCTTTCAGGTGGGCATACCATAATGAGAAAATACTAGTCACGTTTTGACAGCTTAATCATGCTGGCCCAACTCATCCAGTCATTCAGGCAGGCACATCTCTTTCATTTGCAGCATTTTGTAGTGATGGGCTGATTTCCGATTTTGTAAGGCAGGTTGATGTTACAGTTTCTAGCAAAAAAACTCACAGCTGGCATAAACACACCACAGTTATACAAAGTTCCCCCAAATTCAAATGTCAGACCTCCCATTCTTTATTACTATTGCCATTTTCAATGAAACAGAATCTTTTTTCTTTAGACTTTGTGGACCTGATTTTCAAAGGGTGGTGCTGGGCTTGTGTCATGAACTGCACCACTGCATTTAGAAATCAGCGGTGCACCAATCAGGTTTGCAACAAATGCATAGAAATTTCATAGGTTGGATGCAGTTGTGACAGTTTACCCAGTTTATGGCAGCTTGCACCAAATATCTGGTGCAAGTTCCGTAAAAACAGCCATGGGATTATTGCATATTAGACCAGAAAAAGTTGTTCTAACTCGTGGCAATGGATACATGGAATAGAAAATCCTAAGCACTGACATTGCTTGAGCCTATCACAATCAGCTGCTTATGACATAAGAACCTCTTGTCATGGACAGGACTGGCCTTAAGGACAAACAATTTCAGCATCAACTTTGGAGTGCCAATTTGTGGGGGCACCAAATCAATAAATCCTTTTTATTTGTTTATTTGTTTGCAGCTTAAATCCACCAAAAGGGGTTGAGGAGGTGTGGCAATACAACATTTAAATGTGTTTCAGTACTAATGAAGGTCGTCCTTGGCCATGTACATGATTCTGATCTAAGAAGTAGAGGATTATGATTTAAAAGCAGGAAAAGCAGCAAGGATAGATGAAGTGTAGGGGCAAAGAGTACATTTTTATACAAGTGTTTACAGTAATAAGAATGGAGTGTCCACATGACCAATTGTAGACCAAATGACACCCAAGCAGAAATACTTATGGTGCTCTTTTTACTGATCCTGGTGCCACCTCACCTCACCTCCCTTCTGCCCCACCCCACATTTAAAGAGCGGTAAAAATTCTATGAACCAAGAGTGACACCCACTATTTTTTATTAACTCTTTTTGTATTTTAAGCAGATCTCATTAAGGTTTACTTTAGTGTATCCCTTCTTTGATTGGGCCACAAGTGTCCTTTAGCTCACTTGTTCCCATAGCTGGTTTTAGGCACCAGCGAACCCTGCGGTCGCTGGGGGCCCCCTGCTTTTGCAACCCCAACCAGAGCACTGTACCTTAATTATTTTTATTTTTTTATCTTCTTGGAACAGCAACAAAGGGCTGTGCAGCTCCTTCTGATGTGGCATCATGACTTCATGAAATGCCTTACCAAGCTATATGACCCTGTCAGTGCGAGGCAGATGAGCAGCAATGGTTGTAATGGGAAGAACTTCCAAAAGGAGTAACTCTGCTGTCTGCCAGTAAAAAACACTTAAAATATACCTCTGGTTGTACTGAAAATAAAACACAATGATGTGCATATGGGTTACAGTCAAACAGGCAAAGGTCGGCCAAGTAAGGGGCTGCCATGACTTTACTAATCCTGCTGGGGGCCCTCCAAACTCTAAAGCCGGCCCTGCAGTTGTTCCTAACATCATCTCTGAATGTCGAGGAATGCACTACTAATTACAGTATATGTTAAATGGTTTGCCCGAGTTAAAGAAATAACACTTTAATTGGCCTACTGTATCATCATCAGCACCAATATGTAATGTAATGTTCCTATTAACATTTTACAATAGGAATATTCCGGCAAATTTGGCATTAGCATTTTCACTCATTTTTGCAACGAATTTGCAGTTTTTATAGAAAATTACCTCCCTCCCGCCCCGCACCTTAGCCCCATTAAAGTCTAGCTAAACAGTGTGGTCATCGGTCAGCAGCCTATTACACTCTGCAGAAGCTGTTGCAACATTACTCTCAATAAATGCAATGGTTGCATGACTCACTGTGTCTACCGTAAACTGCAGCGCCTTCT
This sequence comes from Neoceratodus forsteri, assembly GCA_016271365.2. NCBI lineage: Eukaryota > Metazoa > Chordata > Ceratodontiformes > Ceratodontidae > Neoceratodus > Neoceratodus forsteri. Next base: position 1,383,213,546 of record CM057456.1, on the reverse strand, counting down.
TCACTGGCTCCTCTTGTCCCTTTTATGTAAAGCCTCAACGCCGTAGGATGCCGTATAGAACAGTTTCTCTAAAGAACAAGGCTAAAGCTAGCTGCCGCCTCAGGTTGCCATTCTTACATAATCAAGTAACACATTTGTCATTTACAAAGTACATTTGAAAGGCGAGAAATAGACGGGATACTTGAGGGCGTGTGCGTGTACCGAATGGGTGTACACCTCCAAGCCTCCATTCTCTGAAAGCCCTGCCCGCGCTTGTTGAAGCAACCAGCAATTTGAGGTAGGGGAATCCGAATTTGCTCTGCGGGATTCCTACGAAAATTATGTATCCCAGCCCAAATCGAGTAGTTTGACCGGGCTTTTTATGATACCAATGCTAACTGCAACTGTAAGGTTAGTTCCGTGTTCAGAAGAATCGGCGAGTAAGCGCAGTGTACAGTATCTCACCAAGATAACCTGGGGACCTGATTTGACCCGTGTAATGATTTACAGATCGTACAAGAGCAAAGCTCGGTCCGAAGTACTGTAGCACGAGCTGGTTCAAGTACATGGTATGTGAATTGTATGTCTGCCTTTCTAGTAGTGATTGTCTTACTTATATTCTTGCGTGGCGCACCGTCATATTAAAATGACACATTGTTTGGTATTCTAAATAACTATTTGAATACTTCAACAAGTAGTCGTAACTGATCTAGCTTGTTTTACATTTCAGAATAATGAGTGACCACACTGCTGAAGATTTTGGCGTTGAAATTGCAAATGGTGTGTCGGAAGATGCAGTGGAGAGCAATGAAAACACGTAGGTAGCATTTTGTCTTATACATACATGAATGTAATAAGCGTGCGTACTGTTGTTAGGGTCGCTGGTGATGTCTACGACATCTTTTTTCTGTTTGGTGCTTGCTCGAAGATGAATACATGGATTTTAATAAAATGGTAGATACATCCTGCTTTCTGATTGGTGAGGGTTCCAAAGCAGTGTGGTTAAGTAATACTGATGGCATTGCTAAAGGTATCTTTTTTTTTTTACAGTACACCCATTTGTTAACCCAGTAAGAAACTTTATAATATGGGTTACAAGTCCTGAACCACACTTCCAGGTGGTTGAAGACAAAACAAAAAAAATAGGCCTGGGGTAAGGTTTAGGAACTGGGAATCATTTATTCAAGGCTAATGAATAATAAATGATTCAGGGCTTTCACCCCTAATGTTCATCCTAGTGACACCCCTGACAATCAGTAAAAAATCTGGTTTCTGAACTAATGCACTGCATGCACAGAATAGTTTCAGTGTTGTTGAATGGAAATCAGCATTTATGTCGGTATTTTGGATGTTGTAAATTTCTGTTATCATATCGAGAAAAAAACTAAAAATCAAATGATAAAACTTGGTTAGATTTTGTAGTTTTGTGAGGAATTTTTTGGGGTGGGGATGACACGTTTAAAATCTGTGTCCATTTTTAAATATTTAAGTTTAAGTTAGAGTGTTTTTTAAATATTTAACTTTCATAGCATTCTCAGATTTGTTTCTGGTCTCCCCAGACACACCCACCACTGCAACCTATAAAGAATCTCTAACTGGTCCTCCCTCGAGGACAGATGTAGCAGTAAACTACTCACCTTCTTTCACAAGCTATACTTGGGCCTTCTCCCTCACAGCTTTTCTTCCCTCTTCAAGTCTTCCTCCTCTCAGACCACTAGAAGATCCTCCTCCCTCTCCTTTTCCATCCCATTCTGCTGCACCACCTAAGAACAAAACACTCTCTCCTACAAGGGCACTAAACTTTTTAACAATATATCCCTGCCCTCATCAACTGTCCCTCAACAGCTTCTTTTAAGTACAACTTAAAGATACACTTTTCTCAGGCCACCATCTACAAGTGTCCCACTTCATGATACTCCCTTCTGTCTGCCCTTTATTCCCCCCTCTTTCAGTGGTATCGTGTCCCCCTTCTAGGAGGCGTGACCAGCAGGTCTGAGATCTACCAAGCACTTTCTCTCTTTGCACTTTTTATTGTGTCACAGTAGTCATTGTGTCATATCTGTACACATACTGTATTGCACCAGATTTGTTTTGTAATCCAATAATGTCAATCATTGCTTGTTTGTCATACTATTGTAAATTTATGTTGAATTTGTCCATCATCGGACATTTGTGAAAATGGGCAACTTTTGTTCACATGCCTGTCCAGAATAAATAAGTAAATAAATAAATAAATGTCTGATCTCTGAGTTATTGTATTGCACGCAAAGAAGGATTTCAATGTTTTTCACTGGAAATCAGTATTTGTCTGTATTTTGAATGCTTTTGAGTTTTTTTACTAAGGTGTTCAGAAAAACATCTAAACATGTAGATAATAAATATTCCTTCCAGAAGTGCCATATAGCATTGGAAGCATCCATTGCTAAACCCAACCCAACATGGCTGCAAAGGATGGAATGATTGCAGATTTGCATAGTAGTGTAGGACAGTGTGGAAGGATTTCCTCGGTAGGGCAGGGACTAAGTTTTGATTAGTTCTAATTATACTTTAACTTTATTGTGTAGCTACTGTATCTGATGTTGTCCCCCCCCCCACAGAAGTGTTGTCTGATCTGCCTCACAGCTATTCGGGAGTAGCTTCTGTATTGGTAACTGTATTTTTGTTTTCCCTTGGGAGTGCAGAATGCCCTACTTCCAAGGGGATAGCTGCTGTATCAGTAACTGTATTTTTTTAGTTCTCCGCATGAATAATGCTTGCCCTGGTCCCGAGGGGAGAACCTCGGAGATGTTATTATTCCAGTTTCCCTCAGGAGCACAGTCAGCCCAGCTCCCAAGGTGACAGCCATTATGTCAGTTCAATGTTTTAATTTAAACTCCCTTGAAAGTGTTGCCTGCCCTGGTCCCAAGGGGAGCGCTATCATTATCAGTAGTGCTTTTATTGAAATCCACTCGGAGCACTGGGTGCTTTGCTCCTCAGAGGCAGCTGTCATGTATTTTTTTTTACTTTACCTCTTTATGTGCATCTTCTGACTAGGCTTGAGAGGGTACTGAAATATCCAACTTAAAATGGTACCCGTGGGTACTTGTAGACTAGAAATGTTGTGAAGTTTTACTTCGCCAGTGAATTTCCAGCAAAATTGCAAAATTCCCCTTGGCGAATTACTTTATGATGTTCCTACTTTGCAACTTTGCCTAACTTCACCTGTAAAGGCGGGAAACTTAGGTGAAGTGTCCTGAATTTAAGTCAATTCACCTAGAAAAAGGGCAACTTCACCTTGCAAAAACTTTGCAAAATCAGTACTTTGTGAATTTCACCAACTTTGCAAATTAATTTGCAGAGCAAATTTTATCCACTTTGCCCATCTCTACTGTAGACTATCCAAAATAATTCTAAAAAATGCCCTACCAAAAAACAGGTAGTTGATTCGGATCAGGTAGGCACTACTCAATTCTACTACCCTATTACTCTACCCTGACCATAACAAAAATGAAAAAAAAAGACTGTTTTTGACTGTATTTGGTAGGTGCCCCAAGCCCTGTCATTTAAGAGGCAGGCACAAGAGGTGCAGCTGCTCTGATTGAGCCTGTTGCTGTTTCCAAAAATTATACCCACGGAGGGCATTGCTGAGGCAGGTACAAGAGGTGCAGCTGCCCTGAATGAGCCTGTTGCTGTTTCCAAAAATTATACCCATGGTAGACATTAATCAGGGAGGTATGGAAGGTGTAGCTGCTATGATTGAGCCTGCTGCTGTTTCCCAAAATTATAGCCTTGGCAGACATTGATGAGGCAGATGCAAGAAGTGCAGCTGCTCTGAATAAGCCTGCTGCTGTTTCCAAAAATTATACCCATGGCAGGCATTGCTGAGGCAGGTACAAGAGGCACAGCTGCTCTGATTGAGCCTGCTGCTGTTTCCAAAAATTATACCCATGGTGGGCATTGCTGAGGCAGGTACGAGAGGTGGAACTGCTATGATAGAGCCTACTGCTGTTTCAGAACTTATGCCCTTGGTTGGCATTACTGAGGCAGGTATGACAGATGTAGCTGCTGTGAGTGAGCCTGCTGCTGTTTCCAAAAATTATACCCATAGTGGGCATTGATGAGGTAGGTACATGAGGCTCATCTGCTCGAAGTGAATGCAAATTTAAATAATGGTGCCAACATTGTCAGACAAATTACAAACATGCCTGTTTGTCCATGAACTGTCTATGACCACGGCAGGATTTATGTCAGATATCCTTTCCCTCACTGATGACACTGGTGATTGTAAAGAATTTTTGGATGTGCTATATTCTGCACCAGAAGCACACTGTGATGGTTTGGCAGCAGAGTTTGACTGCTGTACATCACTTAATAGTGTTGGTCAGGTAATGTCACATTTGGTTAGTAGAAGACCTCTCCAATAGCCAGTGTCTTCTCCTGCAGGAAGGATGGCTTCAGTGTTCCCCTTAAACAGGGATCTAGCAACTTAGCCAACACATACTGTAGGTGTCATTCTTAAATATGGCATTTATTCTCTGATCCATCAGTCTGTGACTCAAGTCATTTGCCAGCCTAACGGGAGTGGTGTCTTCTTTTGACTGAAAGTCTTTCTTTATGTCATCAAGGATCATGTGAAGAAATCTTATTTGAGGAAGAATTTGACTGAGAGTTTAATGGTCTGCACTGACACCACCTGTGGCAGCCTCAAATGGCTCCAATAAGGGGACCAAAGATTCAATTAGACTCCAATTGCTGGAACTGAGCATGATGTCTACTTTACCTATTTGATTCTGCCTGAGGTAGTCATGTACAGCTTTTTTCTGTTCAAGAAACCTTTCCAACATATACAATGTTGAATTCCAGTGGGTTGGATACTTTCTGCTTTAATATATATAGTGGTAAGTTGTTTGACCTCTGTAGCCTCTTCAAGATTGTTTGTGCTTTCAAAGAGTGGCTGAAATGTGCACATATTTTCCTAGTAAGTCTTAACAGGTTTTCAACATTTCTGTTTCCATTTAAGAAATTGTGGATGAGAAGATTTAAGCAATGTGGAAAACAAGGTACTGAATGTGTTAGTATCTGCCATCTCTAACAGTATTGACTTACAGTATGTTTGCACCATTATTTGACGCTATGAATCCTGGAGATAAAGTATATGGAGTAAGCCAACTAAAGAAATCAATCAGATTCATTTGACGTGACCTTCCTCCTGTGAATCCATGCTGTCTCAGGTTTTGTAACCCATTATATTCAAGATATGTCACTATCCTCTCCTTCAGCAGTGAGTCTGTTAACTTTCTCACCACCCATGTCAGGCTGACTGGTTTATAATTACCAGCCTCTCCCCTGCTACCACTTTTGTGAAGTGGGACTATATCTGCCCTCCTCCAGTCCTCTGGAACCTGCACTCCTGTTTCCAGTAAGCTGTTAAATAAGACTGTCAGAGGTGCAACTAGTACCTCCCTGAGCTCCCTCAGTAACCTAGGATGATCCCTGTTTAGTCTCAATGATTTGTCCAATTTAAGATTAATGAGTCCCTTTAGGACTCTCTCTCCTGTCTACAAGGACTAATGCCTAACTGCATCCCTTCAGAGCTCCTGTTACTTTTTTCATTGCCCCTTCACTTCTCTTTCCACTGTGAACACCGAACAAAAGTATTTGTTTAGGATATCTGCCTTTTCCTGGTCCCTCTCTGCACTACCCCCTCCAATCGCTTTTTAAATTTATAACCCCTTCCTTGGTCATCCTTTTTTCACTTACATACCTAAAAATGTCTTGTCCCATTTTGTTACCACTTGGGCTATTCCCTCTTCAGTTTGTGCCTTCATGTTTCTTACTGCTTTCACTGCTTCTCTGTTTCTCCTGCTACAACTTCCTATCATCCTCCTCCCTCTGTATCTCCTAATATCTCCAGAATGCCACCCTTTTAGCCTTTACCTTTTCAGCTACCTCTTTTGAGAACTACAGCGGTCTCTTTTTCCTCCTATATTTGCTCACATGTTTGACATAGAGGTTTGTTCCCTTCACTTCCCCATTTTAGCCTCATCCACTGTTCCTCCACCCCATCCAGGTCATCCCACCCTGCCAGGGTATCCTTGAGGCATTCACCCATCTTTATAAAATCTGACCTCCTGAATTCCAGGACCCTCATCCTTGTGAAGTTCTACTCCACAGCCATCCTTATATTGGACCACACTGTACTGTGATTACTGGTCCCCAAGTAGCCTCCCACCTTGGCTTCCACAACACTGTCCCTGTTTTGAATACCAGGTCAAGTATTGCCCCATCATGCATAACTTCATTGACTAATTTCGTAAGGAATGCCCCCCCACTCCCCCCCAAACCTGGGAGTCTAGGATGTCCCTACTTCTATTTGAAGCTGCAACCGGGAGGCTCCAATCTACATCTGATAGATTGATGTCCCCCACCAGTAGAACCACCCCTTTATCTGTCATCTTACCAATGGCTTCCATCAGTACATTGTCTAACTCCTCTTCCTGTTCTGGAGGTCTGTAGATCAAACATGTGTGAATAGTAGCTCCATTCCCCTTCTTCAGAGTGACTCACAATACCTCTGCCCCCTCTCCCTATTTCTTGTCTCTCTGTCGCTTTTATACTTTCCCTCACATAAAGCACCACACCCCCTTCTTTCCTTCCCACCATGTCCTTCCTAAACAGAGTATAGCCTGGTATGGCCGGTAACCCAAGAAGTGGGCGCATGAGGAAGGGTGCCATCCATTATGGTGACACCTTCCTCATGCAGTCCACTCATGGCGACTGACGGGTAGAGCAATTAGATGAGGGGGTGGGCGACCTAGGCGACAGGATGTGGCTATAAGTACATGTGCAGGGGGGTGGGAATGAGCATGGCGAGCGTGAGCTGTGGGGTGGAAAGTCTATAGGGGGTGGCGCTGCGGTCATCAGTCCAGTTCCAGCATGGTGTCGGGGACTGGGCAATGGCTAGGGTGGCTGAGGTACTGGGTCTGGGTCCGGTGCTGGTGCGATTTTGTTGCACCTGACCCCGGTTTCTATTTTACTACTTTCACCCCCCGACACACCCCTGGAGCTGAGAATTCTTAAGTGGGGGGTGGGGTAGCCCAACAGAAAATAATAAAATATGTCCTGGCGCTTGGGTTGCTGGGCTTGGAGTTGTCAGAGTGCCAAAATGTGTTTCACTTGACTGAGCGATAACGTGATTGCCTTAGACATTTGCCGTTATCACATAGACCCGGTATGGCCTTGTCCCAGTCATGGTTTTCAGTGCACCATAACTTGATAATGGCCACAATATCCAGGCCGATTTCTGCCATGATGGCCTCTAAGTCTGAAATCTTATTTCCTAGACTTCTAGCATTCGCATACCTTGCCTTCCAGATATTATCACTCTGATTATTCCCATTCTTTATTCCTTTTTGCCCTCCCTCCTTACCCCCTCTGTTTTTACTTGCTCATGCTTCCATTCTCATTTATTTCTACTCCCCTACTTCCTTTATTTATTTGCCTTTGAGGTACTTTTCTCCCCTCAGGTTCTCCCTTCTTTAACCTGTGGGGGAGGAGGGCAGTTACAGTCTCCTTGATTTCTTCTGCCACCCCCCTCAGGTAGTTTTAATGTTCATTGAAGTAACATTTAAACCATTCACTGAGGACTGCAGGTCCCCTCCAGAATGGATGCAGGCCATCCCCCTTCTAAAGACCCTTATCCTTCCAGGTTGCTCACCAGTCTCCAGTGCAGCTGAACTCCTATACTCTGCACTGTTCCTTCAACCATGAGTTGAAACTCCTGGTGTGGAGATCCCTCTCCTCCCCCTGTTGTAGACAGGTAGCATCTATGCGAAAGCCACTGAATGCGCTACTTGCCTAAGACCACTCCCCAGCTTCTTAAACTCACCCTGCACTATCCTAGGCCCATCCTTAGCCAAGTCATTAGTCCCCAGGTGGATAATGGCATTCAGCTCTGCCTCCCTTCATGCTGTCCCCATCCTCAGGATCTACTTTCCATCCCTCTGGGTTGTAGTGCCACATAGGCACCTAACCTCCCTCTTCACCTTCCCCCATTTTCTATTCCCAAATCTATCCTCCTCACAATTGGGTCCCCCACTGGAAATTGCATCCTCCTTCTCTGGGGTTTTCTACCACCCTTCTTGGGGTCTCCGCTATGGAGTAACCCACATCCTCCCCAGTCCCTACTACAGGTGTCTCATCTTGGAAGTCTCACCCCACAAGAGCAGTGTAGGCATTACTTAGTGGTACTGGTTGAGCAATGTGCCTTTGACCCGCCACCATCTCCCTTCCTGGGCCTACCATAGTCCTGTCACTACACCTTCTAGGCACTCTCTAAGATAATGGTATCTGACTTGCTGGCCACTGCATGAGGGAAAAGGTTGCTCACATCCCAGCTAACTCTGTCTGGAGTCTAGCAACTGCCTCCATCAACTCAGAGAGATACATACAGATGGGGCAGCACTGCAGTCTCCAGACGGTTTCTGAGAAAACTTCTGTACCAAACCTTCTGCACTGCACCACTCCCAGCATTCTCAATTCCTTTTACTTCCCTGTAATATTTGGGAATTTTTATGTTACCTTGCCCCTGACAGGATATAACTAGTTTTTCCCTTTTTTTATGTTGGCTTGCACACATGCACAAACAACATATTGGAGTAGTAGCACTTTCAGAGGTGTGTCAGTATTGTGGCGAATGGAGGGGATGCTTTAGTCAGTGCGTCCCTCAGCCACCAACCAGTGAGCATGCTGCCGATGACAGCAGTTTTCTGAGAGTGCCACCAAGTTGAAAGAAATCTGCCACTGCAATCAGAGACAGGCTCGTCATTGAAGCGACAGATGACACATCTCCATTATGTGCCATACGTCGAATGGGAAGAACACCCCTCCCCCCTCAGCTAGTGGTCAAACAGGGATTCATCATGTTTGTAGTTCATTTGTATCACCAGGTAAGAAAAAAGGTTTGTCTCCCCATACGATGCACAGGGGTAATGCCAAACCTCACCCAACAACTAACACACCAAACTCTGGCCGATGGAAAATCATGTACACAAATGCTCACAGCCTGGGAAATAAGATCTCAGACCTGCAGGCAATAATGTCAGAGGCTAAACTGGACATAGTAGCAATTAGTGAGATGTGGTTTACCAGTAACTACACTTGGGACACTTCAGTACCTGGCTATGTATTGTTCAGAAGAGACTGAGCTGCAAAAAGGGGGGGAGGAATGGCCCTGTATGTCAATGAAAATATCAAAGCTACAGAAATTCAGAATGCACATAAGGAGCCAGAAGAACTGTGGGTCACCCTGGAAACAGGAAATGGGACAGCCATAAGAACTGGGGTTGTCTACAGGCCCCCAGACCAGGGGAGGACATAGACACATTACTGTTAGAAGATATACAAAACATGACAGCTAAAGGGAGGTTCTGATAATGGGAGACTTCAACATGCCGGATACAGATTGGTCAATACCAGCAGGAACATTTGCCAGAACTAGACACATAGTGGATTCCCTGCAGGGGGAAGGCCTCAAACAACTGGTACAGCAACCCACAAGAGACAGGGCTATCCTAGATCTAGTACTGACTAACAATGAAGGGATCACAGATCTCCAGGTAGAAGGTCACCTGGGGGCCAGTGACCATCACATGGTATGGTTCAATTAGGCTACTACATCTAAATCATCCCATTCCAAAGCAAAAATATGGGACTTCAGAGGAGCTGACTTTGATAAGATGGCCAACAGAGTTAATCTAGCCCTGGCAAAAAGAAACACAGGTGAGGGGGTACAGGCAAAGTGGGCAAGCATTAAGGATGCAATACTTGAAGCAACGTCCCATTGTGTTAGACAGAAAAGGAAGTGCAAAAGAAGAAGGAAACCACTTTGGTTCTCAAACACAGTAGCAGAAAAGGTTAGAGCCAAAAGGCTGACCTTCAGGAAATATGAGGAAACACAGCGGGATGAAGATAGGGAGGCATACCAAACTGCCCTAAGGGAAGCAGGGAAGGCAGTAAGGCAGGCAAAGTCCCAAACTGAGGAAACACTAGCCCGAACAGTAAAAGAAGGTGACAAGACTTTCTATAGATACATTAGTGAAAGGAGAAAGTACAGAGGGGGTATTGCTAAGCTTAATGGAGAAAAGGGAGCATGTGAGGAGGAGGACCCTGTAAAAGCATCAATCCTAAATAGATACTTTTGCTCAGTATTTACTGAAGAGAAGGTAGGGCAGGGCCCACAGCTCAGCATCATGGACACAGGGGGGAGGGAGGTGAGCACTACTCCCTTCACAAAAGAAAGGGTCCTACAAGAGCTTTCGCTCAGGGTGGATAAGGCAATGGGACCTGATGGCATACATCCCAGGGTACTTAAGGAGCTAAAGGTGGAACTAGCAGAGCCATTAGCAGAACTGTTTAGTGAGTCTCTGAGCACAGGAGAGGTCCCAGAAGACTGGAGAAGGGTTTATGTGATCCTGCTCCACAAGAGTGGTAGCAGGGAGGAGGCGGGGAACTACAGACCAGTCAGTCTTACCTCAGTAGTGGGCAAGATTATGGAGGCACTCCTTAAGGAAAGGATAGTGCAACACCTGGAATCCATAGGGCACAGGATCCAAGACAGCACGGGTTTACAAAGGAAGGTCCTGTCAAACTAATTCATAGATTTCTTTGACTGGGTAACCAGAGTGGTGGACCAAGGGGAGCAGTTGATGTTGCCTACCTTGACTTCAGCAAAGCTTTTGACACTGTTCCACATAGAAGATTGATAAATAAGCTGGGTAGGCTTGGGTGGGTCAGAGTTAGTCAACTGGGTGGCAAACTGGTTGACGGGCAGAAAACAGAGAGTGGTGGTAAATGGTATACAGTCAGAAGAGATGCAAGTCACAAGTGGGGTACCTCAAGGATCAGTCCTGGGGCCAGTCCTCTTCAACATCTTCATTAGTGACCTTGCAGATGGACTAGAGGGTAAGGCTTGTCTGTTTGCAGATGACACCAAGATCTGCAACAGAGTAGATGATCCAGATGGGGTAGGCAGAATGAGAAGAGATCTGGATAAACTAGCAAAATGGTCAGAAGCGTGGCAATTGGGATTTAATGCAAAGAAGTGCAAAATCATGCACATAGGGAAGAGAAACCCTGAAGCCACCTATAGGCTGGGAGGGGAGTTGCTCGCAGTCACAAAGGAAGAAAGAGACTTGGGCATCATCATCACTGATGACCTGAAATCATCAAACAGACCTCTAAAGCAGTAGGTAAGGCTAGGGGGGTGTTAGGAGTGTATTAGTAGGGGTATCACAAGTCGTAAGAGGAGTAATAATCCCTCTATCAAGACACTGTTAGGCCCCATCTGAGATTACTGGTGCAGTATTGGAGGCCACACCTTAATAAGGACATTAATCAAATTGAGGCAGTCCAGAGAAGGGCAACCAAAATGGTGCAGGCTGCATCAGAAGACATATGAGGACAGATTAACAGAGCTCAATATGTATACCCTTGAGCAAAGGAGGAGAGAGGTGATATGATCGAGGCATTCAAACACCTTAAGGGCATTAACAAGGTGAAAAGAGTCTAACATGTTTAAATGTAAGAAAAATAGCAGGACAAGAGGACACAGCATGAGATTAGAGGGGGCGATTAAGGGAGAATGTGAGGAAATTCTTTTCACAGAAAGGGTGGTGGATGCATGGAATGGCTTACCACAAGAAGTGGTGGCTATGAATACAGTGTAGGGCTTCAAACAGGCATGGGATAGGCATAAGGGAGCAATACAAATGACTATGAATAGATAGGCCACTGACAGAGCAAAGGCTGATGGCACATTTGTAAGGTAGAAAAAGAAATGGGCAGACTGGATGGGCCTTGCGGTCCTTATCTGCCGTCAACTTCTATGTTTCTATGTTTCTATGTTTCTATCCCAACATCGGAGTGCCCAATCTCTGTGTCCGCATGCTCCCCCATTATGTGGTACACCTAACATAGTGGCTCCTGCCACCCACCACACACTCCTGAAAAGCCAACATTGGGGTGCCCAATCCCCATGTTGGCAACCCTCTCTTACTGTGTCTTTCCTGGTTAAACAGTATCCCCCTTCCGACCTAGGATGCCCACTCCCAGTGTCGGATGTGTCCCCCCATCCCATCTATATGACTTTCTGACATCGGGGTGCCCAATCCCTGTGTTGGCATCCCACCCCTGCATCGTGGCACACTGGGAGCCCACCCCAGTGTGCCTATTTTTTTGTGTGTGTAAGCTGTGTAAAAAAAGAAAACCTTCCCTTGCAGTCTTTTTTTTCCCCTACAAAGAAAACAACGGTCCACCATTGTCTCCCTCATCCCTCCCCAACCCCACCCTCTCTCTGCACACCCACCTCCCTACACCCCCCCCACACTTTCCCTCCAGAGGTCGGGAGCCATGATGTTGTCTGAAGCGGGACATGTCTGAACTCTTCAAAGCCAAACTGCAAACTGAAGAAATGATAGTAAGCTTTATAATGGGAGGGGGCACACTTAGGTTGGTATCTCAGCCATTGTTAGGAATTTTGGCCCCAAATTTTCAACCTGGGGTTCTTGGGATCCCACTTCATGAACATGTAACTGTCATTTTGTTTCTTGGTCTTGAAAGATGATTTCTCCATCACTGCGTGGAACCACCTTTTGGGACTGATTAACAAAAAGACAGTGCTACTGTTCATGAGGGGAGGTCCCCAAAAGCCCAAGTTGCAAATTTGGTGAAAAAATTCCCAAAAATGATTGCACTGCCAGCATGCATTGCACAGTTTCTATGCACGCTCATAACTTTGTCAATGTTTAATATTTTCACTCCAGATTTTCAACGTTGCCATTTATTCACACCTCCTTATGAACAGTACAGTTGTCATTTTTTACATCCTGCCCGAAACATATTTTTGCACCTGTGACGCACATTGTGCGTGGTTGCTGTGCAAAATCAACGTTTGGGATAGAGTAACAAAACCACAGTACCACTGTTCACGAGGAGAGGTCTCAAAATGCCTATGTTAAAAATTTGGTGAAATAATTCCCAAAAATGACAGCATTACAGGTGTGCATTGCGCAGTATTTACGCACGCGCGTAAGTATGCACATTTTTCATATTTTCTCTCCAGATTTTCAACATTGCCATTTTTTCACACCTCCTCATTAACAGTACAGCTGTCACTTTTTGTATCCTGCCCGAAATGTGTTTCCACACCTGTGGCTTCAAATGGTGCAGTTGCTGTGCGAAATCACCTTTCAGGATGGAGTAACAAAATTATAGTGTCACTGTTCGTGAGGTGGGTTCCCAAAAAGCCAATGTTGAAAATTTTGAGTGAAAATACCAACAAATGACTGGGGCATTAAGGTTTCCAACCATGCACTCCTCCTGTAGAAACTTACAGGTGTCGGGGGTGTAACTTGGGTTTGTCAGTCGTAATGTTCACAGCATTTTCCCCCCCACCCCCAACCCTACAGTCACTGACAGGCATTGAGGTGTGTCTTGTCTTCTGTCTCCCTAACGTTCACCCCATTTTCCTATATTGCACCCATCTCAGCTTATTTCCTTATGGAATTAGGTGAGCATAAGGGCTGAAATCCCATAGTACACCGCGACACCTGTCAGTGTCTACACGGTCGGGTGAGGTGGAATGACATAAGCGTTATGGACAGTGGCGCAAAGCCACACTCCCAGTGCCTTTCAGTCTCTGTGGGAGGGGGGTGATGTTAGTTCAATACTTCACTACTATTCCTATTATGCATCTCTAACTCCTGCACTACCAATGTCAGCAAGCCAACATTCGGTATTGACAAATGCTCATTTTTGTTTGTTATGCCCCTTGTACACCTACCCTAGATAAAGTGTTTCTCCTATTCCCAGATTTGGCCTGTCCTTTACCTTCCACCAATCTCTTATACACCTTTACCCCCAATAGGGCATTGCTAATGTTCCAAATTTTGATCTGTGTTAAGCCTCTTGTACACCTCCCCTAGACAGAGTGTTACTCTTGTTTCTTATTTTGGCCTCCTACCCCTTACCTTTCAGTCATCCCTGTTTACCTTTACATCTTATAGGGTGTTTCTAGTTTTTCCAGTATTGTTGTTTGTTATTCCCCTTGAATTTCTACCCTAGATAGGGTGTTGCTCCTAGTCTGAGTTTTGCTCTAACCTTTACCTTTTACCTTTTTGATTTAAATACATTTAAAAAAATGTAGTGTGATCAAGGGTGGCACATTAGGTGTGCAGTGTCTCCTGTTGACTGCCGCTCCATGCTGTTGCACCCAGTATGTCGCCGGTATGTTATGACCCATAGCTGGAGGACCTCTGCAGAGGAATACTAGGCACAAGCACAGAAATACAGCACTCAAACCCTGCTTTCAGGCAGTCCAAGCCACCCGCCTGGAGGAAGGGGGCAACAGGCTGCGTCAATGGACTGGAGTACACACAGTTCTTACAAGTTCCTTACAGAGACTGACTGGCTCACCAAGTTCACGAACAGCCTCCCAGTCCCTGGAAGCAGGAGAACTAGCTGATTTAAAAGCAGCACTCATGAGCAGCTGTTTCTGAAGCTGCACTACTGAAACATGCAAACTCTTCCCCAGACAGTCCAAACCACCCAACTGGAGGAAAGGGACAGCAGGGATTGCTTCAGTGAACTAGAGCACATACAGTTCTTGCAAGCTGCTTGCTGTTCCAGAGCCTGACTAGCTCACCAAGTTTACAAACAGACCCCAAGTCCTAGGAGGTAGGGAAGAAAGTTAGCTTGTTGCTGGGACTATGGGACATTATCACCTGGGCCACAGTTTGAAGGATTGATCAGTGCCCCATAGATTATGTAGGAGGCTCAAAAATCTCCATGCACATTTGCAGTAAGCATGAAGGGCTATATTCACGCTGAGTAGACTGCTGAGTTGGGCTCCTGAATTGCTACTCACTCTCATAGAGGTCCACTAGCCCAGGGGGATGGAGGAGTTGGGGAGGTGGAGAAGGGGAGGAAGGGAAACAATGCGTGTGGTGTACAGGATCCTCTAGCAGTGACTACAGACCATTTTGCACACCTAAATGAGATACAGGTACCTGACTCATCTGATGAAGCAGCAAGCCAGTCACTCTAAAGGATCAGACTAGGAGTAAGACTCATAGCAGGGTTCAGGGGAGAGGACAGTACCTTGCAGGGTAAAGGGAGTAAAGAAAGTGGCAAGCAGGGTATTCATAACCAGGGATTCGATGATGAGGTGTGTAGCAAGGATAAAACTATGAAGGGGGGAGGCCAGATGCCTCCTTGATCATTGACCATGGGGAGGAGGCCAGGATAGAATGCTAGATGAGATGATGGAGTTGTCATTTATCCTAGTACATTTGGGTATGAATGACTTGGCAAACCATGGTCTGTAGGTTACTACAGTAAGCCCAACTTCCAAAGGCTAGGAAGGGAGGGAGTTGAAAGGCAGACACATTGTCCTTTCAGAGGTGCTGCCTGTGTGGGACAGGGAAGGGGGAACAGTAAGGCAGGAGAAAATCAAGGCATTTAATTCCTAGTTGAAGGACTAGTTCTGAGAGGAGGGATATGGATTTGTGGCTGGCTTAGGAAACAACAGGAGCAGAATGCTATTCAAGGGGGATGGCCTTCATCTCATAAGGGAGGGGAGTAGTGCACTGGGGCTGAAACTTGAGATCTACATGGACAATCTTTTAAAGTAAAGGAGAGGTGGCTGATGCTGAGAACCCCCAGTAGGAGTTATGTTTAGTGTGATTCTGGCAAAGGCTTGCTTAAAAACAGAAATAGGATCTGGGAAATCAGCAGTGGCAGGAGTAGGTGACAGATGAAGTGGGAAGCACCAGTCCAGCTAGTAGAGAGAGTAATGGATGTACTGGAAATAGAGAGAATAACACTGAGAAGGGATTAGTTAAGGGTGGAATGAGTAATGTCGATGCATTGAAGATGATCTGCCTAAATGCCAGAAGTTTGAACAATAGCAAACTGTAGGCGATGGTAGCAGAGGCTAGAGTAGACTTAGTGGCCATCACAAAGACATGGACTATTGGGAACAAAGATTGAAATCTGGCAGTTCCTGGATATACTTTTCTTAGGAGAGACAGGGGAATGGGAAAGCGATGGGGTGTAGCTCTATATATAAAGAAAGGAACTGAGCTGACAGAAGATAGAACCATCAAAGGGGGCAGAGGGGAGTCTGTCTAGGTACAGCTGACATCAACTATTGGAAAGAAGTTTACATTAGGGATGATCTACAGTACACTGAAGCAGAATGATGAAGGGGACAAGGAGCTGGAGGTTGAACTGGCAGTGAGAACAATGTCCTCCTCAATGATAATGGTTCTGGACCTCAAACAAGTGAATTTCAGTCAGGTGTGGTGAAAGTTAGACATTTTGGATGTACACCATAGTGAGGGGTAGAAACACAGTAGGGTAGGCTTTAGGAGCACTTCTAGAAGTGACCAAAGTTTGTGCAAGAAACAAGCACAAAAAGCTGATCTGGTATTCAAAGGGGATGAGGAGGCTCTGAGGTTAAAACAAAGGGCCTTCTCTTGGTACAAGATGAACTACAAGGAGGAATAATGGCAGGAGTATCATATTTTACTGAGATATGTAAGGGTGGCAGATAGACGGGCAAAGGTAGGCAAGCTGCAGATTGCCAATGGAGTAAAACGTGGTGAAATTTTTTAGATGCATTCAGTGAAAAAACATAAGGAAGGGGTGCGGTAGTTCCAGATGAATCTAGAGAAGCTGGAGAGATGGTTTAAGATCTGGAAGTTGAGATTCAAGCCCAAGAAGTGCAAGATAATGCACATTGCATTTATTTAATTTATCAGGAAAAAAGCTCCACTGAACAGTGCTCATTTACAAGGAGGTTCTGGTTAGGACAGGCAGTAGTACAAAGAGTCAAAATACACTGCAGATCACAGTGAACAAAGGCAAAATAATAAGCACAAAATACAGAGGACAGTATATAATGACAATGCATGGCACAGGTGAAAATCATAACATAGTAGGTAGAAGTATAGATACAGAAAATAACATTATTATGCAAAAAGTCAGGAGGCAGTGACAAAGGTAGTAACTCATAACAGTACAGTATTGTCATGGGAGGCTCAATCACAACTAGCAAGTACATTCATCCAAACAGTGACATTATAATAAAGCTTTGAGGGAACTGAAATTAACAAGTGTTCATTTCAAGGAAGTTTTGTAATTAGTTCCAAAGAGTGGGGGGAATACAGCCTAATGCCTTTTGCCATAGTTGGATAGGTGCCTGGAGGCCTTTAAGAGTATTACATTGCTAAACCCTAGGTTGTACTGGCACAAGTGTATTTGACGGAGAGCCATGATATATGGTGGCATAGTGTTTTGCAGTGCCTTGTATGTTCAGGTGTAAAGGTTTTTGCAATGTCTAGTGGCAAGCGAGAGACAGCCAACTGCTGAGTAAATGGTGCAGTGATGGGTTCTAGGGGGTAAGCACATCATGAAATTAAGTGCTTTGTGGTACAACATGTTAAGTTTGGCCAAATGGGAAATGGTGGCACTTCTATAGATCAGATCCCCAAAATCAAGAGGTGGTTTGAAAGTAGCATGTACTAATCATTTTCTTGACTTTAATAGAGAAACAAAATTTGTTTCGGTAAGAGTAGCCTAATCTCAGGTGAAGTTTCTTTCATAGCATATCTATATGGGTATTAAATGATAGTTTCACATAGGGAAACAGAACCCACACACGTAATTCTGGATGGGTAGGGTTAGGTTTGGAACTTCAACAGAGGACAGGGATTTGGAGGTCATAATCAGTGACTGCTTCCAACAAATAAGTTACTGAAACAGTATATAGCAAGGCATTGTGGATTCTGGGATATATAACGAGGGGTTTTGATAGAAGTGATGTAATACTGCAGTTCTACAGGTCACTGATGGGTCCTTGTCTGGAGTATTGTGCTCAGTTCTGGAGTCCACATTCAAGAAGGGACTTAGACAGATTGGGTTCTGTACAGAGCAGTCATCAAGATCATCCTGGGCCTGCAAGGCAGATCATATGTGAAATGGCAGTCGGCCCTAAATAAGATTTTTTTAATTTATATTTTATTGAAAATTTTCTGGAGCAATACATTTTTGGATCAGAGGTACATGGTAGTCTCCAAAGCTACAGAAATAATATACGGTTCTATCCAGTACAGGGTAATTCAATGATGTAAAGAGATGAGTGGTTTCACTTGCACTCCTGTAATATAAACAATTTGCTAATGCAGTACTCTGCGTCCATTTTGTTTATGGTTCAATCATCACAATTGCTGTCCTGCATCTTCAACGGTTACCAACTTTTAGAGCACTATATCCGATCGAGGGTCCATTAACTAAACCAGCCAACCATTCCAAATGTTGATACATTTTTCTTGTTTTTGCTGTATTCCTGCAGTGAGCATTTCAGTTTGATATGTTTCTTGAACTATATGTTCCCAACATTCTCCATTTGGGAGTTCTTTTTGCTGTCATAGGTGGGTTATCACTTTTTTAGCTGGTATCAACCAAATCCCCAATTCCCGTTTGTGTAATGTCACAGTGATATGTTCTGGTAGGATGAGTAACAACACTGCTTGAGGAGTTAAGGGTCCAAAATCTGGTAATGAACTATTTAAGGCTTGCTCAACTTGCTGCCAGTAAGGGCCAAGTGCTGGACAATGCCAAAAGATGTGGGTATGGGTGGCATGGGGTCCCCCTAGTTATGTCATATTTGCCAAAGATGTGGGGATACAAAAGAATCTAATAATAGTTTTCCACCCAAATTCTCGCCAACTATATGAATTTGTATTTTTATATTATATTGCCTGAGGCAGTTGATATGCCACTTAGTCTCCAATATCTGGATGCCTATTTCTGTCTCTCTAACCTCTGGCTGACCAGGACCGTGGTGGCTTCTGAAGTTTTTGTAATGGACTGATATGCTGCTAAACTTAAATGATCAGGAACCTTCGCACCTATAGGCTAGAGAATCAATGGCACTACTGGGTGAGTTGAATCCTGGTCCCACTCCGACCTCAAGCAAGTTCCCAGGTAATGGCAGATCTGTAGATATCTAAAATGATCATTTCTACACAGACCATAATCTTGTTACAGCTGCTGGTGCAACTTAAATGTCAATAGTGAACAGAACTGAAAATTATAAACTAGGTCTAAGCCTTGCCAGTTCACAAAAGTAACAATATTTGCAGAAGTAAACTGAGCATCATATGCAATTCCTGCCAGATACAGTATCTAAACTCGTTTTTAATAGCTGCTCTCTGTGTTAAAGTGTGCCAATTATTCACAACTGCAGCTGTTTGGGTGCTAGGAAGTACTGCATGTGATTTACATCTGTAAGGGGCAAAGAGTATTCAAGATAGTGAAGACAAGTTAAGGAATTGCTCAATTTCTTTCCAGTGTGATACAGGGTTTGGCAAAATTAGCAAATTCCAATGTTGCTGAATTTTCGCAAAGTTACATGAAATTCTGCAAACATCTGTGAAATGTTTTGGAAATTTTCAAAATTCTTTAATTGGTCATAACGTGGTCAGTATTATAGCAAGAGATCTGAAATTCAGTATGCATAATATTTGGAAGAGGACCTAAACATTTTCATGTATCATGATATGTGGATGTGGGTCGGGGAAGTAATAGAGGCTCAAATTCTGGCAAATTATTATTCATGTGAACATTTCTGAAAATATTTCAATGCGTGCAACTATGTTTCAAGATGCTGCAGCACTCAAAAGATGCAATATTAGAACCACGACTTCATGCTCAAAACATAATTTTATTGCATTAGAGTTAACATTAGGTGCATAAGTGCTAGTGTGAGCCGAAAGAGCAAGTGCTCCTGGTACCCTGGCACTTCACCTGTAAAGGCTTCATCAGAGGGTGGGCTCCTGATGCTAGTCTGGCCTTTTTATGCCTGTCATATTATGGTATGACCAGTCATGGTGTTATACCTTACAATAGATAGATGTACAATGGTATACAGTGGGATTGGAATCAAAGTGGGATAATACATTCAATAGGTTAAAATAAATATTGACACACAAATCATAACATTTACTTCATGTGAATAAATGACTTTAGGTTCAAATGCTAGGAAATGTATTATTTCATCTTATTAACAGTTCATTATTGTCTCTTGTTTATGTATGCTAATTCACTAATGTAATATACCATATTCAGTTCACAATTAGATATTTACAATTGTTTGCAAATAAAGAGAAAGAAGGGCTAATAGCCAGAGACTGGTTTTTTTTACAGTTAGTTTCTTTTCACTCCTTCTTCATCCTACCTGACCCCCCAGCCCTGTCTTCTACTCGCAGCTTACCTTCCACTTTACCTCCACAGCTTGCCCCCTGTGGCTGGGTGATGGGGATCCCTCAACACATCATAATGGATCCGGGTTGGATGTTAGTGCCTTTCACGAGAGCGGGGCCTGCTAGGGTCAGGATTCATGCTGCCATGCCTGGAACCCTTTTCCTCTCTTTTTCTCCCCTTAGAAGAGGAGGCATGCAATGACGCCCTATGCAGAGAGCGCTTATGCATCTGCGTGTGCTCCTCCAAGCATCTACCTCCTCTCCTCCCCCTTCTGGAGTGTCAGTGTGCTGTCCCCCAGCCCCTGCTAGGGGCCAGTCAAACACCGACTGCTAGTGATCCCCCTCCCCAGAGAAAGAGAGCAGTCCCTTGGATGCTCAATCCTTCTCCTCCCCTGCCAACCCCCGGTGGCCTGTGCTCATTTCCGAACATGGGTCGCCACCATAGCAAGAGGTAAGGCGACCAGTGCCTCAACCCTCAGCGCCACCATGCTGGGGTCAGAGACTGGGTTGTTACCCACAAAATGGGTGCAGGCTAGGGGTTTTGGGAAAGAAGGTAATAGCAGAAACTAATTGTCCAGATTGTAAGGAAGGTAAGGGAAGGTGGTGGTGGTAGGGGGTGAGTGAAACAAATGGTTGTTTACTCACCTGGTAAAAGTGATTTCATGAGCATCACTTTACAGCACCCTAATCATTACCAACTGGGTTTTATGTCCACCTGATAGGCTAGTAATGCACATATGATCAGATAAATTGAAATCTGATCCACCTAGTCCCACTTCTTGGCTGCTGTAATCCAGTTCAAATCTTCCCAAGCTGTATATGATCTAAAAGGAACTGTTGTACATGTTATGGCATCACATGCATTGAAAGACAGTTATGGCATTGGATATAGACACCCTGGACACACTAGCATGTATATATGAATTTATTTTATTATCCTACAGAACTTCACTATAGCATCCTTCCAGCCCATATGGCATGCTGGCATAAAAAAGAATATGTGTGTATGCCATTGATATAATTCTGTAGATGTTCCATCATCCAAGGCATGAATCTTAGGGTGGGCCTGGGGATGCTGCAAGGTGATGCTCATGCAGTCACCTTTACCAGGTGAGTAAGCTGCCATCGCATATTACATCACCTTACAACAACCTCAACCATTACTAGTTAGGTTCTAAGAAGCAGTGTCATGATATTCTGGGTGGGTCTCAGATGATGGTAAATCTGCTAGGATAGTGCAATTGTCTAATACTTTTCTGGGAATATGCTGCCTTATTGGTATTTTTGACATCCAGTCTATGGTATCTTGTGAACCTATGTACAGTCAATCAAGTGGCAGTGGCACATATCTCTTTTACTCTAGCTTCATTACA
The DNA here is from genome assembly GCA_016271365.2 of Neoceratodus forsteri. Classification (NCBI taxonomy): domain Eukaryota; kingdom Metazoa; phylum Chordata; order Ceratodontiformes; family Ceratodontidae; genus Neoceratodus; species Neoceratodus forsteri. The sequence goes on along the minus strand of CM057456.1, from coordinate 1,383,191,891 downwards.
TTCTGCCCATGAAGAAGCCACCATGCTTCTAGAGTGTGTTTTGGTTACTGGTGGTGACATGACATCCTGAGACATATAGGCTTCAATGATGGTCTTTTTGATCCAGCTGGCCAGCATGGATCTTGCTGACATGAGGCCTTTTCTGGACCCCCCTAGATACTATGAACAGTCTGTCTGAAAGTTTACAGTTTTTAGTGTGCTTTAGGTAAGCTGTGGCCACTCTTTTCATGTCCCACAGTTCTGTACTCCCTTTGTGGCCATAGGAGCCAGAGTTGTGGAAAGCAGGAAGTTCCAAAGTCTGCACTGTGTGAAACGTGCTTGCTACCTGTAGTGTGAATGATGGCACTAATCACAGAGTATGTATCTTAAAGAAGGGTGTCTTTGCAAGAGTGAGCACTCAATTCACTGATGTGCTATGCAGAGCATATTGCAACCAGGAAAATAGTTTTGAATGTGACCCGTCTTAACACTAATTCAAATGGTTGTGTTGTAATAGCATCTAAAACTATATTGATATTTCAAGGTGCTACTGTCTGCCCGGGTCTTGAGTGAATGTTATTTACTACCTTTAAAAACCTAATAACCTCATGATGATCTCATAGTGCACAGTTGTCTCTGGGTTCCATTTCTTCTCCTGTTGCTGATGCTTGGTCTCTGAGGGACAAGGCTTAAAGACCTTTATCCAAACCTTGATGTGGGAATGACAGAACATGCATGACAGCCAAAGACTGCAGAAAAATGTGACTAGTTGAACACCATCTCCTGAATACTGCCCAGTGTCTGCCATACATGGAGGTGGTGGATAGCCATCTGGACTGCAGCACTGTGGTAACTACCTTTAGTTCATATTCTTTCTCTAGCAGTCTTTGCATCTCAGGAGCCAAGCCATAAGCCAGAGTGATTGTGGATTTGGGTGTCAGATTGGTCCCTGCGTCAGGACATCTGGCCCGTGTGGAAACATCCAAGTCTTGTTGACTGCCATCGCTATGATGGTGGCAAACCATGTTCTTCTTAGCTAATAGGGCACAATTAAACTTCTGGGGACTGAGTCTGATAAGTGTATGCTGTAGTAATGGTAGTGGTGGAAAGATGTATGCCCTCTGAAATTCTCACTTCTGAGTTAGTGCATCTATTCCCTATGAGTTTGGTTCCCTGAATCTTGAGAAAAAGGTTGGCAGTTTGGTGTTCTTCTTGGATGCCATCAGATTGACTTTCAGTGGCCCCCACCAGTCATTGATCTGTGTGAATATTTGTGGGCATAGAGACCATTCCCCCTGAGCTACTGCCTGCTTGATTAGTCAGTCCATCTGAACATTGAGATTGCCCACCAGGTGAATAGCCATGATGGAGATGAGGTGTTCTGTGCCCAGTTCAGCATCCTTACTGTTTCTCTGAGTAGGTATATACTTCTTTTCCCAGTTGGCTCAAAATGTATGCCACTGTGGACCTGTTGTTTAGCTGAGTAGTGCAGTCTTGTGTCTTATTAGATTTTGAAAGTGTCATAATGCATGGTACATTGCTCTCATTTCTGGAATATGGTTTTATGTGATAAGGGTGAGTCCCTTATCATGTCACTCACAAAGAGCAGCGCAAATTCACCTGCATTAAAAAGGGTGACTTGGATTGAGAGAGACAGCCACAAACAGTGATGGCCCTCTGAAATAAGTGCTTCTGCTGTTTTTTGCATTTTTTTGGGGGGGGGGGCTATGCACCGCGCACCCCACAAAATAATTATTCTCAACTTCAGGGGGAACTTCCCCTGGAAGCAAAACATTTGCCCACACTGGGATCTGATCATGGCACCATAGACTCCAGGGGCTGTGGTTCAAGCCACTACATCACACAGCCATCTTGGCAGGGCTTGGCCAAACAAATAATTGTATTCCCTTTCTTGTGAGTGCAGTGCAAATCCCTCAGCACTACACCTGCTGTACCTATTCTGAGCTCTTTTTCCCTACTCGATCTATATGGGAGCGATATTATTGAGTCACTCATATTGAGCTGCTCAATAATACTCACCCATATAAGCTCTACCCTAGAATATTTATGGGTATCTTTGATTCTGATTGTATCAATTTGCCCTGTATGGGTTGGTACTCCATGCTGGCACCCAGCCCAGTAGGTGCATGCTTGTGTCTATTATTATGTCCTGAACTGCCTGGATCAGGGTTCCACTGAGTAGGTTAGTTTGAGACATCCAACCACAGTTGCGACTTTCTGAAGAATGGCCCAAGTGTGATCGTCTTTGTTGGGATGCGGTTCTGTGGGCACCCTGCCTGGATTGCTACCACAACAATATATTTTCCCAGTACATTAACCTGATACTACTTTATTTGAAAAACTATGCCACATAAGTAAAGAAATGCATGCTGCACTAACCCTACATTAGACAACATTTCTACATTGGAATTTTAAACCATTCTATATTATTAAAGCCGGCTTCATGCAAACAGGATACTTGACCCTTAGAAACACCCCTGGATAGTTAGTATATAGTACCTGAGATATGCTTCTGCTTGTGGCATCACAGTCCATTGCTGTTGCTGTGGAAAGGACTCTAATTGCCTGACAAGGAATATGCCATCTTTTTGGAATGCTGTGCAACTAAGTTTGAGAGATGCCAGCTGTTGATTTGCATTTTGCTGGGGCTAATTGATTAATTTGAATTGTCACTCCATGACAAAAGCACATTAGTCGAAACCAAAAAAAAAAGCAAAGGGCACTCATTTGACATTTATAGCTCTCAAGGCAAGCAATGCATATAAATTCCTTGAAAGTAACTTTTGGTTTTATTACTCACACTTATTTCTGTTTGGAGGCCCACACAGACCTTAGCCTGCTTGGTCTACTAACTCTGCTTTCCTACGGAAAGGTCAAAGAGAAGAAGCAACAAGGGCTTACTTAGGAGATACTGAATACTATATTATGTACAGTGTCTTATCACCCAAGTGCACTGTAAGGCAGAAGGCAAAGCAGAGTACTTCAGTTCTACTTAAAAGCAACATTAGCTGGTCTTGCTGCATGGCCTTGAGTCGGTTACCAGCCTTATAACAGCTTAATGGCTGATCAACAGATTAGAGTTAGAAAGCTGTTCAAACTTACAATCTGTAGCGACTAGTTAGTAGACACTACGTATCGTAAGGTTAAACAACAACTTCCTAATTTGATTAGGAAACAGTTGTGCAGTAAAAAAAAAACCCAATGACCTGGCTCATTTTTATGGTGCTCATTACTAGCAGTATATTTTACACTCACTGGAAGCACAGTCGGTACAACTGAATGGGATAGTGTGCAAACAAAAAATAAAATAAAAGCTAGTTTAAAATGAAAAAATGTGTTCCTATGTATAGAATTATAAAGGAATTTGTAATTGGTTGCAAATCATGATGACCCATGGCATGGACAGTTCAGTGATATGCCATGACTAGAGCTACGAGGGTATCACAAGACCAGTTTCCACCCTACAAACAGATCTCTGACTGATTTCCAATGTGACTTAGTCACTCCCCCAGACAACCAAGTCAGTCCTTTGAGCAAGGCGGGTTTTGGAGTCAGTGCAATGTGGTGATAAGTGCTTTGTGAAAGTTTAATTCCACAAGTGGAATTTTAGTGACATTACTTATTATGTATCCATGAATTTTTGAGCAAATTTTGCCAATTAGGAATGTCTGAAGTATCCACAATATTGACCTACTAAGTCACATTTATCCAGCTTAATTAGATTCCAGGACATATTTACATTGTGTATGCATGCCAAATCTTCAGAGTATACTTGCAGTAGCAGTGGACCTAGAAATGTCCATATACTTTGAAAATGTTCACACAATTTAACAAATAATTAAAGTGTGTAATTCGGAACTCCTGTACTTATAAGCAGCTGTCTCTCTATTTAGCAGTTTCTAAGACTCTTCCAAGACAGTATGCATAGACATTTTCAATTATCTAGCTCCAAATGTGGCTAAGTTGTAAGTTGTAAGCATAGAAATATTTTCAGAAATGTTCACATAAATAATAAATTGCTAAATTTTGAGCCACCGTGACTCCCCCCCCCCCTTCAGATATCATGAAACTTGAAATCCATTTTGTGGCCTTTCCGGGACAGCAAGTGTACCAAATATCAGATCTTTGGCTTTAAGACTTACTGAGTTATAACCAATGAAAAAAATTCCACAAACTGTCATGAAAATTTCAAGAAAATCTGCAAAAATTCAATGAGGCTGGTCAGCTGGCAGCTGCACATCCCCTCCTGCCTAGTGAGCTATACCTGGAGCACACTGTTTTCAGACTCCATTCTGTACACCTTCTCCATATAGATGGTGAGCAGGTCATGAAGAGCTCCTCCTCCTCCTCCTGCAGCCATGAGATGTGTGTGTGTGGTTCAGCCATATGCCAGAGGTGCTACTTCTTCAACTTGTTTAGTGCCACACTGGAGTGGAATTCACCATAGCCAAAAAAGGGTGGAAGCAAATCAACTAGAAGAACAGAATGCTGGAGTTTGAGGTTCAAATTCTGCAGATAATGGCAGATGACTGAAACAGCTCGATAGCTTCCAAGTGGCCAATTTCTTTTAAAAAATGTCAGTCTTCCCTAGAACAGCAAAAGTGTAGGAAACTTTGAGCAGTAACTCAGCAGAGCCACTCCCATGGGAACAAAAGAAAACAAAACTGCCAGTACGCAGGTTTGTTAATAAAAGAAATGGGGGGCTGATGAGTAGCAGGCTGATCATGATGCTACTCAGCTGGCTGCTGGGTGGTGTTTTATAGATGAAGGGATTCTGCTGCACTCTAATACTGTAGGTGTGCTTGCCTGCTTTCTACTACACAAAGTTTTCACCTATCAGCCAGGCTGAACACTGTCACAATGAGCCTGCTCCTCACTGGGCTGTCAGTGGTCAGCCTCCTGCAGCCTGGGCTTCATTGGATGCTACAGTACACTGACACACTTCTGCAGCCTCTAGTCTCTTGAGTAGCCACATTATCTTTACCTTGTGCTGTGTGGGCAAACAAACATAAAAAGTTTAACATGGTGTAAATTGTTAGGTTCTTGGGCATCTGTTGCAACAGGTGGAGCAACAGGGAACTTCAAAGGGTACGGGTTCAGTGTAGCTCCATAAAGTAATTGACACCAGTACTGTACATACAGTACAGTGCAGTAAGACAGTCAAAAACAACAGTAGCTCAGAAAATCCCATTTACAGACCTCTCGTAAAGGCAGGTAAATGTTTAATTCTTTTTTTCAATAAGTAACTACAGACTAAATCATTTGATCATGTGTTTACTGCATCTGTTGTTGCACATTTACACACATTGGAGCATCGATTTTTGCTTCTTGTTGTTTCTTTACAAACTGGTACAACATTGAAATAATTTTGCTTATCGTTTTATCCGTATCCCACATGAAATCACATTTGACAAACCTCCATGAAGTTGATTTCATTTTTACAAAGTAAGACTACCAGTTTACCGACTCACTCAAGCAATCAATAATACTTCCCTGTGGAAACGGGCTGGGGGTGGGGTAGTTCATTTCTAGTTCTTTTCCATTAACCTTTGAAGCAAATAAAGGTGTAAAACAGAACACCCATAATACAGTATTCTCAAAATAAGGAAAAACAAAATAGCATATTATAATACAACACTGTAATAGATCAATGAGGTGTGCACAAATAACAGAATGTGTAAATCATGCTTTAAAATTATTAGAACAGTTTTTTTTTCCTAAAACTAAAAAAACATTTAAGCAAGCACTGTAGAACAACTTAGCAAAATTGGGGATGTGTTAAATGCAAAGGGAAACAAACAATACTAGTAGAATCAATATGAGGAGCTTGGTGGTGGTGGTGGTTGGGGGGGGGGTTGCTTGCAGGAATATTGGCTGTAGTGATAAAGGTGAGACTGAAAAAAGGCCATGCACTCTGTTCTATCACTATGTGATTCATGTAGTTACCTGATTCATTTCAGATACATATTTTTGAAAATTAAAAAAATTGTTCTTTCCATACTCTGTTCCTGCTTTGGTCTGCCCTTGAGGAGTGAAAGCTTAGCCATTAATATTTAAAAATATCATTGATATGCTTAGTTCAACTGTTTTGGCTTACTCTATACTTTACTATATGTCATCTTTTGAGCACCGTGAAAAAAAGTTGCTCAACATTTTTCATTGTGGGATAGTGTGTACTATAAAATGGGGAGAGAAAATCCTGGTTTCTGATTGTTTTTTACCTGCACATCAAATCTGTTTGATGGACTGGTAAAAACAAGATTTAAAAATGACTGCAGCAGTGAAAGCAGAAATCATGTGCCATTGGAGCGTTCCATTTTTAAAACGCCACCATTTTTTTCATCCATTTCTGAGGAGAAAGCCAGACTTAAACATGACTGCTCTACATAAATGTAACCTTTTCAACAACACTGCATTATCTGATGATCCAATTTATTTTGGTGTCTTCCAAAGTTGCATCTGCTCCCACCGTGGCCATCATACTGCTGCTCCCACAGTTAAAAAAAAAGCTGTTGCCTTTTTTAATTAATATTTTCCCCAGTAAACTTCCTCTTTGCCTGACACACTGTCTGTTGCATTGGTTTAGGTTACATGTTGACCTGCAACACTTTTGGCTTCTTAAAAGGTGGTAATCCTATGTGTGAGGTGGGCAGGGATAAAGAACTAGAGATGGTACACCTGCTACAGTTTCTCACTCTGAGTGTATATGTGTGTGTGTGTGTGTGTGTGTGTGTGTGTGTGTGTATGTGCGTGGGTGTACCTGCTCACTGCTGGCTGTTGCTTCAAGCTGGAGGGAAAGAAAATTAAACTGCAGAACTTCATGAACTGAGATGGCATTACAACTCAGTCTACTAGATCATGACTGAGAGCAGTAAGGGGTCAGGAAAGAAGGAGCATTTTGTGAATCCGCCCCCCCCCCACCGGCCACTTCTCCAAGTTGCCGCCTGCTTCTGCTGTGATGATCTGCTGCCATCCATCCTGCATCATTAAAAAAAAAAACGGTTGTACATTCAACACTCTGCATTCTTCTCTATCTCCTGTCCCATAGCAGCCATAGCACACATATTACACACATAAATGGGGAGGGGGAGCAGTGGGTAGTGCTGAAACCAGTACTACTGATGCCAGGAAAGTAATGCTGTCATTTCATAGCAGGCGAGAGGACAATTTTATTATAAATTCTCATAAGAAGCTCTGTTTATCTACATAGAAACATGAGTTTTCTTACTGTAAAAATTAAAATGTAGCCCATTTTAGGAGTGCATGGAACAGACAGTACCACACTTCCAGGGCCTGAAGGCACTCAGCCTGTGGTCTCGTGCCTCACTATAACCCTGGGTGTGCGGTAATATCTGCTCCACACATACCCCAATGTGTCTTATTGCTTACGTATAGGATTCGGAGTAACCTGATTATAATTATTACTCATAGCCTAGTTGGCCATACATCATCTATTTGGGGAGGGAAGTGAAACTGCTGAGCAGTCAGTTAGATGCCAGACCTGTTGTAAAATACAGGAATTCTACATGATATCCATTTAAAAAAAAACTTTCATTATTAAGATCATAATAATTTCTTTTTCACAAACCCAATATCTATTTAGCCTCCTCTGGAACCACTTGGGGAAGGGATTAACCAATCAGGTGGTCAGGTGTGTGGGATACATTACATGCAGTACAGGCTGCTTGCTGATGTGAAAGATAGTAGTGGTGGTGGGATTAAGCTGGTTAGGCAGCATTCTTTGTGAAACAGAAGTGGGGGTGCTGCAACAAAGTGCATACAGTAGATAGAAAGTACGAATATAGGTGAGCTCCAGCTATAGGAGGTAAGAATGAGTGTCTGAGAATGAGGTGAGGAATAAACTACTGTTCCCATAACCTACCTGATTTTGCTGACACTGAACGTGGGGTATGAGATGAGACTGGTCAGAGATCTGATCAGTGGCTCTATGGAAGCACAAAGAGACAAAAAATATCTATATGGATGTTTGGCAATCCAAAATATATTCTGCTAACTAGAACAGGGAGCTCTAGTCGCACACCAGGTGGACTATAGTAGACTCAGTAGCCTATGTTATTTTATACAGTTTCTTGAAGACTGGTATCTGTCATTGGGCCAAAATACATATTTTATATACTGTACAGGGCACAAACTATATGGAACAAAGCTTCTACCAAACTCCAAACGATCCCTAATTTCACTTGAGACCTTAGGTCAGTGAATCAGGAGTACAAAGTCAACATTTTCCTTTAACTCCTGGCATGGTTTTCATACAAATAAGGAATTTTGCAGAGGCTGTTACTCATAATGAACCATCAGTACATTTGCTGAGACTGCACCTTATTTAAACTGAGCCAATAAGGCAGTGCACCATATTTTAAAAGTAAGCCAACTCTGGCAGTTGTATTTTAGAATAGGGCCTCAACCAATGGGAGGTCTACCTTGTCGACTTGTGGCTGAGCTTAATTTCACACCAGAGCTCTGATATGAAAAACTAAGAGACTCCCCCACCCCCACTTCCCTTTGGGATGAAATAAGTGAGTAGTCATTTGAGGCAGAAAGCACATTGTAATTAATGATTTGTCAATGTTGGAGAGGGAAGGGTGTGCACCGGGTCTCTTGTTCTAAGTTATGCATGCCATGGTAACCTCGAGAAGGGAACTCTGCATTGTTGTTAACTGGTGCCCATCCATTGTCTTTTATAGTGTATGGGCAGCAGTTAAATGAAATGTATCCTTACCTTTCTGCTTTTTGTTTTGAGCTGCTCTCCTTTGGGGCCAGCTCTCACCGCCATGGCCATTTGTTGAAAAGCAGAAGTTTGCAAGGCATGCATATGTAAACACATTTGATGTTGTTGTACTATTTATGTGATGAACTCAAGAGGGTACAACAACCTCTTGTGTCACAACAACAGTATAGCAATGATAGGAATTCATTGAATTCCATCGATAATAGCCTTCTCTCATACACTATTAATTAATAAAGCACTATGAACTCATTGGACATACCTGAAGTCACAGACCAGTGCCATCAATTTTCAGTTCTACTAAATATTGTAAGTGTGAATAAGTGGTTAAAGGGGTAGTACACCCAGAAAGTAAAAAAACATCTGTTATGTAGAGTGTTTTGATATGTATGTTAAATCCTAGTGTGTCCTTCCCTCTGTCTGCTATTTGGAGTTTTTCCTAAATTGCCTGCTAGCTGTATGGGAGTTTTATGACCCCTGAGGATCTGCATAACAAATAGTTTTATTGGCTTTCTTTCTCCCAGGATGCCCCCTGTCTCATGTGACAGTGATGTAGCCATGCCCTTAGATTTAGCATGTGTATTGCTTTAAAATTAGTTTAGCAGCAGCAGAGCCTTGTAACTTTTTATCCAGGGAGCACAAATGGCAACAGTTAGTTTAGCAGATACCTGAGAGCCAGCTAACTGGGGTTTCTGTAAGACAACAGCTACTAAATTGCTCTAATTCACTATTTTTGTTTTCTTTGTGCATCAGGTCTAGCTAGCAGGAGTGTTGTAACATCAAAAACACAAATAATGAATTAGAGCTATTTAGTAGCTGTTGTCTTACAGAAACCCTAGTTAGCTTGCTCTCATGTATCTGCTAAACTAACTGTTGCCATTTGTGCTCACTGGTTAAGCAGTTACAAGGCTCTGCTGTTGCTAAACCATTTTAAGCAATACACGTACAAATCTATGGCATGGCTACATCACTGTTATATGAGACAGGGGCATCCTGGAGAAAGAAAGCCAATAAAACTATTTGTTATGGAGATCCCCAGGGGTCGTAAAACTACCATACAGCTAGCAGGCAATTTAGGAAAAACTCCAAATAGCAGACAGACGGAAGAACACACTAGGATTTAACATACATATCAAAACACTCTACATAACATGTTTTTTGCACATTCTGGGTGGACTACTCCTTTAAGGTAATAGGCATCTGATGATTTTATAAAGTTTTAAGTTATTCTTACTCGTCACTGCTCCCTGTACCATTGCCTCTGTCTCACTATCTTCACAGTGCCTATCTAATTGTGCTTCTTTTCTCTAAGCTCTGGTTTATGTCCCTCCTCTCCTATCTCATTGGCCTGATCTCTTCTGCAGACACTCTGCACTGGGAGATGGTTTTCTTTGTTTACAGGTAAAAATATGTATTTTTGGGGTGCTTGTGAGAGGAACTGGATGCAGGGGCCAGAGGAGGGTTGGGTGGGGGGTGTTATCTGAAAAATAAGGGCCTTGTCAGATGGAAGAATGTATTTTGGTGCACAGATGAGGGAAAGGTAAAACAGTATTTATAAATATAAATTTGCCTGGGAAGGGCTGGGGAGAGAATGGCATGCTATGTGGAGGATGGGAGGGGAATTTATTATAAACAGTATCTGGGAGAGAAGGGTGGGGTTGGAACTTCCAGCACAGTGAGTGGCAGGGAGGGGTAGGTTTTGCTTTTTTGGATTTTTTTAAATAAAAAAATGGACCAGCAAGGTTGGTGCATCTACTGGGAATTATGCAAAGCTTCACAGAGTATGAATTTCCCAAATTCATGCAAGTGTTACAGTTATATTTTAGAACAGGGCCTCAGCCATCTATAAGTAACAGTGCTTTATCTTTTTTAAATTTATATTTTATTAATTTTAAACAAAATATACAAAATAATACATGGGTAGGTTTGTATAATGAGAACTGTACACACACCCAAGGTGTGGGATGCTAAATAAACCCCAAGAGCAAAGTTCAAGGGGTTTATAAATGCATCCGACACTGAGGTTGTATATAAAATTCAAGTTTTATGCACCTCCCCATGTTTTGTTTTATATCATTGCTGGGCAGTGTTTTCTCACCTTGAAAGCAATATCCAGCAATTATAGAAAAAGTATAGCCTGTGGTTCTGGTAGGACTACTGTAGTTCAGTAGTGCGGTTGGGCTGAAACATAGTGTTCGGGCAAGTAAAGCAATATGGGCATGCAAGAAGCAAGGGAAACCTGGCACGTTTGCTGCTATAACCATTTGGTTATAATGGCAAATTATAACTGGGTGACCTATAGGAGAAAAGGCTTCACAGTTATTATATCTATAACAAAATAACATACAGTACATATATGATAGAACCAACTCCATGATAGTATGGTTGGAAGAAAAATTTATGTACTAGATAAAAACCAAAAGATATTACACAGGAGGAACACTGATTATAATGCCATCAGACTGTATATAATATATAATAAGAAAAAGTTTTCATACTCCCAAAGCTCGGCCCAGAGTTGATATAATTAATACAACTGTTTACACTATTCAGAAAGAGAAAAATATAGGGAAAAACAGTCCAAGATCCCAAGATACAAACTAAATTAGCATTAGAACAGACATGGTGACATCTCGTTTAATGGGCATCTCATTCTGTGTCATCCTTGAAGGGAAACTAATACGAAACTATAAAATGTATCAGTATTGTTACCAATGGAAATCTGCTTTACATAAGCTATTGGCTGAACCTGTAACACTTTCAGGGTCAGAACTGTAACCCATTCCTTTATAGCTGCAGGCATCCATTTTCTAAATCACAGGCACAGTAAATGACCACATCAGGGGAAAACAGAGGGAAAATACAGTGCTGTCAGTGATTTATAATGAGTAGTTTTTGATCCCCTCAACTCTCAGTGACATTTGCGGTAAATTGTGCTGATGGCATTTTCAGGCATCAGCATCCCTGCCATCTTATAAATTTGTAAAGCCATTGTTTCGTGGAGCTACAAGTATATTGCCCTGTTATAAAAAAGTTGTGTGCTGTCAGCACAGACAGTTTCCAAGCTCCAAAGGGGTTCTGTTGATTTGTACAATATTTTGTGACGTTACAGCTGAGTGAAATGTTTAGCACCTGTGTGGTTTGCAAAGTCCTGCTAGTACTACTGTAAACAACGTTTGCACCAGTGCTGTTTTATATTTCTTTGTACTGAAGCAGTTGTGTATAATTTGTGTTTCGCTGGCATTATTTTGTCTAATAAGAGGCAGTGTGGTCTATTGGTTTGAACACCAGATTTGTACCTGGGAGGTCACAGATTCAAACCTCAGTAGAGCCAAATACTAACAGTGTGACCTTCAGCAAGAGACTTGACCTCCCTGTGCTCCATTCCACTCAGCTGTACAAATGGGTAGGAACATGATGTTACATCTCAGCTGGGCTACCTTTGATAAATCAGTTACTGTTTTGTGCTGGTGTGTGATAGGGAAAATAACTGGTATAAGTAATAATAATAATAATAATAATAAGTTTTATTTCTCAAAAGCGCCTTTCAGCTATCAAGGCACTGTACAAAAAATAAGGAGTCACAATAAAAACTTAGAAAAACAATAAAATAATCAGAGGGTCCAAGATTAAACTTTGCCACCAAAAGCATGGCACCACAGATATGTTTTCATTGCCTGCTTAAACCCCTCTACAGTCGTGCGCTCCCGAAGCTGGTGGGTTAGAAAATTCCAGAGGGACGGGGCCGTGTGCACAAATGCACGGGCCCCTGAAGATTTCAAATTCACCCTCGGAATCTCTAGCAACCCCTTGTCAGTTGAGCGCAGCTGTCGCACATGGCAGTAAGGAACAAGGAGCTCTTTTAAGTAGTCAGGGCCCTGTCCATGTAGGGCTTTATAAGTCAGTAAACCGACTTTAAACGTGATCCGCCACCTAATCAGCAGCCAGTGCAGATCACGCAGCACAGGTGTAATATGAGAGGATCGAGGAGCTCCTGTCAACAAATGTGCTGCCACATTCTGCATGAGCTGCAGGTGGTGGATATCAACCCCAGCCAGCCCTAAGTACAGGGAGTTGCAATAATCTAGGCACGAGGTCACAAAAGCATGGACCAGGGTAGGTAGATCCCCGGATGGAACAAGGTGCTTAATCCTGGAGATGTTCCTAAGATGATAAAAGGAAGACTTGACGATGGCTGACACCTGAGCTCGCAACATCAGCTGATCATCAAGCACTACCCCCAGGTTTAGCACCCATTCAGAGGAAAGGAGCTGCAAACCCCCAAGAAAAAGTTCAGAGGGCTGACCAGACCTCAACCCCTCTATCTAGTGACCCGGGTCCACTACCATCACCTCTGTCTTTCTGAAGTTCAACTTTAACCAGCTTAAAGTCATCCAGTCTTGGATTTCAGTGAGGCAGGAGTTAAATACAGAGACAGCTCTATCCTGGTCGGCGGCAAAAGGCAGGTAGAGCTGGGTATCATCAGCATAGCAGTGAAAACTCAGCCCATACCATCTTACAGTGTCTCCGAGGGGCAGCATATACACTGCAAACAACATGGGGGACAGCACTGAACACTGAGGAACCCCACATGGCAGGGAGAATGGGTCCAAGGAAAAAAATCCCAGAAACCACTCTGTGATTCCTGCCAGAGAAGAAAGATGTAAACCATCTGAGGACTATATCCATTAATCCACAGACAGACCTCAGACATCCAAGCAGCAGCCCAAAGTCTAAAGTGTCAAAGGCTGAGAAGAGATCAAGGAGCACCAAGATAGAATGGCGTCTCCAATCTCTCACCATCAGGAGATCATTGAGCACCCTAACTAGTACCGTCTCAGTACTGTGCCTCTTTTGAAAACCAGACTGGAAAGGTTCGTAGATGTTATGGATGGTCAGGTGGTCGGCCAGCTGTACCACAACCACTTTCTCAATCACCTTCCCTATGAAGGGAAGGTTTGAGATTGGTCTGTAGTTGGCAGAAATATGCGGGTCCAAAGAAGCTTTCTTTAGGAGAGGGGTAACCACCGCCTCCTTCAGGGAGCTAGGAAACTCACCGTATTCCAAGGAGCACCAGACTATCTGCACCAGGACTTGGTGATCAAATCCCAACAACCCATAATTAAGGAAGTTGGGCCCGGATCCAAACTACAAGTTGTAGGGCACATACCCTGGACAATCCGCATGACATCCACAGGTTCGGGCAAGGCAAAGGAACTCCAGGAAGTCAGAGGCAAGGTGACCAAGCACCAATCATCCACAACCCCCCCGTAGAACAGGTCTAAAGAATTTCCAACCTGATGTCAGCCACCTTATCCACAAAGAATGGAGCGAGTTCATCGCACTCTAACTGTGAAAAAGGTCTTCGGAGCTGAAGACAGGCTGGGTTGCACAGCCTGTTCACAGTTCAGAAGAGCTGAGCTGGTCAGTTCTGAGTGGCAGCTATCTCCCCGGATAGGAATTCTGCCTTCTTAGGGGAGATCACTGATTGGTAGATCTGATAGTGTTCAACCAATCTAGGATGGTCGGCCTCCAAGGTGGATTTCCACCAACACCGCTCTAAGCCACATCCTACTCACCGCAACTCCCTCAAGGACCCATCAAACCATGGGGCCCGAGGGCGAAGGGGAGAGGACAAACACGGACAGGAGCAATCAAGTCCAGGGCTACAGAAATGGCCTTATTATAAGCCACCACTAGAGTCTCTGGACTTAGGCTGGCCATAGGAATCTATGAGAGATCAATTACCACCACTAGGCCTTCAGGACTCACTTCCCACAAAGGGTGGTAACTGACCATCTCCACAGGGGCAGGCCTTCTAAGGGGGGCACAAAAATTGAACCTCACAGTGTAGTGATCAGACCAACCGACCAGTTCCACCTCCAAATCGGAGGCCTCAATCCCTAGGAGGAAGACCAAATCAAGAGAGTGGCCATGTTTATGGGTGGCAGAGGTAACCACCTGTGTAAGGCTCAGAGATGTCATAAGCTGGAGGAAGTGTTGTCCAAACTGCGTGAGTTCGTCGTCGACCCAGGCATTGAAATCGCCCAGTACCATCAATCTGGGTGACTCCAGTGTCATGTCAATGATGAAATCTACAACTTCCTGCAGGAAACACATCTTGTCCCCTGGTGGACGGTAGAGGAGAGCTATGCTGCAACCTATACCAACCACCACTGAGCACTCAAATGATTCAGCCTCCTCAACTGGTACACTCATGAGGCCCAACTCGGTCTTGAAACAGACCGCCACCTCCTCCCATGATCTAATCTCGGTCAGTGAATCACTGAATACCTGGCTGGAATTGCTGCATCCAAAATGGGACCAGCATTTTCATCAAGCCAGGTCTCGGTGATGCAAGCCAGATTGGTTGTTCCAAGAAGATCAGCAATGATTGCAGTCTTGTTTTTAACAGATATGGCATTGCATAACACTGCTTGAGTTGGATGGGCTTCCTGGGCCACCCTGGCTACTTACCTGCCACAAGAGGCAGTGCCCTTGGGTATGGGGACTAGACAGGGAGAACCCCATTCCAGACTCCATTTCACCCCAGGGCATCTTCTAGGCCTAACCACCCAAATGTGAGAGATGTGCTCATTCATCCTCCAGTGTCCACAACCCCAACCCCTACCCCCTCCCATGTACGATACCTAGCGCATGACAACACTGGTAAGTTGACCACAACAAAGGAGGGGGGGAAGGGGTGGAGGGCATGGAGAGTGGAGGACGAATTGGGCATGATGGGGGGGGGGAATTTACACATTTCTCAGTCAAGTTCTATAACAAAATACACTAAACAGGCACCCAACTTATTAGACCCCCAAAATTACAAAAATAAAATTCTAACAATGCCCAACTAAAAACCAATAAAATAACCACCCCACCCACCCAAAATTCTATAAACACCTTTAACCCCAAATCAAACTAAATTAAAACTATAAAACATCAATACAGATGGTACAAATCCAAAAAGGAAGATGGTGCAAAAGAAGTCCACTTCAGAAAGCTCCAAACACAAAATATTAAAAATAAAATAACATTTGGATCAAAGTAAATTAAACAAATAAAACAAAAAACAGATGCAGATTAACTAAACATAAAAGCAACTTAGTGAAATTTTGCCCCCAGGTACTCTTACTACCAGGGAGATGGTGCAAAAGGAGTCCACTTCAGAAAGTTCCAGACACAAAATATTAAAAATAACATTTTAAATCAAAATAAAACAAATAAAATAAAGCAAAAACATAAACAGAAAAAAAGAAAGCAGAAAACAGAAAACCCCTGCTATCACCAAGGGATACAAATTAACTAAACATAAACATCAACTCAATAAAATAATGGGAATACTCAATAGAGGATTATTTTAAGGGTTCAAAAATTAGAAATATTTATTTCAATACTCTAGAAATAGGCTTTCTTTAATCAAAATAAAAAAGTGTACTTTCTTTATAACTGCATCTTTTTCCTCTCTTGCCTGCCATTCCAACATGAAATATACAGCAGCTCCTCATCTCATTGAGGCATGATGACCATTTCAGTTCCCTGACCCTACCAACTGCAATCAGTAAATCGTAGACTAGCAAAGACCAGCTCACCAGTAGGCCTGCAGTACTGCAGCAGGTGCTGCTTGCAATACTTTTTCAGTGCTAAATTAAAGCAGTAATGCAGAAGGTACTGCGCGCAATAATTTTTCTGTGCTACAGTAAAGCAGAACTTTTGCACTGTACATTTACGAAGTATTAAGTACTTGAAAGTGTTAAGAAATCGTTGGCATAGAAATGGTCATCTCTTAATGAGATGAAGAGCAGCTGTATATTTCATGTTGGAAAGGCAAAATAGAGTGAAAAAGCTGCAGCTGTAAAGAAAATAAAACCTTTTTATTATTTTGATAAAAGAAAGCCTATTTCTAGACTGTTCAAATAAATGCTTTAATTTTTGAACCCTTAAAAGGGTCCTCTATTGAGTATTCCCAATATTACTTATACCAGTTATCTTCCCTATTACACACCAGCACAAAACAGTAACTGATTTATCAAAGGTAGCCTAGCTGAGATGTAACATCTTGTTTCCAGTGGGATCCTATTTCTACCCATTTTTACAGCTGAGTGGAATGGAGCACAGGGAGGTCAAGTCGCTTGTTGAAGGTCACACTGTTAGTATCTGGCTCTACTGAGGTTTGAATCTGTGACCTCCCAGGTGCAAATCTGATGTTCAGACCAATAGACCACACTGCCTCTTATTACACAAAATGATGCTAGTGAAACAACAATTGTACACAACTACTTCAGTGCGAAGAAATGTAAACAGAACTGGTGCAAACATTGTTTAGAGTGGTACTAGCAGGACTCTTTGCAAACCACACAGGTGCAAAACATTTCACTCAACTGTAATATCACAAAACATTGAACAAATCAAACCCCAAAGGAGCTCAGAAACTGTTGGCACTGGCAGCACACACCTTTTTTTTTTTTAACCACAGGGCAATATACTTATAGCTCCATGATACAGTGGCCTTACAAATTTATAAGATGGCAGGGATGCTGATGCATAAAAATGCCATCAGCACAGCTTTCTGCAGATGTCACCGAGAGTTGAGGACATCAAAAACTACTCATTGTAAATTACTGACAGTACTGTATCTTCCTCTGTTTTCCCATGATGTGATGTCATTTCCTGTGCCTGTGATTTAGAAAATGGATGCCTGCAGCTGTAAAAGGAGGAGCAATTAAATGGGTTACAGTTCTGAACCTAAAAGTGTTACAAGTTCAGCCAATAGCTTATGTAAAGCAGATTTCCATTGGTAACAATATTGCTGTATTTTATAATTTCATGTTAGTTTCCTTTTTATGTCAGTATACCATTATACCATTATCTTACTTATAACATTTCTGACCCATTCTGGACCCTCACATCAAAATGATGATATATCATTATTCTTAATACAACTGTATTTCACACACCAAACATTATTTGTATAATATTTTTAACCATTTTCATACTGTGCTACCGTTACACTATTTGCATACACTGTGACACTTTAAATCATAACAGCATATCACTTCAACTGCAGTTTTCCATATCCTGGGCAGCAGAACATAGTTCTTTGTCATAAATACTGTAGAGGGGGATCCTCTTTCTCATGAGGAATCCTAATCATATTGTAATATAATGAAATGAGTCAGCTGGTCTACTCCAAAGTAGACATTTAATTTTCCTTTGTATATTAATCAAATCTTAGCAGTGGCCAAGAGTTGAAAAGTACACCCAAGTTCAAGAATCTCTTGAAGGTAAGTAAAAAGCTTGTGCAATCATGGATGTAGCCAGGCATACTCCAAGTACTCCATGGTGTGCAATTTTATTTAAGGGGGGTAGCAAATAGGCTCTGAACTGCTTCCTTTTTCCATGAAAACTACCAAAGAAAATGCTGAACCTTTCTGTAATTTTATTCATAGGAGTTGAAACTAGAAGGACTGGTCACTAATACTGTTTTTGCATCCCAAGGACAATACAACTTTACAGGCTCTGGGCTGATATGTGGGTGCCTTAGAGAGCAATGCATGGCATTTGTATTTACCCAGGCATGGCACCAACCATTGTCATGGAATACAAAAGTTTTATTTATTGTGCCAAATGAGGCAACGAACATGGTCCTGGTGTACATTTGTATATTGTCTGGCTACACCTGGGGGGGGGGGGTAGCAGTGAGTCCACTTGGTGTGCAGATCTGAAATCCCTGGCTACACCCCTCTGTGCAATGGTTGTTATGTAGTAGAGGAAAAGCCTGAGTAAATATAAAATTGATAACTTCTGTAGGTCTGGAACCTTTTTATCCTCAAAGGCCTGACCACAAGATCACTATCCAACTCAAAAGGTAAATTAATTAATATTTTTGATTTAAGATCTAGTTCTGATTCATGAGTTTGTTCATAATGTGATTTGTTTATTTATTTTTGTTTATAGGACTATTTGGTCCCCGTTGTCTCCTCTCGCCAACTGGTGATGGGGACACAAAGGTATTTTACAGTTTTTCTCCACTAACCCCCCCCCCAGAGGCCCTGGCACATGGCTCTGCATGTGTGTAAAGGCACACTACACACCCCATGGTGCCAGCTTAGCTCCCTTCCACCTCCCATTACTGTTTTCTGCCCCCTCTTCACCTACACTACCCACCGGACCAACAACCAGTCAGAACGGAACTACGAGGGGCACCAACCCACCCTAACCACCCTCTGGAGAGGACAGCTGCCCATTGGCATGCTCAATCCTGCTCTGCCCCCCCATGCTGGCACCCCAGTGACCCGAGGTCATTTCCAAACCCAGGTCAGTGGCATAGCGTGAGGTGTGGCATCCAGCTCCTCAATCCTCAGTGCCACTGGGCCAGCTTTATAATATGATTTTAAGTCCACTTCCATAGCTTGTATATTTTGCTGGGATTTTTTTTTTTGGTCAGTCGAAAGCTTTGGTTATGGGTAGTGCTGTGTGGAATGCAGAATTCTGCTGGTGAAATTAGCATGGAAAGACCATTCTGCTGGAAGAATTTCTGCTGAAATTTCACTGGTTCTTCTGTAGAATTCTGTCTGCTGAGATCTGTGGAATAATATTCCCCAGAACAGCATTTTTTCCATGGAAAATTATTCCACAACCATTTCAGCAGAAAATATTGGGATCCAAGGAACAATATTCTGCGGAACAGCATTTTTCCCATGGAAAGTCATTCCCCAGACATTTCTGTGGAAAGTATTGAGCTCTAACATAGAAACATAGAAACATAGAATTTGACGGCAGATAAGGACCGCTTGGCCCACCTAGTCTGCCCATTTTCCTACCTAACAGATAAGCTGCAGATCCTAGTAAACCAACAGCTTACTTCCTCCTACCCCCCCACTAGGACTGCCTTATGCCTGTCCCATGCATTCTTGAAGTCCCCCACTGTTCTTGACTCCACGACCTCCTCAGGGAGGCTGGTCCATGCATCTACAACCCTCTCAGTGAAAAAATACTTCCTCACATTACCTCTGAGCCATCCCCTTCTATCTTCAAATTGTGCCCCTTGTTCTTGCACATCTCTTTTCTGGAAGATGCTACCCTCTTGGACTTTGTTAATTCTCTTGAGGTACTTGAAGGTTTCTATCATGTCCTCTCTCCTTCTTTCCTCAAGGGTATACATATTAAGCTCCTTTAGTCTTTCTTCATTATGTCTTCTGGTGCAGACCCTGCACCATTTTGAGTGCCCTCCTCTGGACAGCCTCCACTCTGTCTATGTCTTTGTGGAGATGGGGTCTCCAGAACTGCACACAGTACTCCAGATGGGGTCTCACCAACTGTCTGTACAGAGGGATGACAACTTCCTGTTTTCTACTATTGATGCCTCTTCCTATGCATCCCAGTATCCCCCCAGCCTTACTGCCTTCTCACATTGCTTGCCTACCTTTAGGTCATCTGATATAATTACCCCCAGGTCCCTTTCTATTTTTACTGTTGTCAGTATCTCAACCCCCATTGTGTATGCTTCCCCTGGGTTTTTGTTTCCCATGTGCATTACCTTGCACTTCTTTGCATTGAATCTGAGCTGCCATACATTTGACCATTCCTCCAACCTTGCCAAGTCCCTTCTCATCCTTTCCACTCCATCTTGTGTATCAACCCTGTTGCAGATCTTTGTGTCATCTGCAAAGATACATACTTTTCCTTCCAGTTCCTCTGCAATGTCACTTATGAAGACATTAAAGGACCGTCCCAGTACTGAACCCTCATGGTACCTCGCTAGTAACCCTCCTTTCTTCACTGTGTACTCCATTTACTACTACCCTTTGTGTCCTGTTGTCAGCCAATTTTTTATCCAGGCTACCACCTTGGGACCCACCCCAAGGCTGGCTATCTTGATGAATTAATCTTGTATGGGACTGTATCAAATGCCTTGCTAAAATCTAGGTAGGCTATGTCCACAGCCCTCCCTGGTCTACTACTTTGGTCACCCAGTCAAAGAAATCTATTAGAGTCATCTGACACGACCTTCCCATCATGAATCCATGCTGCCTTGGGTCCTCTGCCCCACTGGCCTCTACGTACTCAACAATTCTTTCCTTCAGAAGTGATTCCATCATTTTCCCTACCACTGAGGTCAAACTAACTGGTCTGTAGTTTCCTGCCTCTGTCCTGCTCCCACTTTTGTGAAGAGGAATCACATCTGCCATCCTCCAGTCCTCGGGTACCACCCCATCCTCCCATGATTTGTTAAAGAAAGTAGTCAGCAGTGTCACTAGTTCTACCCTTAGTTCTTTAGAATTCTTGGGTGAATCCCATCAGACCCCATTGCTTTGTCCACCTTCAATTTTATTAGTTCTTTCAGAACCCTTTCTTCTGTAAATGGACTGGTATCGACCCCTGTCTTCAGAGTGTTTCTCTTGTTTGGTTTAGGTAACTCCCCTCCTCTTCCTTTGTGAATACTGAGGAGAAATATTCGTTCAGTATCCCAGCTTTTTCACTGTCACCCTCTACCCACATTCCCTCACCTTTATTAAGCTTCAGTATCCCTTCTTTGGTCTTTCTTTGCTCCCTAATGTACCTATAAAAGGTCTTATCCCCCTTCTTAACAGAATTGGCTATCCTTTCCTCGGTTTGGGCCTTTGCTATTCTGACTGCCTTCCCAGCCTCTTTCTGCTTTAACTGATAAAGTTCTCTGTCCTGCTCCTTCTGTGTTTCCTTATATTTCCTGAATGCTGTCCTTTTCTCCTTAACCTTCCCTGCTACCTCTTTTGAGAACCATAGCATTTTTTTCCTTCGTTGTGTTTTATTGATTTGCTTTACACAAAGGCTTGTTGCCTCTGTGATGGCTGTTTTGACCACTCCCCATTGTTCCTCCACCCCTCCTTCTTGCCTGTTTGCTAGTGCTTTTCTGAGGCACTCTCTCATTTTCCCAAAGTCAGCCCTCCTAAAGTCCAGTACTCTTGCTTTTGTATGGCTTGATTGTATGACTGTGTTTATCGTGAACCACACTGTTTGGTGGTCGCTTGTTCCCAGATGGCTACCCACTTCTAAATCTGAGATTCTTTCTCCATCTCCATTTGAGAGTACCAGGTCTAAGATTGCTCCCTCCCGAGTGGGTTCCAATACTAGCTGTCTGAGGCATGCCCCCTGTAGGGCATCAAGAATGACCCTGCTCTTGGATGTGCCTGCAGCAAAGATGCTCCAGTTAACATCTGGCATATTCAGGTCCACCATCAACAATATCTCCCCTTTTTCTGCCATTTTAAGAAAGCCTTCTATCATTTCCTTGTCCATTCCCTCCTCCCCCTGAGATGGGGGTCTGTATACAACCCCCATGCGGATTGTGGTGCCATTTCCTGTCTCCAGGGTGACCCAAAGTCCCTCATCTGCTCCCTGTTAACTCTTTAGTTCTGTTGCTTTGATCCCTTCCTTTACATAGAGAGCTACTCCTCCTCCTCTTTTACCCTCCCTGTCCCTCCTGTAGATTGTGTATCCTGGTATGTTGACATCCCAGTCATGGTTCTCTGTGTACCATGTTTCTGTGACTGCGACAATATCCAAGCAACCCTCTTCCATCAAGGCCACTAGTTCAGGGAGCTTGTTACACAGACTCGGGCATTGGTACTCATCACCCTCCACTTTTTTGATAGCCTTACCCCTTTTAGCCCCATTTCTGTCTTTACTGCCTTTGCCTTTTTTTACATTTAAATCTGTTCTGCTCCCTAATAACTTCTGTACCTTGGTGTTTACCTCACTAATCACCATGTTTTGTGGGGGGAAGCTCAGATTTCCCTGCTCCTTTTCAGTGCCTCCCCTTGGCTAGTTTAAATGCTTGCCAGTGAAGCATTTAAACCTCTCACCTAGGATCCTGGTTCCCCCGGACAGATGCAGACCATCGCACCAGTATAGGTCTGCATCCTCCAGGTGGCTCCCGGTCTCAATGAAGCCAAAACCCTGAGCTCCACACCAGTTTTCAACCACTCATTGAATTCCCTGGTGAGGAAATTGCCCTAACATCTCCCTTGCCATAGACAGGCAGCTTCCGAGAAGGTTACCGTATGTGCTACTTGTATAAGGCCCTTCCCAACTCTTCAAACTCCTCTTGCACTGCTCTGATCCCATTCCTAGCCAGGTCATTTGTCCCTAGATGGACAATGACATCCAGCTCCCTCCCTCGTGCAGCTCCTCCCACGATCCTGATTCACTTCCTGTCCCTCAAGCAGTGGCGCCAGGAAGGCCTTACCTCTTCTCCCCTTCCTCCCCATTTCTACCCCTAATGATTGAGTCCCCACCAGGAGTTGTTTCCTTCCTGTGGGGTCCCATCCACCCTCCTGTGGGTCTCCTTTGTGAAGGTCCCAGCATCCTCCTTGGTCTCCACTGCAGGTGCCTCCGTAGAGGAACCACTATCCACCAGAAGAGCGAATTAATTGTGAGAGGTACAGCTGGAGGATGCAACTCTGTTCCACCACCCTCTCCCTCCTTGAGCCCACCCTGGTCCAGCCTCTCCTCTTTCTTGGCAACCTTTGAGGTAGTGGCATTGGCCCTGGTGGTCCCTGGGTGGGGGAGGAGGTTTCACGAATCCTAGCCAGGTCAGCCTGGAGACAGGCAACCTCCTCTCTCAGACCAGAGAGGTGCCTGCAAATAGGGCAGCATCGCAGCCTCCACAATGTCTCCCGGAACACTGCCGCCTCACAGCCATTGCACTGCACCACTCCTATCATGTCTTATTTTGTGTCCTCTACTGTTTCTCTGGATGCTTACTTTCTCCTCTCCTTACAACTCTCACCCTTCCTGTTCTGGGACAGCAACTTCCTATCTTCTTCAGTAGCCTCCTTCTTCCTTGCTCAATATCAGACCACCAGCAGCGGGGGAGAGTGAGCTACTTTTTCCTTTAGGTTGACAAAACCAATGTTTCTCTATGATCCTTCCTTCCTACTGCCAAACAGGAAGTACCTGTTGACAGTCAAATCCAGTGGCTATAAAAGTGGAACTGGCTTTGGGGTGGGGGTGGGATGGAGGGCAATTAATAAGAAAAAGGCTAGCAACAGGAAGTTGTAATTTGACTCACCTGCTTTTATAGTGTCTAAACCACACCCCAGGTAAGCTCTCTTTCCTCCTACTGGTTTAGCAAAGTCAGCTGATATAGTACACTTCCCTGCACAGAACACACACTGACTTTCTTTCTTTCTTTCTTTTTAACCCTAAATAAGACCCCTTCTACTTCTAATAAAGTTATTTGTCTACTTTATCTTAACAGACAATGACTCCTGCTGAGAAATAAGTTTTAAATTAATAAGAAAATGTAGCTTCTTTTAGTTAGCTGCTTTCTGCTCTACAAGCAAGGCTAGCAACAGGAAGTCGTAATTTGACTCACCTGCTTTTATAGTGTCTAAACCACACCCTAGGTAAGCTCTCTTTCCTCCTACTGGTTTAGCAAAGTCAGCTGATTAGTACCCTTCCCTGCACAGAACACACACTGACTTTCTTTCTTTTCTTTCTTTTTTTTAACCCTAAATAAGACCCCTTCTACTTCTAAAAAGTTATCTGTCTACTTTATCTTAACAGACAATGACTCCTGCTGAGAAATAAGTTTTAAATTAATAAGAAAATGTAGCTTCTTTTAGTTAGCTGCTTTCTGCTCTACAAGCAAGGCTAGCAACAGCCAAGCAAGGCTAGCTCTGTGAATAAAATTCTGTGGAAATGTTATGGAAAAATTCATTCCACATGTTTCTGTTGTGGAATTCTGCTATTCCATTTCCAGTGAAATTCAGCAGAATCTCATCAGAATTTCAAAAATTCTGGGAAATTTCATTCTGCCAGAATTTGAAAATTCTGCACAGCACTAGTTATCGGGGAGGGGGGTGTCTGGTGGCAGCTCACAAATGTCAATGAAGATATTTTTCATAAGATCTCTGATTGTGTTTAATTCAGTGTTGAAGATAGTGGGTATCTCAATGATCTTACGATTTCTATGTTTTATTTGTTTTTCCAGATTTTCACCTTTGTGGTGCAAGTTGTAGTTTTATTTGATAATTGCTATATTAGTAGATTCCACAGCCTAGTCAAGTATAAAGGGAGGATAATGGGCTTGATTTTCAGAGCCCTGAGAATGCTGCAGGCCCTAAATGTGCTGATTGTTTGGCGCAAGGGCTTGCGGCATTCTCCTGGGACGGTGATTGGGATTTTCAGTCTTGATCACCAAATGCTGCTGGTCAAACTTACGCCATTTGGGCGACTCTTCTCACAGGACTTGTGCCAAATCTTTGGCACTAGCTGCCATAAAGTGCAGAAAGTGTCGCAGCTGTGCCAGATGTACTAAAATTGGGTGCAGTTGAGTCAAAGGAGTTTGGCGCAGCTGTGCCAAACAATGGGGCTGACGCAGGGCTGGATGCAAGGCCTGTGTTACCTTTTGAAAATCATGCCTAATAATTCTGTTTTTTTATTGGCTTGGACTTTTTGCATTTCAACTTTATTGTGTATAGTTTTAGCATCCATTTGTGAAAAGTCAGTTTTTAGCATTTAAAGCCTCATACTTACAATCCTGCCTCTTGAGGACTGCTATTGCCGTGCTGAATGATCTCCCTAACAGTTCTTTATCAAAAGATACACTGCCTTGAGCAGCATCACAAAGATACAATGGGACCGATTCATGAAGG
The DNA here is from genome assembly GCA_016271365.2 of Neoceratodus forsteri. Taxonomy (NCBI): domain Eukaryota; kingdom Metazoa; phylum Chordata; order Ceratodontiformes; family Ceratodontidae; genus Neoceratodus; species Neoceratodus forsteri. Next base: position 1,383,166,502 of record CM057456.1, on the reverse strand, counting down.
TTTGAGCAGGGCTTGTGTCAAGCCTCAAGTCAGGCTGATTTTTTGTGCCGAGCACATTGCCACACCTTGTGCCAAATTCAAGAAGATTGGGCACATCTGTGACACTTTTCCCACTTTACGTCAGCTTGCACCAACTATTTTACATAAGTCCTGTAAAAAGAGTCTCAAGATTGCCACAAGTTAGACCAGCAAAAAAACTGGTCTAACTTGCGACAGTTGGCTCACTGGATCGAGAATCCCGATTGCCAGCCTGAGAATGCTGCAAGCCCCTTGCACCTTATGTTCAGCACACCTGGGGCTTGTGCCATTCCCAGAACGTTTGTGAATTGGGTCCAATGTTCTTAATGGGGGCTATGCACATATATGCACAACGTATGCACAATTAGCACGTGAATGGCCTATGTGGCTCTGGATGGGCACAGGGTGCGCAGATGCACAACCACAAGCACCCATAAGGCAACTGTCTATGGCCCCACCACTGGCATGCTGGACCATGGTGGGCAGTCTGATTCAGAGCAGTGGGCCAAAGCAGGTGTCCAATCAGCTACCCACCCTGGGTCCTGGAGGGGGATAGGGGATCTCATGCACAGCAGGAGCAGGGGAGTGTGAGAAAGCATGGGTCCAGTCTGGCAGAATATATGGGCACTCACCTGAATGGCCACCCCCAGCTGCCCAGTGGATGGGGCACCATGGAGGGGCAAGTCCCAGTCTCTCTGCGGCTGGTGATTGACATCCATGGGGGGAAGCAATGGGTTATGGCAGGGTCCACAAGGCATAGCTAATGCACCCCAGTGCACAGCACTCTGCATCTTTGTGAACTGTAAGGAGTGTGGGCACACCCCTAACACACCACTAGCCCAGCCTAGGTGTGCAGCAGCATGGTCAGTCGGGAGATCTGGCATGCAACTGGCAGGCCCACAATTGGCACATGCTGCTGAATCCCCACTGTGCAGGGTTCACTATTAGGGCTGCCGACCCACCTTAGTTACTTGGCACATAGGCACTATGCATGTTTGTGCATAGGGTCCATTATGAATAAGGGCACACCAGAACTTTCCCCACTAAATGTGTTAGAGCAAAAAAAATTAATTAAAAACCTGCATTCTCCAAAGGTGGCAGAGATGCACAATTTTAGAACTTGGCAAGTGAATACACATTCTAAATTCTACATCCTAGCCACATTCTAAAATTTCACAGCATGTGCTCTTCCTCAGGGAGGGAACTTCACTGTTCGATAAAGAAACTTTCATTTTCATTGGTTTGCTGGTGCTGCCTTATTTCGCTGCCTGACCTGCTCCAGTGTTGAGGGGTAATAATTCCCTTTGGTTCATTCCAGTACAAAAGTTATAGTACTTCTAATGTTTGCCCCAGGAAAAACAGAGCCACTTCTGAATCCTGGACCTGCCTACATGCCCCCAGGTAGGCACCCACATCCCTATTTTGTGATGTCAGAAGCAGCTCTTTTTTTCCACGGGTACACCTTAGGAGTGCTATAACTTTTGTAGTGGGCTGTACTGCATGGAATTATTCATACCCCTCAACACTGGAGCAGGTCATCATATCTGTTTTGGGGGAGGTGGAAACATGACAGTTTGCACCTGCTCCTCAGTATAATGAAACCATGTCCCTGACTCCCCCACACCACAAAGTTCTCACTTCTGTAGACAGCAGTCATGAGGGGACTAGAGCAGGATCTTGAATTTACATTGTCCACATTAAAAACATGTACAGACTTTACATCAGTCAGCGTCTTTAGGGAGTAAGCATCAAACACTATTTTATAAAAACATTCAAGTAACTCTCGTCAAGGCCATAAACAAGGTGGGGTGACATCTTCCAATATAGGAGGAGTACAAGAACAAGGGGGCATGATATGAAACTGGAAGGTGGCAGGTTAAAGGGAAATGTGAGAAAGATTTTCTTCATGGAGAGGATGGTGGACTCATCTAATAGTAGTCTGCCACAGGAGGTGGTGGGAGTTGAAACATGCCTTGGACAGGCATAAGGGAACCTTAGAGGTGGGAGGGAGGGGTGAAAAGTCATTGCAAGGTAGGGTCAGATGCTGCAAGCCAGTGTAGGGCTTTTGAGCAGATTAGATAGGCCTACCAGTCTTTATCTACCAACAATTACTATGTTCCACTTCCTATAACACAATCCTGCTCTATTGAGTTGGGTACAAAGTAATAGTGCATGCTTGACTGAAAAGAAAAAAAAATCACTCTTGCTTTAAGTGCCCAGAAGGTCAGACAGTCAGCATTTATCATAGAAACAGAAATTGTTACAGATAAGGACTGCCAGACCCATCTACTCTACCCTAACCCTACATTAATTTCTGGCCTATGAGTAACTGGTCAACAGCTACCCTCTTCTTCCCACCTCTGATGTTCCCCTATGCCTGCCCCAGGCATGTTTGAAACCCTCTACTGTGCTTGTTCCTGCAACCTTCTGTGGCAGTTTACCACCCTCTCTGTGAAGAAAAACTTCCTCATGTTTCCCCTTAACCTTCTTCCTTGTCCATTTACAACTCTTGCATTGAAAAATGCCCCCCCCCGCACCTTGTGTATACCTTTAAGGTACTTAAATGTTTCTGTCATGTCTACCAATCCCTCCTGTCCTCCAGTGAGTACATACCAAGGTCCCCGAGTCTCTCATCATGGGGATGTTCTTTCACCAAGACTGAAAATGGGAGAAGCAAGCAGAAACCAGCTGTTGCAGTTTTCATATATAAACACTCACATCAGCATACCTAGAGAAAGCCTGAAAATTGCCACACTTGAACTTCTCAATTGGAACATTTGTACGAAAAGGTCATCACACAATGCAAAGTATTTGTGCTAGCAGCAGCATTAACACAAATCTGAGTGGCCATGCCACATTTTTTGTCCACTACCAAATCACATGTAAACAGTAACAATGTGCATTTTGGACATTTTATCACAAATGTTCCAATTCCAGCATAATCAGAATTATAACTGAAGTGTGGCAATTTTCAGGCTTTCTGTAAGTATGTAGTTGTGACTCTTGAAATGTAAAAACTGCTACTCCAGCTACTGTACAATTAAATTTGTCACAGACAATGACCTGCACAGTAACATTATAACTGCTGCCTTTCTAACTTACTAACATAAGACTTCCATAACTGCTCTTCCAGCTACTGCACAATTTGTTGGACACAGTGACCTGAAAAGCAACAGTACAAATGCTGCATTTCTACCTTTACTAACATAATAGATTGCCAAAAAAAATCTCCAGCTGCTCCACACTCCAGCTGCCTATTTCACAATTTGCCATAAACACATTGAACAGAAGAGCAACACACTAGAAATTATATAAGAAATTATTTATAATAGAATTGAATTTGCAAAATAACTAACTGCTGCTCCAGACCAGCTAGTTACTGCAGTGCACAATTTACTGTTGTTATAGACAGTTACCTGAGCAACACTAGAAATACACTGTCTGCATTTGTAATATAAGAAATCAATAAAATCATAATTGCAACAAAAAAATGCCTCCTTCATCTGGCAGCTGCTACTTTTTTTTCTAGTTTTGCTGCTCCAGTCTCTACCTAGTATTGTCTCTCACATTACTATTTCTTTGTAACCCCTGTGTGTCCTCAGGATTTGTATCTGTCTCTTGTCAGAGGCTAGGGCTAGGCTAGCTGAACCAAAACAAACATACACAATTACTAACATTTTAATACAAATCATGGTCTATACCAACATCCCGTCCCGTATTATCTACCTAGGAAGCAAAGTCAGACAAGGCACTGGACTGGTCTCTCTGGCTGTAATCCTGGTCCTCTGGGTCTCTCTTTGACAGGCAGATGGCAGCTCCAGGCAGGCACCTATGATCTCAGGTCTCCACTGGCAAGTGATAGCTGCTGGCTGCTTTCTTTGCTCTTTCTTTTTAAAATAAAAAATGAATTACAGCAGTTCTTTTAGCAAATTTAGCAGCACTAGCAGCAGTAGCTAGCAGGGCAGCAGTACTGTGGATCTGGAAGATCTGGCTTGCTTCTGGCTCTGGTTGCACTGAGCAGGTGGTACTCTGCACTCTTCTTTGACTGTCGGTGGTTGCAATATCAAATTTCTCTCCAGCACTCTGGAACTTGTCCTCAGCTGTATGAGTTCCAGAGTGCAGGAGGGACCGCTTTTATGCTGCAGCTATGGACCTAAGGGGGGGACAGAAGTTTTCAGGTCTGTGTAGGAGGAGGTGTGAAAATAGGCATGGACTGAGTGGAGCCCTCTATTTGGTTCCAGCACACGACATCCAACGTCAGCATGTATTAATGGGGCAGTAGAATAGGGGAATGTGGGGGAACTGCAAACAAAGCATTTTTAAGATGGCGTGGACAGCGTGGTTTGGTGATAGCATTTCAGGTCAGAAAATCAAGCAGCCGCAAATTTAAATGGCATGTCAGACTCTGTCCAGAAAAGAAAAGTTAAAATCAACAGACCAGGGTAGAACAACTTAACAAGGAGGATTATCGAGGTATGCTGCTTCTCTGCTCACTCAGGGAGCCATGTCAGACAGACTGACTAGACAGTATCTGTTGATCAGGGCAGGGAGTGCATGGGAGAATGTCATGCACCTGACTGGTGATCTGAGGAGTGGGGCGTTTGCTGCAGTGCTTTCCCACCATCCACCAGACCTGATATATGTGGTTCTGAACTGTGCTGTGTGGTGAGGCTGGGTTTAAACTGTTTGCTGCACTCACAGCTTGACTAATGGGGCCCATGCCAGACCCATTAGACAGTGCCACCACCGGTCATCTTTGGGGGCCACCCGTGGCTGCAGGGTTCACGGGTGCCTAACGCTGGCCCTGTATGCATTACACTCAACCTAGGGCCTAATTTACTGTTGCAATGGTCTGTTGCAAAGCTAGGTGAATTGATTTTTTTCTAACAGTCCTTTGGTTGTAATCCCCTTCAGTTATGCTTGGGAAGAGCTTTCTTTGACAGTTCACACCAAAGTCCACTAGAGCTCAGAAGGGGGTGAAGTTGGCATGCAAAGTACCCAGTCTTTTATTAACTGTCCCACAGGCAGCTAGCTAACCCCTGTAAGCTGAAGCTTTTTGTATGCTAATGAGATTCCTTATAAGATTTTCATATTTCTATTTTTATTTGTTGTTTTGAAATGTGCATATTTTATGTTATGTTGCATTGCATTTTCAATGTGGCACTTATTCACTTTACATAAATCTCCCTTTTTTGCATTTGCAATAAGGACACAGGGACACACATGTACACTTGGCTGAGTCCTTGCATGAACATCCTCTTTACCTGTTGACCCCCCAAACCTGGGAAGTGTACACAGAGAACTTGCGTACTACACAGAAGTGGGTGCAGTTTAAGTACAAACAGCCAATAGCTATCCAGAGTTCAGAGACGTGCAGCACACACTAACATTTACCAAGTAAAAACAGCAAACCTGCCAACCTCCCTCCTGCATGGTACTCTGGTTTTTGTAACCATTTTTAGTGCTAAAAGCAATTGATCCTTTGGTATAGTTATGTAAAGGTTAGGGCGTAATTTCCCATTTTGAAATATTTTCAGTTTAGGTTTTGAGAAGGGCATGAACATTGTTACAATTCAAAGGCAAAACAAAAGCTAGGACAGAGTGCTGTCTTCATTCAATTGAAGAGGAACTGTTACTGACAGCATGCCTTATCTGTATCGTGGAGGTGGTTCCCTTAGATTCCCCACACCTGTGAAGTCACTGGCATGTGACATCATGATGGCCTCCATGCTCTTGCACAGGTATAATTTAGGAAGCAGACAACAGCGGCGGCTATGGTGTTTCTGTTCATGGTGGCATGGTTTGCATGTGGTAGTTCCCACTTCCTAAGAGCCTCCTGGATGCTCTGATAATTTCATTTACAGGTATGGCATTTATAATGGTCTGTACTAGTGCAATGCTTATTAAAGCAATTGCAAGGTGTTTTTTACAAAGTAGAAAGTTACCAGTACAACAAAAACTTTCTAACAGCCTTTGCACTTACTGGGTTATTTGTATTATGTTTTATTTTTAAACTTCAGACTCTCAGTTTGTATATATTTTGTTTATTTATGCTGAGTATGTGTTTCATGTTTACAAACCTCCTTCATTGGCATCTATTTTATTCTGGAAATGTAGATTAAGTGACACAGAAGTGATTTCAGCAGGTACCCAGTAATTGCCAACCTTATACCTGGTGACTGCTTGTGACCCCCAAGCAGCACAGTATGAGACAGTAGATATATCTATGGAGTTTATCATGTTTAATATGTGTACTTTAGAATTTCTAGGAATAACATTAGCTAAGTTTCCAGCTATGACATATTTAATAAAATACAATTTAACTGCAGCTTTTGAAAAATGGGGACCTTTCTTCACTTGGTGAAGAGTCACTGAAAAAGACAATGGGGCTGTCCGATGTCACAGGGGCAGGCCTAAGCATCCAAGGACATCTGGCATCATTTGCTGGTGATATCATGATGCTCATGACATCCCTTCAGTGAACTGGTATATAAGGAAGTCCTACCTTAGTGGGTGGTCAAAGTGTAGCACCACATGGCTAAACACTGCATAACAGTAGCTCCAACTTGTTTGTGGAGTTCTCTATGTTATGTGAACAGTTTTACAGGTATGAAATTTATAAAATGTTGAACTTGAGCAAACAACTACCCCTACAAATTAAATTATTGAGTTCTTATAGGGAACATTAGATTTTTAGAGTTTCCAATAAACATACAGGACTTGAATTTTTTTTTTTATTCTTTGGACTATCATCCTTGCTATAGCTGCCAGGCAAGCAGTAAAATATTAGTTGTGTTAGATGACCTGTAATGGAATGATTCTCCCAATAAATCTTTAATCTGAAACCGACTCTCAAGACTCGTGGTGTTTTTTTTTCCCCAGTTGCACAAGCAAATCACCATATCATAAGCACAATAATGAAATCTCCTAACCCTTAGTTCACAATTACCACAATTATTTTGTTCAGGAGATGGTACTTCCCAATTTTGACTACTGTGACATAGTCTATGCTGCTGCCACTAAGTCCTCCCTGGCCAGACTGGACACCCTCTTTAATTTCTTCCGCCATTTTGCCCTGGATGCCCCCCTCACATCCATCACTGCGATCTTTATTGTGCCTTATTCTTCCCCTCTCTAACAAATAGGCAACTCTCCCACTGTGCTAAATTCACCACCTAGCACTAGTTGGGTGAGCTCCCATCCTTCCTCGCCCCTCCTTTATAAGACCCTCCCACCCTCCCATTCCTTAGATCAACCGACTCTCTTACCCTAGTTGTCCCTCGAGATCCACCCAAATTGGTCAATCCGGTTATTCTCACTGCCTCCCAAAAATTTGGAATTTACTCCCCCCTCAAATCTGGCACTCATCCTCCACCTACTCCATCAGCTCTGTCCTCAATAATTACCTTGCACCTAGCTGCTCCTGCCATGTCCCTCCCTAATTCCCAACTCTAACCCCTGGACAACCCCAATCCCTCTACCATCACCTTCATTTTACCCTGTGCACCCCACCAACATTTCTAGATATCCTTCCCTTCCCCCAAATTGCTCCCCTTTACTGGCCTCCCTTGATCTCTCACAGAATGTAAAGGACCCTGAATGCTCTCCATGGGTCCCTCTCCTACCCCCCAAGGGGCTTGTATCTCTCATCTACTCCCTTCCCCACCATCCTAAAGAGGTCTCTCTAGGACAATGCCTTATCCCCTTTTCTCTGGTCCCCCCAGTCCCTTTGCAGGGTTCCTCACATCCTGAGGGGGTCTCCGGGGACACAACTCTTCTCCCTCTCCCACCTAACCCCTACCTCCCCTTTCCCTCTTTTCCTTCACAAACGCACTTGTTTACTTATTAACCCAGCACTTATTATTGTCCACTCTTTCTACATATTATGTGCAACACTGTTGTAACACTGTTTGCAACACCTGCCTTACAACTGTATGTTAATGTTGATCTTGTAACTTGAATGTTTAATGTCTCATTCCTATTGTACCCCTTCCCCCCAGGTCACATCAGGAGACAAGCAATGTGTTGCTCGGTGTGCCTTCCTAGTGAAACAGTTCAATAAATAAATAAATAAATTACAGTCATGCCAAGTACAATCCCACAGTCAATGACCTCTACAGTGTAGTCACATAATAAAAGAACCACCCTTAGTCCAGACCTCACACCCCAACATTTCTTGATTTCTTCTGGTGCAGGTTTCCATCCACTTGCAGTTGCAACCAAAAGCATGGTCAGATATTTAATGTCATTTCTGTGACATCTCTTGAAAAATCCCTGCCTGCCTGCCTGCCATACCACTAAAGGGCCACAAGAGAGAGACTCTTTTGAAATATCGGTAACCATCTGGAAATATCTGACCAAGTCTTTGTCTACCACTGTACTCAGTTCTACTGCCTGGCATCTAGTAGAGAGAACAGAAGAGATACCCGATGCTTTTCTTATGACTGGTAACTTGCAATGTGCTTTCAGCGATGGCAGGCTGCTGCTGCATCAATCTGCATATGCAACACATGCAAATTATGCTCCCACCATGTAGCAGTATCAAACACATAGCTTTCCAATTTGCACCCCATGACATTTTCTGTTACTGGAAAATGCTTTTATCTGGGAGGTAGAAGAGATTCCAAAAAAAAAAAAAAATTCTGGTCAGAGCCAATATGGCTGTGAAGAGCTTTTGGGATACTTTTACTCACTATTTCTAATGAATTTCCACAATGCAGGTCTGCTGAGAGGTAGTTTCAATGCAATCTTTCTTTTACACATTTTTACAATGCGTGTTCCTAGAATATGCCTGCTGATTTCTATACAGTATGTTTAGCCTGGATAGTTCATAGAAGACATGGCATCTTATTTTCAGTGAGGTTCTACAGCTACATAATATTATGCTGCCTTGCATAAAATCAGAACACACTGAAAACAATATTTTTTATTAGGACTAGGCTACTCTGAATAAATACATTATAGAAATGGTAAAATCATGACCCCACTGAAAACAAGCTATTGCTTCTAATCTGGGACATCCTGAGTAACTACAGAGCAAACATGTTTAAAATGAAGATCCCTATGACAATGAGCTGTAGCATCTACCCTGCGCTGTCCAGGATACAAAATATAGGATAAGAAATATTTAAAGGAAATCTACTGTAAACTGATAACTGAACTTCACTGTGTTCACTGACAAACAGTTTCTTTATTGTTTTATAACATATTAGATTGCAATATTTATTTTGAGTGTGTGTGTTTGCTGTAGTTCAATATATTTTCCCCAAAAAGCATAGTAAAAAATGCCTGCTTATTGCTGTATATTTATCCTAAAAAGTTCACAGAAGATCTGGCATATGTCTGAGACAGGGCTGATCAGATAGTGTCTTAAGAGGTTAAAAAACAGTGTAAATCTTTTTATAGTTGTTCGCTGGGAAAGGGTGACATTTAGGAGGTATGAATCTTTCTGGAAAGACAATACTTGCCCAACTGAAGCTATTAGCAAGAAAATGTTTAAATACTAAGGCCCAGATATTCAAAAGGGTTGCGCCATGCGCAAGTCCAAAATGCGCCATTCTGCGATATTCAGCAGGAGGCAGTTACGCCACTGGCACCAGGTTGCGCAAGAGAGCAATGCAAATGAATGCATGCTCAACAGGAGGGGGAGGATCCATGCATAACCTGCGCAACCCGATATTCAGTCAGGTTGCACAGAGTTGTGCATGCGCAACCCCCAAGCTGCGCCCGCACAAGCTTGAGCCAAAAAAAAAAGGCTTAAGTCGAGGGTCACCCACAGGTGAGCTGCTGCATTGCAGGGTGCAGCACAGCAGCTGCCACCCCTGGCTGGCCCCCAACTCGCTCCCTGTGCCCCCCCACCAGCCCGATCGCGGGCAGTACACGCATGTCCCCCACATCCACAGCTCGACGCTGGCAGAACCTGTATACCCTCAGTGCCGATCGGCAGACCCCTCAACTCCGACTAGGAGTTCAGTGATCGTAGTCATGGCAGACCACAGGCCCCTCAGTCATCTTTCTGAGGCCATTTCTCACCACCTTCCACCCGCCCGCAGCGCGGGCGACATTCCCGCTTGCGCCCGCCGCCGCGATCGTTCGTGCGGTGATGCTTGCGAGCGCCACAGCCACGGCGTGTAGTTCATACGAGATGATAGTCCAGATTTGTGAATGATCATTCACAAATCTGGACTGTCATGTACGGTATGGGCTGCACGCCCATTGGCTGTAGCTCTGCACCAATGGGCGTGCAGCCCTACCGACAGTCAGTCGGGCGGGGCGGGCAGCAGGTGGGTGGGATGCTGTCGTCACCGACCGCGGGGAGCGGGTGGAGGGGCTTCGTGGGTGGGTGGGAGGACACTAGACACCAGGGAGATGTTTTGGGGGTTCTGCTGTGACATTCTGCCCACGATCGGGCTTTACGTCCACTGGACCACCAGGGAGTTATTCGGTGGTGGGGAGGGTTACATTCTGCCCGCGATCGGGCACTGGGGGTTATACAGGTTCTGCCCACGATCAGGCTGTGGGTGATGTTGGGGGGCGACATGTAGTGTTCTGCCCGCGATCGGGCTGTGGAGGTGGGGGGATAACTGTGATGCCCGCGATCGAGTTGCAGTAAGGCCGGTCCCCGACGGCCGCTGCCTGGCAGGGTGGCCAGAGCAAGTCCTCGGGATCGGCGCACCTACATGCAAATGGCATGCAAATGGGGCCATAAAGAGATGCAAATGGCCCCCCCTGCGCCTTGCATAAATTATGGCCCCATTTGCATGTCACCTTTTGAATATCGGAAATTTTCGCATGGCGCAATGGTACTTGCGCCACCGCAAGTTGAATGCTCAACTCTGGCAACTTGCGTAGCGCAAGTTCCGATTGCGCTTACGCGCAAGTTGTGGCTGGGCGATTCAGCGAGTTGCTCAACAGCGCAACTCCTTTGAATATCACCCCGGCCACACCCCTGCGCAACTATTTTGAGCAGTGCAGGGGCTTGCGCCTCAGACTGGCGCAGTTTGAATATCTGGGCCTAAGTATTTAAATGTACCAGTTGTATTTTGAAGGGGTAAACAAATCTCCAGTTTAAAAGGCAACCAATATTTAACAATCGGTTTCAGTTTCCCAATGAGCATTTAATAAGCAGCTTGGAGTGCTGTCTCCAACATTCTAGACAAAAAGAAGGGAGTATTTTATTTCATTCATGCAAGACCTGGCATATGTCTGAGACAGGGCTTATCAGATAGTGTCATTAGAGGTTGAAAACAGTGTCAGTCTTTTTAGATTCATTTACTGGGAAAGGGTGACATTTATGAGGTATGAATCAAAGACAATACCTGCCCAACTGAAGCTATTAGCATTATAACTGTTTTGTACGTTCATATGTTCTTTTGTATGATTTTGGACATCTATTGTAATTTACCCAATGTTCCACTACTGTTTACTGTACAATACCTTGTGTTCCAACTGTTGCACACTCTTACAATGTTGTATTGTTTGTACTATGCACAAACTATTGTAACTGATCATCCTTCACAACACTATGTAACCTCTCCCCCCAGGTCGCACCGTGAGATGAGCAACTTGTTTGTTCAGTGTGCCCTCCTGGTGAAACATTTCAATAAATAAATAAATACATAAACATGTTTAAATGATAAGTATTTAAATGTGCAAATTGTTGCATTTTGAAAAGGGTAAACAAATCTCCAGTTTAATAGGCAACCAATATTTAACAATCTGTTTCAGTTTCCTAATGGCCATCTGATAAGCAGCTTGGAGTGCTGTCTCCAGCATTCTCGACAGAAGAAATGAAGTATTTTATTTCAACTGGCATAGTGATTTATAGTTGTGGAAGGATACATTGAAAAATCCAAAAATGTGTTCCACGATCCTCCATTTTTCCAGCTACAGACAGCTAGTTGACTGTAGGCTCCACCCACAGCCATAAACACTAGCTATGATTTAAGATACAGTGCTCTGTAAATGGTTATTTTGATGAAACAACAACCTTAGCTTAAGATATTATTGGCTTATCAACAATGTAATGGCCATTGTAGCACAATAGGCAACAATTGCCACACTGTATTCAGGTGCAGAAATAATGAGCACTGAGGCAGTGTGGGATTTCTTTATATCCCAGAAGCTTCTAATGATCTTTGGGAAAATTGTTGTCCACAGCCATGTTTTGGAAATTATTTAAAATATTATCAAACACCAGATCAGATCACCAATCAGACAAATCTGATTCAAAAATGACTTTCATTACTTTTCTGATTGCTGCCAAATGTGCTTTAAAGTCACACCATCTACTGGCTATACATTTCTGCTCTGGAATTTCTTAGTCATTCTATGATGATGGTTCCCACTGTTGCACACTGGTTAGCTGACAATACACAATAATGTAAACTGATATCATAGAATGTCCAGAAACCCTAAAAGTGGGAAGTGTAACCACTGAGGAGGAACACTGAAACTCATGTTGTGCAACAGTAATATATATAGTTATTTTGAGTGAAAGACAGCGAAAGCATATCAGAACACTGAATAAGATGGACTGAAAGAAAGAAAGGCAGCAGGAAGAGAGGGAAGGGAGGAGAGGAGAGGAAGGAAGGAAGGAAGGAAGGAAGAAAGAAAGAAAGAAAGAAAGAAAGAAAGAAAGAAAGAAAGAAAGAAAGAAAGAAAGAAAGAAAGAAAGAATTATTCAAATGCACAAACCCTAAAAGTAATTTCCTGTCACCTGCAACATTGCTAAGGTAATAGGTTTCACTATACCTGGAGATATCCTGTTATGTTACTAATGTCATAGTGCCATTAGTCGTATCTAGTTATAACACTTAGAATCAAATTGTGTTGAAGGGGCATCAAGTTGGTGGGATTGAAGAATGTTATCTGGAGTTCCTAAGAGTTAATGAGTGAATTGCTGGGACATAACAGAACTCGTTACTGAACACCAGTGTATGACCATTATTATTCAATTAGTGTACTTGGCGTCATCAGTGACATACATCCCTTTACTCCATCTCTCTGAATAACATGCACCTCATTCTCTATCAATCATATCATAGACAGATCTGGCACTGCTGGGAGTTGGGCAGTGATAGTGGGTGAGCAAGGATTGGTACTATTCTAAACACCACCCCATTATAATTCATAGAAAAGAAAATGAGTCTGCTGTTTCCCTTGCACAATAATTCAGAAATCCAGTCATTTAGTGACCAATTACATGAATTAGACAGCACCAGTGATCAGGATATTGTATCCTATCTCTGTGAAAAATCATTCTGGGTACATTACAAGAGCTATTGTATTACCAATGTGTCAGTGTGTATTATACACATTGTTAAATCAGCTGTAATGCCACAAATGTAGCTAGTAGCTGTAAAATTGTACTGCTTTCTGGTTGCCTACATGCCCTTTCTTTCTGCATGTATGTGCCATTGAGAAAAGAGAAAAACAGCAATAACAACAAAGACAAACTCTGACCAGAGCCGACAGGGCTGCAGCTGAGGAATTTGGTGTAAAATATTGAAAATTACCAAAGTTACGAGCCTATATTAGCAAAATGTAATGTAGGCTCATAAATTTGCTGTTTTGTAATATTTATACAACAGATTTTCAACATAGATTTGTTATGACCCTGTCTCATGAAGAAGAGCAGAGCAAATGTTGAACTCGTGCCTGAAATGTGATTTCAGGCAGGGACTGCGAAATGAACTTTAGGGATGCAAAAACATATTTTGGGCAGGAGCTACAAAATTACAGCTATCACATTAATGAAGTGCTATAAAGAAATGGCTATGTTAAAAATATGGGGTTAAAATATTGAATATTACCAAGCTCATGAGCCTGCGTTGACAAAATTCAACATAGCCTTATAATTTACTAAGTAAGAAATGTTAAGGTCTTCTAATTATATGCCATTTTAACAAAGTTAATATTTTAGTTAGTTCTTCAACATTCTTTAAAGGTGAAACGTGTTTATATAGTTTTACATAGTCCCACACTGATGTTTAGCTGTAACAGTAGACTGAACCTCATACATTATATCGCTGTGCTTTCTTTGAATAATGTGGAAATGGAATACTAACAGCCTCAATGGGCATGGAAAGTTAGAAAATTAGTTAATATTTCATCTCCTATATATGCCTCAGAGCATTGGCTGTGCTGTAGCTCTGCATGTGATTAATTCTGGCAATAATATCAATGCTTTCCCTCCTAGTGGTTTTACCAAAGAATAAATTCCTCTGCCTCCTACATTGAAATAATGTGCTTCTCTAGACAGTGCTATGCTGCTCTGCGAAGGCTGTGTATGATTTGTATTTTTCTTAAAAATACAAATTTTAAAAACAAGTATTGGTTAAATAATATACCTCCCTACAAAGAATGGAAGGGCATAATTCTGGAGGCTATAACGATGGAAAAAATATTTCTAGTATACACAACACCTATAAACTGTATCAGAAGAAACTTATCTACTGTTACTTGATTAGGATCTATTGTGTGGTTTCATTAGCCAGTATGACTGAACTTCCTTTTATCATGAGAACAACTTTCATTCCATATATTTATATTGTTTCTATTGTCCTAGGATATCAATATCTGAATCTTATACTTTCTCAAAATGTCAAGCCATTTTGTATTGTTTTGTTTGTGGGTATTGAAAATTATTGCAAAAAAAAGAGCATATCCTAATAGAAAGAACAGCCATGCTTGCCTCACATTACTTGCAGTTGGGGATGGGAACTGAGTGGGGGTTCAGACACTTTATTCAACTCAGTCATTAAACTTAAATTATGCAATGGAGTAAATCCAATGTGGCAAATGCTGCATCGTGATTGGTTGGCTGGTACCTTTCCCAGCATGGTAAATCCTCCAGTGTACCCACGGGAAAAAGTGCCAGCCAACCTTATCTCATGACAGTCTGGTCGCTTTCACTTTAATCAAAACTGCAACCATTTGTCCTGTTGCCGCTTCGCTAAAACTCTGCAGTAAATATTAAAAAAATGACATCCTCCTTCCAACCGTATGGACCTCGGTTACTTACAAAATATCTAAAAATAATAAATAAAACAACATTTTCCATTGTATAATATAAATTTATCCCTCCAGGGTGTGGGTAGTACACTGGAGGACTTAACACGACTGGTGTGGTTCGGTCACTCGGCTGCGCCTCGTGACCGAATCACACCAACAGTGGTAAATCCTCCGGTATACCCACACCCTGGAGGGATAAATTGCTTAAATATTCATCCACTGATACTGAGACTGGTGCTGATTTAAGAGGAGGCCATGGACCACCAGCTAGGTCCACTAGTCAGAGTACAACAACACAAATCATACTATAAGAGCCAGTTTGCAGCACAGACTAAACTTCCATATACTCACCAAAATTCCACCAAAAGACTTTTAAATTATGAGTCAGTGCAGCTTTCCTTTTAAATAACATATGAATTACCCACAAGTCCATATTTCTTACTCATACTTGGTAAGTAACTGCAATATTGCTGGGGGGGTATCAGTAAAAGCTTTTCTTAAATTTTCTCAGCAAACTGTGTGGTATTGATAGTTCTTTCCCCTAAAAATGAAGGTGTTACAAAGGAAACCAGTTAAAACTTGTATTGTAATTTATTCAACAAACTGAGTGGTGTCCATGGTATACAAAGCACATCTCCAACTGACTGTATTTTCAGCATGTGCCCAGCAGTTACCAGACTTTGCAGCACATGTTTTCTTTTTACATATTCTGAGCAAGGGATTTAACATAGAACATAGAAACATAGAATTTGATGGCAGATAAGGACCGCTTGGCCCACCTATTCTGCCCATTTCCCTACTTAATGGATAAGTTGCAGATCCTAGTTAACCAACAGCCTACTTCCTCCTACCCACCACTAGAATTGCCTTATGTCTGTCCCATGCATTCTTGAATTCCTCCACTGTTTTTGCTTCCATGACTTCCTCAGGAAGGCTGTTGCATGCATCCACAACCCTCCCTATGAAAAAATACTTCCTCACATTACCTCTGAGTTGTCCCCCCTCTATCTTCAAATTGTGACCCCTTGTTCTTGCACATCTCTTTTTCTGAAAGATGCTACCCTCTTGGACATTTTGATTCCCTTGAGGTACTTGAAAGTTTCTATCATGGCCTCCCTCTCCCTCCTTTCCTCAAGGGTATACACATTAAGCTGCTTTAGTCTCTCTTCATATGTCTTCTGGTGCAGACCCAGCACCATTTTGGTTGCCCTCCTTTGGACAGCATCCACCCTGTCTATGTCTTTGCGGAGATGGGGTCTCCAGAACTGCATGCAGTACTCCAGATGCGGTCTCACCAACTGTCTCTACAGAGGCATAACAACTTCCTGTTTTCTATTGGTGTTGCCTCTCCCTATGCATCCCAGTATCCTCCCAGTCCTCCTTATTACCTTCTCACATTGCTTACCCACCTTTAGGTCATCTGATATAACTATCCACAGGACCCTTTCCATTTTGTTGTTGTCAGTTTCTCACACCCCACTGTGTACTCTTCCCCTGGGTTTTTGTTTCCCAGGTGCATTACTTTGCATATATTTGCATTAAACCTAAGATACCATACATTTGACCATTCCTCCAACCTTGCCAAGTCCCTTCTCATCCTTTCCACCCCACCTTGTGTATCAACCCTATTGCATATCTTTGTGTTGTCTGCAAAGAGACATACTTTTCCTTTCAGACCCTCTGCAATGTCACTTATAAAGACATTAAAAACGACTGGACCCAGTACTGAACCCTGCGGTACCCCACTAGTAACCCCCCTTTCTTCACTGTGGACTCCGTTTACTATTACCCTCTGCATTCTGTTGTCCAGCCAATGTTTCACCCAGACTACCACCCTGGGGCCCAATCACAGGCTGGCTAATTTGTTTATTGATCTTTTGTGTGGGACTGTGTCAAATGCCTTGCTAAAGTCTAGGTAGGCCATGTCCACAGCCACACCCTGGTCTACTACTTTGGTCATCCAGTCAAAGAAATTGATTAGATTCATCTGACATGACCTTCCCACTGTGAATCCATGCTGCCTTGGGTCCTGTGCCCCACTGGCCTCTTGGTACTCAACAGTTCTTTCCTAAAGAAGTGATTCCATCATTTTCCCTACCACTGAGGTCAAACTGACAGGTCTGTAGTTTCCTGCCTCTGTCTTTCTCCCACTTTTGTGAAGGGTAATCACATCCACCCTCCTCCAGTCCTCAGGTACCACACCATCCTCCCATAATTTGTTAAAAATGATAGTCAATTGTGTTACTAGTTCTCACCTTAGTTCTTCTAGAATTCTGGGGTGAATCCCATCAGGCCCCATTTCTTTGTCCACCTTCAGTTTTAGGAGTTCTTTCAGAACACTTTCTTCTGTGAAAGGACTGATATCAACCCCCCCCCCCCATCTGGAGTGCTTCTATTGCCTGGATTAGGTACCTCCCCTTGTCTTCCTTTGTGAATACTGAGCAGAAGTATTAATTCAGTATCCTGCTTTTTCACTGTCCCTTCTGCCCACCCACCCTCCTCTTTATTCAGCCTCAGTATCCTCCCTTTGTTTTCTTCGCTCCTTGATGTACCTATAAAAGGTTTTATCCCTCTTCTTAATGGCTGCAAGTTAAAATATAACAGCAAGTTGCTAAAGACAAACTGGTTAAACAAAAACATTGCCATGCTTATTAAAGAGAAAACAAAAATGACACCTACAGCAGATATCATAAAGCTAAGTTTGAAGTAACTTGGGAAGCATTCAAAGCCACACAGAATGCATGTAAAAAAGGGATAAAAACAGCCAAACAAATTAAGGAATTAGAATTAGTAGAATTAGCCAGAAATGCAAATAAAAGCAATGTCAAGATGTTCTACTGCTATATTAATTCTTTATCAAAATTAAGTTAAAAAATAACTAGAATTACACTCAATAAAACAGTGATTACTGAACTATCACTAATAGCAGATACCTATAACAATGGCTTTTACTCAGTATTTTCGGGCAATACACAGATGTTTGGAAATAAAAAAGTTGTTCCTAATGAAAAAATAACAATTAGTGAAGATTGCATTTCAGAACATATTAACAACTTAAAACTAGATGGTGCCCTGGGTCCAAACTGCATTACATCAAAGATGCTAAAGATAATGAAACATACCATAACATACCCACTAAAAATATTATATGAGAACTCATTAAATAGTGGCTAGGTCCCAAAGTTGTAGAAATGTTGTACCTATTTACAAGAAAGGGAAAAATCAGGAAATATCAAACTACAGACCAATAAGCTTGATGTCTGTTTCTGGCAAAATTCTTGAATCCATCACTGAGGACCTACTGATATAACATCTGAAAAGTAATAATATCATTGATATGGAATGGCATGGTTTCACTGTTGTGTGATCCTGTGTCGCCAATCTCATATGCTTCTATGAAAAAATCAGTAGCCAACTTCATAATAAGAGATATGCGGATGTTACATTGCTAGACTTTAGCAAAGCCTTCAACACGGTGCCACATTGGGCAGTTGTGCAAAAGATGACTAACATGAACATAAACAATTATTCTGTGCAATGGACTAAGTACTGGGTAATGGATTGTACCCAGAGTGTTTCAGTTAATGGATACCTGTCTTCTGATGGCAGGGCCACAAGCAGAGTCCCCCAGGGATCTGTGCTGGATCCTATTTTCTTTCAAATTTTTATTGCTGACCTAAATAATAACACTAGTAATTGGCTCACACAGTACACAGACAATATTAAACTTGGGGGTCCCAGTGACACTGATGACAATATAAACAGCCTGCAGGAAGACCTAGACAAAAGTCACCTCATGAGCATATAAATGGGACACGAATTTCAACTTGTCAAAATGCTTTATTATTCATCTGGGTAGTAACCAAGCATCAGATAAGTGCACACTATGCTACACAACTTTAAAAACTTCAGACAGTGAAGAATAGCTGGGGATAATTATACATAGTTCCCCAGAACCCAATATACCTCTGTACTTTAGCTATATCGAAAGCTAACAGAGTTCTAGGTGCCATTATAAGAAACCTTGCTAGTAGAAAGGCTGAAGTCATCATGCCTTTATATCGCACACTTGTTCGTCCCATATTGGAATACGGTAGCCAGGTTTGGCGCCCCTACAGGAACATGGATGTATCAAGCATTGAAATGGTGAAGAGAGCAATGAAACTGATTACTGGACTACAGAAAAAGTCATACTCAGATTGATTGGACTTCTTAAGATTATATTCTCTGAAGGATAGGAGGATGAGGGGGAGACATGCTATTGATGTACAACATCGTACATGAGCCATACCTATTTAACAAACTTAACATGGCATTTAAAGAATATAAAGCAAATATCAGGGGCCATGCATTACAAATCAATCTCACAAGGTTCAGAACTAGTGCTGTACGGAATGCAGAATTCCACTGGTTGAATCAGCATGGAATGGCCATTCCACCGGCAGAATTTCCACTGGCATTTCACTGGTTCTTCAGTGGAATTCTGCCTACTGTGATCTGCAGAATAATATTCCATAGAACAGCATTTTTTCTGCAGAAAATCATTCTGCAACCATTTTCTATTGCGGAATTTCACCATTCAATTTTTGGTGAAATTAGATAGAGTTTCAGTGGAAATTTTTAAATTCTGTGGAATTTCATTTTGCAGGAATTTGAAAATTCTGCACAGCACTATTCAGAACCAATGAAAGAAAATTTTACTTCTCATAAACAGTGGTTAACCATGGAACAGTCTACCTGAATATGTTGTTATAAGTAAGAATAAAGTAAAATTATAGTATAACATAAATACATTTATAATATGTTGTTATAAGTGAGAATAAAGTAAAATTTAAGCATCACATAGATACATTTAGAGGAAGGGGTCAATCTTGTTTATTACACATAATTACAGGAGCAACTATGGGCAAATAGCCTTCTCTGCTCCTTCCACCTTTGTGAAATGTTAACAGCATGGCAGTCACCACAAGTGATACTATTTATATTTCAGTCTTCTAAATAAAGAGAAGAATTATGAAGAGGTATCCCTTGATGTATCTATTGCTAAAGACTGCACTATTCCTCTGAGCTGACTGCTATTGTTAAATTGTCATACTCATTACTTAAAGAATCCAAGAAAAAATGCCCTGGACCAGGCTGTACCTTATGAAAAGAAAAGACTGTGGCACCATAAGTAGCTACATCATTAATTCAGCATCTCAATACATGTGACACGGCATTGATGTGGTAGTTGAGTCCAGTTTCTCTGTTTCGTCAGATAGAGGCCACAGACTCACTGGTATCATTTTGCTCCCACCCCAGAAGAGTGCATCTAAGATCACCATGGTCGAATCTAAATAGGCTTAAAGGAAAGATGCCTCTAACCTGTAAACATGGTTTCTATGGAAGCAGTCTCATATAATCTTTACTGTTTTTTTCAGTAAGTTCAGTATGAGTTTCTGATTTATCCACAAGTGATAAATATTATTTTAGAACCATAAGATAAGGTTGATGTCCTTGTTAAGTTCTTACATTGTTGCCATAATGCCTCTGTTCCACTGTAGAGCTCTGTGGCTGACAAGGACATGAGCTACATCATATAGTTATAAAATGTCCCTTACTACCAGTGAGTAAACCAGAAATACCTACTGCATTTACTAAAAACCCAGTAAAGATGTAAAAATACCAGCACTGAAACCAGTATTTGAATAATAACTTTTACAGGGGGGAAAAAATAACATAAGCTCCACCCCATTCTTCTTAAGGCACAGTGAATGGTGTTAGAGAACTAGTGGCAGATTTCTCAAGTCTAATAGACTTTCCCAGCATAATTATTTGATTTGCTTCCAGTATACTTTGACTAAGATATAATCTATAATTGTATTCTCTGTTTTTGCTTTAGGTAAGAATAGGTTAACCCTTGCTGTGCCACTGGCGTGCATACACATCCTGAAAACCTAATGTTCTAAATATTCTATCAGCCTAAGGGTTAATATTCAGTTTGGTTGAGAACTCAAAAATTCTGACTGACTCCACCAGAACTATGAGACATCTTTTCAGCAGTATGAATTTAAGAAGATCTTCTCTCAGATTTTGGATAAGTTTGCAATCACTGTTTTCCACTGAGTCCACCATTCTCTGTTGAATGTTTCCTTTGAATTTGCTGGGGTTCAGCTGATTTCTCAGTTAGATCTATTGAAGCTGACTTCTGCAATGCATCTTGTCACCTGTGGGCTGGATCCCTGTCACATCTAGCTACTGTTTGTTTACCAGCAGGACATGGCTCTTATCTGAGCATTGTAAAGACTTCTCAAGTGGACAGAAAGGTTTCTCAAATGGGCTGCAAAAGGTAGTGGTGAGACCTATGCTGAAAAAGATCATCTTTGCCATAATGTCCTTAGGAATTGATGCCAAAGTTTCAGTGTTTCCTTTGTTTTTGAAAGTACTAAAACAGGATGCTGGCTGTGCAACTGCTGAGTGATCTTTGGGGTTGGATGATCTTTGACAGGTCTTAATTGGGCTAAAGGCTGGACTATGAAATGGAGATGGCCTTGTAAGGATTTGTATGATATCATCATCACTATGGATTGAGGCCATATGTCTTTATGTTACATTTCTTGGTAGGATTTAAAATGATGAATTGTTGTATGCTTATCAACACTGCAGGTAACAGGAGTCTGACTGGTTACAGAAACAACAAATTAGCAGCACACTCTAAGGTGTTGTTTTAAAAAAATATTTTCACACTTTATAAGTGCAAATTACAAGTAGATAGTGATAGACTGAGTGAATCAATACAAAGGCTACCCCATCATCAGGGAGGCATCTTGTTGGTACCTTGTTAGAATTGCTCATGGTTTTCATAAACAGTGGATATACAGATATGAATTGTGGGGTAATCTCCCTCCTATTATAGCTGAGTATGGCGTTTGATGGCTGTGGGGAGCAGTTTTGGCTCTGCTGCTTTTTATGCTACATGTGTTCACTTGGGGACATCCTAAGAAGATACAATTAAGAGAATAATTAATGGTCAGAGATGTACAAGCACATGTTCCCGATGACAGGATCCTTGTGACAGAATAAACCATAAGAGCTAAACTTGAGCCTTGGTAATCATAGCAGTAAGACTATAAGCATATGTGAATGCATATGTAGCAATGATGGCAGGCAGAGTAGGGTCAGGGACTTCAAGCTAATGAAATAAAAAGAAAGTTTTGAGACATATTTTCAGTACAGAGACAAACATTTCCTAAAGACACCACTGCATACTCTGGGAAAATGTGGTGTGTAAAGGCCACAAAAGAGTAACCCTTTTTTTCTGAGGTAAAACGTTTCTGAGAAAAGATAAAGCTTGAACTTTTAAGTAGCTGAGCTTCACTTTCCTTTGTCCATACCAAAACAGACTTGTTGGACATCACTGTCCATTTTTTTTTATTTGACTGGTCACTTAGAAGAAAAAACTGCTTCTTAGCAGTGCATTCATTGCAGTCATAAATGTGATTATTTCGTTAACTGTTCTTGCTACCTTTAGCAACATCAGGATGCTGTGGTTCCACTGAACTGACATCAGAATGATGGTACAGGAGCATCCTGGCAGCACAGTGAGGGTATAAAAAGGCTGTAGTGTAACTATATAGGGATTTAATTCTCTATGTTGCTAAATGGCAGTTGTACCTCTTTTTTTTAACTCCTAACCTAGTGCCTCCAGTAAATCGGAACTTGGATGGCTGTGACTTGGCTGAGTTTCAACATAATATGAAATTGCTCTTGGATAGTTTGAACTGATCAACCCTTCATCAGGGGGCATGGTAATGGGAGAAACACATACCCAAAAAATAGTGATCCACAATTATTTTTCCAAAGAACTGAGACTTGTATTTCTAATGGCAACACATTCTTAATTAAAAAACAATAAATGCTAATTTCTAATTAAACATGTTGTATGCATTCCACAATATTTACTGTATCCCCTCATTCTAAATAAGCTGTTCAATGCACCCATTTTGTAGTGCCTCTGAAATAATTCAAGACACAATATCATCTGTGCTGGAAAGTTAAACAAAAGTTTTAACAAGTGAAAGAGTTTATTACTAGTATGTTCTGGTCTCCACTTTGCCCAGCAAGCAGCTGCTACAAGGAAATTCCCAACAACTTTGTCAAGTGTGACTGTCCAGTTTACCTTTGCAACCCCAGCTGTTGTTTATTGCAATCCAGCATAGCTGGCATTACCTTTATATTCTCTCCCAGCACCAATATGCAGCTTTTGTTCCATTTTCATTCTGCTTGCTGGTGGTTAAGGATCTGCTGTCAGATCATTCTATTGAACTTGTTAATTGTGAGCATTTCCTACTTTACAGTGTCTAATAACTTCTACAGTAGATCGATAATGGCTTTAGCAGAACTTCACTACCCAGCTCTCTCAGTTCATAAGAATGAAGAACATAAGAATGGTGTCAGCAGATGGGGACCATTTGATCTATCTGCCCAAGATGGCTACCCCCTACTCTTACGTGTTCCTGGCAAGCTGTCCACACTGTCTGTTCCATGCTAATTTAAATTCCCTCACTGTCTTAGCTGCCACCACCTGTGGTGGCAGGCTGTTCCATAGGTCTATTACTCTTTCTGTGAAGAAGAACTTCCTCGAATTGCTCCTGAACGTGCCTCCCACCAAACACAAGTTGTGCCCTCTTATCCAGGTTTCCTTATTTTCCCGAAAGAGTTTCTCTGTCTTGTTTATTTCTTTGATGTATTTGAATGTTTCTTGCATGTTTCTTCTATTTCTTCTCTGTTCCAGTGAGTATAATTTCAGTTCCCTAAGCCTAGTTTCATATGTTTCTTGGTGCAGCCCCTGCACCATTTTTGTAGTCCTTCTCTGCACTGTTTCTAGTGTGTCTGTGTCCTTTTTCAGGTGAGGCTTCCAGAACTGGACACAGTATTCCAGGTGTGGCCTTACATGCCACTTGCTCTTTGAGCTGTTTTTTCACACTGTTTTGTTCAGCCTTCACGAAGTGCCAGTCATTGTACATTCTGGCCAACAGTTGCTCAAGGAGCCCAGACAACTCTCCTTTCATTGGCCAGTATTAATGGAGATGTATGGGAATGTAATGGTGATGGGGTTTGTCCTCAGAGCTGACCACTGATCTTAGCAAATCAGGACTATCAAATGCAAAACAGTATAACATGCAACTTTCTAATAACCAAACCTATACCCAGGGACCCTGGTTTTCCATTTTTAACGGTAACACCGGTAACAATCACGGAATCCTGCTTGGTTTGAGGAATTTGAATTCTTGTACCGGTGCCTCACGGAAATTGCATGTCACTGCATGGAATCGCTAAGATTTCAGTATCTTTTTAATTTTTTTTAATTTTCTCTTTCTATGTCCCCTTCTCAAAGTATCGGTATCCCCTAGCTTCACCCCCAGGTAATGCTCAGGAGCTTCTGTGGGACTGCTTCTATCCTGCCTGGGTTGTACCCCCCCAGGTGGGAAGGGAGGGGACCCTAGGTCACCCCTCCACACTCCCTTAGTGTGTGTCAGACAGCCCAGTGGGTCCCTCATGGAGCCTGGTTATGAAGTCTGGGGCACCTGGGTCCCTTCTGCCAGTGGTCAATGCGGGTGATTGTTCTTGGTTTTCTGGTCTTTGTCCCTGAGGGCACGCACTAGAGATCCAAGGAGGTAGGTCACATAGAGACATGCCACTGCTCCAGATCCTGGCTAGCATCCTCACCTCCTGATCACTCTGCAGCACTATTGCACCACCACCCGTGGTCACACTGGTGGTGGTAAAGAAGCAGGACCTGCAGCCCACCCTCCCCGGAGGAGGAGGAGAGCAGTCCCCCAGGTGCTCGATCCTACTCCCCTGGCCAGACCTCCAGCAACCCGAGTTTGCTTTTGACCCTGGGTCACTGGCATTGCAAGCAACAGTACTACTGCAGTGCCAGCGGGCCGACCCAGATTTCAGCATCTTAAAATGAATGCTGCTGTGCTTTGCATTCATTCTGCTTTGCTGCGTATAGAAACAGTAAGGAAATCACCCGCACTGCTTTGTTGTAATCAGCCATTCAGTTTAACCACCCATGCCCAGTGGTTAGAGTAACAAACTGTGATTGAACTGGGTACATCCAGCAGACTTGGGTTTGAGTCCCACAACCTCCACTTGCATCCAAGCAAGTCACTTAACCTCCCAAGTGCTTCTAGGTCACTCCTTAAAACAGACAGTTCTGTCTAGTGAGCCTTGCCTGCTTTACAAAGAATATATAAAAAAATACCAATGTATGTTTACTACATCATAGAATAGTAGTCAGGGTACCATGTAATTTACTTGAGTTTTACTTGGGCTGCAATGATTTTGTATAGGTAAAGATAAATATTCAGATATGTTTTATAAGCTTGTTTTCAGATTTTAGTCAGGTTTGTATTGTATTCTTTGCATATAAGCATCTAGGTTGTAGATTGCTGAACGCAGGACCACTGTTACCTACTAACTTATTCAAGTTCATAATCTGTAGGGCCATCCAAAATCCTCAGTTGTTTGAATGAAAACTAGTCTGAATGAAAGAATGTTCAGAGAAGAAACTGCCTTACTACTTATGAAAATACTTCACAGTTAGCACCCCATTTAGGTGAATTGGATCACTTGCACCTTTTCTCCCACCTGCTGATTCTGTCTCTGTGACAACAAAATGTTTTCTGATAGACTGCTTCAACAAAAAGCAAATGTTAAGTATTTAAGAGTACTTAATAAGGTAAGACCCCAGGGGCTGTATGATGCTGGTGGGTAGAGTAGTGCTCAATTCACATCTGAACA
Source organism: Neoceratodus forsteri (assembly GCA_016271365.2). NCBI lineage: Eukaryota > Metazoa > Chordata > Ceratodontiformes > Ceratodontidae > Neoceratodus > Neoceratodus forsteri. The sequence goes on along the minus strand of CM057456.1, from coordinate 1,383,140,681 downwards.
AAGACATGAAAACTGGGAGACACCCTTTTCATGGACACCAAGTAGAAAAAAAAAGCATCCACATGTCTGGGAGATGCATGAATCCATTTGAAGGTCCTCCACTAATCACTTGTGGATTTTTTAGGTGAAAATACTTTATTTCAAAGAAGCAAATTCAAGCAGGTTTTTTTGCTCCTCCTACCCCCTGGCCATCCACTCCTTCAGGCCTGCTAAGGCCCCCTACCACCACTGCTGAGTCCTGACCACTATCCACTGACCCTTACTGCTGTGCTACCAGATAACCCAAAGTAACCCTTCATTGAGTGGGCCCCTACCCCTCTGGGAGGCTACCAGGGGAGGAGAATTCCCCCAAGGAGCTTCCTGTGTATCCTGGGCATGTCGGGGGTCAGAACGGACACATGTCTGGGGTTTCTAGTGTATGGCAGAACCAGCAGCCATCCTTCAGTTGGCCAGCGGGTGTTTTCTCATTTTCTTGGAGCGTGATAGGCTACATGATGTCAAAGGCATAGCCGACATCCATCACACTCCTCCACAGTGAGGACTGATGTGTTGTGCCTCTGGTTCCACTGGGCCAGCAAATGCTGAGCCGGAACCCACCCTCCCTCTCAGGAGAAGGGAGTGGTCATTGGACACTCAAGCCTTCACTCCACCAGCTGGCCCTCCAACACCCAAGTCTGTTCCCAACCCTGGTCAGCGGTGTCACAGGCAGATATCCAATTCAGGCAGTTAAATTATAGATAGGAAAAAACAAAGGTAGTCCACCTTAGCTGTGATGGTTCAGATTAAATCACATCTGAGTTCTAACAAGCAAAGAGACCAAGACATTTGTAACTTGTGCATGTGGGGGTGTGAGTGTTGAAAGGGGATCATAGTGCTGTCACTACTGCCATCACCCCAGAGGGATATGTACTGCATTGTTGCTACTGCCATCACACTGAAGGGGTGGGGGCTGTAGTGCTTCTGCCATCACCACTGGTGAATGGGGAATGTAGGCCTGCTGCCGTCCCACCTGAGGGATGGGGGCCATAGTGCTGATACTGCCATCACACATGAGGAATGATGACCGTAGTACTGCTGCCATCACACCTAAGGGATGGGGCCATAGTGCTGCTGCTTCCATCACACCTTAGAGATGGGGTTGTAGTGTTGTTGTTAAGCATTGACCCTGTACCTAAAATAACTTTAAATTGGTACAAGGATGGAAGGATGTGCAACAGTGGAGGTCAAAATTGCTAAAATGCATGTTAGCAGAGTTAAAAATTGTTAAATAAAGTACACAAAACCAAACACCGGTTAAAACGGATTTTGGCTTAGCAGACACCGGTGACAATACCATTTTTTACAATGTGCAAAACGGAATATGCCCTTTCTCAATCCCGGTAAACCAGTGTCCCTGCCTATACCCATACCTTGTCACTCTTTCCATGGCCAGAAGGTTTAGCTCTAAGTCCAGTGTAACTCCTGGAGAAGTTATTGTCCCTTATTGTACAGTGTACACTGAGGCTTGCATGGGGCAGAAATTAGTATAAAATAAATAGAAGACTTCATAGGTGCCAACTCATTAATTTCGACTTCCTGTTCAGTTTGTATCTGCATGTCTGTCACATGACTTACACCAAAAAAAATATTTTGGTGGCAGGTTTGGGGTATATCTAAGATCAATACCTTGATTTCAATTTTAGAGTGAGATTTTACATCATATATTTAGAAACACCTTTATGACACAATACTTTACTGTACTTAAGAGAGGCAAATATGTCTGTCTATAGCTATCTGGCTATGGCTTGCACAGTGGCCTGACTCATAATATGTCACCTATCTTCATGGGCAACGGGCAGGACAATAACTTAGAAGTGGCAAACTCACAAATGAGTTACCATAAGTACTGCTACCTCACAAGTTATTGTAGGTGGCATATTCTCAGCCATGCATTGTCTGTCCTAAGTTATATAATGCAGTTGAAGCAGTAAACAGAAACACAGAAACATAGAATTTGATGGCAGATGAGGACCGCTTGGCCCACCTAGTCTGCCCATTTTTCTACCTAACAGATAAGCTGCAGATCCTAGTTAACCAACAGCTTACTTTCTCCTACCCCCCACTAGGACTGCCTTATGCCTGTCCCATGCATTCTTGAAGTCCCCCACTGTTCTTGACTCCACAACCTCCTCAGGGAGGCTGTTCCATGCATCCACAACCCTCTCAGTGAAAAAATACTTCCTCACATTACCTCCGAGCCATCCCCCTTCTATCTTTCAAATTGTGCCCCTTGTTCTTGCACATCTCTTTTCTGGAAGATGCTACCCTCTTGGATTTTGTTAATTCCTTGAGGTACTTGAAAGTTTCTATCATGTCCCCTCTCTCCTTCTTTCCTCAAGGGTACACATATTAAGCTCCTTTAGTCTTTCTTCAGATGTCTTCTGGTGCAGACCCTGCACCATTTTGCTGCTCTCCTCTGGACAGCCTCCACTCTGTCTATGTCTTTGCGGAGATGGGGTCTCCAGAACTGCACACAGTACTCCAGATGGGGTCTCACCAACTGTCTGTACAGAGGGATAACAACTTCCTGTTTTCTACTATTGATGCCTCTTCCTATGCATCCCAGTATCCCCCCAGCCTTCCTTACTGCCTTCTCACATTGCTTGCCCACCTTTAGGTCATCTGATATAATTACCCCCAGGTCCCTTTCTATTTTTACTGTTGTCAATATCTCACCCCCCATTGTGTATGCTTCCGGGTTTTTTGTTTCCATGTGCATTACCTTGCACTTCTTTATGCTGAATCTGAGCTGCCATACATTTGACCATTCCTTCAACCTTGCCAAGTCCCTTTTCATCCTTTCCACTCCATCTTGTGTATCAACCCTGTTGCAGATCTTTGTGTCATCTGCAAAGAGACATACTTTTCCTTCCAGTTCCTCTGCAATGTCACTTATAAAGACATTAAAAAGGACTGGTCCCAGTATTGAACCCTGCGGTACCCCGCTAGTAACCCTTTCTTCACTGTGTACTCATTTACTACTACCCTTTGCGGCCCTGTTGTCTAGCCAATTTTTTATCCAGGCTACCACCTGGGGACCCACTCCAAGGCTGGCTATCTTGTGAATTAATCTTTGTATGGGACTGTATCAAATGCCTTGCTAAAATCTAGGTAGGCCATGTCCACAGCCCCTCCCTGGTCTACTAATTTGGTCACCCAGTCAAAGAAATCTATTAGATTCATCTGACATGACCTTCCCATCATGAATCCATGCTGCCTTGGGTCCTGTGCCCCACTGGCCTCTAGGTACTCAACAATTCTTTCCTTCAGAAGTGATTCCATCATTTTCCCTACCACTGAGGTCAAACTAACTGGTCTATAGTTTCCTGCCTCTGTCCTGCTCCCACTTTTGTGAAGAGGAATCACATCTGCCCTCCTCCAGTCCTCGGGTACCACCCATCCTCCCATGATTTGTTAAAGAGAGTAGTCAGGTGTCACTAGTTCTACCCTTAGTTCTTTTAGAATTCTTGGTGAATCCTATCAGGCCCCATTGCTTTGTCCACCTTCAATTTTATTAGTTCTTTCAGAACCCTTTCTTCTGTAAATGGACTAGTATCGACCCCTGTCTTCAGAGTGTTTCTCTTGTTTGGTTTAGGTAACTCCCCCTCCTCTTCCTTTGTGAATACTGAGCAGAAATATTTGTTCAGTATCCCAGCTTTTTCACTGTCACCCTCTACCCATCTAAATGTTTTCTGTTTTTTTGAAGATTTAACTGTTTCTGCTTGATCATACTGCTCTTTTGTTTAGGTAATCATTTTTTATTGTAAAATCAAACATTACAACCATACGTAACACAAAACCGTTCACTGTGAAAACAGCAATACCATCTGATAAATGTTACAAAACATAGTGTACAGTCAGTCTACCTACTCTAATATATTATGTCCCTATAAAGGACATGCATAAAGCATACAACACAGTGACCAAAAAACACTGCCATATAGGCAGAATTGAATACCTCTAGGGTACCTCAGTGGAATCAACAAAGTCCAAGAGGGTAGCATCTTTCAGAAAAAGAGATGTGCAAGAACAAGAGGGCACAATTTGAAGATAGAGGAGGGATAGCTCAGGGGGAAAAGTGAGGAAGTATTTTTTCACAGAGAGGTTGGTGGATGCATGGACCCGCCTTCCTGAGAAGGTTGTGGGGTCTAAAACTGTAGGAGAATTCAAGAATGCATGAGACAGATATAAGGCAATTATTGTGGTGGGTAGGAAGAAATAGGCTGTTGGTTAATTAGGATCTGCAGTTTATCCAGTAGGTAGGGAAATGAGAAAACTAGGTGGGCCAAGCAGTCGTTATCTGCCGTCAAAGTCTATGTTTCTATGTTTCTATGGGAGAAACACATAGGAAAAAAGTGTGTGGGGGAGGGGAGGGGGGAACCTACTGAAACCTGTAGCCAACTATGCCCAAGCAGTGGCTTGGAACTCCAGGGGGACTCAGAAGGACCAGTGGTGGATGTACCTCACAAATCATGGGGGTTTAAATAAGTTCTTCTATTCCTGTACAGTGAAACAGGGATCTAGAGTGCATTGGGATGACAGCACATAGGCTGACCAGCAGGCCTAATGGTTATCCAAGGAGTCCTCAGCCTTATGAGACATCCCCCAACTACAGCTAGAGGAGAGACTGCCTCCCTCCATTGAGACACAGAGGAAACTTCTGTGGCCTCCATCACCCTAGCAGTTTTGCCTCTATAGATACTGCCACCAGCCACAAGAGGTTTAGTATGACAGAGATCATAGTGATGTCACAGGAATTTAGGCAAGCTGCGCTTCCATTTTTAAGAGTTAATTTGTGACATGTCCAAAGTGGAGATAAATGCTGATTACGCACCCAACCCCCATAGAAAGGCTTCAAAAGGATTCTCAAACCTGAAGTCCGCATGCAGTTTTCCATTGCACAACTTCAGTTATAAGCTAAAATGTCATTATGTCTAATTTTATAGCTAGAACATAGCTATGTCCTGCTTTCAGAACTGTGACTTAGCTATGTCCAGTTTGCTAAGTTCAAATATAGTGTAAATATGCCTAGACACAGTTTTCAAACTGAATGTAACCTGGTGTAGCATTTCCATTTATGTCTAGCATTTGTATCTGAAACTGGATGTAAAGTAACATAAACAACTAGAAATACTGCAGATAAGTCTGACTTTTGAAAGTGGCTCAAACAAGCTAGAACATAGCCTTGACATATCTGGACAGTCTCTGATATGAACATAACTAAGACTTGCAGTCTGCTTTATTACTTTTGAAAGTACCACCATACCTAACTAGGAATTTTGCCAGTTATTTGACTTTTGAAAATACTTGCAGAATTTTGCCCGTTGTATGACTTTTGAAAATGGCACCTTCTATCTTCATTTAGAATTTGTTAGAATCGGTCAATGGCTAAAGTAAACAATTTATTTGTTAAGGTTTGACTCTCACCTACATTGTGTGTGTGTGTGCGTGTGTGTGTGTGTGTACACAACAGGGGTGTACTAATAAATATCAAGATAAAATTGTCATCTTGACCCAGCTTAGCAGGAAAATATTATCTTACAATGTTCGATATGTCACAGTGCATACTGAACCAGTCAGATAGAGTCTTTCACAATGTTGATGACATCACAAAAGACATGTGCAGCATTGCAACCAGTAATTGAGATCCTAGAAAACTATAAAATGTTTAAACAAACAGCAGATTTAAAAGATCTAACTAGTAAGCAGATGCTGTATGCATCCAGGGCCCCATATTCAGAAGTGTCAGGAAAATGCATGTTTCATGTATCTCAACTGCGCTGGCACAAAAAAACTATATATTCAGAAGATGTGCCATAAACTGCAATCATGCATGTGTGGCTGAATATCCCGAACATGCATGATCATGCAGTGGGACATGTGTGGCAGGTGTCCAGAGCCCAGTGCGGAGCATATGGAAGTGAGCAATGTAAAGCCACTTCCACAATGCACAGATTTGCAATATTCAACCAGGATATGCAAATGGCCTCATTGCACAGTCAGTGCCCGAGCAGCACATTTGCATCTCATTACTGGAATGTATACCGGCCATTTGCATACCATTGGCATGCATGGACCCACCATCTCAGGACAATACCACCACTCCACAATGGTGATTTAGAGGTACTGCAGCCTAGCAGGCAGGTGAGAATGCATGGTTGTGTGTGGGTGGACTGCAGTGGCCTGAGTACAGTGCTACATACTACCCAGTCTTTTGGCACCCAAAGGTGTGCCAAGGTGTTTGACAACTGGTTGGAATGTGTAACACAGCATTACACATGACATTGCAAGCTCAGAAGACTGGAAATAAGTGCACTAATGTTATTAATGTGTGTTGAGAACCTAGCATCTCATAGTATCATACAAGTCTGCAGAACAGTCTCAGTAGTCAGTGTGTAATGTCACACACACTATGTGGGTCAGAGGGTGTCTGAGAGATAACATTAGTGCTGTACCCCATGGTATGTTACAGTTGGAAGGTTTGCAGTGCTACTACCCATGGCCATGTCTGTGCCCTAGGTGGCAGCATGTACAACACTGGAAGGATCTGGCATCCATGGGGCATGCCCCTACCATGTCCAGGCCACAAGTGGTACCACCTCTGCCCCGCACTGCTCACAGTTGTGCACTGTCCACCACCAGTACACCATAGTGACCTCAACCCAGGGCTTCTGTGGCATTGTCACACTGCAGGGATGGCACCAGAGACATGTATATCAGTATATGGCTCCTGGGGTTGAGGGTCCGGCATGGGTGTGTTGTGTGCACTAATGGTGGTCCACTGTGGGTGTGTGCCACTGGGCTGTCCCTGACCCATGCCCTGCTGGCACCATTACCACCATGCATCCTGATCACCATTGTTCCAGATGCCACCATGGGTGCATGCCTCCACCAGGTGGCACTCTGCAGCCACATGGGTGCAGGCCATAGTACATGGTACATGTGCCACATTGTTGCTGTCTTCTCCTCTGGTGTGCTAATGGTTGCCTGGGTAGCATGTGGCAGCTGCATGTCCCTGACCTGGGTGTAGTGAGGGGGGGTGACTGACTGACTGGGCAGTGCCAGTGGTGTCCCCCACTGGCACCCAGCAGCTGCCCAGTGGGCAGGCACACCATGACTGTGGTTTTGGGTACTAACATCCTGGCATGACTGCTGTGTGTGGGTGCCTGGAGAGCATTTTGGTGCAACTCTGAGGGCTGTCTCAGGGTCACCTGTCTGCAGTTCTGCAGCATGCCTGTGGGTGACTGGCCGATTTAGGCCATCCCCTTACATACCTAACTTTACGCCACACATTTCTGTGTTGCATGACACAAACACCACACATTTTGGCTAACTATACACTTATGCGGCATATTCAGGTGCCCGCCCTCTTTTTTGCACCACATACATTACTTCTGCATGATTGCACATTCTGACATGGGAGGTGCATTTCCCCCTTTCAAATATTGCGCTTCTGTGCATTTTCTGAGATGTGCCATGCATCTCCATTTTGGACCATGCATTTCCTTTGAATATCTGGGCCTCAATGTGCAATAGTCTGACTCCATATATGCAGTTTGTTATTACTTGCGAAGGGGCAAAATATTTCACTGGTGGCTCTGCCATTTCTGAATTATGGCCCTCACTCCTCACACATGAAGATAAATTGCATATTGTGAGTCTGCCAATTACATATCACACATACAGTTAGCAGCCATGTAAGCAGAAGGATGCCACAGGTAGTGGGTTGCTGTTCCTGAACTGCATAACCAGGTGCATTCTGAAGCATGAGGTGCTTGTGCTGAGTGCATTCAATCACTTAGAAGTGTAGTTCAGCAATAATAACCCACAACCTAAAGTGTCTTATTGGGTTCCATGTCATAGTAGTGATTGCAAAATAGCAATCATTATTATGGCTAGTATATATTGATGAAAAGCAAATCGGCAATATACACTCCCAGGTGAACTGACATCCAGAAAAAGAAAAAGTGCTTTTGCAGTTGGGCTGTGTGTGGGGGGGGGTGCCTCATGGGGGGCTTCACCCCTGCACCCCTAAATAAGGATTCTTAACTCCAAGGGGGTGCATGTTGGGGAAGGGGCAAAATCCCTGCATATAAAAAAATTCAATGTCGTAGCCACAGGTAGCAGCAAATTTTCCTGTACCCAGTCCTGGACACTGTACCTGCCACACGCGAGCTAGCCATCCACACCACCACACCACACAGCTAGCTCGGTTGCAGCAGGTACACCAGTCCCCCAGAATCCCTTCCCTGTCCCTCCCCTTCCCCTCACTATCATCCCCTTCCTGTCACTGTGTTGTACCCTTGCGTTCGCGTAGGGTCGCTATCCTGCCAGGGTAGCCCAGGAGGAAAACATTGAATATGAGTTGCTGTTTTGAAGGTTGCTCATATTCAGTCACCATCCTCACTGGATACCATCCTACTGAGCTTATAAAATGGGTCCACTGTGTTAAAATAAATAAATACTTCATTAACTAAGTAAAATAATGTAGGTTTGGCATTACCAGTTACTATTCTTCAACCACACTGCTTTGGAACCTTCTTTGCAAATCAGGAAGCAGGATTTTCCCTACCTATTTTATAACTCTCTCTAAAACCTTTCCTTGTCTACTGAATTGTTGCCAAAATGACCAGTGACCATCTGAATGTATTATATAAAACAAACAGTAAGCAACTGGTACATGGAAATATGCCATGGAGAGGAGCTCATGAGTTAATTAATGCCACTCACCCTTTCTACCTGCCACTAAATATATACAGAGAAATATATATATATATATATATATATATATATATATATATATGTGTGTATATATATATATATATATATAAAGATGTAGATATAGATATACATTAAATTATCTGCAAGAACAAATCAACTCTTGCCATGGACCAAAAACATTCTGTTCATATAAATAGGGAAAGCACATATAGGCTTATCCTAAAACACTCCTAATGCAATTAATTAACAGTTTAACAGCTTAAGTCAGGTTACAGTTAACTAAGTGGGAATTTCAGAGTAAAAAGTTAATATTTAAACACTGAATAAGGCAAACAAGTTTGTTGAAAATGGACAGTTCACATGCATGCCATATTCGGTATCATGATCGTTGTTTAAGTTGATAACTGTGATGTTATTTTACAGGCCCATAGCAATAGGTTGTAAAAACTTAGGACATCCATACCATATCATTTTATTTACTTTGATAACTAAACAATTCATGTAGAGAATGAAAAATAGTTGTATGAAGTGTTTGGTTGTAAATGTTCTGCATACCTCAGATCACTGGCTTTATATCTATAATTATACTACTTCAAGTAAAACTGTCTATAAAAACTCCTATGTAAAGTAATGTTAAAATAATCAGAGATTTATATGAAATTGAGGCTGTTTGCAATCTCCACTTTTGCAAAAACAGTATTCAAGTTACCAAATGAGCCATATGTAACTGGTCTTGAATAAAAGCTAATGTGGAAAAGCAATGTTTTATAGTATGGACATTGTGTCTGAAAATACTAATAAGAATGACACAGCTATCACACAGCTGTTTCGTCCCCTGTAACAGTGGTCAAAATAAGACTAAATATTTGCTCACTGCTCTTCAAACATTTAAACTATAATGTGAGTGTGCTAAAATGAAGAGAGAGAGAGAGAGAGAGAGAGTTTTTTTTGTAGAAACTATCAATAACCTTGGTCTTACAGACCTTGGTGCATTTTTGTGGTACCAATCATAACGTCTTTGAGGACATTATTGACATCTGGTTAATAACTGTAAATGGAAGTATTCATGCTTTTATTGTTTCATACACTAAGAATGTGTGTTCATTAACTTTGGAAGCTTTATTTTGAAAGTGATGCAAGTTATACTGAATGAATAGACAAGGTAGCTAACTGCAGAACTCAGATCAATCAATAACTCTATTTGAGGGTCACTATACAGTAAACATTAAGACTATATTGACTGTCGGGAACTACTGTACAAAAACAATTAAACCAGTTTGCTCAGTGAAAACCTGCTATGCACAATAGATCAGATAAAATTAACCCTGCATTCACACTTTTGGTCAGATGTACTTTATTTAACTCCATGCAGTGACGGGCGATTGGGTAATAATCAAATAATAATTGCAAGATCCATTGGTGAAACCCTTCACTCCGGCTATTGCTATCAAATCCCTGGGACACAGAAGGATGCTGACTATGTACACTACATTGCACGGGAAGTAACATAATAATAATTGATTTTTTTTGACTAACCAGAAGGGGAAATATCCTGACCACAAGAGCAAAAAGGGAAGCTCAGAGTTCTCCACCTTTAGAAGCACTGATTTCACTTCAGAATGAAGTCCAGACCAGGCTAAGAATTGCCCTAAATAAAAACTTCTTGGTTATGGTGTTGCAAAGTCTAAGTTGCATTTGCCTACATTCCTTAAAGCAGTTTTTTGAGTGGGGGTGAAAGCAGCCCATATTAGGATTGCATTTGGTCTCTAATTGCTTAAGAACTAATACTTAATACTAATCAATCTTAAATACTAGTGCATTCACACTATTTTATGAAGATAAATTAGCAAAGTCAGACCATTTGCTTATCAATTTAAAGAGCAAATTGAATCATTTGCCTTTCATGATACATACACTAAATTGAAAAGTCACAGGGGGAAAAACATGCCATAAGTCGATAAATCTATGATCTGGTTTTGTCCAGCACTGACTATCCTCCTGTATCCCACCATTCCTTAGCTCTGTTCTCAAGTGTTTGCCATACATACTGTAGTGTCCTAGTAACAACAATCTTTGGAGACTATCAAATGAGAGGGGTAAGTGTGTAAGTTCCAGGTTGGCATAGCTAAGTGAGGCTATATAGCATACGAACTGGCAAAAAAGGATCTCCTTTTCCTTTAGACTCTTCTCCACTGATCCGAGTCCATGCAGGAACTGATTAACATTACTGACAGAATGTATAACTCTGTCACGTGTCACTGCTTGTCCCAGGGATTGAAAAACATTGGGGGAAGGGGGAGCGGGATTTATACAAATAAAGTCAATAGAGGACAGTGAGTTTATTTACTTCTATAGGATAATGTGTTACCTACTAACTAATATGTGGCACACCCCTGAAACCTTTATTTATAAAGAATTATTTGAAAACAAGAAATAGTTAAGTCACTTTACGTTGACACTTCACACAGGTAACGTGCATTCCCCAACATTGCTGGTTTCTAGATGAATACGTAATGGGGACTGTCATCATTACAGATTCCAGTGTTCTTTCTTTTGCAGTCCTCTCCATAATCAAGTAATACAAGCATTCGGCTTAATAAAAATAGTGAGCATATTACATTTACATTTTGTTCCCCTATATACTTTTTAATTGGAGCAGTGGTGGTGGTGGCGGGCTTTGTAACATGTGTCTTGATGGACTTCCTTTTGATGATGTCATATCAGACCTGCAATCTTTGAAGGTGTAGCTTTTTTAGGTCAAATTTAATTCCATGCTCACCTCTGCAAGTTATTATATTTTAGATACTATCTGCAGTGTAGTAAATCAAGCACTGATATCATCACCGGGCCTGGGCACAGTAGCCCTCCATATCAGCTCAGACTCCCCTCCACCTCATAAGAAATTTCTAGTATTGTTTATTTATGAACAATATTACATTCATCAGATGTATACCCACAACTCCAGTGCTTAAGCTATGGGTGTATTTAGTCAGCCAGCTAATTTACCAAAATGCTCTTTTATAACCATATCGGAGGAATCTGTAAACTACTAAAATATATTGCTTGCTGGATTAAATAAGGGATTGCATGTCTCTTTATGAAATTCTAGTTTATGTAAACGTTGCTTGGGATGTTTAATACAGTATACCCTTTTGGATGTGAGGTATGTGGTAGAACAGCAAGACAAATCCAGTTTTTGGTTCCATCAAGAAAATCTTGTCCATGCCATTGGTTCTTGCAAAATTAATTTTGTGCATAAAGGTAAGTATACAATATACTTATTGCTATTAAACATAATTGCATATGCAGTTTGATTGCTTAAAACAAAAGTTAAAAAAATGGCAGGAAAATGCATACCCATGGATTCTGGATGTGAGAATTTAATCAAGTTTAGTAATGTCTCCAGAGACTCCAGGCAAGCATGGTTTTAGCCAATGACAGTATTCAAATCAATGCAGAAGTAAACAAATTGCAAGTAGAAATATTTTTAAAATCTTACCTAAATATTTCAATGCTCTTTAGAGGCAATGATCTAGCCATCAGCTTGAAATGTCCAGCCTTTAATGTTCAATCTTCTGTGTTTTTTATGTCTGCAACTTTCATTGAATAATCCCATCTGAAAAAGGACCTGTGCTGGAATAAAACTATTGAAAAAAAATGCTGTCAATCATCTGTATCTATATAGACTCTTCTTTCATAACTAAATGACTACAACTTACCATCCATATTCTAGATCCAGAAACAAATGATTTGATACCTTTTATTGGACCAACATGGATGTTACAGAAAAGAACAAAGTGCTCTAGCTTTCAAACCAACCAGGTCCTTCTTCAAAAGCTTTGTGGCAGTTATTTCAAATATCCCATATTATTAACACCAGATTATATTGAACAAACAGAAATAATTCTCATTGGTTTAACATATACATTTAAAACATAACAGAAAATTACATCAGAGAAGCTAATTAACACCAGTATGCCTTTAACTGAGAAGCCTCAGAAGGGTAAAGGTTATCAAGAATTCTCTACAGCCAGAGAGTTCTTGTCACATAAATTTTAAAATGTCTCAGTATGCCAAGAAAGCATTCTAGTGATAAAAAAAACCTTGGGGTGGGTGGCATTCTCTCTAATACATGTAAGATGAGCTTACAACTTACATTCCAATTGTCCTGGTATATTAAAGAACAGATAATGAGAGACAAAATCCTGGAATTAGGTATAACTACAAGTTGAAAACAAGCCTCAAATTAACATACACATATATACATGATGCATGATAGTATCACTTGTAAGTGTAAGTGCCAAATAAAAAAATACAAAAATATTTGTCAAGGACCCCCAAGAAAATGAGACCATGAGCTTGATAAGTGCAGATTTCATCACAGAGTCTGTGTATAACAAAAATGCACAGAATCAGTCTAAGGAATCTAAATGAAAACCCAAAGGAATTACACCTTTTATGAACCCCCAAGTAAATGAGATATGCATCTTAATATGAGCAGATTTAAAAATGTGACAGTGTGTAATCCAACCACTGACAACTAGTAGAAAGAAGTAAATGTATACTATATGTGAAAACTAAGTGTCCTAGCCACATTACAATTGCCCCATGCCACGCTCCCCCCACACATATGTGTGTACATACACCACACCATACCCCCCACACACACACACCCCTGCACACCCCACACAACCACAACACACAACAAATATAACAAACACAATCCACACACACGACACCACACCGCGGACAACAAACAAAACACACACACACACACACCAACACACAAAAACACAACCCATACCAAACACACACATACATACATCAGTATACACACACACACACTCAAACGCACTCACCACAGTGTTAAGGTGAGAAGTCAACATGTAGATAACCTAAACTTACAAAATCAAAGGCCCGCTGAAGAACTAAAGTATTTATGTCCATCTTTTAAAGTAAAGGTCTGTGTAAGTTTAAGTGGAATAATGTCATATAACCAACATCAATGTTCAGTCCATCCGCCACCATATTGAGAAGTAAAATAAGTCTAATTTCAGAAGCCTGTCTCTGTTGTGTACTGTTGAAATGTCCTTTTAAGACCATCACAGACATATCTGAGATTGAGTGGTCATCCTGGGAGAAGTGCTGGGCTACTGGTTTCCCAATCTTCTTGTGATTAATAGAATGTCTGTGTGAATTCATTCTAGTGCGGAGTTGTTGGCTCGAAATAACTGCCACAAAGCTTCTGAAGAAGGACCTGGTTGGTTCGAAAGCTAGAGCACTTTATTCTTTTCTGTAACATCCATGTTGGTCCAATAAAAGGTATCAAATCATTTGTTTCTGGATCTATTCTTAAAAGGACCAATACGGCACCTACAAAATTTTTTTGCATCATGGAAGATACCGAAATTCGCCACAGGACATGGCAGTTGCATAACAATAAGAAGAAACTAGCACAGCTAGATAGTGACATCTACTTTTTATCCCAGTGCAAAAGGAATAACATTATCCCTAAAGGTCTAGCTATTTGGAATCCACTGAGAAACACAGATAATTCTACATATGCTGAACAACTTTGTCGTAGGACCTCTGAGAAATTGAGAAATCACAGAATCCACAGCTCATATGCCAAAAAAGCATTTTTGAAGAAACAGTTTAATGAAATAGCTGCCACACTGGAGAGGATGTCTGGTGAGCCTATTCCAAACATCTTGCATGAGATAGACATGAACTACCAAAGAACCTTAAGAAAAGCCATGCTCATTAAAAACAGGAAGTTAGATGCCCTTCAACTTACCATACTTCATAACAACCATGAAGAACAGAACAGAGTGACTGAACAACTAAGCCACACAGATGGGCACCTTTCAGTTGTTAATTTGTCCACCCACACACTGACTACTGGGAATTAAATGCTTTCGTACCCAATTTCTGCCAAACCACTGGACAGAATACAGCTTTGTGGTGAAATGGAGGAATACTTCTGCAGATTGAGACTCAGGGAATTTTTTCATGGCAGAGAAGAAATCACAGACAGGGAAGAAATCACAAACAGTTAAAATATTATGGATAAGAAAAAGAAACCATATGAGTTTACCCCATCAAGTGGCCGTAACAAGAAACTGGACAAATACATTAATTGCTTTCGCCAGAGAGTTACTGGTGAGATTCTTAATAGGCAGAAACAGGCCCGTTACAACCTCTCTCTCTCCATTGGAACGGAGGGCTATACAAACACTAAAATCAAACCATAACATTGTCATAAAAAAAGCTGATAAAGGCTCGGCAGTGGTGATATTGAATCGGGAAGATTACATTCATGGAAGCCAACAGGCAACTAGTGACCTTACTTTCATTACAAAGTACTGGAAGTGACCCAACTACAGAATATAAAAGAGAACTAAAGGGTTAATTGAAACATTTCCAAAGCATGTCCAAGACAAACTAAAGGACCTCATCCCCAGTGAACCTAAGCCAGGGTATTCTACATGCTTCCTAAAATACATAAGCCTGGTAATCCTGGTAGACCCATAGTCTCTGGTAATGGCACCCTGACAGAGGGATATCAGGGTTTGTAGAAGCTATTTTCAAACCGCTGGTTATACAAAGGATAGTTACATCAAGGACACTACTCACTTCCTGCATAAACTTTCTGGTTTTAAGGACTTACCACCTGATACCCTTTTAGCCACGATGGATGTAACCTCCCTCTACACTAATATTCCACACACAGATGGCATTTCAGCCTGCCTCAAATACCTGTATGACAAAGAATTGGACCCCAACATTGACCCTGGAGTTGTGGATAAACCCACTGAATTCATTCTGACACATAACAACCTCAGCTTCAATGGTAAACATTATGTTCAAACTATGGGAACAGCAATGGGAACCAGGATGTTTCCACAGTATGCTAATCTTTTTATGGTGAATTTGGAGGATTTTCTAAGGCACTGTACACATAAACCACTCGCTTATTTCCGTTACATTGATGATTTGTTTATAATTTGGACAGAGGGCACTGACACAACTTAAAGATTTTCATCGGGAACTTAATAACCTCCACCCAACTATAAAGCTTTACCCTGAAAATATTCTGCCACCAGTGTACATTTTCTGGATACCACTGTCACTATTAAGGATGGAACCCTACATACCTGTCTTTACAGGAAACCAACAGACAGACAGAGATACTTACACAAGAAAAGTAATCACCTGAGCCACACAAAGAAATCTGTCATATATAGTCAAGCACTTCAGTATCACAGCCTCTGTTCAAATGAGGAAGACAGAGACACACATCTGGTGATGTTGAAAAACACCTTTATTGAGCAGGGACACTCATCCAGAGAAATTGACAGAGCAGTGGAATGTGCAACACAGGTCCCAAGAGAACAGCTACTGCAATATAAGGAACGGATGACTACCAACAGAATACCCTTAGTAGTCACATACCATCCTGACCTTGAACTCCTACATAAGATTACTAAGGATCTCCATCCAATAATTAGTGAGGATGAAACCCTTAACTGTATTTTTCAAGAACTACCACTACTATCTTTTAAACAACCACCTAATTTAGCCAACCTGATTATTAGGAGTCAGCTTGAACCCGGAACAGAATACCAAGACATGTAACCTCATTTCCACTTCAGACTGTGTGGTTACATCACAAAACAGACTATTCAGGATACAGGGGAATTATACATGTACATCAAGTAATGTGGTCTATTTTATCCAATACAAGAAATGTCCTCGCACAGGTTATGTGGGGGAGACGGAGCCAACAACTCTGCACTAGAATGAATTCACATGGGCATTCTATTAATCACAAGAAGATTGAGAAACCAATAGCCCAGCACTTCTCCCAGGATGACCACTCAATCTCAGATATGTCTGTGATGGTCTTAAAAGGACATTTCAACAGCACACAACAGAGACAGGCTTCTGAAATTAGACTTATTTTACTTCTCAATATGGTGGCGGATGGACTGAACATTGATGTTGGTTATATGACACATTATTCCACTCAAACTTACACAGACCTTTACTTTAAAAGATGGACATAAATACTTTAGTTCTTCAGCGGGCCTTTGATTTTGTAAGTTTATGGTTATCTACATGTTGACTTCTTACCTTAACACTGTGGTGAGTGCGTTTGAGTGTGTGTGTGTATACTGATGCATGTATGTATGTATGTGTGTGTTTTGTGTGTGTTTGGTATGGGTTGTGTTTTTGTGTGTTGTGGGTATTGTGTGTGTGTGTGCTTTGTTTGTTGTCTGCGGTGTGGTGTGGTGTGTGTGGATTGTGTTTGTTATATTTGTTGTGTGTTGTGGTTGTATGGGGGTGTGCAGGGGTGTGTGTGTGTAGGGTGTGGTGTGGTGTATGTACACACATATGTGTGGGGGAGTGTGGCATGTGGCTAGGACACTTAGTTTTCACATATAGTATACATTTACTTCTTTCTACTAGTTGTCAGTGGTTGGATTACACACTGTCACATTTTTAAATCTGCTCATATTAAGATGCATATCTCATTTACTTGGCGGTTCATAAAAGGTGTAATTCCTTAGGATTTTCATTTAGATTCCTTAGACTGATTCTGTGCATTTTTGTTATACACAGACTCTGTGATGAAATCTGCACTTATCAGGCTCATGGTCTCATTTTCTTAGGGGTCCTTGACAAATATTTTTGTATTTTTTTTGTTTGGCACTTACACTTACAAGTGATATTTTCATGCATCATGTATATATGTGTATGTTAATTTGAGGCTTGTTTTCAACTTGCAGTTATACCTAATTTCAGGATTTTGTCTCTCATTATCTGTTCTTTTATATACCAGGACAATTGGAATGTAAGTTGTAAGCTCATCTTACATGTATTAGAGAGAATGCCACCCCAAGGTTTTTTATCACTAGAATGCTTTCTTGGCATACTGAGACATTTTAAAATTTATGTGACAAGAACTCTCTGGCTGTAGAGAATTCTTGATAACCTTTGCCTTCTGAGGCTCCTCAGTTAAAGGCATACTGGTGTTAATTAGCTTCTCTGACGTAATCTTCTGTTATGTTTTAAATGTATATGTTAAACCAATGAGAATTATTTCTGTTTTTCAATATAATCTGGTGTTAATAGTATGGGATATTTGAAATAACTGCCACAAAGCTTCTGAAGAAGGACCTGGTTGGTTCAAAAGCTAGAGCACTTTGTTCTTTTCTGTAACATCCATGTTGGTCCAATAAAAGGTATCAAATCATTTGTTTCTGGATCTGTTCTTAAAAGGACCAATACAGCACCTACAACATTTTTTTGCATCCATATTCTATAAACCCTAAATAGATGTCCCAATTAGGATACTCTCCCCCACAGAACCATAGAAATGGAGAGAATTAGCTCAGAAGCATTTCTTACAGGAAAAGCACTAGTTTGGTTTTCACCTTTTTGTGAAATTAGAATCAGTCAATAATTGGACATCACTGGCGCAGAAAGGAGAATTATTTGTATACTTTGGCTGCATCCATTGAAATGGGTTGATATTTTTATTTTAATGCAGATTCAATTATAGCAAATGAAAGAAATGGATAAATGAGTAAATAGTGGAATCATTCCTATAGACAAATGCTGTCGCTGTCAATAGGTTATAATTTTTAGAGATATGAAAGCACAGCACTATACTACTTCAATAAAAATGTTCTTAGTTATCTGTCAGATTTCATTTGTAGCAACAATGCATCACATAAATAAATGAACTCTGGCTTTAAGATTTATTTATTTTTTTTTTTTTTTACAAAAGGATGGTTATAAAAAATGCATTTCTGCACTTTTGATGGCTGTCACGTGCCAATATTTCATTTCAATATAAAAATATTTTTAGTTTTTTACGTGATGCAAATCCTTACCAGTTCTGGTAAAAGGTCCACACAATCTGCATTGTTACTGGATTGGGAATCGTGATTCACAGCTGCAGTACCAGAAACAGATGTCTCTAGGCTATGCTGTCAGGCACTTGGCCATCCTATACCTTGAAATTTCTGTAAAAAATGCTGATATTTGAACAGATGCAGAAAACCATCCCTCAATGTGTTTTTTTTATAAACTTGCAAAAAAGAAAATGGTCCCTCACCCATCTGACCCCTGCCACCCTGACCTTCAACTCAGCACTCATCACCCCATGCATCCAGTACACCCCACATGGTATCCTGTGATAGGGGCTCACCGCAAGTGGGTGCCTACCAAAACGGCGACCCACTTGTGGTGACTGCCCTGACAGTGAGGGTGTAGGAAGGGTGACCAGACGGGGAGGGTTCACAAGAAGGTGACGGGATAGTGCACATGTATATGTGGGCGGGGGAGGTAGCGAGCATGCCAAGCAAGGGACAGGAGGGTTTATGAAGGGTGGTGCCATGGGCTGCTAGTGAGCTGGCATCATGGCATGGTGGGGTGGGTGCTGGCATGGAGTGGTGAGGGTACAGGGTTCTGGACTGGGTGCTGCTACTTTTTTTTGTTGCACCCGACCCGAGACAGGAATTTTTTTTTATTCCACGGATACACCCCCCCCAACATGCACACCCCTGGAGTTGAGAATGTAAATTAAAGGGGGTGCAGGGGGCACAGCCCCCCACATAAAAGAAAATATCTATGTTTTGTGCTGGTATCACTCAGTCTATAATTGCACATCACCGAAATTGAATTTTGGTGATGTGCACTTGCCATAAGGACGATCGTCATTCGGCAATTGCCCTTTATGACATGGAACCACCCCACACATACTCTAACTCACCTGAACAGGTTCCATGAGGAAGATCCACTCTGCAATCAAAGACACATCTTGCTGCTCAAACCAGCAACTCCAATCTCAGATAATAAGGTAAGTGTGGTTCAATATACAGTACAACCTCGATTATCCAAACTGCTTGGAAGACATCTGATCGGTTCAGCTAATCGAGAATTTGTAGTATCGAGGTTCCTATCCCATGATCATCAGTACTGCCACATGCTCACAGACCTACTGTAGCTGCCTGCTATTTGCAGTATGTGTACAGGTATATAAAGCACACCATCTCTGTTTCAAACTACGTGAAGTAGAGCGAATTAAGAATGCATCTGTATGTCCTTGCCTACACTCACCCAAAGACAGAACCACTCTGAAACAAAACAGTAGGTACAGTAAGTGCTGAAAAGCATGGAATTCAAACTCCTCTGGGACTCTATTCAGAGTTGTGGAGCCGAGGGAAGGATCGTGTACATACAGTACATGTACTACATACAGTATACTGAAAAAATATTACTCCTCTCTATGTCAGGCAGTTTATAAATGCAGTATTTATGCAGTAGTTGTGGTGGTTTTTGTTTTCCCCTGTTTTTCAGGAAGCCACAAACTAGAAATGCTTGGAAATGCTTGTTAATGCTCATATCTCTTCTTCAATTCTTTCAATGTTTTCAGTTCTTTTCTTTTTCATTTTGTACCTCTTTTGCATTTGTTACATAGAAACATAGAAACAGAGTTTGATGGAAGATAAGGACTGCTTGGCCCACCTAGACTGCCCATTTTACCTACCTACTATAACACCACAGACCCTGCTTGATCTCTGCCTTTACTCCCCCTTTCCCTACCACTGAGATTCCCTTATGTGCATCTCATGCCTTCTTGAATCCCACTACAGTTTTTAACCCCACCACCTCTGCTGGGAGGCTGTTCCAGGCATCCACCACTCTTTCAGTGAAGAGGTACTTACACCTCCCCAAGTCTACCCCCTCCAGTTTCATCACATGACCCCTTATTCTTGAGCATCTTGTGGATGGAGCCTATAGCCACATCATTTTAGCTTGATAAGGGGTTTCTTTGTAACACATTTATTTAGTAGTTTTCAGTGCATCCTTCCATAACACTGCAAATCCCTATAGTAGTTAAACATACTCCCTTCTTTCTGTTTAGAATGATGGACACAGAACTCAAACAAATCTAAATATCTTTAAAACTATTCAAGGTGCACAAAAATGACCAGCATGAAAGTTGTTCTGGGTAAAAAGACCTTTCATATGAGGTTAGTCACTAATCTGAATTCTTTATATTTTGTAAAATAAGGCCTTCCAAACAACCTCATTTTTTTCTCTCTCTGAGTGAACACAGTAGGAGTCATGCCAAACAAATGTAAATATCTCAGAAAGTATACAAGTTACCAATATACAACCAACAAGAAAGTTGTTCAGGGCAACATTATCTTTCAAATTAGGGTAGTCACTAATTTGAATTCATTAAATGTTTTTAAATATAACCATCCGAAAGGTGCAAATCGTGAAGAAAAATTGAAATTTAGGTAATTAGATGGCCATAGTTTAAAAAATATAATTAAGGCAGCTTAATGAATAAGTTCATTTGAAAGGTTATTTTGTCCTGAACAACTTTCATAATGATGGTTTATGTGTAATTTCTATACTTTTAGAGATATTTACATTTGTTTGCCATAACTCCTACTGAACTTATAACAGCCTCATTTCTGTAAAGCACTATGCCACTTTAAGTGCAATTAGACCTGACCATCTTGTCATGCCTAATTTAACAGTAGATCATCATGACTTACTAGTACTTCAATGGAAATCTTTAGTGCTTACCAGCTTGAAACAAAATGATCTGCTTATACTGGGGTCACATTAGATATTTTCAGGATGGAATCATGTTAAATCTTTTCTGAACAAAAGCAGCAGATAAATTTTAGTAAGTAACAGCCAGCAATATCCTATAAGATCTATATGTGAAGCTGACACTGACCAGATAGGAAGAAAAAGGAAGACAGCAAAGAAAAACAATGGCTGTCTGTAAAACTTTTAGGCATCTATGCTGCAACACTGATTTTTTTCATTTATGATGTCCTCTTTGGCAACTTCTATTATTAAAAAGCATTAAATGTATAGTTTACTAACTCTTGACCTTGGGATAACTTTTGAATGACTCCTATATAAGTTTTAAGCCATTCCCTTTATGGGAGGTCAAGACCTGTGCAAAAGGTCAGGTGTTATGTTTTCATATTTTTTTACAATATTCCACAGTAAAAGTGTGGAGAATAGAAAAGCATGTACAACTAATCTCCTATGCATTTTCAACTCAAAGAAAAGTTAATATTTGAGCAAAATCAAACCCAAAGTTTATGTAGTATTGTTCAAAAAGTTATTTTATTCTAAATCTTATTGGACTATTGATGAACTGAGCAAATTAATGTTTAGATAAAACAAACTGAAGACTCCAGGATTGGGAGGTCATTAAAATTGCAACCGGTCAAATTATGAAACCTTAAATGAACTCATTCAGACTATTCTTCTTAGTGTGTAATTATAATGAATAAAACCATTTGAATATAGATCTACAATTATACAACCATTGTGATACATATTTTTAGGATCAGAGGAATAATAATAATAATTTTATTTAATATAGCACCTTTCGAGTCATTAAGGCGCTTCACAAATACACAAAATACACAGTTAGACAATAAATAAGAATAAAATCAGTGAAAATCAGGAAATGCTTTAACCCAAAGGAAGATCATCAGTGCCCGTTTAAAACTCCCCACAGTCCTGCACTCCCGTAGCTGATGAGGTAGAGAATTCCAGAGGGATGGGGCAGCGAACATAAAAGCCCGAGCCCCAGATGACTTCAATCTAACCCTCGGATTCTCCAGCAACCCCTCATCAGCCAAGCGGAGTTCTCGCACAGAGGTGTAAGAAATCAGAAGTTCTTTCAAGTAGTCAGGACCCAATCTGTGTAGGGCCTTGTAGGTTAACAAACCTACCTTAAAGGTGAACCACCACTGAACTGGCAGCCAGCGCAGATCACGCAGCACAGGGGTTATATGAGATCTCCTTGATGCCTCAGTTAATAAACATGCAGCCACATTCTGCATCAGCTGTAGGTGGTGGTTATCAACCCAAGGAAGCCCTAGGTACAGGGAGTTACAGTAGTCAAGGCACGAGGTCACAAAGACGTGAACCAAAACTGGCAAGTCGCTGGATGGAACAAGGTGCTTGATCCTGGCAATGTTCCTAAGATGCTAAAAGGCTAACTTGACAACTGCCAACACCTGATGATGGAGGGTCAGACCATCGTCAAGTATCACTCCCAGGTCACGCACCCGATCAGAGGTAAGGATCTGCTCATCCCCCAGAAATAAACCGGGGGTGAGTCAGTCCCTGACTGAAAAAATGGTGCAAGGCTACCAAAATCGTGGTGATCTCACTGTTTTAATGCTTCAGTGTACATGGCTCAAACAAAAAAAAAAAAAACATAATAAAAGCTTCTATCTTCTCAAAAAAAATTATATTTTATTATATTTGATTTAATCTGAAAATACAAAATTGCAATAAGGAAGTAAAACAATCAAGATGAGAGTTCAGCTTTCTCCAATCTTACATTGAAGCTGAGCCATAATAAAGGCTTCTATCTTCTCCAAAGCAATTCTATTTTATTTTGATATATTTAATACTGTGTTCTGTATCTAAGTAGACACTAGAAAAAAAGTTTATTTAGGTGTTTGAAAAGAGACAAATGCAACCAGACACGAAGGAAGTCAAAAGAGAACATTGGTTGTGGGGGCTAGACTACTCCAACAGGGTCCACCCACCGACACTACTGGCTGTTGGTGGGCATTGGTAGAAGAGGAGGAGCTGGGCATGTGCTGTAAGCAGTCAGTGTAGTAGTAGGAGGAAGAGGTGGATGGCAGGCTGCCTGTCATAGTCCAGCTCTTGTTATAAATCCCGGTGGTGCCTGAGTGGTTGTAGCAATCATCTGTGCAGCAGCCCTCCATCTCAAGGGATTAAGGGGACTCAGTTTAGCGGTCCTGTTGTAGTCAAGCAGGCTCAAGCTCCATTACAGCAGCAGGTCTGACTGGAGCCTTGGACCCCCAGCTCTGCTACTTGTACAGGACTGAGCACTTGAGAGTGAGGGATCCTCTCTGCTTGCAGAGAAAGTGTGAGGGGTTGCAATTGATGTTCATTTGTGTGCCAGGGGGCTGGCTGGACTGCCTTTAAGTATAAGCATTGCATGTGTCTGAACTGTTGTGGATTGCATGGGCATAGGGAGAGGGTTGTCCAGGGTGTTCAAGCCCCCCCCCCCAAAAAAATACCTCAGAAAATGTCAACTTCCTGTATTTTATTTTCAGGTTGGCTCAGGCTCAGCTGCTAAAAAACTCAGTGTCTCAGCAGTCTCCATAGCGGGTAGAGCTAGATGCAACACAAAGTGCATGTGCGGGACCATTGATGGCCAGGGGAGATGGAGACATCATCACTAGAGAGAGCAGGAGAAGCCTGGTGAGACAAACTAGTGAGCATGCTGCTGTGCTACATCGTCTGTTAAGCACCAAGAAAGTTGTGGTGTAGTGTCGATTGTTGTGGTGGTAGAGTGGGACTGTGCGCTGCTCTTCTCTAGCCTCAGTTGAACTGTGGGAGAACTTGAAGTATGGTCTACTAGAGAAAGAACTGACCCATCCAGTGCAGAGCTATGAGTAACACACAGCACACCTTCTTGACTGTGCTGGATGCTGGCAGGACTGGTGGTGTGGTCTGAAGAGAAGACAGGAGAGGTTAAGGAAAATATGCTATGGCCTAATGGCCTATAGTCCTGTCTTGGGAGTGGAGTGACTGATAAGGTAAGCAGACAGAAGAATAATCAGCAGAAAAGTGGTGAGTGGAGAAAAGAATGAAGATTGATTTGAGGGAAGGGACAGTAGCACATCAATATGGCTAAGACACAATAGCGAGGCAATAACGGCGACAAAACTAGAGCGAATGCACTAACAGCAACTGCAAAATGATGGCAACAGGGTATAAATGGTGAATATGCTGATATAGCCTACCTCTGTGTCAAGGAGCACCTCAGAGTAGGATATTTAGAAATAGGAGGGGGTTTGGGGTGCAGCCCCCACTGGGGTGTGGGGGGGCAGTGCCCCCCATTAAAATAAATAGTGCAGTAGGTGCACAGGGGTAGTGTTTGAGCAATATGGCCACATACCTGGTGAGCCAGATGGGGCATCCCTTGTTGCATCATGCTGGATATATATGTCGTCGGGATAAGGTGATCCTACGAAGGTGTATTGGCAATGCATGAAGAGTCATCGGCTGAGATGCTGTGCCCATGTCCACACTATCGGGGAGGAGGTGGTGGCAGTCAAAAAGAGCCACAATCATGTGGCTGATGCCACTAAAGCTGGTGTTCAGCAGGTTATGGGAAACCTGTGGGAAAGAGCACAGAACTGCATGGAAACTACAGGGCAGGTTGTGTTGCAGAGTACCGAGCATGCCTGTGACATGGTTGCAGGCCACCTTCCTCGGTTACCTCTGCTGAGGAGGACAGTGCAGTGGATACATTGGAGTGAAAGGATTTGTCCAGTATTGCCAACCACAGTGAATGAGTTAGTGTTGCCAGAGTAGTACAAGACAATATTAGCTGGTGAGCCATTTCTCTATTATGACTGTACCACAGGAACTGATCATTTCTTAATGTTTGCCACTCAGCATAATCTCCAGTTTTTGTCTCATTGTCAGGAGTGGTTTCTTGATGGGACATTTCAAGCCTGTCCCACACTTTTCAAACAGCTGTATAGTATACTTGGGACGAGGGGAGGTGCTGTTATCCCTGCTGTTTTTTGCTGATGTGTGCAAGGACTACCAGTGCTTATGAGAGGGTATTCCAGCAGCTGAAGTCATGGGGCACCACTACCTGACCATCCAGCGCTATGATGGATTACGAGAGGGCAGCTTTTCATGCCTTTGGGACTGTATTTCCTGATGTTATTGTTAGAGTCTGTTTTTTTTTCACTTTGCCCAATCCATCTGGCATAAAGTGCAGCAGTGTGGTGAGATACACTCAAGGTATGTGCACGATGCAGATTTTGCGCTACATGTAAGAATGCTGTTAGCTCTTGCAATTGTACCTATTGCTGACGTGGTGTCCACGTTTGAATAACTGCATGAATGGCAATATTTTGTTACACATGAGGAGGTGCTTGAGCCACTTATTGACTACTTCGAGGACATCTGGCTGGGTCATCCTCTTAATAGGTCTGGGAGGAGGTGGCCTGTCTTTGCCATCCAGTTGTGGAATTGTTATGAGGCAACATGTATGGGGCATGTTAGAACTAATAACGCAGTTGAAAGGTGGCACAGGGGGTTTAATACACAACTGGGAGCATGCCACCCTACTATTTGGAGGCTACTGGAATGTCTAAAAGAAGAGCAAAGGCTGACAGAGGTGAGATTGGAACAAATAGTTTCAGGGGCTGCATGTATACAAGGTCAGCGCCATTACCTGGATTTGAACAAGTGTCTGGTGGCAGTGGTGCAAGAGTATGCAGTCCATGACAGGTATGCGTACTTCAGGGGACTTGCATACAATTTTCATTTACAGATTTAGCTTTTGCAGCCATGAGTCTGAGTACAGTGCTATGGAAATGTATGAAAATTTGCTGAAAAATGCCATGTACTGTTTATTTTAGGTGCCAAAATTGTAGTTGCTCTAAGGGATTCACTGAATTGACTTACACCAAAGTGTCTTATCCCAATTGACATGGAACTGAAGGGACTCCTCTCATTCAGAGAAGTGATGAGGGATATTGGCACCATCTCCCAGGGCACCCCTCATTACATCTCAAGCCCACCAATGTTCTTCCCAACTTAGAACTTATCATGTGGAGTGGGAATAAGTATGGAAAGGCAGATGCCTGACTGACATCTTTGTCTCTGGCTGTTGCAGAGTGCTCCCATGTGCAAAAAGAGGAATGGGATTAGGAGTACTGTCTATATATAAAGGTGGGATTGTGGTAGAAGAGGAGTGATGCAAATGTGTG
The DNA here is from genome assembly GCA_016271365.2 of Neoceratodus forsteri. Taxonomy (NCBI): domain Eukaryota; kingdom Metazoa; phylum Chordata; order Ceratodontiformes; family Ceratodontidae; genus Neoceratodus; species Neoceratodus forsteri. The sequence goes on along the minus strand of CM057456.1, from coordinate 1,383,114,084 downwards.
GAGGTGTCCCCATATGTAGGAGTGGGATGGATGGGGAGCAATGTTCCCCATGTAGGTGCAGGGATATGAAGGGATGGAGTGTTCCCCATGTGCAGAGCTGATATGAAATGGGAGGAAAGCTCCCCATGTGTGGAGGTTGAATGGAGGGGGAGGATTGCTCCCTATGTGTAAGGGGTGGGATGGAGTGGGAGAAGTGCTCTCCATGTGGGGGGAGGTGAAATGTAGTGGGTTAAGCACTGGAGGGGTCAGGGGATGAGTGTTAACAATGTATGGAGGTGGGATGGAGGTGGAGCAATGATACCTTTGTGTAGAGGTGGAATGGAGGGGAAGAGTGCTTTCCGTGTTCAAGTTCAAGTTTATTGTGAAGGGATAAAATCCATTGAGCAAGCTCCTTTGTAAGGAGGTCCCATGTACAAGTAATGATAAATACTTGGTGTGAGATACAAAATGTAAGGACACGTACAGTAATATAAATTAAAATAAAGCAATTTTCTTTACATTAGTATTTACAATATGTACAATGTTGCATTCAACAAGGATTGAGACCAGATATGATTATATAAGACACTAAGTCCACCATGTGGAAGAGGGCTGAAGAAGGAGAATTGCTCCCAAGGAGACATGGAGGGGGAGGAGTGCTCTCTATGTGCAAATGTGTAGTGGAGGGGGAGGAGTGCTTCCCATGTGTGGAGGTGGGATGGATTGAGGGGATTGTCACTTAATGGCCACCCTCTTAGACCCATTCTCCAGCCTGTGTGTGAAACTTTTTGAAATGGGCACAGTTTATAATGGAGCAGATGTGCAATCCACATCTCTTCTTTGGCTGCTGTAAAGTATTGGGCTGATTGGTGGGGGTGCAAGAGGGGGCACCAGTCACTCAGGAGCACCCACTGTATCGTATCCCTCCAACCACCCTGCAGAGTGGGAACAGTTGTGGGGGGGTACAAGGTCCATATTTATATATCTCAGTACCTCAGAGTGCTTTCCATGGGTAGAGTACGTTAGGTAGGAGAACCTCTGGCAGAAGCAGAGTGTTCTGCAAGTGTAGAGGTGTGGCATAGGGTGAGGAAGTGCCAGTCACCCAAAATCCCACTTCAAACTTCATGGTTGCTCTGGTGGAGCAGGACAGGTATGAAGGGGCAGATGTGCAACTTACATCTCTATCCCTGGCTGCTGCAGGGTGCTACTCTTGTGTGGAGGTGGGATGGGGGAATGGGGCATCATTCTCCTAGAGTCCCCTGTCTAGAGCTCACCCAATGCCAGTGCCAGCTTTCATGGAACTCGGATGGGTGAAGATGGAGAGATGTGTGAACCACATCTGTCATTGGCTCCTGCAGAGTGCTCCTAACAAGCAGGAGGTGGAATGGAAGGAGAAAATGCTTCACATGTGCAGAAATGCAGAAAGATGTGTTGGGTTCCAATGACCTTGGGACACCCAGTGGATCTGGACCGAAACCCCATTTCCACCCAACTGGCACCCACAAGGCTAGATAGAAACAGATGTGGCATGGCAAATGTGCAACTCACATTTCTGTCTCTGGCTGGGGCAGCCAAAGTGCAGTGGTGGGATGGTTGTGGAGGGGGCACCAATCACCAAATTCTGCCAGGCCACAGTCCACTTTTTACCTTGGGCTGCCCTCGTGGAGGTCAGCTTGTCACTATGCCAACCTGTGTAGAGTGGGATGGGTGTGGAGGTGAGGATGGGTAACCTACAATAGTCTGTGGCTACTGCAGATGGTTCCATATGTGCTGTGAACTGGAGGTGTAAAGGGCAACAACTACCCGGGGTGCCCATCCAGTGCCCACCCTACATTGTGCTAGTCAATGTGAAGTGGCAGATATGTGACCCACATATTTGTCTCTGGCTCTGTCTGGGTTCTCCTTTTGTGCGGTGGTGGAATAGATACACCAAGTTTGTTTCTCTCTCTCTCTCTCTCCCTCTTCTTCCCTCCCTCTCTCTCTGTCTGCTCCCCCACAATGAAAAGAGAACTCTGCAGTACTGCTCTCTGTCCTAATAACAGCACTCTTGCTGCCACTTTCTCTGCCTCTCTGTATGTGCTGTCTGCTTCCACTGAGCTTCAGAAAGACAAACAGAGAGTCAGAGTGACAGCAAGGTGCCAGAAGAGTGAGTGGAAGTAAAATAGATGGTAACTGAACTTGGGCGCACACTGTACTCCACTTCTTTGTTGGGGGGGCAGGTTGACACCATCTCTGACTGAAACAGATTGGACCCGTACGTATATGCTGTACTGGAAGCGGCTCTTGCTGTTGCTGTGTCTCTCTCGGGGGGTTGGAGGGGGAAGGAGTAGACACTGCTAGGGGATAGGCCACCCATTTAAATGAATGTTTGTTCAGGTGCAGGTCTGGGAGCCACTGGTCATTGTAGTTATGGTCACTACATTGCACTGCCCCCAAATTCACACTGTCAAGGTGATGCTGCAATAGTGACAGCCTGTCACCTGATGATCACTCTCATTCTGCTTACTCACCACATCTCAGCATGTTGCTGTCACTGTTTGGGGAGCTCTCTCTCTCTCCACTCAGTCCCTGACACTGGTGCCACTCGCCACCTCTTTGGATCCTGCACGCTCTTTTGGGGGAAGGGGAGTGCTGCTATCTCTCCTTCTCTGTGTCTGTCTCTGCAGCCCATGTCTCCCTCTCTCTTCTGTCCAGTGTTAAGCTACAGCTCTGCAGGCAATTCTGTCTCACCTCTCAGCACTCTTGCTCCTTGTATTGTGAAGTGGGGTGGGGGGAACACTGAGGCAACATGGACACTGGGAGATCCATGGAGTGGGTCAGTGGGTACTATCACAGAGAGCAATGTTCAGAATGGGCATTATGGCACACATGAAGCACTGGAGAGAGAGGAGCTCAGGGACAAGAACATGCTCTGTCATTTTCACAGAGACACTAACAAGTTCAACATGGATGTCTGGGGAAGGATAAATATTATTTATTTTTTCTTTACTGCTAGGAGTGTTTACTGCTTATCGAACAGAGAGTGGGGGATGTAGTGTATGGCTGGGTACCCAGACATCTGCAGGATGGGTGGGGAGACAAGCAGTAAGATCAGTACAGGCATGAATGAAAGGAATGAAGCGCTCTCATTCCAGCACTTTATTTCTTTCAGTTAGAGAACAGATTCAAGATGTGAAACTGTGACTAGTGTCATAGTCTGGCTGCATGCTCATCAGTCTGCCAGGGACAAGCCCACTGTAGATTGATGCGCATTGGACTCGTCCCTGACACGCCTCTGAAATGTCATTCTACCACAAGATGTTTCCTGTACATGCACAAGGAAACATAAAAAAAAAAACTATAAAACATTTAGATTAGTGACTACTCTGATTTGAAAGGTATTTTTGTCCTGAACACAAAAATGTAAAATAATGCACTTGGGGTACAGAAATCCAGGGGCAGAGAACACATAGGTGGAGTGGTACTGACAGCATTAAGAAAGCACACATTCCAAAATAAAGAGCTTTTACATACTGTTGATTACTGTTTAACAATATTTTACATTTATGGCTGCTGCAAACCGATTCTGACTTTCCTCACTTGAAGCAAAAAGGGGGGTGGAGGCCATAGCTGACTCCTTGTTTTTGTGTTAAAGAAGTCAGTTTCTTTACAGCAAAAACAAGGAAAGGCATCATTTCTAAAATAGGCAGACGAGCATGGGGATCACTTTTTTCCAGACAGTGCCACCACCGGCAGCTACCACTTCAAGATTGCTACTACCCCCACCTAATACAATCATGGGGAAACCAGAAGTAGTCTACAAGCACTGAGATCAATATGGTTAACGTACATTTTCCAGAAATTAATGCTTAGAAAATAATGAGAAAGTGACTGTGATGACAAGCAAGTTCCAGACCAGATCTCTAGTTTAATAGACTCCTCTTGAGTCTGATTTGTATGACTGCATGAGCCAAGTTCCATGGATGTTATGCCATCATCAGATTTGTATAACGGCACTGTGGAAGCATGTAACCAGACCACTGTCTGATGTGCTGCCACAGTGCTCCGACATAGTTTCCAGTGATTCTGTTTATGCAGCCCTTCCCCTCCACAGGCCGCATAAACTTAGCTACTTCCCGGCACCATATTTTTCTGTTCTGCAATTGCAGTACTGACAGCCACCATGTGCAACATGGTCATGTTGACAAACTGTATGACTATCATGCATACATAGTTATGTCAAAATCGCCATGTTGTGCAGGAATGACTACAGGCAAACTTCACATGTGCGAGTATCACACATGAGCAGTACTGTAATTGCTGCAGTATTACTTATGGCTGACTCCAGTGCAGCAAAAGCACCGCATATTCTTTTCCACACTCTTGCCACTCCTAAAAGCTTTCCTTAGCCATATCGGCTCTGACCAAAGCTTGTTTAAAAGAGATGTTTAATGACTTGCTCATTTTTGAGATGAATTTATAATTTTTATTTGCTATTATATAATTTCTGAAAATTATTATCTGTGAAGGAAAAACCCAAACCAATCAAACCCAACCAGTGCTGTAACTGCACATAGCTGTTTGTGTCCCCACCTCACTGGGGACCCCCCCTCCACCTGTCACATGCCCTGGTAGAACATGTAGCTGCCCACGTGTCAACACGTTTGTTTTAAGTTAATACCTATTTTTATTTATAACAAAACCCAAATTGCTGTCTCTGGTGTACTAGATGGTTTAGCTACATCACTGTATAGGACCTGTATAGAGTTTCACTCTCTTATGAATTGTATTCCTGGTATTTATGTACATACATGTATAGTATTTTCCTGTATAGAGTTTTTGCTCTCGTATTCATTTTATCCATTGTATTTATGTACATACATGTATAGTGTTCCCTATATCGATCTGTACTTTATGTAACTATGTCTGTATTTGTATATACTATCTGTTTCCTGACGAGCCTTTGTAAATGAGTCCCTGACTCAAAGGTTTGCAATTCTGATTTCTACTAAATAAATAAAAATAAATGAATTGTTCTACTTGTACTTCTCTGCTTTTATAGTACTCTGCTTGTATTGAATGCACAGAATTTTGAGTATCTTGTCTGGAAAGGTACATAGTAAGTACTGAAATAGACAAAATAAAACGAATGGTAAAACATTATCCATATAACATCACATACAAGACAGAGGGGAATGAGTCATTTCCCTATAGGCAATGAAAGAGGGAAACAAGGTCTTCCTTAACATTGGTGTCCATGGAGTACCTCAGCTCTCCACCTCCTAGTTCTTACTCTGAGCATGATTTTAGTGCTTCTTGTGCCACAGTGAGTCACAAATGTGTGTCTCTCTCAATGCTAAATATTAAGTGAGGCATTTCTGAAAATTATTACCAGTGAAGGAAAAACCCAAACCCAAACAGTGCTTTACCTTGCAATGATTCTTCATCAGGTGGAAACCACAGTTTCTAGGGAGGAATTGTGCTTTACCTTTATTAACCAACATTATTTCTTTGGCAATTTAGCTTTGCAGGTTTTTTTTTTGCTCTGGAGTGCACTGCCCTATGTTTATCTTTAGATCATTTCTTGTGGTGCATCTGACACACAACAAGTTGTGTTTGCACACTCAGTCTGTGTTTGCTCAATCAGAAAACTGACCTGCCAACCTTCAAGAGAGAGCAGCTGGCTAGAGTTAAGAAAGTAGTAGTTGTCTTTATTTATTAATGGCAGCCTTTCCCAGAGGCTCATGGTGCCAGGTATGCTGATACCAATAGATGGTAACTGATTTCTTGCTGATTGGCTATAGGCAATCCTAGCACACTGAAAAAGGGCACCCAGATACAGTGGCTCCTTTGCAGTGAATTATACACTAATCCTTGATGTATTAAGTTTACACAAGCTTTTGGTGACATCACACAGGGAAATTACCATACCCTGTCCTTGGCTGTATTAAAAATACTTATTATTTCACTGACATTGGGGATGTGGGCTTTGAACCTGCACTGTCTTTTCCTCCTCACCACTGCAGTCTATAACCCTCATCACTTGGCCAATGGTGCCTTAATGACTGCTGGTCAGAAGTTGTTATAACACATTAAGATGAAACTGTTCCTGCTCCCCCTACTGGCCACCACTATGACTGGCCTGCTACTTGCATTGGATTTTTGTGCCTCTGTACTAGCTGTCGATCAGCAGTAGCTGTCCTCCTTTACTCATCTTCCCTGCAGGCCTACTATGCCTCCCCCTCCCACAGTTAGATATGAATGGACTCCCTTGGGACTAGCTCTCCTTGCCCTCCTCTCTAACACTGAATGTCACCTGTTTGGACTTTTCCTGTATTCCCTCACCTTCTCACCCCCATCCTGGCACCCTCCCTACCTCCCTCTTCTCTCCCTTCTACTCCTTGCTGGGGACATCTAATTTAACCCTGGCCCCTTAAACACACCCATTGACCACACCAATGTCACCTGGACAAGGAAAACTGGTTTGAAAGTGGCACATCTAAATATTTGTAGCCTCCCATTGAAGTTCCCCGACATAGAGGTCTGGATGTCTCTTTATAAGCCTAATGTAGTAGGACTCATTGAAACCTGGCTGAAACCACATAACTCCAACACCTCCTACCATCTTCTGAGCTATACCCTCATTTGCCGCAACAGACCTGGAACAAAGTAGGGTGGCAGTGTAGTGCTGTATGTGAAGGAACATATATCAGCCACAATTGTTAGTTGATCTGATCCCCTCTCTCCCAGTGAATGGCTCCTTGTTGGGCTAACCCTGGGCTCCTCTAAAAACATCTACCTGGGATTCTGCTACAGCCTCCCTACCGGAGGTATCCCAGGCTTATCTAACCTTTTGGATGGTCTCGGGCTAACAACTTCAAGCAGGGACACTATATTAGTTGTAGATTTCAACCTCAACTGGTTAGGTGCCCAGGAACCTGACTATGCTAATCTCCTAAAATCCCACAACCTCAAGCATGTCATCTCCATCCCCACCAGACATAATGCCGGTACACTAAACCACTCCCTACTCAACTGGGTGGAAACAAATAGGGTGGACATGGTCCTTCAGGTGGGTATCCTGTCGGATTCTATAATTGACCACTCTCCTACTTACATCATTCTAGCCACCAAAATTAAATGCCCTCCTCCCACATACCTCTCTTTCAAAAATTTTAACTGCCCAGACCCCACCAGGCTTCTCAATGACATAAGATCATTAAACTGGTCTGCCCTTTACTTCATTGACAATGTGCCATCAGCAGTTAGCTTCTTCACCAATACCCTCCTTTGGGTACAAGATGACCACTTCCCACTCACCAGTCATAGGGTGAGGAGGGTCTACACCCCTTGGATATCCAAGGACCTACTTGCCCTAATTAAAGAGAGGGACAGCCAGTGGAAGGCTTACAAGATGTGCCCTTTCCTCCAACTCTGGAATGCTTACAGGTGCCTATGCAACAACTGCAGGCAAATGGCCAAAACACCAAAGCACAGCTTCTACCTCAACCTACAAATGAATAACCTCGGTGATCTGCAACATTTTTGGGCTCCAATTGGGTCCTTACTCAATCTGAAGACTCATAGCCAAGTCATTCAACTCCCCTCCCCATCAGGCCCCCTTACTGACCCCGCTGAGACTGCACAGAGCTTTAACAAAAAATTTACCGACCTCTCTGTCTGCCTCACTAGACTTCCCCTCAGTCAGAATCTAGCCCTAGTAGTCAGGCAGACAGCCTCTCTGCTGGCCACATTCCCCCCCTCTCTGCTGACCACACCACCTCCCTGCCCCCTCTACTTTAGAGACATAGGCCTAGAAACTACCGCCAAACTCCTAAAGTCCCTCCCTACCAGGGGAGCCCTGGCAGTGATTGATTGTTTCTCTCCTTCCTTAAGCTCATCTCTCCTGCAGTCATCAAACCACTCACCTTCTTTTTCAACTTGTCTTCTCCACATGCACCATGCCTGATTCCTGGAAGCATGCTAATGTTGTTCCTATCTTTAAAGCAGGTGATCCCATTTCTACTGATAACTACAGCCCATCTCCCTCCTCCCCCACCTGAGCAAGCTACTAGAGAGAATTGTGCACTCCCAGCTTTCTGAGCACCTTGAAAAATATTTGCTGCTGTGCCCCCAGCAGCATGGTTTCCACAAGCTCCACAGCACCACATTGGCCTTAGTCAATTTCACTGGCCATGTCCTCTGAAACATGGATTCGGGTAAGGCCACAGGTGCTGTATTCATGGATCTGACTAAGACATTTGACCTAGTCGACCACCCTCTCCTACACTCTACACTCCACTGCCTTGGCTGTTCCACGGAGACTTTCTCATGGTTTCGGAGCTAGCTTGAGGGCAGGTCCCAGTCAGTTGCCATTGGGGCTGCATCCTCCCCTGCCCTGCCTGTCTCTATAGCAGTCCCCCAAGGCTCCATCATTGGCCCTTTATAGTTTTCCATATTTATCAGTGCACTCCCGGCAGAGAGTTTCTCCTGTGAGGCACTTCTCTATGCAGATGACTTTGTTCTACACCATAGTGACAAGTCACTTGCAAACATCTCCTCATCCTTACCTTTAATTATGGTGCTACCTACAATTTGTTTACTTCTAAAAAATCTCCTGGTAAATGAAAAAAAGACAAAATCAAGGTTATTTGGCTCAAAACTGTTCCTCACCAAGGTCTCCAAAGCGGAGTCCTCTCTACTTGTACTCACACCTGTTGGCCCCCACCTCAAAAATGTTTCCAGTTTCAAATACTTGGGCATCACCCTGGACCCCTCCCTTACATTCACCGATCATGTTAATATTTCCATGTGTAGAGTTAACCAGAAATTAGGAGCTGCCTACTGGCTAAGACAATTCCTGTAACATGAGGTGTGCCTAGCAATTGCGCATAGCAACCAACCTTCTACTCCTTATTGATTACTGCTCCCCCATATATTCCCCCATGTCATCAGCCCTGCATGCCAGGCTGACATCAGTTTACAACAGCATCTGTCTCTGTCCTCCTTGCACCCTTTTCTACCCATCATTGTGACTTATACAAATCACTTGGTTGGCTCTCACTTCAAGGACGCTTCGACTATGCCTTGCGTTGCCTAATAGACACTACACTCAGAGATGGTCCCCTGTCTCCTTATTCATCCCTATTCATGGGCAAAGTGGCTACTACATGGCTTTGTGAATCATCCATCCTGCTCCTGGTAGATTCCCAGAATCTCCACTACCATGGGCAGCAAAGCCTTTTCCATCTCTGCCCCCTCCTTATGGATCAAGCTCCCTATATCGCTCCACTCGTCCTCCTCCCACCTATCCTTAAAAAGCCACTTTAAAGATTAGCTACTACTAGAAGCCAAATGGCGCAGTCCATCTGTGTAAGCTGGGATGACCCCCCCCATCCCCCACACCTTTTGTGGGACCTCCCCACCCTTGCAACACCCATCTCTCTCCAGCTTCTTTCCCACCTCCACCTGGCCCTCTCTCCCCTCCCTATAGTCCACTCCACTGGACTTGCTTATTGTGGACTGTCTCACTGAATTTTGAATATCCACCTGATTGTTTCTTGATTTTGATATTGGCGTGTTTTTTTGAAATTGCACTTTATATGGCCTACCTGGCAATTTGTCACCTTACTGTATTGTTCTCCATGTTCCTGTGATGATGTAAATGGACTTGTCTCTAGCCTACAACTTCACGTTGTACTTTATTGTATTCTCATTTTTGTTAATATCCTCTGTTCTGTAACACCCTGCACCTCATTGTTAATGGCCTGCTATGCAGCCATGTTACTCATCCTGTATTCTGTTTTGCTAATAAATAAATAGGGCAATACATAAAACCATAAATACATTTAACCCATTCATTTAAAAACTTCAGAAAAATTAAAGAGATAATTATAAATAAAACAATTTAGAATGTGCTGAGAGGGATAAGAAGTTACTAATACTCCCCAAACATCTGCTGAAATGAGTATGATTTCAAGTCCCTTTTAAAGGCCTTCACTGAGGGGGCTTCCCTCAAGGCTCTAGGCAGGGAATTCCAGAGAAGTGGGCCTGCTGCTTCAAAAGCCCAGTCCCCTAAAGTCTTCAACCTGGCCCTTGGAACCACAAGGAAGCCCTGCCCAGCAGAGCAGAATGGATGAACAGGGATGTATGGATGTAGAAGCTCAGCCAGGTAGTCTCGGCCCAGTCTGTGTAGGGCTTTGTAGGTTAACAGTCTCACTTTAAGAGATATACTGGCAGCCAGTGCAGATCACACAATGCTGAAAAGATATGGCACAATCTTAAAAGGCCCATTAGTAATCAGGCAGCTGCATTCTTCAGCAGCTGTAGGTGCTGCAGCATACCTCTGCTAACCCCAAGGTAGAGAGCATTACAATAGTCCAGTCAAGAGATCATGAATGCATGCACCAGTGTGACCAGGTCATCAGGAGGGATTAGGGGTTTAATCTGGTGGATATTCTGCAGACGGAAAAAGTCATTCCAAACTACTTTGCTGACACTTTAGCCTCCATAGTCAAGCCCTCATCCAGGATGACTCCCAGATTCTTCACCTTAGTAGCAACTGAAAGCCAAAGGGGAAAAGCCAAAGCCCAATCTCTCTCCTGATGCCTACCACTCCCCTCATGGCCCGGCTCAATCAGTAGGACTTCAGTTTTCTCTGGGTTCAGTCTCAGCCAGCTTAATGGCATCCCATCTTAGATCTTGGCTAGGCAACTAATAAGCACATCAGAGGCACATGGTGTCCTGGGAGCAAAAGACACATAAAGCTGGGTGTCATCTTCATAGGAATGAAACCCAAGTCTGTAACATCTAACGACCTTGCAGAGGAGTAGCATATGGCCCACAGGGAACAGTGATGCCCAGAACAGGATAGCATCAAGTCTCTCATGGACTATATTCAGTTGAGCATGAAAATTAGCCCACTGGGAATGTAAGGCATTAAGGGACCATTTGCATGCTCATTATGGGCTCATTGTCATATGCAACAGTCCCTTACTTTGCTTGCAATATTTAAACAAGACACTTGGTGGTCTGGTGGTTTCCTCCACCCCCTGATCTCCCATTTCCTGTCATGATAACATACCTTGCTGGACTAGTGGTTCCTTCCCTCCTCCCCAATCGCTTGGTCCCTGTCATGGTAACATACCCTTGTGGACTATTGGTTTCCCCACCCACCAGTCGCCCACTGTCTCTCTTTAAATGACTCCCTGGTAGTCCAGTGGTTCCCACACCCTGATCACCTGTTTTCATTTTTTAAAGTATTCTCTGGGGTCCAGTGGGTCCCCAACTCTCCAATGCCTGTTGTCGCTCTTTAAATTATTCCCTGGTGGTTCAGTGTTCTCTCCACCCCCAATTGCCCATTTCCTCTTTTTAAATTATTTCCTCATGGTCTGTTGTTGCACCCCCTGAACAGCCTCCCACCTGACCCTCCCACTCACTTCTCACCTCCCTACCCTCTCTTACCTGGGTGTCCATCACTCTGCACAGCTACAAATGGTGACTGGCACAGCCCTCCTATCTCATCCATGGCCAGCTGCTGTACAAGCTGTCCATGAGCTTGTGTACTTCAGAAACCATTGTTTTTATAGTATGTGTGCTCACTAACAACTCATACAGTGGCCAGCTATGGATGTGAGAGGAAGGCTGTGCTGCCTGCCATGTGTAGCTGTGCGGAGCAATGGACACTAAGGTAAGGATGGTGGGGAGGAAGGATGTGAATGGGTGGATTGGGTGGGGGGCTGTTTCATGAGCAGCACTAGAACACCAGGGAATCATTTAAAGAGAGGAAATGGGTAACCAAAGGGTGGGGGGGGGGCACTGGACCAACAGGGAATCACTTAAAGACAGAAAGCGGGTGATTGGGGGTGGAGGAACTACTGGACACCAGGCCATACTTCAACTTGTGACAGCAGGATACTGTAAAACTCATTATTTTCACATGAAGTAATTTTAGAGCAAACACAAGTGCAACCATAATTATGTAAATTAAATTTAGCGCTAAGTCATTAGGACCATATACACAATAATGAGAAAAGAACTCTTAAAACTGAAGGTGGACAAAGCAATGGGGCCTGATGGGATTCATCCCAGAATTCTAAAAGAACTAAGGGTAGAACTAGTGACACCACTGACTACCCTCTTTAACAAATCATGGGAGGATGGGGTGGTACCTGAGGACTGGAGGATGGCAGATGTGATTCCATTTACAAAAGTGGGAGCAGGGCAGAAGCGGGAAACTACAGACCTGTTAGTTTAACCTCAGTGATAGGGAAAATAATGGACACACTTCTGAAGGAAAGAATTGTCGAGTACCTAGAGTCCAGAGGGCCACAGGACCCAAGGCAGCATGGATTCACAGCGGAAAGGTCATGCCAGATGAATCTAATAGATTTCTTTGACTGGGTGACCAAAGTAGTAGATCAGGGAGAGGCTGTGGACATGGCCTACCTAGACTTTAGCAAGGCATTTGACACAGTCCCACTAAAAAGATTAATATACAAGTTAGCCAGCCTGGGAGTGGGTCCCAAGATGATAGCCTAGATAAAGAATTGGCTGGAGAATAGGACACAGAGGGTAATAGTAAATGGAGTCCACTCTGAAGAAAGAGGGGTTACTAGTGTGGTACTGCAAGGTTCAGTATTAGGACCAGTCCTCTTCAATGTCTTCATAAGCGACACTGCAGAGGGACTGGAAGGAAAAGCATGTCTCTTTGCAGATGACACTAAGATCTGCAACAGAGTTGATGCACAAGGTGGGGTGGAAAGGATGAGAAGGACTTGGCTAGGTTAGAAGAATGGTCAAATGTATGGCAGCTTAGATTCAATGCTAAGAAGTGTAAGGTAATGAACATGGGAAACAAAAACCAAGGGGAAGAGTACACAGTGGGGGGTGAGATACTAACAACAACAAAAATAGAAAGGGACCTGGGGGTAGTCATATCAGATGACCTAAAGGTGGGCAAGCAATGTGAGAGGGCAGTAAGAAGGGCTGGGGGGATACTGGGATGCATAGGGAAAGGCATTACCAGTAGAAAACAGGAAGCTGTTATCCCTCTGTACAGACAGCTGGTGAGACCCCATCTGGAATACTGTGTGCAGTTCTGGAGACCCAATCTCCACAAAGACATAGACAGGATGGAAGCTGTCCAGAGGATGGCAACTAAAATGGTGCAGGGTCTGTACTGAAAAACATGTGAAGAGAGACTTAAGGAGCTTAATATGTATAGCCTCGAGGAAAGGAGAGAGAGGGGGGACATGATAGAAACTTTCAAGTACCTCAAGGGAATCAACAAAGTCCAAGAGGGTAGCATCTTTCAGAAAAAAATGTGTGCAAGAACAAGGGGGCACAATTTAAAGATAGATGGGGGGCAGCTCAGAGGTAATATAAGGAAGTATTTTTCACAGAGAGGGTTGTGGATGCATGGAATGGACTTCCGGAGGAGGCTGTGGAGTCAAAACAGTGGTGGAATTCAAGCATGCATGGGACAGTCATAAGGCAATTCTAGGGGGTGGGGGTAGGAAAAAGTAGGCTGCTGGTTAACTAGGATCTGCAACTTATCCATTAGGTAGGGAAATGGGCAGACTGGGTGGGCCAAGTGGTCCTTATCTGCCATCAAATTCTATGTTTCTATGTAAGTGTTAATAACACTAATTTGCATAAATTCATTTTGGCTCAAATTAGTGCTTCAGCAAAAATAGTGAACATTTTTTAACAGTGAACATTTTAATTTATACAGTATCAGGGCAGGTGGCTGCAGAGCAGCCACCCTGCCTTTGGTGGGTGGGGGGGGCATAGGCTTAGCATCAAGTTAAGAGAAGGTTTCTGACAGCAGTAAACAGTGCTGTTTGGGGGCCTGTTTACTGCTACTGCAAACCTTTGAATATCTCACAGCACTCGCATGCATGGAAGACTCCCCTCATTTGCATAGGTGCAGCAGTATTTTAATGTCATGGCACTGCCAAGTTTGGGGATGCTCCAAGGGCCTCTGAATATGTCCTTGCCAGAAGCACTCACTAACCTTTGAATATTAGCCCCCTTGTCTTTAAGGAGGCTAGGGTGTGCTTTGATTTTCAAATTGTCGCATCATTTGTTCTTTCTTACTTGAATTCTCATAAGTTAAACAACTTGTACTAATGCAAACACAGTTCTAAATTACAGACTGTTATTATGTTTGATTAAAAAGAGACATACAAAAAAACACTTGAGGTCACATAATTTCTTTCTAACCACAGTGTACAGTAGGTAGGCTTCATTTATTGTAGACACTGTGATACATTCATGAAGGATTCTTTTATACTTTTAAGCTTATTGTTTGACTTTTAGGTCATTACAAACAGAACGTTTCATGAAAATACATCATAATATATACAAACAGTAATTTACAAAACATGATTAAAATACTGCCATAGTATAACGATTCCTTATGTGTTTTGTCCACAAGCAATAGTGCACATTCCAAAAAAGTATTAGTGCCAGCCCCCAGAAGAGTTGCCTTAGATATCTCAAGGAAGGGGAATAAATCCCACCTGCGCTTGTAAACAGGACATCTTAGATACAGGATTTCTGAGTTACGTAATGTACCCTAATCTCCAATAACCCTAAAACAGGGATTAAAGTGCAGTGACACTGCAAATGTAAGTCTTCTGATGGTAGGCCTGGTGAGAGAGATAATAGCTACGTAATAAGAAACTTTGATGCAGTTCTACCCTGGGTTTTGGTCATACTGTATACAGTACACCTGAAGTACAGCATTACTTTGTTTAAAGGGGAACATTTATCAGCAGTGGCAATATTTAAGGTAGTGGGTCAATACCATGCAATAAAGACAGTGCAGTATTAACTACACTGTGTACAGAGCGCATGGATTGACAGCGACAGGGGTATAAGAGTGGTAGGGAATTACGGCTACCCTGTCGCTGTACGCTTTTCTTTCAAGGGATCAATTTACCATGTGCTGGGTGCTTGGTCTAGCTGCTTCTGTGGTGGAGTTGCTAAGGCAACAGCACATGGTAGAATAGGAGAGCTTGGACCATGGTTTGGTTCCCCCCAGGTCTCCCCATGCTGCAATTTTTTTTAAACAAAGTTTTCCCCCCTTCAGAGTTTCTACCCATCCCAGAAAGTCCACTCCCACTCCCCCCCCCGAGGTTTATTATCTAAATTCTTGGGGAGGCATGGGGGCAAAGCCCCCTTCACAAAACTAGAAAGCCCATGTATTCTAAGGGCCTGTGCTGTTTCTGTGGTCTTCGGTGTTATACCTGATGTTATTTCAGCACACATCCTTATGCTTGTGGCATTCATTACAGCATGGTTTTTGTTCTTGGCGAGATGACCCCATTTCATATTTAAAATAAAAATATTAAAACCTCTTTTAAATGAGGTACAGTATTGAATTCACCACTGTGGCTGGCAGCAATCCACAGATATCGTTGACCAAATCTTTCCTATTTATTGCCACCATTTTCAGAACATTGTGATTTCATGTGGGATGCAGTTTCTAGCCACATTATTGTTAAGCACAGGTTTACCCGCATTGACATCAGAATGTTGTAAAATCAGTGGCAATGTGTTATCAATACAGTATAAGGCTGAGCTAATCATGAACCTCTCTGGAGTTCTGCCAGCTACAGATAAGAACAATGCATCATTTAAAAGAGCTCTTTGTGGGCTTTTCAAACTATGTGGCTGTTGTTCTTAAACCTTCACCTCTGGTTTTATGGGCATGTTTATTCTGCCTTTTTATTGAACAGTCTCCGGAACTACTGTGGTGCTCTAATTGTGTAAGGAATTATAAGTGGATATAGTTGTACTGCATGCAGTAATGTACAGTATGTTTATTGAATATACTCTACAAAATATGTTATTGTTACTGTGATGAATGTATACATCATAAGGATCATTTTCATGCAAATACTACTGCACAAGTCTAAACATCAAGGTCCCATGCTCATATGTTGGCGTTAGGTGGTCAGTGGGACCACTTAATGTCACCTCTGTCGTTATAACTATATATGCTCTGTTAGAGTATCAACCCCCAACCAGGTGCCAGCAAAAGGCATTTTCAGCAATTGGAAAAGGAAGCAGAGTCTGCTATAGAAATAGTCTGCAGCAGTACCAGGCCTGAAGACATCCATGTTTTTCTCCATCTGTTTACCACCAACTCAAAGCAGGTTCTAACAGGATACACAGGTACAGCAGTCCATCACTGTTTTGGAGAGGGGATTGCTGCAACACCACATTATAATAAGTGCTAGGGCTACAGTGGGGGGAAACCACTGGACCGACAGGTTGAAAAATAATTTAGGAGTGGGTGGATGATCTACTGAACCACCAATGAGCCCTGCAATGGGCCACTAGGGGGGCTACTGACCAAGAGGGTTCAAAGGTATAGGAATGGGCCAGGGTTGTGGTTAGGTTCAGCTGGGGTGCCTGTTTGTCCACCCCACCAGGTGGCTGCATTGCATTGTGCCCTGTGCCTGGTACAATGTTATGCTGCAACCTGGTCACAGATGCACACTAGGGTGCAGTGAGTGCACACACACCCATTTGCACCTGCTAAAATCCTGACCAGTGATTTGCATTGTGCTAAACTTGTGTCACAGGCTTTGTTTATGATTCTGCTGGGGGGAGAGGCACAAAAGTGCATCCAAAGAGTACCCACATTTTTAACTACACCGGCATAACTGTGAATCAGTCTCCAGAAGTATGTAATAGCAGACGTGTTCATTTTTTTTACTCTGAACCTTTTTTTCTCAAATGTCCAGCATGTGCATGTTTTGCTTGTGCATTTTTGGATGCTTATGGCAATAATAGTAATTACTGCAAACCTTTTATACAGTACTTACTGGTGTGTTTTTCATTATATTTTAAGGAACCAGAAAAAGAAAGACAAGAAAAAAAAGCCTAATGCAATCAGTTCTTTGCAAATGGTAAGCATACACTTTCATTAAATGTTTGAATCTTTGTTTTGCCCAGTAGTAAAGACACACTTGATATATATGTTTGGGTCCAGGCTCCTTGAAAGCTCACCTGACCCTGTATGTTCCTGATGCTCCCCTCCTGTTAGTGGATGCGTGTTTCCTTCATATTCCTAGAACCTGTTTGAATTCCTAGTGTGACCAGGCATTCAGCATTGCTACCCTGATTATGTGGAGTCCTCTTCCCCAACAAGTGAGAGATTCACCATCCCTGACCATTTTTATATCATGTCTGAAGTCACATTTATTTTTGCTGTGCTTTGGATCTTAACACTGATGTGTAATGTTTTTATTATTTTATTGTAAACCATTTTTTATGAATATTTTTTTATTTATTTGTGTAACTGAGAGGAACCAAGAGCTTTAGGGAATGTGCACCATATAAACAAGCATTTGTCAATGCCAAATGTTCACTGCTTGCATTGCTGTTGTCCCGGCTCTTGCTTGTACACATTTTTGTTATACATTTAACAAGGATAGACCAGAGGAGATGGGCTATCTCATTTTCAGGGGTGTCCTGCTTTTATACATTTTGAGATTGTATTTACCCAGGACAGAGAAGCTCAGAGGCAATATCTAATTTTCAGTAGGCTCCTACATTTTGACCTCAGATTTCCAATAGTCCTTTTGTAACCTGACGTTATGATCAAAACAGGTGTAACTTTTCAAATCTCATCCAAAAGGTGATCTCATAGTGCATCTGCAAAAACAAGTTTCGGAGGGGATTTGAAAAATGACACCTGTCATGTTCAGAAGGTGGGGTAACACAAGGGATTTGTTGATCTTTGGAGGACAAAATCTGCAAAAATAAAGTTATGAGTAAACGTTGGATGACATTTCTTCATAACTTAGGTTTTTTTTTACATTTTGACCCCAGATTTTCAACATAGTCTTTTTATGACCACTGTTCTGAACATGACATGGGTTAATTTTAAAACAGTAGCCAAAACGACATTTTGTGCCACAAATGTGAAGGTACATTTTGGTCAGGATTTGAAAACTGTCAGCTGTCATATTCATGAGGTGGTGTTAAAAATGGCTATGTAGAAAATGTGGGGTCAAAATATTGGAAATTACCAAAGTTAGAAGTGTGCAATGAATAATTTCAAGGTACACTCAGAACTTTGTTTTGTTTTTTAATATTTGTACCTCAAATTTTCGGCATAGCCTTCTTATGACTCCACTTCATGAACAAGGACAGAGAAAATGTTCAAATCCTGCCTGAAATGTGATTTCATGCTACAAGAGCAAAAACACATTTTGGCCAGGATTTGAAAAATGGCAGCTGTCACATTTATGGGGTGGTGTGAAAAAAATGGCTATGTTGAAAATTTGGGGTAAAAATTTTGAAAATTGCCAAACTTACGAGTGTGTGTTGAAGAATTTCACCATACACTCACAACTTACAAATATATTTATCCCAAATTTTCAACATTTGCTTCTTATGACCCCACATAGCTTTCTTATGACCCCACCTCATGAACAAGGGTGGAGAAAATGTTCAAATCCCACCTAAAAGGTGATTTCGCATCACAAGTGTGAAAACATATTTTGGCCAGGATCTAAAAAATAACAGCTGTCACATTCATGAAGTGGTGTGAAAAAATGTCTATGTTGCAAATTTGAGGTCAAAATATTGAATATTGAATATTTCCAAAGTTAAGAGTGTACCAGGGAAGGCCGGCCTGGTGGCGCTGAGGGCTGAGGCACTGGACGCCACGCTTTGCACCACGCCGGCAACCCGGGTTCAGGAACGAGCCCGGGGCACTGGGGGTTGGTAGGGGAAGGAGAGGATTGATCATCCGGAGGACTGCTCTCCTCTCTCTGAGGAGGGATCTGGGGCTGCCTGGCATCCTAGCGACCCCCGATGGAGATCGGGGGCAGTACAGGCATGCCAGCGAGAACAAGAGGGGGGCAGGAGTGCGGCAGACATCAGCAGGTGAGCCATGCATGGACATCATTGCAAGTTGCACTCCTGAGGGGAAACACAATGGAAAAAAACCCACCTGTGACTGTGGAGATGATGGGGGCACCAGAGGCAGGACTCACATCCCACCACTGGCCCAATCTCCGATGGACTCCTGGCCAACCTGGCAACTGTGGTAAGCCCTCTCTAATTACAGATAGGCTGTTGAGGGTGAGCGGGCCTGGCCCGGTGGGTGAACTGGAGTGCTAGAGTTGCCCGGTTGTCAGGGGAGTCCCAATCGGATTAGCAGGGTTCAGGTATGGAGTAGCAGTTCTCACCGCGAGTGCACTTCTGAAGGATGCCCGACCCAGGGGGAGCATAAAGAAATGATACAAACAAAAACAAAAAAAAGAGCACGCTAGGGTTGTGCTCAGTCTGAATATCATTTCCCGAATACCACGAATAATACACTATTCAGTATTCGGATCCCGAATAATGAATAGTGCACAATTCGTCCAGTATTTGGCAAACACAGTGCCAAAAAAAGGACAAGGAACAGCCCCCTCCCTTATCCCCAACCTCAAGCAAGCAGCTAAAACCCATCCCTACATCCTCTGTGAAATGAGCATAGTACCCCCCTGCCCCAGCACCCACAAGTTGTTTTTTGGTTTACAGATGAGTCCCCATAAGTATTAATAATACTTGCTGGTGTCAGATGACTGGCTCAACCTGCCTGCTTCCACATTCGGTCAGTAAACTTTGTAAAAAGCACTACACCTTTAAGAAAAATAATACGTCTCCCCCAGCACCTGACCCTTGCACCCACCCAGTCCAGCACCCAGATATCCATATTTAAGGTGAGAAGAAGGTGACTGGCACTACCCTTCCTCCTCCATGGCCAGCTGCCTTCTCATGAATAAAAGTGCTTGCACGCTTGCTATAGTAAAACCAGCTGATCATGTGTTCGTGTGGGTGCAAGGGTCAGGTGCTGGGGGGGGACATATTCTTTTTCTTAAAAGCATAGCTGGCTTTACCAAGCTTACTGACTGTCTGTGGAGGCAGGTGGGCTGAGCCGGTCACCCAGACACTGGCAAGTATTAAAATTTATGGAGGCTCATCTGTAAAACAAAAAAAAAAAAAACTTGTGGGTGCTGAGGGGGAGGGGGTACTTTGCTTATTTGACAGAGGGTGGAGGGATGGGATTTTGGCTGCTTGCATGGGCTGAGAAGAGGGAAGGGGCTGGCTCTTCATTGTTTTTGTATGGCTGAATAACGAATACCAAATAATGAATATTTGGCCACTGAATACTGAATATTCGGGAAATACTATTCACACAGCCCTAGAGCGTGCATTTAAAAATTTCAATGTACGTTCATAATTTTGTTGTTTTGTAATATTGTTTCCCTAAATTTTCAACATAGCTTTCATATGACCCCACATAGCCTTCTTATGATCCAACCTCATGAACAAGGACAGAGACAATTTTCCAGTCCTGCCTGAAAGGTGATTTTGTGCCACAAGTGTGAAAACACATCTTATCCAGGATTTGAAAAATTACAGCTGTCTCATTCATGAGGCGGTGTAAAAAAATGGCTATGTTGAAAATTTGGGATCAAAATATTGAATATTACTAATATTATGATTGTGCATTGAACATTTTTAATGTACACTCATAACATTGATGTTTTTAATATTTTTACCCCAAATTTTCAACATATCCTTCTTATGATCTCACCTCATGAACAAGGGTGGAGTGAATTTTCAAATCCTGCCCAAAAGATGGTTTTGAACAGTGACCATAAGATCACCTTATGGGGTCCTAAAAAGGCCATGTTGAAATATGGGGAAAAAATAATCAAAAATGTCCAAGTTATGAGGACAAGTTCAAAATGCATTGACATACATTGAACCACATATCTGATTTCCTCAGTTCCCAGTCCAGCACTGAACAGTAAAGATGTATCTCTGGTCCAGAGAGGATTATGGTGTTGTACACCCAGTAGGTAAGTAAGGGGAAGGGGCATGTGGGGTGGTGGGGTTGGGTGGGCAGAGGGTTAAGGCGACAGCATCAACAGACATCAATGGATGGTTTTCTTTTTTACAGGGTGTATAAAAATAAAAATAAAATATTATGAGGGACAGTTTCTTTATTTCAGGTACTGATACTGGGGATTGGGCACACCAGTGTTGGTGTTATGTTTGTCAGCACCAGGGGCGGACTCTGCAGTGGTACACAATGAAAATGGAAGGGGGGTTGGTGGTAGTAGCCAACACTGGGGATTGGACAGCCTGGTATCATAAGGTTATCAGGGAAGAGGTGGGGGGATTGAAGGATGGTTTTGTTATGTTTGGCAGCACCAGGGATGGGCCCCCAATGTCACACAGTGAAAATGGGTGGGGGGGGGAATAGTAGCTGGCACTGGCAACTGGGCACTCTGGTGTCAGAACATTAAGAAGAAAGGGATAGGAGGGATTCAGGAACAGTTAGCTTTATTTCAATTTATGCTGGGGGGACCACAGCAGACTAATCATAAAAGATCATCCGCTTGCTGTGCAGAGTTCTGAAGATCAAAGGAAAGAGCCACCCTATGATTCGGGTTTCTCTTTACTTTGAACTATATGAAGTTTCTGCCCAGCAAGACCAAAACAGTGTAATGATTAGCATTGCTAATGACTGATCTAACACTCATGAGTCCCTTGCAGAATTTTGCAACTTTGTTAAAGGGACGCTGTTAACTTTTTTGCATCATATTATTTCTAGATAAAAAGCCACATTTGATGATT
Source organism: Neoceratodus forsteri (assembly GCA_016271365.2). NCBI lineage: Eukaryota > Metazoa > Chordata > Ceratodontiformes > Ceratodontidae > Neoceratodus > Neoceratodus forsteri. The sequence continues at coordinate 1,383,092,463 of CM057456.1, read as the reverse complement.
ACTTACCTTTTCTAAAATTCATTGATATTGCTGGCTATTTATTATCCTCCATGCTTACTAGTACTGAGATGCATGGTAATGTGTAGTTATACTAAGCCTGGTTTTGCTTCAAGTTCTTGAACTACTCTTATTGCATACTTCCTCAACATTAGAAACACTCTCAAACAGTGCAGCCACTCATAATACAATAGTCTCCACTGCACCCTCTGCATAATGAGTGGCTAGATGTCATTAGGGTTGTTCCCATGTCCAGGAAAGATGCAGTGAGAGTTGATCAGGAAATGTCAGTAAGCATATTTTTCTGTGGTAACACTAGTATGGTGTGCAGTCAGTTTTTCACTTTTTAAAAGAAAAAAATAATCAGAATCAAACTGCCAACTGCAGCATCAGCAATCTCTACAGAATCTGAACAATCATAAAATGCTTTTGTTTTAAACTAGGGACACTTTGAGGTGTAAGGGGTTTGACAGTGTTCGTTTAAAGTGTGCAACATACCTAGTGGGGGTGTAGAGGGGACTTTTGCTTTGCTGCTTAAGGTACTTATTTTTGGTGTGAAGTGACTGATGAACCACTGAGCTACAGCAACAGCTGAAGGTGCACTGTAGTCATTCCAAGTGTTCCAACAAAGAGACATCAACAAACCTCTAAAACTTGGAGCATTCCACTCGATTAATTAAGCTTTCAATAAAGTGGCACAAAGAATCCCTGGCATTTAAGTGCTGGGACTGCTTCATCAATGCCAGTAGTCCACATAACAAGCTTCCTGATCTAGTGGCCCTGATGGAAGAGGGATGCCTAGATATTGTGGCAGTCACAGAAACATGGTACATGGAGAACCATGACTGGGATGTTAACATATCAGGGTACACAATCTACAGAAGGGACAGGGAGGGTAAAAGAGGAGGAGTAGCTCTTTACGTAAGGGAAGGAATCAAAGCAACAGAACTAAATGGTAAATGGGGAGGAGAGGAGGCACTGTGGGTCACCTTGGAGACAGGGAGTGGCACCACAATCCGCACAGAGGTTGTATATAGACCCCCGTCTCAGGGGAAGGACATGGACAAGGAAATGATAAAAGGCATTCTCAGAATGACAGAAAAAGGGAGATATTGTTGAAAGGGGAACTGTATATGCTAGATGTTGACTGGAACACATTTACTGCAGCCACATCCAAGAGCAGGGTCATTCTCAATGCCCTACAGGGGGCATGCCTCAGACAGCTAGTGCTGGAACACACTTGGAAGGGAGCAATCTTGGACCTGGTACTCTCAAATGGAGAGAGGATCACAGATTTGGAAGTGGGTAGCCATCTGGGAACAAGTGATCACCACACAGTGTGGTTCACGGTAAACACAACTGTGGAGTCAAGCCATACAAAAATGAGAATACTGGACTTTAGAAGAGCTGACTTTGGCAAAATGGGTGAGTACCTAAGGAATGCACTAGCAAATAGGCAGAAAGGAGGGGTGGAAGAACAATGGAGAAAAATCAAAACTGCCATCATAGAGGCAATAAGCCTTTGTGTGAAGCAAATAAAGAAAACAAAATGGAGTGAAAATCCACTATGGATCTCAAAAGAAGAGATGGGGAAGGTTAGGGAGACAAAAATAGCATTCATGAAGTATAAAGAATCACAGAAGGAGCAGGACAGAGAACTGTAGCAGTTAAAGCAGAAGGAAGCGGGAAAGCAGTCAGAATAGCGAAGGCCCATTCCAAGGAAAAGATAGCCAACTCAGTTAAGAAGGGGGATACAACCTTTTTTAGGTACATCAGGGAGTGATGGAAAACCAAGGGAAGGATACTGAAGCTTAATAAATGGGAAGGGAAGTGGGCAGAGGGTGACAGTGAAAAGGCAGAGATACTGAATGAATACTTTTGCTCAGTATTCACAAAGAAGAAGAAGAGGTACCTAAACAGAACAATAGAAGCACTCTAGGCGGCGCCACCAGTACATTTACAGAAGGAAGGGTCCTGAAAAACTCCTAAAACTCAAGGTGGACAAAGCAATGGGGCCTGACGGGATTCACCCCAGAATTCTAAAAGAACTAAGGGGAGACCTAGTGACACCACTGACTACCCTTTTTAACAAATCATGGGAGGATGGGGTGCCACCTGAGGACTGGAGGAGGATGGATGTGATTCCCCTTACAAAAGTGGGAGCAAGGCAGAGGCAGGAAACTATAGACCTGTTAGTTTGACCTCAGTGGTAGGGAAAAGGATGGAATCACTTCTGAAAGAAAGAATTGTTGAGTACCTATAGGCCAGCGGGGCACAAGACCCAAGGCAGTATGGATTCACAGTGGGAAGGTCGTGTCAGACAAATCTAATCAATTTCATTGACTGGGTGACCAAAGTAGTAGTAGACCAGGGAAGGGCTGTGGATATGGCCTACCTACACTTTAGCAAGGCATGTGACACAGTCCCACACGCAACATTAATAAACAAGTTAGCCAGCCTGGGAGTGGGTCCCAGGGTGGTAGCCTGGGTAACAAATTGGCTACACAACAGGCAGCAGAGGGTAATAGTAAATGGAATTCACTCTGAAGAAAGGGGGTTACTAGTAGGTTAGCTCAGGGTTCAGTACTGGGACCAGTCCTCTTTAATGTCTTTATAGGAGACATTGCAGAGGGCCTGGAAGGAAAAGTATGCCTCTTTGCAGATGACACAAAGATCTGCAACAGAGTTGATACACAATGGGGTGGTGGAAAGGATGAGAAGGGACTTAGCAAGGTTGGAGAAATGGTCAAAAGTATGGCAGCTTAGAGTCAATGCAAAGTAATGCGCCTGGGAAACTAAAACCCAGGTGAAGAGTACACAATAGGGGGAGGTACTAACAACAACAAAAATAGAAAGGGACCTGGGGTAGTCATATCAGATGACCTTAAGGTAGGCAAGCAATGTGAGAAGCCAGTAAAGAGGGCTGGGGGGGATACTGGTATGCATAGGGAGAGGAATCACCAATAGAAAACAAGAAGTTGTTATCCCTCGGAGACCCCATCTGGGGTACTGCATGCAGTTCTGGAGACTGCATCTCCGCAAGGACATAGGATGGAGGCATCCAGAGGAGGGTAACTAAAATGGTGTAGGGTCTGCACCAGAAGAAATATGAAGAGAGACTAAGAGAGTTTAACATGTATACCATTGAGGAAAGGGGGGAGAGGGGAGACATGATAGAAACTTTCAAGTAACTCAAGGAAATCAACAATGTCCAAGAGGGGAGTATCTTTCAGAAAAAGAGATCTGCAAGAACAAGGGGGCACAATTTAAAGACAGAGGAGGGACATCTCACGAGCAACGTGAGGAAATATTTTTTTCACGGAGAGAGTGATGGATGCATGGAACCACCTTCCTGAGGAGGTTGGGGGGTCTATAACAGTGGGGGAATTCAAGAATGCATGTGACAGCCATAAGGCAATTATAGTGGGGGTAGGAGAAAGTAGGCTGTTGGTTAACTAGAATCTGCAGCTTATCCAATAGGTAGGGAAATGGGCAGACTGGGTGGGGCAAGCGGTCCTTATCTGCCATTAAAGTCTATATTTCTATGTTTCTATCAGGGGGAGCTATGTTTATGGCTGTAGGTGTAGCCCAACAGATGTTTTACATTCAGAAAAGGGATTATGTCATTTTTGCTACCAAACAACATGATATAGTGTTAAAAATAGATTCCTTCAATGAAGCCTCATTACTACGCTGCCTATGTGTATAGGAAGGTGTAGAGCACAGATTTTCCTCTGGCTTGAGGAGTTAATTGAGCCCACAAAAAGTTAACTCATTATCTTTTGGCAGTCATTCTGTGTCAGATTACCAATGGTTAGTACAGACATCATAGAAGGCTATTGGAAGTAGAATGGGTTAAACACTTCCTGGAGCTTTCTGCATAACAAATAAGCTCTGCTGTTCCCTCAGACCCCATGAACACTTCATTAAGCCATTTGACACCACGGTCCTAAGAGCAGTCATTTTGCTACTTTGCAAGACATACCATTGCAAAGAGACCCAGTGATGCCTGATTCTAAATAATACACCAACTTCATTTTCTCAGGCAGACAGTTCTGGGCTACTGTTTATATTCTACTGAATGTTCCTAACCTGCAATTTGTGACTATAGGTGTTTACAACTGAATGATAGTAACCACATTTGCTTCACTTGCAAACAGGTAGGCATGCATGTGTCTAATTTTTGTTTGACTTAGGTTACACGTAGAATCTGATCAGTTCATAGCATTCTGTATTGTGATTAAATGAACTCATAAATGGGGGCTTTGGTTTCTTTTACAAATTCATTTTTCCTGACCATAGATATACTAAAACAAAAATTTCCCAACAAAATGTTTACAAATAAGGAGTTTAACAGTAATTTAATTGATGTGGTGTAAGAGCTGCTCCCTGCAAAATTACCTGGTTTGGGGGGGGGGGCTGCCACATGCAAAATGAGACTTCATGGATGGGGGAACTCATGGAAGCAGAAGAGGCATGATGGCATTAAAAGCTTAATGGTGTGGATGTTGCACCAATATTTGAGCATGACTTTGGTAGAGGACTAAGTGTGACTTGGGAGTGGGGAATCATAGAAACATAGAATTTGATGGCAGATAAGGGCCATTTGGCCCACCTAGTCTGCCCATTTCTCTACTTAACGGATAAGCTGCAGATCCTAGTTAACCAACAGCCTACTTCCTCATACTCCCCACTAGAATTGCCGTATGTCTGTCCCATGCATTCTTGAATTCCCCCTCTGTTTTTGGCTCTATGACCTCCTCAGAAAGGCTGTTCCATGCATCTACAGCCCTCTCTGTGAAGAAATACTTCCTCACATTACCTCTGAACCGTCCCCCTTCTATCTTCAAATTGCACCCCCTTGTTCTTGCACATCTCTTTTTCTGAAAGATGCTACCCTCTTGGATTTTGTTGATTCCCTTGAGGTATTTTTAAGTTTCTATCAAGCCCCCCCCCCTCCTTTCCTCGTGGCTATACATCTTAAGCTTCTTTAGTCTTTCTTCATATGTCTTCTGGTACAGACCCTGCACCATTTTGGTTGCCCTCCTCTGGACAGCCTCCACCCTGTCTATGTCTTTGTAGAGATGGGGTCTCCAGAACTGTACACAGTACTCCAGATGTGGTCTTACCAACTGTCTGTACAGAGGGCCAACAACTTGAGTGAGTCTTGGTATTTTTAACATAATGGTTTTCTGAACCTTCAGCCTTCAATGGGTTAAACTCCATCTGTACAGTATGTCACTAGGCGACATGCAGTGGGGTATGGGTAAAAACCAGATCACCAGACCCGGACCAGAACTATAAAATCTGGATTGGGCACAGCTTGTGCTAATATTGCTGATCCACTCACTCCAGATAATCTGGTCTGGCTTTTACCTATCTAGTCTGGTCCTGACGGTTCCATTTCCAACCATGCCAAGGAAGAGTTGAAAAACAGACTTTCAGAAGCAGACCAGATACGAAAAGTTGGACTGAACAGTGCAGCCAGAGTGACTGGACCAGTAGTATTTGTGCAAGTTGTACCCAGTATGGCCAGTTTGGATTTTTACAGAACTGCTGTGGTTCAGGTCTGTCAGTCCAGTTTTTAATCAATCTTTATTTTATACTGAAAGGTATGTGAGCAAAATGCCCGTTTACACAAACATCCAGTCAAGCATAAAAAGAGAATAGAACATCAGGTCAAACAATTACATAGCAAAATACAGTATAAACAGGTCTAACAGAAACATGTCTAATACAGAAATTTTGACAGATATACAGAAGAAAGGGGAAGCAACTAAAGAACAGTGACAAATTTACAGCATGGGATATAGTTGGATGTACAATTCAGGAACATGAACATTTGGGTGATGCATCGAAAAGGAGTGCAAGTCCTGCGGCACCCAGATCCTGCATGCGGATGAGCATTCCCGCTGCGTGATCTGCCACGACCCCAAACACTGGGTCAAGGACTGTGTGCACTGCCAATCCCTCAACCAGGCCACACAGATTAAACACCAGAAAAAGCTCGAAGCCCACTTGCTGGAGAACTGCTTAGCTTTGATAGAAAAGAAGCTGCAGAATCTGGGGGAAAAATCTTCTTCTCCAATGCCAGAACACAAAAAGAAGAAAAAGGACAAGGAGCGGCATTGAGACCAGGAAAAGTCTCCATCCACTAAGAAACATAAAAACATAGAAACATAGACTTTGACGACAGATAAGGACTGCTTGGCCCACCTAGTCTGCCCATTTCCCTACCTATTGGATAAGCTGCAGATCCTAGTTAACCAACAGCCTACTTCCTCCTACCCCCCACCAGAACTGCCTTATGTCTGTCCCATGCATTCTTGAATTCTCCCACTGTTTTTGAACCCATGACCTCTTCAGAAAGGCAATTCCATGCGTCCACCACCTTCTCTGTGAAAAAATACTTCCTCACATTGCCCCTGTGCCATCCCCCCTCTGTCTTCAAATTGTGTCCCCTTGTTCTTGCACATCTCTTTTTCTGAAAGATGCTACCCTCTTGGACATTGTTGATTCCCTTGCGGTACTTGAAAGTTTCTATCATGTCCCCCTCTCCCTCCTTTCCTCAAGAGTGTACATATTAAGCTCCTTTAGTCTCTCTTCATATGACTTCTGTTGCAGACCCTGCACCATTTTAGCTGCTCTCCTCTGGACTGCCTCTATCATGTGTATGTCATTGCGGAGATGGGGTCTCCAGAACTGCATGAAGTACTCCAGATGGGGTCTCACCAACTGTCTGTACAGAGGGATAACAACTTCTTGTTTTCTACTGTGATGTCTGTCCCTATACAGCCCAGTATCCCCCCAGCCATCCTTACTGCCTTCTCACATTGCTTGCTTACCTTTAGGTCATCTGATATGACTACCCCCAGGTCCCTTTCCATTTTTGTTGTTAATACCTCCCCCTCAATGTGTACTCTTCCCCTGGGTTTTTGTTTCCCAGGTGCTACCTATCCTCTCTTCTACTGCGTTATGTTAGAAGGAGTCCCTCACTCCCAGTTTCCCATGAGCGCATAACCATATGATGTCTCACACGGAGAAAGGTATGGACTTGTCTTATAATAAAAGAAGTACTTCTTCTGTGTCATTGTGAGGGCAACCTGGAATACTAACTGGGTCCACATTTGTGCCAACTACAGATTTATATAGAGCCTTATGGGATAGTGTGGATACCTAGTTTGGGGAAAGACTCCAGGATCGTGTCTTTACTAGACTATGTCTTACACATTCGGGGATATGAGGTCTATTACCGACTACTGGAAGTCTCATGGTTCCCCTTTCCCAATTAGGTATATAAGGAATCAACCATTTCTTTAGTATGTGTCAGCACCGGGGAGATAGTATAAGATAAAACAGGCTGAGAAAACAATGTGATGGGTGCATCATTCCCACCCACACTCTGAGTTAGATCTATATGTAATGCACCTTTTTATAGTATTTAACCCCCATGTTCAAAATGTTTGTGCCTGGTGAACCATACTGCACCTGCACAAATGCCCAACTTCACTGGAATGCAATATTCAGCTGTTAGTGCAGCGCCGGTTAGAAGCGCTAGCATCTAGCACAATAGTAATGTATTCAGCACTGAAAAAGGGGGTGGTGATGTGAATATTCAGCATTGTGATATTCAGTGGTTTAGGCTGTGCTATTGGCATTCAGCATGATATAGCACAACACATATTATGGCCTATACAAAGCAGGCTTTAATCCCGGGACAAACCCCAGAGGTGTGGAGAAGCACTGCAGCACACAGTAGAAAACAAAATGTCACATATTGTTCAACTAATGCAGGAAGTAATGAAGGATGGGAAGTGGGCAAATGCCCCCCCCCCCCGGCCTCTGCACTGGTCTGAGAGGCACTATGCTGCAGATAGACAGTACCATCCACGAGTCACATTCAAAGTATTCAATGACATAAAAATCATGGGTTGGTACCAGCTCAACAGGCTCATTCCCATGCAGCTGTGAGCAGCTCTGGAAAGACACCCACCACAGCCATGCAATGTTCATAGAGCTCAAGGTGACAACATCACTGTACTTCCTGGCTACTGGAACCTTCCAGATACCGGTGGGTGACGTCACTAGTATCATACAGTCTGTCACCTCGTGCCTGTTGAGCCAGTTCCTAGATGCCTTGCTGGCCCATGCTAGGGAGTTCATTGTATTTCTCAGCACACCAGCAGAACAAACAGCAACCATTCAGAAATTCTATTGGATTGTGCACCTACAGGCCATATTGGGTGCCACTGGCTGCACCCATGTTGCCATCCGTGCACCCCCAAGGGATGGGTTGGAGGCTTATGTGAATAGAAAGGGCTTCCACTCCACAGAAACATAGAAATATAGAATTTGATGGCAGATAAGGACCGCTTGGGCCACCCAGTCTGCCCATTTCCCTACCTAATGGATAAGCTGCAGATCTTAGTTAACCAACAGCCTACTTCTTCCCACCCCACCCCCTAGAGTTCCCTTATGACTGTCCCATGCATTCTTGAATTCCACCACTGTTTTTGACTCCATAACCTTCTCCGGAAGGCCGTTCCATGCATCCACAACCATCTCTGTGAAAAAATACTTCCTTACATTACCTCTGAGCCACCCCCCCATCTTCAAATTCTGCCCCCTTGTTCTTGCACACCTCTTTTTCTGAAAGATGCTATCCTCTTGGACTTTGTTGATTTTCTTGAGGTACTTGAAAGTTTCTCTCATGTCCCCCCCCCCTCCTTTCCTCGAGGCTATACATGTTAAGCTCCTTAAGTCTCTCTTCATATGTCTTCTGGTGCAGACCCTGCACCATTTTAGTTGCCCTCCTCTAGACTGCCTCCATTCTGTTTATGTCTTTGCGGAGATTGGGTTTCCAGAACTGCACACAGTACTCCAGATGGGGTCTCATCTGGCGGCAACCATCGGGCACCACTGACACTGGAGGGGCCTCCACTTCGGTAAGTACCCCTACTGAAAGGTCTCCTACCGTTCCGGCAGATCAGACCATGGCCTCCCTGTCTGCTTTACTCACGGTGCTGTCGGGGCTCTTCTTGGATGACGAAATCCCTATTGTGCTCCTTAGTACGATATCTTCTTCAGGGTCTATCGCCGGCAGCCAGTTTGATAAGTCATTCCCCAGCCCCACCAAGGAGTACACAGTCTCAGCTGGAAAGCTGGACTCCAGTTCCACTGTTGTCTGCATGGCCCAGGCCGATAAGTCAGACATTAGCTCTTCTGATGTCTGCACAGCTGTGGCTGATAAGTCGCTCCCCCGTTCCTCTGGGAACTGAACAGCTGAGGCTCTCCAGTTGGGGTTGCTGGATACCCCAACTTCAAGTTGTGCCAGCTGCCGGAAACACAACCATCATTAGAGGGTTCCTCACTCCCACTGACCAAACCAGACCCTCTGGGCTTGCCTGAAGATCAAGAGCCGGAGGTGGGCACTAATCTGGAGATTCCCCCTCCTTTGCCAGGTCAGTTTCTTCCTGGTTTGCCCACTGGGTCTATTGTTAATCCCTCCAGGGACCTTCCATTGGAACCTCCTCAACCCAAGCCCCCTTGGACAACCAGGTTCCACCATCTTGGACTCCGGCTCCCCAAAATAAGGTGGGTCTTCCGTCTGGTTCTACTCACACCCTGACACCAAGTGACCCTTCACCAGGTGACCCTTTCTGGGTCAGGGTATGTATGGCACTCTGGCCTTTCCTCAAATGCTGAACAGCCTTCCATCAGGCCCCAGATGCTGAATCTTCTGGTGCCAGACATTCCTGTGCCTGATTCAGAGCCAGCCCCTTCAAATATCCCTATGGGGCTGATGCCTAGTTCTTCTGGACCTCCTGCCATGCCTTCAGCCCCATCTCCTGCTGGGCCTTCAGCTCCACCTCCAGCTGGACCTATAGGCAATGTTCCAGGCTATCTGCCCCCACAATACCCAATGCACCCTTCACCGGTATATCCAATGCCTGGTCAACAACCCCATTTTGTACCGGGGTACCACATGCCGGGCTATGTATAATCAAGGGTATGCTCCTTCTGTCTTTCCCTACTTCTATCAGGCTCATGGATACCCTCAATATCAGAAGCCAGGCTATCCATTATACCAGCCTCCTCCTCTTCCATCACCTCATCCTCAGCCTCTGCCTCTACAGTAGCCTCAGGCTGATATCTAGGCAGTGTTTCATACCCTGATTCAGGAGGCCAGGACTCAACTAGCCTCAGAGTTTGACCATCAGAAACCAGTGGCGGCCTCTACTCCTGCCTCTTTTCAGACCCCTAGATCAGCCTCTCCTGTGGATTCTGACCTCTCTGGAAAAGACTCCTCTAGACACCAGGTCAGGGATAAAATGCAGGACACTCCTCTAAAAAGGGGTCAGATCCCCAGCAGGCACTCTTCGGACTCTGACTCTGACTCATCCTCCACCTACAGAGCCTTAGCCTAAGGAGTCCACGAAGTCCCCTTCAGAGGACCCTTCCTTTGCAAAACTCATAATAACTATACAAAATTACTGTGGCTGGGCTTTATAGGAACAGGATCCAAAGTGGAAAAGGCTTGTGGAGCATCTAGACATGACTGACACAGCTCCTATGCCTATACTGCCATGGACTGGGCCCCATGAAGACTTGATGTCCACTATCTGGCAACAACCTTTCTCCATTTTGGCTATTTCAAAAAAGACAGACATGATTTACCCCACCCCAGATGGGGTCACACACCTTACTGGCCATCCTAATGCAGACTCGGTTATTACCATGGCTGACCATGACCGGTCCTCTAAACCTTAACATTTGAGCATGTCTCACCCTGATAAGGAGTCTAAGCAGCTGGACAATTTTGGTCACAAGGTCCATTCCTCCTCCACTTGCACCCTCAGGTCCCTTAATTATGTGACTCATATGGTTTCCTAACAGAAATCTTCCCTGGGCTCACTCGAGTCCAAGCTGGAAGCTATCCAGGACCAGGAGCTTAAGGCCAAGATTGTCAAGACAGTGAGAATGGCTAAAATCTCCTGCTGACATGCCCTCTGGGCCACTTATGATGCAGTAGACTCAGTTGCTTGCACCACAGCCACTGCTGTCTGCATTAGGTGACATTCATGGCTCAGGACTGCAGGCATGGCACAAGACATCAAGACCTCCATCCTGGATGCCCCTATCAGGGGATCTGTATTATTCGGGGGTGACACCAAGGATATTATCACTGAATTGCAGGACCATGGTAAATCCATCCACAACATCCGCTTCATGTACCGAGGGGGTTACAAAGGCAAACAGCCTTTTCATTGGCAACAGAGACGCCAGACCAAAGAGGCCCCTGCCAAACACCAGGCCAAATGCTGGTATCTAGCATCAGGAACCTCTGCTCCCCCTGCCAAGTCTCAGAAGCCCCCTGGAGGAGCTGCTGGCTCTCTCTCTCCTTAGCCTCCTAACTCATGGGGACCCCCCTGCCTCATCCAGATCCTCTAGAGGAACAAGTGTGGGGGGGGGATTTACTCGCCACCTTCCTGGGTCTCAGGACATAACCATGAACTCTTGGGTCCTTCAGTTAATAGCAAGAGGTCACACCATAGAGTTCCTAGACAGGCCTCCGGACAACCCCCAGGCCTCTCTCATTATTCTCCAATGCACCTTTCTCTGATAGGGGATGAGATCCAGGCTCTTCTGCAAAAGACAGTCATAGAGCTTGTGGGTCTGGCGCAGATAGGAAGAGGGTACTACTTTCATTTCTTGCTAGTGCCCAAAAAGATGGATGACCTAAGACCCATGTTGGACTACAGCATGCTCAACCTGTACATTGACTACAAAAGGTTCTGCATGCTCATCATCCAGGGAATTCTACCCCTGCTCCACAAGGGCCATTGGCTTTGTACGCTGGACATGCAGGATGCTTACCTGCACATCCCGGTCTTCCAGGCCCACTGCTGCTTTCTTCAGTTTTTTCCTTTCCAAAGGGAACATTACCAATTCAAGGCTCTCCCTTTGCCTATCCTCAGCACCGCAGGTTTTTACCAAGTGCCTAGCAGTGGTGACTGCGGCCCTATGCCACAGAGGGATCTAATTGTGCCTGTATCTGGATGACTGGCTTCTGTCAGCCCCATCACAGAGTAGTCTGAGGGAGTCCCTCTCCTTCACCCTGGACCTCTTTTCCAGACTTGGAATAACAGTCAAATATCCCAAGTCTCACCTCTTCCCTCCCAGCACCTACAATTCATTTGGGGCAGTGCTGGATATGGTCCATGGCAGGACCTTCCTCCCATCAGACAGAGCAGAGACCCTGCAGGAACAGGCCAGATTAGTGGTCAACTCATGCTGGACCACAGCCTGGTCAATCCTCTGTCTTCTTTGGGCTGATAGCAGCTGCAATCCTTACAGTTCCTCTAGCCAGACTGCATATGAGGGTGACCCAATGGACTCTTCATGTCCAATGGGATCGGCAGCTGGACAACCTGGACCACAGGGTCCTAGTGTCCAGGTACATGAAGAAGGATCTTCTCTGGTGGCAGGAGTTGTCCAATCTCTCTATGGGGGTTCCCCTTTCAACCCCCTGCTCCTACCATGACCCTTGCAATAGATGCTTCATGTTAAGGCTAGGGAGCCCACCTAGGAGACCATCAGACCCAAGTAGCATGGTCACAGCTGGAAGAGTCTCTACACATCAATGTGCTAGAAATGAGGGCAGTGCTATATGCCCTCCATGCCTTCCAGCCTCTTCTATGTCCCAGGGCACTCCTGGTTCAGATTGACAGTATGTCTGTGATTTGGTACCTGAAAAAACAGGGAGGCACTTGCCTGTACCCTCTATGCCAGGAGGCAATGTGAGCATGCTACTGGGCAGTCCAGCACAACCTCCTCCTGACTGCTGTCCATGTGCCGGGCATCAGCAGTGTCCTGGCAGACAGTCTCAGCTATAGCACTGTCAGGGCTCATGAGTGGGAGCTAAATCAAGAGGTGGTCGAAATCTTATTCGACGTGTGGAGTCAGCTGGAGATAGGCCTCTTCGTCTCCCTATCCAACGCAAAACTACCCAATTTGTGCTTGCTTTTTCCACGGCATGGTGTTTTCTGGAGAGACACGCTGTCTCTTTACTGGACAGAGAGGTTCTTGTATGCCTTTCCTCCCTTCTCAGTGCTTCAGAGGGTTCTCCTGAAGCTACAGGTGGAAATGGCTCACATGATTCTAATAGCCCCCCTTTGGCCTCATTAGATTTGGTTCCCTCTGCTTCAACAGTTATCGATGGAACCCCAGTACCTCTGCCTCTCTGCCATGATCTTCTGACTCAGGAGCAGGGCAGACTGGTGCATCTGGGCCTCCGATCCCTCCACCAGCATGCATGGCACCTGTGGACATATGTGGAATAACTCCCATTGTTACTATTTTTTTTACAAAAATTGTCAACTGTGCATACACATTTGTAAACAGATCTGGCAGAGCCACTACGATTGTGAATGCATTAACTACATAAGTGTGTTTCATGGGCTTGAACATAAACATTTATTTATTTATTAAAAAAATATCAGATTTACAAATCTTTGAGTCAGAGACTCGTTTTGAAAGGTACCTCGTCGAAACAAATACAAAGTCAACACAGTTAACAAGTCAAAAAACAATGGCTCGGAGAGCAGACAGCTATAACAGTCATTCACTGGAGATGCATGGGTAGCAGTAGATGAACAGATTACATGGTTTAGGCACACAGGCACTACATCAAGAAGACCAAAGCAGTTCAAACAATATACAGTAGCTAATATACAGTAGCTAAAGCAAATAGACATCAGGAGTTGAAGAGAAACCTAGAGTGTTCACATGAAGGCTGTTGCATACACTAACTGAATGAAAGTACAGTACATTGAGAGAAAGGGAAAATTTAAGCAATAAGGCATGACAGTGTGTGTGTTATGATGTAATAACGTCACTCCTGGGGTGGGTTAAAGCACGATGCAAAGTCAAGTGCCTCCACCACCCCAGGAGTGACGTTATTACACTATACCACACACCCTGGCGTGCCTTATTGCAATTGTTGCTATATACAGAATAAAAAATAAATTTTAAACAATGTTTTTGTTAGTGTGGAAAATTATTTCTCAAGAGAAAATGCAAGGAATGATCCAAATCCAAAGCTACGGTGATGTTATTGTGTAATAACATCACTGTTTCAATGGGTCAGCAGCCAATCAGCTTCTTACATTTTTTACTTGCCATTGTATAATTAAAAATAATGCCACCATCTGTATTACAGTTACCTATATGTTTTGCATTTTATTCCATGCACTGTTATAGCAAACAACTCAACAGAACATTTTACAACTCTGGCTATGGTCTGGTGATGTGAGTTTTACCCATACCCCACTGCACGTGGCTTAGTGATATATTGTACAGATGGCTACAAAGTCTAACCCATTGAACGCTGAAGTTTTAGAAAATCATTATGTTTAAAATACCAAGACTCACTCTCCCACCCACCATCACAATTAATCCTCTACCAAAGTCATGCTTAAATACTGGTGCTTCTACATCCATACCACTAAGCTTTTAATGCCAACATGCCACTTCTGCTGTTATGAGCTCCCCCATCCATTAAGTCCCATTCTACTTGTGGCAACCCCCCAACCCCCAAACCAGGTAATTTTCCAGGGAGCAGCTCTTTACACCAAATTAACTACATTATTGATAAACTCCTTATTTGTAACATTTTTGTTGAGAAATTTTTGTTGTAATATATCCATGATCAGGAGAAATGAATTTGTAAAAGAAACCAAAATCCCCATTTATCAGTTCACTGAATCACAATAAAGCATGTTATAAAGTTATCAGATTCTATGTGTAACCTACAGTAAGTCAAACAGAAATTAGACACACAAATGCCTACGTATAGTCACAAATTGCAAGTTAAGAAGATTCAGTAGAATATAAACAGTAGCTCAGCCCAGAACTGCCTGACTGACTGCTCTTAGGATGGTGATGTCAAATGGCTTAATGAGGTGTTGTGAGGGTCCTAGGGGAACTTTTTATGCAGAACGTTCTGACTGCTAGAAGATAAAAATATGTGGGCTCCATTAATTCCTCAAGCCAGTGGAAATCTAGATTTAGTATTTGCCGTATTGGTCCTTGCAAGAACAGATCCAGAAGCAAATGATTTGATACCTTTTAATGGACCAACATAGATTTAACAACAGGAACAAAGTGCTCTAGCTTTCGGATCAATCAGTCCTTCTTCAGAAGCCTAATGGCCATTGTTTAGAAAAAAACAATACTTTTAACAGCTAGATCATGCAGAAAAAACAGAAAAAATCCCCATTTGGTTTAAAATACTCATTTAAAAAATACAGATGATGATGTCAGAGAAGTTTAACAGTACCATATTACCTTCAGCCAGGAGGGTCCCAGGGCAAAGGTGCTTGGTGTGAAACACATACAAAGAATCCTACTGCATATAAATTTAATTGACATAAGATAACACTGCTGGAGCAGATGGCTCTTAAATTAAGCTATGAGTGTCACAGTGTGTATAAGGATGTGATTACTGAAAAACAACCCCCACCCAGATTAAAGACATACTAAGATTGTCTTAGGACTCCAAGAAGTTTCAATGCATGCATTATAGACAAGAAATTACCAGTAAAGTTGTCTTAAAAACATCAGTGCACACTGTATAATATGTAAAACTTAGCTGGACCTATCACTCAGCTGTACTCTTCAGCTTGATATCATGCCCCATAACTTAAAAAACCTCTAGTATAGTGACAGGACTTTATAAATGAAAATTTAAATATAAATTGACAGTATTAGTGTCAAACAAAAAATTCTAGTCAAGGACCACCAAGTAGTTAAGACCATGTAGCCCGATATGAAGTGATGTCAATATACACTTAGAATTTAACAACTTGATGTACCAGAAGTGTCTAAGGAATCTGAAAAAGTGATAACAATTTAATTAAATTTATATGCAGTAGGATTCTTTGTATGTGTTTTGCACCAAGCACCTTTGCCCCCGGGACCCTCCTGGCTGAAGGTAATATGGTACTGTTAAACTTCTCTGACATCATCATCTGTATTTTTTAAATGAGTATTTTAAATCAATGGGAATTTTTTCTGTTTTTTCTACATGATCTAGCTATTAAAAGGATTGTTTTTTTCTAAACAACAACCATTAGACTTCTGAAGAAGGATTAGTTGGTCTGAAAGCTAGAGCACTTTGTTCTTGTTGTTATATCTATGTTGGACCAATAAAAGGTATCAAATAATTTGCTTCTGGATCTGTTCAAGCCAGAGAAAAAATACTGCTCTAAAACATCTTATATACACACACACACACACAGGCAGCATAGTAATGAGGCATCAGTGGAGGAATCTATTTTTTAACACACTATTATGTTCTTTGGTAGCAAAGATGAAATCTGCCCTTTTCTGAATGCAACTAAATAACTGCTAAACTTTTTGTTTATTTAAAAACATTTGTGGCAGCCGCCCCCCAAAAAAAACAGATAATATTCCAGGGAGCAGCTAAACTCTTTATTTAAAACCATTTTGTTGAGAAATATTTGTTTTAGTATATCCATGGTCAGGAAAAATGAATTTGTAAAAGAAAACAAAATCCCCATATATCAGTTCATTGAGGAAAGATGACATCAGCTCTTTTCGGAATACAACCCTCCTGGTGGCTTCGCCCAGAGCTGTAAAAACTGGAATAACAGGTTCCAAGGAGTTTACACTCACCAGAAATGTTAACTACCCCATTCATTCATTCACAGGTGCCAATCAATGTGTAGACATGCTGGTTCATCTTCTTGCTTCCCTCATGGTGAAACTACTAAAAAAGGCAAACTATATACAGTATATATATATATATATATATATATATATATATATATACAGTATATATAGATATGGATAGAATATGCTAAACACATATTGTTAATCCCGAAAGCTGAACTTTGTTTTTACTATATAAATGTTTAAGAAATACCTGAAAGCTGTCTATTTTTCTTGGAAGCTGTAGCTTCAGACACTTCTTTCTTACTCTTTCCTTTTGAGACAACAGGTGACTCTGATAACCATTTGTTCCAAGGGGCTTTAAGTCAGTTTTGAAGGCATTTAATTCTGTGTCCTCTGTTCTCCTAGTCCTTAACAAAATTCAGGGACTCCACAGACGTGTTGTGTTCCTTGGTCCACATCTCAAACAAGTGAGTCATCTTTCAATATGATAGATGCACCTCATGCCCCTTCCACATGAATAAAAAAAAGGTGGGGTGGATATTTAGGAGCTTCTGGGGTGGAGGGTAGGTTGGATCTGACTCCCCCCCCAAAAAAAAATGCTGCCTCCCACTACTCAGGTTCCAGTTCCTTGTACCACCCATTTAAGAAAAAAATAGTACCTTGCAACCATTGACTAACATGAAAGCATATTTATTTGAAGGTGGAAAACATTTATTGGAGAGGGTAAGGTGGAGGAGACTACTTATACCTTCAGTCAGTTCCACGGACAGAAAACATGACATCACTCCTTTTGTACATGCAATACTCCTGTAGGCTTCTCCCACAGTTGTAAAAATGAATTATACTAGTGAAACTTTTTAAAATGTTATTTGACTTACCATACTCAGGCTTGTCTACCCACTTACTCAGTCTCCTACTTGTTTCTGTCCTTGTACTAACTAATTCCTGTTGCTTCATATCAAGGGGTTATTGATTTTCATATTATGTGTGCCGGGGTGGAGCAGCAATAAAATATAAACCATGCAATATCCTCAATAACAAATCTACCCCAGTTTACTTTTACCTAACACCCATTTTTAGGCCTTGTACAGTAAGATCTTCCTTCAAGAGAACAACTTGTAATGAAATGTGTCAGATTTACATTGACATTTGGGTATATGCACTTTTATATTATACTAATTATGTGTGTGTACTGTATAGCAAGCTATAAAAAATTCAATTAAATGCATCAAATGTCTTCCTAAACATGTCTCAACATTGTGTTTATATTCCACCTTGTAACAACAACATACAGTATAGTTGTCTCAGCAGTGTTAGCAATTAAGGTACAGTACCTTCATGTATATGATGGTCCGGTTCTGTTGAGCTGATTGCTATAACAGTGCATAGAATAAAATGTGAAACATATATGTAACCTTAATACAGATGGTGGCATTATTTTTATACCTGCCGTTTCTCAATGTACCATACTTTGATTCAGTTAGTGTATGCAAAGGCAATTCATGTTTATGTTTAAGCCCCTGAAACACCCTTATCGAGTTAATGCATTTACAGCCATAGAGGCTCTTTCAGAACTTGTTTATTTTTGTTTTGATAGATGAACCATTTGCAGGTAGAAAACATGCTAAAAATAGTGAACATGATGTGAAAGTATTGATCATTAAACTAAGAGACTACTCACATCCACCAGGAAGCTCATGCTCACATTCAGGTAATTGCTGAAGACCCTCTGCTTGGTAGTAGGATAAGAAATAGTTGTATTAAACTTTAATACAGTTAGAACTGGCCCATCAGTGCAGCAGTAGCACTGCTGCTTACAACACCACAGATCTGGGTTGTTGGTGGTCAGCTGGGGGGAGGAGGAGGATCAAGCATCCCAGAAGAGGCCCTCTTCTCCCAGGGAGGGAAGGTTGCTGCCTCTACAGCAATGCTGCCACCTAAGTTACCATGGGTAGCAGTGCAGAGAAGGTAAGCAGGCTAAGGATGGTTGTTGACTGGGGCTTGAATGCAGCATGCCGTTATAAGCGGATGCCATGTGGGGAGAAACTAATGAAAAAGATGTGGTCTTGGCTTCCCATGTGAAGGGACCCTAAAGAACAACTAGGCTCTCCTGTGTCTATTGGTGCTACAAGCCTGAAAAAACTTGAAGAATTCTCAGGTATATCCCCCGTCCCTGTCTCTGCTGAATTGGAAATAACCATGGCTCCATGGAGAGAGTGGAACCAGCATTGAGACATGAGGCCTAGCCAGCCTGTTCCATGAAATCCAAGGAAAGTGTGTGTGTGTGGTGGGGGGGGGGAGAGACTGAAGGCATAAACTGCAACTACCAAAAAAAAATGTAATAAGGCCAACAGACACACCACCAGATACCAACATTTTTTTCCAAGGCTGACCTAAAAATGAACTTGAAATATATAATTCTTTTAGATAAATGATTATTTAAGATGTGGTTTTATGTAAGTGACAAGGTATTTATATACTGTGTAATTTTGTTATTGTCTTATTTGCATTGTATGGTCTATTGTAACTTGATTGAGTCACCTTTGAAAACAGGGACTTGTGCCTAAAGGTTTTTCCCTATTAATAACATTTAAATTCAAATTGCATGAACAAGAAGGTTGTGGGTATGGGGACTAAGGTAACTGACTTCAGGTTAGCTAATTTTAATAAAATGAAGGAAGTTGTGGGGCACATTTAAAAGAAATTCATCCTGGCCGGGATGCTTATCAAAAATGGGAGAAAATTAAACTAGGGCTGGTGGATGCCACTGAGAAGTGTGCTAAAATAAGGATTAAGAAGGGAAGGGCTAAGAAACGTAGTTGAATGAGTAGGGAGGTCTTGAAAATGGTGAAAGAGAAAAAGGCAGTATTCAAGAGGTTCAGGAAATCTGGTCAGGAGGAGGAGGACTGGGAGCAGTACGTGAGAAAGTCCAGGGGAGTGACCAGGAGTGTCAGGAATGCCAAAGCTTCCAGAGAGTTGAAGTTGGTGAGAGGTATAAAGGATGGTAAAAAAGACTTCTTCAAATACATACGAGACGGAAGATAATGCAAGGATCAGATAGTAAGGATTATGATGGATGGGATGTGGGCAGAGAAGGCAGTAGATCAGGCAGAGGTCCTAAATGAGTACTTTAGCTCAAAAAAGGTGGGCCACTCCCACAAGGGGTGGGGAAAGTAGGTGTTAGAGGAGAGGAGGTAATGGATGGGGTGATTACTATGAGTAGGGTATTGGAGGGGTTAATGGCACTAAGGGTGGATAAGGCATCAGGTCCAGATGGTATAGATCCATGAGTGCTAAGGGAATTGGCAGAGATTCTAGCCTAACCATTAGCAGATCTAGTTAATACCTCCCTGGAAACAGGGAGTGTGTTGTTTGATTGGAGGATTGCCCATTTAGTGCTACTCCATAAAAGTGTTCCTAAAGACGAGCCAGATAATTATAGACTGATTAATCTTACTTCTACAGTGGGGAAACTGATGGAGACAATTCTCAAGGAGAGGTCGGTGATTTTCCTGGAGGTCCGTGGGCATCAGGATGCTCATCAGCTTGGTTTTGTTGCTAGGAAATCCTATTAGACTAACCTAAGTAAGCAATAATACCCGACAGGGTGGGCATTATTGGGAAATACTGAACCGCCCAGGGGCATAATGAAGACCAATGCTCCAGGTGAAGGGCCTTATAGCCCCTGGAAGGTCCAGTATTTCCCAATAATGCCCACCATGGAGGGTATTCTTGCGCTTAGGAAATGGCCATCTGTGTAAATTTTTATGAAGTTGTAAACTAATACAGTAAATGACTAAAAAAATTAATACAGGTATTTGAGATAAATGTATTGATAAAGTAGTCCATAGGCTATTCCTGGTGCTGTTGCTCCTCCCTGCAGCATTTTGGTGGATTGCCAATCTCCCCCCCCACAGTGGATTGCTGCCCCCCCCCAACGAGAGAGAGTCATCACACACACAGACACTGATTGCTAAAGGAGAAAGGCAGTGTTCTGTGAAAAGTCTTCGTAGGACTGGCTGGCAAGTTTATTTGTATTTTTTGGTGTTTGTTTGCTTTTTTGTCTGAAGTTGCATCTGTGCGCTCTGAGATCTTTGACTACTATGTACGAGAAAGGACAAAAAATGCCATTTGAATGCAACGTACAAGGAAAGAAAATATTTCTTTTGGATTTATTGAAATACTGAGGTAAATATTTTTTGTTTCTCGGTGATCGTGAGGGACTTGTGCTGAGTGATCACTGTCTGTTTGCATTCAGCACAGCAGTGCTAGACCACAGTTGGGAGATGGTTTTCAGGGTACTGTGACAGTGCGGTCGGGAGAGTGGTGCTGTTATGTCACTCTTCTTAACGCAAGATAACTGGAGTGTATTTTTTTATTGTTTTTAAGATAAGGAGTGGCTGCAAGTAAATACTGCTTGGTTTGGCTGGGGGTGACCAGTATCTCTCTCTAAGTGAGAGAAAAAGATGGCGGGCGTTTTGAAATGTTCTTCGGTGCATTCAGTCAATTAAAAAGCAGGCTGGGCACCACTATGGAATGTTGCGCAGTGAGGTGACATTTGGACTGGCACTTATTTTTTACTGGGCATCTATTGAAAAATAGATGCCCAGGTTGGAGGCACTTTCAACCAATCAGCATACAGAATCCATTCTGGCCATTTTCTAATACAGACTTATGACTGGGTTACGAGGCAGCTGGACAAGGGCCATGCTGTGGATGTAATTTATCTGGATTTCAGTAAAGCATTTGGTTCTGTACCACATGGAAGATGGGTGGAAAGTTAAATTATCTGGTTGTTGGGAAAAAGTTGGTTAATTGGATCGTGAGCTGGTTGCTGGAAAGACAGCAGAGGGTTGCAGTGGGTGGGGAGCTATCATCTCTAAGGGTTGTGACGAGCGAGGTGCCACAGGGTAAGGTGTTGGGGCCTGTCTGGGATGTTTATTGTGGATATATCACATGGAGTTAGAAATAATATTAGTCTGTTTGCTGATGACAACAAGTGGGGGCAGTGATAGATGATAAAACAAGCTGTCAGGTACTACAGGATGATCTATCCAAATTAGAGGAGTGGTCAGAAGTGTGGCAGTTGGGGTTAAATGTAAAGAAGTGCAAAGTTATGCACTTCAGGGCAAAGAACCCTAGGAGGAGTGATCAGTTGGAGGGTGTGCAGTTATGTACCACTGAGGAGGAAAAGGATCTAGGGTTTGTGGTAACAGGCAACATGAACAATTCTGAGTAGTATATTAGAGCAGCGGCAAAGGCAAACATGATGCTGGGTTGTATTGCAAAGGGCATTTCCTTGAGAAGCAGTGAGGTAATTCTGCCACTCTACAAGTCAAAGATCAGGCCATACCTAGAGTATTACATGCAGTTCTGGTGCCCATACTTGAAGAGGGATGTGAGATTGCTGGAGGGGGTACAGAGGAGGGCCACTAAGATAATTTGGGGTTTACAGGATAGGCTGTATGAAGAGAGATTCATGGAGTTGAACTAGTATTCCTTAGAAGACAGTAGGGATAGGGGAGATATGATTGAGACATTCAAGTACAAAAAAGGGATAAACAAGACACATATGGAAGAGCTATTCAAGTTAAGGACTGGGAGGGACATGAGGGAGTATAGTCTTTGGTTGGAAGGGGGCAGATTCAAGATGGAAATGAGAAGACATTATTTCACAGAGAGGGTGGTGGTTGATTGGAAGGCTCTACCAGAGGAGGTGGTGTCATGTATGATGGAATGAGGTTTTAAGAGGGGATGTGACAGGGTGAGAGGGGAGGTGTTTAGGAAAGGGATAGGGAGGGGTGAGGCAACTGCTAAGTAAAGTGTGCTAGCTGTACATTTGAACAGATTAGATAGGTCATTTGGACTAATCCTGCTGGCAGTTTTGTATGTATGTATGTAAATTCTAATTCAAATAATCTCTAAAGCAATCTGTTTAAATACTTTACATTTAAAGTGACAGTGCTTAATCCAGGAAAGTGCAAATGCAATCAATCCAGATGACATGAGATTTAACATTGACACAAATGCAGAATCACATATCTACGCAGTATCATATATCAAATGTAAAAGTGTTCTGGGAAAGATAAGAAGGGAAGAGAGGACCCAGGAACAAAGAAAAAGAAATTAAGACATTTCCATATCATTATAAATAATTGCTTAAAACATACTATTGTACCCATTTTGGGTCACTTGCAAGAATTAAAGCTACTGATTACTTAATTTTCCTCTTTTAGATACCTCCAAATACTAATTTCACAAAAACGGTAATAAAGCATTATGGTTATAACAAAAAAATGATCCTTCCCAGCCACACTTAGCACAAAGATACACATTCTGTGATGCAGCATAGGACATCACTGAGGCCATTGTTATAGAGCCATAAAATTGCTAGTCTTTTTTTAATTATTTTTTTATTGAGGTTTTCCACACAATCAATATACATGTAACCCCCCCCATGCAAACTGGGGATTACCTTTTTGGCCGTCTCCCTTCTTGCTCCCATCCGTGGGGCACCTCCCAATGCCTGCCAGCTTCTGAGAGTGTTCCCCTTTCTCACTGCCTCAGCCTGAGTCCAGAA
The DNA here is from genome assembly GCA_016271365.2 of Neoceratodus forsteri. NCBI lineage: Eukaryota > Metazoa > Chordata > Ceratodontiformes > Ceratodontidae > Neoceratodus > Neoceratodus forsteri. The sequence goes on along the minus strand of CM057456.1, from coordinate 1,383,069,188 downwards.
ATTGCTCCACAAAGTCCCCATGGGCCCCGATTTGTGTTTTGCCCTCATTCGGGCAATTAGAGCACTGTAGAGCCACCGACCATTTTCCCTTAATTTTCACGGCTGGCCGGTGAGCTCGCACATACAGAAAAGTATGGCCCAACTCCCATCTGCGATCGTGGTCAAGTAATGGTTTCCCGGTGGTCCTGGCCCTACCTGGGGCTAACTGGAGACCGTTGACCATGGCAGGATTCAGGAGAAGTCCTCTGTATTTGGGGAATGAGGAGCGCAGTGAGTGCTACAAGTCTGGGGCTTATGAATATTATTGAGGAGAGCCTCGGGAGCCTATAAATAATAATGAGGTGACTGCGGTTGCCAGGGGACTGTATATACTGGCAGCAGTGAACAGCCCAAGGCTGAATAAAATTGTAAATAAATGTGGTCACTTGTGAGGATATCAAAGAGGCAAGAAAATAAAGGGGATACATAATTAAAATAATGTTTTCTGGCTTCCTAGACCATAAACATAGGGACTTAGATGATTTCCTGTCTGCTGCCTGAAGCACTATTTTTCGGCTGCAGTGACAGGCTAAGGGCTGAAGCAAAATGTTTCAACAGGGCAGAATTCATGAGGACACAGAAGTAGCTCATGGATTGTGGACCAAGCAACTAAATAAAGTATTATACCTGGCTGCACCAGAATGTTAAAATTGCAACTGTGGTAATCTGTCTAGGGACTGTGCGTTTCAGCAGCCATTTCTGTGCAGCAACACCCAATCAGAAAGCCAGGATTTCAGGCAAGGAGTGCTGGGACAATGCCAGAGACTTGTGAGACTTTACCTAGTGCTTATGGGGAAACTGCAGGGACTAATTCAGGCACCAAAACAAGGAGCCTATTGTGTATTGAGTGATGTTAATGAATATTTATTTTGTGGACTGACAAGCAGGATCAGCCATTTACTGTGGGAGCAGCAAGTAGCTTCTGCCAATCAGGAGCCCCAGAGGAACTCCATAAAGGACTGTTTTCCAGGCTGAGCAGAGTTCAAGTGGGAGCCCCCCACAGGGGTGGGGGTTCAGGCTCTTTGCTGCAAAATGAGTCTAGTGATCTAGTGTAAGCCTCTCCTTGGGGGAGGGGCTTTCTTCTGCCAGAAAGACAGGTGGCTGCAGGCAACAGAAATCACTAGCTTGGGAGTTGCCAGAAATTGTCCTCCAGGGCTGACCAGTACCTTTCCATGGTTTTATGAAAAATGTGGGTAACTCTGAATCTTCAGTTGTGAGAGAGCTGCATGCACATTCTACCTCAGCAGAGAAAGTGCTGAAGAAAGCCTGAAACCTCAGAAAAAAGAAAGACATGTCTGCAAGTGATCTGAGTGAGTAGACAGCTTCTGACAAGTGCAAGTGTGAGTACTTTTTGAGGGGCAGCAAAGCCCAGAGCATACTCATTGTGACTGTCTGTCTGCACCCTGCATTTTAACTAAAGCACAGAAAGGGTGGACATCAGCTTAGTGACAAGAGAAATGTCCAGTTTTAAGTATATGAATGTGTCTGATTTGATATGTCCCTTCAGGACTGGAAGGGGAGTACTCAGAGGTTGGGGTCTTCCTGACATTGCCTGGGAAGTCCAGTATGTGTCCATTTGGAGTGGATAAATCCAGCACTGCCAAGAGGGACTTTAATTGTCATGAAATCTAGTGGGAGATGTTTGCTCCAGCAAAGTTACAAAGGACTGAGACTTTGAGATTCATGCTTAAGAGAAGTTGCAATAACTGTTTGAATTGCCAAGTCAAAGTATAGTGCTCTGGAATTAAAATGGTCTGATATGGACTGTGAGTAGTTGGGTCAGCCCTAGCCTTAGGGGATCCACCCATGCTTGAGAGGGACTATGTCCTGTAATCCACTTTGGGAGCTATGACCTGGGATCTGGTTGCACGCTCCATGCAGGAGTGTGGGTGCTTGTCCCTAAAACTGCTGCGAGTGCACCATGGTTTTGAAGTTCACAACCAACTAGCAAAGGGTAATGTCTACCATGCTAAGCACAGGTAAAAGAGACTGTGACTTCTAAAAGTAACCACAAGAATGTATAAATGTGCTAATTTAATAAATGTGCTGATTGCAACGTAACCACCGTAGATTAGGCCTGGGTCATAGCCTGGTAGTGTGTCACCTAGGGCACTACCATATGCATTTTCCGAGGGGTACAGCCTAGATGTGGGGTCTGAGATGTGCCGGCCCGGGTCCCAGCATGGTCAACCAGAGAGTGATTTTGACCCAGAGAGGAGCACTGCCTACAGAAGTTAAAATGTAGTTTCCACCTACAGAGCTGAAAGATCTCTGCAGTCAATATAAGGGGCTGGCAGTTAGCTTGCCTGCATTTTGACCTCTGGAGTCAAAGTCCACCTGCTGAAATCACCTTAATCCTTTTTCCACAGCCTGGCCATGACTAACCGATGATGACTTCTGATTTGTGAGTATGCAGGGTCCTGTTAACTATAGGGAACACGTACATAGTTAAAGTGTTTAAATAGACTGGGCCATCCGGCCACGGATACAATTGCTTTTGAGTTATACAAGTGTGTTGCTTATGTTTAATCATCCTTCTTTCCTCAAGGGCCCCAACAGCCGGCCAACAGAAGCTGCACCGTAAAACAGGCTTGCAACCTTAAAGACTCTAATTACTGGGTACCTAGGTTTAAGGAAGGGATTGTGGGGTCCTTGCCCAGACTGGGGACTGATATTGAGTGGTCAAGTTTGTAAATATGTTTCTTGCTATTGCTGCAGCTAGTTAGATAGCCAGGGATCTGACTACCTCAGAGGTTGGTGGGTGGCCACTGTGATTGATATTTTGAATTTAAACTGCAAACTAATTATTCTGATTTTGAACCAAATCAATCCCATTTGTATATAGCTCTATCTCTATTCCAGTTCACCCTTCCTAACTCCTCCCCATGTAAATGAATTGTTGTTTGATGTTTTTGCATATACCTGTCTCATGAGCATATTATTAGTAGCGAGCTATTTATTACAAAATGTAATAAATGTGGGGTTTTGGTTATTGGGTCATGCTTGGGGCGGCACTATGATAATGTGGGTGGGTACAGCATCCCAGAGAGTTGTACCAGGAACTAATCTAGCCCGCTAAAAGTATACTCTGGGTGGAGGCACTGTGCAATGTTATATCTTGGGAAAGAACTAGTTTTAAGTCAAAATAGGAACCCAGTCCCCTCAAAATTGTTAGAGGCCACCAAGGCAGGGATAGTAGCCCTTAGTATAACGTTGCCAGGGTTACATACATAGAAGTACATATGATGCCTCTCAGGACATAAACAAGGAACTTAAACCTTTCCAGACTTTACAGACTAGTAGTAAGACTGAGAGAGATGCCTTTGTTTACATAGATACATAGACAGTGTTGGCAGATAAGGGCCTATGGCCCACCCAGTCTGCCCATTTAAGCTTGTAAGTTCAGTTTATGTTTTCCTAGAAGTCTGTTGCCCCTTACCCCTGACTTCCAGAATTCCTTTATGTCTATCCCATGCATTCTTAAATCCTGTGATTGTTTTAGCCCCCACCACTTCCCCTGGCAGGGTGTTCTACTTGTCCACCACCCATTCTGTGAAGAAGTTCTTCCTCACGTTTCCTCTGAATCGTCCTCCCTCCAACTTCATCCCATGCCCTCTAGTTCTGGAACATCTTTTTCACTTAAAAATAGTGTATTCCTGCACCCTGTTCCTCCCTGTAAGATACTTTGTAAGATGTTTACAATAGATCAAGTGATGCCAAAAGAATACCAATTCATAGGTTACATAGCACCATACAACTGACTGCCAGTGGATTGAGAGTAGCATCCATATGAATACAGTACTACGAAATACCTCACATATGAGCAACATTCATAAACAATACTAACATTAAAACTGACATTCATGTACAAGATAGCCAATAGGAACTCACTAAAGATTAAATAACACAGAAAACAACTAACAAACTAAAGGTTGCCACAGGTGGAGGTAGAAGAAGTAACAGTGGCCTGAGCCCATCATCTAACAGTAGAAAAAAGTAAGACAGAAGAGAGTAGCTTTCCACCACCATCCCTGTCCCACAATCAAGCAAGGTTGTCCAGGGGAGCTAGTTATCAGCATGCCCTGCTATAATCTGGTAACTTCTAAAAAGAGGCCTCAAACCTGATGACATTTCTCAACCTTCCCTACTACCTAATAGGCCATGCTCTCATAACCCGCCACTCTAAACATACCCTCTAGGCATTCCTGCTTATTAGGATAACCTTAGACCTCCAATGCTGCAACACAAGTCTTTTGGCTTCAATAAGAGCCACTAGAATCCAATCTTGTAGCAGTGTGTGAGACACCATGAGACTAGTAGTATTACCTAGCAATAAAAAGGATACCTCCCTTGGTATGTCAAATCCCGCCACCCTTTGAATTGATAAGAGGACTTGATCCCACCTATCATTCAGTTTAGAGCATCCCTAAATCAGATGAAGAAGTGTACCCCCCTCCTCCTCACATCACCAGCAATGAGCGTCGGTGAGTAAACCCATCCTGTGGAGGAGCACTGCAGTTCTATACCAATAATGAATAGTTTTAAGCTGAATCACCCTACCTGAGATGTCCCGAATAGCTTTATGTATATTAAGCCAAATATTATCCCACTTTGCACTCATTATCTGGCAACCCAAACATTTCTTCCAGCAGGATTTCATCTGCAACATATCAGGGGAATACTCTTCTAACAAAATTTTATACAACTGGCCAATTCTAGGAGGAAAAGTAGATAGTTTTCTACAAGAAGAAAGGCCAACCAGTTCATCCCACTTACCAGCTGCAGGAAGGCAAAGCTGAGTTCCCACAATTTGAGAAAGCGAACCCCTCTATAGCGAATTATCGGCTATAATGAATGTGTTGCGTGGCTCCCACAGTTAAAGCCGATTTCAACATTTGCTATAAAATGTCACTACGCCTTTAACAGCACTCACAATGTTCTCACACTGCTCACAATGTTCTCGTTCTTTAATTTACATCAATTACTGTGTCCCCAATTACAGTATTAAATAATTATTACCTAATGAGGTTCATTTTATAAGTGGCTGCTACCTCCCTAACCACTCCCTTACATACAACATGAAGCATTCAGGTTACTCAGTCTCGACCAAATTGTCAATGCTGGACTGACTTAAAAATGGTGAGAGTCTGGTTAAATTGTCAGAAGAAACTGGCTACTCTAAATTGACTATCTGCACTTGGAGGAAGCAGGAGCAGGTGCTCCGTGACTTTGCCAGTGATTGCCATGAGATGGATGGTCTCCAGAGAAAGAAAATGTGGTGGCCAGATGAGGATGAGGTGGACAAAGGCTACCCAGCTGTGATTCACACAGCAAAGAATCAATGGGGTGCCTGTCTCAGGTCTAATAGTTCAGCAAAAAGCTGAACATTTTGCAAAGCAGATCCTCTGGCCTGAATCTAACTTCAAGTCATCAGCTGGATGGTAATGGCGCTTCCTGCACCACCATGGCATCTGCAGGGTATGCATTACCGGGGAACTGCGTTCTTGCAAAGATGCGGCTGCAGCAGAGCTCCTGCCAAAACTCAAGGAGATCATTGAGCATGGTGGGTATACTATGGAATAATTGTGCAACGCCAACAAGACCGGCCTATTTTGGGAGGTGTCTTCTAGATGTCACCCTAGCTGGGCGTAATGAGGACAACGTTAGCAAAGGATTTAAAGTGAGCAAAGATAGGGTGACATTCCTATTCTGCTGCAACAGTACTGGAACACATAAAACCACCCCATTAATGACTGGCAAATTTGCCAAGCCCAGATGTTTCCACCACACAAACATTGCATCATTGCTCACAACATATGACCATAGCCGAAATGCTTGGATGACCTGTGACATTTTTCGCAATTGATTCTTCTCTGAATTTGCCCCTTCAGTGTGAATACACCTACACAAAAACAAGTTGCCAGATAAATCTTTGCTCCTTCTTGATCACTGTCCAGCACACCCCAGTGAGACTGAACTGCGCTCCAGAGATGGCAAAATTAAAACTTTATTTCTGCCTAAAAACACTACCTCCCACATACAACCCCTGATGGGGGTATCATTGCAACTTTTAAAAAGAACTATAGGAAGTGCTTGCGTACTGACCTTGTTGCCACAGAAGGGTCTCTTGTTACAGAGTTTCTAAAAAAACTTTCGCTGAAGGATTTTGCACTTCTATGCAGGGAGGCATGGGGCAATGTGACAATGGCAACAATTTCCCACTGCTGGATCGCAACTTTGGGGCCATCTTTTGGTGATTTATTACAGGAGAGTGAAGCGGCAGAGAATGATGTGGATGACACAAATGAAATTGCCGGAGTAGCACAGCAGTTGAACCTACTGCCAAACGATACATCTGCGGTGGACAACATTGATAACTGGCTGTGCGGGGATGACAGAGCATTGACACACAACCAGATGACAGACCATGACATTCTCTCTGCTATCGCGAGTGATAACACTCACCTGACCGAGGAGTCAGAATCCGAGTCAGAGGACGAGGATGAGAGTGTGCCGGTTCCAAGCTATCAAGAGGCAAAAGCTGGGTTAGAAACAGGACTGTGTTGGCTACAGTCGTAAGATGCAGACCTCCTGAAAGTTCTGCAACTACAAAATTCTATATCTTACACCTGGGATCTTGCAATAAGATGCAGCACCACGCAATGCAAGATAACTTCTTTCTTTCAGGCACCCGCTGCTGAAGGTGCACCGGGAGTACTGTACTGATTGAAAACTGCTGAGTGCAATGATATTTTTTTAATACAGCCAATTAATTATTGAATATTGTTGAATAAAGCTTCTGAGTACTGAGAGCTGTGTGCTGATGTTATTGTTTAGTAGTTAGTTTGCACCCTACAACTTAGCGGTGGATGAGACTTTTTGTGGCTGTCCGTCAATCACAGTGTTCCTTGCTATAATGAACTGCCTACTAAAACGAACCTGGTTTATGGCTCCCAAAGCATTCGTTATAATGAGGGGTTACTGTACTTCCAATGTTGAGTTGTAGGGAAGGATGCCTCAAGCTGAAGATCCAAAATGTATTTCATATACCCAGTATCCCTGTAAAACAGGTAATACATCCTGTTCAAACCCGTTTGGACCAGGCTGGCCAAAACATAGGTCGACCACCAATATTCAAGTAGCTGTTGTGCCACAGTGGCCAATGTTGCACAGGCACATCCCAATCAGGGCCTAATATAGGTTTCAAAAGAGACAAAACATGGGCTGCATAGGCCAGAGTTGGCAGGCACCCCAATTTCTGAGATGTATCCCAGAGCGCTAAACTCTTTTTTGCAAGCGTTGATTCATTTAGTACACATTAATATTGTAATAACAACCCAGACACCATTTATAGCATGATTCCCTACTATAATTTGTGATCTAATCTTATCTAAGGGATACGCAGCTATCTGAGAGCTGTCGTTGAGACCTGGTGCTCTATGTGCATGCAATTCAGATTGACAAAATGCATCTCTTTTCAGTAAAGCACAGTCTAAATCATCCCCCACTGGGGGCCCAAACTCACTTTTTCTACATTTGTAAAAATAAACATGTGGTTGGAATTATTTTTTGTCACTTGCACAGCAACCGCATTATCCTCATCTTTTGTCTTGATCGCCCTTAAATGCTCACTGATCCCTTCGTTAAACCTGTGGCTTGTCTTGCCAAAATGGAATGAGTTACTCTTGCACACAGTCATATATGACTTCAAGCAGAATAGAATGTGCATTACTAATCAACTGGGCTTTTAAACCAGAAGGTGAAGGAAGGAAACATATTCAATTCAGTGCTTCAGAGTAACTGGTAATTGGTATTTTTTTTTTAAACTTAGATTGTAGGCTTGTAGTGACACTATACTTTCTTTCTGTGTTGTCTTTACTTATAATTGTTTTTGGGCTGTTGAAAATTTAAAACATAGTGGTGGTGTAATTCTGTGTTGTCTTTAATTGCTGCAAATTTTATCTTGGCTTGTCTGACTGTCCTGTAGCTGGGTGAAGGGTGTTAATTGTCTGGCCTCTGACCTCAGCTACGTGATAACTAGAGGTGGGGCTTAGTCACAGTTAAAGCAGCAAACAGAGGTTCATCTTCTCAGAAGAAGCCAGAAGGTGAAGGAAGGAAACATATTCAATTCAGTGCTTCAGAGTAACTGGTAATTGGTATTTTTCTTTTAAACTTAGATTGTAGGCTTGTAGTGACACTATACTTTCTTTCTGTGTTGTCTTTACTTATAATTGTTTTTGGCTGTTGAAAATTTAAAACATAGTGGTGGTGTAATTCTGTGCTGTCTTTAATTGCTGCAAATTTTATCTTGGCTTGTCTGACTGTCCTGTAGCTGGGTGAAGGTGTTAATTGTCTGACCTCCTGACCTCAGCTACGTGATAACTGGAGGTGGGGCTTAGTCACAGTTAAAGCAGCAAACAGAGGTTCATCTTCTCCAGAAGAAGCAGAAGGTGAAGGAAGGAAACATATTCAATTCAGTGCTTCAGAGTAACTGGTAATTGGTATTTTTCTTTTAAACTTAGATTGTAGGCTTGTAGTGACACTATACTTTCTTTCTGTGTTGTCTTTACTTATAATTGTTTTTGGGCTGTTGAAAATTTAAAACATAGTGGTGGTGTAATTCTGTGCTGTCTTTAACTGCGAATTTTTTCGCTCCCCACCCCTTCCCAACTCTTAATTATATGCCCTGATAAATCTGATTGACAGGAGCTAAACACAGGGTATAGTAAGAGGTGAAGCAGGAGGGCATAAGGGGAAGAAGACCACCCTCAGCACGACAAGTGTTTTGACTCATTTATTTATTTATTGGTTTCTTTTTCCTTAAAAAATATATATATATCTGAGGATCAGTTACAGGATTTTTAGTACTGTAAATAAATAAAAAGAGAACTAAGAGAGCTTCAGTAGCAGAGAAGTAGTGGAATTGCAGTATAATGTGGGAGTGGTGCAATGCAGTGGCTTGGGGCAGCCATATTCAGGCAGACCTTCTGACACTGAGATGCTGCCCTATCTGCATGCATCTCTTGGGATCAGGGATGAGGTAGCTAGACTCAGAGCGAAGTAAACTGGGTCAGGAGTACCATCACCCTATCCAGGGACCACCCAATCCAATGCAGCTGCCTCAAAGGATGCCGAGAATGAGGAGCACTTGGATGACAGTGGGCTCAGGAGGGTTAGAGCAGTCAGGCAGAGGCACATCCCAGATCCTATTCCTCTCAAGAACTCATATGCCACACTGGCAAATGAGGACAACCAAATAGAGGTACCCAGGGAAGTGGAAGGAAAGGATGTGGAGGTTAGGCAAGGAGGTGACCTCAGTGGGGAAAGCAGTGGACCCCAGAGGAGGAGGAAGCGAATCCTGGTGGGGGACTCCATCGTAAGAGGGATCCAGCTAGGAACACAGGAGGGGGAGGACAGGGAGGTGAGGTGCCTACCAGGTGCCACGGCATGGAGGGATGGAAGGAAGATACTGGGGATCACTGGGAAGGCAAGACAGGAGGGTGAGCTGGATGTCATTATCCACCTAGGTACTAATGACTTGGCAAATGGGGAGCCAAAGGAAGTTCAGGAAGAGTTTAGGAAACTGGGAGGGTCTCAAGCAAGTAGCTACTTCTGTCACTTTCTCAGAAGTACTACCTGTGAGAGGCAAGGGAGAGCATAGGAGTGCATGCACCAGGAACTTTAACTCATGGTTGAAGAACTGGTGCTGTGAGGAAGGGTTTGGATTCATTGGTGACTGGGGACCCACCTGGAGGGATGGAGGTTTGTTCAAGCCTGAAGGCCTGCATCCATCCTGGAGGGGAACCCAAGCACTCAATGATAAGTTTAAATGCTACATTGACAAGCATTTAAACTAGCAAAGGGGGGTGGCAGGCCAGCAAGGACGGTACCTACTTGCTCACCCCCCACAGCTAGTAGTGGAACCAGTGAACCAGAGGAGTGGCTTTCTGCAAAGCAGTGTGCAAAAGATGGAGATTAGTGTCCAAAAGGTGGATAAGCAGAAAAGGGGCAAAATTCAGCAGAAGGGCAGACAGCAAGGAGAACCAGGGATAAATGACAACCAAGGAAGGGGCTGAGTAGAACAGTGAAGCAGTCTAGGAGGTCAAATCATGGAAAGCCATGTGTGCAAATGCCAGGAGCCTTAGCAACAAGATGGAAGATCTGGAGGCTGTCATGGTACAGTCAGACCTGGACATTGTGGCCATCACTGAAACCTGGTGTAATGATAACCATGACTGGGAGATGGCCATACCTGGCTACAACATATTCAGAAGAGACAGAGCAGGCAGTAGGAGGAGGAGTGGCACTGTATGTGAAAAATGACATAAGGGCCACACAGATCCAGGAGGAACAAAATGGGAGAGATACTGTGGGTTAAGCTGGAAAGGAAAATGGGGCCAGCCATCGCACAGGTGTGGTCTATAGACCACCAGCCCAGGAGGAAGAAACAGATAGGAGTTGATGCTAGCCATCCAAAGGATGGCAGACAAGGGGTGAGGTAGTACTGGTTGGAGACTCAATATACCAGACGTGGACTGGAGCATCCCAGCAGCAGCATCAACTAGGAGCAGATTTATCCTGGACTCCTTCAGGGTGCCTTCCTGCCAACTGGTCATGGAACCAACTCCGGCAGAAGGCAGTACTGGACCTTGTGCTCACAAACAGGGACAGTGTGATGGGGGTAACAGTGGGGAGCACCTGGGTAACAGTGACCACCAGTCATTGTGGTTTGAAATCACAGAAAGAGCAGAACCAAACCACAAAAACACGATCCTGGATTTTAGGGGGCAGACTTTGGGAAAATGGGAGATACTTGAAAGAGGCATTAAGGGAATGGGACAGGAATCAGGGGTTGAGGAACAGTGGGCAGTATTTAAAATGGGGATTATAAGAACAACAGAATTATGCATTAAGCAGGTTAGCAAGAGGAAAAGGAAGAGGAGACCATTATGGTTTTCCAAAGAGGTAGCAAAAAAGTGAAAGCCAAAAGATTGCATTCAGGCAATACAAAAAGACACAGGCAGAAGGGGATAGGGAGAAGTACCAGGAGAAACAAAGGGAGGCAGGGAAGTCAGTAAGGGAAGCCAAAGCTCAGACAGAAGAACACATTGCAAAATCAGTGGGTAAGGGACAGAACCTTTACAGGTACATAAGTGAAAAAGAAAGACAAAGGAGGGTTAGTGAGACTGAAGGGGGAGGATGGGAGCACGCGTGGAGGATGACAACAGTAAAGCTGACATATTGAGCAGGTATTTCTGCTCAGTCTTTACTAAGGAAGAGGGGGTAATGGGTCTGAAGGGAGTACAAGGTGAGAATGGTGCAGAAATGGACACAAGTCCCTTTACACGAGAAAGGGTCCTGAAGGAACTGGAAGTAATAAGAGCTGATAAAGCAATGGGGCCAGATGGGGTGCACCCCAGGGTCCTTAAAGAACTAAGAGAGGTGGTGGCTGAACCTCTGGCTATCCTGTTCAGCCAATCACTGGAAACAGGGAGGTACCCAAAGACTGAGGACAGCAGATGTAGTCCCTTATACAAAAGTGGGAACAAAGAGGAAGCAGGGAACTACAGACCAGTCAGCCTCACCTCGGTAGTGGGAAAGATCATGGAAGCACTACTGAAGGAGAGATTGGTGGAACATCTGGTTGTCAATGGACTACAGGACCCAAGGCAGCATGGTTTCACCAGGGGAGGTCATGTCAGACCAACCTCATTGAATTTTTGACTGGGTGACTAGGAGGTGGATCAGGGAGGGCAGTGGACATGGCCTATCTGGACTTCAGCAAGGCCTTTGACACTGTGCCACATAGAAGACTATTACACAAACTGGGGAATATGGGTGTGGGCAGGACAGTAGTGTGGTGGGTAGGTAACTGGCTGGGTGGTAGAACACAGAGGGTGGTGGTAAATGGCTGTCACTCCACAGAGGGAAGAGTGACCAGTGGGGTACCACAGGGATCAGTGCTGGGACCGGTCCTATTCAACATCTTCATCAGTGACATTGCACAGGATCTAGAAGGCAGAATTTCACTGTTCGCTGATGACACAAAGCTCTGTAACAGAGTAGACACACCAGAGGGTGTAGACAGAATGAGAAGGGACCTGCAGAAACTTGAAGAATGGTCAAGGGTTTGGCAGTTGAAATTCAATGCAAAGAAGTGCAAGATAATGCATATGGGGCACAAAAACCCTGGCACAATATATCAGTTGGGGGTGAGGATATAGCATGCACCAAGCAGGAAAGGGATCTTGGGGTTGTCATCTCTGATGACCTCAAGGTAGGGAAACAGTGTGACAAGGCAGCAGGTAAAGCAAATAGGATGCTGGGATGTATAGGCAGGGGCATCACCAGCAGGAAAAGGGAGGTCATAATTCTGCTATACAAGACACTAGTGAGGCCCCACCTGGAGTACAGTGTACAGTTCTGGAGACCATACCTACGTAAGGACATAGACAGGGTAGAGAAGGTTCAGAGGAGGGCAACAAAGATGGTGCATGGGTTGCATCACAAGTCCTATGAAGACAGGTTGAAGGAACTTAACATGTACTCCCTGGAGGAGAGGAGGGAGAGAGGGGATATGATAGAGACATATAAGTATCTTACAGGGAGGAACAGGGTGCAGGAAAACACTATTTTTAAGCGAAAAAGAAGTTTCAGGACTAGAGGGCATGGAATGAAGTTGGAGGGAGGACGATTCAGAGGAAACATGAGAAAGAATTTCTTCACAGAACGGGTGGTGGATGAGTGGAACACCCTGCCAGAGGAAGTGGTGGGGGCTGAAACAATCACGGGATTTAAGAATGCATGGGATAGACATAAAGGAATTCTAGAGGTCAGGGGTAAGGGGAAATAGACTTCTAGGAAAACAAACTGAACTTACAAGCTCAAATGGGCAGACTAGGTGGGCCACAGGCCCTTATCTGCCGACACTGTCTATGTATCTATGTATCTATGTATGTGCTCTACTTAGACTTTCAGAAAGCTTTTAATAAGGTTCCCATAGCTTATTATTGGAAATGTTAGTCAAACTAGAAGTAGACAGTAGGCTGGTCACCAGGATCAGGAATTGGTTAAATAAAAGAAAGCTAAAAGTTAGGATGAGGGGCTCATATTCAGATAGCGGGGATGTGACTAGTGGTCCTGGGCCCAGTTTTTTTTACACTATTCATCAGTGATCTGCATAACAGTATTGAAATCTGGATAGTAAAATTTGCCAATGACGTGAAGTTAGGTGGACCAGTAAGATAGAACAGATAATATTACCAAGCTGATGTCCAACTTGGAAAAAGTAGTAAGATGGGCCAAGGATAATGGAATGATGTTTAGCATAGAAAAGTGCTCAATACTACACATTCAGAAAAACAATACTAAACAAGATTATTACCTTAATGCTACTGTTTTAAATAAGGTTGAATCAGAAAAGGATTTTGGGGTATTTATAGACCAGGATCTGAGTTTTAATGTGCACTGCACCAAAATAATACAGAGAACTAATTACATGATTAGTAACATTAAACAAGCATTTATAAACAGATCTGCAACCTATCTACTTCCTTTATATAGATAGTTTATCAGACCTCATCTTGATTATGGTTCTCCATTTTGGAGTCCACATCTGAGGAGAGAGGTGGCGAGGGTTGAGGGAGTTCAGCGAAGTGTCACAAAAATGATGGGAGGAATGAAGGGATTAAATTATGATAATAGGCTAAAAAATTGGGACTATATAGCCTAGAATAAAGAAGGACCAGAGGTAAGCTCCTAATACTGTAATGTATAAATTTATGAAACATGACAATTTATGTGAAGAACTAGGTATACAAATCCAGGGTAAACCTAAGGGCCTGAGAGGACACAAACAACAAATAAAGTTGTAGAATGTAGTTAAAAAAAGAAGATATAATTGTTTTATATATCAAAGAGGCAGGATTTGGAATTGTCTTCTGAGAGAAATAGTGGAAAGTCCAAACATGAATATATTTAAAACCAGATAAGATAACCTTTTACTGGAGGGAGCAATTAGCTGGACCCACTGATGTGGGTGGGGGGCAGATTTAATGGGAATTTATGCCTTCTTCTGTTCACTACCCAGTATGAATGCCAGTGTGAATATATACAGCATCCATTGCATTGTAGTTAATAAGTTAAAACACTACTGTGTGTTGGAATAAGTGCAAGCTTTGTGACACCATGTCTGTCAGTTTTTCCCCTTTTATAACCATTGTGAATTTTTGCTGTACATACATAGCCAACTCCGGTTCTATTTCCAAAATCTACCAATGCTTGTTTAAAATCATCTGGGCCATATGAGCTTCTGGACTGCATGTCATCACAAAATGTATGTTTCCTATCTCTTTGGGGTCATTCCATACTTTGTCTGGTCCTATTTGACTGCTCCAATTGGGGTGGGCAAAATTAGCAAATTTTGATTTCACCGAATTTTTTGAAATTCTCTAATTGGTCATAACTAGGCCAGTCTTATAGCTAGAGCTCTGCTCTTTGGCATGTTTACTTGTTGTAAGAGGCCTTGCAAAGATGTCCAATTTAATTGCATTTGAATGAGGGGCTGGTATGTTATAGGGGTTCAAAATATGGCAGTTTATTATTTGTGTGAACATTTCTGAAAATATTTTTATACTTACAACATAGCTACCATTAAAGCTAGATAGTGGAAAATGTATATGCATACTTTCTTGAAAGAGTCTTAGAAACTGCTAAATAGAGGGCTAAGTGGTTATGTAACTTATAAGGTACAGGAGTTGAACCTTTCACAATTTAATAATTTGTTAAATTGTGTGAAAATGTTCAAAATATTTGGATGTTTATAACTCCACTGCTATTGCAGATATACACTTAAGACTTGGCATGCATACCAAAGTAAATATGTTCTGGAATCTAATTTAGCTGGATAAATGTTGCTTAGTAGTTTACAATTTATAGTGGATACTTTAGAAATTACTAATCGCCAAAATGTGCTCAAAAATTCATGGACGCATAATAGGCAATGCCAGTAGAATTCCACTTGTGAAATTTAACCTCCACAAAGCACTTATTACCACTGAATCACTTTACTTTCATTAGCACCATGGCCCTGCAAAGCCCCTCCAACACTCTTGTGCAGTGATACCAAGCATCATGCTCCATCATGACTAAAGATGTGCAGATACTTCTGTTACAATTATCACTTATTGTGAGCTACTATTTGAGAATCAAAAACACTCTAGCTGTAACATCCAGAGTAAAGGTTAAACCATTTTATTGTTTACTTATAAGTAAGTATTTAGTTAGTATCGAGTTGTAGGGTTTAAGGTTAGGCTAGGTCAAGCAGTGTGATAGTGTAGGAGTTAGCTTTTTTGGTTTTAGGGAGGGTTGTTAATGTGCTGTTGAGGAGCTTTTTCATTTTATTAAACACCAGTTGCAACAGGTCAGTGCTTCAGTTGTTATCACTGTTTTGCTGCAGCATCCCTCTGTTCATTGAGAGACCTGACAGTGGGAATGTCCACTTGGAATATTAGTGTTTTCAATCAGTCAATCAATCAATCACTCAAAATCTTTATTTATCCAAGCGAACATCATAGAGCAGAGCTCTTTTACAAGATGGACCTGGTTAGAACAGGGTCAGGCAACATTCATCATAAAAACATATCATTACATGTAAATAAGTATATAAACACAAACACAATGGTGCAGTAATAGGGGAGTCAAATGATAAAAGGAAGACAAGGCAAGCCATAACAGAGGCTGATTCAAATACAAGGGGGCAGGTCGCCATTAGGCAATACAGCTATTATATAAACCATGTTCTCTGTATAGAAGTACCAGTTGGTTCATTTACCAGGGGCAGTCACTAGTACTAGCCATGAAAATGGCTTGGAGAACCACCAACTAATGGCAGATGGGGTACCAGGAGGGGTATGTAATATGTAAGTGAAGGATAAACATTGTGAGAATTGAAGTCCCAAGGATAGGTCAGTAGAATGCGGCAGTGGGGACCTATGGGAAGAGGGAAAGGGGAGTTAGTACTTTTATAGTATGACTGCGTGTAGATTGTGGATGAGTGCAGTATAGAGTTGTGAAAAGAAGGCTGGAGAAAGCGGGAAGTTAGACCAGTATCAAAGGGAGGACAGAGGCATCAAGATGTTACATGAAAGCATGAGAACAGACCAGGGCCAAGGAGGAGACAAGCACTAGAAGTAATTCATTCATGGTTAAATGGTACAGGTTAGCATGATGACAATTCATGGTCATGGGAAACAATTGCACTGATCATTTCTGAGACGTGAATATAAGAGCTTGAAAGATGAGATGCCGATGGGTGACCTCAGTTTCAGGTTTTTTTGCAATTTATTCCACAAGGAGGACAGTGTAAAGCTTATAGCAGCCCTGCCAAAGTGAGAGTTAACTTTGGGAACCATCAGTAGGAGAGATTTGCAACTTTTTAGGGTGCAATTGCCTATTGGTTTTATAGGAAGATAGTCTGCAATGTATTGGGGCAGTTTTTTGGAGATGGCTCTCAGGGTCCATAAGGCTGCATTTTTATCATGCCTGAATTGAAGAGAACTCCACCCCACTGATTGATATAGGGAGCAGTGGTGAGTGGAATAAGGCAGCCCTGTGATGAACCTCAAAGCTGTATGATATAATGTATCAAGTTTGGTGAGGTAGGAAATGGGACAGTGATTGTTGAGGATGTCAGCATAATCTATCAAGGATAGAAAGGTTGATTGTACCAGCTGTAGTTTGGCATCTCTAGTTAAGAAGTGGGCTAGCCTAAAGAACAGGCCAAGTCTCTGTCGCAATGTTTTGAGTAATTCTTTAACGTGCTCTGTAAAGGAGAGCCTATGGTCCAGCCATACTCCCAGGTATTTGAATTTAGGGACAAATTCCAACTTCTCGCCAAGAATTGTAGTAATCTGCTGCACAGGATCTGATAGGGCTGAATTTACCATTTGGGCACAGGGAGAAAAGAGCATTGCTTTTGTTTTCTTGGCATTAAGTAATAGTTTTTTGTTTAGGAGTTGGTGTTGCAGCAGGTTGAACTCAGATTGAAGGTCATTACATGCAGATTGTAATGACGGCGGCTTACATAAAGAACTGTGTCATCTGCAGACAGATGAATGTTGGCCTTAGTTATGCTTTCATCAGTATTGTTGATGTATATTGCAAATAAGATTGGTCCTACGCTAGAACCCTGGGGAACACCTCTTAGGAGAGGTTTGAGAGTTTAGAGATCTCCTTCCACTTTCACCTGCTGGAAACAATCAGAGAGGTACTTGTTGAACCACTGTAAAGATAATGGATCAGCACCTAGTGAGGTCAGGGAAGAGAGTAGCAGACAATGGTCGACAGTGTCGAAGGCTGGTCTGTTATCAGGTCCAAGAATACAGCGCAGGTGTAATTCCTGTTGTCTAGTTCTCTTTGCCAGTCATTAGTCACTTTGGTAAGTGCTGTGATGGTGCTATGTTTAGCTCTAAACCCTTATTGGACTGGATTAAGCAGGTTATTAGCTTCTAGATACTGCCTCAGCTGGTTACTTATGACTTTTTCCAGTAATTTTGACAAGACCGGGAGAATCGAAATTGGTCTGTAATTATTTAGATCACAGGGATTTCCGGACTTGAACAGGGGTATGATGTGTGCTGTTTTCCATATTGATGGAATGGATCCTTGAGTTAATGATAGGTTTTGTTGAGATTCAGCAGTGAGACAGCCTACCTAGAGGAAGCAGTTGTTGATTGGGCTGGTTCAGCAAGCCCCATTCCAAGACTACTGTGGCAAGTGTGGGAGTGTGTTGTTTCGCTCTGGCTGTACGTAGTTAGAGTGAAGCTGATGTGACTGTACGGGTGGACAGTTTCCAGTGGTCCACGGCTGTGACAGGCAGGGATTGGTAGCAGTGGGGTTTGAGTCGGCAGCAAACATTATGATTGATGAGTAACAGTGGAACTGGCAGAAATTAGTGGACAAAGGGAGTGAATATATCTTAGTGTGCTCGAGCAGCTCAATGGAACACCTGCACCTAAAAGTTTCATAGCTGTCAGGATTCGGATGGTGACAGCTTTGTTTCCCAGTTTCATCTTAAATTGCTTTTTTCCCCAGCATTGATGAGAGCAATGTTGGAGAACATCTCGTTGAGAACTGTTTGGGACTTCTGCCTTTTAATAGAGCAGCTCAGTGGACCATCTGTACCTGTTTTACAGCCCTCAGGATTCAGGTGGCGAGCACACCATTTTCCTGTTATAGCCAGGTTTATCAGTTGCTGCTTTCTTTCCTCCAGCATTGGTGAAAGCAGTGTTGGAAGGCATCTCTCAGTGAACTGTTTGGGACTCCTGTTTATTTGTAGCTGGACTCTTTGGACATTGCTCCTTAACAGCATATCACTGGGTTTCTTCTACTCCATTATTATTTTAAGAAGCATATTATTTGGTTTCTCCTACTCTATTATTATTTTAATTTTGTTAAAAAAAATCTTTTGGGTGGGGAGGTGGGTTTTAGGTAGTGATTGTGTGGATGTTGCATGGCTTGTGTGGGTTAGGGCTTTATTTGTATTAGGGTTGGCTGATTGGTTGATTGTGTGTGTAGCTATATGGTGGATTAGCAGTTTTATATTATTTTGTTTTTACTGTCGATTTTAGGGGAGGAAGGGGTATTTTAATGCATTGGGTTGATAACTGTGGAAGAGAATATGCGTTGGTTTCAAACCAAACTGAGGCAGTCCAGAGAAGGGTAACCAAAATGGTGCAGAGATTGCATCAGAAAACATATGTGGACAGATTAATGGAGCTCAATATGTATACTCTAGAGCAAAGGAGGGAGAGAGGTGATATGATTAAAACATTCAAACACCTTAAGGGCATTAACAAGGTGAAAGAGTCTAACATGTTTCTATATAAGAAAAATAGCAGGGCAAGAGGATACAGCATGAGATTTGAGGAAGGCCGATTAAGGGGTAATGTGAGGACGTTATTTTTCATAGAAAGGGTGGTGGATTCAAGGAATGGCCTACCTCAGGAAGTGGTGGATATGAATACAGTGCAGGGCTTCAAACAGACATGGGATAGGCATAAGGGAGCATTACAGATAAGTATGAATAGATAGGCCATTGACAGAGCAAATGCCGATGGCACATTCATAAGGTAGAAAAAGAAATGGGCAGACTGGATGGGCCTTGCGGTCCTTTTCTGCCGTTAACTTCTATGTTTCTATGTTTCCATGTTCAGACCCCAGAGAATGACATACTCAGGATCCTTGCTGTTGAACATCTGTCCTTTCAGCAATCTCCCATTGTCATCTACGGGCCGGCTATTAGGCACTGTAGAGGGGTTTTGATTGAGCAAAAGCAGGCTAGTAGGCAGCAGGGAAACTGGGCTTGTTGTGGGAGAGAGTCATACTCGAGTGGTCATGACTAGGAGGTACCCTGGAGTGAAATGGGTCCTTGAGAGAGGCCAGGCATGTTTGCTGCCCATACCCAGGGCTCCCGCCGGACCGAGCAGGTAGCCATTGAACCAGCAGCCTCTGTCATTCCCATTTGGGCAGTATTGTGTAATGTATGATCAATGAGGCACAAGACCACAGTTACAGCTTACTTGATTTCCTCAGTAGATTTGGCTTTCATTATGGAGACCTGGCTAGGAGATGATGCTGGTCCAGTATTAAGGCATCTGTTCTGGCTAGGTTCTCTGTGGTACACTAAGACTTGTCTGCTTCTGTTGGAAGCTGAAAAACTTGCTATACTGCAGAGAACAAACTAGAACGCATTTAGGGAACTGGGAACCTGATAAAACATAATGTTGTTGGGGACTAGTTAGAAAGATAAGCTACGCTTTCTACAGAAAGTTTCATTATTTTCTTATTGACATTAAGAATTGCAAGATTCCATTAAAGTGTAGTAATTTTATAACCAGATGGGGTGAAATGCAACTGAGTTGCTTGATTTCTGTGCTAGACACATAGGATTTGGAAGGATATTTGTGCAATATTTTAGAAGTGTCCTGCTGGCTGAACAGTGAGATTATCCCTGGTTTCAGATAAAGGGTTTGTGTGTGTATTAGAAGCAGACATAGCAAATTGTCTTCACTGAAAGGCCTGCTTACATCACAGGTGTCACTAGTCAATCAATTGATTCTGGGTGGGGCTTTTATCACTGAGCTGTCCTAGGCAAACTACACAGGGAGAAGCCAGTCAGAAAAGACTTGCCTGCTTCTGTTGGAAGCTGAAAAACTTGCTATACTGCAGAGAACAAACTAGAATGCATTCGAGGAACTGGGAACCTGGTAAAACATAATATTGTTGGGGACTAGTTAGGAAGGTAAGCTATGCTTTCTACAGAAAGTTTCATTATTTCCTTATTGGTATTAAGAATTGCAGGATTCCATTAAAGTGTAGTAATTTTATAACCAGAGGGGGTGAAATACAACTGAAGTTGCTTGATTTCTGTGCTAGACACATAGGATTTGGAAGGATATTTGTGCACTATTTTAGAAGTGTCCTGCTGGCTGAGCAGTGAGTTCGTTTTTATCCCTGGACTCAGTAGAGTGATTTGTGTAGGAGCAGTGGTCTAGTAAATTGTGGTGTTGGTTGACTTACTGTAAAGGGCAATACTCACCAGGGTGGTGGAGCAGTGGTGTATTTGATTGTTTGTTTCTAACAGTCACCAGTGGTTGTGGCATTTCCTTTATAGCCAAGGTTCTGACATCACTTCCTCAACAGGTCTTGGGGCAGAACTGTCATATTCTTAATTACCCAGCACAGTTCATAAAGGGTAAGTACACACACACACAAAAAAATTATGTATTATTCATTGTATATTATAAGGAAGAGGGACATGTGGGGAGTGGTGCAATGCACTGGCTGTGGGGCAGCAATTTTCCGAGAGACATTCTGGAACCTGCATTGCTGCCCTATTTGCAGGCAACTGTCAGCTCTGAGGGAGGAGGTTGCCCACCTCCAGGCTGAACTGGCAAGGACTAAGGAGGCCTCCCCCACCCAAAGAGCACCAGTTCCACAACCACTGCCTCAGGGGTTGCCAATTGTGAAAAGCAGATGGACCACAGTAGGTTCTGGGAGGGTGAGGGTGGTGGAACAGAGGTGTAGCCCCTGAGTTGTACCTCTACGCAAATCATATGTCAGTCTGGCAAATCAATGTTCTTCTATGATGATGCCCTCATTAGAGACCAAGAAGAATGCTGGGGACATCCACAAGGGAGATCCACAAAAGAGTGGCAAGGGACACCACAGGGGAAAGAAACAGCTTCTGATAGGGGACTCAATTGTTAGGGGTGTAGACCTGGGGAAGGGAAAGGAGAGGGAAGTAAGGTGCCTGCCTGGTGCCATGGCTTGGAGGGACAGGAAGCAAATCCTCAGGATTGCAGAAGCAGCATCACAGGAGAGGAAACTAGATATCATTGTCCACCTCGGGACAAATGACCTAGCTAGACATGAGATCAGTGCAGTGCAGTGCAGGATGAATTTGTGGAGTTGGGGAGGGGCCTCAGACAGGTAGCAAGCACGATAACCTTCTCAGAGGTACTGACAGTCTATGGCAGGGGTGAAGCTAGGGTACTGCACACCATGCAGTTTAATGAATGGTTGCAAAACTGGCTTTGGCTTCACTGGGGACTGGAGATCCACCTGGAGAGATGAAGATCTATACTGGCATGATGGTCTGCATCTGTCCAGGAAGGGAAACACGATCCTAGGTGACAGGTTTAAAGGCTTTCTTGGCAAGCTTTTAAACTAGCCAAGGGGGGAGGTGCTGATAGGAAATAGGAAAGTTCAAGCTTCCCCCGACAAAACATGGCAGGTAGTAGGGTAAACACTGAGGTACAGAGCTTGACAGAGGGCAGGACAGGGGTAAATGGAAAAATGGACAAGGGCAATAAGAGCAGAGATGGGGTAAAAAAGGATAAAGCCAACATTAAATGGAGGGCAATGAGTACCAATGCCCATAGTCTTGGAAACAAGCTTCCAGAACTAGTAGCCCTGATGGAAGAGGAACACTTGGATATTGTGGCAGTCACAGAAACATGGTACACAGAGAACCATGACTGGGATGTCAACATACCAGGGTACACAATCTACAGAAGGGACAGGGAGGGTAAAAGAGGAGGTGGAGTAGCTCTCTACATAAGGGAAGGGATCAAAGCTACAGAACTAAAAAGTAAAGGGGGAGGACAAGAGGAACTCTGGGTCACCTTGGAGATAGGGAATGGCATCACAATCCGCACAGGGGTTGTATACAGACCCCCGTCTCAAGGGGAGGAAATGGACAAGAAAATGATAGAGGGCATTCTCAAAATAGCTGAAAAAGAGGGGAGATACTGTTGATGGGGGACCTGAATATTCCAGATGTTAACTGGGCTACATGGACTGCAGCCACATCCAAGAGCAGGGTCATTCTCGATGCCCTACAGGGGGCATGCCTTAGACAGCTAGTGGTGGAATCCACTTGGGAGGGAGAAATATTAGACCTGGTACTCTCAAATGGAGAGAGGATCACACATTTAGAAGTCAATAGACATCTGGGAACAAGCAACCACTGCACAGTGTGCTTCACAATAAACACAACCATGGAGACAAGCCATACAAAGACAAGGATACTAGACTTTAGAAGGGCTGACTTTGGCATAATGGGTGAATACCTGAGGAATGCATTAGCAAATGGCCAGAAAGGAGGGGTGGAAGAACAATGGAGAAAAATCAAAACTGCCATCATGGAGGCAACAAGCCTTTGTGTGAAACAAATAAAGAAAACAAAGTGGAATAAAAAACACTATGGTTCTCAAAAGAGGTGTCAGGGAAGGTTAAGGAGAAAAAGGCTGCATTCAAAAAGTATAAGGAATCACAGACGGAGCACGACAGGGGACTGTATCAATTAAAGCAGAAAGAAGTGGGGAGGGCAGTCAGAAAAGCAAATGCCCAAACCAAGGAAAAGATAGCCAACTCAATTAAGAAGGGGGATAAAACCTTTTATAGGTACATTAGGGAGCATAGAAAGGTTAAGGGAGGTATAGTGAAGATTAATAAAGGAGAGGGGAGGTGGGCAGAGGGAGACAGTGAAAAGGCAGAGATACTGAATGAATACTTTTGCTCAGTATTCACAAAAGAAGAAGAGGAGTTACCTAAACCAAACAATAGAAGCACTCTGGGTAGTGGGGTTGACGCCAGTCCATTTACAGAAGAGCGTCCTGAAAGAACTCCTAAAACTCAAGGTGGACAAAGCAATGGGGCCTGACAGAATTCACCCTAGAATCCTAAAAGAGCTAAGGGAGGACCTAGTGACACCACTAACCACACTTTTTAACAAATCATGGGAAGATGGGGTGGTACCTGAGGACTGCAGGAGGGCAGATGTGATTCCCCTTCACAAAAGTGGGAGCAAGGCAGAAGCAGGAAACTACAGACCTGTTAGTTTGACCTCAGTGGTGGGGAAAATGATGGAATCACTTCTAAAAGAAAGAATTGTTCAGTACCTAGAGGCCAGCAGGGCACAGGACCCAAAGCAGCATGGATTCACAGCAGGAAGGTCATGTCAGACAAATCTAATTGATTTCTTTGACTGGGTGACCACAGTAATAGACCAGGGAGGGGCTGTGGATATGGCCTACCTAGACTTTAGCAAGGCATTTGACACAGTCCCCCACAAAAGATTAATAATGAAGTTAGCCAGCCTGGGAGTGGGTCCCAGGGTGGTAGCCTGGGTAGCAAACTGGCTGCACAACAGGACACAGAAGGTAATAGTGAATGGAACACATTCTGAAGAAAGGGGGTTACTAGTGGAGTACCTCAGGGCTCAGTACTGGGTCCAGTCCTCTTTAACGTCTTTATAGGTGGCATTGCATAGGGTCTGGAAGGAAAGGTATGCCTCTTTGCAGATGACACAAAGATCTGTAACAGATTTGATACACAAGGGGGGGAAGAAAAGATGAGAAGGGACTTGGCAAGGTTGGAGGAATGGTCAGACATATGGCAACTTAGATTCAATGCAAAGAAGTGCAAAGTAATGCACCTGGGAAATAAAAATCCAGAAGAAGAGTACACAATAGCAGGGGAGGTACTAACGACAACAACAATGGAAAGGGATCTGGGTGTAGTCATATCAGATGACCTAAAGGTGGGTAAGCAATGTGAGAAGTCAGTAAGGAGAGCCAGGGGGATACTGGGATGCATATGGAGGGGCATCACAAGTAGAAAAAGGGAAGTGGTTATCCCTCTGTAACGACAGTTGGTGAGACCCCATCTGGAGTACTGTGTGCAGTTTTGGAGACCTCATCTACGCAAGGACATAGACAGGATGGAAGCAGTCCAGAGGAGGGCAACTAAAATGGTGCAGGGTCTACATCAGAAACCATATGAAGAGAGACTGAGAGAGCTTAATATGTATACCCTTGATGAAAGGAGGGACGGGGGGACATGATAGAAACTTTTAAGTACCTCAGGGGAATCAACAAAGTCCAGGAGGGTAGCATCTTTCAGAAAAAGAGATGTGTAAGAACAAGGGGGTACAATTTAAAGTTAGAGGGTGATGGCTCAGGGGTAATGTGAGGAAATTATTTTTCACGGAGAGAGTGGTGGATGCATGGAACCACCTTCCTGGAGAGGTTGTGGGGTCTAAAACAGTGGGGGAATTCAAACATGCATGGGACAGACATAAGGCAATTATGGTGGGGGGTTGCAGGAAGTAAGCTGTTGGTTAACTAGAATCTGCTGCTTATCCAATAGGTAGGGAAATGGGCAGACTGGGTGGGCCAAGTGGTCCTAATCTGCCATCAAACTCTATGTTTCTATGTAACGAGGTAATGCAGGGGCCGGGGCATGGCATTCTGTTTTAGATCTGACCTGAACTTCTCTGTTCACCCAATGGGATCTACTTTGTCATCTTAATGTGAGCCATGCACAAGGGTCCAGGTGCAGGCTGCAGAATCCTTCTTGTGTACCGGCCTCCAGGGTATGAGAAATAGTTTTTGCAAGAAGTCACAGACTTCATCACAGAGATCATTGGAGTCACCCAGGTGGTCGGCTCTGGGTGACTTCAGTGCTTGAATCAGTGATGAATTGTCACAGTCTGGATATGACTTCCTCCAGCTGATGACATTGTTGAGCTTTGTACAAGCAGTTGCTTCTGCAACTCACAGCCACAGTCATGCCTTGGATCTTTTGTTCTTGCTGGGGCATGGAATAGCTGATCTCAAGATTGATCTGGTCACATGGTTGGATCACTGCGCTGTGTGCTTCTCATTCAGAGGGCCCCCCTGTGAGCCCTTCCCTTTGTGGAGTTGGTCCGCTACCGCCCTTTAAGAGGATTGTCCCCAGAGGGCCTAATGGTGGTAATGGACCTCTCAGCAGTGAATGCTGCTTATGCAGTCAGCTCAAGTGAGGCTGTGGCAGCCTAAAATAGGGTTGTCACATCGGCACTCGATGCTATCATGCCAGTCCATGTATAAGTCTGGTCTTCTCACTTGAGATCCCCCTGGTTTGATAAGGAGCTCAAGGAGATGAAGACAAGAGTTCGGAGACTGGAGCAGTGTTGGTATAAATCACGGTCAGAGGAGGACAGGCTGGCTCTGAGAACCCACTAAGGGGAGTATCAGAGGGCAGTCTCCCATAAAAAGTCATCTTATCTGTCAAGAGAGATTACTGCAGGGAAGAATAAATTGGCTCAACTCTTCCTGACTGTAGGCAGGCTACTTCATCCGGGCTGCCTACAGCGGGTTAGAAAAGTTTCGGCAGCTAAGTGTGAGGAGTTCTCTCTGTTCTTCTCTGACAGATTGTCCTCCATCAGGGCTGTGATTTCCCCAACTGGGCTACCTCAGCCTGGCACTGGTGCATTGGATGCCTCTGAGAGCACTCCCCTTGCCTGGAGCAAGGTCAGACCAAAGGGGTGGAAGAGGTCTGTGAGGGGATTTTGAAGCTGTGGCCCACTTATTGTGAACTGGAACTGGGCCCGACTCATCTTCTAGTAGGATGCATTGGTCTGTTGGCCCTGTCTTCACTGAGATAGTCTTGTGCTTGCTTTCAGAGGGGCTGTTTACAAATGCCCTTCTGAAAAAAACATTGTTCGACCCTGATGTCTAGGTGAATTGTAGACTGGTCTCTAACCTTCCCTTCTTGGGTAAAGTTTTGAAAAAAATTGTGGCTCTGCAGCTTGAGGCACACCTCACAGCCTTTGACATCTATGAGCCCCTCCAGTTGGGATTTAGGTTGGAGCACAGTATCGAAACTACATTGGTCACGGTGCAACATTAACTTCTTAGGGCTAGAGATAGAGATCTCTCATCAGCATCTGACACTGTGGGACATGTGGTGTTTTTGGATGGCCTGAGGGGACTCTGTGGACTCATTGGCACTGTCATAAACTGGTTTGAGTCCTTTCTCACAGGCATGATGCAGAGAGTATTGATGGAAAGTTTTTCCTCCCACCCGAAGACCAAGCTTTGTGGAGTTCCCAAAAAGTTGATCCTCTCACCCATGTTGTTCACAGTGTATGGTGCATGCTGCTGCTGGCTGAGATC
Source organism: Neoceratodus forsteri (assembly GCA_016271365.2). Classification (NCBI taxonomy): domain Eukaryota; kingdom Metazoa; phylum Chordata; order Ceratodontiformes; family Ceratodontidae; genus Neoceratodus; species Neoceratodus forsteri. The sequence goes on along the minus strand of CM057456.1, from coordinate 1,383,042,645 downwards.
ATTAGCCATTACAGTGGGGAGTTTCACTGTTATGCAGATGATACCCAGCTGTATATGTCTTTTATTCCTTGGACACATGATACAATAGTGGTACTAAATAAATGTCTGGCTGAGATCCAGGACTGGATGTCCTCCAATTGGTTGAGGTTCATCCCAGGTAAGACAGAGGTGCTGGTGATCAAGTCTGGTTGCCAGAGAGAGGCAAATGCTACGAGGGCTGGAACAGGCTTGATGCTTGGTATGGTCCCTCTTTTGGCATCCACAAAGGTGAAACATCTGGGTGTGATCCTAGACAGCAGATTGACACTCAAGGTTCAGGTGTCATCTGTTGCCCAGACTGGTTTTTACCATTTTGGGAACATCACCTAGATTAAAGCCTTAATCCCCCCCCAAATGACCTGCCTTCACTAGTGCATGCTTTTGTGACATCCAGACTCGACTACTGCAACTATCTGTATCTCAGGGTCAGTAGTGAGGTCCTGTGCCACCTGCAGCTGGTGCAGAATGTGGCAGCCAGGTTGTTGAAAAGCATCCCAAGGTCCTGTCATGTCACCCTGGTTCTGTGCAGCCTGTACTGTCTGCTGTTAAGGTGGAGAGTCTCCTTCATGGTGGGTTCACCCCATTTAAAATCCTATACGGTATAGGTTCAGGCTATATGCAGGACATCCTGACTCCTGCTCACTCCCTGCGTTCTTTCCACTCTGCCAAGGATGGCCTCCTAGCAGTTCCCAGGGTACCGCTCAAAACATTGGGTGGTTGTACCTTTGAGGTGGTGGCGCTGGTCCTGTGGAACATCCATGGTCCTTGAGGGAGCCCCCCCCCTTGGTGGAAGTTTTCAAATGGGGTCTGAAGGTGCACCTTTTTAGAGAAACTTTTGGAATTCAGTGATCATCTTGCTTTTATTTAGTTGTTATATTCAATAATGGTGTTTTATATATGTTTTTAAGTCAATTATAATTAAGCAATACGGCATGACAGGGGGTAAGTTATGATGAGATAACGGCCCACCTCAGGGTGGGTTGAAGCATGAGGTGTAGCAAAGGGGTTCCACCACCCAAGAAGGGCCATTAGCCCACCATAACACACCCTCTGGAGTGCCTTATTGCAATTATGAAGTGGGTCATTTTTAGTACATTTTATGCATTTTTAAACATGATACTTTCAGCTGGGCCGTTGTGCTTGGATAACGGCCCAGCTGAAAGGAGCTCTCAGCCAATCAAAATTCAGCATTCTTTCTGCCCATTTCATAATTCTATCTAATTAGCCTGTATTCTTTACAGTGCCCTGAGCATCAGGGACAGGGTGCTTAAGAAATAAATCCTTACTTACTTACCTTACCTTAGAATGACCTAAGTTACAACCTAGTTGTAAGGCTTGATGTCACTTGGTGCCACTGTTTTCACATAGCAAAATATATATTATTATCTACAAGGTTTTTAAAGTGTGAAGTAGATGGCATTGTACAGAAACAATGCTGCATGTGCTTGTGCTACCATGAGTCACTAAGTCAGTGAGTTTTAGTGGTTCTCTAGTACAGTATATTGCAAGAAGTAAAGAAGACAGGTTAGCACACAGTGACGTTCATGACTATTCTTCATGGTTCATCACTCAAGATAGAGATCTGACACTTAGCACCACTATACTTTTACTATGGAGCTTCCTATGAATACTACCTTATTACCTTTTTACCTTACCTTCCTCTACAATAGCAGCTCAAGTGTACAACTGGACCATCTGCATGGATATGGCCTTGACAAAAGTATCACCACATTCCACAATTTTACAAAAGCTCATGAAATTCAACTTTAATTACTTATGTTATTTTGGAATCTTTGGTTGCTTATAACTTGGTCAGCCTTTTAGCAAGAGATTAGAGAGCTGACACTCATCGCCTCTTTTTTTCCATATTGGTTCTCCCTGCCAGCAGCTTGTTTCTCTGAGATATACCATGTTCAAAGGGACGTACCATGTTCAAGCTGAACCCAGCAATCATTCAATTGGCTTCTGGATTTTTCTCCTACATTTTTTTCCTTCCAGCTCCCCTGGTGGTAGCAGTGACACAGCCTCACACAGCCACAGCTTCCCCTCTGCCAAGTGCAAGCTCCATGGCACTGCTGAGTGGCAGCAGTCTCAGCAATGCCTGCCTTTCGAAGTGAGTTTCCAGTCCTGCTCCTGATCCCAGTTTGTCAGCATGGCAGCATGACACTCTGCTACTGGGCAATGGGGGTGACCTCAGAGCCTAATGTTTAGGGTCAATGAACCTAACAACATTGATGATATTCAGTTCTGTAGTTTTAAAGTGATAGTAGCTTAAAATTCTGCAGTTTACATAATTGAGAAATTAAATTTTAAAATTTCCATAAGTTTGGAGACTTATAACTTGGTTACTATTAAATTAAAAATGTGCAGCTGGGTACACATCTGTATGGACCTTGGTAAATTCAGCATACCAAACTTGGTGCAGTTTGTACATATACAGTACTTTGAAATTTTATGAACCAAACTGAAATAACAATTTTGGCAAAAATGTTTGAAATTTTCATGGACATTTTAGTACATTTCACTGACATGAAATCAGATTTTGCTAGAATTTCATGAAAGAAAAATATATTTTTCCCAGCTGTATATCAAATAAAATGCCTCAGCCCAGAAAATCAGCTCACACCCTTGCTGTATCTATGCATTCCTGACTAAACCGCCATCTTGCCGGGAATTCCTGTTTCAGCAAAGGGGTAGCGATTCTTTTTAAAAGACATGTTTTGTTTATTAAGGACTTAGTTCTCTCAGACCCAGAAGGGAGATTTGTACTAGTTAAAGGTACCCTAAATGGAGAAAATGTGGTTCTCGGTTCAGTTTATGGACCGGTGGGAGGAAACCCTGAGTTCTTTATGACATTGTTGGACAAGCTGGCCAGTTTCTTGCCCACTCAATTCGTGTTGGGTGGGGATTGGAACGTGCCCTTCTCCTTGAAGTTAGATAAAGAACCCCAAGACAGGCGTACGCCTACCTCGGCCCAAAAAGCCCTCGGTGAAATGGTCTCACTACTAGGTTTAGGAGATCCGTGGCGTCTGGCTAACCCTTCCTGCCGTGCTTTTACCTTCCAGTCTCAATCACATGGTACTAAATCAAGATTGGACATGATACTAGTTAGTCTCTCCCTCCTCCCGAAGATTCCTTTGTCTGGTATGGAACCGATTATTGTATCGGATCATGCTATGGTGTGGATACAAATGTCCCTCGATCCTGACTATTCCCGTGACTCCATGTGGCGTTTAAATACTCAGTTATTAAAGGACCCTCAGTGCATCTCAGAAATTAGCTCTAGGATATCTCTTTTTCTGGCTGACAATATGAATTCCACCCCTAAGGTGGATATGATATGGGGAGCCTTAAAGTGCTATCTCAGAGGTGACCTTATCAAAATGGCCTCCCTTAGGAGGAAGGCACGGCTAGCTAGGTCGCTGGAATTGGTTGGCAGGATAAGGGAACTAGACTGTCGGTACTCATCATCCTCATCGATGTTAGATCTTAAGGAACTTCTTTTGGCTAAGAATGAATATTCCGATCTTTTGAAAGAAAAAACAGAATACTGTCTGGTGAAAACCCGGGCTAAATATCTGGATTTTGGTGAGAAATCTAGTAAATTATTAGCTCTCAAGGCTCAAGTGCCACACTCGAGAGTTCGGAGATTATTCCCTCTCTGGTTTCCTCTATCTGGTAACACTGTTTCTTTGCCCAGAGATATTGCTCAGGTTTTTAAAGAATATTATTCGAGCCTCTATAGTCGTTCCCCAACACCCTATCCGATAGCGGATATTAGAGAATATGTAAAAGGAATCGGAGTTCCATACATGTCGGAATCTCAGAGTGCGGCCTTATTAGCCCCCATCTCAGCTGAAGAAATAAAAAGTGTCATAACTTCATTGGTTCCAGACAAGGCACTGGGCCCAGACGGATTTCCAGCAAACTTCTACAAAGTTTTTGTCAAGGAGCTCACTCCTATCCTTCTCGAATTATATAACTATTTTCTGATCTCACCTGACCTTGATCCTGCTTTATTCGAGGCCACCATAGTTCTAATTCCCAAGGTAGACAAAGATCCCTCGGATCCGGCCAATTACCGCCCAATCTCCCTCCAGAATTATGATGTTAAAATACTGCACAAAGTACTCACTGAAAGGATCAAAATGATCTGGTTGGGTCTTTTGAGCCCTGAGCAGGCGGTTTGTCCCGGGGGTCGGCTGATCATCTGAGGACCTTGTCCCATATCTCGCAGTATGCCCGCCATTCCTGGCCCTTAGCCGCTCTGTTTCTCTTGATGCTGAGAAAGCATTTGATCAGGTTGACTGGTCCTTTATGGACAGTAATGGAGGAAATGGGCTTTCCAACTCCCTTTTGAATCTGATACAGATATTCTATAAATGTCCCTTGGCTAAAATTTATTGCAATGGGGTCTTGTCCCCTCTTTCCGTCTTTCTTTTGTTGGTACTAGGCAAGGATGCCCCTGTCTCCTTTGCTTTTCAATTTATATTTGGAACCCTTGTTGATCAATCTTAAGTCTTCTCCTCAGGTGAGGGTATCAGGCTCCAAAATCGGAGAGCTAATCTTGTCGGCATATGCAGATGATGTCTTGTTGCACTTAGTGGATCCAGTAACATCCCTAGACGCAGCTCTGGGTATCATTAGGCAGTTCAGTTCCTTTTCTGGTTATAAACTAAATATTTCTAAATGTGAGATCTTTCCTTAAACATTTATACTTTCAAGCGGATTTTCAAGCCTTTGGGATGAGGTGGACTTCCAGTTCAATTAAATATCTGGGGATTCATTTTTCTACAGATATCTCTCTTCTAAAAACTAAACCTAACTAAAATTAGAGACTCGGTTAGCCAAGATTTGGTAACGCTTGGACAGTGCTCCTATTTCCTTATGGGGCAGAATCAATATTATTAAAATGAACGTCCTTCCCCGAATCTTCTATCCATTGAACCTTATTAATCTTTGGGTCCCCCTTTCCTTTTTTCAGCAGCTTCATAGCTTGATTTCTGCTTTTATATGGCGGGGGAAAGGGGCACGTTGCTCTTATGGTACCCTATCACTTCCTAAAGAGAGAGGGGGCCTGAGACTCCCTAATTTTTCATTATACTACTGGGCGGCCTACCTGTCCAAGTTAGGTAAGTGGTTTTCCATGAATACTGAATGCTCTCACCCAATCTGGCTTCAGCTGGAAAAGACCTCTCTTTCCGAACTTAAAATGGATATATCGGCCTTACTTTACCAAACCCCGAAATCACTCTCTCATTTGATCTCAGATGATGCAACGGCAGTTTCCCTTAAAGTGTGGGCCCATGTCTCAAATTTTTCCGGATTTCAACCATATGGATTTAGGGCAACGATAACACTTAACCCCAATTATTAAGCTAGGAGACTGCTGGATAGGACTGAACTGGCTCCACAACTTAAAGATCTCAGGGTTGAGCATTTGTTCGATCAAACCTTGCTCCTTGATTCTGGAGGAATTTTAGCTAGATTTGGCATATCAAACAGAGATATTTTTAAAGTGCTCCAACTCCGCATCTGGTGGTAACAAGTTCGTGTGTCCTATAAGCAATCGGGTAGTTCACCCCTTTCTCTCCAATATTATTACGTTGGCCTCTCAACCCCATTCAATCTCGCAGATCTATTCTTACCTCCTGACTTTTAACTTAAGGGAGGAGGTCGGGGGTCCTCGGGTTTGGACGCATCTCCTTCCGGAGAACGTTCCACTTTGGAGAAATTTTTGGTCTAATTTACACAGATACCATACACAAGACAGGTTTCGGTTAGTGCAGTACAACATTGTCAATAACCTCTATTATACCCCTGTTAAACTGTTCCAACGTAACTTAATTTCCGCCCCAGACTGTTTCAGGTGTTTGCAAGGTGAGGGCAATTTAATTCACATTTTCTGGGAATGCTCAAAAGTTGCCCCTCTGTGGTCCCTGATTCGGGACAATCTGGATCCCCTTCTGGGTCTGAGTGTTTTTTGCCCTGTAATCTGTGTTTTGGGGGACCTTTCTCAAGTAGATAATGTGGAGCGTAGATATTATATGGCCCTGATATCCATGGCAGTCAAGAACCTGGTTTTAAGACACTGGCGGGATCAATTGGTTTTATCATATGCTGACTGGTTAAAGGAGTTGATGTCATATCTTCAATCTGAGAACCTGATTGCCAGCTATAAGAATCGCTTGGACCTATTTCGTAAAAGATGGGGTAAACTTCACTCCCTTTGCTTACCCTAAAAGAGGAGACCTGGTGATCTGATCCCTTGACCCTCATACTACATAGTGTACTATTTGCTAATTTTATGGTTCTATGTATTATGATGGATGTGGGACCTGTTAACTTCTCATTACAACTAATCTGCTGTCAGTTAGGATACCAATCAATATGTGATGAGAAGATGATATCCAGACTCTTGTTTTTCTGTCACATAGGTTATCTGTGGGTGCACCCTGGGGAAGGGGGATAAGGGAGGGGTGGGGGAAAGGTTATCTTTTCGTGATATTCTGGTTGGGGAATATATTATTCATTTTGATTCTTTTCTTTGTCCTCATGGTTCCCGGATATCCTATACATTTGCTTTTGGGTGGGGGGGTAGGTATGGCTTACTGGTTTATATCTTGTCTGTCTTGTTATGATGGTACTGTTTTTGAAATTAATAAACTTAAATTTCAAAAAATAAATCCGCTATCTTGAGAAATGCTTGCTTAGCATTTCTGTCCCTTCACATATACCTCTGGTGTGCTGCAGTTCTGTTTAAACTGAATAAATTGTCCCACCCAGACATTAGTCATGGTATGGTTAGGGTGGCTACTGATGTAGGGATCCTATCAGTCTGTTTCCTATACGGATCGATTTGTACACCATTTTGTCTATCCTTTATTAGCACCAATCTAGGAATGTAACATTTTTTCATCCCATATCACAATGAATTACAAATTAGGATTACTCCATTCTAAGTGTTTTACAAATTGCTCTAATTCATTAGAAGTCCTTAGCCATATCAGAAGAACGTCATCAATATAGCATCTATGCATGGTGAGACAATCAAAAAATGGATTTCCTTCAGTTGAAAGGACAATTCACTTTCCCATTTCTGCTGGACTGTGATTCCTTTTTTTCATGCGTGGATTTTCTCAGAGCCTTCAAGCCATCTCAAGACTTTAAAAAAGTTATCCATGCTCAAAAGTAAGAACATACGTTTATTTTCTAAACCAGAGCTAAACTGTTCTTTCTCCACATTTAACATGTAGGGAAATAGAGCTGCAGTGCATAATCAATTCTGCCCCCCCTGCAATGGGCAATGTTTTGTGGCATGTAAGCATGCCATGAGAGCTAAATGAAAATATCATGCCGGTAAGCTATTAGTACAGGCACTTTGAAGTAGTTATTTGCAAATCCCTAGTGTTATCGATTGTACATAACTCAGCCTACTCTCTTGAAAAAGCTTAGGAGGATGGTTTGGGGAAGTATTTCTTTAATAACCAAATTGGTATTCTCCTTTAGTGATTATATTGGTTCCCTCTCAGCCCTCATGTTTTTGTTATTACATAGGAGGTGGATTTGATGTTCAAATAACTTTTCTGTAGGAGTTTTGGCATCCCCTTCATATTCTCTTTTATAAGCAAAAGCTGGAGGACTTGAGGGTTTGAGGGAGACATGAAGGTTGATTTTTTTATCCATATTAGTTATAGTAGGCTGCTATGGCTAGACATTTGGGTACTAGATTGTATTCCATGTGTCACGTCTTGTGTATCAGTATGTCCCATAGCTGGGCCTCAATGGTAAAATGCTTTTAAGTTTAATTTACATGTAAAACATTTCAATTAGTATTTGGGACAAATGACAGTCCATATTCAAAAGGTGAAATTTCAATGCTACTGATATTATAATTTGATATATTAACCACAACTGATTGGTTATTAATATGTACTGAATTATATTTACCTGTTGCATTTGTGGCAAGGTATTATTGTCTGTACTTGACCCCTCTGTTGGCAGATTCAGCTTTGGTTCCTCTCCCCTCTCTGATGATATACTGCCTGTCTCTAGTAATACTTCTGAATATTTCTAGCACCTCATTCTATGAGGCCTGCTACATACCTCTTCTTGTCTGTTTTCTCTGAATCTGATCATTCTGTGTAGTATTCTCTGTAGCAGTTCCAGTTGCTGGGGGGTCTAGGTGTATTCCTTGGTGGTTCAGCAGATGTTAGTCATGGCTCTCCTCTAAAAAGATTAAGCTGGTGCTGTGCCATAAGATTCAGAGCCACTAGTATATGTGTCCTGTGGGCTGTCATTTATGTAGAGAATTTTAACAGAGTGTCTTAGGGAGGATGTCAGCCTTGAAAAAAGAACATGTTGTTATACACAAAACATTGGCATCTGGTGGTGTGTCCATATCAAAGTTTAATAAAACCATTGATTTCTTATCCTGTTACCATGTGGTAGTTCCTTAGCATGTACCTGACTGTGAGACTGAACTTATTGGTAGTTGTGAGTACTTATTATGCTGAGGCTCCAGTTTTTCTTTCTTTGAGCATCCTGTGTGTGTTGATTACTAAGAAACTTGCAGCATTGACTTAATTGAAATATTACACATTTTGCACATATGCTATACAGAAATCCCTAGGTGATGGAGCTGCTGATGAGCCAAATGTAAATGGACTGTCAGATGGCTTACACCATGATAATCCCATTTCCAACATGGGTAATATTGATATGGAAAGAAATATACTGAACTGAAGGAGAGGAGAGGAGAGGAGAAGGGGAAGATAATTCAGAAACATTCACAAGTTTATAAATTGTCTTAATTTCAGTACCTCTGTGGCAGAACCACATATATAATTGACATTTATTTATTTGAAAGCTGGTGACCCGGAGAACATACGTGTTTTAATTAATGTAATCAGGGTGGGAGGGAGCAAGCTCCATATCAGATAGATTGACAGACAGACATACAGACAGCTAGATGGATAGATAGATAGATAGATAAATAGATAGATAGATAGACAGGCAGACAGATAATCTTTATTTATAAAGTGTCCAGTTCCTGGGACTCTGAGCGCTGTACATCAGAACAATACAATAATCAAACCATCATAAATACAAATACATAAAAAACAATCTGTAATTCATAAATATAATTCAGTCAATGAAAGCCTGATGGAACAGGTAAGTTTTTAATCCTTTTTTAAAGGTTACTACCAAGAGGGCCTCCTTTAAGTAGCCAGGCAAGGAGTTCCACACGGCAGGCACAGCCACTGTAAATGCCCTATCTCCTGAATGCTGCAGCCTAACCCTGGGAACCACAAGGAGGCTTCCCTCGGCAGAACAGAGTATCTGGGCCAGTCAGTAAGGAACAAGAAGATCTTGCAGATGAACAGGACCCGTTTCCTGCAGAGTCTTATAGGTAAGAAGCCCTATCTTGAAGACAACCCTCCACCTGACCTGCAGCCAGTGCAGTCCGCGGAGGACTGGGCTGATATGCTCAGATCTCCTCACATCAGTCAAAAGTATTGCCGCTGCATTCTGTACCAGCTGCAGCCGGTGAAGGTTGCCCCCAGATAACCCAAAGTTTAGGGCATTGCAGTAATCGAACGTGGTCGTGAAAAAAGCATGCAACAGTGTGGTTAGGTCTTCCAGGGAAATCAGGGCTCGGATTTGGGCAATGTTCCTAAGATGATTGAAACCACTTTTGACCACAGCCAACACCTGAGCATCAAGTGTCAGGCTGTCATCTAGGATCATGCCCAAATCCTTCACCTGACTAGAGGGGACAAGGGGAACACCCCCACAACACTAAGCCAGGGTGACCCCCACCTCCCCAGTGACCTGGATCCAAAACCAGTACCTCAGTCTTGTCTGGGTTAAGCTTAAGTCAGTTGTGAGTCATCCACGACTGGATTTCCTTGAGGCAGCTGTTAAATACGGAATCCGACAGCTAATTTTTAGGTGCACAGGACAGGTACAGCTGGGTATCATATGCATAGCAGTGAAAACCCAGTCCATACCACCTGATGATGTCCCCCAATGGAAGCATGTACACCGTGAACAGTAAGAGCAACAAGACCAAACCCTGTGGAACCCCACAGCACAGAGGCTTTGGGTTCGATGGGACAAGTCCCATTTTCACCTTCTGCACTCTGTCTGTCAGGTATAACCTAAACCAGCAGATGACAATACCGGACAAGCCACACCAGAACTGCAGGCAGTCAAGCAGCACCTCATGGATCATGGTGTCAAATGCCACTGAGAGGTCCAGGAGAATCAAGGTGGTACAGGCTCTCCTGACCATCGCCATCAGATGATCATTAAGCAACCTTACCAGTGCCATCTCCATACTATGCCCCACCCGGAACCCAGACTGAAAAGGCTCATAGGCAGAGGAAGAGGCAAGGTGTCTCTCATGCTGCACGGCCACCACCTTTTCAATAACCATCCCTAAAAATGGGAGGTTTGAGACAGGCCTGTAATTGTTGAGGTTTTCCGGGTCCAGTGAGGGCTTCTTCAAAAAGGGCCTAATCAACACTTCTTTCAAGGACAATGGAAAGACCCCACTCCTCAAGGAACTCCAGACAACCTTAGCAACCACAGGCCCAATCAGTTCCAGATATCCAACCAAAAGGCGGGTTGGACCTGAGTCTAGATCACACTGTGTAGACCACAGCTTTGAGATGATCTCCACCACCTCCTCTACTCCAACTAGCTCAAACTCATCCCAGACAGGAGAAGTGTTCCAGCACAGCTCAGGTTGGACATTGCATCCCTTTCGAGAGATACTCGAGGCGACCTCAGCCCTAATAGCTTGTCAGCAAAGAACAGGGCCAGCTCCTCGCATCTAATGCTAGAAACTGCTCCCCCAACATGGAGACAGACAGAATGTAAAAGCCTGTCTACCATGCAGAAGAGTTGAGCTGGTCTGCTCTTTGCCACAGCAATCTCCCGAGACAGAAATCCCGCCTCTTTTCAGGAGATTGACCCCTGATAGTCAACACAGTGTGACCTCGAGGACAATTTGTCCTACACTGAGCCAGATCTCCTCCAGCATCTCTCTAACCTCTGCTCCTTAGTCTTTAAACTCTGGAGATCCTCATCAAACCAAGGAGCTCTCCATCCAGTGTACAAGGCACAGACACAAATGGCTACAATTGAGTCAAAGGCTATAGAAACTGCCCCATTATAGGCTGCCACTACTTCCTCTGGCCCAACCACACTAGTCACCTCAACATCTGATAGGTCTAGCACCGCTGCTAGTCCCATAAAGGAAACCCCTCTTAATGGGCAGTACCGGAACATCCCCACAGGGGCTGGACCATCTGGTGGGGCCCTAAATGTGAACCCCACAGTGCTGTGATCTGACCAAACCACTGTATCAACACTGAGGTCTAAAATATCTAAACCTACTGAAAAAAAACAAGTCCAGTGTGTAGCCACCCAAATGCATTGCTGATGTTACATTTTGTACCAGGCCCAAGGCCTCCATGCTCCTGAGAAGGTCGTCTCCAAATCTCGAGAGCCCGCCATCGACCCAATTAGTTTTGAATTACATTCATTAGTTTTGAGTCCATAAGCTCATTCACATCTTCCAGGTTAAACTATTTGTGTGTGCAGGGGGAGGGATGTCAGTAACATCATCAGCTATCATCTCAGGGTGGGATGTTTACTATTTGGCTAATACACAGGACTGGATATCTGCAAATCTGCTGTCTGTGAACACTGATAAGACAGAACTAATTTGCTTTCATGAGATTTAAGAGTGAAGACCAAATCACTTAGTATATCTGACCTCAGCCTTCATCTTGGTTCCTCCATTTCATTTTGCTGTGGTTGTATGCAGTCTTGGGGTTCACCTCAACAGCTGAAGTCCCAGATCAACAATTCTCTCAAGTCAGCCTTTTACCATATGTGCACCATCCCCTGGATTTATCCCTATCCTAAACACAGTACTGTTGCTACCCTCGTTCACTCCTTTGTGTTTTTCTTGACTTGATTAGTGCAGCCTCTTCTTTACTGGATTGCCATGAAGATCCTTTCAACACCTTCAGCTCATCCAAAATGATGCAGCCCAATAATATACCAGCTCCAAATATGTCTGACCATGTTACTCCTCTCTTATCCAACCTTCACTGGCTTTTTTTTTTGCAACTCCTGCTGCACCTCAGCCGGCCTCTCCTTCAGGCTGCCTAGGACCTACTTGCCTTAGTCAACCACTGTTGCTCACTGCCACCCCATTCTCGGCAACCCCCCAGTGTAACCCAACATATCCCTTCATCTGGTGGGTCCTCTTCTTCCAGGGAGAATGTGCCTTACTGGCTTTCTTTGCTGGCCCTGGGTGCTGCTGGGGCTGGTCCCAGCTGTCTGGGAGCTCAGTGGTGGTGAGGGTGTGGTGCCCACCATCCGGTCAGCTGGGGTGCCATTTTCCTGTTTTCTGTGCTCTGTACATCAAGTTCTCGGCCATGCGTGCATCGGCATCCTTGGGTTGGGGCATGCGGGGGGCATGTCAAGGCATCATGTCCCCCAAGCATGTGTCCAATCCACCCAGAGGTGCCCAGGCAGTTCTTACTCCTCAGGAGGGAAGTGTCCAATCTACATTTGTGCATCCACTCCCTGCTGGTCTCTGCTTCTGGTGCCTGGGCTCGGGGTGTGAACCCAGGTCACCAGCGTGCCACTGGCTTTCTGTTATGCAATATATTGACTTTAAAATACTTCCTTTAGTTGCCAAGTGCTGTTACATCTAGTCCTTATGTACTCTGGTTTTGTACTCTACTATAGAATTACTCACCCACTTGATGCCTTCAGTCCTTTACTTCATGCCTTTTTACTACCCCAAATCAGAACGGTTACATTTGGTGATAGTACTATATCTGTTCAACTTGCACCAAAGTCTGTGGAATGGACTCACCCCTGTCCTTTGTTCATGCTTGGACACTGTGTTTTTTAAAAGCAAACTGAAAATCTGAATACTGTGGCTTTTAACACCATTAGGTGATCTACTTGTCTTTTATTGTGCTTTCATTCTCATCAGTTAAATTAAAACTTCCTTTCAGCAAACCAATTATTTTATTGGCTAGCTACCTTCCACCAAAAACTGATGGGAGCACACCCTTAATCTCCAGGATTTTCTCTTTGGAAATAAGGAAACATAGAAACTGATAGCAGATAAGGACCTATTGGCCCATCCAGTCTGCCCATTTTCATTGAGATTGCTTTTGCTGCAGACCCTCCTTGGTCTCTGGCACTGTCTCTTCTACCCCATTCCTTTCCCTTATACCTATCCCAGGCTTTTTTAAATCCCACCACTGTTTTCACCCTCAATACCTTTACTGGAATACTGTTCTAGGCATCCATCATCTTTTCTGTGAAGAAGTATTTCCTCACATCTCTCCTGAATCTACCCCCCTCCAGCTTCATATCTTTACCCCTTGTTCTAGAGCATCCTTTCATCTGAAAAATACCCCCACCTGTACCTTATTCACCCCTGTGAGGTATTTGAAGGTCTCGATCATATCCCCCGTCTCCCTCCTGTTCCCCAGGGTGTACATATTGAGTTCCTTTAGTCCCTCTTCATAGAGTTTTTGATGCAGACCCTGTACCATCTTGGGAGCCCTCCTCTGGACCTCCACCCATCTGTATTTTTCTTTCCTCAGATGTGGTCTCCAAAACAGGACACAGTACTCCAGGTGGGGTCTCACTAGTGATCTACTGTATATAGGGGCAACACTACCCCTTTTCCTGATGGTGATACCCCTACCTATACACCCCAGCATCCCACTATCTTTCCCAATTGGTTTGTTACATTGTCTGGCCACCTTCAGGTCCCTTTGCTTCTTGGTCATTCCAAGTATCTCTCCCCCCATTTTGTATTCCATCCCTGGGTTTCTGTGACCCAGGTGCATTATTTTGCACTTTTTTGCATTAAACCGTAGCTGGCAAATGTTTGACCACTCCTCCAGCTGTTTTAAATATCTTACCATCTTTTGTACACACACACACACACACACATATACACACACACACACACACACACCCAGAGTATTCACTCTGTTGCAGATCTTGGTGTCATCCATAAAAAGGCAGACCTTCCCTTCCAGTTCTCCTGCTATGTCACTAATAAAGACATTAAAGAAGATCAGTCCCAGTACTGACCCCTGAGGTACCCCACTGGTCACTCTCCCCTCCTTGGAGCAAACTCCATTTACCACCACTCTCTGCCTCCTATCCCCTAACCATTTTCTTACACAGGTTACTACCTTATTGCCAACCCCCATGCTACACAACTTGTTTACCAGTCTTCTATGTATAACTGTGTTGAAGGCCTTGCTGAAGTCTAGGTAGGCCATGTCCACCACCCCTCCCTGTTCCAACACCTTGATTACCCAGTCAAAAAAATCTATTAGAATTGTTTGGTATGACCTTCCCTCTGTGAACTCATGCTGCCTCAGGTCCTGCAGTCCATTGGATTCCAGGTGTTCCATGATTCTTTCCTTTAATAATGTTTCCATCAATTTTCTTACTACAGAGGTCAGGCTGACAGGCCTATAGTTTCCCTGCCTCCTCCTTACTAGCACTTTTGTGAAGTGAGACTACTCCACTCTTCTCCAGTTCTCTGGGACCACACCGGTCTCCAGTGAAAATTTAAACAAGTCTGCCAGGGGTGCAGCCAGCACCTCTTGAGTTCCTGCAGCACTCTTGGATGCACCCCGTCTAGCCTCATGGCTTTTTCCACTATCAAACTAACTAGTGCTTCCCTGACCCTTTCCACAGAAAAGGGACTGGTGTCCACTTCCCTTCCCTTAAAGTTCTTGGTGCCATTTTGTGATCCCTCCCCTTCTCCTTCTACTGTGAACATGGAGCAGTATTTGTTTAAGATGTTTGCCTTTTCTTGGTCTTCCTCCGTATAGTCCACCCTCCTTCTTTAATTGTACAATCCCTTCCTTTGTCTTCCTTTTCTTGCTAACATATCTGAAAAATGTCTTGTCACCTTTTGATACAGCCTGGGCTATTCCTACCTCAGTTTGAGCCTTTGCACTGTTGATTGCTTTACCTGCCTCCCTCCATTTCTCCAGATACATTTCCCTATTCTCCTCTCTCTGGGTCTCCTTATACATTCTGAATGCCAGTCTTTTTGCCTTTACCTTTTCTGCCACCTCCTTGAGAACCATAATTGTCTCCTGTTCCTTCTGCTTTTGCTTACTTGTTTGATGTACAAGTTTGTTGCCTTTACTATTACTCTTTTTATCTGGCCCATTTGCCATCTAACCCACTCAGGACATTTCCCCCCACCAGGTCCTTTTGGAGGTACTCCCCCATATTTATAAAGTCAGCCATTCTGAAATCTAGGATCCTCACCCTTGTGTGGTTGGATTACACTGCTGTTTTGTTAAACCTCACTGTGCGATGATCACTGGTCCCCAGATGATTTCCCACCCTGATGTTCACAACAGTGTCCCTGTTAGTAAGCACCAGGTCCAGTATTGCTCCACCCCAGGTTGGTTCACTAACTAGCTGCCTAAGGAATACCCCCTGCAGGGAGTCCAGGATCTCTTTACTTCTAGTTGATGCTGCAGCAGGGAGGTTCCAGTCCTCATCTGACAGATTAAAGTCCCCCACCAGCACCATCTCCCTCTTCTCAGCCATTTTTACAATAGCTTCTAACAAATCTTTATCTAAGTCCTCCCCCAGTGTTGGAGGCCTGTAGACCACTCCTAACCAAACTGTCTCTGTTTCCTGACTCAAGGATGACCCACAACACCTCGTCCCCCAACCAGCATTCCCTATACCTCTGTCACTTTGGTTTTTCTTAACATAAAACACCACTCCTCCTCCTTTCCTTCTTATCCTGTCTCTTCTAAACATCATGTAGTCAGGTATGATAATTTTTCAGACATGGTTGTTCGTGCACCATGACTCGGTAATGGCCACAATATCCAGGTCTGCCTCTACCCTGGTGGCCACCAGCTTTGGTATCTTATTTCCCAGACTTCTAGCATTGGCACACAGGACTGTCCAGATTTTGTTAGCCCTTTTCTTATCCCTTCCCTCTTAATTAGCTGTTCCTCCTTCTTCATTTTTTATTTTTCCTGCTCCTCTTCCCTCTCCTACCTTGCTACCTTGATTGTCTTGCATTTCGGTGGGACTCTCTCCTTTCAGGATTTCTCTACCCTCTATCACAGCCTTCCACCACTCCCTTCGGCTAGTTTAAATGTCCATCAAAATAACATTTAAACTGTCCACTGAGGACTGCTGTTCCATTCCTGGATGGATACAGGCCATACCTCCAGTATAAGATCTGAGCCCTCCAGATGAAAGCCCAGTCCACAGTGTAACCATACCCCTCATCTCTGCACCATTCCTTCAACCAAGAGTTGAAGGCCTTAGTGCAGAGCTCCCTCTCATCCCCCCCATTGTAGACAGACAGGCATCACTTTTGTAAAGACTACAGTGTGTGCTACCTGCTTAAGATCCTTCCTCAGTTCCCTGAACTGCTTCTGCAGTGCCTCCATCCCATCCAAAGATAGATCATTTGTCCTCAGGTGGACAATGACATCCAGCTTCTCTTTCCTTCCTATTGGCCTCACAATCTATTGGATACACTTCCTATCTCTTGGAGATGTTGCACCAGGTAAGCACTTTTCCTCCCTCTCTACCCTCTTTCCTGCCCCAAATCTATCCCCCTATGAACATAGTCACCCACCAGAAGTTGCTTCCTCCTTCTTTGGGGAACTCCTTCCCCTCCCCAGGGACTCCATTCAGGGAGACCCCACATCCTCACTGTCCACAACTTTGGGTGTCCCTTCTTGGCATCCCGCTCTGCCAGAATGGCATAGGAATTTCTTAGTGGCACTGGTTAAGGAATGTGCCTTTGACTTGTCCTCCCAGCCTTCCAGATCCTACCACCTCTACCCTTCCTAACCCCACCATAGTCTAACCACTCCTTCCTTCTGGCATACTGTGAGGTAGCAGCATCTGGCTAGGTGGTCCCTGAGTGGAAGAAATGGTCCCATGACTCCTGTCCAACACAACTTTGAGTCCATTGACATTCTCCTGACTCTTTTCCAGCTCCACCTGGAGCCTGGAGAAGTGTTCCCTACACCCAGAGAGGTACATACAGATGGAGCAGCACTGCAGTCTCCAGAAGGGCTCCCTGTAGACTGCCACATCACAACCACTTCATTGCACCACTCCTCACATTTCCTTTTTTCCTGCACTTCTTGTGCTTCCTGTCCTCCTGTCCCAGACACTGGTAAGGCTATCCTACTAACACCCAGTACCCACAAGCCCCTAAATCCTGAAGCACTCTAATACCCAGCAATTGTGTAACAGCAAGCCCCTACACACCAAAATACCCAGCAACTGTTTAACAGTAAGACCCTAAACCCTGAAACACCCTAGTACCTAGCAACAGTTTTAATGGCAACCCCTTAAACCCAGAAATGCACTAATACCCTGCAGCAGTTTAAATAGTAAGCCCCCAAGATCACAATCACACTAACCCCCCAAATGCTTATCAGCAAACCCCCAAAGAAAAGCCCCCCATCAATGCAACCCCTAACAGGCATACCTGGGATTGGAGCTGGGACTGGGAGCTTTTGTAAATGAGTCCATGACTCAAAGGTTTGTAATTCTGATACTCTCAATAAATAAATAAATAAAATAAAATAAAATAAATAAATAAAGGGGTCCACTTGGGTCAGCAGGGGGGCCAAGTAGCCGTCTGCCAGTTGCCTCATTGGGCTGACTCCGGTGGGCAGACTCCAATTTCAATTGCACATGTGTCCTTTGGGCAGGGGGCCACATCATGAGAGGCACTTGGTGGACTAGTCCTTATACTATATAGCAGAAGGAAGGTTCTTGTCCCAACAGTAGTCTTACTCAATTTACTCCTTTGGCAGCAGGAGGTGTGGGCTCTCTGATGACTGGCTCCTGGCTGGAGATTGCTTGGAGCTTTCAAGCTCCACTGATTAATAACTGCCAGTGGTGTTTTGCCTGTTGAAAGGGATATCCTGTTGATGTGGCTGAGGCCAAGGATCCCTGCCTCCCTCCTGGTGTCTGTGGCAGCTAAAGCACAGTCATGAAATTATCTTAATGTTCAATTTCAACATAGCGTTGTCATCAGATAGTAATACTCATAAGTGAATTGATTTAACATCCTATTTGGGTTTCTCAAATGATTAATTCCCCTACAAGACTGAGCACCAATGGCCTAATGAGAACCACTATTGCAGATCTGACATTTATAACCAATGCTGAGAGTAACACAGCACTGTCAATACTCTGGTGTTTGGGCTGACTTAAAGCTGGATGAAAAGGGAGACTATAAAGATATTTTTATCTTTATTTGATAGGTTTATTCCTGGACATTACGAACACTTCCGAATGTTAGATTTTATATACTGTACTAAAGGGTTGTAATATTGTGTACTGCAAAGTAAATGACTGCATGGTGGGAGTGGTCAGTTTTGATGGCACAGTTCTAGGGATATGCCATTTTCTTGACAGAAAAGTATGCAGCAGAGCAAGGGAATGGGTGTTTTTTTACTCACAAAGGTTTGAGTTCCCTCCCTTATGCAGTCTATCTTTACTTGGCAAAGCTTTGCTACACTCTACAGTTCTGTTTTTCCTACACCAAATGATAAAATACTGTAGCTTGAGGTGAGCAACTGGGTACTCTGTGGATATGCCTAGGTTAAAATTTTTCCTTTTAATATTTTTTTATAACACAGTTCTTTTTTGAACTAACTAAAGTGGTTTAAACTTAGTTGTTTCTAGCTGCTGCAAGCTCAATTTACACTTGTTCACCTAGGTTAGTAGACCTATAATTGCTTCTATTACAGTCTACCATATGAAGGTGCATGTATTTCGGGGTATTTCCCTGATGTTCAAACATCTCACGTTACATCAACTTGTGTCTGTTTATGGTTTTGCAGGGGGACAGTTTTACCCATAGTTATTCCTGTTTAAATGTTGAGGTGATAGTAGTGGCTTGTAACTAGGGGGCCTCACTTCTCTACCTACATTGCTCCAAAAATTGTTATACCAAGGCTAAACTGATCTGTTAGGAACATCCCCCATGGGGATCATTCACATTTAGTAATTAGGCATTATTAAATGGCCATAATCCTTGATAGCATTGCTCATTCCTTACCTATTGCAATGTGTACTTTCCTTTGTTCCCTCCTAGTATGTACAAATTCAGATGTGTTACATTTATGTATTAATGGCACATTCATTTGCTGTATCAGCTTTTATGTACTGCCCGACTGTAATTTTAGTTGTGCTTTTTTTTACAAAATTTCATAACTAAAAAGATGAAAAGAAAATTATACACCAGATGTTGTAGAACTGGACACCTTCAGTGATCATCAAGTCATGTTCTGTGTGGAAATGAGGGATAGGGAGTCCCCTAGAATAAAAATAATGTAATATTCTGTTCCTTTAAGAAATCTGATTACATTAATTTTACAATAGCACTAGAGTAGAGAAATTAGGATAGACTGGGTCTGCTTCCCAACACAGGAAGTGTGTTTTTAATTTAGAAGAAAATTTCTTGCAGTTTGTAATGCACAGGGCCCACTTTGTGGCAAAAAAATAAAACATAGCAATGTTCAATGGTACCCCACAAAACTTCACAAATTGCAAAGTATTTATGATAATGTATGAAAACATGCCAAAACAACTGTCTAGTTAATTGGGAAGCTTATAAGACAGCCAGAAACTACTTAAATGAGGTAAAAGGAACAAATGTAATTTATTTTCCAAAGAAGTTTAACTTATACATATCTTCAAATCCATGCTTGTTCTGGTGATTAGTTAAGAAACCTCAGGCCGAGGTGCATCTGAGATACCAGGGTCCTTCTCAATAGAAAATAGGTCAGTACAAACCTCAAACATACTGCAGTTGCTGAGACATGTAATGATTTCTTCAAAAATGCAGGTACATTTACTATAACCTATGCAAGAACTCCTTTCATAAACACAGATATTAAAGAGTTAGTGTAGCCTAAACAGGCAGACAGGAAATAAATGCAAATTTTAAGCAGTAACTTTTTATTTCTGAAGTATTTTTCATTTTACTTTTGCTCATTAGAAAGTCTTCTATGTGATACTATTGTGATGGAGGTGTGGGACATCTCCTAGCTAGGCAGCTGACATATAGACCTCTAGCTCCCTACTACATCATCAGCACTGTGATCTCACAGACAGTGACACCACTGGTGACTAACCTGGCAGTTACTGAGTGGCTATTCTAAGCAGCAGTGATGTCACTGTCAGTGAGGTCACAATGCTAATGATGTAGTGTGGGGGGGAAGGGATAGAGATCGATATGTCAGCCGTCAGGCAGAGTGATATCCCACACATCACACCTACTGACATCAGGTAAACAATATTTTAATTAAACAAAGGGAAAAGAAAAAGTACCTCACATATAAAAGGTAATGGCTGAGTGCTTCTAAAAACTAATAGTTTTAGTTAGTACACTAGCTCTTTAAACAGATAGAGATAAACATAGACTAAAGAACCATAGAGATAAGATGGAGATAGACATTTTTCCATCAGTATGATAACTCCCAAACAGGTATTAAGAGAACTTTTGTGGCTGAATGTGAAGAAACACATGGGGTCAGATGATACCCCTTTATACTTGCATAGACTAACTGCTCCAGTTGTGGCCTCCCTTTTGTAAAGCACAAGGTCTATTCTCACTGGTGGTGTAGCGGTGCTTGAGTAAGGAGAGGCTGAAGACAATCTCAGTTAATGGAAACAGGTTTACTGGGTGCAAAGAACCAAAGAGGATAAGCAGTGCACAACAGAATATTCTGTAACTCGGTACTCTATACCTCTATAATAATCCTTAAGCTCTATTCCTATACTCTGTGTATTACTCTACACTCTATAATAATCCTTATGCTCTATTGATATACTCTACGATTGTCTTATTACTGTATACGCTATAATAATCCTTCTGTTCTATTCATGTACTCTACAACTGTCTTATTACTCTATCATTATGTTATTTCATCACATTAGTACAGCATGTCAAGCAGAGATCAAAAGAGCATAGAGTCTTCACAGGTCGAGAGTGGTGGCCAACAGTTAACTTTGTTGGCTGACTTTGGTTGAATTGGAAGAACTGAAGGGGGAAGAACTAAAACAAACAATAACCAAAGCAATGGTAAGCCTCCTGGCTGAAGTAGGGCTCCAGGGAAAATGAGCTGCGGAGAAACTGAAGCATACAATATAAAGCAAATGTAGGGCCTCCTGGCCAGTGAAGTACCCCAAGGAAAACACAGGATGCAGACAACTGATCAAAGATTTCTGGGCTGAAGCTGGACCCCAGGGAAAACACAGGATGCCAACAATGGATTGAAGACTTCTGGGCCGAAGCTGGACACCAGGGAAACACAGGTTGCAGACAACTGATTGATGACTTCTGGGCAGAAGCTACACCCCAGAGAAACACAGGATGCAGACAAGTGATTGATGACTTTTGGGCTGGAGCTGGACCCCAGGGAAAACACAGGATGCTGACAACTGATTGAAGACTTCTGGGCTGAAGCTAAACCCCAGGGAAAAGCTGGGCACTTGCATCCACAGCCCCACACCCCTTGATGACAGATCCTTGCCTTTGAACTAGGTCGGTTCCCTGTGCTACCTAAAAACTGTTAGGGAGGGGATGGCCTGTTTCTGTGGAAGTGAAACGGGTGACAGGGCACTATCTACACTATAGCTACAGTATGCTGGCAACCGGCCCTAACTTGTCAGAAGAAGTATGGTGGTACCAGTCTCAAGTTGGTCACTGCTAACAACAGTCTATAAGTCAAGCAATAATTAGGTGAAGAGATTATCATTAGGCTAAGAGATTCCTAGATGCGCTGGCAGTTCAGTGGTGTGCAATGCAGTTCTTGAAAGGAAAGGCATGTGTGGGGTTAATCTAATAGTCTCTAGGAACAATCAAGCAAATATGAGCAAAAAGGGCACTTTGGTATATGCTGGGCAAATGCAGAGTTAATTCAACAGTTTCTGGAGATAACAAAGACAGCTTGAGCAAGAGAAGGCAGTTATACTGTAATATTCAGGTGCTGTCTCTTTAAATATAATCTCAGTGTCTATAAATTGTTTCACTTTCTTCAAAATTCACAGTGTCCCACAGAAGTGTTTTCCAGGCAAGGACTTTAGAAGAGGGATGCAATGAGGAAACCTGCCAAATGCTAGGGGCTAGCTATGCAGGGACCCTGGGGTATAAAACCATCCCCTCCCACAGGTATTTAGCTCCAAAGGCACCTAATGGGAGGATTACCCTAAGGCTGAGGGTAATCTGACTAGCTAAAATGCCAAGGGTCCCTTCCTGAGTGTTCTTCCCTGAACTACAGGCTATGGGGAAGTTACAGGTGTTACTAACCCTTGGCTCAGACTGTGCCTACTACGCTGCTGGGGTGGCTAACAGCCTGGCCCACTCCCCTTCCCTTGCCACTGGCTACAGCTAAGAAAAGAGTGCACTTCTAAACAACAGGCTAGCACTCTAAATATTTGCTGTGGCTTGGCTACTGGCCACCTTACTCCTCTCTCTGAGGCACTGTTTCTTTATCTGGGATTTGCTTTTCCCCACTGGCCCACTTGGAGCTGGATAAACTGCAGGAACTAATCAAGAAAACCTTTTGGCTACCTTGCCCCTAACACACTGGCCCAACTGGCTAATGTGGCTACCACTTAAGCTGGGGCCCTCCTTGCCTTGACTGGCCCTTTTATTTATTAATATAAATAAACTGTAGCTTTTGGGCAAACCAGCCCTGTCTGGTAGCCCACCTGGCTAACTGGCCTATAATACTAGGGCTTTGCCCTGCCCCTGGCTGCAGCTTCCTTGTTTGCTTTATTTATTAATTTATTCTATTCTGGGCTGTCCTGCCTTAGCTCCACCTCGTGGGAGCTTAATTTACATAAATCCCCCACCTTTCTCCCTTTTGCTCCAAGCTGGAGCTCATTTAAATAAATTTAAATCTCCCTGCCCTCGGGTGGTCCCTTCCTAGGGGGCCTCACCTTTGCCCCAGTCGTGGCAGTCCCTCTGAGTGCCTGTTGGCGTGAAGTAAACTTTTTATTGAACTTCATTTAATGTACTGGTGGTCAGCACCTGCCAGATGGTGCTGCTGCTGAGTCACCACCCCGATCTGGGGAGAAGCTGCTAGAGTGAGGAGGAAGTGCAGGGAGGAGATGCTGCTGCTGGCGATGGCACTGGAGCTGGCAGACAGTAGGTGGGGCACCTATGGGGTCTTGCTGTCGCCCAACGCTCTCTCTCTCTCTCTCTCGGCTGGCCTGACTCTGACTTGACCAAGGATGCGGCCCCGCTTGAGGGTGCCACCAATGAGGGACTGGAATTTAATTAAAAAAATAAGTAAAACAAATGAGGTAACTGAGCCCAACCGTGGTCGACGGCTGCTGAACGGGACCCCGCCAGAACAACGTTGGACTTTCCAGACTGCAGGGATGAGAGGAGGACTGCAGGTACACTTTACCCTGTTACTTTTTCCTCCCTGCATCCTCTCTCTCCCTGACTTGGCCACAAACTCTCCTTTTCTTCATGTCAGGGCACCTAAGAGCAGTCTTCCGACTGTTATGGCTGCTGGCCACACACCACTGTTTGAAAACAGCTGTTACTGGCCACTTTGGCCCCCTCCCTGGAGTTCGTGATGCCGAGTCCCTAGCGACAAGAGAGGCAAACAGCTGCCCAGCATGAGGGGGGCATAACCTCCCACTAAGGCTGGGCAGGCTGCAGAGAAAAACAAAATATTAAAACTACAAGTTGTAGTTTACTTTTTGCAGAGCTCCTGCACTATTTGGCTCCCCACTCTGTCACCTAACCTACAAGGGGCACCTGGGCACTTGGGACCTGGGGAGACTGGGGACTTCTGGAGACACTGGGGACCCCTCACATTGGGGCATTACACTTTTGCTGTTAGTTTTTGTCACTAGCTATTGGGACTACCTCTTGGCAACTATGGTCCTTGTATTTAAAATGGCTCCAAAATGGATATTGAGAATTACAGACTTTTATCCATCTACCTGTAGCTTCCAAAGTCCTAAAAAATTGGTAGCGAATCAACGCAAATTTATTTGAAAGCAACTACCCTTTTAACTCATAGCAATCTAGCTTTTGAGCTAATTATAGTACATCTTCAACTCTTGTGAACATTATCACCGCTATTCAATCAGCCTTGGACAAGGGCCTCCTGGCTGAAGACATTTATGTAGACTTTTCCAAAGCATTTGATATGGTTGAGCACAAATTAAGATCTATTAGCCTAGACAAGGGAGCCCTGAGCTTGTTTACCAATTACTTAACTGATAGGCAGCAAATGGTTATGTTAAATAAGTTCAAATCAAAATTCAGTCACGTTAAGACCAGTGTCTCACAAGGCTGTGTTGGTCCCCTATTCTCTTCTCTTCAGTCTCTATACAGTACAGATGCTGAACCTTTATTGAGGCCATCTGGCATCACTTGTATGCAGATGAAAAAAATTTATATGTGGAAGGAAGCTACTTAACACCATTCAGTTTAAACTGCAAATGGACCTTAATGCACTTCAACATTATTTTTGCTCCCACAAATTGGTCTTAAACATGTGTAAATCTCAAGTGATGATTTTTGTTAATAGTAAAGCAGGTGGACCCATTGTGAACTAACTATAAAAAACATTTAAAGGCTGCAGATTACAACAAATGGATTCCCGTAAGTATCTGGGGGTAGAGCAAATAACCCACACATATAAACACACTGGTAAAAAATGCTAAACACAAACCTGGAACTGTACAGGCATAGGAGATGTAGTCCATTGTAAGCATGCAAACAAATTGTGCTACCATGATTCTCCACTTTTCCACTATGGAGATGTGGTGTTGGGGGGTCTGGGAGGGACTTGGCTAAGTTTGTAGATGACACCAAGATCTGCAACAGAGTAGATGATCCAGATGGGGTGGGCAGAATGAGAAGAGATCTGGATAAACTGGAAAAATGGTCAGTAGAGTGGCAAACAGGGTTTAATGCAAAGAAGTGCAAGATCATGCACATAGGGAAGAGAAACCCCAAAGCCACCTATAGGTCAGGAGGGGAGTAGCTGGCAATCACAAGGGAAGAAAGAGGCTAGGGCATTATCATCACAGATGACCTAAAATCATCCAAGCAGACCACTAAAGCAGTAGGTAAGGCTAGGGGGATGTTGGGGTATATTAGCAGGGGTATCACAAGTCATAAGAGGGAGGTAATAATCCCTCTTTACAAGACACTGGTTAGGCCCCATCTGGAGGACTTCGTACAGTACTAGATGCCGCACCTTCACAAGGACATTAACAAAATGGAGGCAGTCCAGAGAAGGGCAACCAAAATGGTGCAGGGACTGCATCAGAAAACATATGAGGACAGATTAATGGAGCCCAATATGTATACCCTTGAGCAAAGGAGGGAGAGAGGTGATATTTTATTTATTTATTTAGCTTTTGTTAACCATTTAAGTACACTAGACCAGACATTTGCCTATTTTCAGGTACAACCTGGGAAAGTACAGGAAATAAATTTCACAAACATTGGCCAACAAGATGCAGATACAGTCAGATTATAGATTCAGGATAAGCATTATACATATAAAATAGAAACGCATAGTGGGACATGTCTATAGAGATACATACAGTGCAAAGATTATACAGTTAGAGGTGCAATAAATACTTTTATGTACAACTATAGGAGCCCTGAGGAGTGGTGCACAGTCAGGGGCATGCCCAGATAACAGGGTGGGGACATTGAATGCAGAGCCAAACCCCACGTAGTCCGGCAAGTCAAGAAGAAAGTTGGGGAAAGTGCAGGGGGTCAGGTGTGATTAAGGAGGCTTGGTATGATATGATCGAAACATTCAAATATCTTAAGGGCATTAACAAAGTGAAAGAGTCTACCATGTTTCAATATAAGAAAAATAGCAGGACAAGAGGACACAGCATGAGATTAGAGGGAGGCCGATTAAGGGGTAATGTGAGGTTC
The DNA here is from genome assembly GCA_016271365.2 of Neoceratodus forsteri. NCBI lineage: Eukaryota > Metazoa > Chordata > Ceratodontiformes > Ceratodontidae > Neoceratodus > Neoceratodus forsteri. Next base: position 1,383,016,583 of record CM057456.1, on the reverse strand, counting down.
TGTTTCACAGAAAGCGTGGTGGATGCATGGACCAGCCTACCTCAGGAAGTGGTGGATATGAATACAGCGCAGGGCTTCAAACAGGCATGGGATAGGTATAAGGGAGCAATACAATGAGTATGAATAGATAGACCGTTGACAGAGTAAAGGCCTATGGCACATTCATAAGGTAGAAAAAAATGGGCAGACTGGATGGGCCTTGCAGTCCTTATCTGCCATCAACTTTTATGTTTCTATGATTCTATGTAAGCTAGACATCATCTATAATATGTTTGCCTGTTTCATCCTGGACACCTCTCAGAAGACTCATCACTGTGCCCTACATTGAAAACTGGGTTGGATGAGCCTGGCAGAGAGCAGATATGTACACTTATTACATTTTGTTCACAATTGTCATTGTCAGAATATGCCTTTTTATATTCCAGACCTAGTGCAAGTAAGAAGAACTGAAGTAGGTCTGATCTGATCTGATCTCTTTAAACCAATGAAAACTACTTTTGGAGTACCTATTGCAGAGTCAAATATACTTCAGATAGGTCATCTAGTTACTTTAATTGTAAAAGGGTATAAGTTTGACAAGACTTATGCTTGGCCTTAATGCGAGCACAAACAGGACACAGCAGCAATTAGTGAACATTTGACTCCACATTACAAAACTTAAAACTGCTAATGTGAAAACATAAGATTAATGTTTTTGCTCTTCTCAGTTTCGATTTGCAGATACATTGGACATTTTTCTCATTATTACTGGCATCATAACAGCCGTGGGGAATGGACTCTGCCTACCTCTGATGACCATTGTGTTTGGTGAAATGAGTGATAGTTTTGTCTCTGGCGCTCAGTGTATTAATAATGCATGTGAGTAACATATTTATATATCTGTACACACAATAGATTCAAGGCTAATAGTTCTTTAGCTACACGTATCTGTTCTTCCCCCTTTACTGAATAGTGGTGCAACATTTGTAACTTTGTTGTACCCTTGAACCTTGCTGATAGCTCCTGCACTCTGTAGAACATGTTTCCTCCTTGGTCTCCTTCAGTATCCTAGGATAAATGCTATAATGGCTTGGACAGTTTGATGCCCCTCTAATGAACTCTGCCTTATTAAGACCTTATTAGCAGTGTACTATATGTGCAGCCTATGTTAGTTAGCATATATTTTTTGTAATTCACTTTCCATTGTTAGTTTTTTTGCAGAAACTCAGATCACAAAATGTGGTGCAGATATGCATACAGGAATCACGGAAGAAAAATAAGCAGGGATATTAGAATTGTCTGCTGGGGGAACACACACTGTAACCTGTGTACCAGTACAAAAATGAACAGACACCAGACAAGTAGGGCCCCGGGAGGCAAAGCACAGGAAGACAGGCAATCAAAATTGTATTAGCAATGGGGGAGCAAAAAGGTTGAGGAGCATGAAGGGTGGAGAGAGAGCAAGGGAGAGATCTGAGAGAGTGCAACAAAACTAATGTGCTACTGTGGAGCCAAGGTGTGAGAACTTGCTTACTTGTGTATTTATTTCAAAATTGGTAACTGGGGAAGGCACACTGAGTCAAGGTACATTTCCAGGCATGGCCTTGGGGACAGGGAACAGGGGAAGACAAAATCACAAGTACAACACTGGTACAAATCATTGGTACACAAGTGCAGTCACGGTACAAAAAGGACATTTTTTTGCAGGTGCAAATAAATACTACGTCAATGTTCAAGGTGATAAAAACAGCACAATTACAGGTGACAAAAAGTTAATAACAGCAAGGTCTTTTGTTAGGTTCCGAGTTGTTTGCTATTATCAGCAAACAATCCGGAACCTAACAAAAGACCTGATTATGGGGTGCCATTGGACCACCAGGGATATAGGACGTCTTTTCATTACAGATGCCCGTGATTGGGCAGAGTGCGGTCCACTGGACCACCAGGAATATAGGGTTTTTGTAACAGATGCCCGCGATTGGGCAGAAAGTGGTCCACTGGACCACCAGGGACATAGGACGGGGAGCTTTCTTTCAAGAAATGCCCACGATTGGGCACGGGGGTGCTGCCAGGTGCAGCTGGAACTCGGGTGGCCACCCACAGGTGGCAGCTGCCGTGTTGCACCATGCAATGTGGCAGCTCACCTGTGGGTGCCATCAGTTGTTCCTTTTTTTTTCAGCTTAACTTTGTGCTGGTGCAGGTAGGGGTTGAGCATACATGGCTCTGTACATCCCGGGCTGAATATCGGGCTGTGCAGTTTATGCATAGGCACGCCCCCCCACCTATGCCTGCATACATTACTGATGCGCTCTGGTGCATTGGGATTTGTGCCGTGCACTTTTCCCTTTTGAATATCATGCCGGGGCGCATCAACACTGTTGCGCCATGTGCAGCACTTTTGAATATCTGGGCCCGTGTATATTTGAAATGGGGAACTCCTTTTTTACTGCTCACTAATACAATACACTAACTGATGGTCAGAAAGCAAATCAGGAAGAACACTAACTGTACCATAACACTCAGGGCAATTAGAAAAAACAATTAAGAACAGAGGAAGAATATATATTTCTGCTATTGATTCTAGGGCATTCTTCCACCAGTCCCAAGTTGGAGACTATGGGCTCAATTTTCAAAGTTTCAGGAAAGAAGCAAGGTGTGTGCATCAAACAGACATGATGCAAGGAGCACACTTTGCTGCACCTTTCATCGTTCCTGATTTTCAATCAGTGCTTGTAGCACCAGCTGGACCCCCTGCAACAAACGATCCGCAGGCTGTGCCATGGCACTGGGGTGGCATGCATGATCCCCAACCATGTGATTTTGAAAGCCCCAAACTGTCTGCAAGCCTTGACTATGGTTAGACCAGCTAGAGCTGGACTAATGGCTCTTTGTGCAGACCCCAGCCATTGCTGCTGGATGGTCAGAGACCATGCAGCACAAGCCGGCTTCCTGTCATGTACTGAGGTGATAGCAGTGAAGGTGGACACAGGCCCAACCCTAGCCACTCACTGTGTAAACACAATCCCAAGCCTCCAAGCCATATGTGTGGTGTCCCAGCAAGGGCTCTAGATGCACCAGTAATCAATGATACTGAACAGCCTCCTACCAGCACAAAATCTTCACACCCTCAAGTGTCATTCCAAGACTAATGCATGCTGTATGCCATGGGCCACAGCATACAACTGTGCAGTGCCACACAGGATAAATGTGTAACCCCAACTATATGGTATGCCAGCAATGTCAGTACCATATCTATCTACATGCTGGCATATTGAGGCCAAGGTCCATTGCATGACATGCAGCATGCTGCTGTCAGAGAACAGCATGAATTAGACACAGCTATTTGTCATCCAGCAGTACATCATGCATAGTGTCATACACAGGGCCAGATATACAGGTATTAGAACACAGTAGAAATTTTCATGCCTTAGCTGTGCACCTAGGGGATAAGGCCATAGTGCTCCTACATGGCACACAAAAGACAATAGCTCTGACAACAGGACAATGTGGGATATATGGCAGTCGATCATGATGTACTACAGGCATGCTCCCCAGTCCACGTAAGTACGGGTCACACAAACAGGGCACTGCATACAGCACTCAACTTGTCCCACAGTATGTAGCATCTCTGTTGGCCAGGTCCTTCCTTAATGTGCTGTCACTACAGTAGGTACAGTTCCCACATGTATAGGTGCCCTGGGGGTGTGGGGTAATCATGGTATTGTGGTGCTTATCAGGTGAGGATTAGAAAGAGGAGTGAAGCGAGGTAGGAGGGAGTAGAGCCAAATCAGCATTTGGAGATGAAGGAGGTACAGTGAGCCTGGTGATGTGATGGTAGAGGGAGGATGGATTAGGAGGAGTTAAGGAAACAGTGGTGTGTACAAGGGGGTAAGACATTACAGATCAACTTAGATCAACCTGGGGGAGGGCTCCCAGGAATGCAGGAATACAGGAATACTCATTCAAAGCAATGATAACTGACATGGGAACTCATAAAAGTGGTCCCATTTTTGAGTGAATAATTCCTAGGAAGCCCTGGGACACAGAAATAAGTTTCAAACACTGAACTGCAAACAACCCAGGTTGGGAGGGGTGCAGGTAAGGGCAGCCAGCCTACAGCAAACAGTAATATCCAAATAGCCTGCACTCCAAAGCATAGAAAAGCACAACTCAAAGTATAGTTTTAAATGCTATCATGGCAAGTAAGGGTGAGCATGCAAACAGATCTCAAGACTGCCGCAATGCCCTGCCGCTTTGATTCAGAAACCCTTTGTCAAGGGACACATAAATAACCTGCTTGTAACTCGACTGGACTCTCATTTCCTTTTTTAAAAATTAATTCTTGATTAGGGAAGAGAGTAGCATGTTCATTAGGTATTTATAGGTTACAGCAATATTTCTGAGCTTGATATATCTGATATAGACCACTGTAGCTCTAACTTGCTATAGCAATACAAATTGTGCATACTTTGCTCCTTCCAAGAATTTATACTATAGAACCTACAAATAAAGAAAAAGGTAACACCAGAACAAGTCAAACTGATGGTGTCTTATTTAATAAAGAAGCTTCTATAACCTGTACCTTATCAGGTGTATAATTCCCCGAGTGGATTACGTTTTTTTAAGGGGGTGCTGGAAGGCAAAAATGGATACCTGACCACCTTGAAGGGGAACCACATCCAAGGAAGGGCAAAACCCCAGGAGTACACTAGATTTTCAGCTTAATGGGCTCTAACAGTCACGCATGGTACAAAATCCTTTGAGATTTCAGTGACATGGTGTACCCACATTGATTAAATTGACAAGAACAGTTGCTCAAAATGATTTTTAAAATATGTAATCTTCTCCATTCTATACAGTTGATTAACTAGGTCCCTCCAATTTTCCATTCTTGGGACAGTCTGGGTAAGCCAGTTATAGATAATAGTTTTTTGGTAACCACTAAGAGAATTGTTAAAAGCTGTTGCTTCTGCCTTGATTTCAGATCCTGTGAAGTGGCCCCCAGTACCATATAGCTCAAATCCTTTTGACACTCTGAGTCACTTTTCACCCCTATTTTTGTGCAACAAGCATTACAAAAGTCATACACAACAAGGCAAGTCCACATGCTAGCATGGAGAAGGGCTTTGGCTACACTGGGGAATGGGGGCCAACCTGGAAGAATATGGGCCTGTAAGTAAGATGTCCTGCATCCTTCCAGGAAGGGGATTGCAATCTTGGTGCAAGGTTTACATGATACTTGGATGAGCAGTTAAACTGGCCAATGGGGGAGGTGATAGATAGATAGATAGATAGATAGATAGATAGATAGATAGATAGATAGATAGATACTTTATTTGTATAGCACCTTTTCCCGGAGGCTCGGAGCACTTAACAAGAATGTTTAAAAACAATACATACATAATATCATAACATACATTTCAAACCCTAAAACTACAACCACAAACTATGCAACAGAGTATTGTAAAAATCTATGTATTCTACAGTTAAAATACTACAATAAAATAATGATCAGTCAGTTCTGCTCTTACATACCAAAAGCCTGGTTAAATAAAAATGTCTTTAGTCCTGTTTTGAAGGTTTCCACTGAGGGTGCCTCTTTTAGATGCCTAGGTAGCCAGTTCTACAGGGTTGGTGCAGTCACTGTAAATACATGATCCTCTGAATGCCTCAACCTAACCCTGGGAACCACAAGGAGGAAACCCTCGGATGAACAGAGAGCCCAGGAAGGGCAGTGAGGAACAAGAAGATCTTGCAGGCAGGCTGGTCCCTCTTTATGCAGGGCTTTATAGGTCAGTAATCTGACCTTGAAGGCAATCCTCCACCTAACTGGCAGCCAGTGCAATTCATGGAGGACAGGTGTAATATGCTCTGATCTTACAGTGCCCATCAACAATCTAGTCACCACTTTTTGCACAAGCAGCAGTTGGCAGAGATGTATTTTATTTATTTATTTATTTATTTATTTATTAGAATATCAGAATTAAAGTCCTGTGAGTCATAGACTCATTTCCAAAGGCTCTTTGTTGTATGACATAAATACAGGCATGAAAGTAATACAGCAAAGACAACATTACATAACTAGTTGGATGGTAGATGTAGAGATATTTTCTAGATTCTGGCAAGCTCAGTATTGTTTTTACAGTTCTGGGGACCTTTTAACAAATTGCTGTAACTTTGAGCATGCTGCATGTCATGCAATGGACCTTGGCCTCAATATGCCAGCCTGTATAACTGAGCCCTGTTTAGCACTTGACAGGAAACAGGAAGAGAGCCTGGTAGTTCAGGCAGAGCACAGCCTGAACTACTAAACGGCTGAGAGCAACTATTTTTAAAGATCTTGTGGGTTAAACCCTTTGCCTGAGCCACGTATGAGTGGTGCACGCATTGAGGAACATTTTTAAAGTTTATTTGGGAATCTGAATTTGTAGTGTCCGTGACCCCAGAGTCTACTTCCGGTCACTGTAACATATAAAACTCGCTTCTGCAGTGAGTGAGCACCAGTAGAGGCATTTTCTAGATTCTGGCAAGCTCAGTGCTGTTTTTACAGTTCTGGGGACCTTTTAACAAATTGCTGTAACTTTGAGCCGTGCTGTATAACTGAGCCCTGTTTAGCACTTGACAGGAAACAGGAAAAGAGCCTGGTAGTTCAGGCAGAGCACAGCCTGAACTACTAAACGGCTGAGAGCAACTATTTTTAAAAATCTTGTGGGTTAAACCCTTTGCCTGAGCCATGTATGAGTGGTGCACGCATTGAGGAACATTTTTAAAGTTTATTTGGGAATCTGAATTTGCAATGTCCCGTGACCCCCAGAGTCTACTTCGGGTCACTTGTAACATATAAAACTCGCCCTGCAGTGAGCAGGGCGAGCAATGTGGGGACGAAGCACGCGAGACCGGAGATGCGCACAGAGACACGCTGCCTGTGCATGTCTGTTGTGTTTGCTGTGTCCGCTGGGATAGCGGGGAATCGGGACCTACTTAGATTTCCTAAGGTAAAGAAATCTCTGTTTTAAAATGAGGCTGTGTATTAGATGTAAAATGTCAACTGATGAGGAGGCCAGAGATGGGTTTACTTGTGATAAATGTAATTTAATAGATATCTTACAAACAGAGATACAGGTTTTAAGACAAAGGGTTCAGGTACAGATTGATATCAGTAATTTGAAACAATATATTGATTCTGTAATAGATGCGACCATGACATCATGTGAACATAGTCACCTGAATGAAACACATGAGAAGGAGGAAGAATGGTGTCTTGTAACAACAAATACCAATAAAAACAGAAAAAAAGGGTAGAAGAACCATAGGGGGTTCCTCAAATGTTTTAACACCAAACAGGTTTTCTATTCTTAATCAAGATGGGGCTAGCTACATTTCAACTCAAACTGACCTTCCCCCGCCCCCATTATCCAGTGACCTCAACAAAATACAGGTTACTCCACTTCAAAATGGAACCAACATTACACAATCCCCCCCACCATTTACTAAGGAGCAGTTTAAAAATCTAGAATCGAACATACCAGTAGGGGAGAACAAACAAACTACTGGCAAAATTAATAAGCCGGTAAAAAAAGAGGAGGAGTCTAATATAGAGACGCCCTGGTTCTGGGTGATTCTATGTTGAAATATACAGATCACATTTTATGTAAAAATCGAAAACAAACGACTCACAGTCGGTGCATCCCTGGAGCAGGTATAAAAGACATCAAAAATCTTCTCCCTGGCTTAAAAGAAAACACTCACAAACCATTGGTCCTTATACATGTAGGAACTAATGATGTAGGGAAAAGAAGGCTCCTAGATATACAGAGAGATTTTGAGGAGGTAGAGAGGACCCTTACAGAGGATGGATGTGATCTCATTATTTCTGGGATACTGCCAATACTCAGGGCATCATGGGATGTAAATGATGATATAATGCAGTTAATTGGATGGTTGAAAAGATGGTGCTTTAGAGAAGGCCATACCTTTGCCGAACAGGGGGCAAAGTTTAGGGACCCAATACTATATGCACAAGATGGACTCCATCTAAACAGAAGGGGGAAGCATATTTTTGCTTACCAACTCAGACACACATTGGAGGAAAATTGAAACTTAGCATGGGGGGGGTAGACCTATTAGTTGCCTTTCAAGGAAGAAAAATATGACCATACTTCATATAACTTCCTCTCATTAAATGCCAGTAGTTTAAATAACAAATTGGGTGAATTAAAATTATCCATGGAACAATTGAATGTTAGTATATGTGGTGTTACGGAGACCTGGTGGAGCCCACATGATCCATGGGAAAAGCAAATAAATGGATTTAATTTGTATCACAAAGACAGAAAAGAAAAAAGAGGTGGGGGAGTGCCTCTATTCATTTCCAACAAAATAAATTCTGAAGAAATCAATACAACTAAATGGGATAAAATAGAGGTGTTATGGGTCAAAATATCATTTTGCCATTCACACGTTGTTAACATTGGGGTCATGTATAGATCACCCACTGTTACACCGGACCAGGAGGAACAATTACTGGATTTTTTGGATACAATTGGTAGAACTAAAAGTAACATTGTAGTAGGTGATCTTAATTTACCAGGCATAAATTGGACAACATTACGGACAAATACTACTATGGAATCATGATATCTAGAATTATGCTTGCTAGCAGGAATGAACCAGTGGATAAATGTCAATACTAGAGACAGTCACATATTAGATCTTGTGTTAAGTAACCTAGATGGTAATATAACATCTTGTAAGGTTATTCCCCCTCTTGGATCCAGTGACCACTCTATGGTTTACTTTTCCCTTGACACATTAACAGACACTATTGTAAGCAGGACTAGCAAATATGACTATAGTAAAGCTGATTTTGATAGTATGAGAACATATCTCAAAAACTGAACTGGGTAGAGGAATTTCAAAACAAAACATCTCAACTCCATGTGGGATCTGCTGGGGGAAAATAAGTTTAGCTACCCAAACTTACTCCTTTAATAAAAGAACGGATGACACCACCAAGATCAAACCCAAATGGATGTCAAAACACATACTGAAACTGATAAAGAAAAAATAGGGCATTTTATAAGGCCAAAAGATCGGAAACAACATTTGCTGGAAAACATATAAGGACCTTTTAAAAAAGTTAAAAAAAATGTATTAAAGAAGCCAAACTAAAATATGAGTTAAGCCTAGCAACCAGAGTCCAGGATAACTATAAATCTTGTTATGCATATATTAATGACAAAAAAGGTGCTTGTAGACCTAATGGCCCACTACATGCAATGGATGGTAGTATAGTTACTGACCAGTCTCTTCTTGCCCAAATGTATAATGATTTCTTTATATCAGTCTTCAATAGTAAATCCTCCCCTAAATTAGAACATTTGCAAACTGTACTAGAAGTAGAATCACTGATAACAAGTGAAGACATACTTAAAAGGCTCCGCAAATTAGATCAGAATAAATCACAAGGTCCGGATGGAAAACACCCAAGAATAATTAAAGAACTGGCAGACCTCTTGGCTGGACCCCTGACGATTATTTTTCAAACATCATTAACAAAAGGGCTAGTGTTGGAGGCATGGAAACAAGCAAGAGTGGTTCCCATTTACAAGAAAGGGAGTAGACATGAGGTGTCCAACTATTGACCAATTAGCCTGACATCTGTCTTAGGAAAAATCTTTGAGGGTATTTTAAAAGATTATATTGTGACCATGCCAAAAAACAGATCTGGTAGACCCAGTAAAGCATGGATTTACCACCGAAGGTCCTGTCAGACCAACCTGTTGGAATTTTATGGAAAGGCTAGCAGGGCAATGGGTGAGAGACAGCCTTGTATGTGGTGTATCTCAATTTTTCAAGGCTTTCAAGGTCCCCATGGAGAACTTATTGAAGCATTAATACTACAGGACTTACCAGGAAAATAACAAATTGGGTAGATGCATGGCTCACCTCTAGAAAGCAGTCAGTAAATGTAAATGGGACCAACTCAGCATGGGCGGAGGTGACTAGTGGGTTCCCTAGGGCTCTGTCTTGGGGCCCTGTTTGTTTAATATATATATTGCCTCAATGAAAGTCAACAATGGAGTCTGGGTTTCTAAGTTTGATGATGATACCAGGGTTGGGTTTCCTATTAATAACCAAAATGACGCCACAAAACTACAAGAAGCACTAAATATGCTGGAGTCCTGGGCATTAGATAAAAAACTGCTGTTTAATGTGGACAAATGTTGTGTTATGCACCTTGGGAAGGCAAATAAACAGATACCATATACACTTGGAGGACAAATATTAAATACTGTGGAACAACAGAGTGACTTGGGTATTATGGTTACAAACGATCTGTCACCTAAAATGCATTGCAATCAGTTATTAAAAATCAAGTATTTTTTACACTGTATAAATAAACATATTACATCTAGAAGTAGAGATGTTCTTCTGCCCCTTTATACATCATTGGTGAGGCTGCATTTGGATTACTGTGAAAGTTTGGTCACCAGTGGAAGAACCGAGATAGTGGCACTTGAGAAAGTTCAGAGAAGAGCCACTCAAAATATACAGGAGGTTAAAGGTCATGATTATCAAAAGAGGCTAAATATTCTGGGTTTATATTCCTTGGAATATAGGCGTTTAAGGGGGGATATGTGTTTAATCTATAAAGCCACTATCGATCCAGATTTATGGGAACTACTGGGTTTGAGGTACAGGGAATTGTCGGGTAATACTAGATCACACCCTCTACAACTATATGTGGAATGTCCAAAAACTAAAAAAAGAAAATCCTGGCTCACGCTGAGAGTTAACAATATTTGGAATAGGTTGCCATTAGAGGTGGTGGCTAGTGTAACTGTGAACGCATTTAAAAACAAACTAGATAGCTTCTTACTTAAGCATAATATTCAGGGTTATTAATAAATGGCGAGCAAAAGGACTAATGTCTTTATAGCTCTGTACTTACCTATGAGACCTATGAGACCTATGAGATGTACAAACATTATTAAGCATTATAATACATTGATGAGTGCTTATACAGAGTATTAGCTAAATAGTTTGCCTCCAGATAGCCCCAGGTAAAGGGCATTACAGTAATACAGTCTGGACATGACAAAGGCATGAACTAGGGTGGACAGGTCTTCAGTTGATACAAGGGTCTGGATCCAAGCAATGTTCCTCAACCGCGTTTGATGGCGGACAACATCTGAGCATCAAGTGTCAAGCTGTCATTGAGGATCACACCCAGATCCTAAACCTGAGTGGAGGGGGTTGGGGAAAAAACCCCAGAATTAAACCAGAAAGATCTCTGAGTCCACCCCCATCCCTCCGACAGCCAGGATCCACCACCAGAGCCTCCGTCTTGTCTGGGTTGAGTCATAGCCAATTGCGAGTCATCCAGTTTTAGATTTCCTTCAGGCAGGCATAAAACACAGAAGCTGCCATCTGGTTTCCAGGTGCACAGGACAGGTATAGCTATGTATAATCAGCATTGCAATAAACATCCAGTCCATACCACCTGATAATGTCTCCCAATGGCAGCATGTACACCATGAACAAGGGTGACAGAACCGACCCCTGCAGAACTCCATAGTGTAGCAACATCTGGTTAGATGAGGATAACACAATTGTCACCCTTTGCACTCTGCCCATGAGGTAGGCTCTATACCAGTTGACGACATTTCCGGTTAACCACCAATACTGCCGGCGGTCCAGCAGCACCTTGTGGTCCACAGTGTTAAACGCTGCTGAGAGAGCAAGGAGAACCAAGATGGTACATTCTCTCCTGTTTCTCACCATTAGGAGGCCATTTAGCACCTTCACCAGGGTGGTTTCTGTGCTATGCCCAGCCCTGAATCCAGACTAGAAACACTCATAAGTGGCAGAGGAGGCAAGATGTATCTCAAGCTGAAAGGCCACCACTTTCTCTAAAACCTTCCCTAAAAATGGGAGGTCTGTAGTTGCTGAGAGACTCTGAGTCCATTGAAGATTTCTATAATAGGGGTCTAACCAAGGCCTCTTTCAGTGCCATAGGAAAGACCACAGTCCCCAAGGAACTCCAGACAATCTCATCCACCACAGATCCTATCAGGTCCACAGATCCAACCAAAAGTTGAGTGGGACCTTGGTCAAGGTCACAATACATTGGCAGCAGCCTCAAGACTATCTCAGCCACTTCCTCCACTCCAACTGGATCAAACTTAGCCCGTACAAGAGGGGTGCCCAGGCACAACTCAGGCTGAACCCCACAGGTCCCATGAGCAACACTGGAAGAGATCTCTGTCCTGATAGAGGACACCGTGTCAGCAAAGAACAGAGCATATTCCTTGCACCTCATGCTTGAACCTGCTCTTCCCATCCAGGCTGGCTGTAATAGCCCGTCTACCATACAGAAGAGCTGAGCTGGTCTGTTCCATGCCGCAGCAATCTCCCTTAACAAAAAATATGCCTTTTTTCAGGAGACTTCCCCCTGATAGTCACCATAATGTGACTTGAGGGCCAATTTGTCCCCCATCAGCCCAGATCTCCTCCAACACTGCTCCATCCTCCGACCCTGTATCTTTAACTCCCTGAGCTCCCCATCAAACCAATGAGGCCTCCAGCAAGTATATAAGGGTCTGACACGAATGGGTGTGATCGAGTCGAAGGCCGCACCTATGGCCCTATTATAGGCCACTACTGCCTCCTCTGGCCCAGTCACACAAGCAGCCCCCACACTTGATTGGTCCAGCACCACCAATAGTCCTGCTTGGGACAATCCCCATAATGGGTGGTACCAGACCATCTCCACAGAGGATGGACCCTTGGGGTAGTCTCAAACATGAACCTCATGGTGCTATGGTCTGCCAAATGACCAGATCAGTCCTGAGGTCATTGACCCCAAAATCCAATGTGAACACCAGTTCTGAGGTTACCAACTGGCCATTTGAGTGGGTTGCTGAGGTGACAATGTGTGACAGGTCCAGAGCTTCCATGCTCTGCAGGAGGTCACGTCCAAATGGTGAGCATTTATCCTAGACTCAGGCATTGAAGTCCTCCAGAATTAACCATCTGGGGGACTCCAACACCATGCGGAAGTCACCAACCTCCCACAGGAATTTCCTCTCCCCGCCCAGTGGGTGGTAAAGCAGAAGGATCCTGTAACCTGTGCCAGGACCCCCCTCACATGGCAACACTCTCAAATGACCCAGTAGGACACACGTGTAGCACCATGATGCCCAGGCTGGCTTTAAAATAAATGGCCACTCCCCCACCTCCATGATCCTTCCTTGGAGTGTGTATCATTGACTACCCAGCCGGCACTGCTGTCTCTAAAATAGAGGCAGTATTCTCATCCAGCCAGGTCTCTGTGATGTAAGCCAGGTCTACCGAGGACACCAAATCTACTATTACTGCAGTCTTGTTCCTTATCGACCTGGCATTGCATAACACAGACCGAGTAGGATGAGGGGAAACTGCTGGATCAACCACCTGCCCACTTTCAATAGTGGAACCCTTGGGTATGGGAATCAGACAGGGGGGAACCCTCCCCTATTCCCACTTCACCCCTGGGCACCTTCTTGGCCTCACCACCTGAATCATTACTCCCCAGTAGCCACTGGGACAGCCCCCTGACCTGATCCTCCCCCAGAGCAATCTCCAGTGCCCTGCATCTTCTATATGCTTCTGCAGGAAGAGGGGGGAGCTCAAAAGGGTGAAGGACATGCAGGTAGGCCACTGAGTAGCTGCACCTTACAGGCATATATCCCAAATTCCAAAACAAAAGTCTCCCAAGGTTCCTTTTTTCTTTTAACAAGAGAAGAATAAAATGGATATATTCATACAATCAGAACAAAGTAACCATTTCTCAACCCTAAATAATGAATCAAGTCAATAAAATAATTTTCTCATTTTTCCTTCTTTTAATGTCGTTTTCCAACTTTCAAATATTTTCTCTTTTGATATGTTTCTCCAATAGATTTCTTTAGTAACGTCTCAGAACAAAAGTTCCTTCATCAGACTCTGGAGCATTTCAATTGTTTCTAAATTATACAAAACATAAACAAAGGTTTAGAATGCATACTTCATGGCATATATCCCAGGCATATCCTGACTGTATTAATCTCTCTATAGTATCACAACTTATATCAACCCCCCCAAAACAAATATTATAAATACACAACAAATTATCACAAACACTTACACACTCAACAACATTCACATTACCAATCATACAATTAACAACCACCCAAACCTCCCTGCCCACCCAATCCCACAACAAATTTTAATACAGGCAGTCCTTAATTTTATCACAAATGTTCTTAAAATATGCAGTGCATAAGTCCAACTAATTATTCTGTTCTGTATTTGGTAGCAATAGGGCTCTCACTTCCCAGAGCACAATAGTTCAGACCAACTCAAGGGACTCTCACTTCCCAACAGCCAACATTATAATCAGTTTGAGCTTTAATAATTTTGCTCTTTCACAGCCATTTCAGCAGTATTACTCAGTTAACTTTTAACCCTATGACTGTCCCGTTGTCAAAGGCTTACAACCATAATTGCTGTTTGTTGTAACATCGGTGGGATATTATATCTCATACTCACAGTGAACCTATTTTTCTAGACCAGTTCTCAATTCAAACTTTTAATCCACAACTCCTGATGTCAGCCAAGGGTGGCAACAGTTGTATCACCCAGCTGATGGAGCAGCAGGGAGGGATAGCCCAATGGAAGAAAATTCCCCTTAGGATAGGGCACAGAAAGGCAGGGATGGGTCAAGGCAGAAGAAAAGGGAGTATAAAATGTAGGTAATTGAGGGTGGAGGGTTAATGAAGACAAGGAATGGGTAAGGTAGAAAGGGAAGAGGAGAGTCCAGGAAGATTCAAGGAAAAGCACAGGCAGGAATGTGAAGGGTAAACAGGGCAGCAGGCAGGGTGGAAGGAAGGTTGTGAGAGCCATATATGCCAAGGCAAGGAGTCTTGGAAACAAAAATCTGAACCTGGAAGCCATCATGTTGGAGTCTGACCTGGAGTTAGTGACCATAATGGAGCAGTGGTGCACTGAGCACCACAACTTAGACATGGCTATACCTGGCTATTCTGTGTTCAGGAAAGAAAAGACATTGAGGAGTGGAGGAGGTGTTTTATATGTGAGGGAGGGAATAAAGATATGGAGGTACAAGAGCATTATGAGGAAAAGGAGGGCCTGGAGGTGCTGTGGTTCATATAAGAGTCTGACCCCAGGGTCATTATCCATAAAGG
Source organism: Neoceratodus forsteri (assembly GCA_016271365.2). Classification (NCBI taxonomy): domain Eukaryota; kingdom Metazoa; phylum Chordata; order Ceratodontiformes; family Ceratodontidae; genus Neoceratodus; species Neoceratodus forsteri. The sequence continues at coordinate 1,383,001,374 of CM057456.1, read as the reverse complement.
GTAGTGTACAGACCTCCAGCACTTGGAGAAGAGCTGGATAAGGCACTTGGGGAAGCCATCCTCAGAATGGCAAGTAAGAGGGAGGTGCTGCTAATTGGTGATTTTGCTCTGCCAAACATGAAGTGCAGCCCTCCAACTGTAGCTTTGGTGAGGAGTAGGACCATTCTTGACCCCTTTCAAGAGACTTTTCTCAGGCAGCTAGTCAAATAACCAGCTAAGGATGGGACAGTGCTTGACCTGGTGCTTACAAACAGGCACAGCATTGCAGACGTCACAATAGGTAGTTCCCTGGGTACCAGTGATCACCTGTATAATGCGGTTTAACATAAAGAGTGGAGCAGAGGCTATACACATGAGGACAAGGGTTCTGGACTTTAGGATGGTGGCTTATAAAGAAATGGGGGCCTGTCTCAGAAACTGCGACAAAAGGGGATAGCTAAGGAGGGGTAGAGGCACAGTGGGGGAAAATAAGTAAAGTATAAGTAAAGCAACCAACCTCTGCATGAAGGACGTGAGTAAATGCAGAAGGAAAAATACCATTATGATTCTCTAAGGAAGTGGCAAAGGTGGTGAAGGAAAAAAGGGCTGCTTTCAGGTGGTATAAAGAAACACAGAGGGAGGAGGCATATCTAGCAAACCAGAGGGAAGCAGGTAAATTAGTAAGGAGAACAAAGAGGCAGAGAGAGGAAAGGATCACCAATGGGGTCATTAAGGGGGGGGATAAGACTTTTTTAGATATATAAGTGAGAAGAGGAAAGCGAGGGGAGGGATATTTATTTATTTTATTTAGCTTTTGTTGACCGGGTAAGTGCACTAGACAAATCCTGCCTATTTTCAGGCACGACCCGGGGGAGGGGGATACAGATGACAATTGACCTTGAACCAGATTAAGCTGTTGGTGGTATTTTTAGTGAATGAGGGAAATTTGGCCAGGACACCAGGGAAATTCCCCTTACTCTTTTCGATAAGTGCCATGGGATCTTTAACATTCACCTGAACTACCACCAATCCAGACAGATGGGACCTCGGTTTAACGTCTCATCCGAAAGACTGCACCTCAGAAGTGCAGCACCCCTCTCATGCTGTACTACAGTGTCAGTACTGGGATATTAACCCAAGTGCCAGATGTGGGAACTGAACCCACAGCCCTCTGATCTCCCGGTCTCAGAGGCGAGTGTGCTACCTACTGAGCCACTGACACATATTGATGATTAGAAAGGTTGAGGTGGAGATTGCACAGTTGAGGATCAAGAAACAGCTGACATCCTAAACAGATACTTCTGTTGTGTAATCGTGGGGGGGGGCAGACCTCCAGGGAGTGGCAGGAACAGGAGGGGGGTTATACAAGTCAATATTCAGAGGAAAGAGGCTGGAAGGAACTTGCAGATCTGAAGGTGGACAAAGCTATGGGATCAAATGGGATACACCCAAGAGTTTTAAAAGAACTCAGGGATATGCAAGCTGCATCATGGACACCATTATTCAACAGTTCACTGGAAATAGGCATGGTTCCAGAAGATGGTTAAATAGTTGATATGGTCCCTCTACATTAGAGGGGCAGCAGGGAAGAGGCTAACAACAATAGGCCAGTCAGCCATACTTCAGTGGTGGGGAAATTAATGGAGACCCTACTAAAAGAAAGACTGGTAGAGCATCTTGAATCCAGTGGGCTGGAAGACCACAGGCAGCATGTATTCATGGGGAGGGAGTTCAAGCCAAATGAATGTAATAGATTCCTTTGACTGGGTGACCAGGGAAATAGATCAGGAGAGGCAGGGGACATGGCCTCTCTGGACTTTAGCAAGGCTTTCAATGCTGTGCTGCATAGGAGACATAAATAAACTGAGCAGCCTGGGGGTGGGATCCAAAGTGATGAACTGGGTTAGAAACTGGTTAACAAATAGAAGAATGGCACTAATTCTAAAGATGGAAGAGTGACCAGTGGGGTGCCACAGGGCTCAGTACTGGGACCGGTCCTTGTCAGTGTCTTCATGAGTGACAATATAGAAGAAATTGAAGGGAAGGTATGCCTTTTTATGTTGTCTTGCACCTGTGCAAGCAACATGATGCGGTAACTTCAGAATAGCAGGTTTTGGAGGCACGGTCCTGTTGTGGCCTGTGGCGCCACCGCTTTTTGGGGCTGGGCTCCATGGCACAAATTAGATTGCACGCTATCTATGACAGCAGTGCAAAAGTGTGCCCACCACCTTGAAACATGGCGGCGACCGTGCCATCCCCCTTGCACAGTCCCCAGAAAAGCCAACTTAGGGGGTGCCTAATCCCCCTGTCAGCATCATCATGTCCCCTCCCCAGTTCATCTGCCAACGGGGATGCCCAATCCCTGTTGGCATCATCCACCCAACACTCTTTTTTATTTGCCGATGGGGTGCCCAATCCCCATCAGCTACAGTCCCCCCCATGAAAAAAAAAAAACACGCAGGTGACACACTGGGAGCCCATCCCAGTGTGTCAATGTACCTTCAAAAAACAAACCTTCAACTTAGGGGGGTGCCCAATGCCCCTGTTGGCATCATCATGCCCCCCTCCCCAGTTTATCTGCTGACGGGGGAGCCCAATCCCCATCGGCATCATCCCCCCACACTCTTTTTTATTTGCTGATGGGGTGCCCAATCCCCATTGGCTCCAGTCGCCCCCCTGAAACAAAACATGCAGGTGACATGCTGGGTGCCCAACCCAGCATGTCAAATGTACCTGTAAAAAAAAAAACCTTCCCACAATGTTTTATTTTTACCCTGTAGAGTAGAAAATGGTCTCTCACAGTCTGCAGCCCCCTCCCCCAACCCACACCCACCTAATGTGTACCCTACCTCCCACACCCCTCACCCCATACTTACTTCCGGAGCCTGGCGCGAAGATCTTCCGTGGACCGGGAACACGTCTGCTCTCTTCAAAGCCGACCGCAAACTGAAGAAATGCCGGTAAGCTGTATAATGGCATAAATAGGATTTTTTCAACTTTGGTGCATATCTCGGGCATTTTTAAGAATTTTGCCACCAATTTTTCAACATGGGGTTATTGGGACCCCACCTTCATGAATTCAGTTACTGTCATGGTGTTATTTGATCCCAAAAGGTGATTTTGCGGTCACTGTGTGGAATCACCCTTTGGGACTGATTAATGAACAGACAGTGCCACTGTTCATGAAGTGGGCTCTCAAAAAGCCTATGTCACAAATTTGATGAAAAAAAATAAAAAAAAATAACTGTTTTATGAGCGTGTGTCATGCAGTTTCCACGCACACTCGTAACTTCACGAGTCTGTAACATTTTCACTCCAGATTTTCAACATTGGCATTTTTCCACACCTCATTTTGAACAGTACAGCTGTCATTTTTCACATCCTAGCTGAAATGTGTTTTCGCACTTTCGGTGCAGAATAGCATGGTCACTGTGGGAAATCAGTGTTCGTAACAGAGTAAGAAAATCACAGTGACACTGTTCATGAGCAGAGGTCCTAAAATGCCTATGTTGAAAATTTGGTAACGAAAGTCCATTAAATGACTGTGCTATGAGCGTATGTTGCACAGTTTTCATGCACCCTCATAACTTCACAAATTTGTAATATTTTCACTCCAGATTTTCAACATTGGCATTTATTCACACCTCCTTATGAACAGTACAGCTATCATTTTTGACATCCTGGCCGAACTGTGTTATCGCACTTCCCATGCAGAATAGCATGGTCGCTGTGGGAAATCAGTGCTTGGGACAGATTAAGAAAATCACAGTGACTCTGTTCATGAGCAGAAGTCCTAAAATGCCTATATTGAAAATTAGGTGACAAACAACCATAAAATGACTGTTTTACAAGTGTGCATTGTGCAGTTTCCACACACGCTTGTAACTTCAATAATTTCTAATATTTGTACTCCAGATTTTCACCATTGACATTTTTTCACACCTCCTTATGAACAGTACAGCTTTCATTTCCCACATCCTACCTGAACTGTTTACTTTTCGCACATCTGACATGCAGTGGCATATTTGCTGTAGAAAAACAATGTTCAGAACAGAGTAAGACAATCACAGTAACACTGTTCATGAGCAGAGGTCCCAAAATGCATATGTTGAAAATCTGGTGAAAAAATTCCATAAAATGACTATGTTGCAAACATGAGTTGTGCAGTGTCCATTCACAGTCGTAAATTCAAGAATTTGTAGTATTTTCACTTCAGATTTTCAACATTGTCATTTTTGCACACCTTCTTATGAACAGTTCAGCTGTCATTTATCACATCCTGCCTGAAATGTAGTTTCACACATCTGGCACACAATCACACGGTCGCTGTGGTAAATCAACGTTCAGGTAGATTAAGATCATCATAGTGCCACTGTTCATGAGCAGAGATCCCAAAATGGCTATGTTAAACATTTGGTGAAATAATTCCACTAAATGACTGTGTTACGAGCATGCGATGTACAGTTTTCACACACGTTCGTAACTTCGAGAATGTTTAATATTTTCACTCCAGATTTCCCACATTGCTATCTCTTCACACCTCCTTATCAATGGTGCAGCTGACATTTTCATGTGATGCAGAATGATGCGGTCACTGTGGGAAATCAACGTTTGAGACAGATTAACAAAATTACAGGGGCACTGTTCATGAACAGAGGCCCCAAATGCTTTCATGAGGTGGGGTCACAAACAGGCCATGTTTTAAAATTTGGAGTGCAAATTCCAACACACACCCAGGGCATTACGGTTTCTAACCATTACATCTCACCCTGTATAGACTAACAGGCATCAGGGGTGTGTCTTTGGATTGTCTGCTGTACTGCTCACACCATTGGTCCTCCACCCCCACCCTGCAGCCACTGACAGGCATCAAGATGTGCCTTGGACTCTTCAGGCCCAAAATTCAACCCATTCTCCTATGCTGCACCCATCTCAACATACTTCCTTGTGAAATGGGGTGAGCATCAGGCCAGATGACCCCAAGGCACAACGTGACCCTTGTCAGACTCTGCAGGGTAGAGTGAGGTGAAATAGCATGAGCATTATGGCCAGCGACCCAAACACCCCCCCCCCATGCCTGTCACTCTCTGCAGGGTGGGGTGGGGTTGATGTTGGTTCTATACTTCACTGCTACTTCTATTATGTGTCTCTCTAACTCCTGCACTACCAGTGCCAAAACCAGTAAGACAACATTCAGCATTTACAAATGCTTGTTTTTAGATGATACTACAATCTGCAATAGGGTTGACACTCAGGAGGAGGTAGAGAGAATGCACAAGGATCTTGGAAAACTGGAGGAGTGGTCAATAGAAGCTGAGTACAAGCCGGGGGAAAGTTACTGACAATCACTAAATAGGAAAGGGACCTTGGGGTTGTCACATCTGATGACCTCAAGGTGGCAGGCAGTGTGACAAAGCAGTGTTTAGGTCTGTAATATATGCTAACTAAATGACAAAATCTATCAGCACACCGTAATGAGTGGGACTTAGCCCATATTTATAAGGTAATTGCAGTTTCATTCAGCAGTGCAGTTGCACCTTAATCACAGCTCCTCTCTCTGAAATGTGCAAACCAGCAAAGTTACAAAGTGATTACAGTTCTTGTGCAAATGTAAAAAAGTCTGTGACAGTTTCTAACAGTTTGTATTGCCCAACAAAAGGGTAGCAATGCAGTTCAACTTTACCATCAAGATGTCTTCCTGGCTCACTTGCCTAATCCAAAAAGTTGTGGTCCTGTAATCTAGTTTCTGGAAACAAAATCCTTTTTCGGTTACTGCAGGACATTGGTTGTTAATTCAATCAGGTATTGGATTTTTTTGGTTCTCCACAGCTGTTTTATGCTTCATGCACTACCATTGATCCCTCCTTGGGGCTCTTTGTAAGAGGGGTAGAATTTTGCTTAATCTCACTTAGTTTTTGCATCTCCTCCGCTCCGGACATTCAACCTGGAAACCCCCGAGGAGGGACCAATGGTAGCGCATGAAGTGTAAAATGGTCATGGAAAACCAAAGAAATCCAATACCTGCTTGAATTAACAACCAGTGCCCTGCAGTAACCAAAAAGGCAGGCATACACATGGCATTTAGGTGCATTTTGTAAAACCAGCACTGCGCATCTAAGATATGAAGATTGTTAAATCTCCATATATAAGGGCACCAATAAGGAAGGGGCAGTAGAGCATCATCATCCCACGTTATTAGCAGTGCGATCATGGGGGGGTTAGGAGGATGAGTGCCATATTTAAACATGCCGGCTGCACCGGGGGTTTACATACTTTTTACAAGTGCTCAGGTAAAAATACTTCTAATTTTATATGGTGCCTGCAGGGCAAATCTGTGAGGTGAAGCCCCAATCTGTGCAGTGGTCGAGGCTTCACATCTGCTGGAAGTTCTCCTTTAAGGATGGAGATTGGTTAATATGAGTTACATGGAAAGAATTTCTAAAACAAACCTTCCTTCCTATATCACTATATATGAGCAAACTCTGTAGGATGAATGTTTGTAAGCACCAGGTCACTACCCCTAATGAAATTAATCTCAATGTAGATTGTATTCGAAAGAAGAACTTGTGCCTCCATTTCTTACTACTGTAAAATAGTGCTGCTCACTCAGACCTCTTGTTGTAAGATACTGTAGTCACTCTCCCAATTAGAGAAACTATGCATGAAGGACAGGATGCCACATCAAGGGGTAAAGAGATGTCTTGAAACAAGGGAAAATGGGAATAATGTATAAATACATTTTGTATTTAAATGTATGGATCTCAAAGAGATGGCTCACCTAATTGTAATGTAATTTTATATAATGTCTTCCAGCAAGCACTTATAACTGCACACTGGAGTCTTTTGAGGAGCAAATGACAGAGTAAGTCAATAATGAAGCATAATGACAGTCTTGCTATTTCTTTACAACTTGCAATATCTTATACATAAACAGCTTATGTGAGTTGAATGTACTGGTGTTGATGAGCTCCTTTAAGTGCATTTCTGAGATTATGATCCAATATTCAGAAGTGTCCATTTGCACTGCACAAACCATATTGCCATGGGAAAAATACTACATAACCAACAAAGTGCCATATTCATACAAGAAGCATACCTTGTCTGGCATGTGCTGCCTATATGAATATCAGGTTGTAGTTGCACCATGGAAGTTGCATATCAGCAGCACACCGCAGAGTCCTGCTTGCAGCAGACAGACATTCAAAATGAAAGGGAGATATTGCATTTCAAATGCACGTGGGTTCCATATTCAGAGGCTGGCACGCTAATGACCACATATGGCATGCTAGTCAGTAAGGGGCAATTTTCATGCCATTATGTGGCCTTAAAACTCTGATCAATGCCTCTGTTCACAAATCTGCTGAGGCATCATGCAAAGCCTACCTGATTTCTGCAACACATGATCTCTGGCAGTCTAGTGGTACCCTATCCTGTATGATCCCTGATAAAATCTTAACATTCCATGGCAGTCTTCTGGTACCCCCTCCCCAACCCACAGTATAATACAGTGATCCCCCTGCAGGACCCACCTAATCAACATCTACCCACCACTCACCCCCATTTGCCACTGACTGACCCTAATAAAGTCCATTCAGGTGTGCTGGCATCAGAAGGCAGTGACTCGCACAGGCCACCACCATGACCAGCCACTATCTGAATGACAAGGCAGCAAGCATGTGTATACTATAGAAACAGCTGTTTCTATAGTTTATACATGCATGCTTCCTAACATTCAGATAGTGGCCAGCTAATGTGGTGAGAGGAGAGTCTGTGCCAGTCAACATCTGCAGACCTACTGGCAGTCAGAAACTGAACATAGTAGAGTGTGTCAGTGCCCGATTGGAGGGTGTTGAGAGCTGAGAAGATGGACCAGAAAGGATGAGACATTGTACTATACAGGAAATCAGGTGTACCACTAGATTTCTAGGAAATATTCAGATTTCAGCAGGGAATAGGTAGTAGGGGGTACTGCTAGACTGCTAGGGAATACTGAAATTTCATTCAGGACCAGGTGGTATGGAGATACCACTAGACAACCAGGAAATATTCTGAATTCATCCAGTATCAGGTGGTAGGCGGGAACCACTGGACAACCAGGGAACATTCATATGTCATTGGGGATCGCGGTAGATGGGTAAGGGTGTCGCTAGCATCAGTACTGCTAGAGAAGTGGTGAGTCGTGTTACAAGTAGGGTTTTGGAAACAGTAAATAGCAATGCCTCACAGCCTTTTCTTACTTCCAAAATTCCCTAAAGATACTACTGAGCCTTGTATGCAAGAAGGTACTCTCATTTGCATGAGCACAGTGGTGTGTTTAGTGCAGTCGAACTATCCACTGAGCATTGCACAGTGGGCTCCTTTTAAATGTCCCCTGCCTCATTCAGACAACCTATGTCCAGTAAACATGAAATTGTTAATATTAGTGCCATACAAACCTTCTGGATATTGAAGCCTATGTTACATATGATGATCCTCTGAATTCTGTTCTGTTTGGCAAATTACTGCCTTATATTACCTAAATGTTTCTGTTCTGGGAGGATCCCAAAAAGTGTTGAGGATATTAATTGATGAAATCAGATGCCACTGGATAACACTGATTTTCTTGGATACCTGATGACATCAAATACCACTGGTATCTGACTACAGGAACTTAGCACTTAGGGTCCAATGGAATACAAACTATGTGATATGACATCTTGAGATCTGAGAAACGGACACAATTCCTATGCCTTTCTTATGCCTGGCAGTTTCCCATTAACAAACTGATGTTCTGTATGGCTTGTACTTTTTCTGCTTACTCCTCTGGCTCTTATGCCTTTCACTATTTGCTTGCCCCTCATTCAAAGTAATTTGTAATATGTTCTCCTTTCTCTGCCCTGTATGAAACCAAATGCATTTGAACCTTGCTTATTGTAGTTGTATGTTTTTGTATTGTATTGTTGTATGCCCTTTGTGCCATCTTCATGGCCTGGGTCGTGCTTGAAAATGGTCCTTGGATCAGTGCACCTACCCGGTAAATGAATACATAAATATCTGACCAAGGATCCCACTATCAGACCTCAGATTCCACTCTCTGATCTCAAATCCCATGATCTGACCTTGAATATGAAATCCGAATGGAGTTGAATAGGATCTTGGATCTGGAGTCAGATAGATGGACTGTCTATTAGAACTAATTTGGTTTGCTAAAAACACTATCTCAGCATCCATAATCCCAAAGTATTACCCCCCTCCACTCAAGAAATATGTTCCTGCCACCAATCTTATTTTCTTTTTTATATTTCTGTTGTATTTCTTTTCTTTTCCCTCCTTGCAGCACCTGATCAGACCCCTATGGTCCTCCGTGCTGCCCAGTCCCATGACTTGCCATCCTTGGGACTTACCTCACTTTGTGTTCCCCTTTGAGTGACTCCCCATGGGAAGGATCACTTGGGGGCCACCTCCTTTAAAACCCGGGCTGCATTTTAGCTTTTTTTTTAAGTTGTTTAACCAGGAGTAGCACACTAAGCTGAAAGCTTTTTTACAGGAGTGACCTGGGAGCACAGGGAAGTTAAGTGACTTGCTCAGGGTCACACAGTATGCAGGTGGAAGCTGTGGAATTCAAACCCAGGTCTGGTCTGCTGGATGTCACCAGATTTGCAGCTCAGAGCCTTAAACCAATGCGCTATGCTGCCTCATACAGTGAGGCAAGAGAGCCATGATTGATGGTGTGGGACCTGTGGCAGACAGCATCCTGCATGAGTGAGGGATTTTTCAACTGTTGCTGCCCACCACCAAGTGTCGGTGGAGTGATGCAGGCTGATGCATTGATATCAGCATGCCAGTGCTCCCTCTGTGATACTGGCTCCAGCTTTACTGCCACCTGTGGTCACCCAGGTAGCAGTAGAACAGCAAAGACCAGAGCCATCCCTCCCTCTTGAGGAGGCAAGCGTCTATGGTATATTCAACCATCTTCACCCTACCAGCACTCCAGTGACTTGGGATCCTTGATGAACCCAGTTCACTGGTATCACAAGTGGTTGACACCACTCTTAAGGGTCTAAATATGTCTCTCCCTTATTTTAGTGTAATCTGGGCATGTGTGTAGTCATCTTACATGCTGCAGTGTGCTTTTTTTGTGTGCTCATTTTGTAGTAATCTTGTTTTTCTTTTCTTATGGTGCATCATCAAAGCAAATGTTTTCTTGTCTGATACTTTTTTTGTTTTTATTTTTTTATTAATTATTGATACATTCTAGATCCCAGCCATGTCAGCTGAGTGGACTCCTGCATGTAGTTTCACTCTAAGTTTCCATTCAGTTGGTGTCACCAGGTTCAAGGACCAAACATTATTAATGACTAATCCAAGTAAGGTGTACCAGGCAGAGAATGAAAGCATCAGCAAAAGGACTTCAATAAAAGGGAACAAAATACAGTTATTTCAAAGTGAACCCAAGAAGCAGCTCCGTAGGGAGATTAAGATTAATCAGATTAATATGCTCCCCAAAATCCCAAAGATAGTGAAAATAGCTCCATTTTTAGGTTCCAAGTATTAACACAACATGCAACAATTTGGTTTTAAAGAGGAAGTTTGGCCAAAAGTGCCGCATTGCAGAATTGGAATTGACATATCCCCAGTAAGCCTCATATATATAAATATATCTAAGTTACTTTGTTTAAAGTTATGAGTCATTTTGTAACCCTGATTTCACTCCTTGTTCAAAAAAGTCAGCTTCAGTGAAGTGCTTCTGATGGTGTCATAACCAGAACTCCCAGACTATACCGCCTTATCAGTAACATTATAGGGCTTCTTTCTTCAAAGTTAGAGAAACAGTAGTCATAGTAATCATTTGAAAAAGAAAACTGGCACAGGGTATGGTGCTGTGCATACCTTTCCAAATATTAAGATGCATGGTATTACACTTTAGAATGTTGTAGGAGGTGGTTTTGGAAAGCTGTGCTGCGTAAAGCTATGGAATGCCAAAGTGGTGCACAATTTCATAATGTTGGGGGGACATACAGTCTTGGAATGTGGCAGGTATGCACAATCTCAAAAATGTAGTAGGGACATTCAGTCACAGAATGTGGTAGTGACACACTTCTAGGAATCTGGCAAGGACTCACTATTGGAAAATGGCAGGATGCACCATTTCATTCTGAAATTGCTTGTCCCTACCACGTTCCAGAATTGTATACACCCACCACATTTCAAATTGTACATTGCATTGCCCTCACATTCCAGCATTCTGCATCTCTGTCACACTCTGCCAGTGTGCATTCCTGCCACATTCTAAAAGTGCATGTCCCTGTTACACTCCAAAATTGTATGTCCCCATCACATTCCACAATTGTGTATCTCAATAGCATTTTGAAATTGTGCATCACTACTACATTCCGGAATCGCATATTCCGGCCACATTCTGAAATTGTGTGTTCTGGCCACATTCCAAAATTTGTGCATCCCTGCCATACTCTGAAGTCGTGTCATCACTACTTACCAAAATTGCACATCCCTATCACATTCTGAAATTGCTCATCCTCATCACATTCAAAAATTATATGTCTCCACCACATTCTGAAATTGCAATTCCCAGACACATTCCAAAACTAGTTCCCCCACCATATTCTGAAATTCTGTGTCCCAGCCACATTCTGAAATTGTATCTTCCCACCACATTAGAGATGGGCGAAGTTGAGAAACTTTGCTCTGCACAATGATCTGCGAGTTCAGCGTAATTCATGGATTAATTCGTTCCACACATGAAGTGTGAATTTTCACCCTTGAAGTGCAAAATTCTGCTTTTGTGGGTGAAATTTTGCACTTTGTGGTGAAATTCCACAAAAAAAAGGTGAATTCTGTGCCTGTTAGCAAAAGTTTGCAGAATGCTCCATGAAGACAAATTTGTTCACTTTGCCAGAACTTCGCCAGTGAATTTAAACTTCACAACATTTCTACACCACATTCTGAAACTGTGTGTCTTTATTTCCTTCTAAAACTGTCTGTCTTCATCAAATTCCAAAAATGTGCATCCCCACCATATTCCAAAATTGCACATCCCCATTACATTCTGGAAATGACTGTCCCTGTTGCATTTTAAAATTGCATGTCCAAGCCACATTCTAAAATTGTACATCCCTGCCATGTTCCAAATGTGTGCATCCCCACCACATTCCAAAATTGTGCATACCCATCACATTCTAAAAATACATTCCCCGTCATGCTCTAAAATTATGTATCTTACCACATTCCAAAAAATGTGCATCCCTGCCACATTCTGAAATTGAATGTGACCACCACATTCTGACAGTGTGCCCTTGCCACATTCTAAAATTCAGTGTCCATGCTACATTGCAAAATGGCATGTTGCTGCCATAGCCTGAAATCAAGCATCCCCCACATTCTGAAACTGTGTATCACCACCAGATGCCAAAATTATACATCTATGACACATTACAAAATAGCATATCTCTGCTACATTCTGCAACTATGTTTCTCATGACTTTTGAAATCACATATCTCTGCCAAATTCTAAAAATTTATGACACTGTCACATCTCAAAATTGTGTATTCCAGCTACTTTCTTAGATTGTGTGGTTGCTACATTCCATGTGGGGGGAAGGGATAGAAACTCATTTACTGCATTATAAAGATGAGTGTGAACTGGTTGAAGTTAAATCCAGATAAGACCGAGGTGTTCGTGGTGGACCCAGGTCATCATGCAGAGAAGCTGACTGCTGGGGCCCCCTCTGGTCTTTTATTAGGGGATACCCAGTTGAGACCTTCTGAACAGGTGCGAAATCTGGGCGTAATCTTTGACAGGGCACTGACGCTGAAGACACAGGTATCGGCCACTGTCAAGTTATCCTTTTACCACCTGAGGAATATCGCCCGGATAAAGCACCTTGTTCCGCATGATGACCTTCCTGTGTTGGTTCACGCTTTTGTTTCCTCTCGCCTTGATTACTGTAATGCTCTATATCTAGGGTTGCCGGGGGTGGATCTCCATTGCCTCCAGCTGGTGCAGAACGCGGCAGCCAGGTTGTTGACTGGATTATCAAGAACTAGCCATATCACACCTGTGCTGCGCGAACTGCACTGGCTGCCAGTGCGGTGGAGAATCACCTTCAAGGTCGCGTTGCTGACCTATAAGACCCTACACAGTCAGGGACGGGGCTACCTGCAAGATCTCCTTTGTCCCTACCACCCTCTCTGCCCACTCCACTCCACTGGTGAGGGATTGCTAGAGATTCCCAGGGTTCGTCTTCAATCATCTGGGGCAAGGGCCTTTTCTTTCATGGCCCCGACCCTGTGGAATTCTCTACCTCATCAGATTAGAGAGTGCCTGTCCGTAGAGTCATTTAAGAGGTCTCTGAAAAGCCACCTATTTACACTAGCATTTGGATAGATTACTTTATGGTTTTTTATTATTTTATGTTATTACTTACTATTGATGATGTTTTATTCTTGTTATGTATCAGCGCTTTGATTTATTGAAAAGCACTTTACAAATAAATTTTGATTTTGATTGATTTGAAGAAGCTTTCTACACTGGTACCATTTACATTTCCCATCTCATTTGCAGATGAATGTGGATCTGTTATGAGATTTCATCCAGGGGTCAAGGGCTTATAAACCAGTGCCTCGATACAGAGATGAATAAAAACTAACACAATTGGGCACTGGTGGCACGTGTTTGTGCAAGCATTTGTTCACCACTTAGATGTAGTCTAAAGGCCAATTTTCAAAATATTTTTCCTGTTGCACCCCCCCCCATTAGAGAAGGTTTGATGGTTGCATAAGCTAGCTCTACTCATCAGCTTTCAGAAAAGGTATGTTGTGGTATTCATCACATGGTCAATAATATTGAATTTTGAAGAGAAAATCTGGACAATATAGCTGAAAAAAGATGAAAATTAGTAAATCCTGAATTTTGAAGAAATTGTAAAACTTATTTTTAACATCATAGTTATAGAGTTTGGGCATTAGTTTCCAATTTTTGTAAACTGCTAAAATAAATTTGAATAAATTGAACCTAAATGCCCATAAATGAACCCTAAATATAAGTAAAACATAACATCTAAAACCAATGTGTCTTTGTAACCCCAAAACCCACCCTCCTCCCTGCATGGACTGTTATCTTTTCTCTTTATTGGATAAGAATTCAGATCTGGACCTTAACGTTGTTAGTATTTTGTTATTATGTCTGTGCTTTTCAAGCTTATTCAGGTATCAGGATACACTTATGTATTATGCCCATATTAGACACCTTAACTAACCTAGATGCAGTGGTAATCATGCAACCTCTCATACTTTTCTTTTCTTTTTTATTTCTTGGGCACAATACCACAATACAACTTACTGTATCATTTCTTACTGTATCATTACTTAGCAATGTACCTTTCTATGGGCTAGATTTTGTCAATTATATAATGACACTGCAGTCAATGTGTATGCATATGTGTCATGCTGTATCTTCTCTATGTACCTGGCTATGTCTGATATTATCTTAAAAATATAATAACAATTATTAACTACTAAAACCAATTTGTCATGCCTTATGTCAGTAAACATGTCTAATAGCATCTTAACTAATTATGTTCTTTATTGCTCTCACTTTTCTTCCATTTGCTCAGAAATTATACCACAATTTCATTGTAATAATTGATTTTTACACACTAAGGTTGCTGGCCAAGAATGCGTTCCTATAACCGAATCTCATTCCTGAAGGCATACACTGTACACATGTAGAGAGAAACAGCAAATTTTCAAAAAATAAGTTTATTTCCAGGCTGAATAGAAAGAGTGAGAACATTTACTTTTGAATAACAATGACACCCACGGAAATGCAAATGTCTTTTTCAGCCAAAATAATGACCCACAAAATCTTTACTACAAGATGTTATTATTGTAATAAGGTCCACCCTGAGCACAAATTAAACTATTAATTATAAAGCAGCAAATACTGAGTCTTTCTTCAACAAATTTCATTAAGACAGTCTTGCCACATTCTTTTGCAGTCAACAGGGCAGTAGTGACATACGATGGAGCAACAACTCCTGCAGTTATATTCATGAGAGGTTCAGGTTCATCTCTTAAGTCTTCAAGTACATCCACAGCAAATGGATTTCCATAGCGGTCCAAGGTTATGCTAATAATCCTCATGACATCTTCATTGTCTTTCATGATTGACTGTGATTGAAGATCATGATGAATCTGCTCTTCAAGATTGTCCATTCCGCACATGTACTTGAGGTTCCTCATGATGGCAGTTCTTTCACGTACTGTGAGATGCCCACTTGAGAGCTGCTTTCTCTTGTCTGCTTATTCCTATGATCCCCCTTGCCTTGACTTGGAATCTCTGACCACAGTTTTTTCAAGGCCTAAGTCTGACCAGACACTGTTAAAGCAGGCTGAGGTTAATCAGTCATGTGATGACATGCTTTCCATTGGCAAATTGCTCATGCATTGCTGGTGCAGTTTTGGGAAGCAGAAACATTTCTGAGAGGTACACATGACCCCATCTGGCATAGCTTTGGCAATCGTATATGATGGCATAGCAAAGGATGTCAGCAAAGCACTGTAGGTGCCAATTCCAGTTTGTAATTTTCTCAGACACAATGTAGTCAAGAGTGATTTGCACCCTTGTGATATATTGCTGCCAGAAGTGAAATGTTGATTGCTGTTTTTGCTCTTGGTTAATGAACTCCTCAAAATCATCTTGTAGAGTTTTCAGCGTGGTTTCAAGGTCTTGAAATGCATCAACAAAGCTCTATTTTCCTCATTCATTTCACCTTCTATTGCTATTGCAGCCATTAGTTGCTGGGCATTTATGCACTTCAGCTCAATTTGATCTGTGTCCCCTAAATGTATTTTCTTCTTCTCCACCACCCAGGCAAAGAATGATTGCCACTCTAGCCAGCACATGACTTCAAACATCAGCTTGTGGGCTAATGTACAATGTAGTTTTTTTCCCTCCATAATCACAGCTACATCATTTGTTCCAAATACCTCTGCCTCAACTAACAGATCTTCATATCCACTGTCTACATAGTGTTTTCCAAGTATCTTCAAATAGAGCTCCATAATGGTGAACCATCCCATTCTCAAAACAAGATGGTCCAGCTCCTTCCAGATGCAAAAACAGACTTCTTGGGCAATGATGTATAGCTGAAGGTCCAACATTATCAGTGGGGTTTCCCGGCCCAGTGTCTGCATCTGTTTCTAGACTATTTTTAGTCCTGTGTATATAGTATTCTTATCAGTGGGAAGGCTTGGTACTACAGGATTATAACCAATTGTGGTCTTGAATCTTTCCTCTTTGAAGTTGTAGTGAAGGTTTGCATGAAACCCACCCCAACTTAGTACACATTGATCCTCTGGTTGTAGGTGCTCACACTCAAGAATGAAGGTTTTTGTGGGTCATAAATGAGTAAATACCCAGTCTCTGGTGAGCATCAAAGATATGGACTGGTTTGTTAAAAACCAAGACTTCACATCAATTTCACCAGACAAGTGACTGGGTGGGCCCTTTCTCTTGAATTTGCTAGAACATTCTAGAACACCAAGGCTTGTAAGTTTGCTCACAGCTTTTCCCTAATGTCAACTACTTCAAGTCTTGGTCCAACAGACACATCGGATCCCAAATTGTCCTAATACGGTAAACTGCCTAGAACATGTGTTGTTCCTTGACCACTCCGCGTTTCTTCAGTTATGTCTATGTTATCCATTGTGGCATGTGCAAATATAGATAGAAACATAGACTTTGATAGCAGATAAGGGCTGCTTGGCTCACCTAGTCTGCCCATTTCCTTACCTACTGGATAACCTGCAGGTTCTAGTTAACCAACAGCCTGCTTCCTCCTACCCCTCACTATAACTGCCTTATGTCTGTCCCATGCATTCTTAAATTCCCCCACTGTTTTTGACCCCATGACCTCCTCAGAAAGGTGGTTCCATGTGTCCACCACCCTCTCCATGAAAAAATACTTCCTTACATTGTCCCTGAGATGTCCCCCCCTTTATCTTCAAATTGTGCCCTCTTGTTCTTGCACATCTCTTTTTCTGAAAGATGCTCCTGTCTTGGACTTTGTTGATTCTCTTGAGGTACTTGAAAGTTTTTATCATGTACCCCCTCTCTCTCCTTTCCACAAGGGTACACATATTAAGCACTTTTAGTCGCTCTTCACACGGCTCCTGTTGCAGACCCTGCACCATTTTTAGTTGCCCTCCTCCGGACTGCCTCCATCCTTTCTGTGTCCCTTTGGAGATGGGGTCTCCAGAACTGTATGCAGTACTCCAGATGGGGTCTCATCAACTGCCTGTACAGAGGGATAACAACTTTTTTGTTTTCTACTGGTGATGCGCTCTCCCTGTACATCCTAGTATCCCCCCAGCTCTCCTTACTGCCTTCTCACATTGCTTACCTACTTTAAGGTCCTCTGATATGACTACCCCCAAGTCCCTTTCCATTTTTGTTGTTGTTAGTACCGCCCCCATTGTGTACCTTCCCATGGGTTTTTGTTTCCCAGGTGCATTACTTTGCACTTTTTTTGCATTGAGTTTAAGCCGCCATATTTTTGACCATTCCTCAAACCTTGCCAAGTCCATTCACATCTTTTCCAACTCACCTTCTGTATCCACCCTGTTGCAGATCTTTGCGTCATCTGCAAAGAGACATACTCTTCCTTCCAGTCCGTCTTCAATGTCACTTATGAAGACATTAAAGAGGACCGGTCCCCGTACTGAACTCCGTGGTACCCCGCTAGTAACCCCCTTTTCTTCAGAGTGGACTCCATTTACTATTACCCTTTGCGTACTGTTGTCCAGCCACTTTTTTACCCAGGCTGCCACCTTGGGACCCACTCCAAGTCTGGCTAACTTGTATATTAATCTTTTGTGTGTGACTGTGTCAAATGCCTTGCTAAAGGCTAGGTATGCCATGTCCATAGCCCCTCCCTGGTCTACTACTTTGGTCACCCAGTCAAGGAAATCTATTAGATACATCAGACATGACCTTCCCACTGTGAATCCATGCTGTCTTGGGTCCTGTGCCCAGTTGGCCTCTAGGTACTCAGTAGTTCTTTCTTTCAGAAGTGATTCCATCATTTTCCCTACCACTGAGGTCAAGCTAACAGGTCTGTAGTTTCTTGCTTCTGCCTTGCTCCCATCTTTGTGGAGAGGAATCACATCTGCCCTCCTCCAGTCCTCAGATACCACACCATCCACCCATGATTTGTTAAAAAGGGTAGTCAGTGAGTCACTGGGTCTCTCCTTAGTTCTTTTAGAATTCTGGGTGAATGTCATCAGGCCCCATTGCTTTATCCACCTTGAGTTTTAGGAGTTCTTTCAGGACCCTTTCTTCTGTGAATGGACTGGAATCAACCTCCCTATGCAGAGTGCTTCTATTGTTTGGTTTAGGTACCTCCCTTTCTTCTTCTTTTGTGAATACTGAGCAAAAGTATTGGTTCAGCATCTCTGCCTTTTCCCAGTCACCCTCTGCCCACCTCTTCTCCCCTTTTTTAAGCCTCACTATTCCTCCCTTGGTCTGCCTTCACTCCCTGCTGTATCTATAAAAGGTTGTATCCCCCTTCTTAACTGAGTTGGCTATCTTTTCCTCAGTTTGGGCCTTCACTATTCTGACTGCCTTCCCCGCTTACTTCTGCTTTAACTGATACAGTTCTCTGTCCTACTCCTTCTGTGATTCCTTGTAGTTCCTGAATACTAACCTTTTCTCCCTAACCTTCCCTGCTACCTCCTTCAAGAACCATGGTGTTTTTTTACTTTGTTTTGTTTTATTTGCTTCACACAAAGGCTTGTTGCCTCTATGATGGCAGTTTTGATTTTTCCCCATTGTTCTTCCACCCCTCCTTCCTACCCATTTGCTAGTGCATTCCTTAGGCCCTCACCCATTTTGGCAAAGTCAGCCCTCCTAAAGTCCAGTACCTTTGCCTTTGTATGGCTTGACTCAACTGCTGTGTTAATTGTGAACCACACTATTTGGTGGATGCTAGTTCCCAGATGGCTACCCTCTTTTAATTCTGTGATCCTCTCTTCATCTCCATTTGAGAGTACCAGGTCTAAGATTGCTCCCTCTTGAGTGGGTTCCAATACTAGCTACCTGAGGCATGCTCCTTGCAGGTCATTGAGAATAAAAATATTATAGGCATGATGTTTGTTGGAAGAAATCTTCCACCTTGTCGTGTAATTGATGACATGACGGCACTTGCTGTGGATGTCTCAACTCTGCAAACATAATCATAAATCAGGGAATGCCCTTGACTGTGTAACATATCCAAAAATTGGTGAATCCTAAACAAATGGTGGACTGATATGGCTAGTCCAATATGCTTTGTTGTTTTACAATGAGAATTTGAAGCACTAGAGATTATATCTTGGACTACTGCTGAGATTCTTCTGTGTGCATCAGGAGTGTTTTGGATATGTTCTGCTGGTTTAACTATCATGAGCAGACTCAGACACTAGTACAGATCAGCAGGCACTAGGGACTGCTTTTTCAAAACAAATCTGTCTACAGTCAATGCAGGGGCTGGTGGAAATCCCCAGAGCTTTTCTGGCATGTTCCTGAAGTGCTGTTGCTGCACGAAAAATACTGAGATTCTCATACTCATCATCAGGAAGCTCTAGGTCTGCCTCAGTTGCTTCTTCCTGGACCTTTCTTTGAAATGCAGCAGTCTTGTTGATTGTTTCTTTCAAATTTATTTTGCTGCTATACACCAGCTCTGGGTTGTTTGCTGAATGAGGCTGATGGAATGTAATTGAACTCTCAAAGTATCTAACAAGATGTTTCTTCAACTTTTCAGCATGGTATGTTCCTGATTCAGCATAACCACGTGTGTCTAAATATCCTCTGTATTTTTCCAAAAGGAATGTCATATCAAATGCCCTGCCTCGCGTTAAGTTATACTGAATGTGGTTTACAAGCATGTCAAATGCTCTTGCGAAGACATCATTGCTCTTCTCTGTCCATTCAGTGCTAGTTTCACTGGCTCATCCAGCACTTACCAGTAGCTGAGCTAGACAATTTTTGTGGTACTTAGCCTCCAAGGCTATGAGATCTTGGCGTTGTACCTTTGTCGGTAGATCTGTATTACTAAGAGACATTGCTGTGGACTGAATGTTCCTTTGCATCTGAAATATTTTTACTTGGAAATATGTGAATCACCATGTTTCTTCACACAATTGCAGATGATGCCTTTATTAGCTGCAAATGTTGTGGATGTAAGTCTTGTTCTCATGGCCGGCTGCTGGTTACTTGTTCCAGGCTTTTCTGAGTCTAGATGACCTGCTTGAGGATTGTATTTGTGTGAAAGGTTTTATTTGCTGGTATAATTCTGATAGCACTGGCGATGATAACAAATGGCAACAGTGAATCCTCTCTCATACAGCACCCCTAATGTTTTAGCGCTTCTATACGATTCATCATCTGCTTCTCTCATACATCTGAACAGAGTTTCTTGACCTCTGGCTTTGGCTGCAACAACATTTTGTGAAGCATCTCTGTCTTGGCAAATAATACAAAATAGTTGCATAGTCTCATTGTGATCTACAAAAAGTTTTTTTCTGGAGATGATACAAGTCCAATACCTTGTTTACTTGACATTTCCTGCAATTAAACAGAAAATATTTATATTAAACATGCAATAAACTGAAAAAGGAAAAGACATTATAAAGTTTCCACCATGAAACAACACATATCTTCAAACCTTATTGAGATATTGATCCCTGAGTGCCAGTTAAGCCTCTCTCATTGGCAGTGCCAGATGTCACTTTCATGGGGTAGGGGCTCAGCAAAGATAGGCTTGTATCTCTGTACCTGCCATTGGCCTAAAACCACAACATACTTTTCCTGAAAAACTCAAGGTCATACCTAACTCATGAACATAACTAACCTTCCCTAATGGAGGTGCAACAAAAACTTAAAAAAAGGCCCTTTTGAAAATTGGCTGCTAGACTATTTCATTTTTTTTTTTTTTTTTATTTTTTATATTCATTAACAAGATGAGCAAATTGCCCGTTTTCATAAGTGACAAGTCTGTACTAATAAATACTGTACAGAGATATACAGAATGTGATGGCAGAAAAAGACTTGCAGTGCATCCAGTCTGCCCCCGAAACTGATAATATGATTATCCTGTAGGCCTACAGTACCACCATACAGCCATAACTTTTCTCCTCCCTACTAGAGATATAATGAATCATGGGCAATTCACATTGTTACTCCACTACATGGAGTGGCCAATATGAAAGGCTCATTTCACTTTGTAATTATTACTTTGCTTTGTCATTCTGCCTTAACGTGAAGTAAGGTGAAGTGACAACAATATTGGCAGCACCGCACACACACAGTCACCAGAATTAATGTGCACCCCAAAATGCTACTCTCTTGTGTCCAGAAAACTCCCCAGTGCTGATGAAGTGAAATGAGAGCACAACAAGAAATGCAAAGTCTCCCAGAATGAATGGCACACTCAGTCATGCGTGCAGTGGTCACATGCAGTCATCAGAATTAATGTGCATCCCCAAAATGCTACTGTCTTGTGTCCAGAAAATTCCCCAGTGCTGATGAAGTGAAATGAGAGTGTAACAAGAAATGCAAAGCCTCCCAGAATTAATGGTGCACTCAGTCATGTGAGCAGTGGTCACACACAGTCACCAGAATTAATGTGCATCTCCAAAATATTACTGTCTTGTGTCCAGAAAATTCCTCAGCGCTGACAAAGTGAAATGAGAGCATAACAAGAAATGTAAAGCCTCCCAGAATTAATGGTGCACTCAGTCATGTGCACAGTGGTCACACACAGTCACCAGAATTAATGTACATCCCCAAAATGCTACTGTCTTGTGTCCAGAAAATTTCCCAGTGCTGACAAAATGAAATGAGAATGTAACAAGAAATACAAAGTCTTCCAGAATTAATGGTGCACTGCAAACACACAGGCAGATTAAGATTGCACTGTGCTCTCAAGAGATGCAGATGCAGAGGCACAACAATGCCTAACCAGTGCTCACGAGTCACAAATCCAAATCTGGAAATTAATACTTTTTGCTAGTTGGGGGTGGGGGGTGCATGGCAGTAACAGTCCACTACCAGTAAAGATACCACAAGGCAGTACAAAAAACTCATGCAGGTGTGGTGGATAGCAGGTTCACACTACTGCAATTACTCTGTGGCATGATACAAGGTGTCTGATTTAATGGCACGCATCACACACACACTCACACACACACTACAAGTAATGCGAAGCAAATTGAAAACCTTTAGTAATTTAACCAAATGTTTTAAACAAACTGAAATTATACACTGCTGCACCACAACAATCAACAAAAAAATTTCAAGAATTACTGAAAATATTACTGTGTGTACATTAACACAATTATACAAGAAAAATATAACCAAAACAGAAAGACTGCCTTTTTCTCCCAGTTAATCTACCTATACCATGGATACGCCCCTCTCCAAAGCACACTTCACAGTACACAGACTGACTGTTCTAAATTAACATTCAAAATCCACACACAAACAATAAACACTCGATATGAGCACAGAAGGGTTTCCTACAATCGATGTATTAAATTTTGAGCAAAGAAAAATGACTCAAAAAGGCATTTTTAACAGCTTTTAGAGGTTCTGAATCGCAGATCACCGAGACCAAACTGTCTCCAGCTACCACTACACATACACTACCCAGAACTGAGGCTGTGCAGAACAATCTAGAGCCCATGTGACCTGCAATTCCGTGAATCACTGCAGAATTTGCCTTGGAGCTTAATTACAAGGTGAAATGATGTGAAGTACATTGATTTCAATGTACTTCACCTTAAAATTGGTGGAGAAGTGGTTTGGGGAAGGTGGAATAACGCAATGTCATTGGTTTCAATGAACTTTGCATTCCTCATTATGATGCAAAGTACTCTGCTTCGCGTTGTGGATTACTCCACAGATTCTGCATTACTACCCGAATCCGAATTACTTTGCAGAGTGAATTTTAGCCACTTCTCCCACATCTACTCCCTACTCCCCCCTTTGCCCTTACCAGACCCCTTAATTTGTCGCACTCGACCTTTAACCCATTTACTGTCCCTCCCACCACCACCCATTAGGCAGATTATTCCACTGCTCCACCACTCCCTCAATGAAGAAAACCTTTCTGACATCCCTTTTAAACCTGCCTCACCCAGTTTCCAATCATGCCCTCTAGTTGCTGCCTTCCCATTTCTGCTGAACCCGTCTTTACCATCCACTGTATTTATACTTCTTAAAACTTACAAGTCTCTATCATAGCTTCTGTCTCCCTCCTGGCCTCTAGTGAGAATATATTGTAGTCTGCAAGCTGGTGCTCATATATCCAGCCTTGCAGTCTCTGGATCATCCTTGTGGTTCTCTGCTGCTCTGCTCCAGCATGTCTCTGTCTTTTTTTCAGGGGTGGGTTCCAGAACTGGGCACAGTATTTTAGATGTAGCTATACCAGAGCCCTGTACAGGGGTAAGATCAGCTCTTCATTCTACTATCCAAGCCTCTTCCTATGCACCCCAACATCCTGTTCACCTTTTTGTATGTCCTGCTGCATTGTCCAGAGACGCTGAGGCTATTGCTAATTATGATCCCCAGATCGCTCTGCTTCCTTGTCTCTGCTAATCTTACCTCTCCCCATTCAGGACTCCTTGTGCGGGTTTTTCCTGCCAAAGTGCATTACTTTGCATTTCTTAGCATTGCAATATAACTGCCAAATCTTGGAACATTTCTCCAACTTTTCCAGATACTGGCTCAACTCTCTGACTCTCTCTTCATTATCCATCCTGCCGCCGATTTTAGTGTCATCTGCAAAGAAACTCATCTTGCCCTTAATATCATCCCCTATGTCACTAATAAACAGATTAAACAGTACAGGCCCTAAGACTAACCATTGTGGTACCCCACTTGTGACCCCCCTCACCTCTGAATCCCTCCTGTTCATTATCACCCTCTTTTGTATCCACTACAGTCATTTACGTGCCCACTTTATCAGCCTATCCTCTAAACCCAAATCCTCCATATTTTTTAGCAGCTTCTTGTGTGGTTCTGAGTCAAAGGGTTGGCAAAGCTACGGTATAGTAAACTGACCATCTTGCTCCTATCCACTGCTTTGGTGACACAGCCAGAAAGGATTATCAGGTTGGTCTGGCACAATCTTCCTGCAACAGACCCATGCTACTTAGTGTCCAGTAGCCCATGTGCTACTAGATAGTCCACCATTTGTTCCTTGGTTATGGTCTCCATGACCTTACCTACAATTAGGGTAAGGCTGACAGCTTCTAGTTCCCTAGGTCCTCCTTGTCCCCACCCTTGTTAAGTGGCAGTACTGCTGCCTTCCTCCAGACACTCAGCACCCTACCCCCAGTCTCGATAGAGTACATAAACAGATCTATTAGGGGAGTAGCAAGTGCCAGACCAAGCTACTTTATGACCTTCAGGTGTAATCCATCGGGGCCCAGTGCCTTGTCCACCTTGAGTACTGCCAGCCCTTTCCTTACTGTATCCTCCATAATCTGAAAATGCTCTATTCCCCTTATACCACTCTGGGAAGCCTTTGTGTGACTTTTCAGAAGTGGTCCCACCTCCTCTACTGTGAGTACAGAATGGAAAGAACTGTTCAGTAACTCTGCCTTCTGCTCATCATCTTCCACTCATCTCTTTTAGTCTAATAATCTCCCCTTTTGTTTTTCTCTTCTCTCTAATATACCTAAAAATTATTTTCTCCACTTTTTAACCCCTCTGGTATTCATAATGCTGTATCTACCTTTGTCTTCCTCAGATTCCCTTGATACTCATCCCAGTTCTCATTTTTCCTATATCTTCTAAAGGCTATGCTTTTGACCCTCACTGCTTCTCCCACTTCTCTGAAAAACAAGAGGAGTTCTAATGCACATTTTCTTCTTGGCTCTTGAATACCTCCCATATGCAGCTACTTGTGATTTCCAGGATACCTCTCTTAATGATCTTCCACTTATCGTCCTCCCCCTGTAGTTCTGCTGCTCCCTTCCACTTCCCTCTGATTTTCTCCCTTTTCTTATTGATGTCTGCTCTCCTAAGGTCCAGGATGACAGCACAAGATATGGAATGTCTGCTGTCTATGGATATTTCAAACTACTCTGAGTTGTAGTCACTGGATCCCATTGGTTCTCGTACTTCAACTCTTCCTACCATTTCTGTACTAATTAATAGCCCATCAAGGGTGGCCACCTCCCTTATTGGTACTTGTACTGGTTATACCAGGAAGCTGTTCTGTAGGATGTCCCATTAAGGGGGATAGTGAGGTGAAATCATTATGGATCTAGCTCACATCTGAAGAGAGAAGAAGCTCAGGATAGGGGTGGTATACCAGCCACCAAGCCAGAGGGAGCAAGGCAACTGGAGAGTGGGGAGGAAATTGGAAAAGCATCTACCAATATGGGAGTAGTAGTAGGGGACTTAAACTTGCTAGATGTGGACTGAAAGGCTCCAGTAACCAGGGCATGAGGAGTCACTCTCTCCTCTTGGTCCCCCTGACAAGAGAATAACCAGCCTATTCTTGCATGACACCCCCCTAGGTGTTGCCTTGTTAGCTGATCCTGAAAGCTGGGTGGTATTTAGCCCAGTGTCCTCCTGAGAAGGCAGTGGCTGACCTGCCTGAGCCAGGGGGCTGAGCCAGTTCACAGTCACCATCCCCAGACTCTTGTCTACACCTGGGGCCTTTGGTCTGGTTCAGTTTCCCTTGCCCAGTACCCTCCATCCACCTAGGCAGGTAGGCCTCTGTGCCATTGGGGGCTAGTGGGCAACCACACTCCCTAATCCTGCCTGTTATGTAATTGGCATATTTCTTCCCATGCTTGTGCATATTCTTGGTTGAGCACCACCAGTCTCCTGCATAGGCAACATGCACTGATCTTCCACAGCAGAGTCTGGAAGATGGCGCCCTTCACCCGTTACAGTTGACATTGACCCCCCATCCACCCTGCACTGCTTACCTCCCTCATCCCCTGTGTTGTCTATGACCTCCCTATTCCTATCTGCACTGCATTATTCCATGCCTCTTGAATTGGCTGCCCCCATCCCTAGCAATCCTGTTCTGCCTGTGAGATCTGTTTCTGCTGACTATTCAGGGAATTCCCCACCTGTTGTTAACTACAACCTCAACCTTTCCCAGATAGAGAGTTATGCCAACTTCTTTTTTAAGACTGTTTAATAAGTAAAATGTGTAATTAGGAATACATTCCTAATTACAACGAATAAAGGACATTGTAAAACGGCAGTAAAGTACAGGGAAGTTTCAGCAAGCATTAAGGTAAAGGATAGAAATATCATGGTAATAGTGCAGTTTAACAGGTGTGGAGCCACAGTCTTTCAGAACACCTTCTGCAGACTGAGGTGCTGCCCCATTTGTACTCACCTCTCTTGATTGAGGGCTGAGGTTGCTGGACTCCAGGCCAAACTTGCAAGGGAGCACGGAACCTTCTGCCCCACCCAGGGGCTAACAAGTCTGTCAACACTCCCCCAGAGGATGCTTAGGCAGAAGCAGATCAGAAGGAATTTGGTGGGCTCCAGGAGGATGGTGGAAAGGGTATACTCTCCTTAGTCTGTACCACTGCACAATTCCTTTGTCATACTGGCAGGACAGGGAAGCTGGGAGGATGCATCTGTAGCAGTAGGAAGGAAGGAAGCGGGATTCTCAGAAGGGAAGGCCTCAAAGGAGGGAGGAAGAGGCCACCAGCTGAGGAGGAAGCAGCTCCAGGTGGTGGACTCTGATGTTAGGGGGATTGACTTGAGAGCTGGCGGAGAAAGAAAGCGGTAGGTAAAGTGCCTCCCTGATGCTTTCAGCTTGGAAGGATGGAGAGCAGTTCCAGAGGATCACTAGGGCAGCAGAAGATGGGAAGGAGCTAGATGTCATTGTACAGCTAGGGACAAATGACTGGGCAAGGGACAGGGTAGGGGTAGAACAAGAACATTTCAGGGAGCTGAGGACGAACCTCAAGCAGGTGGCACACAAGATGGATTTTCCTGAAGTCTTACCTGTATACGGCAGGTGAAAGGATAGAACACTTCATACCAGGGCTTTTAAATATTGGTTGAAGGCATGGTGCATGAGGGAGGGTTTTGGCTATATTGGGGACTGGGGGACAACCTGGGAGGATATGAGCCTCTATGGAATATGGGCTCCTAAGGCCTACATATTTCCAGGTTGGGACCACAATCCTTATTGGAGGGTTTAACTGCTACTTGGATGAGCTTTTAACCTAGCCAGGGGGAGTCTGTAAAACCAAGGGAGGCAACAGTTGCTCTCCCCCCAGATAATGAAGCAATATTGAGAGAGAGCCTGAGAGGAGTAAGCTCCCCCAGGGCAGGAGTACAAGAGAACAGGGGTGCTGACAAACCAAAGGACAAGGAGGTATCAATCAGGAAAGCAAGAAGAAAGGAGTAAAGGAGACGGGTAATGGAGAAGCTGACAAGGGAAGAGGGGGATCAGAAGAGCTTCAGGGAACAGCACAATCAGGAAGGGGTAGCAGAGAAGCAGGCAGGGAGGGACAGAGTAAGGCATGGAGAGCTATGTGTACCAATGCAAGGAGTCTGGGAAATAAAGTTCCAGATCTGTAGGTCATTATGGCAGAGGACAGCCTGGATTTGGTGGCCATAACAGAGTCATTGTGCACCGAGCACCACGACTGGGATATGGCCATACTGGGCTACTCTCTGTTCTGGAAAGACAGGGAAGGGGGAAGGGTTGTACTACATATAAGGGATGGAAGTAAGGCCACAGAAGTACGTGGACACCTGGAGGAAAATGAAGGGCTGGATGTGCTGTGGGTCATCCTGGAGACAGGTACTGGTGCCACTATCCATACAGGGATGGTATACAGACCTCCAGCAGAGGGAGAGGAGCTGGATAAAGCACATGTGGATGACATCATCAGGATGGCAAGTAAGGGGGGGAGGTGCAACTAATTGGGGACTTCAATCTACCAGATGTGGCCTGGAGCCTTCCAAATGCAGCTTCAGCAAGGAGCAGTGCCTTCCTTGTCTCCCAGCAAGGTTGTTTTTTCAGGCATCTTGTCAAGAAACCCAATAGGGATGGGGCAATGCTGGACCTGGTGCTTACAAACTTGGACAACATTGCAGACATAACTGTGGGCAGTCCCCTAGGTACCAGTGGTCAATGTACAGTGTAGTTTAACACTAAGATAGAAAAAGAGGCAAACCATACAAGAATGAGGGTCCAGGATTTTAGTAGGGTGGATTTTAAAGAAATGGGAGACTACATCAGAAACTGCCTCATAAGGAGGGATTGCTAGGGAAGGGTAAAGGCACAGTGGGGAAAAATAAGGGAGGGTAAAATTAAGGCAACCAACCTTTGTATGAAGGAAGTGAATAAACTATAATGAAAACGAGATTATGATGGTTTGCTAGGGAAGTGGCAAAGGTGGTGAAGGAAAAAAAGCATTCAGGAGGTATAAGGAAATACATAGGGAAGAACACAGGGATGTATACCAAGTAAAACAGAGGGAAGTAATAAAGTCAGTGAGAAAAGCAGAGGCACCAGCAGAGGAAAGGACATTCAAATGTGTAGCTAAAGGGGATACGACGTTCTTTAGTTACATAAGTGAGAAGAGGAAAGCAAGGGGAGGGATAATGAGGATGAGGAGGGTGGCAGGGGTGACGGAACAGAAGAGTATCAAGAAAAAGCAGACATCCTGAACAGGTAAATCTGTTCAGTCTTCACAGTGTGGGGGGGGCGACCACCAAGGAGCAGCAGGAACAAAGGGGGGGTGGACATAAGTCCATTTTCAGATGAAAGAGTTCTGAAGGTGCTTACAGCTTTGAAAGTGGACAAGGCTATGGGACTAAATGGGATGCAACCAAGGGTACTAAAAGAACTCAGGGAACTGCTAGTTGTACAACTGTACAACTGATGGTCTTATTCAACAGTTTACTGGAAACAGGCCTGTTCCAGAGGACTGGGGGAGAGCAGACATGGTTCCTCTTCATAAGAGCAGCAGTAGAAAGGAGACTAGCAACTATAAGACTGTCAGTCTCACATCAGTGGTGGGGAAATAAATGGAAACCCTGTTAAAGGAAAGTTTGGTAGAGTATCTTGAACCAAACATGCTACAAAACCAAAGAAAGCATGGATTCATAGCGGGAGGTCATGCCAGACAAATCTGACTGATTTATTTGACTGGATGACCAGGGAAATAGATCAGGGGAGGACAGCGGACATGGCCTATCTGAACTTCAGCAAGGCCTTCGATACTGTGATGCACAAGAGATTGATAAGGAAATTGAGCAACGTAGGGGTGGGACCCAAAGTGGTGGGATAAGCAACACAGGATGGTAGTTAAGAGCACTCACTCACTCTAGTGAGAGGAGAGTGATCAGTGTGGTGCCATAGGGCTAAGTACTGGGGCCAGTCCTCTTCAGTATCTTCATAAGTGAAATTGTGGGAAAAACTGGAAGGGAAGGTATGCCTTTTTGCAGATGATACCACAGCCTGTAATAGGGAGGACAATCGGGGGGGGTGGAGAGAATGCAGAGGGACCTTGGGAAACTCAAGGAGTTGTGAAGAGCATGGCAGTTGGGGTTCAATTCCAAAAAGTGCAAAATCATGCACCTAGGGCATAGGAACCCAGGAGCTGAGTATAGGATGGTGGAGTTACTGGCACTAAGCAGGAAAATAACCTTGGGATTATCATATTATATCACCTCAAAGTGGCAGGGCAGTGAGATGAAGTAATGGATAAGGCCAGTGGGATTCTGGGATACAAAGGGAGAGGTATCTCCAGCAGGAGGCAGTGTTGCCACTGCATCACTCACTTGTGAGACCCCACCTGGTGTACTGTGCACAGTTCTGGAGGCTTCACCCTCTGAGGGTGTCTCTTAATTCTAAGTTTCAGTCTCTCACTCTCCTTGTCTCTCTAGCAAAGACATTGCTGCTCCTTTTATAAGTCTTTGAGAATTCGTTAAGAGAACCTGCGTCTCACAAAATGTTCTTGTAAGTTTACAAAATGTTCCTGTCAATTTCATTCCCTGCAGGTGCAGCAAAACAGTACATGGTGTCCCAGAACTGACCTCTTGTTGACAACTCTACAAAGGGCTTAAAACTGCATCTCAGGTTAACCCCTTGAGTTCCAAATAGCTTTTTGCAATAATTTCAACGGTACAACTAAATACAGTTTTAAACAAAGGGATCCCAGTATCAGTGACATTTCCACATAAAGATTCACATATATTTTTATTTTTTATAACTGCAGATATGCAAGGGGGAAGAAAAGACAGAAACAGCAAGGGAAGGCAAAGAGATAGCAAGATGCAGAGTACTGCGAAACTGTCAGAGTGATCAGTTCCTAGGTCTCACAAGAAAATTTGGTTGCACAACAGACAGGCAAGAGACAGAAAAGAAGAGGATATAACAGACCCTTGTGTTTAAACTCTTTCTGCATAACAAATGGGGCAGGGCCTTATTCAACCCTGTCACATACCCCCCTTTTTAAGAGGGAGCCTGTTTTACAAAAGCAGGTTTCCAAAATGTTCTATTAAATTCCTGTCTAACATCAGCTTATAATCTTTACAGTTCAGTGCATATGCAGTATAGCAAACAGAGATGTTTCAACTCACATTTTTTCTGCCTGTGGAATTCTCAGTTCCTGATCCATATCTTGATAGAAAATCAGCACTGACATTCTCTTTCCCAGATTTGTGCATCACTTTAAATTTAAATGGCTGTAGTGCCAGGTACCACCGTGAGATTCTGGAAATGTTATCTTTCATTTTGTTCAGCCAACAGAGAGGATTGTGATCTGTTGTAAGTACAAAGTCAGCTCCTAGCAAATAAAACTTAAGGGACTCCATGGCCTACTTTGCCGCAAGGCATTCCTTTTCAATGGCGGAGTACCTTTTCTCTCTCTCTCATGCAATTTCCTACTTATGTATAGAATAGGATATTCTTTCCCATCTATATGTTAACTCAAGACTGCACCTAGGCCTACCTCTGATTCATCATTCTGTAACAGAAATTGTTTCACAAAGTCTGGGCTTCTTAAAACAGGAGCTGAACATAATGCAGCCTTAATAGCCCAGAATGTCTCGTCACACTCTGGGGTCCATTTCACATAATTTGGGAACCATTTCTTTGTGAGTTCAGTGAGGAGAGTAGCTAATTCACCAAAGCTGGGAACAAATTTCTGATAATAACCAGCCAGTCCTAAAAATGACCTAACATGTTTCTTGGTTTTGGGGAAAGGACTGTTAGCTACAGCTTCTTTCTTGGAAACCTCTGGCTTGACTTCTCCATTTCCTAGACAAAGCACAAATATCTGGTTTGCTGCATGCCCGTTGCACCCTTAGTAGGATTAATTGTCAGACCTGCCTTTTTGATCGATTGGATAACTGCTTGTAGGTGTTCCAGTTGACTTTTCCAGTCTGGACTGTACACCATGACATCATCCAGGTACGCAGCACAATAACCAATGTGAGGGGTTAAACTTACATCCATGCACCACGGGAATGTCATCATCATCAAAAACATTATTGTTTGGCTAAATAGCCATTGCAAAAATATCAAAAGATAAATATCTCTGGACAATACGAATTCTAGAATAAATACAAAGGATACATACACAGAATAAAACAAAATAATCAAATAACATATCATAAGTTTACTTGGTCCAACTAGGAATCTATAATTCAGCATACAACATTATTGCACTGTTTCCATTTGACTTCCAATCAGCTTCCTTTTGATCTTGTTAATGGCCGTAAAATATTTAGCCAACATGACAACTGTCCATTCATCAGCAGTGTGCAGTAATATAATTGTAAGAGTTTCATAAACTATATTATATGCAGGATTTAAAAAAGATCTGAGCCAGTAGGCCATTTCCTTCTCATACCAAGAGCATGTCCACATAATGTGGAGTAGATTTTTTTTACACCTCTTTGAGTAGGTACAGTCTTCCAACTCTTTAGGCATTTTGTTGTACCTTACTTGAATGACGTTACTTGGAAAACATTCAAACTTGTATGATATGAACATTTTCCTGAGTTCATAGTCATGTAAGATGTTTATGTAGGATTTAAGTCCAAACAAATAACTGTTTTTTTTTACAAACCACTTAGAATATACCATTTCTTTAATTCCTCTTAGATCTTCAACATTACAGATGTTTTTAGCTCCCTTGAGCATATATTTTTTATATTTTAGACTAATTGTAATTCATTTATCTGCCAGGTTTTTAGTTTGCTAAGACTGTACCTGTCCAATATTTTAGTTAATATATTAAATCAAAATTGTGTTCTATACCCAAGTTTGTGCCAATATTGTTTTTCTTCCAAGTATAAGGGAGCTATTGAGTCCTTTGGCAATTTTAATAATCTCAGTCAGAAAAATATCTTCCTGCTGTCAGTAAGTGCACACAGATTAGTTAAGCCCATCTCTGATCTTATATAGGAAGCTGGGCAGGAATGACCCAAGCCTAAAGTTTTCCTTAAAAGTTTAAAAATTGGTTTTGTTAATTTTTCAATGGTTCTGCTTTCCCAGATCTTTGCTCTGTAGAGAACTTAGGCCATATATTTCACCCTTACCATCTGAAGGCGAGGAAGAACTTTTAACTCCATATTGGTAGTTAAAACTGTCCAGTCCCTTCATAGATTTTTGTTTTTATCACAACTCTATTTTACCTCCTCTCTCACAGAGCGGTCCCAGCGATCATCCAGCCACCAGCACCCACACCCCCAGACCAGGTCTGGCACATGACATGCACTCTCCCCTCACAGGCTGGCCAGAACACAGTATCCCCCCTGCCATGGGGATGTGGAGCACAGACACCCAGGGGCGCACCTCTCATGTCTGGGGATGCAGGGTGCAGCCATCCGCTGCCAAGATCACTCTGCAATTTCCATCACCATTTACTCCACATGGAGCTGGATGTGCAGTGGCGTCAGTGCACAACCATGCAGACGCCCACCGCGTTCCACCCCCTAAGTGTACATGCACCTGTAGTGCACCTGGCTTCTGCCAGTTGCCACTGCAGAGTGACATGATTCACCCCACCCACCCTAGAGGGAGGAGAGCAGTCATGGGATGCTCAATCCTTCCTCTTCCCTGTCAGCCCCCTGTGATCCAAGTCCATTCCCGAACCCAGGTCACCAGTGTGGCATGAGGTGTGGCGTCCAGCACCTCAACCTTCAGCGCTACCAGGCCAGCTGTAGTCCCCTCATAGTTTTTCTAATTTGTCAATGACCATGTCTATATGGATACTCCATTGACTGTTTGTATGAAAAGTACCCCCAGATATACATATAAGGGTGCTATTTCTTTTCTGTTAGGGCTAATATTCCAATGCCCAGTTGTTTTTATTCTTTTCCCAAAGATTAGTACCTTGATCTTATTAGGCTTTATATTAAGTTGAAATTTCTTTAATTTTTTGAATAATACATTCATCATCATTTGAAGGCATTTTTTGGTAAGAGAAATTATCACTAAGTCATCCGCATATGCTAAAATAGCACAGTGTTGGTTATTAATTTTTGGGGAGTCTGAGGGTAGTTGGTTAATTTCATTTAGGAGGTCATCTACATATAAAGCAAATAATGTAGGGGCTAAAACACAGACCTGAGGGACCCCTTTGTTAGTGGAGAGGGGTGTTGTCAGTGTCCCTGAGACACCTGTTCTTATTGAACTTATTATTTTTAATTCCCTTATCCAATAGAAATTTCAATAGTGTGCTTCTTGATATTGAATTGAAGACTGCTGAGTAATCTATAAAAATGGTGCACAATTTGTTTGTGTAGAATAACATATTTCTCAATCAGGTGTCGTAAAATGAAGTTGTTGTCACATGTGGAAAACGTTTTCTTAAATCCCATCTGAAGTGAGGAGATCCCACCAGTCCTCTCAATTTCTTTTATAAGCTTTTGGAGTAACGTTTTAGACAAAATTTGAAGTTTATATCTAAAAATCCAATTGAGCAGTATATAGCAGGATCAGCTGTTTCTCCCTTTTTATGTGTAGGAACTATATAAGCACCTCTTCAAGTTTCAGGGAATCTTGTTTCCTTGATGCATTTATTGTAAAAGATAGTCAGGTATTTACACTATTCGGTAGTCCGGCAGAGATAAACCTCTGCTGGAATACCATCTGGTCCAGATGCCTTTTTTGTTTTAAGGGTACTAATTGCAAACATAACTTCTTCAAAAGTAAAAGTAATTTGTGGCATGTTATTCTGGTCCTTTATTGGGAACATGTTGTCAGCCATAGGATCCCAAAAGATTTTTGGAAAATAATCCCTCCTTTTATCCTCTGTAATATCAGCCATGTTTCACCGGGGCTGCTCTGAGCTGCCGCCATTGGCCGTCACTCTTAGCGCTGCACCTAATTGGACCCCTGCCCTTTGTCTGCTTCATTGATTGGACTGCTGCTTTTACTGGACTTGGGGCTGCTGTGCCCATTGAAAGCTAGAGGCAACGGTCGAAATTTTCCACCTGCCCCCCCCCCCACCTCCAGCCTTAATTAAATAGACTGCTTCCCACGCTCTCTGCTCTGCCCCTCCTCTTCCTTACACTCTTTCTATTGGATCATGTCTAGTCCTTTCCTCTGGCTTCCTGTCGCTCTCTCCCACCCCCTCTCTCTCCTGTACGCAACCCTGCGATGCCTCTTCCATGTTATTAATGTGCTGCTGTGCCCCTCTATCAAGTAAGGGTAAGGCTAGGGGGATGTTACGGTGTATTAGTAGGGGTATCACAAGTCATAAGAGGGAGGTAATAATCCCTCTTTACAAGACACTGGTTAGGCCCCATCTGGAGTACTGCGTGTAGTACTGGAGGCCACACCTTCACAAGGACATTAACCAAATTGAGGCAGTCCAGAGAAGGGCAACCAAAATGGTGCAGGGACTGCATCAGAAGACATATGAGGACAGATTAATGGAGCTCAATATGTATACCCTTGAGCAAAGGAGGGAGAGAGGTGATATGATCGAAACATTCAAACACCTTAAGGGCATTAACAAGGTGAAAGAGTCTAATATGTTTAAATACAAGAAAACTAGCAGGACAAGAGGACACAGCATGAGATTAGAGGGAGGCCAATTAAGGGGGAATGTGAGGAAATTCTTTTTCACAGAAAGAGTGGTGGATGCATGGAACGGCCTGCCTCAGGAAGTGGTGGCTATGAATACAGTGCAGGGCTTCAAACAGGCATGGGATAGGCATAAGGGAGCAATGCAGATGAGTATGAATAGATAGGTCACTGATAGAGCAAAGGCCAATGACACATTTGTAAGGTAGAAAAAGAAATGGGCAGACTGGTTGGGCCTTGAGGTCCTTATCTGCCGTCAACCTCTATGTTTCTATGTTTCTATCACTGTTAACCTTTGTGATCGACACCTCAGCCCCACCCTCTGCCCTTTCTCTCACAACCTCTCCCCTGCCTTTTTCCCTAGGCCCTTTCATGCTGTCATCTTGCTTTACTTGCTGCCCTTTCCCTCACTACCTCCCTCTTACCTAGTCTCTTCCTTTTGCCCTCTCTCCCCGACTCCTCCCAATTCACTTAAAAAGGTATCCTACCCACTCTCTGTACCCCTTTCTCCTCCTCTTAGTTCCCCTCTTCCCTCTTCTCCATCCTCCTAGTGCCTTTTGCCCCACTGCCCTGAACAGTTACCTACCCTTGCATACATACTGTCCCCTATGTACCCTTCCACTGGATCTCTTGTACCCACCATGGGCCCTGCCTATCTCTAATAAGTGGCCTTTTCTCTCCAATGGCTGTTGGGTACTCCCCCCTGTCCATCACTACTGCCGGCACGCTGTATCCTCGACTCCACCTTATAGCATGTTCTGGTGAACAACGCTGTTGCAGGGCACATAAGAATAGGCTCCTGACATGGGTATCTTTCACCTGTACTCTGAAGCTTATTCTTCTTCTCCTACTATTGTCTGGCAACATATATCCAAATCCTGGCCCAGTCCATACTAAAGGAATAATTCAGGACAAACACACAGGATCACTCTCAATCATCTCGCTTAATATCTGCAGTCTCCTTCCTAAAATTGATGCCCCTCCAGACTTTTGCCTACCAGCACTGTCCGGACATTCTTGCAGTTGTTGAAACCTGGCTCTCACCATCGGTCCCTGACCATGCTATCACCTTCCCTGGGTACAATGTTTATCGGCTTGACAGAATGACAAAAAAAGGTGGTGGCTGTGCCCTGTACCTCAAAGGCACTATCCTAGGTCATCGCATCAACTGTACCCCCCAAACCACCATGGCATAGATTCTTCCTATCAGGATCCTCCTTGGTGCACAAAACAAAGCGATCACAGTTGTCACAATCAACATTCCTCCAAAAGAGCAAGGTAGTGGGCTCAACGCAGTTCTGGAATATACCAAATTGCTCTTGCCAGATACTGAAACTATCCTACTCAGAGACTTTAATATTAACTGACCAGCAGCTGAGGCTGGGGCTTATAGGGACTCCATAGTGACGGAAATCCTTACACAGATGGTAAGCTCTCCAACCAGGAAAAATTACAAAACTGGTACCAGCACCCTTCTGGATTGGATCCTAACTAGCCACCCCACCAGGATCACAAACGCCACTGTTCTCCCTGACACACTCAGTGACCACTCCCCTGTTGGCTGCCTCTGGTCCAACAAATTCATCAAACCCCAAAAAAACTATTATCAGCTGAGTTCTACCTAGAGGCCAGCTACCCTGTCTCAAATCTTTCCTTCTGCAGCAGGATTGGTCCCCAATCTTTTCAGCAACAAATGTGAACACTGCTCTAGACCACTTTGTCAGAATCTTTACTCAAGCCTGCAACAAATTTGCTCCCCAAAAGAAGCGAAAAGTAAAAGGCCTCTGCAACCCCTGGCTCTCCGGAGACCTACTAAGGCGACTAAAAGCCCGAGACCACCTTTGGGAAATTGCCAAAAACTCTGGGAGGCAAGTTGACATAGCTAACTGTAAACGTGCAAGGAATGACTGCACCAAATCAATCAGGGAATCAAAACCGACTTACTTCAAAAACGCTCTCACAAACTCTTGGGGAAATGGAAGGGAATTCTGGAATAACATAATGGAAGTCACCGGGAAGTAGTCTAAATCACCCCCCCCCCGTGCTCTGCATAAATGGTGTTACTACACTTGACCAGAAACTCATTGCTGATACTTTCAATTACGCTTTCACGGACCTCAGTGCAGTACTCCCTCCCGATTTTTTCAAGGAGGAAGACCCCTCTACCAGCATAGCCCCCACAAACCACCCTCCCTTCTACTTTAAAGCAATAAAGTTGCATCAAGTCCGGAGCTATGTAACCAAAGCCATTAGAAACTCCAGAGCCAGCAATGACTCCCTCGACCTCAAACTACTATCACTCACTCTAGAAGAAGTTCTACAGCCACTGACCAGGATCTTTAATCTCTCTCTCTTAACCTTAGCCAGTTCCCAGACATATGGAAGTCTGCCACTGTAACTCCCATACATAAAAGTGTTGACAAAACTACACGTGAGAACTTCCGTCCAATCTCCATCCTACCTCCCCTCTCCAAGGCCCTGGAACAGATAGTGGCAGATCAGTTTACTGACTTCCTAGACAAGCACAGCATCATGTGCAAGCAACAGCATGGTTTTAGGAAAGGCCATAGCACCTCCACAGCTCTACTTGAATTCACAGGCACAATCCATCACTCACTAGATAATAGTCAGCTTACTGGGTCCACTTTCATTGACTTGACCAAAGCCTTTGATACCATCAACCATCATCTTCTACTTGCCCAGCTTCGGCTAGCAGGGCTCTCACCCAATTCCGTCAACTGGGTAAAAAGCTATTTAAAGAACCGGTCCCAAAGAATGAAAATTGCTGGCACACTTTCAGATCCAAGACCCGTCCGGTCCAGTGTACCTCAGGCTCAATCCTGGGCCCCCTCCTTTTTAGCCTTTTCTTGAACATGCTGCCAGAATCCTGCCCTGAAAAGCTCTTAGTCTATGGAGATGATACTGTCATCTTGGCCTCCCACCATGATCCAACTTATCTACAAGAAAAACTCCAGCGGACTTTCTCAGCAGTCAAAAGCTGGTTGTCTAACCACAAACTGATCCTAAACCAGAAATAAACAAAGACCATGATTTACAGCAGCTCCCACAACAAAAACAGACAGTATCAACTCGCCATCAAAACCAAGCAAGGACTCACCCTTGAACAAGTCCATACCTTTAAATACCTTGATCTCACACTTGACTCATATCTTACCTGTTTCCCATATAAATAATGTTGCAAAAGTAGCAAACACCAGGCTGGGCCTTCTGTTCCGCCATAGGAAACACTTAACAACAGAAGCATTGTCTGTTGCCATACAGAGTTCTATTATTAGCATTATTGACTATGGTCTCAGCATCTATGGCTCTGCCACAGCCACCTCCCTCAAATGTGTTACCACCTCCCTCAATAAAGCCTGTCGTCTAGTTACTGGATCCCACCATCTCACCCATACCTGTGACCTCTACTCCCAAACTGGATGGCTGCAACTGAACAACTGAATAAAATACCAAACCTGCATCACAGCAAGGAAAATCATGCTGGGCAAGGCACCTCCAGGAGTCTGCACCCTCCTCAAACCCAAAACCAACAACTGCAACACCAGGAGTTCAAAACCGCAAATCCTCCAAATCCCCCACTTCTGCACATCCCAAGGCCAAAGGTTGTTTGCATATAGGGCTCCCAGTTGGATGAATAGTCTCGCTAGTGATGTTTTGACCTCACTAATGCTTGGTGCTTTCAAAGCCAAACTCCGCCACTTGCTAATAGGAACCAACTACTGCAACTGCACTATCTAAGTACGTTGCTCCCTACACTATGTAGACCACCCGAGCTGTCTGTTTTTTGCTTTCTCTTTGCTAGCACTTGTCAGTCATCTGCCCCTGCCATTGCTCTTTCCCCATGTTTGTCTTGACAAAGCCCCCGGCTGTTCTACCTAGGCCCACACCGCTTTCTCCCCTCTCCCACCCCCTGCCCCCTTTTCCCTCTCTTGCCATCCACCTCCCAGTGTTTATTTTGTACTACCACTAAAAAAATGATTATGGCAACCTTAGTAACAGTATGATATCCCGGTTTCATGTAACCCGTTTGATGTTAATTGTCTGTACTCACTGATGTGGAACCTTTGTAAAGGTATTTTGTAATCCTAGACTCAAATAAATAAATAATTAAAATAAAATATATGTATCTATCTTACATTTATGATTATTAGTTCCTCTAGCTACCAGATTCCACATTTTTTTGAGTCTTTGGTAATAATAGCTTCATACATTAATTCCCATTGTTTCTTAAAGCGTATTCTCTTCTTTTCTTTTATAAGCTTTTTACATGCCGCTGGAATGTAGTGGGTGCACTGTGTAAACCAAATGGCATGGTGGTGAACTGATAGAGTCCTATAGGAGTGGCAAATGCAGTTTTGTCTCTGGATTCTTTAGCTAGGGGGATTTGCCAGTAACCCTTGGTGAGTTCAAGGGTACCGATATTCTTGGCACTCCCCAGTCTATTCACCAAATCATTTATTCTGGACATAGGATAACTGTCAAATTCTGACACTTGATTAAGTTTCCTAAAATTAAGGCAGATTCTTACACCCCCTTCTTTTTTTGTTTACAGTCACCATTGGTGATGACCAAGCCCTTCTTGAGTCTTCTATGATATCCAATTCTTTCATTTTTTGTGTTTCTTTAACCACATTAGCTCTTAACCTCTCTGGTAATCTATATGTCTTTTGTCTAATAGTGCGAGCATTCCTTGTCACTATTGCATACTCAACTCCTTTTGCTCGGTCTGGTACTATCGTAAAAGTACTGTTAAATGTCTTTAGCAAGTTACAGATTTATGCTGTTTGTTCAGAGGTTAAGAAAACATTCACCTTTACAGCACCAGCAGTTACAGTTTGTTCCAGTCTGTCATAAGCTACACCAATATCTTTTTTATCAGTTTCTGGTAAAACCAGCAAAACAGCTTTTGGTGTTTTTTCAGCCCATTTCTTGAGTAGGTTAGCATGGTATATAGTAATAGGATTTTTCCTATCGGGGTCTCAATCTCATAGTTAACTGTGCCAGTACATCTAAGCATGTTATAAGACCCTTTCCACCTAATTAATAGTTTATTTTCTGTAGTGGGTAACAGCAGCAAGACCTTTTCACCTGGCTCAAAACCTTTTTCTTTTACCCTATGGTCATAATACACCTTCTGCTGGTTTTAGGCCTCTTCCTGATTACTATGGGTGATTTCAACATATTTCACCAGCTTCTTTTTCAGGGCACACATATAAGATGTAATAGATTGTTTCTGACTGGGGTTATCTTCCCATGTTTCTTTTATTACATCTAGCGGCCCTCTAGGTTGTCTAACATACAGCATTTCAAATGGTGAAAAACCTGTTGAGGCTTGTGGCGCTTCTTTGTAAGCAAAAAGCGGGTAAGGTAAGTATTGGTCCCAATCTTGCCCTTCCCCTTTTGCAAACCTTTTTAACATGCTTTTTAGGGTTTGATTGAAATGCTTCACAAGACCATCTGTCTGAGGCTGATAAGAGGATGTTCTTATGGCAGTGATACCTAGTAGTGGAAACATCTTCTTCAATAATGCAGCACCAAAATTACTACCCTGGTCATAATAATCTCATTAGGTATGCCCACCCTGCTGGAAGTTTTGGCAAGCTCTGCTGCCACTTTTAGGGCTGTGACACTACACATTGGAACTTCCTCTGGTTATCAAGTAGCATAGTCACATACCACCAAAATGAATCAATTACCCTTTTTACTTTTGTCTAAGGGGCCAACCACATCCATTTCAATTTTCTCAAAAGGCATATCTATCAATGGTAGGGGCACCAGGGGAACCTTCTCTTTTCTAGTCATTGGGGTTACTTTCTGACACTCAGCACAAGAACTTCAATAGGTAACAACATTTTAATGTATTCCAGGCCAGTAAAATCTGTACAGCAGTCTGGCAAGGGTGTGATCCCTCCCCAAGTGACCAGCCATAGGACTATCGTGTGCTATCTGTAACAACTCAAATCTATATTTTTGTGGCATAACCAATTGTTCTGTGTGGTCCTGTGTTTGAGGTTTAACCCAGACTCTGTACAGTAGCCCATTACATTTTTAAACATAGGTTCACCCTGTTTTGGTTTTACCCCCAGCTGCTTAAACTAACCCTAGAAAGAAACTTTATTAGCTTGTTCTGAAAGAAAATCACAATCAGTGATCAGATTAGTTTTAGCATTTTCATATGTTAACCACTGATGTCCATCAGTCTTTTGTTGCCACTGTTTCTTCACGACTTGTCTTTCTTTCCTGGACTTCTGGATCTTGGAGCTGTGCCCAATCAAATCCAAATCAAAATCAGCAAAAAGGAAAGAGTCCCCACCATCTGAGATTTTCTTTGCCTGAGTTCTTGTCACCACAGCTGCTGAAACATTAGGATTTACTCCCTCTTTGATTAACTCTGTAAGTTCTGGAAAGTCATTTCCAATAATCACAAGTACAGGTAACTTAGGTACTACCCCCA
Organism: Neoceratodus forsteri; assembly: GCA_016271365.2. Taxonomy (NCBI): domain Eukaryota; kingdom Metazoa; phylum Chordata; order Ceratodontiformes; family Ceratodontidae; genus Neoceratodus; species Neoceratodus forsteri. The sequence continues at coordinate 1,382,959,839 of CM057456.1, read as the reverse complement.
CTTTCATTTGGTATGACACCCCATTAATAGAGTTACTTGGCTGGTGGGATAATATTGAGTGTCCCCGTGGATGCATGTGATACCAGTACCTGGTCCTTTTGGACATTTTTTCCCAGCACTTCAATATGCAATGGGGTCTGCTTCCTGAATTAATAAGTCCTTTCACAGTCTTATATAAAATGGGCAAAGAAATCCCTGTGTCCTGATTGGCTGAGAGTTGGTTCTAGCCATTGCAGTAACAGAATGTCACCACTAGCCAAAACAAATCCCTGCCAAACAGGGCAACTCACGGAATTCATAAGCTACCTATTTCCTAGTTTCCATCACAAACATGGCTGTAGCCTTTACTCATATATAAAAAAACTTCAACTGGGCCCTAAAAATAAAAAGTCCATTAAATTAAATAAAGTAAGTAAATAATTTAATGTTATTTACATTCACGAGCCTCCTTACACACATACACAAATTTAAAAAATCAAGTACTATTCAGAGTTTCCATTTTTGGTGTTTCTTTGATGACCATGAAAAATTCCCCACCTATCCCTACCACTTTGTCAGAGAACTCCCCGATCCTTACCAGGCAACAGATAAAATTGAGGTTCTGGCTCAACTTCAGTCCTGTGTGTGTGTCTTTGTTTGTATACCAGTTGAGCTCTGAATAATGTTGAATTCA